>JADMNL010000025.1:119192500-120655000 GCA_016271365.2 Neoceratodus forsteri
TTTAGGTACTTCCGGTAACTCATACCTGGCTCGGTGGCATAGATGGCGAGGTGCTATGCCTAACCTCGTGCTGTGCCAGAGAATCGGGTTTGGGAATGATCTTGGGTTGTCAGGGCACTGGCACGGGGGGGGAGGGAGCAGGATCGAGCAACCTAACGGCAGCTCTCCTCTCCCATTGAGGTTGTTGCCCCCCCCCATAGTCCTGCTGCCACTGGGTGGAGGTCTGGTGGCAGCACAGGCAGGAGGGGGTGGTAAGTTGACAGGGCATCTTGGAACACGGCATTGTGCATGCCTCCACACATGCGTGTGCATACCTGAGGAAGGGGAAGGGCGAAAACTAAGGAAAAAATACCAAAAAATGTAAATAATAAAACAAAAAACAGTGACTCAGTCTGGATGGCTTCCATAATAAATTACTTTTGGGATATCCCAAATGTGGGTCTCTGTGACTGGCGAATTTGAGGAACCTGGGGTTCAATGGAAGTAGAAATTGTTTCGGGGAAAGGTTGCTGAGGGATTTCCATTAGGAATGTGAACCCAGGGGTTTTCAAACCACTGAATGTGGGATCCCATTTTAGGAGATTGACTCTCGAGATGCTTTTGACTATCTGTGAAAGTCCATTCAGGAATCTTTCTATCCAAGGGATCTATGATGCAGAATGGACAGGGTTGAAGCAAATTTCTGTACACAATCTTCAGTTTCAGGTTTCCAGTCTCTGGTCAGATTTTGTAAACTGGTAGGGCTGGCTATGGTATCACCACAGTGATGATGGGTTCTGATTCTCATTCCCTGCAAGCTTCTAGTTGTAATACATTTCTCTTTGAAGGACCCATTCTCCCACCAATAAGGACGTTGCTTTGACTTTGGCATCTTAAGATTCCTGTTGCCATTCAAGCACCTATTTCATAGAAACACAGAAACAGAATTCGTCAGCAGATAAGGATCTCTTGGCCCACCCAGTCTACCCATTTTTCCCTACCTACAGTATTACCACAGACCCTACTTGATCTCTGTCTCTCTATCTCTCCCCATTCCTTTCCACTAAGATTTCCTCATGCCTATCTCATGCTTTCTTGAACTCCACCACTTTTCTCGCCCCAACCACCTCCGCTGAAAGGCTGTTCTAGCAATCCACCACTCTTTCTGTGAAGAAGTACTTCCTCATATCTCTCCTGAATCTACCGCCTTCCAGCTTCATATTATGTCCTCTTGTCTTTGAGTACCGTTTTTTGTGAAAAATACTTCCCTCCTGTACCTTATTTACCCCTGTGATGTATTTAAAGGCCTCTATCATATCCCTGTCTCCCTCCTCTCCTCCAGGGTGTACATGCTGAGATCCTTTAGTCTCTCCTCAAAGGGCTTTTGATGCAGACTCGACACCATTTTGGTTGCCTTCCTCTGGACCGCCTCCAATCTGTCTATGTACTTCTGGAGATTTGATCTCCAGAACTGGACATGGTACTCAAGGTGAGGTCTTACCAGCGATCTATACAGAGGCAACACCACCTCCCTTTTTCTCCTGGTGATAACCCTCCCTATGCACCCCAGCATCCCACTAGCCTCATGACTGCTTTGTTGCACTGTCTGGCCGCCTTTCGGTCATCTAGTATGATTTCTCCTAGGTCTCTTTCCTGCTTGGTTGTCATCAATACCACTCCACCCATTTTGTACTCCACCTTTGGATTTTCCCCAAGTGCATTACTTTGTCTTTTTTCACATTAAAACCCTGCTGCCATACATTGACCACTCCTTAAGTTTTCTCAGGTCTCTGCTTATCCTTTCCACACAGCCCAGGACTGTCCACCCTGCTGCAGATCTTGGTGTCATCCACAAAGAGGCAGACGTTCCCTTACATCCCCTCTGCAATGTCACTTATAAAGACATTAAAGAAGACCGGTCCTAGGACTGATTCCTGAGGTATCGCTCTGGTCATTCTCCCTCCCTCAGAGTGAACTCCATTACCACCACCCTCTGTTACCTGTCCTGTAACCAGCTACCCAGCTTGCTCACTAGTCTCCTATGTGGAACGAATGGTGTGAAAAGCCTTACTGAAATCCAGGTAAGCCACATCCACTGCTCCTCCCTGAACTAATTCCTTGGTCATCCAGTCAAAGAAATTCATCAGATTTGCCTGACATGACCTCCCCCTTGTGAATCCATGCTGCCTCAGGTCATGCAACCCATTGGATTCACCCACTGGTGTATAGGAATTAGTAGTAAATGAGTACTGAGGTTAGGACAAAGTTCTTGGCAGCCATGTTCAGAGCCTAGTTTCCTTTTTATGATGCCACTGATGGTTGGCCCAGTGACGCTGAGGGTTGACACACTGGATGCCACACCTCACACCACACTGGTGACCCAGGTTCGGGAGCGAGCTCAGGCGGCCGGGGAGGGTTGAGGATGAGTGCCCTTGTGGTGCTCTCCTCCCCGGGTAGAATGGGGTGGGTTGTCCCAGCATGCTAGTGATCCCCGGTGGAGACCAGGGGCACTATAGCAAGCCAGGCAAGCATGTATCCAGTGTTGACGATGCCAGCAGGGTTGCTGTGTGCCAGGGCGTCAACATGCACCACGCAGGGAGGGAGTGGGAGGGGGCAGCACACAGAACAGGGAAAAACATCGGCACCATGGACAGGCAATGGCACCTGTCCCTCATGCCCCATGCCGGGCCAGCCCCAACTGACCTTCCAGGTCCTCCACCACAGCCCTACCCTGCAGCCGGAGTCTGACTAGTAAGTGCGCCCAAGAGGAGGGGCGACCCACCCCAGGTGGGTCAAACTGGGGGTGCTGGCTGCGGGGAGGGGTAGAGAGAGGAGGTGCAGATCAGGGGGGGGGCTTCAGGCAGGGCAGGACAAGGACTAGGTTGCCTGAGAGAGGTTTCATGGGGGCCACGACTGGAGGGAAAAAATTCAAAAAAAAAAAATGATGCCACTGATGATGCTTTTGGATGATGATCAGTGATTTAAATAATGTGGCATCAGGATTCAGTCTATTCAGTCTGTTCTAGTCCCAGGCGGTTCAGTTAAGGCAAAGGTATATTTTCCCATATCTGTTCTGATTGCAGGGGAATGCAGGTTAAGTGATCTGTGGATCTCAGGTGACCATGGTAAAGTATGGGGGAACGATGTTCCAGTGGCAGAGGCATGAGTACAGGAATTAATAGAGAACACATAATGCAAAATATTAGGGGGTCTTAAGCTACCCATGCCCCTCATGGGACCATCCCTGGTGCTGGCAGAAGCCACAGGAAAACAGGATCTTCTGAAGTATGAACAGGAATCCTTTTTAAGTTCACTGCATGGCACGTGCACAGCGAACTTCTTGTTATGAGTGGCTTGTGTGAAAACTTTAAAAGAAAGAGCCGAAATATGTGTGGAATGTAGCCGATCTGCACATGCACACTAGCGCCACTGCTTGTGTGCATGTGCGAAGTCCTGCTTTTACTTTCATGCCCCTTTGCTTATCCCCGTTCTCTGTATGAGAACACCTGGGTTTTCTTGACTTCTGCAGTTGCAGCTGGAAGTCATGCTGCCAGCTGCAGTCATCCAACTGCCCATTTTCCCTGGTGTCTAGTGGCACCCCTTCACCCATTGATAACAGTTTTAATGACATTGAGGTGCCCAATCCCCATGTTGGCAGTAGAACCCCCCCACTGGTAGTGTGGAACACTGGGGAGCCCAGTCCCAGTGTCCCTAGGTATGTCCACCCCCTCAGTACTGTGGGACAGTGGGTAACCCACTCCCAGTGTTCCAAAATATTGATTCAATGTACCTGCGAAAAAAGAAAACAGTCCCAGTTTCAGTTTGATTCTTCATTTAGTTGGGGCAGGAGTGAGGAATTCTAGCTGGTGAGTTTGTGACTGTGTTTGTAACTGAATTTGAGGTATTTTCTTAACTGCCATTTCTGTGTGCATTTCCATTTAGTTTGGGCAGGATTGAGGGATTCTAGCTTATACGTTTGTGACTGTGTGCTTGTAATTGACTGTGTCTGAACTTTAAGTGCAGGCATCATATTACAGGAATTAATGTAGTTTGAATGTGAGATCTGAACTGCCATTTCAGTTTGATTCTTCATTTAGTTGGGGCAGGAGTGAGAAATTCTAGCCAGTGAGTTTGTGACTCTGTGTTTGTAATTGAATTTGAGGTATTTTCTTAACTGCTATTTCTGTGTGCTTTTCCATTTAGTTTGGGCAGGATTGAGGGATTCTATCTGATACGTCTGTGACTGTGTGTTTGTAATTGGCTGTGTGTGGATGACAGTGAGTGGAGTGAGGAGCCACTGTCAGAGGACTCCTTGGTTGATTGTTTTTGGACACAGCCTGTGATGTAGTCCCACCTCCCACCCGACAACCCACCTACCCCAGGGCTCGCCCTACATTTATAGGGTGGGTCCCAAAGGGCCTTGCAACATCTTGCATCCATACAGGAAATAGCAAAGGGAGAAAGCATAACAAAAAACAAAAGAAAAGAACAAATGTTTGGGGGATAACAAATAGCCGTCTTAAGCGGGCAGTTGGTTGAGGAGGGAAACAGACATGATGGGAGTGATGCAGTGCAGTGGTTGTGGAGCAGCTGTCTTCAGGGAGACATTCTGGAGGCTGTGATGCTACCCTATCTGCAGACACCTCTCTGGGCTGAGGGAGGAGGTTGCTTGTCTCAGAGCAGAGGTGGCCAAGCTGAAGACGGCATCCACCCCCACTCAGAGACCACTGGGTCCACAACCTGTACTTCAAAGAATGCCCAGGAAGAGGAGTGATTGGACTACAGTGGGCTCAGGGAGGGTGAGGGAAGGTGGTCAAAAGCACATCCCCAACCTTGTCCTGCTTAATGACTCCTACGCTGTTTTGGAGGAATGGGAAAGCCCAACTCAGGAACCTGAGGCTGGGACCAGGGAGGATGGGATGGTCCTCCAAGATGGAGCCCCAGGGAAGGGAGGTAGGGGACCCCGGAGGAAGGGGAAGCTTCTCCTAGTGGGGGACTCTATTGTCCAGGGAGTGGAGTTAGTTACACCTAGCAGGGGAGAGAGGAAGGTCAAGTGCCTCCCAGGAAGTGCTGCATGGAGGGATTGGAACTAGATCCATAGGATCGCTATGGCAATAGCTAGGAGGGAGCAGCTGGATGTCATTGTCCACCTGGGGAGCAATGACCTGACCAGGAAAAGGGTGGAGTTAGTCAGAGTCCAGGAGGATTTCAGGAAGCTGGGAGGAAACATGAAAGAGATAGCATGCTCCGTCTCATTCTCAGAGGTGCTACCTATCCAGGGCACAGGGAAAGCTAGGGCACTCCACATCCATACCTTCAAATCCTGGTTGAAGGACTGGTGTGAAAGGGAGGGTTTGGTTTCATAGGGGACTGGGGACCTAACCTGGGCAGATGGAAGCTTATATAAGGAGGATGGCCTGCATCTGTCTGAGAAGTGGACCTTGGTCCTTTGTGAGAAGTTTAAATGCTTCAGCTGTAAGCATTTAAACTTGCAAAGGTGGAGCTCCAGGAGGGTCAGGAGGCTAAGGAACACCCCTCCATGGGAACATGCAGGAGCATAAGTTGACTGCAGGAACAACTAAAGCAGGCAGGGAGGGGCAGGCAGGGGAAGAATGTATAATGAGTGATACGGGGGGGCAAGAGCACATAGGAAAGGAAACCGGGTTGGGGGGAGACGCTGGAGAGGGAGAACAAGAGCAGAGGGAGAGCAAACTGTAAAATATGGCAGGTCATGCTAACGAATGCCTGTAGCCTACGAAATAAGGTTCCAGACCTGGACGCCTTGTTGGCAGATGCAAACCCAGACATAGCAGCAATAACAGAGACATGCTACTCTGATAATCATGGCTGGGAAGTCAATGTACCAGGTTATACACTGTTCAGGAGTGACATGAAGGGTAAACAGGGTTGGGGAGTGGCCCTGTACATCAGAGATGGTATAAAGGCTACAGAAGTTTAGGAAAGACAGGGGGAGGCTGAGGTAATGTTGGTCACCCTGGAGCCAGGGAATGGAACAGCAATATGCACAGGGGTGATCAACAGACCTCACAGAGGGAGGAAGTAGACAGGGAACTAATGGAGAACATACACTACATGGCAGCTAAAGGCAAAATCCTGCTACTGGAGGATTTCAATATGCCGGATGTGGATTGGGCCACCCAGGTGGCTGCTTCAGCCAGAAGCACAGCCATCCTAGAATCCCTGCAGGAAGTTGGACTCAGGCAGCTGGTGCATGAGCCAACCAGGGACAACTCAATTCTGGACCTGGTATGGACCAATGGGAACAGAATTGAAGAAATACAGGTGGAAGGGCAGCTGGGCTCGAGTGACCACCACATGGTGTGGTTCAGCATGGAGACATGGACTCAACTAAGCCACACAAGGGAAAGAGTATTAGATTTCAGGAGGGTGGATTTCACTGAAATGGTGATGGATACAAGCAGTGTTGGGGAAGGGAGAGGTGATAGACGGGGTGGAAGAAGAATAATGGGAGAAACTGAAAGGAGCCATAGTGGATATAACAAACCAATGTGTTAAGATAGTGGCCAAAGGCAAAAGAAAAAGGAAACTACTATGGTTCTCTAAAGAGTTGGGGGATAAAGTCAGAGCTAAAAGGCTGAGTTTCAAGAAATATAAGGGGAGCCAAAGGGAGGAGGACAGGGAGGTGTACCTTGAATGTCTAAGGGAAGCAGGGAAGGCTATTAGGAGGGCGAAGGTGCAGACAGAAGAGGGCTTAACATGGTCTGTAAACAAAGGGTATAAGGCATTTTATAGGTACATCAATGAAAGAAGAAAAACTGGGGGGGGGATTGTGAGGCTCAAAGGAGAGAAGGGAGCGTGTAAGGAGGGGAATCTGGACAAGGTAGAAATACTGAAAAAATACTTCTGCTTAGTATTCACTAAGGAGGGGGAGGGTCAAGGACCACAGCTGGGTTGCAGAGGCAATGGGGGGGGGAGAAGTGGACACCAGTCCATTCATGCTGTAGAGAGTTCTGGAAGAACTCACAAAGCTGAAGGTGGATAAGGCCATGGGGCCAGACGGCATTCACCCGAGGATATTAAAGGAGCTGCAAAGGGAACTAACAGTGCATCTGGTGGCCCTGTTCACAGAGTCACTCAACACGAGTGTCATTCCAGAGGACTGGAGGAGGGCACATGTAGTCCCACAGCACAAAACCAGCAGTAGGGAGGAGGCGGGAAACTACAGGAAACTACAGGCCAGTCAGCCTCACCTCAGTGGTGGGAAAGATCATGGAGACACTGCTGAAAGAAAGGATAGTGGCACATCTGGAATCCAGCAGTGCTCAGGATCTGAAACAACATAGATTCACAGCAGGAAGGTCATGTCAAATGAATCTAATAAATTGTTTTGGTTGGGTGACTAGGGAAATAAATTAGGGAGGGGCAGTAGACGTCGCCTACCTGTATTTTAGCAAAGCCTTCTACACTGTCCCACACAGAAGGCTGATTAACAAGATAGGAAGTCTGGGCATGGGAGACAAGATGGTGAATTGGGTTAGCAACTGATTAACAGACAGGAGACAGAGGGTGGTGGTAAATGGGGTACAATCTGGGGAGAGGGGGGTGACCAGTGGGGTATCACAGGGATCAGTAATAGGACCAGTCCTGTTCAATGTCTTCATTAGTGACATTGCAGAGGGACTGGAAGGAAAGGTCTGCCTATTTGCAGATGACACCAAGATCTGCAACAGAGTGGATACTCCAGAAGGTGTGCAGAAAATGAAGAGGGACCTGGAGAAGCTTGAAAGATAGTCAGAGATGTGGCAACTGAGGTTCAATGCAAAGAAGTGCAAAATAATGCACCTGAGTAGAGAGAACCCTGGGGAGAGCTACAGGTTGGGGCGGGAGCTGACTGTCGCTAAAGAAGAAAGGGATCTAGGGGGTTATCATCTCTGATGACCTTAAGGTATCAAAGCAGTGCACAAAAGCGGCAGGGAGGGCCAGTGTCATGCTGGGGTGCATAAGCAGAGGAATCACTGGCAGGAGGTGGGAGTTGGTGATGCCATTGTATAAAACATTGGTAAGGCCTGACCTGGAGTACTGCATGCAGTTCTGGAGGCCACACCTGCGCAAGGGCATAGATATGGTGGAGACTATCCAGAGAAGGGCAACAAAGATGGTACAGGGCTTATACCACAAAACATATGAGGAGAGAGTAAGGGACCTCAATATGTACTCACTGGAGGAGAGGAGACAGTGGGGGGACATGATTAAAACTTTCAAGTACCTCACGGGCATAAACAAGTTGCAGGTGGGGGGCCTTTTACAATGTATAAAAAGTACTAGAACAAAGGGGCACAATATAAAATTGGAAGGGGTAGATTTAGAGGTAATGTGAAGACATTTTTTTACACAGAAAGGGTAGTCGACGCTTGGAACAGTCTGCCACAGGAGGTAGTGGGGCAAGCACAGTGGAGGGGTTTAAGCATGCCTGGGACGGACACAAGGAAAGCTTGAGAGGGGACAGAGTGATGAAAAGCCATTGATCACATAGGGTTAGTAGCCACATACATGTATAGGGCCTACTGGTAGACTGGTTGGGCCTAGCGGTCCTTATCTGCCGACAATTTATATGTTTCTATGTTTCCCCCAATGTTTTTTTTTTGTGTCTAAAAAAAATAAAATGGTCCCTCGTCATCTCCCCCATCCCGACCCTCTCACTGAGCAATCCACTTCCCCACACCTCCCCTTGCCCTATACTTGCCACTGGAGGTCGTCAGCTGCCATCTTCTGTGCACCAGGACATGTGTGCACTCTTCAAAGTCAATCTACAAACTGAGAAATGAAGGTAAGTGCTGTATAATGTATTTCAATGGCATTTTCAACTTATGTTGATATCTAAGCCATTTTTTGGAATTTTTTCACTGAATTTGCAGCATGGGCTTTTTGGGACCCCATCTCATGAACACTGTGACTGCTGTCATTTGGGCCCGGAAGGTGATTTCGTGGTTGATGCACAAAATCATCTTTCAGGACCAATTAATGAAATGACAGTGCCAGTGTTCATGAGGTGGGGTCCCAAAAAGCTCATGTTTAAAATTTGATGGAAAAATTCCAAAAAATGAGCGAGTTATGTGCGTTCGTTGAAATTTTTCTATGCACTCTCATTGCTTTGGAAATTTTTAATATTTTGACTTCAAATTTTCAACATAGCCATTTTTCAGACCTCCTCCTGAACAGTACAGCTGTCATTTTTCACATCGAGCACAAAATGTGTTTTCGCAACTCTGACGTGGAATGGCGCAGTCCCTGCATGAAATTACCTTTTAGGACTGATTAACAAAATCACTGTGTCAGTGTTCATGAGGCGGGGTCCCAAAAATCCTATGTGGAAAATTTGGTGAAAAAATTCTTACGTGCGCTCGTTGAAATGTTTCTACATATGTGCATAACTTTGGTAATTTTTAATATTTTGACCCCACATTTTCAACATAGCCATTTTTTTCACACCACCTCATGAACACTATAGCTGACATTTTTAATGTCCTGCTCAAAATGTGTTTTTGCATCTGTGGCGCGGAATGGTGTTTTGACACGGATTTGAACATTTGCACCTAAGGGTTTATGAGGTGGGGTTATAAGAAAACTATGTTCAATAACTGGGGTCAAATTACAGAACAATGGCTAAGTTATGACCATTCATTGCAATTTCTGTACGCCAACTCATAACTTTGGAAATTTTAAATATTGTGACCCAAGATTTTCAACAGAACCTTCTTATTAACCAACCTCATATATGTTACAGCTGTAATTTTTCAAATCCTGGCTAAAATGTATTTTCACACCTGTGGTGTGGAATGGCGTTGCAGTTGGGCAGAATTATGTTTTGGTGGAAATTTAAATATTTTCTATAGCAGGTACATATGCTGGGGTAATAAGATGTCTATGCTGATAATTTGGTCATGTATCTATGGAGGGATGGGTGCACAGGGTCAAAAGGACCCTGCACTCCCACAGTTTTGGACCCTGTGCTCCCACTGTGACATAAGGATAGCTATGGAGGGTGAGAGCACAGGGCCTATATCAACCGCACTACTGCGTGGGTGCAGACATCAATACCAACAGCGAACTTTCAGCATTGACAAATGCTTGTTATGTTTGCTTGCAGAATGCAAACAAACATATTGGGAGCATCTGAATAAGAAAAGGGTGTCTCCTGCAACATAACCAATGGTGCTGGCCCTGATGAGTGATACTGGTTTATATTTGCATGCACACTTTTCAATGGGTCCAGCTGCACCGATCCCTGTGCAGAACTTGCCATTCCTGCTGATGCATTCTCACTGAGCCATTGGTGTTACATTGTTCTTCTCTCTGTCCTGCTCCCAATGTCATCATTTGGTGGTGCTGCTTTCTGTGCCATGCCTACCCTCACCAGCCATGAAGGGGTTTAATTTTCAATACCCAAGGGGCCTTTTTATTTGCTGGCTGCTGTGGTGGATCTTTCCAGTGACACCAGCGGTCAGGTGCCTAACCCTGCTACCAGTACCACCCACCCCCGATCTGTGACAATACTGGCAATCAAATACCCATCCTCATCTCTGATACCTCCAGTCACTGACTTTACCACTGGATGGGTGCCTAACTCCAACAGCAATATCCCCAATCGCTTACATTACTGGTGAACAGGTGCCCAACCCCAACATCAGTATATCCCAACATTAGCATTACCAGTGGTCATGTATCCAACCCCACCAGTATCACCACATCACATTTTCAGTGGTTAGGTGCCCAAGACCACCACTGGTACCCCTTGTCCCCTCTGTCACACTACCAGCAGTCAGGTGCTTAACCTTACGACTGATATTCAATCAGTATTGAGACTACAAGTTAACTGGCCTAAAACTGAACTACTACCTTAGCAAACTGCAGCCCAAATTGTGCTCAGGTGGGAATGCAATCTTCGACCTAGATACCAAAAATAATTAGATACCTAAGCATGATCATTACCTCTAAATGGCAAGACCTAGTATCTGTTAACCTCTCCCCATTACTTACAGACCTGGCAGCTTCTCTCCATTATTTATGTGTTTGGATAAGCAAACAGAACAATGGCAAAAACTCAGCTTGACACTATTGGGGAAAACTGCGGCTTTTAAAACAGTGGCCCTCGCCAGGTTGATTTATTGCCTTAATAACCTCCCTATCACCCTAACGCCAAGTATATGCAACTGAATGGACAAGTTAATATTAAAGTTCATCTGGGGAACACAAAATCCTTGTTTCAGTAAAAAAAATTCTGAGGACCACCCTATGGGAAGGGGGGTGGGGTAAGTGGAATACCCCGTGGATATGGGCATACCACATTTCTCAGGGGGCACAAGCAATCTCTTAGTTAGATATCCATAATAGGAATACACCAGTATGAGCTCAGGTGGAACAAGCTTTCATGGACTATAATATGATAAGCCTGAACCTTCTAGAATCCCCTCTAAAAAGAATATCAGCAGGCCCCATTGTCTAGTACTCTAGGATGACCTGGCACAAATGAATGAGATCAAAGAAATGGTGAGATTGTTTACTGGGAATTTTTGAAACCATATGGTCTAACTCCAGGCTTACAGTGGATAGCCATACTATATCATGGAAGGGGTGTCAGGATAAGGGCATATGGAATGTACAACACATGGTGCGTGGGAAACACAGAACATTGAAGTCCTTTGTCCAGTTCAAAGAAGAGTTTGATATCTTACCCATAGATTACTGGAGGGTTCTACAGATCACAAAGGCTGTAAGGGGCTTGCTCAATCTGAAGTATGAAATAGCATCTACAGACATGCAAAGCATAATGAAACGCATGTCAGATGTGAAAAGGAGGAGAGGTAAGAT
The DNA here is from genome assembly GCA_016271365.2 of Neoceratodus forsteri. Classification (NCBI taxonomy): domain Eukaryota; kingdom Metazoa; phylum Chordata; order Ceratodontiformes; family Ceratodontidae; genus Neoceratodus; species Neoceratodus forsteri. Next base: position 119,204,330 of record JADMNL010000025.1, read on the forward strand.
AATATACCAAGAAATTCAGTACAGGCATTACCCAGACTGGAAACTACACAGGATTAAATGGAATTAAGCTTTGCCTCTGAAAATATCTCCTGAAGAATGGGAACAGTGCTGGAAAAGAGCCCATACTAGTACACTGGATTCCAAATTACAGTTACTACAAAAGGAAATCCTGGGCAGATGGCATATAGAACCCCAGCAGGAAATAGGATAGGAAATTGGCATGCTAACTCCAAATGAATGCTGGAGATGTCAGCAATTTCCTGTAGACATACAGTATACCACATAATATGGTTATATCCATGCTTAAAACATTTATGGGGGTGTCACAAAGAGCAACAGAGATCATGAAATGTATATTACCATCAACTCCTGCCTTTTGGATCCTGGGGGCACCTCCCAACTACACTGTGAAACAAGACCACAAGTATCATTGGCATATGTCATAGCTATGGAGGCAAAAATACAGATACTTATACACTGGCGTCATGCAGAACCACCATCTAGCAATGAATGGTGCACAGGCCTTTCCAGATCTGCTTCCTATCAGAGGACTCTTTATAGGACTGGGGGTTCAACTCTCAAATTTAAAGAAAGCTGGGGACCATGAGAGGCTTATGTGCATGGGAAGGGTCATGAAACACATGTTATAGATTCAAACCTGTCTCCCCCAGGGTGACGAAATCTAGATTAAACTGGCGGGATGAGAGCTCCTTTAATATTTTTCTTTCTAACAAAATCTAAGATTAGGAACACACCCACTCTGAGAATATTGTACCATGGACCAGAAAGGCATAAAAAATAGGTCCCTAGGAAATGGAATATTTGTTTATTTCAAATATTTTACCAGGAAAGTCATACTGAGCTGTTACAAACTCATTTCCATATAAGGAGTCATGCAACCCTTACCATGGCCAAGAGTGGCATCTTGCAACCAGGACCCCCTAACTTGTGCACAGACAAGGCAACAAACTACAAGTTGGCATAAACAAGGGTACCACCCCTGGCTTTAGGGTAAATACCTGTCTTGGCATCTAAGAGGTTAGGGGGTTAGAGCGTAACATAACATTTATATTTACACTGAGTTCTGGGACAGAAGTGCTAGGGCTATGCTATGTCTCCTATCTGAGGGGGCCCATAAACAATTTCACACTGGGAAGCACAGATGTAATGTCCACTACAAGAAATGGGATTGTATAGTATGGCTTTATTCTGACACAGATGGAAAGCAGAAAGGGGTGGTCCCTCAGATTGGTACTGTACTTTACAGAACACACATGGCACAAAAACTTTTCCTTCTCCAGAACAAACAGTTTGGGCTTTCTCACATTTTCTCTTAAACAGAACTATGAACAGTCCATCCCTCTCTTCTAGGGATCTACTGGACATTAACTTTTCCACAAGTGTCTATTACATGGGGGTTTCCACACACTTAAAATACATTCCTTCTGACATGATGGGCTTAGTTAACATCTGCAGGGTAACCCTGTGCCCTTCTGGTAACCAGTTAGCTCTGACTGGAGTTTTAGGCAAGATTCTGCCCACCCTGACCCCAGCCAGCCTCTGCTATTCCTTCTGGATTACACAAAATGGATCCTTTGATCTCTACAGATTGCGTCCTCACATTTAAATTTTACATTCAGTATATATTTGTGGTGAGACTTGGGCCCTGAGTGGTGTAATATAGCCTTATCTCTGGGCATATACACCAGCAGCCAACTCTCTTAAAACCTGTACATGCTTCAGTACTCACGGTTTGTTTGTCCCTTTGATACAGACATCAGACCATTGAAGAAACCTTTTCTTCCCTTCAGATCCATAGCTCTGAACACTTTGGGCAGCTGGAAAATCTTCTGGCCCCTCCAGGGATTGCTGCTAGGACCCACTGAATTTCCCAGTACCATTCAATTCTCACAGAAGTGACCCACTGGGGTCCCAGACTTGCAGGTCTCCACCACTTCCTGTGGTACTGCTGTTGTTTCATACGCTGGGGTAAGAAAAATGACCAGAGGTTCTTCACCCAGCCTAGAACAGGCCGGCAGGCACCTCTCCCTCTAAACACTACTGTACTCTACTGCTGACTGCTCACAACTGAACCGAAGATTCTAAACTGTTCCCCTGCAGCTGATTCCATTATGGCCCAGGCTGCTGCGAGAGTTCTAAATGACCTCACTCATTTCTTACCAAGTCTAGCTAGGTAAACAATGAGGGATCTGTAGAGAGCTTCTAATAAACTCTTTACCAGCTGCCCACTACCTTCCTAGTCTAATCTGATGGGATTCTAGCAACCCCAGGGGACTTGGTGGTTACAGTTATATACTGAATTCATGTAATATGAATGTGAATGTTTTTATAAATATTAAGGTTTACTGTCTTAAGGAGTTATAGATGTGGTACATTACAATTGTGCTTGTCCTCTAACTTAACAGTTTATATTCAGCAAATTCAGCAAACTGACCCTCCCGGTAGGATATTAAATGAACTATAGATATTGACAACCAACAAGACTGTGAGTCAGATGTTTTGCTTGTTCATCTTAATTTTCTTTAATATCATAACATTTCTATGACTGCATGAGTCCTATTCTGTTGTTTAATTAGTTAATGCATTGCCATTTCCTATGCTATTTATAATGTTTTACAGAACTGAGTAGTCCTGAATTAGTAATGGCAGGTTATGTTATATCATATGTAACTTAAGTTTGCATCAGAGTTGTATTTCCAAGGGGACCATCCTGGATAGGAATCTGTTAAGAATGTATTTTAGTATTTGGAATTCATAAAACACCAATAAAAATTATATATATGTAAAAAGAAAAACCTGCTTCCATTAATGACTACTAGCTCTGAAGGAAGCAGTTGCTTGACAAAAGCACAGAATGGGAATGCCTGGATGGGACAAACTGATAGGTGAAGTGGTGAAGGAACCGTCAGACATGGCTAAAGAACAAAACACTGCTCCAGCCAGCTAGTGTTTACAGCAACTTTTTCAATCTCCCTTTTTCCTTTTTTAAGATGGTGGCTGCTGTCTGGGAGTCTGATCTGGCACTCCTCCAACAGGGGAATATCTGGGCTGGTGTTTAATTATCAGAGCACCTCAAAATGGTGGTGGTGTGATTGAAGGCAATGCCCAGAGCGGGCATGTGGGACGTTCTTTCTTTTCCTGCCTTAAGCCCGGAAGCACAACTGTGAATAATGCCCCTCAGCCACCTTCCAAGTTAATACTGAGCCAGGAAGCATGCATTAATGCAATGACCGGGTCTCAGATGGGGGGGGGGTGGACAAGGGTAGTCTCCCGAGACTATGTATCTTAGCATAACAAAACTTGGGGATCATGGATCACACCCTTCATCTCCACATGTGAGACAGAGGATGAGGAAGGGGTCAGATAATATAGATGTTAAAACCACCAGGGGGAGGAGAGTGCATGGTTTCAATTGGGAGGCTCTGTATGGCATGCATACACATGGGAGTTGGGCAAATTAAGTAAAAACAGAACTTGATATGGAACATATATACTTAGTTTTATTTCCGTACATAGGGATAGTATTGTAGCAAGGGTAATGCCATGTCATCATCTCATGGTATTACCAGAGAGATCCCGGTGGGGTTCCGGAGTGCCATCTTCAAAATGCCAGGGCCCTCAGAGCTTATTCCAAATTTTACATGCTATAAGGTAAAAAAAAAAATCTAATTATTTGCAATAGTGCTTCCAGGGGGGATCGGAAAGTTGAAGCTCTGATCTGTGCAGCGGTCGGGGCTTCAACTCTCCAGGTAGTTCTCCTTTAAGGACATAGGCTGGAGGAACAACGGCATCAAACTTCTGGATGACTTAATACACAATCATAATAGATTACTCTCCATTGAAGACCTCCTTATCAGATTTTATTTAGATGTGATGTCTGCTTCTATTTACAAATAAGGGGGTTCCTCTATAGTAAATTCTTGGATGCAAACTAAAAGATCCCCCCATCAACAGTTTGGGAAAACTTTTTTAAAATGGCTTACCTTCCTAAAGGCTTTAGCTTGATCTATACATTTTTAATTGAGGTAGATATTTCCCTAGCAGACAGGGGTGTCGGCAGGCATACGCACTGTACGCAGCAGAGTACAGTAAAAAAAAATCTGGCAGGGGCAGCAAGTCAGGCAGGGGCAACAAAAAGAGGAAAGCATGGACGTTGTGAGTCACACTGTGTCTGTCACGCTAAGCCCTTTTGCCTTTGTTGTTGTTTGTTTGCTATGGGGCACTGATGCCACCAGCCAAATACACAAACAAGAACAACTTACCAGGCAGGCAGAAAAACAAAGGAAGGAGAATTACAGGAGGAAACTGATTACTGTACTTGAACCCAGACATGGCAAACAGGGCAATGATGTGGCGTGGCAGCACATATTTTGGTTTATGTTTACATAATGGGGGTGCGGGGGCAACAGTGCATCAGTTTTGAGTACAAGTTTAAAATTCCTGGCTACACCCCTGCTAGCAGACCATGCTATAGTCAAATGGCAAGAGGACTTAGGTCTAGTAATACCTATAGAAGTTTGGGCTAGAACATGGGCCAATGCTGTCAAAGCTGCTAGAGAAACCCAAGGGAGATCAATACAGTTCAAGATTCTACACTACTTCTATTACTCCCATAGACAGCTATTCAAACTGGGCCTAGGAGCCAATGACCATTGTTGGAGATGTGGGGAGGCCAATGCAGGTTTAGTACACTTATTCTGGTACTGCAAAGAGGCCTTGTCTTGTTGGGCACAAATATATGCCTTGTGTCAATCTATATTAGACTTTACTATTCCCGTTTCTCCACAAGTTTTTATCATTGGAGACACTAGTTCTATCCAAGATATGGCTAAACAGGAAATTATAGATTTATTTTGACTGTAACTTTAGCTTTTAAAACACTACTCCTTTAAATTGGAAGGAGTTCAAAGTTTCATCTGTTCAACAATGGTTAAACAACCTTGAGGGAGTAGCCAATAATGAAAGGATCGGATATGCATTGCTTAAAGAGCTGGTGACACGTTCAGGGGAACTTTAACAAAACATAATATTTAGGCACTGTCCAGCTTGTATTTTCATTAGTTCTGTACTCCGCCTCCCCATTATTTAGCAGTAAGGCCATTTTCATGAAAACAGGATCTTTGCTCCTGAAGCGTTCATCTATTCCTGCTGCTTTCTCCCTACCTGAAGTCATAATGCACTGCTTGTGACATCCCAGTTACTCTCACGGCAATAGAGTGTGATGACACAACAGAAGATTATGACTTGAAGTGAGGAGTAAGCTATAGAGGCAGATGAACTCAAAATGAACTGTAAGGGATAACAATCACATATCCAAACACATTTCTTTAGTAATAAATTATGGGAAGGGGACATATATAAAATATAAATGGAATGCAAGCAGAATTGTACCTAATTATTATGTTTTTTAAAGATTTCTTTGAGGTGTCAGTAGCTCTTTAATAAGAATGATACATTTCTGAGTATATGGGGAGATTTCCTGGGCCTTTGTTCTTCAGAGAACATGTGTCTGATTGCATAATCCTTGCAAAATGTCAGTCATTACAGCTGGTTATTTGCAACTCTACTGTTTTATTTTTTTTTTTAACCTTTGTTTTACCAGGTGAGACACACTAAGCTGAAAGCTTGTTTTCAGGTGCAACCTGGGAGCACAGGGAAGTTAAGTGACTTGCTCAGGGTCACACAGTATGCAAGTGGGAGCTGTGGGATTCAAACCCAGGTCTCCAGGTTTGCAGCTCAGAGCCTTAAACCACTGCGCTATACTGCCTCCCATTATTTATTGTTTTTGCCATTATAATATTTATGACTTTTACGCATGCTGAAAATAATAATTTAAGTGCTCAATAGGATTTATTGAATCTTTTCAGTTAATAATTTGTATTTACATTGTAGACATTGCTATGTTTGTGTTAAGCTCTATAGGTATATTTGTATTTGATACACTATGTTTCTTATGGAATTTCAATAAACTTTAAATTGGAAAAAAAAAAAGGAAAGCCGGATATTTTTATCTGTGGCTCAAGTCGAAAAAGTGGCCTATATGTGAGCATAAGCTGCTGATGTGGAAGACTTCTTGGCAACCATCAGGTTGTCCACCACCTTCTTAGAGAAATCTAGTTTCAGGGGTCCATGTCATAATGGCCATCACCAAACAATGACTGCCGTTTGGGTAAGTGTACGTTACTGAAAATAAATAACAGCGATGTACACTCGTGGCGATCGGAATGTGCCCCCTGCCTCTCCACCCCACCCCCGCAGGAGGCTTCGCCCCCTCGCACCCACCCTAATTAAAGATTCTCAACTCCAGCAGGTGCATGTTGGGTGTGTGTGTGTGTGTGTGTGTAAAACTTAACAAAATAAAAAAATTGGCCCCGACGCAAAAAGCAATGCCCGCCCTAGAACCAAACCCGCCACCCTCCCAATCCCAGCTGGCCATCCTCACCACCACACCACATGGCCAGCTCGGCAGCTGACTGACACACTACCTCCCACATACCCTCCCTCTCCTTCCACCCCTCATGAGGTGTGTTCCCTCCCCCCCCATGCATGTGTATACATCCTGTCACCCTCCTTCACCCACTGTGGTATCCTGTCGCTACCCTGCCAGGCAGCCCAGAACACAGGAGCCGTGATTGAGTCACCATTTTTGCAGTTGCTCAATCACAGTCGCTGTGTTCACAGGATACCATTTCGGGAGTCTCCTCCTTTCAGGAGTCAGGCCGAGAGCTGCATTGCTCCCAGATTTGAATGCAGAATGGGGCCCCTGTGAGACAAGGTCCCCTGCACTGAAAGGCGACAAGGTACACTTTGAACTAGGTTCACTAAGTCTGAGAACCACGCTCTTTTGGGCCACTCTGAAGCTATTAGAAAAAAACTTCTTCTTGAGTGTCCTATTTTGCATATGACCTTGGGGAGGAGAGGCAGAGGAGGAAGACATATGATCTGTTGAAACTCCACTCTTGTGACAGGGCAGCCACTGCATCCACCTCTGGACACCGGTACGGCTGAAGAACTTTTGACCTTGAGCATTGTGCTGGAGGCAAACAATCTGAGGACTTTCAAACCTTTGACACAAAAAGTCAAAAACCTTTGGGTTCGATATTCACTCTCCTGGATGAACATTTTTTCAGCTTAGCCAATCAGCCTAATGTTTAACCCCCCACCAAGTGGACTGCTGACAGAGAGAAGATTCTCCTCTACCCACGGTAGGAGAGCAATGGCTTCTTTTAGCATCTCCCTGCCCTTTGTGCCCACTTGGTTGTTTATGTACACCACCGTGACAGCATTGTCTTACCTTTTTTTCATGGCTTTTGACAGCATCAGACTTTGAGAACGAAGGAGAGCAAGGTGCACCACCCTCATTGCCAGTATGTTTACTGTATGTGTAGGTGCTGTTCCTGTGCTGACCAAGTCCCCTGAATGGGAATGTGATTCAGGATTGCCCCCCAATCTGACAGGCTGGCATTGGATGTCAAAATCAACACTGGGGGACTTCCAAGGGAGATCCTTTTCTCAGATTTTCCAAACTCACCCACCAAATCAGAGATTGCTTCAGGTATGATGACAGTGTGATCCTGGCCTGATAATCCTATGAGGTCAGATCCCAGGCTGAGAATAACTCTGTCTATAATGGCCGCATGTGAAGGCAAGTCCACAGGACTAGTACTATAGTTGCTGTCATGCGGCCCAGAATACATAGCATGCAATGAGCTGAAGCTAACGATTGGCTCCTCAGCCACTGGACCTCTGGCAACAAGGTCTCCTTCCTGGCTGATGAGAGGAAGATCCTCCCCATGTCTGTCTTGAACACCATCCCCAGGTGTCCCAGGGTTTATGACACCTCCAGAGCGCTTTTTTCTCAATTCACCACACAGCCATGAAACTTCAACACCTCCAGAGTTCTGGTCACTGTCTTCCTTGCTAATGGCACAGATGGTGCTTGAATGAGCAAATTGTCCAGGTAGGAATGGACATGATGTCCTTCCTGTTGGAGTTGAGCTACCAGAACTATAAGCACCTTTGAGAAAACCCTGGGGGCTGTTGGGAGCACCCTGTACTGGAAGTGCTATCCCAGAACTGAGAACCTGAGGAACCTCGATGACACTGTCAGATGGGGATGTGGAGATACACATCCCTCAGATTTATGGAGGCTAAGAAATCCCCCAGCTGGACAGCTTGGATGATCGAACGCAGGGATTCTGTCTTGAAGGTCATGTGATGCACAAACTTGTTTAGGTGTTTCAGTTCTAGAATGGGTCTGAAACCCCCAGACTTCTTGGGAACTCTGAAATAGATTGAGTAAATCCCAGGCCTTGCTCGCTGGGAGGCACTGGCACAATCGCCACGATTTGAATGTGGTGGTCCAGGGTCTGTGACACTGTTTGCCCATTCATGGAGTCCTTCAGATCTGGGGATAGCAGAAAGCACTCCTTTGAAGGGATTTTATTCTATTACATAACCTAAGGCCAGAATTTCCAAAACCCAAGTATCTGATGTTATCTGGGCCCAACTTATGTAAAAATTGCATAGTCTTCCACCAAGGGAAGGGAGGCAGAGATGGGCCTGCATACCCTCATTGTTAAGTGCCTGCTTTTCATCCTGGACCTCCAATGCATCTTTGGGCAAGGTCCCCTCTGCTACTATTGCTCTTGTAACCTGAATAGGCTCCTTTACTCCTCTGGTTCCCGAAGTTCCGAAAGGAATGAAACCCCACTCAGAACTGACTTTGTTGGCTGCCTCCTTGACCTTTTGAGGTTGATGTTGCCTTTTGCTGTTGCTTTTACACTGGAAGGTGGCCCTTTTTTCCTGGATATCCTGCAAAATATCATCTAGGCCAGAACCAAACAACAAACTTCCCTCAAAGGGTAGATCAAACAGCTTGGCCTTCGAAGCCTGATCAGCCACCCAATGCCTAAGCCACACACCTCGTAGTCGCATAGCTGGAACAATGTGATAGGTGGAGCGAGCAGACATGCGTATGTTTTCCGCCATGGCATCCCCTAAGAAGGTGAAGGCCATGGATACCAACTGCAAAATGCTTGCCCCTCTGGGTCTGTGGGAACAAAGCTGCCCACGGTTGTAGCCCATAAGATTAAGGCTCTGCCAGCAATAAGGAGACATAGGAGGTGCACAGGTTTGCGCTGCTGGAGGTGCAGCCTCTACTCACTTGTCATATGACACCATTAAGGCTGTGGACCCTTCAATAAGAAGAGTGACGTGCTTAATGGAATTATTAACCCTCTTATCACCAGAGGAGGGGTTTCCTACTTGTGGGTGTTTTCCTCTAAAAAGGGAACTACAATACCTTAGGTTTTGGCAGATATTTTCTTTGGTCCACACCTGCCCATTCCTGTTCGATAATTTGATAATAGTGAAAAAAGCTTGGAAAACACTTTGAAGTGGAAAAAGACATGGCCAGGACAGGATTGACATCCACAGTTTAACCAATCTGGTTAGACAGGGGAAATGCTGATGGACATTACAGCGACAACTTCACCGTGACACCTCCTACAGAGACAGCCAAGTGAACCGAAACACTGGAACAACGACAATTACTGGTCATGTAACTGCAGCAAACCAAACACCAGTTCTGATGTATAAATGCGGGAGCTGTGCCCCCCACACACCCCAGATATTGATATAACAAACTCCATGGCGCATATACCATGGAGAAATATAATCACAGCATGTCCCGCACAAGTAGAATCCCTATCTACAGTGGAAACAGACACCCATATAACACACCTGTCAGTGGCACAAACCGCTCACTGACACTGCAGCCACAGAACTGCAATCTCTGTAATTGTGTTGCTGTTACAGCATCGCTGTAACAAAGGCATACTGGCACCCACCCCCTCCATTAATTGTTCCTCCTTGAGCTGTAAGGACCAAAACACCTCAGTTATCAGACAGGACAAAGACTTGGTATCAAACAGGGAAGGGATAGGAATCTTCCTCCAGCTCCGTCCATTCCCTTCGTCCTCCTCCTCAGAGGGTTTGTCCTCTTCATCATCAAGTAGCTTCCTAGGGTCAGGATTTTCCCTAAGATCCCTGATATTCTCATCCTGACCCTTTAGCTGGTCAAGGTTGGGATCTGCCTGCATATCCATATCCACAGCCCTGTTCTGCTGCGATGCACCTGACCGTGCCTGTGTGGGCCCCCCCTGACCTGAGGGGCCTGGTTTGGGTTGGGTGTGACAGATGGGATGTCCTGCAGAACATCAGGGCCCGGAAGCTCTCCTAGGAGCAACAACAATGATTTACACAATTCTGATTTGCCACTGCCAACTGGTACACCAGGGGCACTCCCCAGCTTGGAGGGCTGTCTGGGGGAAACCGTAAGAGACATATTAGCTTGAGAAACACAATAGGAGCAATAGGAATCCATTGGAGGCTTGGTCTGTCTTGGGGGGAACTGTAAGAGACATATTAGCTTGAGAAATACAATAGGAGCAATAAGAATCTACTGGAGAGGATCTCATTAGCCTTCTGCAGGTCTTACATCTTTTAAATGTGAAGGGTCTCCGATAAGCTGTGGTGCAAAGAAAAATAACCCTGCTAATGCCTGGGTCAACAAGCAGACAATTTCCCTTATATGTGTGTGTGTGTAGATATATATATATATATATTTGTTTTTAACGTAAAGTTTAAAGACTACCAACTGGATCTCCAGCTCCGATTGTGGGGAACTATAAGAAATGCAGAGTGCACACCTTTCAGCCATGCCTGCTGCAGAAGTGAACAAAAAGAGAAAGTGGTAAGGAAAGAAGCAACTCAGGAAGGACAGCCACATGTCTCATACTGATGAAGTGCAGGAGTGTGCGCACATTCTCAGGTAGGTGCGTTAGCGATGTCACGATGCTGTACATGACACCGTCATGCTAGGGGAGAGCATGTGCATGCTACCGGCGCATGAATGGCATGCCAAAGCTGAGGAGCACACACCCAACTGACAAACAGAAATGGAAAAATGGCAGGAAAATGTGTGGCTCAAGAAAGCTGAGGGAAAAAAAAAATGCCAGCCGAAGAGAAGTGGCAAAAGTACTTAAAAAATACACAGGCTGCTGTACAATTCTCTCATCAGCAGCTGCCCTTCACTTTTAGTTAAATACTGTAGTTAAGGCACTAAGTAAGCAATAATACCCAATAGGGTTGGCGTTATTTGGCTATAATGGACCACCAAGGGGCGTAATATGGTGTTGGGCCTTATAGCCCCCTGTATGGTCCATTATATCCCAATAATGCCCACTCTGGAGGGTATTACTGCTCTTAGTAAATGGGTAATTGGTTCAGATGCCAAAAAACTAAATAAATAAATAAATTTTAAGACTTTTAAATGACTAGAAATAACGGACAAAAAAATTACGTATTTGTAAAGTAGCCCCTTTATTGGTACATTTGCCAGTTTGCCAGTAGAGGGCGTAACTATTTTCAAATACATGTGTTTTGACCTGCATTTTCATCCCCCGACACTTTGGTAATAAAATAAACTGCCATATCCCCCTAAAACCCCTGATGCAGTACATTTTATTTATTTAGTTTTTTTCCTCCATGAACTCTTGCTTCCAGGTTCTGCTTCAGCAGGATAGTTAGCGGGCGGATGTACTACCGAGCTGCCAAGGAAGGACAAAAGGTTGAGAGTGGCTGATCGAGGAGCCACCAAGAAAAGTATAATAATAGAACTAATCCTTGAAAAAAACATGTTTGTTTGCTGTTCCTTATTTGTGCTAGGTGCTGAGCAGGGCTAAAAGTTTAGTATTACATGGATCGGGGGAATCAGGCCTGGGAATGGTCATGGCACTTTCCAGAATTTCACTCCCGGTAGATGGAGAGACATTTTTGACTAGGAGCAGCTAATGGATTGGTCGGCGTTTGGGAGAACGTGGGACAGCAGCTTTGATTTGTTGTGAAATGTGCATTTTTTACTTGGGAAGGGAGAATTTAAAGAGATGTGGAACTGTGTGTTACACTTTCTATATTATTATAGTGCTGTACTTTTCTTTCAGTTTGTGGCTGTGGTCTAAGGACGGGAGAGGGCTGTCACTCGCTCTCTCGCTTTCAGCTATTGTAGTTTCCAGTGGAATGTGGGCACAAGGATACTATGTGGTGATGTGTGCTGCTACGAAGGACTTGTTATTTAGAGGGCATTGTTGAAAAATAAATGTATGGGTGTAAGGGTGTGTTAGCAAATCAGATTTAGCTTTTTTAGAGCTCATTTTCTAAGGAGATTTAAAAGGGAATTTTAAAGAACAATTTAAAAGGGAAATGCCCTTCACAAAGAAAAATCCATATTGAAGGGGAAATGGCCCCAAAGAAACAATCACCTACCAAACAGAAATAAGGACAAGACCTTAAACACTAAGTGGGAGGGTAAACCAATGCTCAGAGATGGAGAGAAGCCCTGCAGGAGTGCACTGGACTAGAAAACCCCCAAATAAACAGGTACTTACCTGAGGTACCTTTTTTTTTTTAATATCGGAGACCCGAGAAAATTACACATCTGAAATAGTGTGGCAGATGTGGCCCCCCCATCCAAGCATAGGCAGTGGAAATGGGTAGAGCAGATTAGCCAATTTGAAAGCTGCAGCTTAACAGGCATGATTTTAATTTAGGAGTACTCCCTGTTACCAGGTAGCCCCAACCAGCTATGCAGAATTGCAGCCCCAAGGCCTAAAAGCTGATTTTCTTCTCAAAAAAGCTTGATAGATATTTCCCCTGCGATGGCACAGTTAAGACTGGAGAGTTTCTGCTGTCCAGCATCCTCATATGCCCAACATTCTAAACCTTTTGGGCTGTGCTGTTTCCCCTAGTAGGGGTGTACAATACCCATTTGTAATTACTACTCATTGACAATGTGCAGTGCTACAGAATGGAAGGGTTCGCTGCAGGGGAGAAGAGGTTTGACAGATATCTGGACACTCTGCAGACCAATACTTGGCACCCAGGAGGGCAGTATGCATTGTCTTGCAGGGGTAGGGTACCACTGTAGCTCATTGTACATACTGCATCAGTGGGAACAGAGAGGCATCCCAGGGTGAATCTACACAGTGTGTTGAACAGGGCATTGATTTTATTAAGGGAGGATGAGGTAACACCTGAGTAGACTATGTCTGCATAGTCTATAAGAGGAATGTTAACTTGAACCACAATCTGGTTTCTGATGATGTGATGGAGGCATCCCTTTACTCTGTATGGGGCACCTAGCTTGGCATATGACATGGTTATTACCTGGGAGATGTGCCCTGAGTAGTCAGGGTGCTCAACCAGATGGACACTGCGGTATTTTTAGGAGGAAATTGAGTCTAGGCAGTACCCATCTGGGATGTGTAAAGTCAGAGTGGTGGTGGTAGAGTTGAGTCAGTTCCTGGTGCTGAACAGCATGGAGTCCATTTTCTTTAGGTTTGGGGTGAGGCAGTTATCCAGGAGCCATTTTTGTACTGTGGTGAAGTTCTGCTGGTGATGACCCTCAAAGGAGGGAGTAGAGGTGCCGGATACATAGATAATGATATCTTTTGTATGCATGTGTATGTTTCTGGCAGTGAGGGAGTTGAGTAGGTCATTAATGCAGGTAGTGAAGAGCAGGGTCCCAGGACTGAGCCTTGTGGGACCCTGAGGGTGACTGATAGGGCAGGGGATGAGCCTGAGTCAAGCTTGACAGATTGGATCTGGTAGATTAGGTATAACTGGAACCATGTTAGGGCTGAGGGGGAGACACCGGAGTCAGTTAGTGTGAATAGGAGTCGATGGTGATCCACAGTGTCAAAGGCCTTTGCTAGGTCTATAAAAATAGCTCCTGTGCCCAGGCCCTTGTCTGCGTTGGTATGCATGTGGTTGGTGACTCTAAGAAGGAAGGGGGAGGTTGAGTGGTTGGAGTGAAAGCCAGACTGGTAGGGAGTCAGAAAGCTATTTGGACATAGTAGTTCGATAGCTGCCTGCTGATAAACCTCACAAGGGTTTTGGAGAGGATGGGGTGCAGAGAGATTGGCTAGTAGTTGGAGGATAAGTCAGCTGGGCCATCCTTGTGGATTGGAAATAGCAGTGTACACTTCCATCTGCGAGGAAAGGAGTTGGTACACAGTGATTTATTAAATAGGTGGGCAACAGGGACAGCTATTGCTGGAGTGCCAATTTTGAGGAATTTGGGCTTGACGCCAACAGCTCCACAGCTGGATGCTGTGTTTTGTGCTGAAAGCTGTTTGTGAACATCAGCCAGTGAGATTGCATGCAGGCAGAAGTTGCCACTGGTGGGTGGATTGAGTAGTGGGAGGTTAGCGATAAGAGCTCTGGGACCTTCTGTGAAGTATTGGTTGAGGGTATTGCTGGTTAAGGGGGAACCAGATGGGGTCTGTGCCCCACTGGGGGAAGTGTTTAATTAGGCTATTGACAGTTTTCCAGAATTTAGAACAGTCAAGGGTGTTGCACAATAGCTTGCTCTGGAAGTATTTGACTTGGGCTAGGTGTATGCTCTTGGTGCACTGATTCTGAAGGGTAGCCCATCAAGATAGTGAGTACAGAATGACGAGGAGTCAAAATGGTATACAAATTACAGCGAGTGCCATATCAGCGACTGACAGTCCCCCAGGTCCACTTCCCAGTTGTTACATTAAGTGTGTGTGTGTGTGTGTGTGGGCCTGGCTCTAAAGGGGAGTGTGGGGGCAAAGCTGAATGGTCGCTGATATGGCACTTGCTGTAATACAGTGCTATTTTGTACCTTGCCATTCCCATATTCACTATCTTGACATGGAAACATTCCAAAGTGTGGTGCAGGCTTGCTTGTCCTGGGGTAGCACACTTGACTTGTGCCTGATCCAGGCAATGACTTTGGGGTAGGGCCTCATTATTAAAAATGAATATAGTACCACACTTGTTTCTGTTTCAAACTCTCATTGCAGTCCCAGAAACATACTGGATAGTTTTGTTGACAAAAGAAATATGTATATATATATATTTATGACAGGGAGTGAAATTGACAACTTGTTTGGCCACCCTGCATCTACCCAAAGAAAAAGGGGAAGATGGTGCCAAATTTCAAACTCTATTACCAGGCAGCGAAACTGTCACACGCAGCCACATGATCCACACATTCACCTGCTTAAATAAAGATTTGATTTTATGGAGTTCAGGGCAGTGTGGAGCAGAAAATGAAGCAGCAAAACCCTACCCATTATATACTCCTTCCCCACTATGTCACTCACAAAGTAATATTTAAAATCATTGTATAATCTCTGTATCACTTGTTCATTCCAGCTTCTGTTGAACATTAGTCAGACAACACTAACCCCAATAAACAGGGCTTCTAACCATCATTATGGGTAACCCAGACCTTATCCCACCTAGAGATGACCCAGAATACTCCACATGGAACCAGAATGCCTTAATCCACTTTGCTCAACTTATACCAGGTGGAATTCTAGTCACAATTGCTATTGTAACACCTTACTATTTAATTCTGTATTTTTTTTAAATGTAACCCTGTCTGCATTGATAACAGTAGAATCTTGTCAGCTAAGAGGACAGAGATGGGCTGGGGAAATGAGATTAAAATTGTTGCCAGAGGCAGACCAGCTGTCTCTAGTAGGTAATTACAATCCCCTTTGTCCTGTAACAACAGGACCCCTTGGTCAGTTAATGAGGGAACTTCAAATAACCCAAGGTCCTTCATGTCAGGAAACTGTCCTGGCCATACAGTCACCACCCGCAGAGGCAGACATGGCTCAGAACAATGATTTGTGTCCTGAGTCCACAAAATCCAAGGTTCTGGTTTAGGCCAGCTTTCCAGAGAGGTGATACCCCCAGGAGACAAAGACTGTCAAATCCATGATGTCAAAGTGACATATCTGATTATGCAGTGTGGAGGGACTGGCAGCTGAAGGCTTTTGAGGTCTATGTTAGACCCTAGCAAGCCAGTCTGTGCTGGGGCTTTATACTTATCACCATCTAAGAGTTGGAGTTTGGCACGGCTCACTAAAGTTACCCAATGTGGTAGGAGTCCTTCTAATCTGTTAGTTTTAAGAAGCTACAGGAAGGTTTTCTGTTTGTGTCTTCTGCTGTGTGCAAACCATTTCTTCTTAATTTCTGAAGTAACCATGTAATCTCTGTAGTCTAGTGTATTGTGATATCCTGCAGAGTGTGAACATTTTGTGAAGTAGTAAATATTATTTGTATATACTTCATGCCTCTGTGGCTGAAACTTTTAAGGGAATAGGTAACTGTTGGTTTTGACAAATCCATGATCCGCCTTAGAAGAGGAAGAAGACAGCTAGTTACCATATTCTAGAACAAAAGTGTTTATCAGGAGTGAGAGACAGGGGAAGGCCATTTGCCCTTAGCCAAAGGAGCAGTGTACTGTGTGGGAAGTGGCTCTGGAGGGATTATGACCAGGAAAGTCCCTAGATAAGAGAATCACTTCTGAGTGATGGCAGCTGCTGAGGTACCCTTACAGGTACTGAGGGTTGAGAAACTTGGCAATCTGTTGCAGACTACATCCTGGGTGTGGACAGGTTGTGACAGCTACATTGAAAGAAAAAGGTGTATACAACATAATGATTTTTTCAGTTATCTTCAGGTAAGACATGTTATACAATCAGGTGGTCTGATGCCTGACCTTACAAGAGATCTGTCCCCGAGGATTTCCAATAATGGATAGTTAAACTAGCTGGGAAACAGAGACATCACAGCACTCTATCAGCTCCTGCTTAAGTGTCAAAACACTGACATGAAATGCTGCATTCCAGAAAATTGGGAAACAGAGGCAGGTGGCACAATTTCAGACCAGGAAAGGGATAATATATGCAAGATGGGTGAAGGTGTAACCTCTTCTCCATCATGGAGGGAATATAGGTGGAAAGTAACCACGTGCCTTTTTCTGGTACCATCTATTACCAAACACCTGGGGTCAACACAAAGTCATCTGTGTTGGAGAGGATGTGGGGGCTAGAGGATAGCATATATGTATATTTTGGGCATACCCCTTGGTAGTCCCATACAGGATGGAAATACATAAAAAGTTAGAGAAGATGTGGGGGAGAACAATCCCCTATAAACACTTTCTACTGGGTATGATAAGGAGAATAAGATATACAGGAGATAAGGAGAATCTGCCTTCCAATAAATAGTCACGCTGCTCCAAGCCATGGTCCTGATGGCAATTAAAGGGATTATAACTGCTGGTGACCCCTTTTATCACACTAACAGGCATGTTTCAAATACCATAATAACTGGAAAATTGGTAATTACAGCATTTTGCTTTAACTGTCCTCTCAGTTCCAGGGTGCTTTTGCGTCATTCAACTCTAGCATGCCTTATCATTGGCTCTCAGTCTGTGTGTGAGTGGGTTGACCATCCCAACCAACATGGCGGCTCCGTTTCACCGCTACTGAGACCCATTCTGATTGTCTGCCTCATAGTCTCCTCACAAGTAAAGTATTCGGTTTTGTCAGTATTTATGTAGTTGATGCTGCCTTTACAACAAAAAAATATATCTGGTTGATCCTGCTGTACTCACGCTTTGGTTGGGGATTTGACAATCAGTCAGATTGGGAACTGACTGTGGGTGATTGACTGCTCTTGCGGTGCCACAGTAAAATACATCAGTAATTATAAAAAAATAAAGTCTAGGTAGGTGTGTGGTTATGATGTTTTTATATACAGCCTCAGTGAGTAATGAGCTCATAAACCTCTCGGGCTTTGCTCGGGGTTTATGGCTCATCAATCACCTTGGGTTTGTAAAAAAAAACATCATAACTTACACCTGCCTAGCCATTATTTTCTATATCATAAACTGGCCATTTTCAAACTCACCCACATGCTACTCCTGGGTGGACAGAATAACAATATACTATGGAAAGCAT
The DNA here is from genome assembly GCA_016271365.2 of Neoceratodus forsteri. Taxonomy (NCBI): domain Eukaryota; kingdom Metazoa; phylum Chordata; order Ceratodontiformes; family Ceratodontidae; genus Neoceratodus; species Neoceratodus forsteri. Next base: position 119,222,200 of record JADMNL010000025.1, read on the forward strand.
TACAGCAGACCTCAGGTTAACAAAATAAATATTTTTAATAAAATGGCAGGTATGGCATTCATACATAAATGTGAATGCAACAACAGAAGATAGCTCATCAGATGGCTAAAAAGCTTTAAAGCATTGTTAAGTATTATAGAAACACAGGCAATTGTATAAAGATCTGAAGCAACAATGAAATGCAAAGCAGAGGTTCGGGTGGGGTAGACACAGTGGTGGTGATGGGGAGACAGGTGGGAGTAGATGACACATTCTATGATGCAATGCAACAGTTGCTGAATTATGTTTTTGTTGAAAAGTTTTTCCTCTGTGATGTTATACCTGTAGCAGATGAAACGTATACAGTAAATTCAAACATAGTAAAGACTGTACAAACTGCAATAATAGGGGGAGCTCCCCTTTGCTGCAAAACAACTGTAAGCATGGAAATCAAAATGTTTAAACATAGAAACCGAATTTGTCGGCAGATAAGGACTACTTTTCCCACCCAGTCTGCTCATTTTTCCTACATACAGTATCACTGCAGACCCTGCTTGATCTCTGACTCTTTCTCCTTCCCCCCATTCCTTTCCAGTAAGATTTTTATATGCCTATCCCATATTTTCTTCAACACTACCACTGTTTTCACCCCAACCACTTCAGCTGCTAGGCTGTTTCAGGAATCCACTACTTTTTCTGTGAAGAAGTACTGCCTCACATCGCTCCTGAATGTACCCACCTCTAGCTTCACAGCCTGTCCCCTTGTTCTTGAGCGCCTTCTTTTCTTAAAAAAATTTCCGCTTGTACCTTATTACTCCTGTGAGGTATTTAAAGGTCTCCATTATATCACCTCTCCCTCCTCTCTTCTAGCGTGTACACATTGAGTTCCTTTAGTCTCCCCTCCTTCATAATTTTTGTTGCCCTCTGTTGGACTGCCTCACTTCATCTGTGTCCTGGGGATGTGGCTTCCAGAACTATACACAGTATTTAAGGTGAGGTCTTATCAGTGGTCTGTACAGAGGCAACATCACATCCTTCCTTCTGCTGGTGATACCTCTCCCTATACACCCCAGCATCCCCACAGCTCTCTCAACTGCCTTGTCGCTCTGCCTAGCCATGTTCAGGTTATCTGAGATGATTACACCCAGGACTCTGTACTGCTTGGTGGTCGTCAGTAACACTCCTCCCATTTTGTACTCTGCTGGTCTGTCTGCCCTAAGTGCATTATTTTGCACTTCTTCACATTGGAACTCAGCTACCATTCCCTTCACCACTTCTCGAGTTTTCTCAGGTCTCTACTTATCCTTTCCACACCCCCCCCCGTGCAGTGTCCACCCTATTGCATATTTTGGTGTCATCCACAAAGAGGCAGACCTTCCCTTTTAGCTCCTCTGCAATGTCACTTATAAAGACATTAAAGAGCAACAGCTCAGCACCGATCCTTGAGGTACCCCACTGATCATCCTCCCCTTCTCTGAGTGAACTCCATTTACCACCACCCCCCTCTGTTGCCTATCCCTTAACCAATTTTCTACCTGGTTTACCACCTTTGCATCCACTCCTAAGCTGCCCAGCTTGCTTGCTAGTCTTCTATGTGTAACGGTATTGAAAGCCTTACTGAAATTTAGGTAGACCACATCCACTGCTCCACCCTGATCTAATTCCTTAGCCACCCAATCAAAGAAATCTATCAGATTCATTTAACATGACCTCCCACCTGTAACTCCATGCTGTCTCTGGTCTTGTAGGCCTCCGGATTCAAGATATTCCACTATCCTTTCCTTCATTAATTATGCCACCACCGATGTCAGGCTGACTGGTCTCTAATTCCCCTTCATTTCTACTGCCCAACTTTCTTTCTTAATTTGCATCCTAAGGTATTTCTCTTCCCTCAGGTTCTCCCTGCTTCATACTCTTGCCTGAGGGGGGCAGTATCTGCCTCCCCTATTTCTTGCGCCACCCCATCATCTAATTTAAATGTAACCCCCTACAAATGGGGGTTCCTGAAAAGTCTTCCTTGAGCTTGCCTAAATGGTCACTGCCAGGCTGGTGTCCTGCATTTTAGCAGTTTAAATGTGATTGCCAGAGAGTGCCTGTATAGCCTCTGTGTACTGTCTCTTTAAGAGCTGCCTGGATTGCAGTCATAAGTAATCTGAGAGGGAGCTCTTTTGAAAGATGTAACTATTTGCTGAAAATCATTTAGAGTGATAATGATAATATAATTTGTCTAACCTGCTTTCTTTGCAGCAAGGACTGTTTTGTTTATCTCCACTATCTTGGTCCTGGACTGCGAATTGAACCAATCAGTTCTGGTGGGACCTAAAATGGAGCCGGACTATAGGAACTGCCTGGAGTCAAAATCTGTAGGAATTGTAGTTTTGGGCTTTTGGTGCCTTTTTGCATCTGAAGGGGGAGCCTTTGCTGTGACTGACAGACAGATCAGCCAACCAAACCTCTTGGATTCTGGGGAAAGTCCCTGGCTTGCTGGCAGTTGAGTCAGATCTAAGTTGGGAGCTGAAGAAGCAACATGCTTGGGACAGCCAAGCAGCCGTCTGAGTAGTTTTGCGTGGGAGAACTGTGGAAAGGCCTGGGTTGTGGCCTGCATGTCTTCCTGCTGCCCCTGAGAGGGAGAGAAGAGAATTATTTCAGACAAAATCCAAGTTTGTGAGAACGAAGTAAGCCATTGATTTTTTACCAGGCTTTAACCTGAAGAAGACCAAAGATTTGCTGAATGCGATCAGCCTGTCAGGATTTCCAGCTGCTTTTGAATCCCCGGTTTGTGCAGAGACTTTGAAATTCTTGACCGGAGAGTGGTTTGCCTGGTACAGTAGAATTTCCTTACATGTAAATGTGCTGTGTATTGAAAGGGGGTTGTGATTTGGTTCCCCACTGTGTGAACTGTGTTCTGCTTGCTGGAAGCTTTATCCAGCCTAATCGGACTGAATCCGCATTCATATCCATTCGGCCTGGGCCATGCCATACTGGCCCTGCCAGACCACCCCACTGCACAGAGAAAGCCACCGACAAGAGACCTGCCTGGGGATCAGCCCCCTGCTCCACACTTGAACAGGAATGATGCTTCAGTGAATCGTGTGAGCCCTGCTTCTCCTGGCACTCCAGATTAACCACCTGCTGTCTTGACTTTCATCCAGCCTGTGTCCAGTCTTGGGTATCATGAGTAATCATCAGGGTAGCTCCCTGCAACAAGCCTAATCTAAAAGTGTGTCATCTGATTGTCTTGTTGTTTTCTTTTCATGAACTGAGCCCTCCAGCTCCGGATTACAAATAGTGTGTGTTGTGCATGTTGTTTTCTTCCATCACAGGGCCCCAACCAGCTGCAACGTTCCTGGCTAGCCCACTATTCTCCATCTGCGTACTCAGAGTGTGTGACTGTTTATGGACCCTGAAGTGCATGCATAACTGTTTGATTGATAGAGCCTTTAAGCAAATTAACCTGATTATGCCCCTCCCTTGTTCAAGCCCCTTAAATAAATCAGATCTAACTCTTTTTTGCATTTACCCTGACTGTGGTTCCAGTTTGGGCAAGAGTACTGTACTGCTGTTATTTGCTGTGTATAACCTTGTTTTACAGGGGGTCCCCAGGGCCAGGCCAGAGGAAAGCCCTGGTGGTAAGTGCAAACAGTGTGGGTACTTGTGTGGTGTATCAGGGGTATTGTGAAAGTGATTATTGTGTATTGTTCCAGCCACTAGTGAGGAAAGAGGGGTGTTACAGTGTACTGAGGGCTGTGCCCAGGTTAGCTTGACCACTACTAACCCTGACCTCTGGGTGGAGGCACCCATTTCAGAACTCAGGCCCCTTAACCTGTTACTAGCCAAGCAGGGGGGAGGAGTAGCCCTTGGGATAGCGCCACCTAGGGGTTACATTTTGGAGGCTCACTGCTGGGAGTTTGTGCCTTCTAGTGGCCAACAATTATGAATTATTGTCAAAGATTAATTGCTACCCCAGTAGAAATAGCTGTACTCCAGTTGGTGGGGTGGTGTACTGGGCAGGAGATCGACCCCCAAAATGCTCTACTTATACTGGATATTCCCCTGGGTACCAGTAAAGACACTGTAGAGGGAGAACTCTCCAAAGTTGAATGTTTAAAAAACCCTGTGGTGGTGGGTAGACAGGCTGGTTTGATCGCCCAAACTTTCATAGCCTTGATAGAGTGTAGTGACCTCGTGGACAGCTCTAAAGTACCACAGACTATTGCCCCAGAAAGGGTTCCAGCTGCTTGGAGAGTGATAACAAATGACAGTAAAGAACCTGGGGAGGATGAGCTACCACCATTATCTGAGACTTCTGAGGAAAAATTTGCTAAGCTGTTGTTAGAGGAAGGGAATACCGTAGAGAACTTTAAGAAACTATTCCTGCCACCTGGGGGTGTTCCTTTCCCAAAACCCCCTCCCAGTCCAGCACCTGTTACTGCCCTGCCTTCTGTGTCCATGCCAATGCTGGCCCCTAAATCTGTACCTGCCATTAGTCATGACTCCAATCGAAGGCTGAGAATCTTCTCGGGCACCCTCCCAACCCCCCAGGGGGAGGATGACTGGGAAACCTGGATAGACTATGTTGCTCTTCTAGTACTTGAATGGCAATGCTCAGAAGCAGAGAAATGAAAGAGATTGAGTGAGAGCCTCCATGGTCCTGCCCTGGCTACCATCTGTGCCAAGCAGGCCAATAACTCCAAAGCAACTGCACAGGACTATCTTGATGCATTGGAAAATGTGTATGGGAGCCCGGATTCAGATAAGGAACTGTGGTGGAGAGTAAGAAATGCTCAGCAGTACCCAGGGAAGCCATTGTCTGTGTACGTACTTCGGCTTGAAAAGCTGCTACAAGAATGCTTCTGAAAGGGTAGTTTGCCGTGAAATGAATTAGATTGTACTAGGCCGAACTGGATCTTTAAGTCTGCTCCATTTTCAGAATTGTTACTGCTTCAGTTGCGCCTTGCCACCCGACTGGAATCGCCCCCCTCCTATGACAAGCTAATGAAAGAAATTTGTGGGGTTGAACAAAGGCGACCCCATGGGGGAATTGACCCATATCTGCTGCTGCTGTGCAAGTGACCAAGAGTAATCAGCCAAGTGAGGCTCGGGGCAAACTTTGGCACTTAACGAGCACTCTGAGAATGCAAAGGATTTCCCTTCCTGGGCCCAGCATTGGAAAGACGAGCTACTGAAGGAAATCCAAGAGTTGAAGATGGGTGCCTCTGCAAGGGTTTCCCCCATGGAACAAGATTCTGGTCCTTTTCAGGATGTGACTGCCATGGGGTTGGGGGTGCATCCTCAGGCATCCGCTACCGAGTGTGGCTCCAAGGCTGAGATCACCGGATTGACTGCCACTGTAAAGGAACTGTTAAGGCACGTTACACCACTCTCACCACTGCAAGCAGATACTAGATCCCAATCGCTTACTACTGCTTCAGTTCCTCATATGATGTTCTCTCCCAGGATGACCCAGGAGTCTATCATTTGTCACAACTGTGGAAAGGAGAACCATATGAAAAGAGAATGCTGGTCTCAGAAGGACTTGGAAAGAGTAGTAAACAGACTCCAAGGGGAGCTCCGAAAAGCAAATCAGTGGCCAAGGGGTGCACAAAATGACTGTAGTGAGGGTTCGAGAAACCCTAACTCAAATTTCTTTGTAGCTAAATTGTCTGTCCAGGCCTCTGCTACTGCCTCTCCAGACTGGTCCAAAACAGTGGGCCCTTCAATGGAGACTACGGTGACTGTGAATGGTATTCATACTCTGGCTGTGCTTGACAGTGGATCGCAAGTGACCATTGTATTCCAGGACTGGTATGATAAACACTTATCTGATGTGCCTTTGCAGTCCCTGGAAGGTCTACATGTTTGGGGCCTGAGTGGCAAGTCTTATCCCTACCTAGGGTGTGTCCACCTCTGGTTGTCTTTTCCTGTAACTGTAATGGGTGTAGAGGAGTGAGTAGAGACATTGGCCCTAGTTTGTCCCCCTCACCAGACTGTATGATGGGGTCCCCCTGTGAACTGGGACAAATGCCCAGATGTTTGGGAGACTGGCGCAACTCTGTCTTGAGAGAGCAAGGCGACGGACTGGGAGGGCCCTGAGAATTCCGGCTCTGATCAAGAGGGGGCTCAATACCCTGCAACAACAGAAACCCAAGAAAATAGACCACGGTGAACTGGTGGGGGATCATGTGGAAGAAGGATCCTGATTCAATGGTACTAGCCCCTAATGCCCAGTGTACCATTCAAGGGGAGGTCCGCCTCCGGAAAGATGTCAAGAACAAAATTCCAATGTTGGATGCACCAGGTGATGGAAAATTGCCAGAAGGATTATTGGCCAAGCCCATCATCTTGCCTGCTCGTGCCCATGCCTATGCACAATGAGTGATGGTCCAGATTCACAATGTGTCAAATCAGGTGATCTGGGTGAACAGAGGGTGTACCCTAGCTATGGTACACTGCACAGACACTGCAGTATTGCCCAGTGACAAGCACCCTGGAGAAAAGGAGAGAGTGACCCCCAGATTTGTTTGACTTTGGTGACTCCCCATTGCCAGCTGAATGGAAGGCAAGAATTAGCAAGAGACTTTCCCAGAGATCCCAAGTGTTTTCATCGAAGAAATGGGATGTGGGATGTGTCCAGGGTGTGGAGCATCACATACGCCTGCACGATGAACGGCCATTTCGAGAGAGGTCTCGATGCCTAGCCCCAGCAGACATAAATGATGCGAGAAGACACCTGCAGGAAATGCTCGCTGCTGGCATGATACAAGAATCCAGGAGCTCATACGCCTCTCCCATTGTGGTTGTGCATAAGAAGAATGGGTCTGTGAGGATGTGTGTTGATTATCAAACCCTAAACTGGCGGACCATCCCAGGCCAATACACTATGCCTCATATACAAGATGCCCTGGACTGCTTTAATGGGAGCAAATGGTTCGGTGTTGGGTGCTTCATGGCGCATACTACCAGATTCCAATATTTGGGAGAAGACCATGAGAAAGCCAATCTTCATCTATCCATTGGGGTTCTATGAGTTTCTGAGGATGCCACAGGGGATGTCGGGTGCTCTTGCCACCTTTCAGCGACTGATGGAACATGCGTTGGGAGATATGAATTTGCTGGAATGCCTGGTGTACTCAGGTGATGTCATTGCATTTGGGAGCACCTTAGAGGAGCATGAGAACTGACTGTTTAAAGTCCTAGACTGACTGGAAGACTTCAGCCTGAAGCTGTCCATTGACAAGTGCCAGTTTTTCCAAACCTCCATGAAGTATGTAGGGCACATAGTATCTACAAAAGGGATAAAGACTGATCTCAGCAAGGTTGAAGCAATGACTACTTGGCCCTAGCCCCATAATCTGAAAAAACTACAACATTTCCTGGGGTTCTGTGGCTACTACCGCAGGTTCATAAAAGACTATTCCAAGGTGATTCATCCACTCTTGAACCTTACCCAGGGTTACCCTCCTTACAATCATAAATACAAAAAAGGGTCAATTAAAGAACCAGAAAAAGTATACTTCCACCCAGGTGAACTCTTCAGGCCCTGCTGGATGCCCGACTGTGAAGCAGCTCTCCATGAGATCATATACCAGCTCACCCACACCCCATCCTCACCTTATGCTGACTCACTTAAACTTACAAATGCATATGGATGCTAGCCTAGGGTCTAGGAGTGGTGCCGTGATCAAGACCAGGAGGATGGCCTGAGACCAGTAACTTTTGCAAGTAGGAGCTTGACCCCATCCGAACAAAACTACCCTGTGCTTAAGTTGGAGTTCCTTGTGGTAAAATGGGGCATTGTTGGCCAGTTTCATGAATACCTCTATAGGGCAAAGATATTGGTGAAGACTGGCAATAACCCATTGACCTATGTACAGACTTCAGCTAAGTTAGACACCACTGGGCACCAGTGTCTTTCTGCATTATCAACCTATGATTATGCTGTCGAATACAGACCAGGCTTGAACCATATTGATGCTGACGCCCTATCATGAAGGCCCACTTCCAAGAGTGATTCAGTCAGGCTGTCTGAACCTGACATTCTAGCATTGTGCCAAAAGTTCTGATAGAGATGAACAGATGTCTGCGAACACAGTGGACTGTTTAGTAGATTGCTTGGGCCCTTCTGACACCTGCATACCAGCTGCTTATTGCCACTTCTCTGCTCTAGATATTAGTACACTACCTCAATTTGACAATGACAGCATTCAGCGGGCTCAATCCTAAGATCCTATGATTCAGCCAGCACTTGATGCCCTGCATGCGTGGAAAAATGTGTCTAAGTTATGTTCCACTGACTTGTGAACTGCTTTATTGTTTAAAGAAGACCCCAGATTGAAGTTGCTCAGTCAGTTGTTGTATAGAAAGACAGTAGATCATAGTGGCAAAGTAGACAAGCAACAATTGGTCCTGCCCATGGCCTTTAAAGATTTAGTACTGAGGTCCCTCCACAATCACATGGGGCACCTCGGTATTGACAGAACCCTTGACCTGGTACAATCTTGCTTCTACTGGTCCAAAATGGGTGCCGATGTTGAGCACCATGCAAAGACTTGTAGTCGCTGCCTACAAAGAAAAGTCTTGCCTCAGAGGGGCACCCCCCTTGTTAATATTACTACCAGCACCCCCATGAAACTAGTGTGCATAGACTTCTTGTGTTTAGAACCTGATCAGTGGAACATGGGCAATGTGTTAGTGGCTATGGATCATTTCACACGGTATGCAACAGCTTTTCTCACCAGAAATCAAAAGGCATCTACCGTGGCCAAGTTGCTAGTGGAAAATTTCTTCAGCCACTATGGTGCCCCCCAGGAGATTCATTCTGATCAAGGCAGAGACTTTGAGAGTCGGCTAATCAAAGAAATGCTCTCTCTCTCTCTATGGGTGGTTGCGAAAGTCAAGAACCACTCCCATCACCCGCAGGGAGACCCTCAACCAGAATATTTTAACCGCACCCTTCTAGACATGCTGGGCATCCTCCACCCAAAAGACAAGCATAAATGAAGCCAGCAGATTAGCACCTTGATACATGCATACAATTGCATGAAAAATGATGCTACTGGGTTCTCCCCTACTTCCTCATGTTCGGGAGAGGGCTGGCTGCCAGTTGATGTCTGTTTTGGGGTCTTTCCAGATGGGGTCTGAGCCGAAAACTACTCGCAATATGTACAAAAACTGAAAGCTCAATTGAACCATGCCTATCAACTGGCCCAGACAATGGCCACTGAGAGAAATCTAGCCAACAAAGAGAGGCATGATAAAAAAGTAAAGGCTCAACAGCTTTGACCTGGAGACCGTGTGTTGTTACACAATTTGGGACTGCATGGTAAACACAAAATTGCTGATTGGTGGCACCATCTTCCCCATGTAGTAGTTGGAAAGTTGGATGATTTACCTGTGTACAAGGTGCGCCCAGAGAACAACTCCAAAGCTGTTAAGACCATGCACTGTAACCACTTGTTACCTATTGGCCAAGTCATGGTTGAGGCTGAACCCCCAGAAATTGAGCCCCTTGGGACGGTGACTCATGCTGCTGCAAGAAAGAGACAAAGTTAGCGTACCCCAGTGGTCACAGATGTAAGGTTTCCTCCACAGCAGGCTCAGCATGATAGTAACTGTCAGTCCACCTCTGACGAAAGTGAATGTGACAATGCCTATTACCCCTCCTATGAGTTGAGTCAGCTGTTTCAAGGTAACCCCCTGATAAATTGTGGGGATGAAGCTGGGCCTTCTGGACTGCCTTACCCCCCTGCTTCGTCCTTGGAGCCAATGCTCCCAGAAAGTTAAGTGCAAAGTATCACGTCTGAAGATGTTGAGTCTCTGTGTATTGTGGAACTGCATGATTTGCCTGAAGAAGGGGCTGAGGGTTTAAGTCTTTCTGGTGACATACCATAACTTGAAGAACTCTATGAGAGTGCTGACCACCCCCTTTCAGTGCCTCACAACTTGATTGTGCCTGAGCCTTCGCAAAATGAGTCAAGTGTTGTAGAAACAGAGCCTGAAGTGCAAGGAGCCAACAGTGCCCCAAGTTTGGACGTTCCACCCAGGCAGAAGCACCCCTCACAAGTGACGAGAGTCCCCAGACCTGTGCTGAGAGTACAGAAACTGTAGTTGTCTCCCTCAGAAAGACTGGCCAAGCTGTCAAGCCAGTAGTATGCCTCAGTTCTGATTCTCCCGGGAAGCCAGTGGATTTGCCTCTCAATGTGGTGCACAAAGGTGTTTATGTCTCACCAAGCTCACTGCCCAAATTGAGCTTGACAGCCAATTCCAGGTTACTTGTCTTTCCCTCTCACCATGGTTCCCCTGCCCTCTCTGTCCCCAAGTCAGTTGATAGGGAAGGGCCCCCTCTTGCATTATTTAAGGTACAAGAAGTTATTACCTGATTCAGTATAGTAATGTACAATTTACCTGTGTAAAATATGCACAATGTGTTGTCAGAATGGATATAGTATCATGAAGTGTAGTGAATATGTATAGTAAAGTAATAAGTTTATGTTAACTGATGCATGATGGTACAGACTTGATGTGGATGCCAAGTTTTCTTCAGGCAGGGAGGGGTGTAACCCCCTACAAATGGTGGTTCCTGAAAAGTCTTCCTCAAGCTTGCCTAAATGCTCACTGCCAGGCTGGTGTCCTGCATTTTAGCAGTTTAAATGTGGTTGCCAGAGAGCACCTGTATAGCCTCTGTGTACTGTCTCTTTAAGAGCTGCCTGGATTGCAGTCATAAGTAATCTGAGAGGGAGCGCTGTTGAAAGATGTAACTATTTGCTGAAAATCATTTAGGGTGATAATGATAATGTAGTTTGTCTAACCTGCCTTCTTTGCAGCAAGGACTGTTTTGTTTATCTCCACTATCTTGGTCCTGGACTGCAAATTGGACCAATCAGTTCTGGTAGGACCTAAAATGGAGCCGGACTACAGGAGCTGTCTGGAGCCAAATCTGTAGGAATTGTAGTTTTGGGCCTTTGGCACCTTTTTGCACCTGAAGGGGGAGCCTTTGCTGTGACTGACAGACAGATCAGCCAACCAAACCTCTTGGATTCTGGGGAAAGTCCCTGGTTTTCTGGCAGTTCAGTCAGATCTAAGTTGGGAGCTGAAGAAGCAACATGCTTGGGACAGCCAAGCAGCCATCTGAGTAGTTTTACGTGGGAGAACTGTGGAAAGGCCTGGGTTGTGGCCTGCATGTCTTCCTACTGCCCTTGAGAGGGAGAGAAGAGAATTATTTCAGACTAAATCCAAGTTTGTAAGAATGAAGTAAGCCACAGATTTTTTACCAGGCTTTAACCTGAAGAAGACTGAAGATTTGCTGAATGCGATCAACCTGTCAGGATTTCCAGCTGCTTTTGAATCCCCGGTTTGTGCAGAGAGTTTGCAATCGTGACTGGAGAGCAGTTTGCCTGGTAAAGTAGAATTTCCTTACATGTAAAATTAAAGATCCCATGGCACTTATCAAAAAGAGTAGGGGTAGTTTTATTGATAGAAAACATAACATCACAAGAATCCATACAAACATAAAAGATATCTTATATAATAACTAGTACTCTCTTTTGTATCCTTTTATAAAACACAGTGCAAAAAAAAACAAAGACAAAACAATAGTTACTTAATGTATCATAGAAAAATAAAGTCTTTCCAAAGTAAATCAACTTTTGATTTGGAAAATTTACTTAGATCTCTGGTTTTGACAGAAAGTAAACCTGTTTCAATTTGCATAAATAAAGTGTTCGTTAACACATTTAATTGTTGAAAGATAAATTGACATCTGGCTTGCCACAGGTAATATTGAACAAAAGCAAAAAACATTTAAAGTACTCCTATTATAATGTCTCCAAGATCCAGTATAATTACCTAAAACTATAGTTTGATATGAGACATTACCCAAAATGGAGATTCCAATGAATGGCAGCGTCTTGCCAAAAGTTTTGACTATAAGGACAGGAAACAAAAAATGAACCATGGATTCTTCACAGTTGATACATGTGTTCGTAAACAAAATCTTTCAGTAGTGGGTTTGTATTTTAAATTGCCTCGAACTCTAATTTCCTTGTATTGATAACAGACAATATCCCAAATGAAAGGAGGTATTCTGAAATCAAATCAATTTCCTCAAGGCATAAATCATCTGTGTAGGTATACATTCTGGGAACAGGGAATACATTTCTATCGCCAAATACCACGAAATTATAAAAGGTTTTCCTCGAAAAAGTAAGCAAGTTTGGAAATGATATCTTCCATTGTTGTAACTTCTTAAATGTAAAAACTCCATATGACGGTAAAAAGTGCTTACCACATATTTTAGGGGGAAACATAGACCATTTATCTAAATAGACAGACCACAAAGATTTGGACCATTTTGCCAAGTCTTAGTGACATCAAACCATAAGTAAGAAAAAGAATCAAATAAAAATATGGAATGGTAAAAACAATAGGGTTAATCATTCCCAGGCCTCCTTTGTTAAGTGGAAGATACGTTATGTCCCTACGCACTGGGTTTAATCTCTACCCATAACATTTGGAAAAAAATACTTAATAGCCTTGTCTCTAAACTAATAGAGGTGGAAACATAACTTAAATATAAAAATTGGTAATATGAATTTCTTTATAATAATAACCTCTTCTTTTCCCGAATTTCCATCCTTTCCACCTGTGAATTTTAAATTCTCCAATGTATAACTGTTTCTCCCAATTGTATGTAGCTAAATCACCATTTCAGACCAGATTCCTAAAATCTTACGGTGTGATGATTCTACAGGGATATTAACAATATTAGTGGGGTCTGAATTTGTAGGTTGTAAAATAAAAATGAAGCTCTTTCCATATTTATTTGAGCTCGATATTGCCTCTCAAAACATGAAAAGGTATATAATGCTTTTTGCAATGAGGTATATCTCTTAAGAGTAGAGTAATATCATCTGCATATGCAGTCAGCTTTTCCATTGGTAAATCAGGAAGGGTTAAACCTATAATATGTGTATCCCAAACAATTTGTCTAATAACAGGATCCAGAGCAAAAGAATAGAGAAGGGACTTAAAGGGCAACCCTGCGGACTCAATTGAAATAGGTACTTCTTTTCCAAATAAAGTATTAACCATGGGAATACAGTGAGCCATTCCATATAAGGTTGATATCCATTGTACAAAGGAGGTGGAATTCCATATCTCACTAGTACTGAAAATAGATAGTGATGATTAACTCGTTCAAAGCTTTGGTTTGATCTAGGGCAACAATGTACCCTGAAATCTGTTTCTTATTACTTAACTCAAATAATTCTCTTAAAAGATATAAATTATGTTGAATTTTCCTATTAGGGATGGCACATGTTTGGGCTGGGTGAATAGTTTTTCAGCTACTAATAATAATCTGTTATTCAAAATTTTAGTCAATATTTTATAATGCTGTTTAATAAACTTAAAGGCCTCCAGTTTGTTATTAAGGCTTTATCACCTGATTTATATAAATAAAATAACAGCAGGTATTGAAACCTAACAAGTCACTAGAAGTAAACAGCAAAAATTAAATATTTTAGGTAAAAGTGTATCATATATAATAGAAAGAGTTTGTAAAATTCATTGGGTAGTCCATCCCATCCTGGTGCATATCCTTACTTAATTGTTTAATAGCAAATTCGACTTCTTGTGGTGTGATAGGTTGTATCAACGGAATCAGTTCAGATTTAGTCAATTCAGGCACAGGGCCAAAGAAAGAAAAATCCAGAGGCCTGAACTCCTCTGAACTCTTAAAGATGCTTCTACATGTTCCTGAACTGTAGCTAGTATCTCCATGTCATTTGTGCATATAACCCCAGTAGCTGTTTTAATCGAGTCATAAGAGTAGTTTCTAGTCTGAATTTACATGCTGTAAAGGGTCCGAGGCTGAGGTAGTTTTAACCCCAAATTTAAACTCTAGTTCTAGAGATTTAGCCCTGTCATATTGATATTCTTTCATTCGTTCCTTCAAATTTTTGATTTGGGAAAGTAATCCTTGATTGTTTTTAAATCAAATGACATCAGTTTATATAATTGGTTACGGGTGAGCAAATAGTTAATATATTTAGAATTAGCTGTAGATTTTCAAAAGAGACAAATAATTTTTAATTCTTGTTTTGTGTCTATCCACCATTGTAGCGGTTTGAATATACACAATATACAGAATCCTATATGTAAATAAAAGTTCCGTTTGGTTTTGAAAAGATAAATTATCGAATAAAGATATATTAAGTCTCCAGCGATAGTATTTAGAATAAAGTTTTGGTGGGATGAATTGCAAGGAAAATGAGCAAAATAAAATGTTATGATCTGAAAATTCCGTGAGGTTGTGAATAACACACAGTAGGGTGTAGATGTGTAGAAAAAAGAAACATATCTATTCTAGTAGCATAAATGAATCTATGATATGTAGCTCTGGGATCATTAGGATGTAGTTTGCGAAAAGCATCCTGCATATTTGAAACTGCTAAAGATTGTTTTAAAACGTTGGAATCACAATATATTTTCTTTTGTTTGCTTGTAGATACAGGGGTGTCTAAAGAACAATTAAAATCCCCTCCCCAAATAACATGTAGTTTAGTGAAAATAAAGGGTTTAATTTCACCAAATAGTTCCACCCTAGCAGATTTAATTTGTGGAGCATAAATATTGATCAATCTAAAAGAAAAATCTTTAATTGAACAATCTAGAATTAAAGTTCTGCCAGGACATAAATCTATCAAGCGGAAAACATGGACATTAGTGATTTTAAATAAAATACCAATCCCATCTGCAAGTCCTGTACTGAAGGACCAGAAAGAAGGGCCCAGTACCATCGTTCTTTAATGTCTCTACCTCTTTAAGTGATGAGATATGACACTCCTGCAAAAAATGACATCCACAGGAAGAGTTGATAAATCGTGGGACAGAGATTTGTTTCTTATATGTTTGTAAACTTCTAACGTTAAGTGATAAAAGTTGAAGTGCTGACATCAAATATTTCAAATTCAGCTAATACCCCCCTTTGAATTATTGCTTGCTTTCCTTTTTTTTCCTTTTTTACTTTTTTTTCTTTCAGTATCTCTATCAACTTTCCTTCCTCATCCTCAGTGATCATCTCAGATCTGTGGGATGTGTTTGATTCTAAATCGGAGTCTTCCAGATCTTCTTGCAGTGGCAAAAAAATATTAGATGTTGGTAGGGGGTCAGGAACCAACATTTTTAAAGCTGATCTAGTGACCTTTTCCTTTCATGGTTTCAAAATCTTTTTGGGGGTGGCATGCTGACTTTATCTATTCCAGACTCATCTGTAGGAGCCAGTGATGATTTAGGAACCTGGTCAGCTTTTGTCAGAGGGATCATTAACGGCTCTGTGTCTGCAGAAAGGCCCGGCCTATGGGTTTGTCCTGTGCTTGAATTACTAATTCCTCATGATTCCAACCCTCTGTTTTATTACGTTTTGCCCATGGGCATTGGTGGAACTCATCGCAGAGGTTGCACTGGAATATATTCTGACATAAATCTACCGAATGACCAAAACCTCCGTATAGTGGACATTTCATCATATCACAGGAACTGCTAATATGAGACCGTGATCCACATTTGTAACAGGCCCTAGGTTGGCGTTGTAAAAACATACACCCTATCTTTCCCCAAAAAACTGTTAGGGAGATGGATTATTTCGAGTTGACTTGAAATAATTTTACTTTAAACTTCCAACTCCTGTCCAGATACCCTCTAGGGTCTAGTAAGGGCTCAGGGGGCCCTAAAATGTCGCATCTTTTTGTATCCAGTGATAGATGTCACTGACATTCACCCTTCATTCCTAAACATTACAGTGACGTACCTAATCTGTGGTCTAGTTAAAGGGATGGCTAAAAGGGCAACCATAAAGGTGTGTTTTCAGATTTGAATATTTTTCCCAAAACTTTTCCAAACTATGATTTGTTCTAAAACTGATGTCAAAAGAATCTTCTCGGACACGTGAATAAGAGCAAAAAAATCAGATGGAGAAAAAACATAGTATTCTTCAATAAAGCATTCACAATGTAATACCTATCAGGGTGAATATCTAAGCCTCCTCTATATCTTAGCCTCACAGCATTTCTCCTGGGAGCCTGCTCAAGCTTTGCTTGAATAGATCTGCCATGGAAACACGTTTAGGAGGCACATTTTCTCTGTGTTTGAGGTATCATTGGCACTTGTTTTTGTATGCAGTTTCACTCCCTCCTTCTAAAGGAACCTTGGAGCTACTAGTAGCTGCCTTGTCCTGCAATAACTGGTGTACACCTTTAACAGTATTTTAGTAGCGCTACTACCTGAGCTCAGGGTGATGGCATGCTGTGGTGAGGTATGGCGACCGGCTTCCATTCTGGATTAGGTGTCCAACTGCCTGACTCGCTCTGGATCCATCCTGCATGGAGAAGCGTAATCCTCCTCTGACCAGTCTATAACGTCCGATACTTGGACTGCAGTTTAAACTGTCTTTTCACCATTTGCGAGCTGTCGGCGTCGGGTCAGGCCTCCCAATGTCCTGTAACAACGACGGACTGTTCAGGTGCATCCGGAAATGTGCTATTCCACTATCTTCCGTGTGGAAAACCGCAGTTTCAGTGGCAAAGGTTCCTGTACCAAAAGATCGATTCCAGTGTCAAAATTGCCAGAATTACCATCTTGCGGGCTTCTTCCATAGCTTCTGGCTCCGAAAATTCACATCCACTCCCGGAGTATCTTTCAGCCGCTCCAGAAACGGTAACATCCATTACATTTACTTCAGGAATTAAAGCACTTGCGTTTAGAGCCTCCTGTTTGCATGCTCACAAGCCTGCAATGCTCCCTGAAACAAATCGATTTCTCGTTCCGGCATTAGTTGGGACTGTGTGTCAAACTCTGCGGCTGCAGGCAGAGCTCCTGCCTGTACGTCCTCCTCCATCGCTGCTCCTGCTCAGATTGCAAAGAGTAGGGAATTTCCTGGTGTCCTGGCCAAAATTTCCTCATTCACTAAAAAAATACCACCAACATCTTAATCTGGTTCAAGGTCAGTTGACATTCATCTGTATCCCCTTCCCCCGGGTCATGCCTGAAAATAGGCTGGATTTGTCTAGTGCACTTACCTGGTCAACAAAAACTAAATAAAATAAATAAATAAATAAAATGTGCTGGGTATTGGAAGTGGGTTGTGATTTGGTTCCCCACTGTGTGAACTGTGTTCTGCTTGCTGGTACTGTAGAATCCTTTACATGTAAATGTGCTGTGTATTGAAAGTGGGTCTTGATTTGGTTCCCCATTGTGTGAACTGTGTTCTGCTTGCTGGAAGCTTTATCCAGCCTAATCGGACTGAATCCACGTTCATCTCCATTCGGCCTGGGCCATGCCAGACTACCCCACTGCACAGAGAAAGCCACCGATGACAGACCTGCCTGGGGATCAGCCACCTGCTCCACGCTTGAACAGGAAGGATGCCTTGGCGAATCGTGTGGGCCCTGCTTCTCCTGGCACTCCAGATTAACCATCTACTGTCTCGATTTTCGTCCAGCCTGTGTCCAGTCTTGGGTATCATGAGCAATCATCAAGGTAGCTCCCTGCAACAACAGCCTAATCTAAAAGTGTGTCATCTGATTGTCTTGTTTTCTTTTCACGAACTGAGCCTTCCGGCTCCAGATTACAAATAATGTGTGTTGTGCATGTTGTTTTCTTCCATCACAGGGCCCCAACCAGCTGCAACATTCCTGACTAGCCCACCATTCTCCATCTGGGTACCCAGAGTGTGTGCCTGTTTATGGACCCTGAAGTGCATGCATAATGGTTTGACCTGATAGAGCCTTTAAGCAAATTAACCTGATTACGCCCTTCCCTTGTTCGAGTCCCTTAAATAAATCAGATCTAATTCTTTTTTGGATTTACCCTGACTGTGGTTCCAGTTTGTGCAAAAGTACTGTACTGTTGTTATTTGCTGTGTATAACCTTGTTTTACAGGGGGTCCCCAGAGCCGGGCCAGAGGAAAGCCCTGGTGGTAAGTGCAAACAGTGTGGGTACTTGTGTGGTGTATCAGGGGTATTGTGAAAGTGATTATTGTGTATTGTTCTAGCCACTAGTGAGGAAAGAGGGGTGTTACAGTGTCCCATGGGCTGTGCCCAGGTTAACTTGACCATTACCAACCCTGACCTCCGGGTGGAGGCACCCATTTCAGAACTCAGGCCCCTTAACCTGCTACTAGCCAAGCAGGCAGGGGTAGTAGCCCTTGGAATAGTGCCAACTAGGGGTTACATAAATGTTCACCAAAGTAGCATTTAAACCATACACTGAGGACTGCAGTTCTCCTCCTGGATGAATGCAGGCCATCACCCCTGTAAAGGCCCTTATCCCTCCAGGTTGAACCCCATTTCCCAATGGGGCTGAACCTCTCATCTCTGCACCATTCCTTCAACCATGAGTTAAAGCTCTTGGTGCAGAGATCCCTCTCCTCCCCCCTGTCGTAGACAGGAAGCACCTCTGCTAAAGCCACTGAATGTGCTACCTGCCTATGACCTTTTCCCAGCTCCCTGAACTCCTCCTGCACTATTCCAGCCCTGTCCCTAGCCAATCCATTAGTCCCCAGGTGGACAGCTCTCCCTCCTGCTCTGCTGCCCTAGCAATTCTCATGATCTGTTTCCCATCCCTCCGGACCAGGGTGATGCATAGGCACCCAACCTTCCTCTCGGTCTCACTTCCTATTTGCAAATCTTCCTCCCTCACAATCAAGTCCCCCACCAGAAATTGCATCCTTCTTCTCTGGGGTCCTCTACCACCTTCCTTGGGGTTTCCACTATGGAGGAATCCCGCATCCTCCCTGATCACTATCACGGGTGCCTCCTCCCAGCAGTCCTGCCCCACCAGAGTGGTGCAGGAATTGTGTTAGTGGTACCAATTGTGGAATGAGCCTCTGACCCACCACTCCCACTCTT
Organism: Neoceratodus forsteri; assembly: GCA_016271365.2. Taxonomy (NCBI): domain Eukaryota; kingdom Metazoa; phylum Chordata; order Ceratodontiformes; family Ceratodontidae; genus Neoceratodus; species Neoceratodus forsteri. Next base: position 119,241,084 of record JADMNL010000025.1, read on the forward strand.
CCAGAGCACACCATAGTCCAGCCATTTCTCCTCCCTGGCATCTTCTGAGGTAATGGTGGCAGACTTGGTAGCCCCTGCATGCGGTATGAGATCCCCAAATCCTGGCCAACTCGGCCTGGAGTCTAGCGAATCCTCACTCATTCCAAAGAGATGCATGCAGATGGAAAAGCACTATAGTCTTCGGAGGGTCTCTGTGAAAACTGCAGTCCCACAACCACTGTACTGCACTGCACCACTCCCAGCATTCCCAACACCTAGTCTTCCTGTGTCACCTGGAAATACTTTTGTATCCTGTCACCCCTGACAGGGTGTTCCTAGTTTTCCCCCTTTTTGGCTTGCTTTCCTCCTTTACCACAGATAGGGTTTTTCTTTCTACCCCGCTCAACAAGTAGTTCACACTTATATACAGTGTTTTTCTCCTTCTTTAACCCCCTCACCTTTCTCTGCCCTTTTCCTACTGAGGTAGCTGCACTTTCACCTTCCACAACCCTTTGCTACCTGACCCTAGATAAGTTGCAATTCATATTCCCCTTTACTGTCTTTAGATCCCTTTATACTCTTACCCTAGATAAGGTGTTGCACCTACCTGTATTCCCAGTTTTGTTCTACCTTTGATCCTTCCCCCAAAAAACAAAGTCTTGTTTCCAGGTGTGTCCTGGCAGCACAAGAAAGTTAAGTAACTTGCTTATGAGCACACAGTATGCAAGTAGTGGCTGTGGGATGCAAACCCAATTCTTTAGGTTTGCAGGTCAGTGCTCTTAACCACTTTGCTGTACTGCATCCCTTCAGGCAGGCAGGCAGTGGTGATGGTGGCAGCAGCAGCAGCATTCTATTAGGATTGGGGATGGGGGATTCCAAAGCCATCGAAAATGGGTGTGCTTAGTCTATGTGTTGCTTCTAAACTTTAAGCACTCATTTGGGCTCATACCATCTCTAAATTCAGGGTCTTCCAACGATAAAATCCATTGGGTTCTCCACTAAGCTACCTAGCAACCCCAAACATCTCACATAGGAAAATGTAGTAAATGGAGCTTCTGAAATCCACTCCAGACAGTTTGAAAAACACTATGGGTACAGTACCCACCAGGAAACTGTGTATGTTTGGTGTGTATCCAACTTTCCACTGCAGGCATTAAGGCTGGTTTATTCGGCTCTCCATTAAGAAGATTTCTGTGACATCATAGATCTTGAAGGCAGGACGTTTTGCCACACCCACCACCCACAAGACATCCCAATGCAATGACAGGCCACACACTGACCTACCATTATTTGTGGGACTCCTACAAATAAGACCCCTTAACAAAGCTCTTCAAGTGCAGGCTGCCCTATTGGTGGGAATAAACTGTGGGGTATAATAATGTTCTTATTTTGAGAAGTTACAAGGCCCCACCTGGAGTACAGTGTACAGTTCTGGAGACCATACCTACGTAAGGACATAGACAGGGTAGAGAAGGCTCAGAGGAGGGCAACAAAGATGGTGCATGGATTGCATCACAAGTCCTATGAAGACAGGTTGAAGGAACTGAACATGTACTCCCTGGAGGAGAGGAGGGAGAGAGGGAATATGATAGAGACATACAAGTATCTCACAGGGAGGAACAGGGTGCAGGAATACACTATTTTAAGCGAAAAAGATGTACCAGGACTAGAGGCATGGGATGAAGTTGGAGGAGGACGATTCAGAGGAAACATGAGGAAGAATTTCTTCACAGAACGGGTGGTGGACAAGTGGAACACCCTGCCAGAGGAAGTGGTGGGGGCTGAAACAATCACGGGATTTAAGAATGCATGGGATAGACATAAAGGAATTCTGGAGGTCAGGGATAAGGGGCAACAGACTTCTAGGAAAACATAAACTGAACTTACAAGCTCAAATGGGCAGACTGGGTGGGCCATAGGCCCTTATCTGCCAACACTGTCTATGTATCTATGTATCTATGTATCTATGTGCCTGAATGCATTGGGATATCACAGGCAGGGTCAATTTTTAAAATATGGTTCTTTTACTTTGCACTCAGCATGCCCTTGTAATTAGTTAAAAGAGGAAAGATCTCACTCATGACATCAGCTTGCTAGCTGCCATAAACAAGTAACTCAGTCTCGCGAGTCACCTGGGATTTCTCTTCTAAAGACCCACATCTTCGCTGATGTACTGTATATACACTTGTCACCAGTTGTACCCATGCCAGTAAAAAGGAAAAACAAAAAGTGAAACAAACGAACTGTGGCATCTAGCATGTCTTCTGGGCCTTACTTACTGGAGCCAAAATAGCAAAGCACTCTTTGATGGACTGAGGAGCCATATGGAAGTGCCACAGTCTAGAACCTGTTTCCAGATGCTCACATATTGAAAATGGAAAGTTTTCAAATAAACTGAATTCCAAACACTTTACAATCTAGGACAGGAAGGGGAGACAATGTTGCTGCTAACAGGCTCACAAGGAGAGTCAAACAGTACAGATATAGACTGGAGAGCAGGAAAGAGTGAGAGAGAGAGAGGGAGGGAGAGAGTGAGAGAGAATGAAAAAGATTGAGAAAGAGCTGTACGTCAGGTAGGGTCTCTGGCAAAAATGAAGGTAGAAAAAAAATAGGGAGACTGGGTGGGCCAAGCAACCCTTATCTGCCATCAGATTCTGTTTCTATAACAGAGAGGCTAACCACATTGAGTTTAAGTGACTTGCTCTGTGTCGCACAGTGATGGCAGTAGTGGGATTCAAACCTGGGCCTTCAGGTTCACACCACTGCACACTAACCACTATGCTGAACTGTCAACACATTGGAAGCCACCTTACTAGTTAAATGTCCATCTGTGTGCCATGACTAATGATATATCTATAAGGTACATTTTTTTTCATATAGATTTTTAGCCCCATTTTTTCCCCCGTGTTTTTTCCCGGTCTTTGTCCTGGCCACACGTGTGTGTGTGTGTGGAGGCACACACACGCTACAGTACTGGGACCCCCTCCTGCTACTTGCCGCCCACCTGCCTACACTACCCTCGGACCTCCATCCGGGGGGGGGGTAGTGGAACTACAGCGGGCAACAGAGTCCTCGCCGGGAGAGGAGAGCTGCCTTTCAGCTGCTCGGTTCTGATCTCTCCCTCCCCCCCATGCCGGCTCTCCGACAACCCAAGCTTGTTTCCAAAGCCGAGTCTCTGGCTTGACGCGAGGTAAAGCATCCAGCACCTTGGCCCTCTGCACCACCGGACCAGCTTATAAGGTACACTTTTAAAGTATTTTTCAATTAACTTATAGTCCCCAATCCCTATCACACTTACTTCTGAGTAACCATGTTTGCACCTCTTCCAAATGAACATGAAGGCTGATGTGTAGATGTCACTGTATCACATCATCAGTACCACCCATGGAGCAATTATTGGGGAGTGGGGAGGGAGGAGGCTCAAGCAGTGGAGAGCCTCAAACACTTTCCCCTAACTTGAGCACGTTACCTATTCAATGCCAGTACCACTCCACTGGCCCATGAAAGGTAACCTCAAGATCAGAATGAACATGAGTCTCCTGTTCAGCAGCAAAATGCCCTGCCAGCCCACACTATTAGGCAAGGTTTGCTTGATACAGTTTGACATGAGAGCACATTTAAAATCACTGAAACCATCTGGGGTTGCTAACATGGGTGAGTGTTAGAACCTAAAAAGAACAATGCCCTTAAATGGATATTGTGGCAACCCCCCCACCCCAAGTCACCAAATTGGGCAGCTTTGAACTTTTTCAACTGAAATAGAGAATCAAGTTCTGCTAAAAGAGCTTGTAGAACCAAAAACAGCAGACAGGAAATTTTTACAACTTTTAAGAAATAGTCAGTTGTAGCTTTTTATATCTGGAGTATTTTTCTTTTTACTTTTGCTCATTAGAAAGTTTTTATGTGATAGTATTGTAAGCCCCCAAATGCAGGCTTACCTTTTTTTTTCCAGCCCCTCCTTGATCCCAGGGCTGTGGTGGGACTCACACCTGACTCTGGTTGGCACCGAAAGAGCCCCATGCGGTAGCGGGGCTGAGGGTCCCAGGTGGAAGTGGCACCTCACTAGGGTGAGCAGCTCCGCATTACTGCACAGCGACTGGGGGCCGCTCAGAGAGAGAGAGAGACAGAGTGTTGGGGGGAAGAAAAAAAAAGAAAGAAAATGGGCATGGCCATGGTGGCCGTGTGCATAGCATGCTTGTGCCACACCGAGGGGGAGGGGAGTTTTAAAGGAGCAGAGCTCCTACTGCCTTTTGGCCATGTGGCTGACTGGACCATTAGTGCTTCCCCATCCCCCAAATGAGCAGAGGGGCCGGAGAAGGGACGCACAGCGACCAGACGAGCTCCGGTCGCAAGTACAGTCCACATTAGCCCTGTCAGCAGGTTAAATAAATAACAGGGACCCCCAAACCACCAGAGACTGGGGGAGAAAGCAAGATGGCAGCCCCCATGCACACGTCTACAGACCTTCGGCTGCTGGGAAATTACCCAGAGGCAGCCCGCAGGTCACATGGAGGCTTGCAGCCAATGGGAGGGAGGCTGAGCCTGAGGTTTTTAAAGTAAAAGGAGCACGAAAATTGGGGGAGCACAGAGGAGAGGGCTGAGAGTAGGGGACCAGAGAGCTGAGAGCACTGAAAAGAACTGACTGGGACCAGGGGAGAAGGCCGCAACAAAGGCTGCCTGCTTAGTTGAGTCAACTTTGGTTGGTCCCACCCCCTCACCCCACCCACCCCTGGTCCATGATTTCCTTTATACCAGGGGTTCTGACATCACTTTCTCAAACAGGCAAAGGATATGCACCTGTCATAGCAGAAGCAGACATCCAGGAAAGGAACAGCAGCGAGTGAAGAGGTGACTGCTGTCTCAGTGGAAGGGAAGTAGCTGCAAATCTAGGAGCTTTCATTGTTACTTATTTGCATTGCTATTGTATTGTGGAAAGGAGGAGTAGGAGTTTGAAGAAGGTTGTGCAATAGCTACTTAAAGTCTCTTTTTGAGTTTGGATAGGAAGGTTAGGAATATAAAAAGCAGTTGCTCAATCTTCCTAAACCTGTACAACAAAGGGTGTAAGGGAAATTAAGAAAAGAATGTTTTGCACTGATAGAGGGGGGAGAGTGGAGTGTTTGGTATCCTGCATCTGGAAGGGTGGGGGGTCGCTGGTGGGCAACGACAGCGATGGGTTGGGTGGTAGGCTGCAACAACTGCGTGCACCAATCTTTCTAAAAATTGCCTGGAGTGTGGGAGGATGTTTAGTGTACAACCACATAGAGAAACTCAGAAAGGAGATTGAGGGTCTGCAGGAGGAACTAAGACAGGCAAGGCAGACTGGGGGTGGGTTTAGCCCAATACTGGAGGGAGGAAGAATGGGAGATGAGGGAGGGAGAGTGAAGCCAACAGTGGTGAGGAGAGGGTCAGAAGTGAAGCAGGGACAAGGGGGCCCAAGCCAGGAAGAACGATTGCTGGGGAAACCAGGTCAGGAGACAAAAGACAAATGGAAGGAGGAGATAGGGACTTGTGAGGGGAGGCAAAGAAGTGGCAAAAGTCATGGAGTGGAAAGGAAAGAACAGGTTACTATGAAGAGAGAGGGAGGGAGCGGGCATTTGTGAAGGGTCTTCAGAAAATAGTAGCTAGTAGCTCTCTAGTAGCTAGAGAGGAAGAAGGTGGAGGAGGGAAATGATGAAATTAGAGGAGTAATTGATAAATGCCTGGACCAAACTGGAGCGGGGGGGAAGTTCTGCTGGGAGAATTGCAACAGGGGCAAAAGGGGGAAATAATGTGCAGCAGGAAGAAGAGGAGAAGGAAATGAGAGAGGGAGATGAATGGAAGCAAGCAGGGAGTAAGAGTGGTGGAATCTTAGTGCTGGGGGACTCAATACTAAGAGGAGTCAGATGGGGTAGCAAGGAGGAGAGGCATAGTCGCATTTGGGTGGAGGCCATGCCAGGAATGACAGCAGAAAGGGTGGGACAATCTGTTCTGAAATATGCTAGAAGGGGTAGGGACAAGCCTCATTTAATTATACATCTTGGGACGAATGACCTGGCTGACAAGACAGTAGATATAGTCCAGAGGAGGTTTGAGGAACTAGGACAATTATGTGAGGGGGCAGAAAGATCAGTAACTTTTTCGAGATACTTCCAGTGCCCAAGGCAAGCACAACAAGAAAGCTGAGAATAGAGGAATTTAATGGATGGCTAAGAACCTGGTGTTGTGCTAAAGGGTATGGGCTGTTGGGGGTGGGGAGGGACCTGGGAGGACAGTAGTCTCTATGCCAAGGACAGACTACACTTGAGTGAGGAGGGAAAGAAAGTGTTGAAACAGAGGATGGAGGAGTATATAGAGGAAGTAGGGAATTTAAACTAGGAGCAGGGGGTGGCAATTGGGCAAGAGACATGTAGAGACCACAGACTGGGAAACTATATGAGCTTACCCCCCATAACAGTGACAAAGGACAAATGGCAAGTACTATTGGTGATGCTAGGAAAGGGGGGCAGGATGGGAGGAGGGGAAAAGGGTGGAAGGTGGTTACCCTTAATGCTAGGAGCCTTGGGAGGAAAACTGCAGAGTTACAGGTGCTCATGGCAGAGGGAGAGGTGGACATTGCAGTCATCACAGAAACATGGGCCACCCAATACAATGACTGGGACCTGTCTGTACCAGGGTACAGGTTATTTAGGACAGAGTGATTGGGAAAGGAGGGTGTGTGGCACTATATGTGAAGGAAGGACTGAAGTGTATAAGGGAGGAAGGGGAGGAGGGTAGTACGGAGTCAATTTGGATGCAAATCCAGGATTCCAAGAATAGGATTCTTAGAATGGGAGTGGTATACAGGCCGCCATCTCAGATGGAGGAGTTAGACAGGGAACTAGCGGGACAGATCAGGAGGACCTGTGAGAAGGGTAGTGTGGTGATTGTGGGGGACTTCAACATGCCAGGAGTGGACTGGAGTACCCCAACAACCAGGAACAGAAGGGAGCAGGTACTGCTGGATGCCTTCCAGGACAGCTTCCTACTGCAAATGGTCAGTGAACCAACCAGCTTAGAGAATACCCTTGACCTTGTGCTGGCAAATGGGGACTTTGTGGAAGAACTCACAGTGGAGGAACCGCTGTCAGGGAGTGACCACCACTCAGAATGGCTCACATTGGATATGGGCAAGGAAGGAGTGGAATCTGGCACAATAGTGCTGGACTTCAGGAGAACCGACTTTGGGAGGATGGGGGAAGTGGTAAAAGGGTACCTGACCAGAATTCAATCTAGTATGGACACTAACAAGAAGTGGGAGCTCATAAAGCTGGGGATAGTGGAGGCAAGCAAAACCTGCTACAAGGCCCAGAGCAAAAAGGCTAGGGCTAAGAAACCGAGCTGGTTGAACAAGGAGGTCATGGAAAAGGTAAGGAGGAAAAGAGCTGCTGTTAGGAAGTACAAAAAAACAGGGAGAGGGGAGGACAGGGAGGAGTACTTGATGGAATCGAAGGAGGTGACAAGGGCAGTAAGGGGAGCCAAGGCATCTACGGAACTCAGGCTGGCACAAGGCATTAAGAAGGGGGAGAAGGACTTCTTCAGGTACATCAGGGAGAAAAGGAGCTGTAAGGACCACATAGTAAGGATTAGGAAGGAGGGCGGTTGGGTGGAAGCAGGGTGCGATAAGGCAGAAGCACTAAATGAGTACTTCTGCTCAGTATTTACTAAAGAGAAGAGGGGGTGACACCCAAGGGGGGGAGAAATGGCAGAAATAGGGGGGAAGGGGGGTGACAGATGGGGAAATCATGGAGGGCAGAGTTTGGGAGGGTTTGAAGGCACTGAGGGTGGATAAGGTGCCAGGCCCAGATGGCATCCACCCCAGTGTACTGAAGGAGCTGGCAGAGGTCCTTGCAGGACCTTTGGCAGACCTATGTAATACCTCACTACATTCGGGGTGTGTACCTCAGGACTGGAGGATGGCTCATGTGGTGCCCCTCCACAAGAGTGACCCCAAGGATGAACCGGGAAACTACAGACCAGTGAGCCTCACATCCATAGTGGGTAAGCTAATGGAGACTATCCTGAAGGAAAGGCTGGTGCCCCTCCTACTTGCCAAAGGACTACAGGACAGCAGACAGCATGGCTTCATATGGGACAGATCCTGCCAAACCAACCTGGTGGAGTTCTATGACTGGGTAACTAGGCAACTGGACAGGGGCCATGCAGTGGATGTCCTGTATCTGGACTTCAGTAAGGCATTTGACTCGGTGCCACATGGAAGGCTGGGAAGTAAGTTAGTAGGCACAGGAGCAGGTGCAAAGCTGGTGAGATGGGTAGGGAACTGGCTTCAGGGAAGGCAACAGAGGGTGGTGGTGGGTGGGGAGCTCTCACACCCAAGGGTAGTGACGAGTGGTGTTCCACAGGGCTCGGTGTTGGGACCAGTGTTGTTTGGGATATTCATTGCAGACATATCATTGGACATCAAGAGCAAGATCAGTCTGTTTGCTGATGATACCAAGGTAGGAGCAGTGGTGGATGACCTAGGGGGATGGCAGGGGTTGCAGGATGATCTGGCAAAGCTTGAAACCTGGTCAGACACCTGGCAACTGGGGTTTAATGCCAAAAAGTGCAAGGTGCTGCATTTTGGGATGAAAACCCAAGGAGGAGTTACCAGCTGGGGAGTGCAGCTAGCCCAGACAGGAGGAGAAGGATCTGGGGTGCCATTACAGGGTCAATGTACAACTCGCACAATGTAGGAAGACAACTGCAAAGGCCAACAAAATGCTGGGTTGTGCATTGCAGGGTATATCCTCGAGGAGGGAGGAGGTGATTCTGCCACTGTATAGGTCATTAGTTAGACTGCACCTGGAGTACTGCGTGCAGTACTGGCGCCAGATCTGAAGAGAGACATTAAGTTACTGGAGGGGTGCAGAGGCTGACAAAGATGATCAAGGGCTGGGAGACTTATCACACGAGAGGAGGCTGAGGAGTTGAACATGTACTCACTGGAGGAGAGGAGGGACAGGGAGACATGATTGAAACCTTCAAGTACATGAAAGGAATAAACAAGACAGGTACAGAGGGGCTGTTCAAAGTAAGGAAGCGGAGGGACACCAGGGGCCATGATATGAGACTGGAGGGAGGAAGGTTCAGGAGGGAGATGAGGAGACACTTTTTTACAGAGAGGGTGGTGGCTGGGTGGAATGCGTTACCTGCAGAAGGGGTATGCAGTAGAACAGTGGACTGCTTCAAAAGGGGATGGGACAGGACAAGGTGGAGGGCCAATGAAGGGGAGGGGCAGAAGGGAGGGGCAGTTGCAGAATAAGGGGTGCTAGCTGCACATTCGAGCAGACTTGATAGACCTCTAGGCCTTTATCTGCTGGCAAATTTCATATGTTCGTATGTACTTTCCCCCCTCTCTCCCTGAAGTAAGAGCAGGAGGACGGCTGCAACTTTTGCAGTGGGACAAAGGCAGGAGGGTCCACTAAAGGCACTGGGGCTGACTGGCTGGACTGGAAGGGACAGTTAACATGAACCTTGGGCCTCATGGACTGCTCCACGCAGGGGGCAGTGGTTTCCAGCCAGGGAAGGGCCCTGGAAACTGGGCTGCAACTAGTCCAGTTCTGGCTGAAGGGAACTGAACCACCCTGTGTCTCCAGTGTGAAATCGTGGCTGCAGCAGAGACCAGAGAGAGAGACAGAGAGAAGGATGAACAGGCCTGCCTGGTGAACACTGTATACAAAGGCCCTCGGGTGAAGTTGGAAAGACCAGGCAGGTGAAGAACAGCGCCTCCTTCACCATCCGTGCAGATCCTCGAATCAGGGAGATCATCATCCTCCGGGGAAACTGAGTACCCGAGTTGCGGCTCTGGGGATTTATAGACAAAGTTAAAAGAGTTGGACAGGAGCTCCACCCCTACTTACTGACTTAAACTCCCAGCACCTGATTGTGCAGGTTCTCCATGGGCCCCACCAAATGACTGCAGGCCTGCAACTGAGCACGGTGAGGTACCCACTGTCAGGGACTATTCTGGGTGCACCCAGGGGAAGGGGGGAAAGTTCACACCTGATTGTGTGCAGGAGTATATGGAGGCACGAGGGAGTAGCCCTTACCTTCCCTGTCTGAGAACATTTTAAATAAAAGGGATTACTGTTTGCCATGTCATCTAAGTGTTTGTGTTTTGTTATTATCATTATTCTGGGGTGGGGATATAGATATAACTGTGCAGAAGGGGTCAGTTACTATGGGGATACATCATTGTTCCTGGGGGGTGGTAACCTGTCTTGTCCACAGGAGTCCGTACCACTGTCCCAGGTGAAGGCACCATGTCACCATTGGAAATTCCGCCAGAACTCAGGCCCGCCCCCTTGGGGAAGTATGCTGAGTGCCCTGAGGGTTCCAGGGCAGCCCAGGTGAGCGAGCAAAGGGGTTGCTACAGTATTATGCTGGATGTGTTTAATAGCACTCTGCCTGGTAGCTGACATATCTAGTTCTATTCCTCCCACTACATCATCAGCACTGTGACCTCACTGATAGTCACATCACAGGTTACTGACCTAGTACATCTGCATGTGAGTGCCACATTCTCATGTTGTCTCTGTATAAAACATTTGAAGATGTAACTCTCAATAATGAGTTTATTTTCCAAGCTGGCATCTGCTGTTTCTGAAATGTCTGAACAGAAAAAAAAAAAAATTTATAGTGTATAGCAGAATATTGTTCTGTATATAATTCCATACCTTTCAAAATGCTGTTATTCCGCAGTTCAACGATCATATAGAATGTGATTGTACCCTTCTGTGGTGCAATAGCATTCTGAAACCTCTAGAGACTGCACAAATCAGTTTTGTTCTGAAAGTAAAATAACCGCCGCATGCACATTTCGCATAATACTACACACTATCAAAAATACAGGATGAGCAACTTTATGCACAACCAGTGTGTTCTGTCATCTTGGGCTTCTGATTCCCTTAGACCTCTCGAGCTTCATTCTTGAGGTCAGAGGGAATCAGAATCCCTCTGTGCCAGAACACACTGGTTGTGCACAGTTGCCCACCCAGTATTTTCTGTATTTTGTATTTAGAACCCTTAATACTTAGAACACATTGGTATTCTAGTTCAAAATTAGAACGTGAACCCCTGGGTTCTTAAAGGGTTCTAATCTTTTTTAGAACTAGCTCTGAACACCCTATTACAAAATTGCCACAGTCTAGCACCTGCTCCCAGCGGGCTCCCATATCAAGAATGGAAAGTTTTCACATAAATTGTTTCCCAAAATGCTTTACAATCCAGGAGAGGAAGGGAAGAGAATGTTGCTGCTAATAGGCTCACAAGGAGATGCAAACAGTGCAGATATAGACCAGAGAACAAGAGAGCAAGAGAGAGACTACAGAGAGGCTAAGCACAATGAGCTTAAGTGACGTACTGTGGGCCATACAGTGAATACCAGTAGTGAGAGTCAAACCTGGGTCTACAGGTTTATTACCCTCCACATTACCCACTAAGCCAAACTGCAAATACTTTGGGAACCACCAGTTAAATGTTGCTCTGTGTGTCGAGACTATTGATATATCCATAAGGTACACTTCTAAAATATTTTTTATTCATTTATAATCCCCTATACCGCTCACATTTACTCCGAAGTTGCCATGTTTGTGTCTTCCTGAATCTCCTGCATGCCGCCAGCCCACCACACTATTGGGCAAGGTTTGTTTAATGTGCTTGGATATGAAAGCTCCTTTGAAATCAAGAACACCATTTAGGGTTGGTACCAAAGGCAAGTATTAGAACCAGAAAGGAACAATGTCCTTAAATGGATATTGTGTTAACCCCCACCCCCAACACCACCAAATTGGGCAGCTTTGAGCCTTTTGAACCTAAATGGAAGTCCCACCTAACACAAAACAGACTCCTGTGCTTGCTGTTGACAAGCAGTTTTTTTCCCCTTCGTTTACCATATTTTCTACCCTGATGATCAAAGGTGTCATCTTCCTTCTTTTCTTCCTTCCTTGCAAAGTTATCATTACAATAATATAAACATTATAAAAATCCCAAATCACACTTCACACAATTAAACAGGCATTTATCAATGTTGAACATGTTTTATTACAAGTTAGAACAATAGTATCTTGAGACTACAGGCAGACCTTTTCTCACTTCCAGTAGCCACTTGACTTGTGGACTTTGGGTTCCACTGGGCTAAGGGGTATAGGCCCCCATATTCAGAACCAGTTCAGGGGCAATATTCAGACAATTAGCATGCTATGATCTGAGTGTGCTGTCTAAATAAGAGGCCAGGTCGGCGCAATGCACAATGACTGTGTGCTGCGCTGACACAGCTACAGACAGAATATGTTCCACAGGAGCCCAATGGCGATAGCACAGGCCAAACGGTAAGGCACCAGGGCTCCTGTTGGCCATATTTTTTTAACTCTATTCATTTTGCTGTAAAGCATTACAAATAGAACAAGATTACATAGCTATGAGACATAGAGAACTGATTACATCAGATAGCTATGATAGGATTTTCGACAGACAGCTTTTGTTACAACATAAGGAGGAAAATCATCTGGTTAAGCTGTTAAAATACAGTCCATTCCAAATTCTTGTACTGATGAGCCTCTGCAGCGTGGTACTGGACATATAGAAATGAAATATTTTAAAAGTCCAGTACAATGTCCGTCTTTCGGATGAGACGTTAAACCGAGGTCCTATCTGCCTGGATTGGTAGTAGTTCAGGTGGATGTTAAAGATCCCATGGCACTTATCGAAAAGAGTAGGGGAAGTTTTTATTGAAAAGAACATAACATCACCAGTTAAACATATTTACACAACAATACAAAAATTGTACACAGAAATATACACGTCAAACAAAAAAAGATTTCCAAAAAGAAGCAAATTTAACAGCAGAACATTTTTGCTTATCTTTGACTTTAACAGAGGATAAACCAGCCTCCACTTGTGACAAAAGTATAGAAATAGGAACTAATTGTTGCTGAAAAATAAATTGACATCTGGCCTGCCAAAGATAAAATTGAATAAAGGCAAAAAAAACATTTAAGGTGCTGGGATGATAAGACTGCCATATACCTGTATAATCCCCTAAGACCAAAGCATTATATGTTATCTGCTGCAGCATCAGAACCCCCCAATGATCAGATGCCTTACACCAAAATTCTTTTGCGAACTGACAATCAATAAGAAAGTGAGATAAACTTTCTTCGATAGAGTTACAAGAAGACCTTAAACAGTATCTTTCAGTTGTCGGTTTGTATTTAAGATTCCCCGCACCCCTAATTTCCCATGTAAAGAAATCACACAATGTCCCATATAGAAGATGGTATTCTATAGTCATTAATTTACGTAAGCAAAAGACATTTTGGTTGGCACACAGTCTGGAAAAAGCAAAATGGAGCCTTGTACAGTAAAACAATATAGTTATAGAAAGATTTCCTAGTATGTGAAATAAGGTCATTAAACAATAAATTCCACTGCCTACATTTTTAAGAGAAGGCATTCCATACAGGGCAAATGATTTTGTTTTAACAATTTAGGGGGTACGTTGTCCATTTCTGGAAGTAAGGACTCCATAGAAAATAAGACCACGAATGCCAAAGGGAACGTGTGATTCCAAAGGAAACTAAAAGAATTAAACAAAAAGGAATGAAAAAAACAATTGGATTTATCATGGACAATCCACCTTTCTTAACTGGTAAGTAAAAGAAATCCTGCAAACTGGATTTAAACGATTCCCCAAATCATCTGAAAAAGACGCTGTACAATCGTGTTTCTAATGAAACAGGTGGCGGTATAAATAACTAAGGTATAAAAATATGGGAATCAAAAATTGCTTAACAATAGAAACCTTTTCCGTTTCCCAAATTTCCATTGTTTCCAGACATTCACTTTAGATTCCCCATTTTTAACTGCTTTTCCCAGTTAAAGTAGCCATATCACTAACCCAAACCAAATTCCTAGAATTTATTAGGTTGTGATGAGAATGGAATACCCCAGTATCAAAGAGAGTATCCTGTTCAGGATGTAAAGAAAAATAAAACTTTTGAAACGTTAAGTTCAGATCCAGAGATTTTTCCCCAAATCTGAAAACAATGTAAGGCTTTCTGAAGGAAGGCTTATCCTGAACGTAAGTGTAATATCATCTGCATAGGCGGTTATTTTAACCCTTGGCAAGGATACATCAGAGGTCAAACCCATAATCTCGAATGCCCTGAATATATCAAATAATAGGGTCCAAAACAAACACATACAATAGAGGCTCAGGGACAACCCTGCCGAACTCCTAACTACAGGAACTGCAGGCCCCATTCTTCCATTCACTAAAGGATGTATCACTGCTTCCGAATATAAAATCGAAATCCAGTATACAAAGAGTTTAGGAATTTTGTAGGTTAATAGTATATTAAATAAGTAAGAGTGACACACTTTGTCGAAGGCCTTAACCTGATCCAACGCAATAATAAAACCCGACCCTTTTCCCCTATCACTGTTGTCAAATAAGTCTCTTAACAAATATAAACTATGTTGTATCTTCCTATGTGGTACTGCACAGGATTGAGTGGGATGAATAAGGGACTCAGAAATTAAGGACAATCTATTTGTGAGGATTTTAGCAAAGATCTTATAGTCACTATTAAGGATACTTATCGCCTCCAGTTAGTAAGTATGAGGAATCCCTTTTAAAAATAAATTTCAATAAGGCCACATTAAATTCTGGAAACCTGAGGTGGAGGTTAAGATAAAATTGAACACAAGAGGAAGAAAAGACACATGTACGAAATGAAGGTTTTATAAAATTCATTTGGAATGCCATCCAAACCAGGGATGTTTTAAGTTTAAGGATAGGATAACTTTTCCACTTCCAATGGAGAAATGGGTTTCAATAATTGAGCTTGAAATGTGGTGTCCATCACTGGAAGATAAGGCAAAAGTCCTCAGGCAAATTCCCACTAAGCTCAGGTTCTCCCCAAAGGTATCCGAAACAAATTGCTGTACAACAGACATCATATCTTTCTCGGAGGTTACTATTTTACCTTCGGAAGAGGTTAATTTAGACATTACAGTCCGGTCAAAGGCTTCCTTACACGCCAAATAGGGATCTGAGTTGGTTGGGCTTGTACCCCAAATCTAAATTCCATGTCTAGTGATATAGCTCTACTGTACTGATATTCAACCATCTGTTTTTTTTAATTCTGAGATTTGAGACAACAAAGGGAGTTTGTCACTTGATGGTAGTGACATCAGTTTGTAAAATTGATCCCGATAATGTAGGTATTGAAGATATCGTGAATTGGCCTTGTGTTTCCCCTTAGAACTTAAAAGGGATTGAATCTCTATTTTAATGTCTCTCCACCAGAAAAAAGGTTCTCATAACAACAAAGTGTAGAATGACGGCAAAAATAGATTTTGTAATTCAATATAATCACTGTCCTCCAAGGAGGACACATTTAGACGCCATCTAGGGCTAGCTGAATATAGTTTAGGGGAATATCTGCTAGACTAAAAACCCAATTAAAAGGTGATGGTCTGAGAACTCAGTTGGTTTAATATATGTAAGGGAAGGTTTAGAAACTTAGAGACAAAAGATAGTCAATACGGAAGAAAATATGTTCCTGTGATATGAAGAACCACCTGTACTATGTAATGACCTATAAACATCCAATAGTCCAGCATTTTAATAATCTGTTTTAAAGCTAAAGAATCACAATATATTTTTCTGGACTTCCCTTTAAATTTAGTATCTATATCACAGTTAAAATCCCCTCCCCAGATAACGTGTCTTTGAGTATATAGAAAGGGCTTAACATCCTCAAATAATTTAATACGTGCAGTTTTAATTTGAGGGGCATAAATGTTTAATAATCTATAATCAAAGTTATGCCAGGAAAAATCTAGGAGCAGGGCACGTCCTGGACAGATGTCGACCAGTTTAGGAACTCTAAAGGCCGTGGAAGTAAAGAGAACCCCAATCCCATCAGCTGCGTCAGGCCCAAAAGTCCAAAAGGAAGGCCCCCACACCCATCTTTTCTGTGTTTGTTTGATTTCAGCCAGGGAGGATAACCTAGTTTCCTGTAAAAGAATAATGTCTACATTTAAAGTACCAAGAAAGGAAAGGACAGCAAGTCTCTTCTTAAAGTTCTTTATACTGCAGACATTATAGGAGGCTATTTTCAGGGTCGCCATGTTGCAGAGATAGTACCATTAAGTTCCAGACTTGGGAATGGCTAGTTTTCTCTTCTTCCTTTCTTTCCTTTTTCTTTTGCTAAGTCTGTGGCTTTGCTATCTTCCTCTTCGAAATCAATTCCGATAGGTGAGAAGTATCAGATTCTAAATCTGAGTCCCTACCTTCCAGTTGCAAAGGGGAAAAAAAGTTTTCTACTAGAGTGGGAGTAGTAGAGGAAGCTTTATTAGAAGCCTCGTAAACCTAAGGGGTTTCACTATCTCAAAGGGGGGTATGGAAGAAGAGGCCTGTTGAGAGTCAGAGATATCGGTGGAGAAGATGAAAATAGATACATCTGCAACCAAAGGAGTCACCTCAGTCTCTGAGGAGGAAGGCTTGTCCACCAAGAGGGTGAAGGATCAGCCTGACTACCTGATGTGTGAAGGGATCCAGGATCAATCACTGTTTTCCCTGAGCCTTGTTAATTAGGGCATCAGAATCCCAGCCCCCAGCTTTGTTAGTGAGAGGCCTGGCATTGGTGAAAGGCATGGCCTTTATCACCACAAAGATTACACTGAAAGATGTTTTGACATCTTTCTGCTACATGCCCAAACCTCCACACAATGGACATTTTAAAAGGTCACAGGAGCTACTTAAATGAGTACGGCTCCATATTTATAACAGGCCCGAGGCTGACCACTATAAAACAGACCCTCTATCTTCCCTAGAAAGAAGCTGTTCGGTAAATGGATAATTTCACCATTTATTTGGGGTAACTTCACTTTAAATTTCCAGCTCCTGTCCAAATACCTTCTAGGTCTAAGATAGCTTCAGGGGTCCCAGCACCTACATTTATTTTGCAACCATTGGTAAATATTACCTACGCTGACACCTTCATTCCTAAACATGATTGTAATGTAACGAAACACTGGTTTAGTAAGGGGATAGCATAAAATGGAACCCACTAAGGGGTATTTTTCAAATGGAGTATCTATCCCAAAATTTCTAAGCCCTTAAAGGATTTAAAACTAATATCATAAGAATCCTCCTGAGATGTGAATTAATGCAAAATATCAACAGGAAGAAAATTCATGGAACCTTTCAAAAGCGAGTTAGCAATATAATATCTATCCGGGTGGGTTGGAAGGCCACCTCTATAACGTAAATGGACAGCGTCTTCTAGGTGCCTGTTCTAATTTGTTTTAAACAAGTCAGACATTACTGCTCTGGGTTTTGCAAGCCAGCCTGTGCCCCTGTCTGAGCTAAATCCTGTACAAGTCCTATATCCCCCAAACTCGCCCAGGTATGGCCGGGCGACGGTTTCAGAGCTCTGATTATCATTAATAGTTTCCACCCCAGAAGTCTGAATGTCCATACCTGAGCTCAGGTTTGTAGAAACGCTGGCATGCATGGTGGAAGACTGAGAACTGTCCGTCCATGTAGGGTCTGGGATCCATATGCCTGTTTGTGATTTTGTCCATCCAGCATCTTGTAAACCTCCTCCGATGACCAGTCCATAGTAGGGTAGGATGATTTTCATTATGCAAGCCAAATTGTTGTTTTAGAATCTGTGAGGCCGTAGGTAGAACAAGGGTCCAGCGGTAGTATTCCTAGGTCCAATGCAGCTTCCATTGTCTGGTGCGCTTCAAAATGAGTCCTTCCTGTATTTTCTGTGGTGCCTGCAAAAGGGTCCACCGAATCAGTCACCTGGCTGGCCGAGATCGCGATTTCCACAGGTACAGAAAACTTGGATATTGAAAATAAATTAGTTGTAGCTCCGATTCAGACCGCGATTCAGTCTGAGGCTTCTCCTGGATATTAAGCACTTCTCCCGTTCTCGAGGTAAGGGATTTTGCTCTGGTCTCCGTTCCATAGTAGGCTCCACTGAGCCAGACAACACAGCATCCGATTCCATGCTCTGACTAAGAGCCTACTGAGCAACCCTCCGGATTACCCAGCAGCACTCTCTCCACACAGAGTAGGAATTTCCCGGTGTCCTGGCCAAATTTCCCTATTCACTAAAAATACCACCAACAGCTTAATCTGGTTCAAGGTCAGTTGGCATTCATCTGTATCCCTCCCTGGGTCAGGCTCTGAAAATAGGCAGGATTTGTCTAGTGCACTTACCCGGTCAACAAAAGCTAAAAAAAAAAAAAAGAAAAAAAAAATGTTACTTCCACCAAGGAAAAAACACCTTATTGGAGCGTTAAATGCCCAGAAGAGAATAACGGGTGAATCAGTCCGTACTTAGACAGCTTCTAACTCCTGAACTTTCCTCCTGCTTTGATCACAAAACTAATTAAGGTTGAATTAAGAACTGATAACTTTTTCTAACTGTACCAAAATGCAGATTAAATAACATTAAATTGATACATATCATCAATCTGGCTAAACAGAGCCACCATATGATAATTATTGTGGTTGGGGGTGAAAAGCTTAGCACAGCTGACTCCTGGGACCTCAATTCTGGCCTTCCCACTCCCCAACCTCACGCTACCTCTGGGAGGAACAATGAGCCACGAGCCCACCACCATCTTAACTGAAACACAAGCTTGATGCTGCAGCCTGCAGGCAATCAAAAAGCCTTTCTGGCCATCTGTGCACCGGCGGCAGTGTGCCCGTCATTAGGGCATCAAATTGTGAATTCACCCCTCCCGAGATTTGCCCCTGGAGTTAGAATATTTAGAAGTGTAAAGGGTGGGGGGCATAGCCCCCACATAGGAATGCAGGGAGTGCAGCCCCTGCAAAAAGAGGGGACAGCAGCATCGGGCCGTGGTGCCCAACTGACCAGGCACACTGCCGCGGCACCCTGTATAGTGGAACCACTGTGTTGTTCGGGTGGGCCGGCTTGCCGGTGCTGTGATGCCAGCAACTTGGGTTCGGTAGCGAGTATGAGTTGCTGGAGGGCCAGCCGGGGGAAGAAGGATCAAGCACCCGATATGCTGCTCTCCTTCTCCAGGAGGGGAGGGTTACAGATCTCACTGCTATACTGCCACCAAGGTGACCACAAGTGGTGGTGCAGATGAGGGAGCAGTATAGGGAGGGGTGGATGTCAGACGAGGGCCTAAGCGATGGCACATCTCTGCGTGCCTTCATCTCATTGGCCCTCCCTGTGTTCTGATGTTGGCAGGGGTTGGGATCAGAAAATGGAACATCCCCATGGTGGTGCCTGTAGATGGGTCCCTGCACCGGTCGGAGGATTTGGGGCGGCTCCTGGTTCATGCTCTCTCCTGAAGCATGGAGGGGAGGTGGGGACTCCTCTACCCCACCAGGGGGCAAACCGGAGGCTCAAGAAATGTTGGAGAGCAGGGCACTGATAAGGAAGCCAGTGCCTCTCAGCCCCCTCCGGTGCTAGCTGTGGGGTGCATTAGGGACCCCGAAGAAAGGGATTGCCATGGAGTGCAGGGGATAAAGAGTAAGTAAAAAAAAGTTCAAAGTGTAGTGACAAAAACAAAACTCATACATACCACCCAACCACTCTCAGTGAGCAATAAACATGGGAATACTTTTTAACATTCCTCAACAATGTTAAGCAGCAGTGCAACAGGTTAACATGAAGTGTTGTCTAAACATTCTTGTAGGAGGTTATACACTACTCCCTTCCCCTCAGTCCTCAGTGTACTAGTTGTTATGCTGAGTGTTAGTGGCTAAAAAGTCCTGTTTAATCTTTTCTAGCCTCTTGCCTGCTTCCTTAGGATCAGTGAAGAGAAACTGGTTCCTTCCATAGGAGATCTTTAGCCATGCTGGAAACTGAAGCGAGTGTGCATTCTCCAGTTCTCTGAGCCCTGCATGGACTCCATCAAACACTCTTCTGCATGCACGAGTTAGTAACTGAGATCTAGAAAGCAGTGAACAGTTCCTGAATCTGGAATCCTTAAGAAGCTGCAAGCTTTATCCTTCTACAAGATTTTGTCTCTCTGGTCTGGACCTCCAGTAATTACTAGGAGTGTCTGTGGAAGCTCTGTGTTGGCTTGTTTGTTCTGTGGTGTTATACGGTAGGTTTGACTCACCATGACACCTAGTAAGTCCCCGAACCAGGTAAGAAAGAGATTCTGCACAAAGTTGACAGGGTCTTGCCCTTCTAATCCTTCTACGTATCCTATAATATGTACATTGGAAGCCATGGCCGAATTCTCCAGATTTTTGTAATTTGTGCCTTAGGAGAGTATCTTCCTTCACAAGTCCCGTTACAGCCGTCACAGGTTTGTTAGAAGTGTCTGAAGCAGACTTCAATTCTATCATAACTTGTTCCACCATTGTCTCTAGAACCATAACTCTGGTATTAAAAGGATCGGCCTTAGTCGAGTGTTCTTTAACTGCATTTAAAAACCAAGTCTTTCACAGCCTTTAGAGTTGGTTCCACCTCCAATGTTACTCCCAACTGCTGCCTGCTATTTGTCAACGTGCTAGTAGGTGCAGGTTGCTTCCCTATCCCAAAGTTGTTTGGCTGTTGGTTTTTGGGTCATCTCATTTCATATCAGCTCCCAAATTACACTAGTCTGAAGCTCTATTCAAATACTACCCCAAGGAGATGATGCAGACATAAAAAACTGACTTTTGCACATAAATTACTAGTTTAAGTGCGCTAGAGGCAGAGCTTCGATGACAGCATCTATACCGGTTGTCCACTGGCTCCAACTCCCTTGTTGGCCATATTGAGCCCTAAAATGCTAATGAATCCATTGAGCATACAAAGTGCTATGGGCCATTTGCATGCCGATTATGGGCTCATTAGCATGCATGCACCCCCCTACACACCTACTCTATATACCGTCTTTCGGATGAGACGTTAAACCGAGGTCCCATCTGCCTGGATTAGTGGTAGTTCAGGTGGATGTTAAAGATCCCATGGCACTTATCGAAAAGAGTAGGGGAACTTCCCCGGTGTCCTGGCCAAATTTCCCTCATTCACTAAAAATACCACCAACAGCTTAATCTGGTTCAAGGTCAGTTGGCATTCATCTGTATCCCCCTTCCCCGGGTCATGCCTGAAAATAGGCAGGATTTGTCTAGTGCACTTACCCGGTCAACAAAAGCTAAATAAATAAAATAAATATCTGTCTTGAATATTCCTGGTGGTCTAGTGACCCACCCATTGCCTGTCCTGTGACTGTCTTGAATAGTCCTGGTGGTCTAGTGGTCCCCAAGTTAGGGCATCTGACCCCCTCCTGACCAGCCCACTTAGGACTCTCCTCCCCACACCCACCCCTTGTTCCCATCACCTAAACTGAACTATGGCAATAGTGACAGTGACCAACACAGACCTCTATTTACTACCTCAGCCATTTGCCAGCTGACTGCCACTGAGTGATTGTGAGTACTGTAGAAAAGCAGTCTAACTGTTCGTGAGTGATTATGAGTATGTATTGTAGAAACAGTTGTTTCTACAATACTCATGATTGCATAGTGATAGAGAGAAGCCGGCTGAGGTGGCGAGCAGAGGGCTGTGCCACTCGTCACTATTGCCAGAGTTTGGTTTAAGTGACGGGGCAAGGCCGGGGAGGAGGTTCCTAAGCAGATGGGTTGGTTGGGGGCCAGCTGCCTATACGGCGGAGGGGGGGACCACCAGGAATATTCAAGACAGCTACAGGATGGGCGATGGGGGGGGCTGGGGGAAACCACTAGACCACCAAGAATATATAAGACAACTATAGGATGACCAATTGGGAGGGGGACTGTGCATGGGGATAAAAGCAGGTTTCATCAGCATTAAACAGTGCTGCAGTGGAGGCTGTGCAGTGCTGCCGAAACCTCTGAATATGCTGCCACACCCAGTATGCATGAGGGATCCATTATTTTCAAGCATAACGCTGTATATTCTGCACGGTTGCACTTAAGGGTTAGCAGAGCACACCGGGAGCCTCTGAATATTGTTCCAGCCCTGTCAAATGGCTCTAGTCACAGTTAGTATGGCACCAGGGCCAGATTTATAATCACATCAGGTACACCTGTGCGTAGGGCCCTTCTTTCTGGGGGGCCCACTGTGTCAGCTTTAAAAAAAAAAAATGTTTTGCTCCAGCTATTTGATTGGAGCCAGGAGGTGACTGTTGTGTCTTTCTGGGTGGTGGCACTTGGGAGTTGATCATTTTGGAGGCCAAAAATTAAGCGCATGTGCACTACATGGCATGCCACTGCCTGGCAACACTTTAAGCTGATTCTCTCCCCTTCATCACAGTCAGTCATGTTTCAGTCTGGTCCGGGGCCTCGAGACAGTGTGCAAGTAGCCAGCCATGGTGGTGCAATCACATTATTTGAATGATGTTCTGAATAGTTGAATGATGAATGATTGGCTTCTTGTCTGCCTACCCATGCTAATTATGTAGTGTTGCACATGCACGTATTGTGTGCACAGCCATTTGGTGCCATTCATGACCATTCAGTCAAGGTCATGCTGGGAGCTCATTGAGGGAGAGTGGGAGCACTCACCATGGCTTTTTGCTTTATATTAGCACTGGCACTAGAACAGAGGTGTTCAGGTCCAATTTCTCCTGAGTCACTGTTATTTTCTGAACAAACTCGCTCAACCGCAGGAAGAAGGAGAAAAAAATATAATAAGATCTGTCAGCTCAGGTGGCAGCATGGCAGTGTGGTTGTGAGAGAGCGGAGGAAGGGTTGGTACTCAGGACTCATGCGGCTAGAATTGAAGAAGGGACTGAGTGGAGCCAGTGGTTGGTTGCTGTTGGGTCTGGTGGCTCACACTAGGAGGAGCAGTAAGGCAAGTTGTCAACACAGGCAGCCTGGTAACGGCTGGGCATCAGAGAGGCACAGCAGAGCAGGCAGGCAGCCAAACTCAGACCTGGGGAGAGTAACTCACGGAGAGACCAGAGACAGATTCACCATAGGAGGGGAGAGTCAGCCAAGCAGAGATCCCAGAGAGGAATGGTGGACACTGGGACCGGGTGTAGACTTGCAGCACAAAACAGTTTTGAAGAAGGTATGATTTTTGTTCCCCTTCCAGACTAGACTCTAGTCTCCAAGTCCTGTCAGTGTCATTATAATTCTCACTTTATTGATGTGGAACAGAACAGTAACCTCATCTGATCTGTCTAAGGCAAAACCCTAATGTGGATTTTGTGATGTCATCATGTAATGTTCATGACTGACTGAGTAGTATTGTGGAAGAGTCAGAGTATTGCTTGCAGTTTTGTTCAATGCTGTGGCTGCCTTCCTTGTTGTAGTGGATGTCGACTAGTTAAGGGCTGAAGGTGGATGTGACACAGGATGTTGGTGATCGATCATTGTGGTTGTCTATTTTGTTGAAGTAAACTGTAAAAAGTGAGTGCTGGTATGGTTCTGGTTATAGACAGTCTCTTCCTTGGTTCAGTATGGGTTATGGGCTGGCAGGAAGCTGCCAGCTTAATTAAGATGGTGGCAGGTGGGACATACACCACAACTCTTGGGCTAGGGTTGGGGTACAGTATGTGTTGTTGTGCAGTTAACTTTGATATTGCATGACTATTTCAGTCCAGCCACGGTCTGGCCTGTACAAAGGGGGTGTGGGTGAGGGGGGCGATGGCAGGGTGGGTGAGTGGGACGGATGGCTGGGGGGTCCACCACTACTGCTCTGCATAGGGCCCATGGCAATGTAAATCCAGCCCTGGATGGCACAAACTTGCTTAGTACCATGCTGTTTGAATGTGGGGGCCCTTGAGGTGAAAAATGGCAAATAGAATAAAGAACATATTTATAAGTTCACTGTTTCTTCGTAACTTTGTTGGTTTTTGGCATTTTGACCCAAATTTTCAGCATAGTCTTTTTATGATCCCATGTTAGGATCAAGATAGGTGTAGCTGTTTGAATTCCATCTGAATGGTGATTTTGCGGAACACCTGCAAAAACATGTTTCTGATCAGATCTGAAAAATGGCACCTGTCATGTTCATAAGATGGTGTAACAGAAGGGCTATGTTAAAACATTTGGGGCCAACATCTCCTAAAATAACAAAGGTATGAGTAAACGCTAGAAAAATTAAATATTTCTGCATAACTTCGTTATTTTGACCCCAGTTTTTTAGCTTAATCTTTTTATGACCCCACCTTATTTTCAAGACAGGTGGGTTTTTTTAAATCCTGTCCAAAGATGATTTTGTGGAGCGACTTCAAAAACATATTTCAAAGGGGATTTAAGCAAAATGACACCTGTCATGTTATGAGGAGCTGTAACACTAGGGCTATATTGAAAATTTGGATCCAGAATGTGCATAAATAACAAAGCTATGAGTAAATGTTGAACAAATTCAGTGTTTCCTCATAACATTGCTGTTTTTTGACATTTTGACTCCAGATTTTCAACATAGGGCTTGATCTACATAGGGCGCACAGCCACTCTGCACCCACAGAGGGACGTGAAAAGCCATGAAGGACCCCTATGCACCTGCTGTGCACCTTTTGGGACACCCTCCAACATCCAAGGAATGGCTGTGCAGCTCTCCATGCCTGATGCTGGCCTCATGGACAGCATTGCACCAGGCTGAGTCAGGGTCAGGCTAAAGGGTGAGAGCTACCAGCTGCCCCATTCAGGGCACTAGTAGGGCAGCATATGCAGCTGGTGGACATGTATATGTTACATGGCCCTAGGGCTGCCATAGCTCTTATGTATCCCTCCCTGCTAGGCCATCCTGTACACTACAGGGCCCATATAGGCCACTCTCTGCTGGCCCCCAGGCCCCAAAACATAGGAAGAGGGCTGGGGGAGTTCCCAGCCAGTAATTTTCACAATTTCTGAAGGGGATATGAGAGCCCATGGAAGCTTAGCAGGCGTTGCCATATCCTGTGAACCACCATGCCACGCGGAGTGGGGGTTCTACTGCACAGCCACCTCGGGCATTCAGTTGGATGCCTGGCAATCTTGTCCATGGCACCTCTGGTGCCTCTCCAGCTGCGATGAAGGGATCTGTGCTTGTAGGGGGTGAGTGGATGGGGTTGAGGAGCACATCTATCCCCATGTGATCTTAGTGCATGTGGCACAGCAGGATATGCTAATTTTGAGCATGGTTCAGAATCAAGCCCATAGACTTTTTATGACCCCATCTTATTACCAAGACAGGTGGAAATTTTTAAATCCTGTCCAAAAGCAGATTTTGCAGAGTGACTGTGAAAGCATGTTTTGGGGGGATTGGAAACGTTGCACTTACCTTACTCATGAGGCTGGGTCCCAAAAAAGCTATGTTGAAAATGCGGTGCAAAAATGTTAAAAAACAACAAAGTTATCAGTAAAATCACCTAACATATTAAAAAATCATTGACAAAACTATCTTGTTTTCCATTATTTCTCAGTTGGTTTTGGAAGCAGCAGGATGTTTGGCACTGGAGAGAGGACAAGACTCGTAAGTAAGAAGTAAGTGGGGAAAGTATGGGGTGGGTGGTACTAAGAGGGGGGGTCAGGTGGGGAGTTCAGAGGGTCAGGGGAGCAGAACTGGTTGAGAGACCATTTTTTTGTACAGCTTTATAAAAATTATGAGGGGCCATTTCTTCATTTCAGGTACTGGGTTTGTTGTTCGGCAGCACTGGGGGTGGTCTCCCTGGTGTTGCATTCTGCTTGGGCGGGATTTATCCAGCACCAGGTGTGAACACCTTAGTGTCATAGTGTGTGTGTGTGTTTCGAAAGCTGGGTTGGGTTGAAGGGGGGATACCAGTGGCTGGAGTGGGCACATGCCGCTCTTTCACATTTGAGTGGTCCGGGCAGATGGGGGGATACCAGTGGCGAGGTTGGGCACCAGCTGTCAGATCACATTAAAGACTGGGTTGCATGGAGGGGGGGATACCAAGTTCGGGCAGGAGGGATACCAGCGGTGGGGTTGAGCACCCAAGCTGGTCATGTTTTAAAACTTGGACGGGGGGGGGCAGGGCCTAGTTTCTGAGAGGAACAGACACTCCTCACATTAGCTCCTGGGAGAGATTGTGAATAATATAACATAAAACCTTCCTTTTGGAAAAGTTTCTCAACTGAAAAAGCTTATTTAATAGCAGAAATTGTTTCTGGTAATATGGGCAAATCTCTCACTTCTGCTCCATTGCCTGACTTCTTCACACTGAAGAAAACACAGCAGGAACTGAGGCCTGCTCAACACAAGGCAGCATCAGGCTCGGGGATTCCACTTCTGGAAATGTGACCCTGCTCACCATCAACACTACACTAGGACAACTCATCAAAACAGTCCAACATATGGACCACAAGCTAAGCAATCTCACCCCCAGAGTCCAGCAGCTGGAAATGTGGCTCGATGCTGAGGAGCAGACTGTTCGGAGGTCAGAAACAACCTCTTTAAAATCTCAAGATGTGACCACCACCCTGGTGAAGGAAAATATCCAGCTGCAGCAAAGGCTAGAGACGCTTGAAAACCAAGTGTGAGAACGCAACCTTTGGGTAGTTGGTCTGCTGGAGACTGCTGAAGGTGATGACAACTTGGGGTTTGCCTGACTTCTTCTAAATATTTTACTGAATGATACTGAGAATGACCAAGCATTTTCACTGGAAAAAGCCTACAGACTTACTCCCAGATGGGCAGCGTCAGACTCAACTACTCCCAGGACATTAATAATCATCTGCACTGGGGTTGGAGATCGAGATAGGGCTCTGGCAACAGTAAGGAAAAAGTGGACTGCACGCTATGGTGAAGCCGAGATTTCTCTATTTCCTAACTTATCCTATAGTACATGCCTGAGAGGCAAAGCTTTTGACAGAATTCACAGCTCACTGCGATTGATGGAAATGCAACACCAACTCCTTTTACCTTCTCAGCTCCATGTGGTGTAGATTGGCCATGTTTACCTCTTTAATGAACTCAAGGAGGCCAGTAAATTGCTGCACCAGGTTGAGAATGAACTAGTACCACAGGAGCATGCCGGCTCTGATGAATTGGAGGAGACATGACTTGCTTTCCTGAGCGGGACATTTATTTCAGGTGATGAGGTAGATTGATTGCTTATAGTAGAGTTTCTTTTCTGACACTAAATTGAGGAGAGCTGTTTTGCTAAGACAGTCTTTAAACACATTTATATTTTTCTACTGTCTACTGGAGTAAGGGGATGGGTTAAATGCGAGGAGACATGTAGTCTTATTGTTTTAAACCATTTTCCTGGTGTAGCCCTTTCATGATTTAGACTTTAATTAAAATGTGCACAATTTAAAAAGTAACAGCATTTTGGACAAAATTATACTTTCACGCCAAGACTGCCATCTTTACCTACGCTGGTGGGTGGAATAGCCCCTGCACATCATCAGAATGGCAGCGTTGGAGACTGCTCGAGCTGTTCATTATTGTTTTCCCCCATGACAGGCTTTCACACCTACATACTGTCTATCTAAATTAACATTACTGGGATTGCCTGAATGAGCCAACTCAGTGAACAGTAGCTTTATGTTTTCCCCATTCTAAGATATGAACTAAGCATAAGTACATGCTCCTGCTGTTAATCTTGCTTAATATTTTATTTGTGAAGCTGTTTCAGTCACATGTCTTGCTACTTGTTATGACTTGCTACATGTTTGACCATACGAGTGATCTCTCTTGGGGAAGACCTGTGTTTTGCAGGAATTAATTGTTGCAATATGAGGGAATGTGTGGGCTGAGCCCTCTATGGCAAAAGGGACTGTGTTTTCTAAAGTTTGGATTTTTTATTCCCTGTATAGTTCCTGGGAGGCATACCTATATGTTTAATTTGGTTTGACTGTAATACAGCTGTTCTTCCCCCTATGAGTTATTTATGGGAACATGTCATACTGCTCCTTTTTAAGTGTATTTTTGGTATATATGTACTCTTGGTATGCTTCCATGAAGGTATCGAATGTAAGTGTTTCTTGCAAAATGATAAATAAAAAGTAAAAAAAAAACTTGGATTGGGTGGGAGAGGAGATAATAGCAGCAGGGTGGAGGATCCAATGCCACTTATGTTTTTAAAAGTGGGTTGGAGGGAAGGTGGGGAGTGCAGTTGCACTGGCTGAGGCCATATAAAAGAATACAGTTGTACTGTGATTGGTGCTGCTGCATCCTTTCATATGTTCAGTCATATGTCTCTTTACGTCATGACATTTTCTCATGACCGAATCCACTTGCAGCTGTTTCCCTGCACAGTCATAAGGTCAAAATCTGTCCCTGCCTTGCTTATCTCTGCTCTTCTATGTATCCATGCTCCCTAGTACTGCTGCTCCCTTGTCCTGCCCTGCTCTCTCATCAGTCCCTAATGCTCTGTCTCTCGACCTCTGTTAGGCATGTTAGCTTGTGTGAGTTGTATTTTTTGCTACATTTAGCATGTATCTACTGGCAGCTATTTGTGTAATGACCTTGAATCCTCCTGTTACGCACATGTGTTCAACATGTACTGCTTGATAGTTGCTTTGTATCTCTATTAGCTTATTTATTAATTTATTAACATCTCGGATTAAAATACCTTTGAGCATCAGGCTCTTTAAATAGGTACCACATCAGAGAAGTAACAACAGAGAACATAGCATAACAGGCAATTGGCAATCACGTACAATATTAACAATGCTGAAAGGTTAACAAAAAATCACAAAATGTGAGTCAGACTGCAAGGTGCAGATACTGAAATAAATTAGGCGACAAACAGTGAAGGAAGGGTGGATTGAGCGCACAAAGGGAGGGGAGCAATAGCCATAGGCCTGAGTCGGAAGGAGGACAGGTAGGTAGGACAAGAGGAAGAAGGGAGAGACAGATCAGCCCAGCAGGTCTAGTTGGAGGGGGAGAGGGAGGAGAGGAGCATGGATGTGGTGAGTGGGGTGAAGAGGGAGTAGGGTAGAGGGGGGAAAAGTGCTTAAGTCAGGGTGCCAGAGACAGTTAGTCAGCATAGTTAGTGCTAGTCCTCTGAGCGTAATTGGTTATTGGAAGCAATCACAGCTGGCATTTGCAACTAACTGTTGCCTGAGTTTTCATTTAAAAGAGCCCAGGGTGGGTGAAGAGGATATGTCTGAGTGGAGTGAGTTCAACCAGAGCAGAGCTTGGTAGGCAGATGATCTTTATCTTAAAGTAATACGACAGCGGGGAATTTTTGAAGATCTGGCTTTCCAAGCTCCTGGTGCAGCAAGGTTTGTCATAGAGGGTGAGAAGGTTTTTGACCCCAGGGGGTAGCATACCTAGGTATATTTTTTGGGCTAACAGGCAGGTATGGTACATAAGTCTGGCTTTGAACTGGATCCAATTAGCCTGTGCATACAGGTTGCAGGTGTGAGTGCACCGTGCAGATCCAGTTAAGAGACGGCAGGCTTTGTTTAGAGCTATTTTGATGTGACCCAGGGATATATCTGTAGCTGACCCATAAATTACTAGCCCATAGTCAATGAGAGAAACAACTGAGCTATGAATTGCAGTGTTTAGAGCGTCTGAAGTCAGACAATACTTATGTCTATACTTAACTACATTGTATCTGTGATGTGATCATATCTTTGTATTCTCTGTATTTTACTACTTCTGTAGTATGTTGCTGCCACCTGTGTGGCCCGGGTCGTAACTGAAATCAGTCCTTTGGATCAGCTCACTCACCCGGTTACCAAAGACATAAATAAATAAATATGCAAGATGTTTCCACCTATCAGCTACCGGAGCAGCATCAGCAGCAGTCTTGTTGGGACTGGGTGTACACATGTACACATGCACACCTCCTACTGGCTCAGCTGCATTGGCTGCTTACAGCACACACCTCCACAGCATCTACTCTGTCTGCGTGTCCCCGATATGTTTGCTTAGTGCAAGCATGCAAGCAAACATAAAAGAGATTAAAAACAGTGTATCACAGCCTTACAGAATAAATAAGAAAACATATAATTCATGCAATAAGATAAATAACACATAAAGAAGCTACTGGAAAATCAGTATTTCATTATGTACAAAAATTGAGAATATGCAGATCTTAGGACTGTAATTAGAACCTTGAGAAGATAAGGGAACTCATTACAAAAAAAATCATTGTTTTCGGAGGTCTATATTGTCTATGTTGATTCTCCGATATCTTGCCCAATGTGATTTTCTAATATCAGCAAACATTTGACAATAGAGTACTACATGTTCTAAACCATCTATTTCATTAAGGGAGCATTTACAGTAAGGAGAATGGCTCTGATCCTTAGATAGTCTTCTTTTATATTCATTGCTAGAATGAATTTTCATTCAGTATGTTGTTATTTAATCTTCGGCCTTCTAGAGACTCTCATAGATATAAATAATTTTCAGGTTTATATATTTTCTTGTTGCTCCCAAACCAAGCTAACATTTATATTTGCTTAAATCATCTATATCCCTTAACATAAAAATGATGATCAAAGCTGCCATGGCAGCAACCTTATTCCAGCCAGGATGGTGGGTGAGCGGCAGCATTCACCGCCAACGCCGATACCACTTCTTGATAAGCAGGGGTGGTGGCATAAATGCCGAGCAGCCCATGACTTCACTCCCTCCCTTGAAGTTGAGCTCCTCACCACTGTGATGCACCCAGCTCCCAGCTGACGTCAGTGACCATATGTCATGGGTGGAGGCTGGTAGAATGGAGGGTTAAAAGGGATATTAGGAAATATGTCAGTCTTTACCAAGAGGGTGTGGGAAAGTGGAATAGATTGCTAAGGGAGGTGGTGGAGGCAGGATCTATCATAGACTTCAACGAAGGCAGGGATCAATCTAAGATGATGGTAGTCCCTAAGGGAGGGATTGGAAAGGAAAATGGTTGGGGGTTGGCAGAATTATGGGGGGATTAGAACATGGGGTAGCAACCCTATCTGGCTATAGGGCAATAGGAAATAGATAGAGATCTTGAGCAGACTGGATGGATCTTGAGTCTTTTTCTGCCGTCATGAGTTCTCTGTTTATTTGTCAGCATGGGATTCCGTATATGCATGGAAACCACAGTCTAGTGCCCCCAAATGTAATTTTTTACTTTCAAGAGTCTGGGCCTATTGTTGTGAGCTCATTCAGCAACTGAAAAAGCTGAACTGGTTATCGTGAAGTTATGCTTTTTGCCAGCATGCAGTCACAGCTGCATCCCCATTTTCATAAATATACACATATTTTTTTAAATAAAGTCTATTTCTGAAGAAAAAAAAGCAAAATATTCTATTTTCTCATTCTGTTGAAGAACAATAGTAGTTAAAAAGGCTCATATGTTACCTAGTGTGGTCAGCAATGCCTTTTAAAAGAATCTCTTTGCTAGATCCCCTTGGGTACAGATGTTCTGGAAAAAAAAAGAAAAACATGACCCAGTTAGTTTCCTTTTTTCTCCAGCTATGTAGGAGAAATTTTACAGAGGATCATGTACTCTGTTTACATGGCAGCTTTTGCACTGCATTAAGCCATGCACTCCTGTTGCGGCACCACAAGACCCCCAGTGTGAACACTTACCGCAGCGTCACAAGCCAATCACTACTGCACTCCGCAGCCACATCCAAGTTGGGATCGCGAAGTGTATTAGCCCATTGAAGCCGCTGTGTGGACTGTATCTGTTGCATGTTCCAGTGTAAGGTAGACATTTACAGCAGTGTCACAGCATGCAGTCCACAACCGAAGACCAGCTCCTCAAGCTCCATGACATCTACGGGTGCAACTTGCGGCGGTGCATCAGCCGCAGTGTAGACAGGAGAAACACACTTCACTACAGGTACAGACCATGTTACATTGACTGACTTGGGAGACGGATCAGCCATGTAAACGTGGCTTTTGATGCAAAGCTTCACAGTCAGCCAGGTAATTCGCAGTCATGAAAAAACCTTAGTGCAAACACTTCACACCCCCACCCTTTAATCTGCATTCCTCCTCTTCCCTCTGTTGTGGTTTTTCTGTTGCCAGTGTGGAATGACACCCACTGGTTGCACCCAGGATATAGCGCCACTGCAGACATCATCAGAGCCAAGCTTTGCCAGTGCTTGCAGGGATTTGGTCTGGGCTAACCTTTTCTGGTTCCTTTAGAACACAAAAAAAGTTTTAAAAGATTCCTGTTTTTAGTGAGCCATCTTTAATGATGTGACTCAGTAATAAAAAAATAGCTATGAAACTGTTTTAACAATGTCTGAGAAAACCAAAATGACACTGAGTACGAATCTAAGGATTACAGCAGAATTAAAGCAATACCTTTTTGCCAAAAAAACACATTATATGATGACATTTTTTGCCGACTAACAAATACTGCTGCTTTAAGTCCCACACTACACAGAAACATAGAAACATAGAATGTGACGGCAGATAAGGACCGCTTGGCCCACGTAGTCTACCCATTCTCCTACCTAACAGATAAGCTGCAGATCCTAGTTAACCAACAGCTTACTTCCTCCTACCCCCCACTAGGACTGCCTTATGTCTGTCCCATGCATTCTTGAATTCTCCCACTATTCCTGACTCCACAACCTCCTCAGGGAGGCTGTTCCATGCATACACAACCCTCTCTGTGAAAAAATACTTCCTCACATTACCTCTGAGCCATCCCCCCTCTATCTTCAAATTGTGCCCCCTTGTTCTTGCACATCTCTTTTTCTGAAAGATGCTACCCTCTTGGACTTTGTTGATTCCCTTGAGGCACGTGAAAGTTTCTATCATGTCCCCTCTCTCCCTTCTTTCCTCAAGGGTATACATATTAAGCTCCTTTAGTCTTTCTTCATATGCCTTCTGGTGCAGACCCTGCACCATTTTGGTTGCCCTCCTCTGGACAGCCTCCACTCTGTCTATGTCTTTGCGGAGATGGGGTCTCCAGAACTGCACACAGTACTCCAGATGGGGTCTCACCAACTGCCTGTACAGAGGGATAACAACTTCCTGTTTTCTACTATTGATGCCTCTCCCTATGCATCCCAATATCCCCCCAGTCTTCCTTACTGCCTTCTCACATTGCTTGCCCACCTTTAGGTCATCTGATATAATTACCTCCAGGTCCCTTTCCATTTTTACTGTTGTCAGTATCTCACCCCCCATTGTGTACTCTTCCCCTGGGTTTTTGTTTCCCAGGTGCATTACCTTGCACTTCTTTGCATTGAATCTGAGCTGCCATACATCTGACCATTCCTCCAACCTTGCCAAGTCCCTTCTCATCCTTTCCACTCCATCTTGTGTATCAACCCTGTTGCAGATCTTTGTGTCGTCTGCAAAGAGACATACTTTTCCTTCCAGTTCCTCTGCAATGTCACTTATAAAGACATTAAAAAGGACCAGTCCTAGTACTGAACCCTGCGGTACCCCGCTAGTAACCCTCCTTTCTTCACCATGGACTCCATTTACTACTACCCTTTCCGTCCTGTTGTCTAGCCAATTTTTTATCCAGGCTACCACCTAGGGACCCACTTCAAGGCTGGCTAACTTGTGTATTAATCTTTTGTGTGGGACTGTATCAAATGCCTTGCTAAAATCTAGGTATGCCATGTCCACAGCCCCTCCCTGGTCTACTACTTTGGTCACCCAGTCAAAGAAATCTATTAGATTCATCTGACACGACCTTCCCATCATGAATCCATGCTGCCTTGGGTCCTGTGCCCCACTGGCCCCTAGGTACTCAACAATTCTTTCCTTCAGAAGTGATTCCATCATTTTCCCTACCACTGAGGTCAAACTAACTGGTCTGTAGTTTTCTGCCTCTGTCCTGCTCCCACTTTTGTGAAGAAGAATCACATCTGCCCTCCTCCAGTCCTCAGGTACCACCCCATCCTCCCATAATTTGTTAAACAGAGTAGTCAGCGGTGTCACTAGTTCTACCCTTAGTTCCTTTAGAATTCTTGGGTGAATCCCATCAGGCCCCATTGCTTTGTCCACATTAAATTTTATTAGTTCTTTCAGAACCCTTTCTTCTGTAAATGGACTGGTATTGACCCCCGTCTTCAGAGTGTTTCTCTTGTTTGGTTTAGGTACCTCCCCCTCCTCTTCCTTTGTGAATACTGAGCAGAAATATTCGTTCAGTATCCCTGCTTTTTCACTGTCACCCTCTACCCACATTCCTTCCCCTTTATTAAGCCTCAGTATCCCTCCTTTGGTCTTTCTTCGCTCCCTAATGTACCTATAAAAAGTCTTATCCCTCTTCTTAACAGAGTTGGCTATCCTTACCTCGGTTTGGGCCTTTGCTATTTTGACTGCCTTCCCAGCGTCTTTCTGCTTTAACAGATAAAGTTCTCTGTCCTGCTGATTCTGTGTTTCCTTATATTTCCTGAATGCTATCCTTTTCTCCTTAACCTTCCCTGCCACCTCTTTTGAGAACCATAGCGTTTTTTTCCTTCGTTGTGTTTTGTTGATTTGCTTTACACAAAGGCTTGTTGCCTCTGTGATGGCTGTTTTGATTACTCCCCATTGTTCCTCCACCCCTCCCTCTTGCCTGTTTGCTAGTGCTTTTCTGAGGCACTCTCATTTTCCCAAAGTCAGCCTCCTAAAGTCCAATACTCTTGCTTTTGTATGGCTTGATTGTATGGCTGTGTTTATCGTGAACCACACTGTTTGGTGGTCGCTTGTTCCCAGATGGCTACCCACTTCTAAATCTGAGATTCTTTCTCCATCCCCATTTGAGAGTACCAGGTCTAAGATTGCTCCCTCCTGAGTGGGTTCCAATACTAGCTGTCTGAGGCATGCCCCCTGTAGGGCATCAAGAATGACCCTGCTCTTGGATGTGCCTGCAGCAAAGGTGCTCCATTTAACATCTGGCATATTCAGGTCCCCCATCAACAATATCTCCCCTTTTTCTGCCATTCTAAGGAAGCCTTCTATCATTTCCTTGTCCATTCCCTCCCCCTGAGATGGGGGTCTGTATTTTATTTATTTATTTATTGAATACAATCGGAATTACAATCCTTTGAGTCACAGACTCTTTTGCAAAGGCTCCACGTCGGTTACAAGGGGTGGAGGGTAAACAAATACAGTCAAAGACATACATAAACAGGCAGTATTTACAGTATCAATACTGACAGAGCAGTCCAGGCTTGAACTTATTTAACTGGTGAGGTATTAGGCAGCATTCTTGGAATCCCTTGACAGAGACTTG
Source organism: Neoceratodus forsteri (assembly GCA_016271365.2). NCBI lineage: Eukaryota > Metazoa > Chordata > Ceratodontiformes > Ceratodontidae > Neoceratodus > Neoceratodus forsteri. Next base: position 119,276,142 of record JADMNL010000025.1, read on the forward strand.
TAGGATGCTGATTCATGGGGTCTAGAGAGACCCTGTGTCGGGAAATGTGGAGGGTTTGGGAGCAAATAGGGTGGGCAGGGTTAGCCACAGTCACATTTAGCACTCTCAAGTAGTTGAGCTTTGAGGCCTGTTTTGAATAGTGAGATGCTATGGGTCTGGGAGAGTGGGGGTGGTAACGTATTGAGCCAGAGAGGGGCACGGTAGCAGAAGGATCTTTGCCCAAGGGATGTTCTACAAAGGGGGACCAGAAATGATGAGTTTGCTGCGAGTCTTGTATTGCGCCTGAGGGGTGCTGCACTGATTATGGGGAGTAGGCTGATGGGGGCTAGCTGAAGATGTATCTTTTTTGCGAGGATGCAGGTGTGGTACTTTAGTCTTTGTTGGAAGTTTAGCCAACCAGCCAAAGTATAAAGATCGCCGGTGTGGGTTAGTCTGTCACTGCCTGTGACTAGGCGGCAGGCTTTATTCAAGGCAGTGTTTATGCTGCTTAGCGTGGTGGGTTCTGCTGAGCTGTATATAACTATCCCATAGTCAACTAGGGAGAGGATGGAGGAGGTGACTGCAAGTTGCATGGCCTGTGCGGGTAGGCAGTGCTTGAGTCTGTAGAGGATGCCCACTCTAGCGTTGACAGCGGAGGAGAGAAGTTGGATGTGACTATGGTAGGAGAGGGAAGTGTCTAATGTGATACCCAGGTATTTAAAGTTTGTAACGTGTTCCAGTGGGGCACCTAGTGTGTTCTTAATTAGGAGTGCCGACTGACTACGTGGGCTTTGGCGATGCGCAAAGATCATGGACTTAGTTTTTTTAAAGTTGATGATCAGGCGGTGTTCAGTGAACCAGTTCTCTAGCTCCCAGAAAAAACCCTGAAGGGCCAGTTAGAGGGCGCTCAGTTGAGGGTGTTTCCAATACAGTACCGCACCATCAGCGTAGAGTAGAAGATGACCACTGCACGCCTTAGGGAGAGAGTTTAAAAAGAGGGTGAAAAGCAGTGGGCCAAGTGTAGATCCCTGCGGGGCCCCAGAGCAAACTGTTTTGGAGGTGGAGATGGTGGTGTTTATCCTGACTTGCTGTGACCGGCCTGAGAGGTAATCCTTGAACCAGGCAGTTGCCTCAGGGACCACATTTAGTTGTGGAAGGACACAAAGCAGTAGCTCATGACTGACCATGTCAAATGCCTTGGTCAGATCCACATAGATCGCCCCTGCGATTGAGCCTTGGTCAAGGGCCTCGTGGATGAATGAGGTGAGCTCAGAAAGTGCAGTGACGGTACTATGGCCAGTCCGGAAACCATGCTGTTCCTGGCTGAGAAGGTTTTGTTTAGTTAGATGTTCTGTTATCTGGTCCGAGACTATTTTTTCCAGTGCTTTGGAAAGAGGTGGAAGTATTGAGATAGGTCTATAGTTGCTGGTGTTAGTGGGGTCGCTGCTCTTCAGAATGGGAGTGATTATGGCTCTCTTCCAGGTTGAGGGGAACTGACCGAGGCATAGCGAGAGGTTGAGAATTTTTGTAAGGTGGGGTAATGTGACATCCAGGGTAAGCTGAATGAGTTTAAGATCAAGGGAGTCATTGCTGTAACGGGTATTGGCGATATCTTTGGTAATATGGTGTTTTGCCTCGCTGCATGGGATGACTTGAAGCCAGAAGGGAGGCGAGTTGACATTACACGGGTTTCTGGGAGGGTGGGTGGGGAGAGTGGAAGAAATTAGGAGGGAGGATATGGGAGAGGTCCGAGAAGGCGGAGTTAAGGGCTTCTGCGATAGTGGAGGGATCCTGTGTGACATTCCTGTTTAGATTGAGTTGGGTAGGGGTGGCGGAGCAGGATTTTCCACTGAGTTCTTTTTCGTTGTTCCAGAATCTTTTTCCATCTCCCCAGGAGGAGGTAAGGGTTTGTTGGTAGTAATTAGCTTTCACCTGCCGCAAGGCCCATGTACATTTATTGCGTGCCTCCCGCTAAAGCTGTCTATCCTGGGTGCATTGGGAGTCAAGGGCCTTGTGCCAAAGGTTGTCCCTGTGTTGTAGCAGGTTTAGTAGAGAGGGTGTGATCCAGGGGGTGGTTCTGGTTTTCACAACTTGCTTTGAGAGGGGAGCGAATATATCACAGGCTTTGTTGAAGGTGGTTATAAAATGGGCGAGTGCAAGGTCAACTTCTGTGCGGTGTAAATGGGGAGCCAGTTGCTGTTAGTTAGATGGGCTTTGAGGTTCTCTAGGCCTCCTCTTTTAAGCCTTCGCTGCCAGGAGATTTTTGGAGGGGCAGGGGGCAATTTACTCGACCACCAGCATGATACCAGGGAGTGGTCACTGATAGAGTCAGGGAGCACAGTTGCATGGGAAAGGTTACGTGGCCTGTTGGTGAAGATGAGGTCTAAAAGGGTGGCGGTCCCGGATCTATTGTCCCTTCTGGTAGGGGAGGTGACTAGTTGGGTAAGATCAAATGCCAGGGCAGTGTCTTTGAAGCTGGATGAGGCTGGGGATAGCCAGTTGACGTTGAAGTCACTCATTAAGATGATTCCACTAGTATTAGGTAGGTGGGAGATAATGCAGAGGATAGAATCAAATGCGTGTTTTTGGTTTCACAGGGGGATATAGGCCGAAATGATGTGTAGAGTTTTGGTACCCAGACTGAGTTTGACTGTTAGTGTCTGGGCGCCATATTGTGGTGTGGGGGTATGTACTTCTGTGGCACTGAGTGAGGATTTAACATAAATTGCTCAGCCACCGCCTCTTTTGCTGGTCCTATCTGCCCGGAAGATGGCATAATTACAGAGGGAGACAGCATCATTGGGAATTTTTTCAGAGAGCCAGGTCACAGAGAAGGCTAGTATGTCTGATGCATGCTGGGCAATCCAGCCTTGGAGAGGGGTGTGTTTTTTTAGGTAGGCTGCATATATTTAGGGTAGCTAGCAGCAGACTCCCCTGTGGGTTTTTTGGAGAAGCCTTGGTGCAGGGTAGTCCTGGGTTGGGGTGGATATTGCCAGATAAGAGAAGTAGAAAGGTGTGCCGCAGGAGGGCCAACCTGCAGAGTTTGGATGAGTGACACTGGGATTGGTAGGGTGTAGGGCTTTTTGTGCTGGAGGTGGGGACTGGGAGAATAGGAATGACGCTGGATAGAAGGGTTAGTGAAGTGAGGAGGATGATGGTGGGGCTTACGTGGGTGGTGGGGGGTTGAGGTCTGGGGGGGGAGAGCTGAGGTACAATGCTTACCATGTGTGAGTGTGCGGGTTATTGTGAGCGTGTGTGCGTATAGGCCATCAGGATCAATTTGGCTTGTGTGGGAGATGTTGGAGGTACTTGGTCTGCAGTTATCATTGATAGCTGAAGGATTAGTGTAATAGTCATAGTGGTGTGGTTTTGGAGCCTCTGGGGTGGGGGTTGTAGAGCAAGTTGTATGATCCTGGAAGTCAGTAGGGCTGCTAATAGTAGGGATAACATTGTATATGTAGAAAGTGAGAGGTATGTTACAGTGGCCACTAGTGTTCGGTTAGTATAACCTGCAGCTGGAAAAGTGGGCTGATAGGTTATTTCGGCAGGTCACCTGACTAAACCTAGCTATAAATTTGAGTGCCGACCAAGGGTGGTGGTGGGGGCGAAGGGGAGCCGAACGCACAGCGTTCAGTGGGGCTAAGCCTGAGCAGCAACTCGAGGTGCTTTCTGGCTGTGATTCGTGCGGCGAGAAGGGGAGCTTGCAGCCGTTGCTGAAAAAGGCGCCAGATGCCCAACGGTCACGACTGCAACCTGGTGCAAGGTAGATTTACCTGTTGTGGCTTGGGTTCGGGCTTCTTGCGGACAGGGAGGGCTTCAGGGCTGGCCCTCATGACCTCCGGTCTCCTCGGGGAAGGGGGGGTGGTATCTGCGGGAGAATGGAGAGAGAGAGGGGAGATTAAGTAGGCAGTAGATGGAAAACCGATTAACTGTTGGGGACGGGCAGGTACTGGAGTGTGGAGAGAAGAGCAAATGAGCACAGGGCTATCAGGTAACTTGCAATTCAAATTTGGAAGGCTAAAATGGTGGTTACTAGCAGGGCTTACAGATGTCTGCACGCTGGAAATGCACTTTAAACCTTTACAAACAGTCCCCAGTTGAATTTTGCACAGGGGGCACTTCAGTTAAGCACAATTCCTCTGGTAGCAGAAACTCTAAGCTTTTAAACTCACTACAGGCTAATACAAACAGTTGTGCAGGCTCGTTTTAAATCTGGTAAAAAAATCAGGCACAAAATTAAAGTTCTGTTCTGTTTAAGCCGGAGCAGCAACTCGAGGTGCTTTTTGACTGTGATTCGTGCAGCGAGAAGGGGAGCTTGCAGCCGTTGCTGAAAAAGGCACCAGATGCCCAACGGTCACGACTGCAGCCTGGTGCAAGGTAGAATTACCTGTTGTGGCTTGGGTTCGGGCTTCATGCGGGCAGGGAGGGCTTCAGGGCTGGCCCTCGTGACCTCCGTGCAACCCCCATGCGGATTGTGGTGCCATTTCCTGTCTCCAGGGTGACCCAGAGTGCCTCATCTGCTCACTGTTTACTCTTTAGTTCTGTTGCTTTGATCCCTTCCTTTACATAGGGAGCTACTCCTCCTCCTCCTCTTTTACCCTCCTGTCCCTCCTGTAGATTGTGTATCCAGGTATGTTGACATCCCAGTCATGGTTCTCTGTGTACCATGTTCCTGTGACTGCCACAATATCCAGGCAACTCTCTTCCATCAAGGCCACTAGTTCAGGGAGCTTGTTTCACAGACTACGGGCATTGGTACTCATCACCCTCTACTTTTTGATGGCCTTACCCCTTTTAGCCCCATTCCTGTCCTTACTGCCTTTGCCTTTTTTTACATTTACCTCTGTCCTTCTCCCAATGACTTCTCTACCTTGGTGTTTACCTCACTAATTACCGTGTTTTGTGGGGAGACTGGGATTTTCTGCTCCTTTCAGTGCCTCCCCCCCTTGGCTAGTTTAACTGCTTGCCAATGAAGCATTTAAACCTCTCACCTAGGATCCTGGTTCCCCCTCTGGATAGATGCAGACCATTGCACCAGTATAGGTCTGCATCCCTCCAGGTGGCTCCCCAGTCCCCAATGAAGCCAAAACCCTGAGCTCCACACCAGTTTTACAACCATTCATTGAATTCCCTGGTGAGGAGTACCCTAGCATCACCCTTGCCATAGACAGGCAGCACCTCTGAGAAGGTTACCGTATGTGCTACTTGTCTAAGGCCCCTCCCCAACTCTACATACTCCTCTTGCACTGCTCTGATCCCTTTCCTAGCCAGGTCATTTGTCCCTAGGTGGACAATGACATCCAGCTCCCTCCCTCGTGCAGCTGCTCCCAAGATCCTGCGGATTCGCTTCCTGTCCCTCCAAGCCATGGCGCCAGGCAGGCACCTTACCTCCCTCTCCCCTTCCTCCCCCATTTCTACCCCCTAATGATTGAGTCCCCCACCAGGAGTTGTTTCCTTCCCCTGTGGGGTCCCATGCCACCCTCTTGTGGGTCTACTTTGTGAAGGTTCCCAGCATCCTCCTTGGTCTCCACTGAAGGTGCCTCCATAGAGGAACTACTATCCACCAGAAGAGCAAATGAATTGTGGAGAGGTACAGCTGGAGGGATGCAACTCTGTTCCACCACTCTCTCCCTCCCTGAGCCCACCCTGGTCCAGCCTCTCCTGTTTCTTGGCAACCTCTGAGGTAATGGCATTGGCCCTGGTGGTCCCTGAGTGGGGGAGAAGGTTTCACGAATCCTAGCCTGGTCAGCCCGGAGACAGGCAACCTCCTCCCTCAGACCAGAGAGGTGCCTTCAAATAAGGCAGCATCGCAGCCTCCAGAATGTCTCCCAGAACACTGCCGCCCCACAGCCATTGCACTGCACCACTCGTGTCATGTCTTATTTTGTGTCCCCTCTCCTGTTTCTCTGTATGCTTACTCTCTCCTCTCCTTACAACTCTCACCCTTCCTGTTCTGGGACAGCAACTTCCTATATTCTTCAGTAGCCTCCTTCTTTCTTGCTCAGTGTCAGACCACTACCAGCTGGGGGTGGGGGGGAGAGAGTGAGCTACTTTTTTTCCTTTAGGGTTGACAAAACCAATGTTTCTCTATGATCCTTCCCTTCCTACTGCCAAACAGGAAGTTCCTGTTGACAGTCAAATCCAGTGGCTATAAAAGTAGAACTGGCTTAGGGTGGGTGGGATGGAGGGCAATTAGTAAGAAAAAAGGCTAGCAACAGGAAGTTGTAATTTGAGTCACCTGCTTTTATAGTGTCTAAGCCACACCCCTAATTAAGCTCTCTCCTCCTACTGGTTTAGCAAAGTAAGTTAATACAGTACCCTTCCCAGCACAGAACACACACTGACTTTCTTTCTTTTTTTTTAACCCTAAATAAGACCCCTTCTACTTCTAATAAAGTATCTGTCTGCTTAATCTCAACAGACACTGACTCCTGCTGAGATATGTGTTAAATTAATAAGAAAATGTAGCTTCTTTTAGTTAGCTGCTAAATAACCTGTATATGTAAATTAATAAGAAAATGTAGCTTCTTTTAGTTAGCTGCTAAATAACCTGTATATGTGTCCACTAGCATATTTTGATGAAAAAGAACACTTATCTATGTGGATCAGAGACCTTGTTTTTCATGGGGCAAGGAGCCATTAACTTTCATTGGGTGCTGTACTCATGATGATCATGGGGTGCTGAGCCCAAGATGGTCATGGGATGTAGAGCCCTAGTCATTCATAAGGCATTGAATCCCGGTAAGGAGAAGGAGTCTATGGTATCTGAGGGAGAGGATCCCAGTCTTTGGATTGTGAAGCCTTTATCCTGCCTGGGGCAAAGAGCACTTGCTTATGGAGTGCAGTGCCCTTGTTATTCAAGATGTGCAGGGCCCTTGTTGTTCGTGTTGGACAGGGCCCTTGTTGTTTGTGTGCTGCAGGGCCCTTGTTGTTTGTGTGGTGCAGGGCCCTTGTTGTTCATGGGGCATGGAGCCTGTGATAGTCATGGGGCACAGAGCCCTAGTCATTTATGGGGCATGGAGCCCTGGCAAAGAGAAGCAGCCTATGGTATCTGAGGGGTGTTGTAGGCAGCAACTTGACCAGGCAGCTGTGCTAGGTGGGTACAGGGCTAGAAAGATGGCAGGAAGAAAAAGAGAAAGACCCCACAACCTCCAGAAAAGTGTGGGGCAACAGCAGCAGAGTCCACAGGGGGATTCGGGGTTAGAGGAGCTGGAATGGCAGCAGAATCAGGGCAGAGATGGTGGGGTGAAAGTCATAAGAGTGGCTGCCATGATGAGGCAAAAGCACAGCATAACTGTGACTCAGAAGGAGATGGCAAAGGACTTAACAGCATATGGCTAGAGCCTAGAAGAGAACAGAGACTGGTAATCAAGTCAGAGGTTGCAGACACTACAAGGTCATGAAAATGAGAGAGGCTGTTGAGCAGGCACAGACAAACTGGGACAATGACGGAGTGGAGCTAGAGTGAGAGGAGATGCAGCAGAGAGCAGAGTGAAGGAGGGCAGGATGTGTGGCAGGTAAGCAACACAAATGAGCATCTAAGGGTTGACAGTTCATGTGTTTAAGAAGAGCTAGATAGGTAGGGGGGCAGTGTATTGTACTACCAATACACAAGCATAGCCTGCCAGTTGGGACAATCCCAGCAAATAACGGCTAAAATGACTACAGGTAATCAACATGCGGTAGCAAACACTGAAATGCACCACATATTGTGCAAACAGATAATATATTGAGGCAACCGGGAGCACTGTAAGCATTGGATAAATAGTCAAGAGACTTCTGTTATTATGTAAACCAATAAATACTCAGATAGGACATTGGGTGCATGGTGACTTTAAAGAAACTAATCCCAGTTTCCCAAGTATCATGACTTTCCAAAGGGCCACAGCGTCACAATAAATTGTAAATGTGTGTATATCTTTGATCATGTTTTTGTGCGTGTATGTGTGTGTCTGTGTATATGTTTGTCTGTCTGTGTGTAGGTTTGTCTGGCTGTGTCTGCACCTCCATTTGTCTTGATGCGTCAGTGTGTGTCAATGTTTAATCTTTTTGCCCTGCCCCACCCATCAGTGTAATTAATTACAATTAAATTAACATTTACAAATACTGAGCAAATGCAAGTGCAGGCCCCCCTTCTCCAATTGTCTCAGGGTCCGATGTTCCGGGGGAAGGGGACCCACAAACACATATTTCTCCAGCAGATTTCTCAACAGGAAAAAATTCATAGAATAAATATGTCCTACCTTGGAACATCTTCCAATTGCTCTGACCCAAAGTTCTTCTCAAATGGATGCGGATTCTCCAGAAGTCTCCGATGAGGGGGTTCAGGTAGTTCATCCCCTGGTGCAAGCTTCTTTTATTCCCCCACCAGTCCTGGAAGCAGGAGGGCGAATGGACATTCTCGGACCCTCAAACCCCTTTGGAAGAAACTCATGGGAGAACTCTAAAAGCTAAGGATTAAATTTCATTAGAATCCTTAAGGCTAAATCAAACACAGGACTCCAGATTTCTCCCCAAACAGATCAGATTTTATTCACTCGAGTTCTTAAATGATTAGCAGTGCTCAGGGGTCCCAATTTCTTAAAGACTTAAAATGACATTTTTACATTGCTCTTGAGGGAGATTTCAAACAAGCAGGGATCTTAGAGAAAAGATCGTCTACAGCAAAAACTTAAGCAAGAGTTCTTACATCCATAACACAAGGATCTTTTGAATTTCTCACTGGAATGTGAAGCTCCAAATCAGACCCTCTGGCACTGGTAAGTACCTGACACTTTAGCTTCACTACTTTATCCCGGGGCTCTCTTCAAACCTTTCACAGTGCTCCCTTTATTTCCCTTATATGAGCACTGTAACCTGAGAAGCGATATGCTCCTCTAACCACCCCAAATATTCCAACTGTTAAATGGGGGCTATCCTTGCAGTCTGCTAGTACCTAAGCTATGGCATCCTTGCTTTCCCACCTGCCCCTACGTCCTTGACTCCAGACCTACCTGGTTCCCGGTGTACTCTGCCTTCGCTCCCAGCATCCCGGTTCCCTTTGTAGCAGTTTATAGTGGTGTGCACTCTTTAAATTCTTTCCAGCATTGCCTAAGCTGTGCAGCCACGAGGGACCAACCTAAAGGGTCATGGTACCAGGACTGGAACCCTCTTCCCGAGACCCGCCTGTGGACTTTAGCCCCAGGCCCATGCCTAACTCTCCAAGTAGGCTCACAAAGGTAAAGACTGGACCAGCTTCCTACACTACCCTCCTGGGCCACCCTGTCACACAGAGTGAAGACCTGGGACCACTCCCACTGGCCTCAATCCTTGCAGAGGCCCTGCAACAGCCTGCTACAGCTCGACGACCCAGGGAACTGATCCATGAACCAGGGCCCAGTGCGGCCCTAAGGGTCCTACCCTAACTCGCCCTCCTGCATCCTTGGCTGCTGTCACACACCAGCCCCCCCCCACCAGGACCTGGACACAGAATGACTGCAACTGCCTGCTCTGATGGTCCCCCCACAGATGCCACCCAGATCCCAGCGCATCACCGCTGAAGCTGCCAACCCTGCCTAAAGGGGGAGGACCTTCTAACTGCCATGCTAATGAATCCCTGCTGGTCTTTCTCCCTCCCAAGACCTCAGGGTTTCTCTCCAACCCCTTTATATACTCTCCTGACCTCTTTTTCTATGCTGCCCCCAAGTGGTGTCCAACAGCACTTACTCCCCCAGAGCACCTTTCCAGAAACTCACCCTGGGGAAGAGGAAGGGGGCCCTAAAGGTAAGCAACAAAGCCCCTCTGAAATGAGAGGGGGCTTACACAAGTATAAAAAATGGTTCCCTCTCCAGGGGAAATCATGGCTACCTTTCAAGGAACCAGTGAATTCAGCCCAAGTCAGAGAGAGTTTTGTTGTAATTTTGTGTTCAAGAAAAAGAGGAACATTCCCTGTTGGCTACACGTGACCTTTTGTGTCTAATTACATGTTTATATGATCATCCATTTCTGGCAGTCTGTGCTGGCAAAGTAATCTCCTTTCAAGGGAGTCCAATGAAACAGTCATTGTGCTTAAATAATACAGTTTAGTAGCCCTTAATCCAGGTATTACATTAATAACAGGGATGGTACACTGGCTTCGGTTGTACATGTTTTCTTGAGAGCCTTGTTTACTTTTGGTGGCCACCCAGCATTTCCCGTTTTGAGATAATAATGACAATGGCCATTATAACCATGGGCAATCATCTCCTTTGTCTGGCCCAGTCAGTGGTTGGACTCACCAGCAAAAATGCAGCCCAGTCCATGGGCAGACTTGCCAGTAAAATGCATTGCAGAGCATAATAGAAGGGACCTGTTGGGATTAAAAACATAGGGAACCTGGGCCAATTTTAACCTTGGTGTTGTGCATCAACATGCATGGCATGGCATACACATCCATGCCCCAGAGGGTTCCTCCATTCCTTAGTTTTAAAAGCATGCAATTGGACATTGAATTTGGTGGAAATGGAAGCATAATCCTTTTTGTGGAGAAGGAACAGGGAGGTGGTTTGGCTGAATAATTAGAACACAAAGCTCTGAACCTGCAGACATTAATGTGAATCCCACAGCTGCCACTAGCGCATTGTATGACCCTGAGTAAGTCAACTAGAGAGCATTCATTTTGCTCACTATTCAACACAAAATAATGTGCCTTACCTCAACTTAAGGCAGTGCGTGGAATCTATTTTCTTTCTATTTGTTTAAATCACCCCTTTTGGAAGGGAAGGGATTGCAGTTTAGCTCTATGGAGCCTGCAGCCTGATCCCTTCCACTTTTAGTACTCTGGGATCATTAGCCCCACCACCATGCATCACTGTTTTCTGATGGCATTGGAGAATGTTCCCACACTCTCCATAGTAATCACTGGGGGCACCTTTATATCAACACTTTTTTATTCTTTGGATGTCTGCTTGTTTCACGCCAAAGTCATTGCTCAACTAACAAGAAGCATACAAAAGAGAAGGAAAGGAAAACACCTGAACAGTCCATCCAGTAAATTCCAAGGTTCCTTAACCCAGAACCTCCAGCCTGGAGAATGAAATGGCAGAATTAAGAGAAAGAGAGTCAATAAAATGCATAAAATAAGTGAACTGGAGGACTTCTTGGGCAATACTATAAATCTGATCCAAACAGGGGGGTGAGGTTATCTGTTAAAAATTGAGGGTTGCTATTGGCTGCAGGTGGAGGGGCAAAGCACAAAGGGAGAGCACAGAGGGTTGGGTTCAAGTTAATAGAGGGAGAACAAGGGAGAAGAGTAGATTAGTAGATTGCCATCTCATCAACCTTTCAGATAGATTTGAAATACTAAGCAAAAATATGGGGATGGGGCTACGGAAAATAAAGTGACTACCAAATACTGAATATTCAGTCAAATATTCAGGAAAGGTATTTACACACTCCTAATTTAACTGTACCTGAATAAACAGGGACATGGAAAACTATATTTTGCGTTGTCTTGCTTGTATGAGCAGCATTCTGTTGCAATTCTCTTCATGGAACCAGTGATTTGAATTTTTACTTTGTCTTATAAAATGGATTAAAAATGTCCTGTGTCCTGATGGCTAAACAAACTCTTAGATCCATATCCTATTTATCCCACAACTGCACAAATTGGAAGAAGTCTGGCAGTATGATTTGGAGTTTGGGCAACTCACATACCGAATGTATCAGGGGTGTAGCCAGATTTTGAGGAAGGGAGTTTTCTAGAGGGTCTCGGGGTATGCTCCCCCAGAAATTTTTGAAAATTTAGAAGTTAAATGGTGCAGTTTAATACATTTTTAGGTGGTAACTGTTGAGTTACAAAATGCATCAAAATTCAAGCTGTTAGTCTCATCACTGTCCAGTCCCAGGTCTTTAAGTTGAACTCAGAACTATTTTTCCTTTTTATATTTACATGTTTTTCTTCTCTGGATCTTGTCCCATTCTGTTACCATCCCTACACCACCTTCGCTATTTTTTCCAGCTCTTACTTTTAAGTTTTTTTTTTAATTTTCACTTCCCCAGCCATTTTCATATGTTTTCACCTATCACCTTGCCTTTTATGTTCCACCTCTCCCATCGCATGTATTTCCCCTTTAATTGCCACATTTCTATGTCTTCTCTTTAGATTATTCACCTTCCCTTTCTCCTCTACCTACATTACATGCATAATGCAGACACAACCCCACCAGCACAGAAATAGTACTTTATGTCCCCCCTACCTTGTTCTATTTGTCTTTGCCTTCACTTTCTATGTGTCCCAGTATGTTGATTTACAAACATTTCTGTCATTTGACCCAAATATTTTCGTTCTTCTGACCTGAGGCACTTCTACATTGGAACTCTTTTATACCCCCCTGTATTTAAATTTCATTTACTAAAATAAATATTACTTTTTTTCCCTCATGCCTTGTTCATCTTTGCCTTCACTTAATATGTCTTCACAAACCTGTCATTTGACCCACATATTCTCTTTCCTCTGATGGCACCTGTTCAGGCATTTCTACACTGAACCTTCTAATCTCCTCTGTTTGAATTTCCTTTACTAATTAGTCTTGCAGGTCAGTATAAACCTCTTATCAACAACTGCTTTAGGCTTGAAATAGGAGCAGATAATGTAATAATAGAAAACTGAATTCTAACATTGTGTTGCTTCAGCCTCATAGTCATGATGAATGTTATGAGTGCCCTGATTGTGAATGCACATACAGAACAACTGTGGCAGAAATGGGAACAAAACCACAGTGACTGCCATAAACAAATATCAGAGAGAGCACTCTCAGTGACACACTTCTCCAACTTGACTGTGGCAGGAAAGTGACTGTGTCCTGCTACTCTATGCACTCTGCTCATCTGACCACCCATGTGATGGTGCTCCTTCAGATCATCTGACCAGTCCAGTGACGTTCAGAGGTGGCTCCTTGGCTTCTTGTCCCCAGAGGAAGACTGACTTGTGCTGCTTATTCCTGAGCTGATGCCCACCTCCGTGTCTCACTCACCCTTCGATTTCCCCGACCCTGTGGCTGTCACAGTTCAGTGGTGAGAATGCAAATATTTAAGCAAGCAGGTGAGGGGGTTTCCATGAACCCAGAACCCCCCCCCTCCCCGGTTATGCCTATGTTTATGAGCCATTTCAGTCATTCCTAATTACCATCACAAACATGGCTGTGAACTTTACTCATAAATAAAACCTTCAACTAGGCCCTAAAAGTAAAACTCTTAATAAAATAAGTAAATAGCTAAATGTTATTTCCATTCATGAGTCCTTCCTTACAGACATAAATATTTAAACATTCAAGTGCTATTCAGAGTTTCCATTTCTGGTGTTTCTTTTGATAATCATCATGACAAATCCCTCACCTATCCTTACTAGTTTGTCAGAGAACTCCCTGCTTCTTACCCTGCAATAGATAAAATTGCTGTTCATGCTCCACTTGAGGCCTGTGTATCTATGTGTATGCTAGTGGAATTCTGCAGAATTTTGAATCATGTATTCTATATTACCATTCCATGTGTATTGGGGAGGGAGGGGGGAGAGGGAGCATTCTACTAGTGGCATATGCAAGCAATAATACCCAACAGAGTGGGCGGTATTGGGCAATACCGGACTGCATAGGGGCGTAATGAGGCCCGACGCCACAGGCGGAGGGCTTTATAGCCCCTGGAAGGTCCGGTATTGCCCATACCGCCCACCCTGGAGGGTATTATTGTGCTTTGAAAGTGGGCATTGTAAAAGAAAATAAGTTTAATAAAATAATGTAAATAAAAAATAGTTTAAAATGCATTTTTTTAATGAAATAGTTCCTCCCCCTGCATAACAGCGGCTGTAGCATCACAGCTGGAAAATACTTCAGAGTAGGGATAGTCAAAGCCACTGTGGTGATTTGTTCACATCAAGAAAAACTTACGATGTGACAGCTCTTTAATGTTCGTTTTTTTTTTTTTTTTCCCTGAAACACTGCAATTGAACCTTTTTTTATACTGTTTCTGGTGGCTGCGGAGCACGGATGAAAGTAGCCCGAGCTGGGAGGAAGAAGTAAAGGTGCTAAAACTAAGCTGGATGTCACATACACACTACCGCTTACAAACATTTGCAGGCTATCAGGAACAGCGGGAAATTAGGTAGTGTGCCGTTTTATTTTTACATCACTTTCACTTCAGTGGGAGAAAGGGCGCTGGCTTGTGGAGAAACAACTGCTGCACATCGGGTGAACGAATTGTGAGAGAGCACTACAGGAGCGGTACCTGTTTTCACACAGTTGCGGTACTACAGCTAGTGCTCTCACTGTCTTCCCATTTTCTTTGTCTCTGTGGAGAATGAAAACCGCGACGGCAAAATGACGTTAACCCCCAATCTCGTTTGTCTAGCAATTGCTTACCTGCCACTAGAGGTGATCTGTATGGTGGCTGAAGTTGGTAGGAAGAGGGACATCCCAAATGAAACTGGGGAAACGAGAGCATGTTGAAAAACAAATCGGCAGCAGAACTGAGCGAGAGAGATGAACTAATGCTGGTAATGCCGGTGGTACTGCTGGTATCCTGCTTTTATTTGTTTGAAGTAGTGGTTGTCTGGTGGAAGTTGTAAATTATTGGGCACGTAAGGAGGAGGGCAGGGAATGGAGCGGCAGGAAAACTAATGGAACAGGCAGCTTCCAACAGAACATAAAACAATGACTATATTGACAGTCCTCTGTGCCTGTCCTCAAAAAATTTTTTCGGTGGATAGTGTGAATGTTCTGTTTTTAAAATGTATGTGTGCTATCTGGTCACTCGCTCTCTCGTTAAGTGATAAACAACAATGGCATCAGTTTCAAATTGTGTACCCAGTGCTGCAGCCAATGGCTGAGCAGTCTGGGCACAATGGTACTTTGCTGGGCATGAGGCAGGTTTGGACTAGGACTTTTTATTTGGTGGGCATCTATTGAAAGTTAATGTACCCCTGTGGATTGGGTACCAGCCAATCAGATGCCTCCAAATAAAAAGCTCATTTTCTAAGCATTGTTAGGCATGAGGCGCAGTTGAGTGCCTTTAACCAGTTCACCCATGTTACGGAGACAAACATGTTGCTGATGCCGATTATAGCATTGGCAACATGCTGCCCAGCATTACAGTACCAGGCATTATGTTTCCCAGGAGTAACAGCACCAACGCGCTCTCCCAGAAAACAGTTGCTTTTGTGGGGGGCTCCCCCCCGCGACCCTCAGAACTAAATATAATCTCCTCCAGGGTGGGCATGCCACAGAGGGGGTAGAAACTGTGTGGGGGCAAAGGGCAATAGGAGTGAGGGGTGATCTAAAATCAAGATTGACCCTTTCACTGTCACTCTTGTTGCGGTGCTGTAATTGTGGCAACAAAATTAAATCGCCATCCTAACAGTATACCCCATTAACTGCACCACAGGTGTGGGGTCATAGACCCATAATGCACACCCTGGAGTGTCTTACTGCGCTTATAAAATGGCCAAGAAACATATGAAGAAAACAAAGAAAATCATAAATTTATTGTTAAAATAAACTATTTTTAGTTCTGTATTATTATGCTGCAAGAAAAGCAGTCCCTCTGAATACATGCAGTCTCATGCAATACTAAAGACAACCCTTATGCAAACAAGGTAATCTGAGCAAGTAACAAGTTGCACAGCTGAGATAAACAAAAAAAATTAATGCACAAAAACCTCTCCATATGCCAAAATAAGCAGCAGTTAAAAAAAAAAGCTGACTAGTTATGAGCCCACATCCCTTCTATGGAGCTTGTAATAATTCCCAATCAAATGATATAAATCATGCAAAAAAGATGGCCTGATGGCGGTGAGGGTTGAGGCACTGGCCACCATACCTCGCGCCATACTGGCGACCTGGGCTCAGGAGTGAGCTCAGGTTGCTGGGGGTCGACAGGGGAGGGAGAGAATTGAGCATCCGATGGACTGCTCTCCTCTTCTGGGGAATGAGGAGGGATGGCCATCCCACTCCCTGGCTGACTCCTGCTGGAGGTCGGGTGGCAGTGCTAGGTGTTAGGGAGGCACAAGAACATGGTGATGTGGCACACGTGCCTCCACGCGTGTATGCTAATGGCTGCAAAAGGGAGGAATGAAGAAAATGGAAAAATATGTCATCCACAGGCTCCATGACCCAGCCTGCCAACCGGTGTCCCACTCTGTCACCAGACCACCGGAGACCCTGACCGGATTTTTGTACTGGTGGGGGGAGGACAGCCTTCCCCTTCACAGCTCCACAATGAGAAGGAATCCATGGGGGTACTAGGGGTTTGGTGGTGGTGGGGAGCAGTGGACAGATGAACGTGACAAGGCAGAAGGAGTTAAACTGCCTGCAGATGCCGGGGGGGGGCGGAATATAATATGAACAAATAAAATCATGTAAAAAAAGCCACTTTGTACCTTGAGTTGCATAATATTACTGTCTTTTAATAGAATTCTGTCTCAGCAAACTGACACAGTTGCTGCTTTTAGGCAGAAAATGCTCCTTATGTTCAGTTGTATACACTGCGGTCTAAACAGCACTCCCACTGTGCTGTTGTAAGCAGTCACTGCCCACTATCCTCACTACATCCCCAGTTCTGTAGTAAAGTAATTACCACTGTAAAAGCTGGCCACAATCATGTACAACTGCCTACAATTCCCAGTGGCACTTGCACGAAGAGCTGTTTCCCAGTTGCATGGGACTTCAGTTCCCAGTGGCACTTGTGTCTACAGCTTTTTACTCACTTATGTGGAACTTTAATTCTCAGCGACAGTAGCGCAGGACTGCGATCTGCTTTTACAGTGGTGATTACTTTGCTGCAGGTCTGATGATGTCGTGAGCTCAGCGGGCTGTGACTGATAACTATAGCATGATCGGGAACGCTGTTTAAATGGGATTGTATACGACTCCACATAAGGAGCATTTTCTTCCTAAAAGCAGCAACTGTGTCTGCTGGCTGAGAGGGAATTATATGAAAAGGCAGAAATGTTATGCAAATCAAGGTACAATGTGGATTGTTTATGTTTCTTATGCCATCTTATTGGAAATTGTTACAAGCGCCATACATACATACATAGTTGCCAGCAGATTAGGCCTAATGGTCTATCTTGTCTGCCCAATGCAGCTCACTGATAATGCACCTTAGCTGCTCTACCCCCGTCCAATTCATTTCCCCCCCCGTGCTACTCCGGTGATCTCCATGGCCCCCCCTCCATAACATGCTCCTGTGCCTGTCCCATCCCTTCTTGAAACCACCCACAGTTCCAATTTTTACCAGATTATCTGGCAGAGCATTCCAGGGTGCCACCACTCTCTCTGTGAAATAGTGACCCCTCGCTTCTTCCCTGAACCCCCCCGCTAACTTTAGACTATAGCCTCTTGTAGTCCCCCTTCCCTCAGCTTGAGTAAACACTCCCTGTTCCCTCTGTTGAACCATTTCAGGTATTTGAGGGTCTCTATCATATCCCCTCTATCATTCCTGTCCTCCAGGGGTACATGTTCAGCTCTCTGAGTCTATCCTCATATAACAACCCCTCCAGAGCACTAATCATCCTCACTGCCCTTTGCTGTACCCTCTCCAGCAGTGTGATGTCCTTTTTTAGGTGTGGTCACCAGAACTGTCCATAGTATTCCAAATGCGGCCTCACTAGTGAGGTGTACTGGGGAAGTATAACCTCCTTCCTCCTGGACATTATCCCCCTGGCAATGCACCAAAGCATTTTGTTTGCCTTGGCCACTGCCCTCCTGAATTGCTCTGAGTGGTTCCTTCTAGCAGCAATTATAACCCCCAGGTCCTTTGCCATTGTTGTTACAGCCAGCTGTATCCCCCCCCCCAAGTGGTAGATATACTCAGGGTTCCTACTACCAAGCTGCAGAACACTGCATTTATGTGCATTGAACTCCAGCTGCCACGTGTGGGTCCAGTGTTCTAGTTTCTGCAGGTCACCCTGTAGTACCTTCCTTCCCTCCTCACTATCCACTGCCGCCCTCATTTTGGTATCATCAGTGAATAAGCTAATATTACTACCTATCTCCTCCCTGATGTCTGAAACATATGCATTAAAAAGGATAGGGCCCAAGACTTGAGCCTTGTGGGACCCCGCTGATGACCTCTCAGGGTGTTGAGACTTCACCCTCCGTTGTCTATTCCCAAGCCAATTAACTACCCACCCCACCAACTTATCTCCCACTCCCAGTCCCCTTAATTTCCAAATAAGCCTCTTATGCAGGATCAAATTGAAAGCCTTGCTGAAGTCCAGGAATAGAACATCAACTGACTTTCCACCACCTAGGGACCTAGTCACCCAGTCAAAGAATTCGACCAGGTTTGTTTGACATGATTTCCCCCGGACAAACCCATATTGGTTTTCATCTTGACAACCATTTACTTCCAGTAACTCCACCATCTGTTCTTTCAAGATGGCCTCCTCATTTCCCCCACTACAGATGTCAAGCTGACCGGTCTGTAGTTCCCCGGATCATCCCAAAGTCTGCTTTTGTGGAGGGGCACTATATGTGCCAACCTCCAGTCTAGAGGGACCAATTCTGATTGGAGGGAGGAATTGAATAGTTCCATCAATGAGGTTGCCAGGACGTCTGCCAGTTCCTTCAGAACCCTCGGATGGATGCTGTCTGGCTCTGGAGCATTATCTGACCTCAAGGACTTGAGAGCATCCCTTACCATCCCTATCTGGATCTCACCATCTGTGAGAGCCTCCACCATTGCCCCTTTCCTGACCCATCCCTGAGGCAATGGCCCATCCCTTTCTCTAGTGAAGATGGAGCTGAAGAAGTCATTTAACACTTCAGCCTGCTCCAACCCCCCACCCAACCCCCCTCCTTCCTCAGCTTTCTTATATGCCCGTTGCCCTTCTTCCTCTCCCTAATATATTTAAAGAATTCTTTCTCCTCCTCCCTGATCCCTCTTGCTAATCTAAGCTCTTTATCCTTCTTGGCCTTTCTAACCTTTCTGCTAGCCTCCCTGGAAATGCTCTGATATTCCTCTAGGTCAGCCTCACTACGGGAGGATTTGTACCTTCTAAAGGCCAGCCTCTTATTCCTTACTTCCTCCTGTACCTCCCTTCTCCACCAGCACAGTTTCCTGGCTCTGGCCATCTTATTTAGTGACCTGACACAGGTTTTCGTGGCTTCCAGAATACCCTGCTTCAGGATTTCCCATTGCCCCTCCATGTCCATCCCTATACTGATGTTACTTATATGACCCCTGAGTATATCTGCCATCTGCCTGAAGTTTGCCCTGCTGAAGTCCACTTGTGTGATCTTTGTTAGATTCCTCTCCTTTCCCAAGTCTAAGGTAAAATATACCGTGGAGTGGTCACTACCAGCCAATGGGGCTTCCACTGCCAGATCCCTGACCTGTTCCCCAGCAGCCAGGACCAAGTCCAGTATGTTTTCCTCCCTAGTCAGCTCTTCAACAAGCTGAGTCATGAATTCATCCTGGAGTGCATCAAGCATGCTTTGCTCCTTTGCTGACACCAACGCCATGGAGCTCCAGTCCGTCCCAGACATGTTGAAATCCCCCAGGATCACATTCCCTCCTCCCACTTCTGCAATTCCTCCTCAGGGTAGCTATTAGTTCCCCATCCATGCTCTCTGACTGAGTGGGTGGCCAGTACACCACACCCAGGTTAACTCTCCACCCTTCACTATCTTGCAACAAGGCCCATGCCGCCTCCACGTTTTCCACCCCCATCTCCTCACTGCTCAAGGGATGTGGGATACAAGGGATGTGGGCTCATAACTATTCCTTTTTTTTTTCTTTTTTCTAACTTCAATAGATTTTATTAAAGTATTGTTCAACCATATATGCAGCAATCAGTAAAGTTATACCAAAGAAAAGCACATATTTTTTTCCATGACAGTAGTAACTAATAGTGTTCAAAAGTCCTGTGAGTGAAAAACAGTCCATGTTCAATGACTCATTCATTTTTTTTCCTGGTGGGTTAGTTTGAGTTACTGTATGGAGAAGTTTTTCACGGAATCACAGAAATCTGACGGCAGAAAAGGACCTCCTCGGCCCATCGAGTCTGCCCTTCCCCCCTCCCTACTCATCTCTGCTCTTGTGGGCCCTCCCCTTCCCCTCACCTTCCATTCCCATATGTCTGTCACATGCTCTCTTAAATCCCTCCACTATTTCAGCCTCCACCACCTCTTCTGGAAGTTTATTCCAGGCCTCCAACACACTCTCCCCCTAACATTGCCTCTATATCTTCCACCTTCCAATCTCAGGCTATGCCCTCTAGTTTTAACCCCCTGCTTTCTTCTAAACAAGCTCCCTCCTTCACCTTATTGATCCCCTTCACATATTTAAAAGTTTCAATCATGTCCTCTCTCTCTCCCTTCTAGTCTCCAATGGGTACAGATCCAATTCCCTACACCTCTGTTCACATGGTTTCCCCTGCATACCGTGCATTATCTTGGCTGCTCTTCTCTGAACTCTTTCCATCCCATCAATGTCCTTGCTTAGGTGCAGTTCCCAGAACTGCACCCTGTACTCCAGGTGTGGTCTCACCATGGCCTTGTAAAGAGGCATCAGCACCTCCCTCCTTCTGTTAGTTATGCTCCTCCCAGTGCATGCCAACATTCCATTTGCTCTCCCCACTGCCTTGCTACACTGGCTACCCACCTTAAGGTTGCTTGATACTATAATCCCCAAATCCCTCTCCTGCTCTGTTTTTTTGATTTCTTCCCCACCTAGAGTGTAGACATCTATTTGCAGCCACTCTGGAGAATACAGTCCATGTGGAGTAGACTTAATCCAATGTGCTATTTGGGTTAGTCTAGAGGCGAGATAATATAGCTTTAGATCTAGTGCTTTGAGAGCCCCCTGTTCTTTAGATCTTGTGAGCTTGTAGTAGGCCTGTCTGGATCTCTTATTTGACCACAAAAATTTGTTAAGTTTGTTATGAAGGCAGTTAAATGAGGAGTTTGGTATCACCCAGAGCAACACTGCAAAAAGATGGAGAGCCCTAGGAAGAATAAACATTTTAACAGAATCCAATCTACCCCACAGCCCTAGTGGAAGTTTATTCTACTGTTCAAGATCTTTCTCAACTTTGCTTTTAAAATTAGCTAGATTAATGTTTAAAGTTTTCTTTATGGACCTATAAATTTGTATACCCAAATATTCAATATGCTGTGCTGCCCAAGCAATACCCAAATCCTTAATTTCTATAGATAAGACCCCTCAATTCAGCGCTAGGAAGTGCGTCTTCTCCATGTTCAGTGTGTAACCAGAGATGCTGCCAAGTTGTTGAATTAGTACTAAGAATGCCTGTGTTGATTTAACCTGGTCAAACACTGTTAACAGTATATCATCATCGTATGATTTGTTCACCTAATTGGTACACTAACAAAGTTTTTTGCAAAGAATTTCCTTTCTTTTTGAGATAGTGGAATTGTATCATCGTTCATGCAGGTTGCAAATGGACTTGTGTAAACAGATGCAGATGCCCTGCACTAAGAGAAGACTCCATCTGCCTACAGAAGTGCTGGGCCCTTGTGGGCCCTGCACTTCTGCGCAGTGGTGGATGTGAAGAATTCAGGGGGCTGTGTGGTGGGCTGCGGAAGTGCAGGGTCCTGTGATCCCTGGGCTTCCATGTGACTACAGATACAGATGCACGGGAGCAAATAGTGCATCTGTCAGCCAATGCACAGGACCCAGTGCCACCCATGGATAGAGAGATGCAGGGCCCTATGGCAAGAAGACAGTTGTCATCACTATATGGTACCCAGGCCCATGTGGGCATCCCTGCATCTTTCAGCAGGAAGAGGGAGGTGGTGCTGCCCCTATATAGATTGCTGGTAAGACTTCACCTTGACTATGTGTCCAGTTCTGGAGACCACATCTCAAGAAGGATGTAGACAGAGTGGAGTGAGGTCCAGAGGAGGGCTACCATAATGGTTCAGGGTCTACATCAAAGGGCCTAGGAGAAGCTTAAAGAGCTATATATGTACACCCTGGAGGAGAAAAGGGAGAGGGGGATATGATAGAGACTTTTAAATACCTCACAGGGTTAATAAGGTATGGGGGTATTTTTCAGAGAAAAGGGTGCTCTAGAAGAAGGGGGCATGCTATGAAGCTGTAGGGGGTAAATTCAGAGGGATATGAGGAAGTACTTCTTCACAGGAAGAGTGATGGATGCCTAGAACATCCTGCCAGCAGAGGTAGTGGGGGTGAAGACAGTGGTGGGGTTTAAAAATGCCTGGAACAGGAACAAGGGATTCATAGGGGTAAGGAAGGGAGGGGAAGAAATTACGCTGTAGGTCAGCAGCAGATCTGCAGTAAAAAATGAATGCTAAAAAAGAATGGGCAGACTGTGTGGGTCCAGTGGCTCTTATCTGCCTCAACATTCTATGTTTCTATGTTTCTATTCCCTGGCTGGGTGGGGGGGTCTCATAATAGCACCATTGCGCCACCCTCACCTCATCCAGCTGGGTCACTGACCTCACCCCCAAACTCAGCTCACCGGCACAGTGTCACTAAGCATACCCGCTGGGGTCAAGACTGGAGCTATACACAAAGTTTGTTAACAATTATATATATATATATTTTAGAGGCAAAAACTCCATTAGTTAGGGTTGTTCCACATGACAAAGTGAGGAATTTGATGTTAGGTTGAAGCCCCTTGACCCCTGCGCCCACCCCCCAACCGGATCGGGGTGCATTGGGGTCATCAGCCCTAACTCTCACCCCATCACATGTGTGAAGAAGCAGAGGTGTAGGAGAATGGGGTGAGAGTTAGGACCGACGACCCCAATGAGCACCCCATGTCAGTTGGGGGTGGGCTGGGGGTCCAAGGGGGGCTTTCAACCCTAACACCAAATTTCCTCACTTTTGTCACTGTGGAATAACCCTAACTAATGCATTAAATGGAGTTTTTTGCCTCTAATTTCCCTTCTTTTTGAGAATGATGACGAGAAATAGTGAATGTAATGTGGCGGCAGGAGCACGGGGCCCTTTGGTCCCCTCGCTCCCGCCACATGATGTCTTGTGACATAGGAACAGGAACAACAATGCAACCAGAAGCGTGAACAGTGGCGCACATGGTAACACAAATGTCAATGGTAAAGGAAACGCTAATAGAAACGCAAGCGCAAAGTGATCCCCGAAGCGTAACAGCGCCAAGAACGGACATTGAAGTGCATATGAAAATGCAAGTGGTAACATGAACAGTGATGGCAGTGGTATTTTAAATGGAAATGTTAAGTGTCACAGCAAAAAGAGCGTGAAAGGGTCCAGAAACGGAAACGCAAACACAAGCACACACGTAAATGCAAACTGTAACATGCACAGGCATGGTACCGCAATTGTAAATACAAATGGTAAAGTTAACATGAAGAATAATGCCAAAGGAAAGAGAAACAGAAATGGGAACAGAAGCGCGTACGGAAACACAAACCGAAACATGCACGGGCACAGTACCGCAATTGTTAACACAAATGGTAACGGTAACAGCAACAATAATGCCAAAGGAAAGAGAAATGCAAATGCAAGCGAGTACAGAATTGCAAACCGTTACGTGCACGGTCATGGTACCGCAATTGTAAACGCAAATGGTAACAGTAACAGCAAAAATAATGGCAAAAGAAACAGAAATGAAACAGAAACGCAAGCGCGTACGGAAACACAAACTGTAACGCACATGCACGGTATCGCAATTGCAAATGAAACAGGTAATGGTAACAGCAACAATAACACCAAACGACATAGTAATGCAAATGCAAGTGCAAGCGAAAACGCAAACCGTAACTCACACGGTGGCGTAGACGGTAATGGTGCCACAAACGGTAACGGAAACACAACTGGAAGCGCTAACTGGCACAGTAATGTAAGGGCACACCCTTCTTTTCCTTAAAAACTGCATTGGAAAACAAAGTGAAAACAAAGAATGTATACATAACAATGGGCCTCGGAGCAGAAAATGAGGACTTGGAATATTAAATTGCTTATATCTCAGGAACCGTATGACGTAGAAACAAAATGTAAATTTCAGATGAATTATGACTTTCCTGGCTAGTTTTGTATTTAGCCCTAATTTGTGGGGGCTAAGCATTTTTGTGACGAAAAGTCCGTATCTCTCACCGTTTCCGAGATACGGGCCCCGAAAGGCGCAACGGACGCCGTAATGTTATTCAATAGGAAAAAGTGTCAACTTCAGAGTGCCATCACTGCGCCGCCCTGTAATATTTTTTCGACAAACTACCAAAAGACACATCAGTGGGATGTTGGCTTTCTTCCCTCCAAATTTCAGCCCAAAAGACCAAACCGTTATTTTGCAGCAGGACGGCAAAGGGTTCCTGTAATGCGGCGGATGCCGTAATGTTATCCTATGGGAAAAAGTGTCAAATTTGAAGTGGATTTGAACTTTGCCACCCTGTAATATTTATTCACCAAAACAGTGAAAGGTACATCTGTGAGATGTTGGCTGCATTCCCTCCAAATTTCAGCCCAAAAGACCAAACCGTATTTTTGCAGCAGGGTGGCAAAGAATTGCTGTCAAGTTGCCATAGCCTGGAAAAGTACTGTTGAACTTTACGAAAGCTGTCGCAAATTCATTCAACAATGTCACAAGTGCTAAAGTACTTTGCGAAAGTACTTTTTCCAGAAATTTGAAAAACATTTCTGGGGTGTTTTACCCCAAAATAAAGGCACGCCTAGCATCCTCAGGGTCCGACTAGGTGAATACAAAAAGAATTAGGTTGTTGCAGGGTCCCAAACTTAAATTCTAAGCATTTTTCTGATCACCAACTGAAAACATAATGGCGGATTTGCAAAAGTAAACCGGCCATTTGCGAAAGTAAAAACTGCATTTGCAACACTTTCGAACTTTTTGTTAACTTTTCCCATTGACTTATAATGGGAACTTATTTTTTGAATAACTTTTGAACTGTTTAATATTTTTTCACAAAATCTTCAAAAGGCACATTGGGCACCCCAGCCACACATTCCCTGAAGATTTCAGACCACTGGCGCAAAACATGCGACTTGTAGGCAACGGCAAAGAATTCACCAAATAGCGTAAACGCGTGCGAAGATCATGCTTAATAACTCCACAGTCGTACAAGCGACCAGTACAAAACTTGACAGATCCCAAGGTATATGGTTCTTGATCATGCCTTCCAAATTTCAGGCAAATCTGCTAAATGGTGACAAAGTTATTAAGGTGCAAAGTTTGACCCTTTGACCTTAAAAGGGCTCCTCAACCCTAACTATGGTAGCACTACCGTGCTACCATAAGATATATATATATATATATATATATATATATATTTTTTTTTTTAATTATGACTCCAAATTTTCAAGATACTCATTTTATGATTTGCCTTACAAACATGACATGTACCATTTATAGTATATTGGCCAAAATATTTGTTTGCA
Organism: Neoceratodus forsteri; assembly: GCA_016271365.2. Lineage (NCBI taxonomy): Eukaryota > Metazoa > Chordata > Ceratodontiformes > Ceratodontidae > Neoceratodus > Neoceratodus forsteri. The sequence continues at coordinate 119,301,492 of JADMNL010000025.1, forward strand.
CCAGGAGTGTGAAAACATGTCCTGTCAAGGATTTAAAAAAAATGACATGTGCCGTCTTTATGAGGTGGTGTGGAAAAATGGCTATGTTGAAAGTTTGGAGTCAAAACATTGAAAATTAGTGATGTTAAGAGTGAACGTTGACTTATAACCTGGGCATTTTACCATATTTGCACACCACATTTTCAGCATAGCCATCTTATTACCCCACCTCTTGAACCCGGTAGGAGAAAATATTCAAATCTCTTCTGAAACATCATTCCTCGCCACTGAAACATCATTCTGTGCCAGAGGTGCGAAAAATGACAGCTGTCACATTCGTGAGGTGGTGTGAAAAAATGGCTATGTTGAAAATTTGGGGTCAAAATATTTAAAATGGCCTAGAGCACAGACAATTTTTAAAATTTGTGCACAACTTTGCCATTTTTACATATTTTGACCTCAAGTTGTCAACACAGCCTTCATATGACCCCACCTCATAAACAAGGGTGGTGAAAATTTTAAATCTCACCCAAAAGGTGATTTTGCCAAGCGACCACAAAATCACCTTTCAGGCCTGATTTGCATAATTCCACCACAGTTGGTCATGAGGTGGAATCCCAAAAAGGCCATGTTGAAAATTTGGGGCAAAATATGCAAAACTGCCAAAGTTATGCATCAAAGTTCAAAACTCTTTTGAAATACATTGAACCACACTTACCTTAATTTCTCATATTGCAGTCAGCAGTTCCAGCAGCAAGGGATGTCTTCAGTCAAGAGAGTGGATATACTCTGTGGTACATATTCAGGTGAGCAAGGGTATGTGGGGGGTGGGGGTGCTGAGTGGGTCAGGGTTGGGGGTTTAGATCAGTGGGGGACAGTTTTCTTTCTTGTAGAAACAAAACACAAGAAGAAGCAGATTTCTTCTTTACAGGGGACCTGACACTGGGGACTGGACACTCCAGTGTCGGGTTATATTCGGTGGCACTGTTAGTGGGCATCCCATTGCTGCCACCTATAATATGGGAATGGGGTGGGTGACTTGAAGGGGCGGGGGGATTAAGACAAGTGGTACTAGTGGTAGGCACCCCAGTCTGCTTAACAAATAATTAAATAGTGACGATAGATAGATAGCTAGATAGGTAGACAGACAGACAGACAAACAGACAGACAGGGAGAACAGGGGATTGGTGTCTCACTGTTATCACTGTAGCCCCTAGCAGGACTCCAGCTGTGGCTGCAGAACTCAAGAAAGTACCACAGTTCTCATACAGAGAACCCAGGTGAACAGCTCCTCTTTCAAAGCTGGGCATCCTAGATTTTGGGGTGCCCATAAGGGTGTTTCTGTCAACCTGAAAAAAAAACAACAGACTCTAGTTAAATGGGTCCCATTTAGTTAGGTTCAGGTGTTTTTTTAAAAAGAGACAAGTTTTATGTATTTTCACTGTTTGTGAGTTTAAAAGAAGAAAAAAAATGGTGGCCATCATGACTGGTCTTTTTTGAGCAGCAAAGGTAAATCATGAAAATAAACACCCATGAAATTTTTTTTACCAGTCGAACTTGAACGTTACCACAAAAATCATTATAACTCTAACTGGTACAATATTTTTCACTAAACCTTTTAAAAGCACACCCTTGGCACAGGCCCCTTCAAACCCAAAAAATTAATGAAAAAATGTCACACTGTCTAGGTTGTAGGTAAGAGCAGCAAGCATTTGTCAATGCTGAATGTTGTCTTGCTGGCATTGGCATTGGTAGTGCAAGAGTTAGAGATGCATAATAGGAATGGCAGTGAAGTATTGAACTGAAGCCAACACCACCCCCACCCTACAGAGACTGACAGTCGTTGAGGTGTGCCTTTGGGTCATCAGTTATAATGCTCATGCCATTCTATCTCACCCTACCCTGTAGACACTGACAAGTGTCGTGGTGTGCTTTGGGGTCTTTGGGCCTTATACATACACTATTCCATAAGGAAATATGCTGAGTTGGGTGCAGTATAGGAGAATGGGGTGAACTATAGGGCAGAAAACTCCAAGGCAGATGTTGATGCCTGTCACTGGCTGCAGGGTGGGGGTGAGGGTAGAATGGCACGAGCATTACAGCCAATGATCCCAAGTGACACCCCTGATGCCTGTCAGTCTCTACAGGGTGGGGAGTTACAGTTGGAAACCCTAACGCTGTAGGCGTTGGTTGGTATTTTCACTCCAAATTTTCAACATAGGCTTTTTGTGACCCCCTTCATGAAAAGCAGCACTATCAGTTTGTTAGCTGAAAGGTAGTTTTGCACAGCTGCTATGCCATTTAGTGACACAGAGATGAAAACACATTTTGGGCAGGATGTGAAAAATGACAACTGTCTTGTTCATGAGGAGGTGTAAAAAAATTGTGACGTTGAAAATCTGGAGTGAAAATAGGAAAACTTGGTGAAGTCATGAGCATACAGAGAAACTGTGCAAGACACGTCCATAACCCAATTATTTTCGGGATTTTTTTAACCACATTTTCAACATAGGCATTTTGGGACCTCCCCTCATGAACAGTGGCACTGTGATTTTGTTAATTTGTCCCAAAAGTTGATTTCCCACAGCGACCACGCCATTGTGTGCCACAGGTGCAAAAACACATTTTGTGTAGGATGTGAAAAATTACAGCTGTACTGTTCATAAGGAGGTGTGAAAAAATGCCAGTGTTGAAAATCTGGCATGAAAATATTGCAAATTTGCGAAGTTGTAAGGGTGCATAGAAACTAAGCAATGCACGCTTGTAACACAGTCATTTTATGGCCATTCATCACCAGATTTTCAATATAGGCATTTTAGGACCTCTGCTCATGAACAGTGTCACCATCATTTCCTCAAACTGTCCCAAAAACTGATTTCATACAACGACCATACTATTGTGCGCCGGATGTGTGAAAACACATTTTGGCCAGGATATGTAAAATGACAGCTGTATTGTTCAAAGGGAGGTGTGGGAAAATGCCAATTTTGAAAATCTGGAGTGAAAATATTACAAATTCACGAAGTTATGAACATGCGTGGAACTGCGCAACGCATGCTCATAAAACAGCCATTGTTTGGAGTTTTCCACCAAATTTGCAACACAGGCTTTTTGAGAGCCCCCCTCATGAACAGTGGCACTGTCGTTTTGTTACTCGGTCCTGAAAGGTGATTCTGCGCAGTGACTGGAAAATCAAATTTCAGGACCAAATAACGCCATGACAGTGACTGAATTCATGAGGAGGGGTCCCAATAACTCCATGTTGAAAATCTGGTGCCAAAATTTAGAAAAATGGCCGAGATATGCACCAAAGTTGAAAAAATCCTATTTATGCCATTATACAGCTTACCGGCATTTCTTCAGTTCGCGGTCCGCTTTGAAGAGTGCAGATGTGTTCCCGGTCCACCGAAGATCATTGTGCCGGGCTCCAGAGGTGAGTATGGGGTGAGGGCATTGTGGGGAGGCAGGGCATGCAGAGGGTGGGCACAGGTTGGGGAAGGGGGCAGGGAGACCACGAGGGACCGTTTTCTTCTTTCACAGGTTAAAAAAAACAAACATTGCAGGATGGTTTTTGGTTTACAGGGGCACTTGATACACTGGGGTGGGCTCCCAGTGTGCCACCTGAGTGTTTTGCAGGGGGGGTACTGTAGCCGATGGGGGATTGGGCACCCCCATCGGCACATACTGAAGGGGGGAGACAAGAGCCGAGGGGGACTGGGCACCCCCCTTGGCACACAACAAAAGCAGGGGGGACATTATGCCAATGAGGAGTGTACTCCCCCATCAGCAAAATAAATGGGAAAGGGGGACTAAAGCCGACGGGGATTGGGGCCCCTGTCGGCAAAGACTGTTCGGGGGCGCATGATGCCGAGGGGGATTGGGCATCCCTCTGCATACATTTTAAATGGGAGGGGGGGCATTATGCCAATGGGGAGTGGGCTCCCCTGTCAGCAAATGAAGTGAGTCAGGGCACTCTGCAGGCAGTTTCACCAGGACAGGCATGTCAGGAGGGCATGTTACGGTGCCGCTGCATGATTGCAGCAGACCTTTTCTTAGATCTGGTCACCACTTGACATATGCCTGGTGTCACCACCTGTAGCTCCTTATTGGAGAATGAGGGATGCACCTTCTGATGCGTGCCATGCATTCGCCCACACTGACTGCACCTCCAAATCTGCTACTAATGCAATATGTTGGCTGGCGAGCACACGCGAGCCAACATAAAAAGTATGGAATGTTAAGTATAGGTTTTTTTTTGGTGCTCCGTATCTCAAAAACTGTACAAGATGTCATCACAAAACTTTTCACTTCATGAGACTCTGATAGACTGACTGTGCATGCCAAAATTTATGCTATTTTGTCAAACGATGACAGTGTGATTAAGGTGCAAAAATTAGGGTTTAACACTGAACAACGAAGTCAATCCTAACTATAGGGGCACTTCTGTGCCCTGTAATATATTGTATTTGTAGGTAGTGCAAGTACAGTTAGGGTTCAGCAGATGTCTCCATGTTAAACCCTGATCTTTGACCTTCATAACTTTGGTGGTGTTCAACAAAATTGCCAAACTGCCCACAGGGGCCTGTGCTTCTGCAGCCAGAAGTGTGTGTATATGCTATACAGTGTGCATGAGTACTGTGGCTGCAGAAGCTGTGTTGCAATTTGGGTATCATGGATTTCTATATGCAGTAGCAGAAGTGCAGGCACCCAGGGGACTGTGCTTCGGCAGACAGAAGTTGATGTATATGCCTTACACCTGTGGCTCCAGAAGCAATGGCCCCTCAAGGGCCTGTACTCCTGCAGACAGAAGTAGTGCTTCAGTTTGGGTATCATGGATTTCTATTATCGGCTGCAGAAATGCTGGCCACACAGGGACCTGAGCTTCTGCAGTCAGAAGTCAGTAGGCATGTCTTACAGTGTGCATGAGTACCTGTGGCTACAGAAGCATTCGCTTCATAGGGGCCTGCACTTCTGCAGACAGAAGTAGTATTGCAATTTGCATATCATGGATTGTGTGGGGCCTGCACTTCTGCAGCCAGAGGTTGGTGTGTATCTTATACCTGCAGCTGCAGAAGTGCAGGTATTTCTGTAGCCAGAAGTGTGTGCATGTCTTACAGTGCACAAGAGTACCTGTGGCTACAGAAGTGCTAGCCACATAGAAGCCTATGCTTCTGCACACAAAAGAACTCTGGTAATTTGGGAATCATGGATTTTGTGAGGCCTGTGCTTTTGCAGCCAGAGGTCAGTGTGTATGTCTTACACTGGTGGCTGCAGACACGGAAGCTGTTCTGTAGCCAGAAGTGGGTACATGTCTTGCAGTCTTACACACTGTAAGACATGTAGCCAGAAGTGTGTACACATCTTACAGTGTGCATGAGTACCTATGGCTAGAGAAGTCCAGGCCCTATAGGGGCCTGCACTTCTACATATGAAAGAACTCTTGTAATTTGGGTATCATAAATTTGTGTCTGTGGCTGCAGGGAGCCTGTGCTTCTAGAGGCAGAAGTAGTGTTGTGATTTGAGTATTGAGAATTTCTATCTGCAGCCAGAAGTGAGTGTGCATGTCTTGCAGTTTGCATGCCACAGATACAAATCCATAAAGGTAGCACATCTGTGCTACTGCATTTATGTCATCTGGAAACAGTTGTATGTTGGTTGTCTTAGATGATGTTGGCTGTCTGTGGTTGCTTGTGTCATCTTGTCCTTTTTTCCTGATTGGGAAGGTGTCGAGTTAGGGCTAGATAACCTAATGCCATATTTTAGGGCTAGATACTCTAATTCCACATTTCCCTACTTTTAAGTTGAACCCTAACTAGTGCATTAACTCATTCTAGCATTTAGGGTCAGGTTAAGAAATGGATGCTTCTGACGCCATATGGTGCTAATGGGTATAATGGGTTAACATAGTTTTTTTGAAGACAGATAGATAGACAGACAGACAGACAGACATATGTATACAACAGATGCGAAGATAAATTTGCCAAGATAAACATGCTATTTTGGGCTACGGGAGCATAATAAATGAATGTTGGTCACTGAGCTCTGAAATGTTGCAAATTGTGGTCACACTGAGCATGCTCAGAAATGTATTCTCTCATGTGAGATGCCATACATCTTTTACTTGCCCATATTGATTAGTTGCTCTTATGCTCAGTTATCGAACACAGGGGCACCGTTTACATTTTGTACTTTTTGCTTCTTAAAACTTTTTGTGATTTCTATCAAAGCATCAAAGACATGGCTGCTCCCATATAGACCTATAGCGCTCCATAGCAGTCCCATCATCAAAGCACATGTGCAGCCAAAGTACATAGTTCTTCTACATAGTTGCCTCAGGGTTCAGAAGCAGTCACTGTCCCCTGCTAAGTGACTGCACATTCATCATTATTCTGCCTTCCTTTTGTCCATCGCTGCTGCTGCTTTCAAGAGTCCCCAGGCAACCAATACGTAGTCCCATACAGTCCATCTAGTGTCCCACTTTTCAGTCCTCATTGAATATTTACATTTGTGATATGTATTGCATCAGAAAGTTAACTGTATGTTAATGGAAATAACCAATAAACAAAGTTCAAAAAAAGAGCAGGTGCAGCTACAATAAACATTTTTATTCAATAAATGCCCCAGCCTTTTGTAGCCACACCTTTCCCCTGTTGGCCCACTGCATTACAGAATGTAATTAGTCCTTTGTCTGTCAATAGCACCAAAACAACCTGTCCCCTCCAGGCACTAGACAGGCTTCCTAAGAATATTCTATGTTGCCTCATTAATATTCATGAGGCGGCTCCCCTTGCTTCTTAGTGCTCACTGGCGCTCATTCAAAAAACACTTTGGCAGCTCCCTCTGAGCCTTCTCAAGGTCTCCGGTTCCTGCCTAGTTAAACAAGGGGACATGGACGATTTAAGAGGCACTCATTTGGCCATGAAAGCTGCCGGAACTGAAATGCGCTACTGCAAATGCGCAAGTAGTTCCGATCACACTGTGGTGCTTAAATAGGTTGGTGGCTCCATGCTTTGCTCGTCCAGACCCCTACTGACAAAAGACAAATGCGGGGCTGAAGGGAGGATCCAGTGGCTAATAGGAAAATATCTGGGGGCATAACCAGGACCAGGGAAAACAGGAGGAGCAGGTATGTCCTGAGGGCCAAAATAGATAAGACCCTAAAGGGGGGGTTACATTGATATCCAGTTACTCAGAGAATAAACTGTATAAATGGGTGTTGTCTACAAACTTTTACCTCTCCCCTGTATTTTCCTTATGGCATGGTATATTATGACTCAGTAATTTTAACCCAGTTGACTGTCAGCAGAGTGCTGCAAAAAATGTGTGATGTGATGTGGCTTTGCGCACACAGGCATTTGAACGTTAAAGGGAATGCCAAGCATAAACAGTTTATATAGAGACTTTGTGCTTGGCCTGGGTTTGTAGCCCAGGAGGAAAGTATGGAACACTTATTTTTCACATGCAGTTATATTACACCATTTTGGGGGACTTTGGACTACTAAATGGAACTTGCCAGACCTATGGCATGTGAACAATGATAGTTTAATTTTGGGGATGGGGGAGGGCCTTGGTGCATCTAGAATAACAGTGCCCAAAATGTTTTGTTTGCTTGCATTAAATAGTGAATCTGGCAGTCACACTACCAGTTTGTGCTTCAGAAAGAAGATACCCCTTTTCCAGGCCTGGTGGTCTGTAATGAAACAGAATGAAAAAGAATTAGAAGTTTGGAGCAGGAGGCTCTGCTTAGACCGCTGTTTAGTGCACTTTGTAACATGGCAGGAAATGTAATAGTACATTCATGTACTATCATTGGCAGAAACATCACATGTGATGGAAAGTCAAGTGGGTATTAATCCCCTAGTAATGCCCGAGAGACAGAGAGAGAAATAAACACCGAGTGTTCAGATCTGTAATCTTTTCTCTCTCTGTCCAATAGGTGGCATTACTCAATGGTGAAAGGTAAAATAAAATGCTGGTCAGGTGTACTCACCCATACGCTCACCAGCGGAACCTCGGAGAAAACAGCGAGCAGTTTCACCCGATTATGAAAGAAAAAACTGAACTAGACAGTCCGACAACAGAGACAGACACATCCACTTGGAAGAAAAGCATAGGTAAGCAGTGTTGAATTCCAATGGAGCGATCGTTTCCTTCATTATTCTTTTAAAACCAGTAATGCATTGTGGGAGTAGTACAAATAGATGCCAGATATGCAAATATTTGTACTTCTTCCGCAATGCATTAATGACTGAAATGTAAAAACAAGCAAAGCGAGTGAACTCACCACTGCAGAACTACAGAAAAGGGAATGGTTGGTAATATTTATGTGCTATGTACGTAGAAACATGATCCCACAAATAGCAGTAAAACAGCAGTCACAATACAAATGTGTATTGAGCAGTGAATGTGCCTGCGCACAGCTGTACATGTAGACAGTGTATCTGCTTAGTAAAAATGCTTAAATGCATATCATATTGCATTAAACAGTATTGTAAGTTGCTGTTTATTTCTGTCCCACATAGAATTGACTTTTACCAGTATTCACACTGCACTTGCCATGTTCCAAGTGCAATACTCCACTCCATAGTTGGGCTCTACTAGGGAATTAATGCCTGGTTGTTGGTTAGAGGCACTTGGCCTGCAACCTCGAGCTCAAACCTCCCCACCAAGCATTAATTCTACCAGGCATTATTTCCCTAGTAGAGCCCTCCTTTGTTGTGGATTAATGCTTACTTGGTTACAGCTGAACTGCTTGCACTATTAGGTTTTTTGAGTGCAGAGGCTAAAACAATTGCTTATATACTTACACTTTGATCTTACTTCTTCTTCTTTGTATTAGTCTGAGGAGATAGCCAGTCTAGACATTTTTTCTTTATTTTTTGTTTATTTTTTTGTGCTACTTGGTCTGGGCTTTCTTGGTTGATTTATTTATACAGTTCACCTGTTTTTGATGTTTTTCATTTTTGGACTGTTTGACTCTGTATTCTTAAAGTCTTCTTTTAAATAAAAACATTCTCCTACTCTTTTTGAGAAATGATGTGAGATCTTTTAACATCGACCTGAACCACCAGAACAGGTACAGGGGATCTCGGTTTAAAGTCTCATCTGAAGGACGACAACTCTGGAGTGTAGTAACCCCCCTCATTCTGCACTAAAGTGTCAGTACTGGGTTTTACCCCAAATTCATTGCGTGGTGCTAGAACTAACAGCCTTCCAATCTTCTGGCTACAGAGGTGAGTGTGCTACCTACTGAGTCACTGACACTCAGATGTATATCTTGTTCACTAGTAATTTTTCCCCCATCTGCCACTTGGCCACCCAGCCACTGGAATTTTATATATCCAGCTGAATTGCGTTTTTCACTTCCGGAGTGCTGCTGGAGCTACACTGGCTTCTTTTACCCAACTCTGCCACGCTGTCTTTGAAAAAGCCACAGAATGGGCCAACAGTCAAAAGAGAATGGAACTTAACAAGAAAGGAAAGGAAAATAATAGGTTTTTAATAAATGCCAGAAGCTTGGGAAACAAAATTAGTGAGCTGCAGGTGATAGTGGCAGATGCAGGTAGACTTCATAGCCATTATGGGCCACTAGGAGTAACAACTGAGACCTGGCAGTACAGGTATATGCCATGCATAAGAGTGAAGGGGTAAGGGAAAAGGAGGCAGGGTAGCCCTCTATGTCAAAGAAGGCACAGAGGATACAGACAGTAGAAGATGGGTCCATCAGGGCAGGAAATGGGAAGGCAGAATCACTGTGGGTATAGCTCACACCAGCATCCAGAAAGAAGCTGTGCATAAGAGTGGTCTATGGACTACTGACACAGGGAGACAATGGGGATGTGGAACTAGGGGCAGAAACTGAAAAAGGAGCCATAAAGGTGGAGGTAGTGGTTGTGGAAGTTTTCAATCTACCAGACATAGATTAGGATATTCTAGCAGCTAAGAGCACCAGAAGTCAGGCTCAGCTAGGTATGCTGCAGGACTGCCTGGTGGTGCAGCTGGTCAGGGAACCTACAAGACAGGCTGCTATTCTCAGCATGGTATTCACCAGCTCAGAAATGGTGGACTGCAGGTTATGGAACCACTGGGGTTCAGTGCCCATAACACTGTATGGTTTGAACTGGCCATGGATATCAGTATACCCTCATCAAAAACTGTGGTTCTGGATTCCAAACAAGCAGCCTTTGATCATATAAGTAAATTAGTCATGGGTAAGTTAGTTGGAGTGGAGGAATTTGGCGGTAGAGAAGAGGTGGAGAGAAATTAAAGTGACAATTCTCAAAGCAACCAAACAATGCTTGAGAATGGTTACCAAGGAAAATAGGCACAAGTGGTTAATCTACTTCCCTAAGAAGGTCAGGGAGGCAGTGAGGGCCAAAAAAGGGGCTTCATTGGCTACAAGGAGAAACAGAAGGGTAAGGAATGGAGCAAACACCAGGTAAAGATGAAATAACAGGCCAAGAAGACAGTCAGGCACACAAAAGCAGCCACAGAGCTGTGTACTGTGTGTGGGGGGGGGGGGGGTCAAGAGAGGAGAAAAACAGATCTTCAGGTACATAAGGGAGAAAAGGTAGACAAGAGAGGGGAATTGATAGGCTGACACAGCTGGGCAGGGTGGTAGAGGAGGATGAACAGAAGGCAGTTGTTCTAAACGACGGCTTCTGCTCAGTATTCACAGTGGAGAAGAGCTGGCCTCTACTGGGATGTGGCATAAAGGCTGCTGCAAGGGGCATTCAAGAAATTGGACAGGTGTTGATTACAGGAGAAAGGCTGAGAAAAGGGCTTGAAGCCCTGAAAAAAGACAAGGCTCCAGGGCTAGATGAGATATACCTGACGGTGTTCAGGGAATTAGAATTAGAACTGGCTGAAGCCCAGGCAGGGCTATTCAATAGCTCATAGTCAGGGCTGGGTCCAAAACATTGGAGGATAGCAGACACTGTACAGCTCCACAGGAGAGGGGACACGGAGGAACCTGGAAAGAACGGGTCCATCAGTCATACTTCCATTGTAAGTAAACTGATGGAGACACTAGTCAAAGAGGGCCTAGTGGACTACCTGGAGAGAAATAGGCTCCAGGATAGTAAGCAGCATGGGTTTATGGCAGGGAGGTCTTGCCAGAATGACCTGATAGTATTCTTTGACTGGGTAACAAGGGCAGTGGATAAGGGACAAGCAGAAGATTTACTCTAGTTTGACTTCAACAAGGCGTTTGGCTCTATGCCACACAGAAGGTTGCTGAAGAAATTAGAGTATCTGGGAGCAGGAAGGGACCTAGTTAAATGGGTGGGAAGTTGGTTAGTGGGAAGAGAGCATATGGTGGTGGTAAATGGGGTCAAATCAGGGGAAAAGGAGGCCATGAGTGGGGTACTGCAAGGGTCAGTTCTAGGACCAGTCCTTTTCAATATTTTCATCAGCAACATAGAAGAAGGAATAGCAGGAAAGATGTGTCTCTTTCACGGATGACACTAAGCTCTGTGGCAGGGTAGACAGTGAGGAGAGGGTAAGGAAGTTGCAGAGGGAGCTACAAAGGTTATAGAGATGATCCAAGGTCTGGGTGTTGAAAATTAATGCCAAAGAGTGCAAAGTGATGCATATAGGAAACTAGAACACCAGGAGGAAATACTGAATGGGAGGGGTTAAGCTGCCCAATACTTCAGAGGTAAGGGACTGGGGGTCATCATAAGTGACTCCATAAAACAAATTAGCCAATGTAACAAGGCTCATTGCAAGGCACAAAAACAATAGATTATTAACAAAGAAAATCTACTTTTAGACTTTGATTCTTTTTTCCCCACGCACCCCAATGTTTCACCATTTTATTTATGATTTCTTTGGGGGGGGTAGCTTTTTCACCACCTTTAAATTAAATAACATACATAAAAATGATTTGGTATTTGTTAGCTGATTACATTTTTTTAAAATAACAGCCTAGACTTTTTAATTTTCTATTTGTCTTTTTTTGCTTTTGCCTGCAAATAATGACAAATGAGTTTCATCATTATTATTATTTACTGCCATTATTAATCACTAAAACATTCTCCACTGTGACACCATTTGTGTCTCCACCAAGGCATGGGGTCATAACACCGCCAACAAAAACCATGCAGCCACAAGCGCTGCAAGCAACACAGCACCGACCGAAACAGGGTTGGAAACAACAGTGAAAATAAGGAAAGAGCATGGTCCATTGAAAACAATAGGACTTTCTTTTTTTATCAGGAGGCTTTAACCCAAACCCTATGACATGGAAGCTTCGGCCTGCACACCACCCGGACATTAGATAAACTCCAAATGGGGCTGTGGATTCGGGGATGGGGTGAAACTCCAAGAGGGGGAAAAGTTTACATTTAAAAAAAAAATAAAATCAAATGGAAAAGCTGCAATGCCAGGAGACCTGGGGGGATCCAAACCACAGTCCCAGGTGTTCCATTCTGCCGAGTGCGGGTGCCCTAGCCACTCCTCCACGGGAGCAGCTCAACCAGGTATCCAAGCACATGGCTATTTGATTCTCTCCAATAAGAGCGCAGTGACGGGGTAGTGGTAATTCCCTATCGCTGTAACACCCCTGTCGCTCTAAATTATGGCGTGCTTTACACCACACAGTTAGTCCTGCATGTTTTTTGTTTTGACATCTTAACCCAGTACTCTCCACCAACACCCAGTGTTGAATGTGTGATGCAGCTAGTTCATGTGCCTTTACTCCCTGTAACTCAGCTCAGCCATCTCTAGTGTACCTTTCTCTTAACCCCTCAAATAGGACACTCCTTTCTCATGCACTGTCAAGGAGCGAGGGTTGCTCCTTTTGAACCCATGAGCTGTGTGATGTCAGACAATGTGCTGACATCATCCGATGTGCCTGCGCCCACACGCATGCTGGGTTGCTAAGTAACCCACACAACTTGGCTCACGGGCTCCACACTGGGAGAAGAATGCTTGTTCTCTCCTCAGCACAATTACTTACAGTTGTTTTACACCAAACAGGTTTTTGTCTCACTGCTATTTTTACTCATTATATAGTATTTCAAGCTATATACCAGTGACATCACACAATTCACGGGCTCAAGAGGGGCAACAGCCCAGCCACTCACTCCTTGGCAATGCACGAGAAAGGATCATCCCATATGAGGGAGTAACAGAAAGTTAACTTTTTTAAGAGCATTTTAACACCAGTAAATTACTAAAAGGGAAATGCAGCCATAAAATACATCTATTTTTGACCTTTCAGAAAAATGAAAATGGAAACATAGTAGATGTAAAATAGGAATCATTTTGGCAAGTGAAAAAACTTGGTAGTACTGCCAGGTATACTAAAGATTGTTAAGCTGAGGGATATATTACGATTTACTGAAACTCAGTTCCCCGCATTTCAGTAACCCAGTGGCAGCAGACCAAAACACGGTTGCCTGACAGGCAAAGTTTTTCCGCAACAGAGATTTTTTTAATGTTTTAGGGGGCTCTGCCCCACGCATCTCCCCAATGCAGGGGGCTTTGCACCCCACACCCCCTTACTTTATATAACCAACTCTGCCGTGGGCAAACTTCGCAGGTCAGGAAATCGTGTTTTGGGCAAACAGTGTCGGGCTAATGAATCTTGGGGAACTGAGTTTCAGTTAATCAAAATACTACCAAGCTGAGTTACAGAGAGTAAAGGCATGTGAACGCGCTGCATCACACATTTAACACTAGGTGTTGGTGAAGAGACAAAGGGTGTCACAGTCTAGAATATTTTAGTAATTAATAATGGCACTAAATAATAATGAAACTAACTTGTCATTATTTTCAGGCAAAAGCAAAAAAAAAAAATAGAAAATTAAAAACTCTAAAAGAACTTTTAGAGGTAAAGCCTTAATGTCCATTCTTGTTAGCTGCTATTTTTTCAAAATGCAAACAGCTAACAAGTGCTGGATTATGGAGGCAGTAAAGTGCAGTGGTTTAAGGCTCTGAGTCGCAAACTGGGCAACCTGGGTTTGAATCCCACACCTTCCACTTGCATATTGTGTGACCCTGAGCTAGTCACTTAACTTCCTTGTGCTTCCAGGTCACACCTGTAAACAAGCTTCAGCTTAGTGCATCTCTCCTGGTAAAAAAATATACTTTTTATTTATAATATTTAATTTAAATATGATGAAAAAGCTACCCCCCTAAAGAAGCCACAAATAAAATGGCAAAATGTGTAGGGTACAAGTAGACAATAAATATTAGAAAAAAGAATCACAGTGTGGAAGTTGATGTTTTGTTGAGCTCCCTCCCCCATTTTGAGCAACTTACAGCAAGGCAACCAGAATGTTGGGGTGTACTGGAAGGGGTTTCAGTAGCAGGCAGAGTAATAATACTACCTCTCTATAGATCACTGGTGAGCCCACATCTGGAATACTGTGCCCAGTTCTGGAGACCCTACCTGAGGAAAGACAGAGACAGGCTGGAGACAGTGCAGCGAAGAGTAGCCAAAATGATTTAGGGCCAGTAGGGCAGATCCTATGAGGATCAGCTTGCCTTAGGGCACTGAACATGTACTTGCAGGAGGCCAGAAGTGAGAGGGGAGCATTTATTTATTTATTAGCTTTTGGTATCCGGGTAAGTGCACAAGGCAACAAACCTGCCTATTTTCAGGCATGACCCTGGCGAGTACAAAATTGAGAATATAGTAATGACAACAGTACAGTACAGTAACAACAACGTAGGAACATAGTGATAGCTGTCAGGGCAACAATAATCAGTAGTAGAAGTCACAGAAATTAATAAAATTCACCGATAATAGTAACAATAATAACACAATTTGGAGTAGGATAAAATTATGGCATAACATGCTGGCATCAGTCATCTAGCCTAGCTAGGGGAGAAAAAGGAAAAAGGAAAATACATAAACAGGCAAAGTAATATGAGTTAGACATTAACAGCAAATGACATGAACGCCACTGGTGATACCTCAGTAGTTACGTGCAGTCGCAGTTACAAAGAGCATAGAGGTGAGAAAACAGCGAATGCTTAAAAGAAAGGTGAGAAGAGGAGTACTTAACATGAGGGGGGAGTGAGTTCCAGAACCTAGGTGCAAAATAGGAGAAAGCTTGCTTACCAATTTTAGTTGTGCAGGGCCAAACGATGAGCATTGGGATGGAGGCAGACTTAAGGGAGAAGGAGTGAGAGACTGGGGTAAGCACATCACCCACAGTAGCAGGATGAGAGGTTCTAGTAATTGAGTCAACAAAATGTCCTAGAGCATATGAATGGAAGACACTGGGAGACAGCCAGTTTAAGGCAGCATACAGTAGGTAGTGATGAGTAAGACGAGGAGCAGATAAGGCAAATCTACATATATTGTTATAAGATGGATCCCACTTGCAGAGAACCCCAGCATTGACGTGAGAGAGTACAGGGAGGGCATAAAGGAGTTGAGGGAGTAGAATGCCTCTTACTACCGAGATCCTAGCAGCCGGGGTGAGTGAGTGGCGCACTCTGTAGGCTGCACCAATCTTAGCATGGACTGAACAACATACTTCATTGACATGAGCTGCAAAATCCAGAGCCGGGTCAAGCGTAACCCTGAGGTATTTGAAAGTTAGGGTGTTAGAGATAGCAGTGCCATTGCATCAGTTGACCAGGAGCTTAAGGGACTCAGTGGGTACATTTTAGTGAACCCAAAAAGCATGGCCTGGTTCTTATCTAAGTTCAGGATTTGATAGTTAGATGACAACACGGATTGTAGGGACTGAAAGTCATGAGAAAGATTTTGATTTATGTCCATGATAGACTTGGATGCAGAGTAAAGCATGAGGTCATCAGCGTACATGAGTATGCTGCTTTGAAAAGAAGGGACAGGGATATCATTAAGAAAGAGAGAAAAAAGTAGGGGACCAAGTATAGAACCCTGTGGAACACCACAGGTTATAGGGGCGGGGAGGAGAGAACCTTGCAGAAAGAGACAGCCTGAGTGCGATTCTCCAGGTAACTTCCAAACTGGGATAGGGTAGAGTCAGGGGTACCTGGAGCTTGCAGAGCAAATAGAGAAGGTTGAAAAGCCTGGTTATAGGTGCCGCAAGCCATGCAGCAAACTGTCTAAGAATCCCAGGATGAATACCGTCAGGGCCAGCGCTACCACTGGTAGGAATAGTATTGAGTAATTTTAGGACATCTTGGTGCGTGACCGATGCCAGCTCCAGAGCAGTGGGAGCAGAGCAAGCGGAGAAGTGGAATCACGTGCATTGGGAAATGAGGAGGGTTGGGGGTAGGAAGAGTGATGAAGAGGGAGTTGAAGGCATTGGCAATGGTGAGGGGGTGGTTGCAGTGGGTATCATTTATATACATATCATTTGGGTTCTGAGGCTTATCATTTCCAAGAATTTCCTTAATGTGAGACCAGTACCATTTAGGGTTGGAGGTGGAGGAACTAATGAGACTCCCGTAGTATATGCTTTCTGCCAGGTGAATCTCCTTTTTGCAGGTGTTCCGTAAGGCTCTGTAGGCTTCAAAGTCGGATAGCAGGGAGGAGGACTTTCATGCTGACCAAAGTTTATCCCTATGCTTCAGAAGCTGGAGCAGGGGACGCCTAAGCCATTTGGTGATTTTCCCTGTTACCCTTCGCATGGAGACCGGAATGTGTTTATTTTGCAGAGAGAGAGAGAGAGTAGGGAAGAGTTGAAGTAGCCCACTGCAATGTTAATGTCACTTGTACAGCAGAGGGGAGACCAGTCAACCAGGTTTAGATCATGAAGGAACACAACGGTGTTAAGCTTAGAGAGGTTAGAAAAAGTTAAAACCTTCGAGAGGAAGGAGGGAGGGAGGTGTCCCATACATAGTAAACAGGACAATGATCACTTATGGTGTCTGGGAGCACTCCAGCAGAGGGGAAGAACTCTTTCCTGTTTGTCAGGATCCAGTCTAAGAGAGTTTTTCAGGCACCACGACGGGCGATCCTAGCGGGATCCTGTATTACCTGAGCGAGATTGGCCTTGCTGGTCACAGAGGATAGGAGGGAGGAGCTAGGCCCAGCCCAGTCTAGGTTAAAATCACCCAGGCAGATTATATCATGTTTTCCAGTCACAGAGAGCAGATGTTCAATGAACTCATCAAGACCTTGCCTGGAAAATGTAGGAGGAATATACACACAGAAAATATGGAGCTTTTTGATGCCCCCAAGCAGTAGAAGGGAATGAAAAACCTCACAGTTGGTGAGAGGGGCATCATGAATTATAGTTACAACGAGGTGAGCCTTGTAGTATAGTGCCAGGCCCCCACCTCTTTTAGCACTGGGACGGTCAGCCCGTAGCAAATTATATCCCTGGAGTGAGCACAGAGAGTCTGCAATGGAAGGCTTAAGCCACGTTTCAGCTAAGGCAAGGATATCGGAGTTATTGGTGCACACCCAAGCCCCAAGGTCAGGGAGGTTAGCCATCAGACTCCTAATGTTAAGGTGAGCGAAGGTGAGGCCCGATGATTGGGGCAAGCAGTACACAGGGTGAGACTGGGTGGAATTTGCAGCAATGGTAAGACCTGGATTGGTCTCGACATCCCCTGCAAGGGTAAGGGATAGGGTGACAATCCATATAGAAGCAATGACATATGCCTGAGAGGCTTTTCCAGGGGGTATAGAGAACCTCAGCAGGATATATCTAATTAATACCCCCAGATGCTTGTAATTAAGCCCAGATGGAGGAGATGGATTAGGGGTGGGGTTAGATAGAAGGTTAGAGAAGCAGAAATTATCCAGTGAGTAAATAGCGGTAGACATAGGAATTTCAGCTGGACCAGTGAAAACTGATAGAAAAAACAGTGTAAGTATTAAAGTCAGTAGGGTGCATATAGCCCTGGGATCCATGATTAGATTGAAGATTGAGCAAGGGGTACTTTGGGAGGAGAGGATGGACCTGGGGATGGATAGGAGTAGAGGTGGGTTAAGGAGAAGAGAAATTAGTCAAATAGGCCTAAGGCAGAGAAAGATAGCAAGCGTCCACAGAATTAGGCGACCTCTAGTGGCCAAAAAATATAAAGTGCAGATGAGAAACAGGGGAGATAGGAAAAAATAACAGCGGTCTCGCAACAGTATACACTATAAAAGTAACACCAGGTAAGGGTGGGGTGCTATTGCGGGTTGGGCGGGAGCAGTGCGTCAGCGACTGCGGGGAAAACTGCTGCTGTGACTAGTAGTCTTCCAGCGTGGTGGGCAAATCGCCGTACCTTGTGCAGTTTCGGGTGGGTGGGGGACGGCGGCTCCTACTCTGCCCTCATGACCTCCGGACTTAGGGACCCTTGGCGGGTCCTCTGTGCCTGTGGAGAGAGAGAGAAGAGGAGGTAGGAAACTTATATACCAGCTCAGGAACCAGTTTTTTAACTTATTAGCATTCGAGGTAGGGTTTCCTGCAACAGACGGTTCCCGTGCTGAAATTTGAGATTTCAACGGCTAACAGAAGCAGGATTCACAAGGAATTCAGTCCCAGATTAGGCTATCCAGATAACAGAGTCAGGGATATTTAATTTACAGTTGGCATATTTATTTACTTGGTGTTACAAGTACAGGCACAGTTTTACGATGTACTTTAACTGAATAAGGCTTAGGGACTTTGGTGCTAGTTTAACTTTGAATCCTAACTGAGTCAGAGTAAAAGAATAGGTTAAGCACAAACTCAAGAGCCTCAGCTATTTTAGATGCTGCCACCGGATAAGAGCAAGCTGTATCAGACACCAGAATAAATTCTGAGGTAAGTTACTAAAACTCTGTAATAGTTACTGGTAATAAATACTCACACAGGTTCAGATCATGCTGTGGCAGCCTCAGCAAATAAACACAGGTGCAGAAACAAATGCTGGTATATAAGGGAAATCCTCAAACAGTGGTTCAGAATTAAGGTTACTGGCAGGTTAAAATCAAGTGAACTAAAGATCTAGGCAGCTAATCCAAACATTTCTTAAGGCTCAGTTTCAAAAGACATAACAGGACAGTAAAAGGATTTCCTTTAGGTACCATGCAGAGCTAGTTAAAACATATTAAAGTCCATAGGTTCTAATTAAGGTACCATGAGGAAAGAGTTTAAAATATATTAGAGTTCACTGCAGAATTTAACTATAAAACCTATCTCAACTGTTGCGACGATAAAAAAATGCAGCATAATTCGAATTCAAAAATGGCGCCAAAACGAGGGAGCTAGTGCTGTGACTAGCAGTCTTCCAGCGTGGTGGACAAATCGCGGTACCTTGTGCAGTTTCGGGTGGGTGAGGGAGGGTGGCTCCTATTCTGCCCTCATGACCTCCAGTTTAGGGACCCTCGGCAGATCCTCCATGCCTTGTGTAGTTTCGGTGGGTGGGGAGGGTGGCTTTTACTCTGCCCTCATGACCTCCGGGCTTAGGAACCCTCAGTGGATCCTCCATGCCTTGTGCAGTTTCAGGTCGGTGGGGGAGGATGGCTCCTACTCTGCCCTCATGACCTCCGGGCTTAGGGACCCTCGGATCCTCCATGTCTTGTGCAGTTTTGGGTGGGTGGGGAGGCGGCTCTACTCTGCCCTCATGACCTCTGGGCTTAGGGACCCCAGCAGATCCTCCTTGCCTTGTGCAGTTTCGGGTGGGTGAGGGAGGGCGGCTCCTACTCTGCCCTCATGACATCTGGGCTTAGGGACCTTTGGTGGATCCTCTGTGCCTTGTGCAGTTTCGGGTGGGTGGGGGAAGGTGGCTCCTATTCTGCCCTCATGACCTCCGGGCTTAGGGACCCTTGGTGGATCCTCCATGCCTTGTGCAGTTTTCGGTGGGTGGGGGAGGGCGGCTTCTACTCTGCCCTCATGACCTCTGGACTTAGGGACCCTCGTCGGATCCTCTGTGACCTTCAAGTTTCTGAAAGACATATACAAGATAAACTGCAAGGAATTTTTTAACAGAAATGTGGGTCAAAAACAAGGGGGATGTGAATGTAAGCTGGTGGGGGTCGAGGGAGCAGAGATTCAGGATGGATGCCAGAAGGTTTTACTTTACTGGGAGAGTGGTTGAACCATGGAAAATCCTACCAGCAGAGGTGTTGAGTGCAAAAAATATTAATGGGTTCAAGCATGGCTGGGGCAGAGTAAAGGGTTTAATAATTACTCAGAGGGTAGCAGTAAGGCAGGAAGCTGGGGGTGGGGGGGGAGAACGCCCTCTTTGGAAATAAGTCATGGGATAGAGTAGAGTAAAACTGGGCAGACTGAATAGACCAATGCTCTTTTCTGCCAACATTGTCTGTGTTTCAATGTAAATAGTGCAGTGCCTAAACAAACACTGTAACATTGAAACAAATATTATGCTAAAATGGAGAAAATACCTTAGTGGAAACAGAACACATGGTACAAAATGAAGCAGGCATTAATTCCCTTGTAATGCATGCTATATAATATAGTACTGTTTCCAGCCACTGCAAAATCGCCACCAATGAAATATAAAACTAGACGACACGTCAATTCTCACCTACCTGCCCCGCGGTACTTGTACAGTTGCAGCAAACACGTGGCAGAGCGGATGAAGTGAAAAGATGAGTGCTATTAGAAAATTCACCTTATTATTCTACAAATGTTAAACAGCTGCTGATGCCTCAAAGACAACTTTGAAAAACATAATACTTGGCTACAATTCAGCTTGCATTCCATATACTGTATATTGTACATATTTCTCCTCCCCAGTATTTATTACTGAGAAAATTTACATAACTACAATATTTATCCCTTAAAGTTCATTTGCCTCTATAGCTTTCTCCCTACTTTAAAGTCATAATCATCTGTTGTGACATCACAGACTGTTGCCATGGGAGTAACTGCGTGTCACAAGCAGTGCATTATGACTTCAGGTAGGAAGAAAGCAACAGGAATAGTTGAACTCTTCAGAAGCAAAGATCCTGTTTTCATGCAAATGACCTAAAGTGATAAATGATGGGGAAGAGAAATATAGAACTAATGTAAGATCCAAGCTGAACTATGTCTTAATATTGTTTTGCTAAGTTCTCCTGAAGATGTCAGCTGCTCTTTAATAAATGTTCGTAGTAGCGTAGTTTTCGATCTGCTCTGGCTAGCTCCACAATTTAATAGCCGATCGTTGTACCGAAGTAGCTGTGTTTGCAACTGCAATATGGAAATAGTCAATCCCATAATGCAATGCACCTGTTTACAGACGGTGCCAGGAATGTTTTCTGAGTAGTATAGCAAAGTGATTGCTAAAGTTAACAAAAGTTTGATATTGTTGGTAGCAGTAACATAAAGTGACCGAACAAATCCTGATATGTCTGCAATAGTAATAACATGTAACCGTTACAATATAAATATATGCTAGAACAGTGAAAACACAGTAAAACTGTTCAAAGATTGGACCCCGTTTCTATTATTGTTTGCAAATAATAGCGGTTTGTATTAAATTGTGTAAATATTTACCATGTTCTAAGTGCTTTAATCCATTGTAAAAGTGAACCTTACTAGGAGTATGATAACTGCATGTGGCCATGTTTCCCCCAGCCAGGCATAAATTTTCTAGTAGAGTCCTTCTTTCTTGTGGATTAATGTTTTTGTGTCCCAAATTGCTTCACAATCCAGGAGAAGGATGGGAGAGATTTTTTTTTTTCAATAATTCAGTTGTTCAGGTTGTCCAATTGAGATACAGTTTTAGGTGGGGTCCTGTTTTTACCCATTAGTAGAGCTGGGTAGACTGAAATACTGAAGTTAAATGACTTGCTCAGTGCAACATAGTGAGTAATTGGCTCCAGTGGAATCTGAACTGGGGTTTCCTGGTCCCCAGGCATGTGTTCTAGTCACCATACTAATTTTCTGTTTCTGCTTGCAGCCATTAGGCATAGAGATTCAAACAGCAAAGAGACAGATTAGAGAAAGATTACAGAGAGAGAGAGAGAGGTTAACTGACTTCCTCCAAGTCACAGAGTAAGTAAGGTAAGGGACAGCTGTATGATTCAAACCCAGGTCTCCACATTCACAGCACTACACCCCAACCAGCAGGCCAAATTGCCTCTCTAAACAAGGGGAGAAAAAAATACAGACTGCAGTTTTATAGATGAAAAAAAGCTAATGTCTTTCAAACAGCATAAAAGCATTTCCGTAATGCAGACTGGGCCTCAGGCACGTAATGTGCTTTGTCAGATCTGAGCCCATTTCAGCAACGGGCCTAATTAGGAACATA
Organism: Neoceratodus forsteri; assembly: GCA_016271365.2. Taxonomy (NCBI): domain Eukaryota; kingdom Metazoa; phylum Chordata; order Ceratodontiformes; family Ceratodontidae; genus Neoceratodus; species Neoceratodus forsteri. The sequence goes on from JADMNL010000025.1 coordinate 119,323,599, forward strand.
TGAAAATGGTGTATCTGAACCACTTCAAACATTGACCTCTGGATCCCGTTCCTCACAGTACTCAGCTTTGCTCTTGAGTCCCTGCGTATCATTTATTAGCGCGGGGAAGGTACAAAGCCAGGCCGGGATTAGTCGAAAGGAAAAGAAGCAGTGGAGGAAGAATGAGAAATAAAGGTTCAAAGGAGACAGACCAAGCAGCTGAGGGAGCTGAAGGGGATGAGATTGATTTTTTTTGTTTGTTTCTTTCCGACCCTTGAGCTGAATTCTGATTTCAAAACAGTGGAGGATTAATACAGGGCCAAAAACGCACACACACACACACACACACACACACACATTTGTCATAAAAATAGATAAGGAAAAATATAAGAAACATCACAATCAATTTTCAATAAGGTGTAAAACAGGTCAAGGGAAAAAAATCAGACATCAAAAATTCACGTCCTATATCTCTGCATCGAAAGAAGCTGAACCCCATGGCCAAGAAAGTGGATTCCTTGGTTTCAGAAGAGTTGAGATCAGAATGTTTTGCCAAGTGCAATGCAGGTATTCATTGTGGACCCAGCTGCTCATACAACTAATCTGGAAAACTATTGACCCTTAACAAATAAAAATAAAATTAAATGACTGTGACTATTATCTCCAAATTCATCATTTGTAAACAGAGACTCAGATGTTAAGCTCTGGCCTGCTGTTGCCAGGTGAACTAGATGTGAACCCCAGATCTGCCTTTTTATTGAATTCTTTGCAAACAGCTTTGTTAATGCACTAGTTAAGGTTAAAGCGACAAAAGTAGGGAAATGTGGCTTTAGGATTTCCAACCCTAACACCCCACCCCCACCATACAGGCAGCAACAGGTGTGAGGTGTGCCTTGGGTTGTCAGCCCTAACGTTCACCCCATTCCATGAGTTAACAAGCTGAGATGGGTACAGTATATGAGAATGGGGTGAGGGTTAGGGTTGACAACACCAAGGCACACCCCACACCTGTTGCTGCCTGCAGGGTGGTAGTGGGGTGTTAGGGTTGGAAACCCTAATGCCACATTTCCCTACTTTTGTCGCTTTAACCCTAGCTAGTGCATTAATGAAGTTTTTTGCAAAGAATTTCCTTACTTTTTGAGATACTACTATCATATCCTTATTTGCCTGTGGAAGCGCAGGGCCCATATTGTAATCGTATCCTTACTTCCCTGTGGGAGCACTGGGCCCTCTGTGCCCTGCGCTCCCATAAGTCCATAATAGTATCCATATCTACGTGTGGGAGCACAGGGCCTTCTGGGCCCTGCACTCCCATCCAGCCATAATTTTTGAGATATTGTAATTGTATCCTTATTTCACTGTGGGAGCACAGGGCTCTCCATGCCCTGTGCTCCCGTAAGTCCATAATAGTATCCCTATTTGCATGTAGGGCCCTGCGCTCCCATCCATCCATACTTTTTGAGATAGTGTAATCATATCCTTATCTGTCTGTGGGAGCACAGGGTCCTCTGGGCCCTGCGCTCCCATCCCACGGTGTGTAGCGCCAAATAAACACCTCTCATTGCAATGTTATCCTATGGGAAACACAGGAAAAGTTAAATCCTGTATAACTCCAAAACAAATGAATATCTTTTCACCAAATCAGCAAAAGGCACATCTGTAGGGCAAGACCTTTGTACCCTGAAATTTTCAGACCAAAATTGTAAACCCTGTTTTCACAGCAGAGGGACAAAGAAATCACTAGGTACACCTCACATTAAATGTTATGCTATGGGAAACAAAGCAAAATTTAAACCCACAGAACTCCAGGGTAAAGTAATCTATTTTCAACAAACCAGCAGAAGGCACATCTGTGGAGCAAGCCCTTCGTACCCTAAAAATTCCAGACCCAAATTCCAAACTGTTTCTTCAGTGTGGTGTGACAAAAAACAGCTGTTAAAAAAATCATTTTTTCGCAAATCGTAAAACAGGATCCTTTTTCGTGTTTCTTTTTTCACAATTTGCAGAAAAAATCCCTTTTTTGCAAACTGCAAAACAGGATCCTGTTTTGCAACTCTTTTTTTTTCACAATTTATGAAAAAGGATTTCACCATGTTCAAAAAACACATTTCCAAGTCATTTATGTGGTAGCTGGGTGGAATGCGTTACCTGCAAAAGTGGTATCCAGTTGAACAGTGGACTGCTTCAAAAGGGGATGGGACAGGACAAGGGGGAGGGTAAATGGAGGGGAAGAGTAGAAGGGAGTGGCAGCTGCAGAATAAGGGACGCTAGCTGCACATTCGAGCAGACTTGATAGACCTCTAGGCCTTTATCTGCTGGCAAATTTTGTATGTTCGTATTGAAAAACTACCCCCAGAATCTGATAGAACGGGTCCCAATTAGGTAAAAACAATCATTGGTTTCTAGTAAAGCCATGTTTTTTTTACTTATTTAATTTTGTTTTCCTCGCTAAGAGAAAAAAAGATAGCGGCAGCATGAACAAAGATTCCCCATTTGCAATGTAAGATGACCTGTTTGCGACAAAGGATTACCCATTTGCGACAAAGAATCCTTTGTCGAGTTGGACATTTAACCAGAAAGTGAAGTTCCCATAGGAAATAATGGGAAACACTAAAATTTAATAACTTTGGAACGGATTAATACTTTTTCACCAAATCTTTAAAAGGCACATCTGTGACCTAAGACCTTTCTAACCTACATACTTCAGACCTGCATTCCACACTGTTTTTGTGCAGCAGTGTGACAAAGAATTGACAAAAAGAAAACTGGTAATTTTCACATTTTTGCACACACCATATCTCCTCACCCACACATCTGACTAGAACGGATCTTGGCACATCAAGAAATCTTCTATTCTTGATGGTGCGTACAATATTTCATGCAAATCAGTTGAATGATTGTGAAGTTATTAAAGTGCAAAATTATGAGTTTAACATAGAAGTGGATGTTGAACCCTAACTATCGAGGCATGACTGTGTCCCTATAATAAAGTTTATTAAAAAAAAATTACAAAAATCAATTCCTGGAAAAATTTGGTTTGCTTTGATTTTGTCCTGTCACTAAACATGTTCTAACGCCCACCATGGCTCACCCAGGTGATGCACTAGATGTAGATCATCTCTATTGCATATCTATACACTGCCAGGGTGTCACCAAATGTTTGTGTAAGAAGGCTGCCAATTGAAATTCAGCAGTTCTGAGGAGGTAAACATTGCGAGATTTCACTTTTGTGAATTTCCATGAAGGATTTTCCACAGAATTCTACCTCTCAATCATTAGTCACCCAAATAAGTGTGTGCCTGCGCCCCTAAAAATGGGTGACAGAGATAAAAGGTGTGACACCTCATCAAGTCTAGGAAATAAAGCTCTAAAAACTGTGTAAAGAGACTTGAATGGTGCATTAAGCTCACCATTCACACTCCCCCCGGCTAATCTTATCCAGGGTAGGTCAGTTCAAAGGCAAATTTTCTGGATAGTTTTTTTTTATTCTGTTTATGCCCATCACCAGTGCTGCCCTCATCTGCCTGAGTACCTCCCAGCCCCATCTGATCCTTCTGTAGCAATTCAATCTCACCTTCCAGGGGGCCACAGAGCAGCTCCTGCAGCTGTGGTGGATTCCGTTGGATAAGTGGACAGCAGTCCCCCTCAGGTCCAGCTAATGTGTGGAAAGTTGGTGGGGAGGCAGTTGAGTCAGTGGGGCCTGGGGGAGGGGAGGGAGAGAGGAGGGAGAGAGAGAGAGAGAGAGAGAGAGAGAGAGAGAGAGAGAGAGAGAGAGAGAGAGAGAGAGAGAGAGAGAGAGAGAGAGAGAGAGCTAGTGTGAGGATGTGCTTCCAGTATTGTCTTTCTTGATTTCTCTCTTCCCTTTGGATGCCAGTGGCAAGAATGTCATAGAGCACATGCACACACAAGACATGCTCACACTCTTATGTCAGTCAGCATCTGCCCTCACAAAAGAAACTCTGACTACACTTCCACCTGTGGTCAGTAAGGTGGTGGGATAGCAGCAGAGCCTACTACCTTCCCTCCCCAGAGGATGAGAGTGTCCTGTGTGATGCGCAGTCCTTCTCCCACCACCCCTGGCTTGCGTCCCAAACCTGGATCACTGGTATCCCGAGTGGCAGGCCTGAGGCTGAGCCAATGAGCTCTGGCTAGTTCCTAACATATTGGGAATATTTATCCTTGTAACAGCCCTTTGACTCTCCCAGGCTGCACCGGAACCCTTGGGGCAATTTAGCACATACCTCCGAGGGGGCCAGCCTAGGTTCCACAGTGGTATGAAATGTGTCACGTGCCTCCACCTGGGGGAAATGGCAGGTAATACCTGTGAATAAAGAACAGGTTACCACCCCCCAAGAAAATAAGTAAGCTGCCCCCACTTTAATACTTTTCCACATACAATAACAGTTTCCCACACAGTAGCAACCCCCCCAGCCCTCCTTCAATAGCATGATAGTGGATAAAATGCAAACAGTAAATTTATTTATTTGGGAAGGGGGAAAACAAGGAGGAGAATGTCAAATGCCATTCGCTTAGTTAGACAGTAACTGTCCCTGTAGCATTCCCCCCACCACCACCACTGGGTGCATCTATAATGTCCCTACATGGTGGATACCTCACCGGTTGGTGATGCAGGCCTGGGGTCTTTTGTCGGAGCCCAAATAAAACACTGAACACACTTTCAAACTTGAAATCCTGGTCTTGCTGAACTTTGATGTTACTCAAAATCCTGTTTGGAAACTACTTCCAGAATCCTAACTGGCTATCTAACTAATAGACTGCCCAGATCCACCGCTTGGGGCACTCACCGTTTTTGCAGTTCACACAGAGAGCTCACAGCTGGTTGAGTTGCACGGTACTATGGAGGGTCTCTGTTGGTGGTGCACCACTGGTTGAAGGCCTTGAAGCTGGATGAACTTGAGGCATGATGATCTTTGCGTGCCTGGCCTTGCCAACTTCACCTATGGGTCTTTATAGACAGACTTCACTCAGGCAGGCCTGTTCCATCCTTCTACACTGGGAGGTGTCATTGTCTTCAGTCCGAGGAACAAGGATGGACAAGGTTCTCCAAACTTCTCTGTTGCATCTCTGGTCACCCTACAGGACCAGTGCAGGGCAGCTAGGCTTCCGCAGTCTCTCACCTCTGGCCCCTATCTTAGGAGATGCCGCCACAAGCAGTGCTGGATCCTGTCACAGATGCTTGCCTCAACACTTACAGTCTCTCCCCTGGCTGAATGTTCCTTTCTCCAAGCAATTTATCTACCAAGGGGCTCAGTAGCTCATTCAGTATCAGCAGCCAAACTATTTTCTCAGTTCAAGATGCTGTCCAACTGCTGGGGCTGATAGGGAACAACTTTCCTGCTTTAATCAAACAACACAACAGCTATTCCTCTTGCGCTCAGTTTAGTAGTTTTATGTAGAGTCAAGGGTTAGAAGCAGCAAGGCAAAACTTCAGACACTTTGGCCCAGGAGCCCACACAGTCTCTCTCCTCACAGCCACACTGCAGCTGCTCTCGACGACTCTCTCATTCTGTCGGCAAAACAGTCCTATTTATAACTTCCTAGTAGCCTCCCTCTCATTGGCTGCAGTTTCCCTGGTGATCTCAGTGCTGGCTCTGTATTTTACCTAGCAGTCCCCATTCTGTAGTTTTCTATGGGGACTGCCATTTTGTCTGCCTTAGAGTTCTCTGCAGTCCAGCCCTGATTTATTCAATTTGAGCCCTCTAACAGAGCTAAAACTATATCCTCTGTGACTGGAGGCCTTCCGGTCACTCAGTCACCTTCTCCTAGGCTCCCCTGTAGCTTCTAAACCCAGGGATATGTGTGTTGTATCTATGACTGCATAGCCCAGCTGAAAATTTAGCAATGGCTCCTTTAAATTTTACTTCAGCATCCACGCAAGCATACTGGTTGCGTGGCCGCCATATTTTTATTTACAATAGGGCAGCCTGGCTTTTTAACCCACCAGGATCGCAGATTCCTTTTTTATATCGCTTGGAGGTGCGGAAACAATATTGGAGACTTTGGCCTCTCAGTATGGAGATCCCACGGGGCCAAAGACAGTACCAGCATTGGCAGCCCCAGCTTGCGAGGTGACGGGAGGTGTCAGGGTCCAGATCCCACCTGGGACCCCATGAAGCAGCACAGGAGCTATTTCAGGGCTGAAGCCCACATGTTAGCCCAATTTGGGGGGTTTACACAGGGTTTTATCCATAATCCCATCACCTGGCCTTTCCTGGACTTTACTCTTCCTCTGTTCTCCATGGCTTACGCCCATGATGGAGTCGTCAGAGTTCTACAAGCTCCATCGTGGGTACAGATCGGGTAGAGGGAGCACTGAGGTTGCCAGTGTGTGGCCTGTGGGAGGCCAGTTTTATCTTGCCAGGCAGGCAGGGCTTCCCCCATGTTCTTCCTGCTTTCCCAGAACACCTGTGGTGTGGGTGCTTGTGCACGTCATGCAAGAGAGCGTAGCATGGCACCAGCCAGCATCCTCCCTCTCTCAAGTAATGCTGCCTTCAGCACCACCTATGGTAACCAAGGTGGCAATCACTCAGCAGCAGATGTCTGCCTTCCTCCATCCCTCATGAGGAGAGGAGTGTATCATCTGGAATGTCCAACCCTCCTCCCTTCAGCTGTCCCCCACACGAGCCTTGCTCATTCCTGAACTCAGGTCACCAGTATCATGGGTGGTACCCTGACAGCTGCACTGATGGACTGTAAAAGTGCTGATTATTTTGTCTAGATAGGATCATGAGGTCTCCTGGCCATTACCCTGATTAACTATGTGGGACTACTATCCCTCCGTTATCAGTGGTACGTCTCTCAGATAAGCCAGGTAATAGTGAGTATCTAGTCTGGAAAGTAAAAATCTAGGTTGTCAGCCCAGTGATGTGGAGGTCTCAGGCACTGAATGCCTCACCTTCTGCTGTGCCAGTGACCCGGGTTTGGGAATGCATCAGAGTCACTCAGGGGCTGGCCAGGGGAGGGAGGATCAAGTATCCTCAGAACAGCTCTCCTCCCTCAAGGAAGGCAGTGAATGTGTCCCACTGCTCACTTTCTACCAAGAGGCATCTGAGTGGCAGCACAACTGGACCACATGGGGAAGGAACCCAGCAGACACTGGGGGGCATCTCCATGGAGGTGGAGCTTGCATATCACATCATTGCACGTGATGTGGGCCCGGGGATAAAATGGGGGAGAAAAACAACAAGATGATGGTCTGATCCCTTGCAGGTCCAGCACCAGTGACTGCACACCGCCATGGTCCTGTGACAGAGTACAACGGAGGCAGTTAAGCCCCAGAGAATCCAGTTAAGGGAGCCAGGGGATGGGTCTGGATGGGGGCAGGTCAGTGCAGACCAGGAGATAGAAGTATAAATTGAAAATAAAAATCCAAGTTATCCAGGTGCAGAGCCCATGATATTCGGATGACTCACTCCAGCACAAAATCATGAAATCCACGTGTATCCAAAAGTATAGAAGCAGTATCTAATCATCTTTAGAAAACAGTGTGTTGGTGTTCATGATGTTAAATATGAACTGAGTATCACAAATGAATCCAAATCTCTAGATTGAAGTCACAATGTACTGTAATGTGGGGGATGACATTCTCTCCATGTGGAGCAGAGGACTTCTGAGGGGTAAAATGAGAGAGTTCCTCGTAATATGTCACGGCTATGTGGTATGCACAGAATTCCACAAAATTCTGCATAAATGACCTGCAAAACCGATGGGAATGTATTTATATGTGCAACAACTGTTTGCAAACATTCATACAATATTAATGGTATTGTGGAAATAAATTGTGTAACTTTACTAAACTGTGCATGCAGAAATTGAGAAATTTTAAATACCGGTTGTGAGAACAAATTCCATTTGGGAGAATCCATGGAAGTTGTACTAGGCAAAATTGACATTCTTTCCATGGAATGTGGTCATGGAATTGAAAATAAAATTTACACAGCCCTAGTTCAGATACTCGAAGTGTGAGAACTGTCATTCTAAACTCTACAGAGATGCCTTGATGTTTGTATTAATGTTTTGTAATAACTGGCTTGTGTTTTTTTCCCATAGAAGGGGCAGGTTATAATTCGCTGCTTTTGTAACTTGCAGGTTATAATGGTGAGCACGCGTCACCTGCTCCTTCTCCTGCCTCACACTGCACCTCAGTGCACACTCGGTTGTCTAAAAGTCCCTCAAAAAAAAACAAACCTGAGGAAACTCTGTTGCAAGTGTCAAACGGCCGGAAGTAAAATGGCATTTGTTTAACTGTAAAACCATTAACAACAAACAGCAAGTACAACACCTTTTCCAGTAAAATGCAGACACTCTCTAACTGTGCTGCTAAGTTCGCTCTCTCAGCGAGCTCTATAGGAACACAAAGGATTCCTGATGTCAGTGACCTAATTAACATATTGCCATGGAAATCTTGAAGAAAACTGAGAAGAAAACATCCCAAAAACTAGAAAACTGCACCACGAAAGAAACTTTTTCAGCAGAGAAGTGCAAGTTTCTCTAAACAGTTACAAAAAAGTTTAACAGTTGAATCATGTTTTAGTGTTGTCCTTTTTCGTGTTGCCGCCTTCCCGTTCTTCCTTCAAAGACATTGAACTATAAACAAAAAAAAAAAGTTTTCTTTCAAAGTACCTTACTAGCTGCATTTTGCTACCTAAATTATGCCACAGTTTACAAGTTTCAAATGTTTACCACATTGTGTTCAATAAAAATGTTTGTGGCAACATCTTGCCAGCTCTGTGTCACACAATTGTTTTCCTCTTTGTGGTGAAAAACATAAGCCATCAACTACACATGACAATGCATGGGGGTGAGTGCATAAACAAGAAATGAATGCCCACCCTCGGTGTGGGATGCTTTTATAAACCTCTCAGGCTTTGCCCTCAGGATTTATGTAGCATCCTACACCTTGGGTGGGCATTAAGTAAGCAATAATAATGCCCGACAGGATGGGTGGTATTGGGCTATACCGGACCACTCAGGGGCATAATGAGGCCTGACACCACAGGCGGAAGGCCTTATAGCCCCTGGAAGGTCCGGCATAGTCCATACTGCCCACCCTGGAGGGTATTGCGCTTAGAAAATGGGTTCTATGTTAAATATTAGAAAATAAAAATAAAAAATTTAAAAACATTAGTGTAAATACTTAATTTTAATGAATAAAAATATTTTATGTAAAATAGTCCCTGCACTTCTGTCATTAGCACTAGAGGGCGTTGATTCATTTTGTGTTATGCCAGTTTGGTGACGGTCCTGTTTTCTCCCTCCCCCTCAACAGCAGAGTCCACCTATCTATTTTGTTACACCAAATGCCATTTTGTTTTCATGTTCTTTGTGTGTGTGTGTGTGTGTGTGTGTGTGTGCGTGTGTGTGTGTGTGTTTTTTAGTTAGAATTTAAAATGACCAGTAGAAGTTTCTTTTCATCTTTCAGTCCTCCCCAAGTTAAGTTTCCACCTCCCCCCCCTCGGACCTGGCTGTAATGTGCTCTGCAGTGAACTAAGCGCGATTGCTGGTGGTGGCTGCGGCACTGCCTGAAAAGAGTAACTGTCTGGTCTGTACTGTAGATGGAAATCTGCTGTTGGCTTATGGCAGTACAGCGCACTGGTGGTCAGCTGGTCAAAGGATAATAGTAGTAGAGAGGACTGGGCACATTTCATGAATGGGTGCTAGTGCCTTTATTTAGGTGGGTGAAATGTGTGAGAAAAACATTTTTTCTCATTGTGCCAGTTTAAGCATGAACTTGTTTTGGGGGTTCTGTGGAGGAACTACACAGTCAGAGCGGTCTGCAATGCGAAGCGCTGAAATGCGAGCTTTCCGTTGTAGACAGTGGAGCTTCCATTTCAAACTGAGCAGTTCGGGTTGCACGTCAGTGCGGTTCCCGTACCTAGCGGTAAGCATGGTTGATTGGGACTAGTACAGTAGCAAAAGGTTAGCACTTCAGAAAGGAGGTCACTCTCACTCTTTTGCTTGCTTAGCTTAACACAGCAGCTTCCAAAACCTAGCTTGTTCAAATTATTTTGCAGCTGCTCAAGCAGTAAAAACAGAACAGTCCAGGTATAACACTGAATAAAATGCTTGCTTGTTACTGTGGTCTTCCAGTTGCGTTTTTTTTTTTTTATTAAACAGTTTATAGCACACAGTTTGTGACTCTCACACAGACCGTCGACTGCAACTGCATCTTTGAAATAAAATTAAAATAATTTGAACAAGCTGGGTTTTGGAAGCTGTTGTGGTAAGCAAGCAAAAAGAGTGAGAGTGACCTTCTTTCTGAAGTGCAGACATTCCTCAACGGCAGTTTTGTGTGAGAAGCCTTTCAGTGAGCCCTGGTACGTTCACTTCTGATGTTAACAAATATTTAGCTACCGCACCTGTGATCTTTGGACTAAGGAGAGGTCAGGATAGTTGATGAGAGCAGGAGGCACAAAAATAAAAAAGGCAGGTTGAGCTCATTCACTCGCTCATTAAGCAAGTTTAGGAACATGGCGGTTGGGACAGTCACATTCGCTTATTGTTGCCAGTGAGGTTTGGAGAACTGTTTATTCTTTCTGTCTCCCAGCCTACTCCAGAGTGTGATTGCCTGCTTTTTCGAGTCGTAATGCTTCACTTGATACTAGCAGCAGATGGATTTGACGGGGGGGGGGGGCTTTTAGAAAATGGGTTGTAGAAAATCCCTCTCTCGCTAACCAAAAAAGACAAAAAATGGCAGTATTTTCAAACTGAATATTTTATGGCCCCATAATTTCTTATGGTAAACAGGCAGCCAGAGATTGGGCCTCCTTATTTCCTGGTCTCTGATGCCAGATACTGGACTGAGTAGCTGGTAGCCTAAGCCAATCAGCTTCTAAGATTTCCACAAACCATTTTCTAATTTCTCATTATGCACTCATCCCCATGCATTATTGTATATATAATTACTGGTATCCCTTTTTTCCCATAGGGAAACCATGGCGTAATTTGCCGTAATGAAGGATTGTTCATTACGGCAAACACGTGCACGATTTCCCTCACTGTGCGCATGTGCCCGCTGCACTTCCTCGCTTCGCGACACCGTGCCTGCTCAGGGAACCGCTATGGGACAGCAAACCGCCACCTTGACTAGGCGGTAAGTACATAAAAAAAAAAAATCTGCCTCAGTCAGTGCTGTGCACAAAATAAACAAAAACTATTTACAAAATCAAACTGCTGACTACGGCCACATACTTCACCTTCAGCGAACCCGGCTGCACAGCTAGATTTAATTTTATATAGTTACTGAGGCAAAAAAAGGGAAACCCAGCAATTATATAAAATAAAATATGGGTCTGGGTGTGAAACTCGAATTTACACACACCCTCAGGGTTAGATGCTTTACATAAACCCCTCGGATGTGTGTAAATTCTCATTACACACCCAGACCCATACTTTATCCTATATATAATAACTGGTGACCCCTATAATGGCTGGGTAAGCATTCTTGATAAAAGGCTGTAATGACCTGCTAAATTACATAATAACTCGAAAACAGGTTATTATGGCGTTTTTCTCCTTGCGCTCTCACTTCACTGTATTTGTGTGAGTATGGTGTCTGCTCAGAGACATGCTCGCTTGCACAAATACAGCTTAAAGAGCAGGTGCTTAGTAAAGGTGCATATCTTAAAGAATGAAGGTTTGGGGCCTTTAGATGCCTCCGCAATCATTCAGTTTCCTTTTATTTGTTTATTTACTTACTTTTCCATCTTTTTATTTGTATTTTGCCAAGTGCTAGTGAAAAAAGAGTCCAATGGAGTCCCTGTGTGATGATGTCATAAAATCCTTACTAGTAAGGTTGCCAGAGTATTTCCATGGGAAACTACAAATCTGTTGTCAGATTTTTCTGCCACCAAAATATTATATATTTCCTAGAAATATGTGATTTTTGAGAACATGTGGGGCCAGCTTACCTCTCAACTGTCCCTGATTTTCAGGGATGTCCCTGATTTTGCCTCAAATTTTTACTCTGTCCCTCCTAAAAATTGTGTTTCTGTGACCAAACAGTGTAGGTTGCAAGCACAAAATAATGTTAAACATTAAAGTTGCAGACTTGGGGCCAGATATTCAAAACTTTGCGCTGGGCAAAAATCATTTGCGCAGGTTTAGCGAGGGATTAGCGCGGGTCTGCCATATTCAAAAGGCCAAATAGCGCGGGCAAACTGCATTAGCGCCAGGCAAAAGTATAATGTATGCAAGGGGCAAACTGACATGAATACAAGCGCAATGCTATATTCAGTGGCCTGGCCGTCTAAGTGGTTTCGCCGACCTCCAGCGACAGTTAGCGCCGGTAGATTTACCGCCTCAGAAAAGCTGGTCTTAGTCCTGGCAATCAGCTTTGGCGCAACATAAATGGCTGTGCCTGGATTTGCTGGTTTAGCTGGTCTTGGCGCCGACCCTAATATATAAATATAACACATAGATAAAGCCAAACATAGTGGAAGCTTGTTGCTAACCAATGGCATCACAATGATGCCATCATCTGCCACCAGTCCCAGCCATGCCAAGCAGTAAGTGGTGACCCTGCAGCAGTGACAGCATGGCAGTGTAGCCATACAGCACACACCTGCTGACCACACATATCTGTGGACAAAACAGATGCCAGCACACACATGCAGCACTGTGGGCATGGAGGATATTGAGGGAGTGTGTATGGGGTGGCCAGGCTGTGCCACAGACCAGGTGGCCACAAGGCTGGGACTCAGCATGCAGTGCACATGGGCCAGTATTAGGAATACCCCCAACACTAGTGTGCCTTTCGGATACTATATGCCCCCCCAGCCACATACCACAGCTGTACAACTGCCACAACACACAAAGCCAGATATGTACATGTCACTGTGAGCATCACATGCCACAGGTACAGCATCTGTGGGTCACACAACAGTGTAACAGTAATGTCGACTGTCAGTAAACACCTGCAGGTTGGGCCTGTCACTGTGTACAGTGCAATCAGCATCACTTGCCCTACACACCATAGGCAGTGCTACGCCCTCACATTACTGTCTCCCTTGCTACTGTAGTGTCTGCTGTGCACTGTAGCATGCCCTACAGTGTGACAGTTGCATGCAGCACCACCACCACCTGTGCCTATGCTGTCCTGTCCCCTGGGGTACAATATGCTATGCTATGCTATGCTGTACTGTTTACCTGTAGCCTGTAGCTATCATCTCGCACTGCCAGACTGACCTACAGATGGAGCTGCGTTGGACCTTGTCTGCCCTGTACTTCCAGACTGACCTACAGGTGGCTCTATGGGACCCTGCAGTAACGCTAGGCAAACTGTGTGCAAATCAGGGTATAATGAGATGCTAATCCGGTTGTTTGCCCAGAGACTACCTAAGTAGGCTCATTTGCATGGCACTTTTGAATATGGTACATTTTAGCTCCGGCAAGCGTGTTTGCTCCAGGCTAACTGTTTAGCTCTGCGCCAATGTGTTAGCGCCGCACTAATGGTAATGGGGAATATTGTAAAGTTTTGATCACTGTTCTTCTCATCTGCTGCTTCCTGCAACTGTACTGAGTCCATGCATTTGCTGACACACACATTGGCCACGTAGTTCGCTCTGTACCTGCCCTCACGCTGTTGTGTACTGTGTTGTTGTTGTGGGTTGCACTTCCTGGTTGTTTTATTCAGTGCTGTCTTATTCCAGGGCAATGTTTGCCCTGCACTCTCAGCCCAGTTTGCATGGCCTCATTACCATGCTATATTCAGAAGCTGTTTGCCCTGGGCTATTCCGTTTGAATATGGCTTGCTTTGTGTTCCGGGCTCAGTTTGCCCGCTGGGCAGTGCTAATTTTGCCCCTGGGCAAAGTTTTGAATATCTGGCCCTTGTTCTTCCTTAGAAAATGCATTTTACACTAAGCCCCTTATTCTACCAGCTTCCTGAGTGGATATCAACAATTTTGAAGATGTGTCCCTGATTTTGGTCTTTTGTCCCTGACCTTTTTAAGCCTTGTCCCTGGTTTATGAGACAGGAGAATGAGAAGTATGGGGGCCAGATATTCAAAACGTAGCCCCGGGGCAAAATTAGCACTGCACGGTGTGCTAAATTAGCCTGGAACCATTTGCATGCTATATTCAAAGGAATAGTCCCAGGGCTAAAGCAGCTGAATATAGCATGCAAATGAAGCCATGCAAACAGGGCTGGGAGTGCAGTGCAATAACAGGCCAGCAAATAAGAACTCTGAATATAGCATTCGGGAAGTGCAAATCGAAACAGCAGCCTAGTGCACACAGACGTGAAGGAAGGTAAAGGTGAACTGTGGCCAATGTGTGTGCTAGCAAAGAAGTGGATGCACTAAAGCTGTAGACAACAGTGCAGGCCAAATACTGCATAACTGTGTTATGGTCGAGACAGGTTTTCGCATCACAAATACATTTATGCAGTGTTTGCACAGGGCTAACACATTTGCCCAGCACTAGGATGTTTGCCCAGGGCAAACATTTGCTATATTCAACAATGACATGCAAATGAGCCTACTTAGGCAGAGGGTGGGCAAACACCCATATTAGCATCTCATTATGGCCTGATTTGCATGTAGATTGTGCAGCGCTATTGCAGGGTCCCACAGCTCCACCTGTAGGTCAGTCTGAAGTTACAGGGGCAGGCTGAGTCTGCTCACAGCTCCACCTGTAGGTCAGGCTAGAAGTACAGGGGCAGGCTAGGTCTACTCACAGCTCCACCTTTAGGTCAGTCTGGAAGAGCATGGTGGTGGCTGCAGGCTACGTTTGTACACAGTTTCATAGACTATTGTGCCCCAGGGGACTACACAGCACAGGCACTGGTGGTGGTGCTGCACAGGTGCTGGTGCTGCATGCAGTAGTCAAACTGTAGTTCCTGCTACAGTGCACAGCAGATGGTACAGAAACAAGATGGGTGGTAGTGTGGGGGACACAGCAATGCCTGTGGTGTGTAGGGCAGCAATGACTGCTACACTCCACACAGTGACAGGCCCATCTGGCCCAGAGCCCAATGTATTTAATTGAGAAACTAAATATATTTTTCTATCTTTTTCAAATTAAATTGATACTTATTTCATCAACAAACGTTACATTCTGTATGTTTGCAGTATAGTGTTCCATCTATATGATGTTATGTTTTTGAATACAATAATTAGCTTCTCTTTACTTCTCTCTAAGTAAAATCTGGTTATGAAGAAAATGCCACCTGCTAAATTATAATGAAAGATCACATGTTATCAAACATCACATATTTCTATTAAATATATAATATTTTGGTGGCAGAAAGTGTTATTTCTCCATAAAAATCTGAAAACAGATTTGTAGTTTCCCACTGAAATACACTGGCAGCCTTGCTAGTAAGGATTTTATGACATCATCACACAGGGACTCCATTGACTCTTTTTATGTTAGCTTGCACACATGTGCAAGAAACAGTGCCATCATCGGAGATCTCGGAGGTGTGTCACTTCCTCCTCCAATTCAGTCAGTGTGTTGGCAGGCGCGGCCCCTGTAAGCCAATGCATGCTGGAGCTGTCTATGACAAGCTCCAAAATGCAGTGGCATACAGTTCAAAGGGGGAGCTATGCTTGAGTGAGCAGCGATAAGATATCGCCTGCTCATGCGCAGCTCCCCCCCACACACACACACACACAGGCGTGTGCGCCTGCACGCACACACACAGTGTATAGCCGACGGGGTGCCCAATCCCCATCGGCTGTGCTGCCTCCCCGCCCCCCAAAGCCTTCCAAAATGCCATGCTGGGTGCCCACCCCAGTGTGGCAACTAATGATATAGCTAATGGAAAGCCCAACTTCGTCGGCTTCACTGTCCTCACCCCCCAGTACTATGCCACGCTGGGAGCCCACCCCAGCATGGCAATCGATGTTAGGCTGACGGGGTGCCCAATCCCCGTCAGCTGAATGCCCCCCAATCGCTTTGTGCCACGCTTGGAGCCCACCCCAGCGGGCAAACGCCCTGCATCGCCCTTTTTGTTTTTTAACCTGAAAAAGAAAAACGGTCCCACGTAGTCTCCTGCCCTCCCACAACCCGCACCCACCCACTGCGCACCCAGCCTCCCCACACCCCTCACCCCATACTTACCCGGAGCTCGGGCGCGATGATTTTCGTGGACCGAGAACACGCCTGCACTCTTCAAAGCCGACCGCGAACTGAGGAAATGCCGTAAGCTGTATAATGGGCTAGACAGGGGTTTTCAACTTTGTTGCATATCTCAGGCATTTTCATTTTGCACCAATTTTGAAATATGGTTTTTGGACTCTTCATGATCGTCACTGTCATGGCGCTATTCGCCTGAAGGATGATTTCGCAGTCACCGCGCCAAATCACCTTTGGGCCTGAATAATGCCATGACAGTGACATCATTCATGAGAAGGTCCGAAACCCCATGTTGAAAATTTGGTGCCAAACGGCCGAAAATGACTGTTTTACGAGCGCAGTTGCACAGTTCCCACGCAGGCTCGTAAGTTCGCAAATTTTCAATATTTTCACTCCAGATTTCAACATTGCCATTTTACCACACCTTCTTATGAGTAGTATAGCTGTCATTTTCACATCTCACCCAAAATGTGTTTCGCCATGTAACGCACAATGGTGCAGTCGGTGTGCGAAATCAATGTATGGACAAATTAAAAAATCTCAGTGACACTGTTCATGAGCAGAGGTCTTAAAATGGCTATGTTGAAAATTTGGTGAAAAATTCTTAAAATGACTGTTTTACGAAGGCATGTTGTATAGTTACTATGCACGCCTAAGTTCGCAGGAATTTTCAATATTTTCACTCCAGATTTCAACATTGCCATTTTGCCACACCTTCTTATGAGCAGTACAGCTGCCATTTTTCACATCTCATCCAAAACGTGTTTCCGCCCATGTAGCACACAATGGCGCAGTCGGTGTGCGAAATCAATGTACGGGACAATTAAGAAAATCACAGTGACACTGTTCATGAGCAGAGGTCTTAAAATGGCTATGTTGAAAATTTGGTGAAAAAATTCCTAAAAATGACTGTTTTACGAGCGTGCGTTGTACAGTTCCTATGCATGCTCGTAAGTTTGCAAATTTAATATTGTCACTCCAGATTTTCAACATTGCCATTTTATTACACTTCCTTATGAACAGTACAGCTGCAATTTTTCATATGTCGCCCAAAATGTGTTTTCGCACATGTAGCACACAATGGTGCTGTTGGAAAGTAAAGCAATGTTTAGGACAGATTAAGAAAATCACAGTTACACTGTTCATGAGCAGAGGTCTTAAAATGGCTATGTTGAAAATTTGGTGAAAAAGTCCATAAAATGACTGTGTTATCTAGTGAGCATTGCACAGTTTCCACGCACTTTGTTAGTTCATGACTTTGTAATATTTTCAGTCCAGATTTTCACCAGTGGCATTTTTCCACACTTCCTTATGAACAGTACAGCTGTCATTTTTCACAACATGGCTGAAGTGTGTTTTCACACTTTCAGCGCAGAGATGCGTGGTCGCTGTGGGAAATCATTGTTCGGCACAGATAAAGAAAATCACAGTGACACTGTTCATGATCGGAGGCACCACAATGCCTGAGTTGACAATCTGCTGTAAAAAATCCCCAACCTAATTATATTACGGGTGTGCGTTGCACAGTTTCTATGTACTGTGACTTCACCATTTTTTTATATTTTTACTACAGATTTGCAACATTGCCATTTTTACACCTCCCCATGAACAGTACAGCTGTCATTTTACATCCTGTTCGAATGTTTTGCACCTGTGGTGCTAAATGCCGTAGTCACTGTGCATAAGCAGCTTTCGGCTAACAAACTGATATTCCCCCTGTTCATGAGGTGGGGTCACAAAAAAATGTTGAAAATTCGGAGTGAAAATACCAACGAATGCCTGAGGTATTAGGGTTTCCAACCATAACGCCCAACCCTGTAGAGAATGACAGGCATCAGGGGTGTGACTTGGGATTCTTGCCTGTGATGCTCATACCATTCCACACCCTGCAGTCAGTGAGAGGCATCGAGGTATGCCTTGGACTCTTCGCCCCAAACTTCACCCCATTCTCCTATATCGCACCCATCTCACCATATTTCCTAATGAAATGGGGTGCGCATAAGGGCCAAAGACCCCAAGGAACACCATGACAGTTGTCAGTGTCTGCAGGGTGGGGTGTGGTGAAATGGCGTGGCCGTTATGCCCGACGACCCAAACGCACACCCCAATGCCTGTCATTCTGTGCAGGGTGGTGGTGGGGTTGGCTTCAGTTCAATACTTCACTGCTATTCCTATTACGCAGCTCTGTAACTTCTACACTACCACTGTCAATGCCAGCAAGCAAACATTCAGCATTGACAAATGCTTGTTTCACTAGCAATTGGCAAAATACAAATGCAAAGATGGAAAAGTTGATTGTAGAGGCATCTCGAGGCCCCAAACCTGCATTCTCTTAAATATGCACCCTTACTAAGCACCTGTTCTTTAATTTTCCTGTCTGTTGAAACCTTGCACCAGTTGTTAAAAAAAATAATGCCTGTGCAAAGTTTGTTTTATAAGGATTTTTCACACATCCTCAGTGGGTGAAAAATCCTCATAACATACACCTGTGCAGGCATTATTCTCTATGTAAACTCCTCCAATATGGGGATTATGGTATGCTCAATGTGTCCCCTGTTGTGTGCTGTAGTGAGTTAGTCCAGAGACAGAATGCTCAGCACAGATACAGGAACTTGGAGGATGGAGAGATTCAGGAGGTAATCTGCTGCCGTGGCTGCTGGAGAGAGCAAGAGGGTTTCCCATAAGTGTGCTTTCTTTTTTTTTTTTCCACCCCGTGCTTGCTGGTCCACCACTCCTTCGGGCTCTACCAAGTTCCCCCCAGCCCCCACTGTCCTTACCCAGCCCTTCTCTGATCCTCATATTGCAGCCGACCCCGGGGATATCCCAGTGTATCCCTTTGCCGGTTGGGTCCCCCTCCTCCAAGGGGGAAGGCACCGGGGGGAGAGGCGTGACCCCAGCACATACTCCTAGGGCCCGGGGATGCTGCTGAGGAACAAGAGGCCCTGGGAAGGTGCTGGAGGCCCTCAGGGAACAGAGAGCCATCATCCGGCAGCCAGCAAGTGATTTTCCTGGCTTTCTTAAGGTGCATGACGTCCGGACGTCAAGGCAAGAGCTGACTTCTGTCACGCACCACCCCAATGACCCTGATGCGTTACTCTACCCCTGGCCTCCACCAGTGGTCGCTTCAACACTGGGTCGCAGCCCCTTCCCTCCCTGAAGTCAGTGAGCAGTCGTGGGACGCCCAAGCTGCCTCCCTCCGGCCGGCCCTCCAGCGACAAGTGCTCTTTCTGATGGACTAGCACCCACAATCAGTAGTCCTGATGGTCAGTCTTAGGTAACCTGTGAACAAGGTGACCACAATTGAGCACTTACAAAAACGGTGACTCAGTTACGGTGCCTGTGTTCCGGGCTACCTGGCAGGGGCGACGACCGAATACCTGGGAGGGCAGGTACTGTGATGGGAAGTATGTACATATATGCTCTATGCGCACGCACATGCGCCGTAGGGGAGAGGCAGGGGAGGAAATGGGGTGGCGGGCAGTTGCTGAGCTGGTCCACTAGCATGGTCAGTTGAGAGGTGTAGGTGCAGGTTCGGGTCCGGCGTGATTCATTTTTTTTGCGGCAGGCGGCTTTTTTTGTTAAGTATTTCACTCCTCTGACATGCACCTCCTTGGCATTGAGAATAATTTAATAGAGGTGCAGGGGGGTAAAGTCTCACATGAAAAGGAAACCCATAGATATCGGGCACCCTTTTCCCATTGTCATGAGTGTGCATCGCCGAAATTCATTTTCAGCAATGTACACTCACCCTAACAGCGATTGCTATTCCACGATTGCCATTATGACACAGAACTAGAGTCTTTGGTGGGACCTAGAAGGAAGGGTCAGAGGCTGGTGTGGTTGAGATTGGTGTAGCCTCAGTGGGTTAAGCTGGGAGGTGTGCTCTGGGAAGACAGTGCAGAGGCACCAAGAGAAGGACCAGCCGGTAGTGGCAGGAAGGAGATAGAGTTTTGTCTTGTCTGACAGCAGGAACCTGATTGGCACCACATAAATCCTGAGCCCATGTCTAGTCACAAGATGCTCCAGACTCATCTCATCGTGGAATGGCAGTAGCCTCAGTCAGAGGAGCCCCAAGAATGGGGTTGGTTGTCATCAGCTGAAGTACAGAGGGAGAGATGCTACTGCTGGGGCACAGGAGATGTAAGTGGGAGTCATGGCTCCATTACAAACAAGAGCATGGGCCTTCAGGTTCCTAAAATGAAGAGCAGCTAAAGTGAGCATATGCAGGGAAGCAAGCCCCGGAAGGCCTAAGTCCAACAGAGCATAGGGCAAGAGCAAGCGACTGGGCAAAGCTGTAAGCTCCAGATCCCCCCACTGAATTCCTATTGAGAAGGGTCTGGTATTAACAGGAATGTGATACCATCAAGGAAAGTTTGGTCCTCAGCTATGGGCCTCAACCTTAGAGGTCTATTAAAGGCCACTGGTGGGACCATTGCTTGTCTCTATGCGGTTCTCCTTTCTCTCAAGCCAGATTTTGCCTTCCTCTGAGCTGAGACGGTATTCTCAGGCACAATTCAACTGATGATGTATGTGCCCTTCCTTTTATGAGGGTATGAGGGTGATACTCTGTTCATATTTAGCATCATGAAGACCAGCACACTGTTTTCTAAAGATGATTAGATAACCCTTCTACACTTCTGAATACACCCGGAACACACCATTCCGTGGCTTAGCCACTTTAACTGTAAAATAATAGTTCCTCACATCCTTTTTAAACTTTCCCCCTGTTAACCTGCACTCATGAATTCACATCCTATCCTGTCTATTTTTTGTAAATATCTCCTCACAGTCCACCTTGTTAATTATTTTCCAGAACTTGAAGGTCTCTATCATATCCCCCTTTCCCTTCTGCTTTCAAGTAAATAAATAGGATCTGCCCTCCTGGTTCTGAATCATCTTGGTCACCCTGTATCATACCTTCTCTAGTCCCTGCCTTTTTAGGGATGCAGTGGGCATAGCCCTGCAGATCTCTTGCTATGAGAAAAGGACTCCTGCATTCCTTCTGACCAAACAACATGCTGGACACGGAGCGAAGTTGCCTCTGCATCCCTGGAGCACTCCTCTCCTTGTCTCAAGGGCACTGCACCATTTTTTTCTATAAACCTGGTGGTGTCTAATCATAACACTGGGGATTGGAATTTGATGTCCTCTTATGTTTCTGGGGAGGATGCAGGATAGAGCGGTGCTGAGAGGAAGGGTCAGGTGGAGGTGATATCTATAATTTAAAAGAAAAAATCAGCAGTCATGGCACACTCCACCATGTCCAAGATGACTGCTGCAGTCCACTGCGCATGCGCTAGTAGTTGCACATGCGCAGTGGTGTGGGCGGCCATCTTGGGCACAGCAGGAGTGTGCCATGACCATCAGTTTTTTTCTTTTAAATTACAGATATCCCCCCACCTGCCCCTCCCTCTCAGCACCCACCACCCCACAACCCCCCCCAGAAACATAAGAGTGACACTGGGGTGCCTAATCCCCAGTGTCATGTTGAGGATGCCACCAAGTCTTTTTTTTCCATATCCCCACCTGATCCTCCTCCCTCCCTCTCAGCACCCACCACCCCACTTCCCCTAGAAACACAAGAGTAACACGGGGTGCCCAATCCCTAGTGTCACAATAAGGATTTTAATCCCCCCTCACCTGACCCTCCTACTCAGCACCCACCACCAAAATCCCCCCTAAGAAACGTAATAGTGGCACTGGAGGGTGCCCAATCCCCCAGTGCAGAAATCCTCAGTCTTTTTTAATGTTATTTGTACCTGTAAAAAGAAAACCGTTCATTGATGTCTTTTGTGACCAAGACTCCTCCCACCCAACCATCTCACTCAGCACCCACCACCCCATATCCCCCCAAGCCCTTACTTACTGATCGGAGGTCTAACGCCATAACCTTCTCTGGACCACCACCATTTTATGGGCACTTTCTCCACCATTGTTCATGAGTTGGGGTCATATGATGGCTATGTTGAAAATCTGGTGTAAAAATATTAAAAAACAAAGTTATGAGACTATGTTGAATTTTGCAAACGCAGGCTCATAACTTTGGTACTTTATTTACCTCAAATTTACAACATAGCTAAGAGCCTTATACAGTACCCTCATGAATGTGATAGCTGTCATTTTTCAGATCCTGGCCAAAATGTTTTCTTACATCCTGAAAGGTGATTTCACAGTCCCTGTGTGAAATCACTTTTTGGGCAGGAGATGAAAATGTTCTCTGCCACTGTTCATGAGGTGGGGTCATAAGAAGGCAATGTTCTAAATTTGGTGTAAACATATTAAAAAACAACAAAGTTGCCGGTCCGGTGGCGTTGAGGGTTGAGATGCTGGATGCCACACATCGCGCTGCACCGGTGACCTGGGTTTGAGAACAGGCCTGGGTCTTCAGGGGTCATGGGGGGGAGGGAGGAGTTGGACTGAGCCACTGCCTGGCAGCTCTCCTCTCCTGTGGAGGGCTAAGCACTGATCCGAATAGCAGATGGTGTCGGGAGAGGAGGGCACTGTGAGGCACTTGCTGGAAACTGTGTTTCCGCATGACTCCCTGCCTGGACTCCGGTCCTTTGCACTGGCATCCCCTGATGGGTGGGTTTAGGGACCACACAATCACTGAAAAGTAACCATGTAAAATCCCAACCCTGTAACAGGGGGGATGGGCACTTCAGATGGGCAGCACGTCGCCACCAAGCCCGGGCCAGCAGCTGGGTAAAAAATGTGATATGAAAAAAACAAAGTTATGAGTGTACATTGAATTTTGCGAATGCAGACTCGTAACTTCTTATTTATTTAGTTTTTGTTGACCAGGAAAGTGCACTAGACAAATCCTGCCTATTTTCAGGCATGACCCCGGGGGGGAGGGGCATACAGATGAATATCAACTGACCTTGAACCAGATGAAACTGTTGGTGGTATTTTGGTGAATGAGGGAAATTTGGCCAGGACACCGGGGAAATCCCCCTACTCTTTTCAATAAGTGCCATGGGATCTTTAATATCCACCTGAACTACCACCAATCCAGGCAGATGGGACCTCGGTTTAATGTCTCATCTGAGAGATGGCACTTCAGAAGTGCAGCACCCCTCTCATGCTGCACTACAGTGTCAGTACTGGGATATTAACCCAAGTGCCAGATGTGGGAATTGAACCCACAGCCCTCTGATCTCCCGGCCTCAGAGGCGAGTGGGCTACCTACTGAGCCACTGACACTTTGGTCATTTTCAATATTTATTTTATCCCATATTTATGACATAGCCATATCTTTATAGCACCTCATGAATGTGACAGCTGCAATTTTTCAAAATCTGGCCAAAATGTTTTTTTTGTTTTTTTTTACGTCCTGAAAGGTGATTTCATGGTCCATGCATGATATCACCTTTCAGGCAGGAGTTGAACATTGTCTCTGCCACTGTTAATGAGGTAGGGTCATAAGAAAACTATGTTCTAAATTTGGTGTAAAAATATTAAAAAATAACAAACTTATGAGCTTATGTTGACTTTTGGTAATTTTCAATATTTTTACCTCAGATTTACAACAGCCATATCTTTACAGCACCTCATGAATGTGACATCTGTCACTTTTTAAAATCCTGGCCAAAATGTGTTTTTGCATCCCAAAAGTTGATTTTGCAGTCCCTGCATGAGATCACCTTTCAGGCAAGCGTTGAAAATGTTCTCTGCCATTGTTCATGAGGTGGGGTCATAAGAAGGTTATATTCTAAATTTGGTGTAAAAATA
This sequence comes from Neoceratodus forsteri, assembly GCA_016271365.2. Taxonomy (NCBI): domain Eukaryota; kingdom Metazoa; phylum Chordata; order Ceratodontiformes; family Ceratodontidae; genus Neoceratodus; species Neoceratodus forsteri. The sequence continues at coordinate 119,347,407 of JADMNL010000025.1, forward strand.
TTTAAAACCAAAAAAGGTATGAGGCTACAGTATGTTGAATTTTGCAAATGCAGACTTGTAGGTTTGGTAATATTCAATATTTTTACCACAAATTTTCAACACAGCCATTTCTTTACAGCACCTCATCAATGTGACAGCTGTCATTTTTCAACTCCTGCCCAAAATGTGTTTTTGCATACCAAATATTGATTTTTCAGTCCCTGCACGAGTTGAACATTTGATCTGCCCTTCTTTATGAGGCAGGGTCATAATAAACCTATGTTAAAAATTTGGTGTACAAATATTACACAATGACAAATTTATGAGCCTACATTACATTTTGCTAGTGTAGGCTCAAAGCTTTGGTAATTTTCAATATTTTTACCCCAAATTCTTATGCTGCAGCCCTATCAGCTCTGGCCAGTGCATGTTTGTTTTGTGGGGACTCCAGGACTGAGTACAGTGCTCCAGATCTGGCCTCACTAGCAACCTATACAGAGGTAACATTACCTCCTGCTTTCTGCTGTCAAACCCTCTCATGTTGCACCCTAGCATCCTATTAGCCTTGCTGAAGGCCTTGTTACACTAGCTGGTTTGTTTAAGGGAGTCACTAATGATGACTCTTAGGTCCATTTCCTCTGATGTTGTGTCAAGCTTAACCCCCCCCATCCAATGTTCTGGGTTTTTTGTTCTCCATGGGCCCCATTTTCAAAAGATTTGGGTGGCGCATCCCAGAATGAACTGCCAAAACCTGGACATGTGCCTGCTGTCGGGGGCGTACCCATATTAAAAAGGCACAGATGGACAGTGCACCACTGACAGTGCCGACACACACAATATTGTGCTGTGCCTGTGCAAATGAGGGGCCCCCCATGCATATTCAGTGCAACACAATATTGAGAAGTTTCAGAAGTGCAAATCAGCCCCCAAGCAGTGGCACCGGTTTATGCTTCTAAAACCCTACCCTAACTAGTGCACAGACATGGCTGCCCACTGTTTAGGGCAGGGAACCCTGGTGGTACAGTGGACCCTCCCCAGCCCTGATCACATTTACAAAAAAGAAATATGCCCTGATCACTTTAGTAATAATAAAGTCCCGTTCCCCTGCTCCCTGGTAGTCCAATGTCTCCCCTCCCAGCCCCGATCACATTGATAATAATGAAATATGCCCTGATCACTGTAGTAATAATAAAATTCCAATCCCCTGTTCCCTGGTAGTCCAGTGCCCCCCCCCCGCCCTGATCATGTTGATAATAATGTAACATACCCCGATCACTTTAGGAATAATAAAATTCCAATTCCATGTTCCCTGGTAGTCTAGTGTCCCCCCCAGCCCCGATCACTCTGATAATGATGAAATATCACCTATGGGGGCCGCAGCACATACCAGTGTGTGCTGCATAGTACACCTATGGGTGGTAGCCCCACACCCTGGTTGCACTGAGCAGCACATGGCGACCCCTTGTTGTGCACCGTGCATCTAGGGTCCGATATTCAGACAGATTGCATGGTCTGTTCAGATTGTGCAATCTGTTTGAATATGGCACCAGAGCTGGCCGGCCTAAGTTATATGTGCAGTGCACCATTTTGCACATGCATCCGACTGGCTCTGAATATGGGGGCCCACGTGCATAACTTTGCACTTTTTGGCATTAAATTTTAGTTGCAAGACTTTGGAACAATTTTCTAGCCATTGCAGGTCTAAATGCAACTCCTTATCCCTTCTACCTTGTTGTCTTAGTCATCACTCCCGCACAAGCAGGAATTTATCTCCCAAGACCTAAGAAATCAAGTAGGAAGTGGTTGGAAACTATCGGGAACCGGATACAGGACCACACATCCTCAGGCCCAAGGGCAGAATCAATAGTAGAAAATAACAACAGGGGTTCCAGACTTTGGAAAGGGATCTGCATCAATGCCAGAAGCCTGGAGAACAAAATAAGCAACCTGCAGACAATGATGGCAGATTCCTGAGTGGACCTGGTGGCCATCACGGAGACTTGGGCATCAGAAAAAAATGACTGGGACCTTTCAGTCCTGGGCTATACCCTCTTCAGACAGGACAGAAGCGAGGGCAGGGTGAGGGGTAGCATTATATGTAAAGGACGGGATAAAGGTCATCACAGTAGATAGCATCAAAAAGGAGAGTGTGGAATCCCTGTGGATGCTACTCAACTCGGCAAAGGGAGAGAGGATCCACATAGGAGAGATATACCGGCCTTCGGGGGCAGGCTGAGAGCAGGGACGAGGAGCTCCTAGAAGAGATCAGGGGTGTAGCACAAAAAGGGGATATAGTGGTGGTAGGTGACCTGAATATGCCTGATGGTAACTGGAGCATCCCAGTGGCAGGTTCTAATAGGAGTCAAAAGGTGGTTGATGCCCTTCAAGACTGCCTACTTACACAACTCGTTAGTGCCCCAACTTGGCTGGACACCATCCTGGATGTAGTCCTCACTAATTCTGAGGGAGTAAGTGTTACAGGGTTTGGGGAGCCACTGGCCAATGGTGACCACAACTCTGTGTGGTTTGAGTTAGCCTTAGAGGTAGAAAAATTGCAATACAGGGCTGAGGTTTTGAACTTTAGAGGAGCAAATTTTTACAAAATGAGGGAAGTAGTTAGAAGCAGTCTGTTAAGGATACAGGACCAGTTAGAGCAGTTAGATGTGGAAGAAATATGGGGTCTGGTTAAGATTTTTAGAGGCTACCAGGGTGTGCGTAAGAACAGTGACCAAAAAAAACCAAACATAAAAAAAAATCTGGTTCAGTAGCCAGGTGAAGTCTACAACTAGGGCCAAAAGGGGGGCCTATAGGAATGATAAAAGAACGTAGGAAGACAATGTATGGGAAGCTTACATTCAGAAGAACAAAGAAGCAAAGAGTATGGTGAAATCAACTAAGGCTGCAACGGAGCTTCAGCTGGCAGAAGGGGTTAAAGAGGGGAACAAAAATTATTTTCAATATATACAAGAAAAAATAAAGAGAAGGGGAGGAATAGTTAGGCTCAAAGATGGTGATAGAATAATGGAGGAGGATAGTCAGAAGACCACTGTTCTGAATAACTTTTTTTGCTCAGTGTCACCAAAGAATACATAGTCCCTGTACCAGACAGTGGCATCAAGGCTGCTGACAAAGGTATCCCACAGATGGAAACACCACCAGTCACCAGCAATAGGGTTAGGGAGGCCCTGGATCAACTCAGAGAGGACAAGTCACCAGAGCCTGGTGGAATACATTTGAGCATGCTAAAGATACTAGCAAGTGAACTGGCAGATCCCTTAGCACATTTATTCAGCAGATCACTTCAGACAGGGGTAGTGCCGGGGGACTGGAAAAAAGCTGATGTGGTGCCTCTCCACAAGGGAGGGAGTTGGGAGGAAGCAGACAACTACTGACTGGTTAGTCTTATGTCGGTAGTGGGGAAACTGATGGAAACCTTAATAAAACAAGACTTGGTAGAGTACCTAGATAAGAATGGTCTGCAGGATGACAGCCAGCATAGGTTTGTGGCAGGAAGGTCATACCAAAGGAACCTAATCATATTTTTTGACCGGGTCACTAGGGAACTAGACAGAGGCCACCCAATGGACCTCCTCTACTTCGATTTTAGTAAGGCCTTTGATTTGATGTCCACAACCATCTGCTGAAAAAGTTGGAGGACCTGGGTGTAGCCAAGAGCATAGTCAGCTGGGTAGATAATTGGCTTAGGGACAGAAAACAGAGAGTAGTGGTCAACGGGGTGAGGTCTGATGAAGGTATGGTCACTAGTGGTGTGCCCCAAGGCTCAGTGTTGGGGCCAGTCCTGTTTAATGCCTTTATCAGCGACATTGACATAAGTATTCTGGGCAAAATTGCCCTATTCACAGACAATACCAAACTAGGAGGAACAGTAGACGGCGAGAAGGCAGGTAGGGAACTACAAAAAGACCTACAGATGCTGGAAAGATGGTCTTGCATCTGGCAACTGAGATTCAATGCAAAGAAATACAAGGTGATGGATTTGGGTAAAGGCAACCCAAGGACAGAATACTACCTCAATGGAGTTCACCTCAGCACCATACAGGAAGAAAGGGACCCTGGTGTCATCATAGGCAACACCCTTAGACCAGCCAGTGCAACACAGCTTATAGCAAGGCCAACAAAATGCTAGGGTGCAGAGGGAGGGGATTCTATAGCAGGAAAAAGGAGGTGACACTACCACTCTACAGGTCCCTGGTAAGGCCCCATCTGGAGTACTGTGTCCAGTTTTGAAGTCTACATCTGAAAAAGGATAAAATCAGGTTGGTGGCTGACCAGAGAAGAGCAACTAAAATGATTCAGGGCCTTCAAGAGCACTTGTACGAGGAGTGACTGGAAGCATTAAATATGTTATCACTGGAGACAAGGAAGGAGGGGGACATGATTGAAACATACAAGTGCCTGAAAGGAATAAGTAAGGTGCCATCCTCTGACTTGCTCAACAGTCTCCAACTCTAATACTAGAGGGCATGAGTGGAAGTTGAGGAGGGAGGGAGCTTCAAGAGGGAGCTTAGGAAGCACTGTTTTAAAGAAAGAGTCGTGGAACTGTAGAATAAACTACCAGCTGAGGTAGTGGAAGTAAAGTCAGTGACATCATTCAAACTGGGTTGGGGTGGGATAGGGCTAATGTGAGATCAAAAGCAACAGGAGAAGTAGTAGGCAGAAGGAGGGGGGGGTTAGGTCCTGGGATCTCAGTAGGTCCAAGGAACACATGGGCAGACTAGATGGACCCTTAGTCTTCTGCTGTCTCTTTTTCTATTTCTGTGTTTCAACTCTACCACTGAGTTTAGTGCCATCTTCAACTAGACATAACCTGTCCTGGATTCTATCTCCTATGTTTCTGATAAACATATTGAAGGACTGGCCCCAGAACAGAGTGGTCGCAGAAAGAATCTTTGTGGTACTCTGCTGGTGAGCTCCCTTTCCTCTGATCTGACCTCATTTACCACAACTGCCTGTCTTCCTCCCCCTCCAGCCACTTCCCTACCTATCTTACTATTTCCTTAGCTGTTCCCTGTTCCCCCATCTTCTTCAGCAGCCTTAGGTGTGACACTGAGTCAAATGCCTTGCTGAAGTCAAAGTAGAGTAAATCAATTGTGTTACCCTTATCAACTACCCTTGGTACCCAGTCAAAGGCAAGCAGATACTATCAGGTTAGTCTGACAAGATTTTCCTGCCACAGTGCCGCTTACTATCCTGAAGCCCGTTTTTCTCCAGGTATTTTACTAGATCCTCTTTGACTAGTGTCTCCGTCAGTTTCCCCACCACAGAGGTAAGGCTGACAGATCTATGGTTTCCTGGCTGCTCCTTATCCCTTGCCGTGTGCAGTGGAACCACATAAGCCATCCTCCAGTCCTTGGGAACCACACCTTGTTGCATACAGCTGTTAAACAGCCCAGCCAGAGGGTCTGTTAAAAAAGATGCCAGTTCCATTAGCACCATTGAATGCATCCTATCCGGCTTTCTTTACCTTCAAGGCCGCTAGCCCCTTTTTGACTCTTTCATCAGTATACCTCTGCAGTTTCATTTCTGATACCTCTCTATCAGCTGCCTTATGCCATTCTCCAGTAAGGGCCTGCTAATCTCTAGTGAATAATGAGCAAAAGTAGTCATTTGGCACAGCTGAAGATCTTTCCTTAGTTAATCAGTATCAGCCTTAGAAGTGTAAAAGTGCACTTCTTATCTGTTAATATTTTATGGCAACTATACTGTCACATAGGAGTCCCCCGTGGCTTTGCCCATCAGTCGCATCATCAGAGGGCTGGCTGTCGGGGACTCTGGCACAGTAATGCTGAGCGAAGGGTCACAGGATCAACCAGATAAACTTGAGATTTCAGCAGTCTCATGTATTTAAAACAATTACAGCAAGTACGTTTCAGAAAATCAGGACCTGTACGTCCCCTGTTTTTAACTGGGGACTGCTGACTGTTCCCCTTTAAAAAATGACAAAGTTATGAGTGACAGTTCAAAATGTATTAAAAAGCCATTAATCAAACGTAACTTGTTTTCGATCAGTTCGTGTTGGACTCTGGAGCAGTAGTATGTTCAGCTGTGATGAGAGGACTGCAGCACTAGACCTGATAGGTAAGTGAAGGGTGCAGGGGGGTGATGGGTGCTGAGAGGCAGGTTGGGGTGGAGGGGTCCAAGTGTCCTTGGGGAGAGAAAACATAAAGAGATCTTAGTGCTGGAGGGGATGCTTTCTTTTTTACAGGGTCTAAAAAAAACAGAGGATGACAAGAGACAGTTCTCTTTGTTTCAGTGACCAGCAACGGGGACTGGGCACTCCAGCATTAGTGTGTTGTTTGGCAGTTTGGCAGCACCGGGGGGGGGGGGGGAGACAGAGCACACCAGTGTCAGACTGTGTGTGATTGGGAGGGTTTTGAAAGCTAGGTCAGGTGGAGGGGATACTGGCGGAGGGGTTGAGCACCCATTGCCAGTCATGTAAGAAAAATTGTTATCCCAGGGAAGGGGATACTGGAAGCTGGGTTGAGCACCCACTGCCAGTCATGTTATGAAAACTGGGTTGGGCAGGAGTGGGGATGCCAGTGGCAGGGTTTAGAAGTCTCCATCAATGATAGTCACAAAATTGGATCAAGCAGGGAGTATACTGGCAGTGGGGTTGTGCACCTGCCGTTGATGAAACCTGGGTTGGGCAGGAGGGGGATGCTGCTTTGTTGCCAGTAAAAGGATATAGCCACACTGTGATAGGTGCAGCTACATTCTTTCATTTGTGAAAAGGTTTTTGTCCATCAGCCAGTGAAGCAATGTGAGCAGCAGCCTTGTTGGATTGGGTATTGACTCACACACCTTCTGCAGGCTCAGCTGCATTGGTTGCTACTGCACACACCTCCCCGGCCCCTACACTTTTGGAATGGCATCAATATGTTCTGTTTGGGCATAACCAAGCAAACCTAAAAATGGCTTACATAATGGGAACTTTGCTTTAATTCCATATTGATAGTTGACCTAACCTTTAAACATTCTGTCCCAGGACTATCAACATTCCTGACACCCAAGCCTGTTTGGTTGTAACTATCTAGTGACCATCTCTAAACTGACAGTCACATGGTACCAGCCTCCATCATTGTTAGGCCTGACTGTATCTAGTTAGTGCCAACAGTGTGACACTCATCTCCACCCAGAAGACGAAAAGTGATGTCAGTCTATCAGTGATGTCCATTTTGGATTCTTCCTGTCTGAAACTATTTACACTGCTACTTTGGCTTTTGAGGACTAATGCTTCACCCAGGATAGAGTGGCATAACTGTGCCAGTGATGTTATTGGACTACATTGCTAGACTCCACCTCAGAAGTCTGCCATTTTACCTTATCTACTACAGCCAAAATATGGGATTGTGATCAGTGTACACAAAAGTGCGCCTTCAAAGACCAACAGGAAGGCTACACACTCCTTTTCTACTGTGGCATAGGCCAGCTCCCTGGTATGCACCTTGCCCGCTGAGCACTCATTTCTGGTTGGAGTTATGAATCATCAGTAAAATGGTCATTGGTGGGTTATCCAAAAGCTTTCACCAATAATAGGTAAGAAAAGCTTTTATTTTGACCAAGTTAGAAGAAATCAAGCCGGCCCGGTGGCGCTGAGGGTTGAGGTGCTGGACGCCATACCTCGTGCCATGCCGGTGACCCATGTTCGGGAACAGGCACGGGCTGCTGGGGGTTGGCAGGGGAGGGGAAGGATTGAGCATCTGGAGGACTGCTGTCCTTCTCTGGGGAGGGAAGGGGAGTTGGGTCCGACGTTGTTCGCCCCCTGGCGGAGGCTGGGAGGCATGACGTCACGCTGCATCGTGAGTGGAGCTGGGACAGATGCTTGCTTGGGTATCAGCATCATTGCACATACCCAGCTCCAGGGGCAATCCTACACAGCAAAAATTTGCCGGTCCCTGTGTATGAGCTGGGGCTCTGGTGGCCTGACCCTCCAGCCACCTTCAGTTCCGCCTCAGCTGCCCCACTGGGGGGGGCATTCCCGGGTGAGGGTATGGGTCACAGAGCCCAGGGCAAGCCTGTTCGTGGGGCTAGGGATGGTGGCGGGCAAAAACAGCAATGAAAAAATTAAAAAGTTTGAAGAAATAAAAGTAAAAGTTAGAAGAAGTCAAAGTAAAACAGTGATGAATTATTCTGATGCTGAAAGTGGATATAGTGCCCACTCTTATTTCCTCCTCATATCAAGCCTCACTTGAATTGCTAAATCATTCAATTAACTCCATCAGGCTATCGTAGGAGGCAGGCCTACAAATTCAGATAGAGCCCAAGTCCTTGGAATGACACCTAACACATGTGCATAGACAGACTTCTTCTCATTCTTGAATGGAGTTCTCCTAGAAGAGCAGTATTGACTTCTTCTGTACTCCATACATAGCTGCTAAATTCCACCCTTTGCAGGGCTCTCAGTGCTGGAGGGGAGGATGTGGCATCTCTCCAGTGACTCATGGACACGTATCTTTGTCCAGTCCTGTACTCTTGACTTTATTAAGATCAGTTGCTAACTACATTGCAGTCAATATATAGTACAGATTTCACCCTCCCGTCACAATGTTATTGTTCCTGGTGGATCGTGCCCCAGAATTCCGTGGACCACGTATCAAAAGGTTGATATATGTATGTATGTTAGTAGGCAAAAAGGTACTTACCAGGCTCTGGCTTACCCCTATTGTACCAACCATAGACCACTGGCAGGACCTTATCGTACAGGTTTATGATATGGAAAAACTGACTGCCAAGCTTAATAACATGACTGAAAAATTTGAGCTATTATGGCATACATGGGCAGTTTACATGCTAGAAGTTAAACCAGATTTTGTACTTTGACGTTCTGTATCTAAGGCAGCACACTAAAGGTATGCAATTGTACCATGACAATGTATCTTACTGTTTTCTCTATCTGAGATGCTTCTTTATTGTTTGTTTTTTGTATATATTTGTCACATATAGCAATCAAGTCAATAAAGAGATATTTGTTTAGGAGATCAAGATGGCGGCTTAGCAGACTGCCTAGTATCTTAGCTCTGCACCTTCATTTAGTAAGAAAGGCTCTTTAAATTGATGGGAAAGCTCCCACAAAGCAATGTTCTTATTGACTGGGAACAACGGATACAGATGCAAGACACACCAAGCAAGTATCGGTGGCAATGGCTACTGTTCGAGCAGAACTGACATTGTTGAAAGCAGTACCTCTAGACCAGAGATATTGTCCCAGAGGAACTATCCTGAATAGTGTAAGAAGGGTGGGAAGCAGCCCGGGAGTCCCCTCCACTCCAACGGCAACAGCAATGCATGTTTCTATGGGAAAGACTGGTATGCCTATGACTTCCACACCAGCTCCACCTTTTGAGCAAATAAAGCAGCAGTCCTTAGTCAAATCTCATTCAAAGGGAGAGGGAGAGAGAGACTATACCCTGAATTCTCTTGGTTGGTCACGTGACCATATCATTGGACCGACAAATACAGCCATTGGTTTGAGGCACTGAATGTAAAGGTAGACACATTTTACAAACAAAAATAAAATGGACAAAGGAAAAATCTGGGAAGATGTTAAATGAGCATTATGTTAAATTAGCCCAACAGAATAAAAAATGGACTTGCCTGGTGGCGCTGAGGGTTGAGGTGCTGGACACCACACTTCACACTACGCTGGCAACCTGGGTTCGAGAGCAAGCTTGGATCATCAGGGGTCAGCCAGGGTGGAGAGACTGAGCGTCCGGAGGACGGCTCTGCTCTCCTGGGAGGGAAGGGGGTCTTGACCCGTGGTGTTGGCGGCTCCTAGCGGCTGCCAGGAGCCCAAAAACTAGGGTCACTTACTGTGGGGAAGCATTGGTGGATGTGTAGTGCCCCAGAGTTGGGGGCACAACAGAAATAAATAAATGGAGTGCCCCTCACATTGCAGTGTGGGCAGCAATAGGGGTAGTGTGCAAGGGCCCCTGTCAGTGTTTCCCCGCTACACAACAGCAGCAGAAATTTGTTTTTGTTTTTTTAAGAAAAGTTTTTGTTTTTCTGTCCCCTGCCCACCTGCACTCCATTCTCGAACCCCACCCCAACCCCCCAGGAAAGTAACGCGAGCCAGGGGAGCATTTTTCTAAAGTTCAGCCCATGCTGGGCTGTTGGAGGGCATCCACCATTGCCAGGGGCACGGCGTCCAGAATGCTGGCTGCTCAGCAGTTGAGTGGTGGCCAGTGAAGCAGTGAGACTATAACCACCATGCTGGGGCAAAGAAGAGCCCTTGGGGAGTGCTCTCAGGCACCCCTGAAGAAAAAGAAGACGTCTGTTGCTGTGAAAAATGGGAGAGAGGGGACACAGGTTAGTGGCACAGTTTTAGAAGCATACCTGTGGTCTGCCTCTCATCCCCAGCACACGTCCTGTCCCAAGTTGTGGTGCAGCAGTCCACTCCATTCCCGTTCCATGGTGTGGGCTCTGTTCAGCCCCATTTTCTTATTTTTAATAAAAAGTAAAATTCTTCGGTTCCACGTCAGCGGCAAGAAAAGAGCCACATCTTCAGTTAGAGGAGGAAGACCGTCGGCGTCAGGAAGTTCCACAAGTCCCCCGCAGTCATCTGCCGAAGTGCCTGCCTGCCTGTCTGCTGGAAGTCCCTCCCTCTGCAGCAGCACCTCCTGCCTCCCGAAGCAGTTTCCTTCACCCCGGGTTGGGGTGGTGAGTTAGCAGCAGCACTAAAAGTAAAGTGCTGGCTGACTAAAGTTAAAATAAAATAACATTCCTGGAGTTTCTTTTTTTTTTATTAGAAGCGCTCTTGGGGTGCTGTAAGAACGTCCGAGATCCGACGGGGCGGGTCAAGGGTCTTAATATTTGCATAAATAAATATTTATGAGGTGCAGCAAAGCCCATAGGAGGGGCCGAGCATAGAGGCCCATAAAGAAAAATGTAAATATTCAGTAGGAGGCGGGGCAAGGACAGGGTTAAAGATAGAAAGGCCTTACAAAGGCCCAAATAACATTTAAAGCGGCAATACCTGGGAAGGGTGTTAAAAGGGCAAAGACAGCACTGCAGTTTAGAGAGTAGACCCACAGCTTAAAGGGGCAAAGGAAGAAAGGCCCCACTGTGCTAAATGAATATTTAAAAGGGTGACTTCTAAAGCTAGAGAATTAAAGGGGCGGAGGCAAGCCCCACAGCTATTAAAGGGGCCCAGCAGAATAAGTTAAGAGGGCTCAGCAAGCCCAGGTGTCCTGCATATGTCTGACACACCCTGGTCTCTGACACCTAGTGGGGGGTTTAGCAGCCCAAAGTTAAAGCAACTATTTCTGGGGACCCCCTGGTTCATTGTGTGTTGGGACAGTGACTGCAGTTGCATTGGTGGGGAAGGGGGTTTTAAGTATTTCCCACCTCTGGACTTCTCCATAGTGATGGCAGAGGTAGGAGTTGGCTAGTGGCTCCTTAAACAGGCTAGTACCAATTGTGGGCAGTAAGGCCATTGAATTAAAAGGGCAACTGGGCATCCAGTGGGCAACGAACCTGCAACCACTTGAATTGTTTATTGACTGCCAATTTATTGAATTGTTTCCTGAATGCAAGCATCCAAACTGTCCTACCAATTGCAAAGTACCAAGACTGTTGTATTGTTTGCCCATTTTTCTGGACTGCCTTACCGTTTATTGCCCCATCGTCGAACAATTGTCCTGAAAGGTGTTTGTCTGCCCTCTGTAACTGACAATTGCCTCTGCAACTGACAATTGCCTCTGCAACTGGCAAGTGCCTGAATCTGTTATTTGCCTGCAGTCGCCTGAGCTATAGTTCTTCAGCAGTGTGTTCTGACCTGATAGCAGTGGTTCCAGAATCAGTCAACGAAAGTGCCAGGAAGGTGTTCAGATGGTGCTTCCACACCTTCAAGTCTCCACCTGAAGAGTGAGATCCTGTTGTAAGGTTTTCTGAAGTACTCCATCAATGTCCCCTTGTCATTCAGTGCTAGTCGTAGTTCGTTGAGCCCTGTGTGAGCCCCGTTCACCGCTAGTCGTAGTCCATTGAAACTCAGTGTGAATCGCGGCCGCTGGTTTCTTGTTTTTCCCTTGGTTCTTGGTCTGGATGCTTCAAGGTTGTCCGTCCTCAGAGTGTGCTTGTCCTGGAAGAACCCTGTCTATGTCCCCTGGTCATTCGCTGCTAGGCACAGTCGTCGAAGCCCAGTGTGAGTCACAGCCACCGTTTGCTTGTTTTACTATTTCTTGTTCTGGACACTTCAAGATCTTCTATCTTCACCCTGTTTTCTTCTCATGCCTGCTTGCACCAGAACCTCCAGCAGCTTCGTCCAGTCCTTGGCAACCCTCCAGTGGGCTCTTCACCGAAGACTCTTCAGCCACTTCGTCCTATCCTTGGTAGCCCTCCAGTGGGTTCTGCACCAAAGAATCTTCAGTGGCTTCATTCTGTTCTTGGCAGCCCCTGAGTGGGTTTTGTACCGGGGAACCTTCAGCAGCTTGTCTTTGATTTTGGAAGCTCTTCCAAGGGTTTGGTGCCCATATCTTCCCTGCAGCTCCTTTTTTCTGGAAGTCCTCCAGTGGACTGTTGCTAGGAGCATATTCAACTTGTTCTGTCATATTGGCAGCCTAAGACAGAGTGGGTTTTGATGCTGATAAACACATGGTCTGTTTAAAAACCTCTCAATATCCCAGTGGCCTCCTCTAGGCCGGTACTACAGGTACCATTGTTGTGCTTGCAGAATTTTCCCCATCTTCATTCCTTTTCTTCTTCTTCATCACCCCCCTCAACTGTGTGCATGAAGATCATCACCAGAAGTGGACTCAAAGTGTATTGACTTTACAAACGTATTGTAGTCTGACTGTATTCTGCATTATAGAAGTAGCTCCTGGAGCCGGTGGTTGACCAGTTGTTGCTTATTTAGAGTACTCAGTTTGACCTAGAAATATAGACCTTCTCCTCCTGTCTAATAAAATCTTTGTTACAACGGATCTCTGTGTACGACTCCTGCCTCTCCTTGTCGGGTACCTCCATCCACCCACTTAGGAATGTATAGTGTCACCCCGCCACAACACCTGGGGAGTGACACTGGTGCTAGTAGAAAGACAGTTACATCTACATCTCAGAGCGAAGAACCAAGAGATCGCCAAGAGGAGCACTGTTACGGATGTCTTCCAGGCGGGTATAGGAGCATGTTCACAACGGGTAGGACGTCATTGCACATCCAAGCTTCAGGAGGGGTTGGGACATAGAAAAAAGGAAAAACCCCAGCTCACAAGAGGACGATGGTGGACCTCGAGGGACCAAGCCACATGCACAACACTCAACTCTCCCTGATCAGCTCTCCTGGGCCTCGACAGTCTGGATTTAGAGATAGGGCACCCAGGTAAGGAGTTGCAGGGTGGCCCCACCCCGGGTTGTGTGGAAGCTGGGGGGGGGGCTGACCAGGAACTCAGTGGGTTGGAGTGGAGGGATCTTGTCCCTGATTCCCTGGTCAGGGGGGTCTCAGGCCATGCAGTAGGTCCTGGTCAAGTAAGGTCATGCCCGAAGGGAGATCGAGTGAGCTGGTGATCGGAGGGAAACAGAACTGAAAATAAAAAAAAAAGAATCAAAAATGATGGACACAGAGGCAACCGCAATCACCCTATAGAAGGATAAGTATAATCTGAACTGCAAAACAGAGCAATTGGAAAATCAAAACCAATATTGACATTTTCACGTTGTGGGTATTCCTGAGAGGTTGGATAAAAAATATACGACCACTAAAGATCTGGGCAGAGACATTTTAATAACAACTTTTGATCTACCTCAATAATCGTACATTGCAGGAAAAGGTCTTTTGACTAAGGAAGAGATCACAGGCTCCAACTACAACTGGGAAATCACCTATTTTAGCGACCTTAGCCTTGGAGTCTGAAAGTGACTTTATTTTTAAACTCACAAAAATAAAACATGTGCTTGAATATAAATACGATTGATATTGTATTTTCCTAGATTTCAGTTCTCAGACCCAACAGTGTAGATAAAAATTCCTCTCACACAGGAAGGATGTGCTGGAAACTGGGGCTCAGTTTTTTTTTTACTACCACCAGCTAAAGTCAAGATAGTGAATGATGGCAAAGTGAACATCTTTTTTGAGATTACGCAAATTGAGGAATACTTAAGGGATCAATGCGCATAAACATTGGATGAATCTGACACTCCAACTGGCTCAGAAAAGGACTTTTTGTTTTTATTCTTCTGGTAAGCAGGCCCACTAGGCACATGTGCCTGTTTTCAGGGGTGACCTGAGAGCACTGGGGTGGTTAAGTGACTTGTGTAGAGTCACACAGTATACAAGTGGTGGTTGGGGGAATCAAACCCATATCTGCTGGATGTACCAAGCTCATTCACAGTTTGTTACTGTAACCACTAGGCTATACTGCCAACCTGTTAGATAAACGTATAAGTCCATCTTTAGAAAAAAATGGACTTAAACATTTTGAGAGGATGTTGATAGGGTGTTGCATCTCTACACTTCTCTAACATATTTTGGGTTATTAAAATTTAGTAAAATTAATTAATGCTGATAACTATGGAAGTGTTTGGATGTCTTAATGGTCTACATTATTTTAATTAATTCATTTTGTTTTCATAGAAACTATTATTTTGTGACATAATGGACTGAAAAGTGAAATTGCAGATTGCCAAGTTTATTTTAATTGCAATTCTAAATAATTGATTTCTTGTTCTTGACCTCAAGTGATATCGTCTAGATGTCTGATATTGTTATACTATGTTCTGTTTTATTTTTTGAGTTTACCTCAAGATTAAGAGGCGAACAAATGATGTAATGACTTGTTTTGCGTAATGAAAAATTGAAAATATATAAATAAATAATTTAAAAAAAGAAAAACTAAGTCTGCATGCATGCTGTGACAGGGCTGAATAAGGCCCTGACCCATTTGTTATGCAGAAAGAGTTTAAACGCAAGGGTCTGTTCTATCCTTTCCTTTTCTGCCTCTTGTGTCTGGTTGTGTGACCAAATTTTCTTGTGAGACCTAGGAACTGATCGCTCCAGTTTCGCAATTCTCTGCCTCTCATTATCTTGCTGCCTTCCCTTGCTATTTCTATTTTTTGTTCCCCCCTTGCATATCTGCAGGTATAAAAATATATGTGAATCTTTATGTGGAAATGTCACTGATACTGGGATCCTTTTGTTTAAAACTGTATATAGTTATACTGTTGAAATGATTGCAAAAACTGGAATTCAAGGGGTTAACCTGAGATACTGGTTTGAAAAATATTTCCAGAGCTGTCAACAAGAGGTCAGTTCTGGGTCACAATATTCTTTTTGCTGCACCTGCTGAAACTGACAAGAACACTGTGTGAGAAGCAGAATGTTCTCTTAGCGAGTTCCTTGCAAAGACTTGTTATAAAAAGAGCTGCAATGTTTTGCAAGAGGGAGATACAGAGACTGAGAGACTGAGATTGAAAATTGAGAAGAAAAACTCAGAATAAGGACTCTGCTTTCTATGTTTGTAGTGCCATTATAAATAATTATACAGAGCAATTTTAATTTTTTAGTTTGCTATTATTAATAATGAAACGCTATTTGTGAATTTTACAGCTGCTTCTGGTTTTCCTATGCTTCCTGACCTGTGCCTAGATGACACATGCGCAGCAGCACTTTTGTCAGTTTAGTTTAGCAAGTACAGAGTAGGAGAACCCGAGGGGACAGGAACCCCTAGGATGTAAATCAATAAAGGAAGCAAGGTGATAGAAACAAAGGGGGATGGGAACAGGGGCATTAAAAGAAGGGGGAAGGATGGGGCAAAAAGGAAAAGAGGGGGTAACAAGTAGAGTGCTATCAAAATCAGGAAGGCTATGTGTGCAGGATGTTTGGTGCAGTGCTCGAGCTAATGGCGGTTTAAGAGATCGGCTCCCGATTCCCTTAAGCTACAACTCCTCATTCAGCCCTCAGAAAACCTACAAAACTTGATCTAAAAAGGTAGAATCTTGATGGCTAACATCAGATCGAAGGGGGAAGTAACAGATTCCACTTACTCGCACCAGAATCCGAGTCCTCAGACCGGGAACTCTCCAAAAGGGAAACGCCACAAACTACAGCCAAAAAACCACACACCCAAAGTAAATCCTTGAGCTACAAAAACAAAACGGCTGCCAGCATGAACCAGAAACTAGACAAGATACTGACCGAAATTATGGACTTGAAATCAGATTTTTCCTCTTTTAAGCAGAATCAAGAAACAATGCAAAAAGAAATTGCTGAAACCACCTCCAGGATAATTGAACTTGAGCAAACAGTCCAAGAACAGTGTGAAACAATAACCCACCTCCATACTACGCTGGAACACTCTCTGCCATCTCACCATGGAAAGGCAGGAAGATGCAGAAAATCGGTATCGCCAACTCAATCTCAGGGTGTAAGGCATTCCGGAGAACAGTGAAGGGCAAGATGTGGAGGGGTTTATCTCTACAGTTCTCCACACATCTCTCACCTTAGATCCAAAGTTGGACTTGGAAATCGAACGTACACATAGAGTGCTTGGCCCAAAGCCCTCTCATTCGAATGCCAGGCCTCGTTCCATCATAATCAGGTTCTTAAGGTACAGCACCAAAAAACTTATACTCAGAAAAGCCTGGTCCATGGGTAAAGTGACTTACGGTACAGAGCAAACCTTTTTGGACAACAACGATGTGCCTACAACAATGCAGAGGAGAAGGGCTTATATCCCCCTGTTCCATATCCTGCGTCAACAGCAGCTTAAATTTTGGACCCCTTACCCCAGCAGACTGTTAGTGCAATATCCATCAGGGCAAGTGGTATGTGAATCGGTAGAGGAGGCTTTGCAGGACTTTTCAAACAGTGGACTCCCACTCCCACCCACTGTTCCAAACACCCGGAGGACTCAGAGAGAGGACCGTCCAGCCCGAGCAGGTCAATTAGGTAGACAAAGTCAGCAGGAGGCCCTTGTTGCCATCAAGCAATTATTAGCCCAATTTGCAAGACAGGATAATTGAGGGTCTTATACCAGACTTCAGAAACAGCAGGGTGAGTGACACCGGCCTTTACTATACCCCAGCTCTCCCACTCGGGGGTTAACGTTGGTCTGGGGGGTTATCAGAGGGCCTAGCGGGGGTGGAGGGCCAAGATGGTTTCCCCTAAACAAGGATTGGGTTGAAGTGGCTTGCAAATTCCTTGTGGCCACATGCTCTGTGGGAGGAGTAATTAGGATCATGACCTGGGATCTCCCTGGGACTCTAATAGGGCAGGGAGACAACCTGAGACTGCAATATACCAGGCCCTAACCGAGGCCTACTTTGTTAGAGTCCTTACTGCTGACATAATAGTCTTGACCCCTGATTATTACTAAGAATGGCAACAGATAGAACTGCCCTGGGGAGTGAGTAAGTACCCGAGTGAGCTGCGGGGTATACACTGCCAGACTAGAAATAAATTAATTTCCCCAGTGGAGTTCCTGAAGGTTAGCACCCCCGAGCTCCTAGAGGACTGAAATAATTTGGGTAAAAAACCAGAAGCGGGCTGCCGCAGCACTTAGCCAATCGTATTCTTTATTCACTTAACCTCCCCTAATGAAACATGGTGATTGCTCTTTTCTGGACCGCTTATAGCTCTGTAACATTGAAGTAACTGGCAGCCAGGACATAAAGAGAGTGAACAGAGCTTTCTTCGTTGGTTTGACTCCCAGTACTCAAGGTTTGGCAGGGCAGTGGTGGGGTCTATTATTTGGGCCTGTTACAGATGCAATAAATGCCTCATCCTCGATGGTCATAGGAAGAAAGAGTCCCGGGACGGCCTGGGGGGGGGGTCTCGCTCACCTTAGATGTGCAAAAGCTGATTTATGGACCTTATCTCCTCGTGAGGCCCGGGGGCTTCCTCCCTTGCAGGGCTGCTGGTCTCCCCACACTGGTCCTGAGTCCCTCCGATATGGGAGGGGGGCGAGGAAAGGCTGACGGCTTGCCATGTTGTAAGGGCACTCCAGCCTGAAACGGCAGGCAGAACTTGTGAGAGATTATTTTTTGGCACTTTAGAGCTTGGTATTTTCCTGAACAAAGTTGTGGACTTGTTAATTAATAATTACCGAGGAACTTAATTTTGAATCTCTGGGCCTAGATAAATATTGCTTCTGTTTATTGTCTCTTCTTGATGCTAGAAACCCCTGTGAGATTTTACTATACTTAGCTAGCATTAATGTAAAATTATACTTCCCAGAAGGGGGCACCCTAAACATGCCAGGTTCCAATTATCAAGGCTCTTCCCCCTTCATATTATTAAAAGCAGTCCCAGCTTGAGGGACGGAGCAATAATTGCCTTGGTGTTCTGTGAGCAATGCACTTTTTTATTCCCCATCCCCAAACCTTCCTCCCTTCCCCCCAGATAATTTGGATCAGAATTTTATTTGCGTCCCTAACTTTCCTACCTCATCCCAACCTTACATTAGGGGCAAGAGTGTCCCCAGGGGCACCTCAGCTAGACGGAGCATGAGGTACTCACCTTGGCGAAAGTATTCTCAGCCTTCCTCTCCCTATGAGGGTGGGGAGCAGGATTTGGAAGTCATACCACCCAAACCACTGTACATAGTCCTAGCCATTCCAGGCTTAGCTGGACCCAGTTGGTCTAGCTTATTCATAATTCCTACACTGAAGGTTTTTTTTCCTCTATTTTTTTTTAAACAAAAAGACACAGACTCAGGGAGGTACAGAATTTTTATTCAAACTGTTTGGAGAATAACCAATGAGAGAAGATCCACACACAAAAGCAAGAGGGAGAATGGGGAGAATGCAGGGGGGAGGCTCGTTCCAGAAAACACAAATTACCAATACCAAAATGGGATCCCTTTTTAAAATAATTTCTCATAATGTAAATGGGCTGAATGGGCCTATTAAAAGATATCGGACTCTTAAGGATCCAAGGCAAATGAAACCAGTTCTCCTGTTACTACAAGAAACCCACCTTGACACCAATGAACACCAAAAATTATTAAAATTTGGATTCTCTCATGTGATCGAATCATCTTATAGGAGAGGTAAGAGACGTGAAGTGGTTATCCTCCTCCCTAAGTCCTCCCCTTTTATACTATCAGAGCACTACTCTGACCCAGAAGGGAGTCTAGCTATAGCTACAGGCATGGTCCAGTGGCAGTGGGTTACTATATGCAGCGTATATATCCCCCCTCGGACGGATGCCTCAACGGTCCAGAGATTATTAGACCACATACTTACAAGGCAATGTGGGGTCCTAGTGTTGGATGGGGACCTCAGTTGCCTTATGAGTCCTTCCTTGGACTCTTTGGCCACCAGCCCTTCGAGGCAAACCACGGAGCAAAGACATCTTCGCTGCCTATTGAAGGACACAGGCCTCGTTGATACCTGGTGCCAACTGAATCCATCAATGAGAAAATTTACATATTATTGTCCGGCTCATGGCCATTACTCTAGACTTGATTACCTACTCATTAGCCAATAACATAAGACTTCAATCCACTTGGTAGACATAAGGAATATTCACTTATCTGACCATGCCCCAGTAGACCGTGAGCTTAAAGGAGAAGACTCCTGCATAGGTATGATTTGGATATATCTGATGTATTTATTATACATTACATCAAGTACTGTACATATGTCAATAAGAGATCAGCCATTTCTTCTGTTGCAACACATATCTAGAGTTTGAGGCTCTGACACAAGGTAGCAAAATGTCAAGCAAGCCTCCATTTACATGCAAATGAGTTACTTGTAATACAGCCCCTCCCATTCCTTGATGTCACTGCAGCAACAGTGCAGAACAAAACATAAGGGTATCAATGCTGTCTAGCCTGATTTTAGTTTAAGTTTGCAATGGCTTAAGGCAGTTCTGTCATGCAACTCACACAAGGAGTAGTACTTGTAGCCTTAATACTGTATGTGTAGAGCAAATAATACATCCAGTAGTATTTCATTCACAGGAAACAAAAGCTGTTTCTTTGTACTGCTCATTTCTCTCTGTGAGACAGTTGTAACATGTTGTGGAAAGCAGTAGACTGAATCAGTCAATCAACCAATCAATCGAGCAGTCAATCAGTCACTCTGTATTGAACCAGGTGAGCACCCTTAAGAAGATTTGTTACAAGACGAGCCCTGGCAGTTTACCAAAGGATCACACAAGACTGACTTATACACATCCCCTTTCAGCAGCCTGAAAGTGCAGAGCTAGATCATTTACTTTATAAACTGTATTGTTTTACATTTCAAATGCTCCTTAGATCTGAGTTTCTGACTGGAAATACCAAGACACAGAATGCATATGACATGGGAGGAGTGAGCTAAGCAAATACAGAGCACTACAAACAGAGACTGATTAGTTTCTTTATCTACAACAGCTGAGGTGTAGCATCTGATTTGTGAGGGACATCCTACTTCAAATGCTGATATTACAAAGTGGGGGGGCTGCCACAGCTTGTCCTTAGTACCTTGAAAGTGAAGTGCTGTAGCTTTCACATCACTGCTAATGATTTATAATGGGAATTGGGGCACTTTTAAAGTCATGGACCTGTGGGGCCGTCACAGTTTCTTAGGAGGTTAGGGGAACATCTTAAGGGTTAGAGAGTAAGGGAATCTAGTAGGATTTGAACCAGAGTCCCCCAGTACTTGTGCCTGTGCTTTCCTGGTAACCTATTCCTTGCCATAGCTGCATTTTTTATTGCCTTACAGCAGCCATCCAATCACTGACTGCCTAGTTACAAAGGGAAAGGGGCCTATTTGCAAGATTGTTTCTCACTGCTGGTGTCAATCAAAGCAGAGAATGTTAACACACACACACACACCTTAATACAACAGCTGCATAATACCACTTAAAACTATTGTTGTACCCAGAGTCATTTATTGGGTAAACTGTTTTTTCGAACAGAAACAGTAACACAACACATACAGGCACTTCCTTATATGAATACTATATATACCTCAAATCAGTGCTGCATCACATTCAACTGAATTACATAACACTATAAAAAATTTGAAAAATGGGAAAAGCCCAGGCCCGGATGGCTATGGAGCTGAATTTTACAAAGCAACGAGGGAATTAATTCAAAACCCACTACTAGAGGCCTTTCAGGCAAGTCATAATACTATGTCAATCCCACCCTCGTGGCGACAGGCCACAATCTCAGCTATTTTGAAACCACATAACCCCCCCCCCCATCTTTGTGACTCTTATCGCCCCATCTCAGTCCTAAACCAAGACTACAAAATATATTCTAGCATTTTGGCCCACAGACTAGATAATCTCCTCCCTACCATCATCCACCCCGATCAACATGGCTTCATCAAAACTAGACAGACAATGAATAATATTAAAGATACGCTGTTTCTTATTAGCCATTCTCTTCAGACTAAATCCCCACTTTTATTATTAAACCTTGATGCCCAAAAGGCATTTGATTGTGTTTCATGGGACTTTCTACTATCTACCCTGGACAAATTTTAATTTCCCCAAGGCTTTCTTGATACTATCAAGGGAATCTACACTCCCCCCAAAGCAGAACTCAGAATTAATGGCTCTCACTCTGAACACTTTCCTTTGCAGTGGGGGACCTGCCAGGGATGCCCGCTATCCCCTTATTTATTTGCCCTATATGTAGAACATAGTGCCCAGTTTTTAAGACAGCAGGACGGACTGACGGGATGTACTATACAGAACATTCACCACAAGGTAGCATATTATGCTTCTATATATTACCAACCCCAAATCCTCTTTAAACACCCTAACTAGGATTCTACCACTCATTGAACAACTTTCAGGCTATAAAATTAACCAAGACAAGTCGGAGGTGCTGACAATAAATTATACCCCCTCCCCTAGCATTATGCAGAAATTTCCTCTGAAATGGAACAGATTCTACTTAATCTATCTAGGTATTAAGATCTCCTCTTCCCTACTGACCATAAATTATGACCCGGTCTTTCAAGAAATAGAGAGTGATCTACATAGATGGTCACAATTGCCTTTATCTATACTACCTAGAGTACGATCAATACAGATGAATGTTTTACCCTGTTTACTTTATATCATGCAAACCATTCCATTATCCTCACACCATAATGAGTTACATAAATGGGCAAAAGCTATTACTAAGTTTTTATGGAACAAGACTAGACAGTCCGCTAGTGGTTCCTCGAGTACCCTGCTGGATTGGATCCTAACCAACAGCCCGGAGAGAATATCAACTTCAGGCACCCTATCGGACTCTATTTCTGATCACTCCCCAGTGTTCTGTGTCTGGAAAATTCCCTCCTCAAAAATCCCTCACAAAATTATTCGAGTCAGGAACTGTTCCAGGTTTGACTCGGTGAGGTTCCTGGATGACTTAAGGTCAGGGCCCCTGGTGTTCTGCGGCAGAATTTTCTGATTTCTGCAGCAGGGCTCCTTAACTTCTGCGGCAGCATTTTCTGATTTCTGCGGCATGATTTATTCATTTCTCTGGCAGAATGCAGTCCTGTCATTGGCTAAATATGATGTGATGTCATCAATGACATCATATGCTGAGCATAGAGGAGGGGCTTCAGGATAAACGAGGTGGGAAAGAAAGCCTGACACTATGGAAAAACAGTATATTTATATGAAAATTCACCAAAAACAATGAATTCTGCGGCACTATATATATTCTGTAGCATGATGCAAATTCTGCGGCAAATTCCACAACCGCAGAACCGCAGAATTCCAGGGGCCTTGCTTAAGGTCTACTGACTGGACCAGGGTATTGGAAGCCATTGACCCCTCAGTGGCAACCTCCTGCTTTATTGATACCTTTGGTGATATCCAGGACAGGCATGCACCCATGATCACTCGGAGGGTGAGGGGAGCGGCCACATTACTGGCTGAATGGAAATCTGCTAGCCAAGATGCTGAAAGAGACCGATGTTGGCTCGTGCTAGGGATCCATTGATCCTCTAAACTCCAGAGATATCGGCACCTCAGGAACCAGTGTAAGAAGGCTATTAGGTAGCAAAAAGTGACTTCTGCAAGTCTGCGCTACTTAGCTCTGCCAGTGACCCCAGGAGGTTCTGGAGGAACATTAAATCCCTAGTTAGTGGATCCTCCAGCACGGGTGTCATGGATATGGTCATAAATGGCGTCTGTTGCAATAATCCCCAAACCATAGCTGACTCCCTTAATTGTCACTTCTCTGACCTCTCTGCCCTCACCTCCCGACTTACGACGGACGGGGGGAGCTCGCTCACGATCCCGTCCCTCTTGAGTCAGGCGGATCAACATCATCGGAGTGAGTTTAATCTCAGGGCAGTATCAGTCCTCTACGTCCAGAAACATCTTGCTGCCCTCGCCCAGTACTCCAGCCCAGGTCTCGATTTCCTGGAACCGCGGCTTCTCAAGCTAGGTGTGTCCTACATTGCCTCTCCGGTTGCCCACATCTTTAATCTATCCCTTAGCTCAGGAAAAATTCCTGACATATGGAAGGAAGCAAGGATAGTACCAGTTCTGAAGCAGGGCAATCCCAAACTCCCTGACAACTATCGCCCTATTGCAATCCTCCCATCCCTTGGCAAACTTCTTGAAAAGGTGGTGGCTGAGCAACTCTCGGAGTATCTGCACTCCATGATCTGCTATCCAGGGCACAGCACGGCTTTTGAAAGGGACACAGTACCACTACTGCTCTGATTACTGTAACTTCCAGCATAAGATCTGCCATGGACCAAGGTAAACTGTCCGGTGCTATATTTATAGACTTATCAAAAGCTTTTGACCTTGTTAACCATGACCTTCTAGGAGAGCAACTGAGGGCCGTTGGTCTCTCCTCCCATGCCTTGAACTGGTTCATGGGCTATCTGAAGGGTAGAAAGCAGCGTACCTGCTTCAACAAGGTCCTCTCGGAGCCCAGGGCGGTGACTTTGGGAGTCCCCCAGGGATCAGTGCTGGGCCCTCTCCTTTTCTCGCTCTTTATCAATCAACTGCCACTGGTGACCGCTCACTGCCAAGCCACTCTATACGCAGATGATCTGGTGCTAGTGGCCCATTCCCCCAATGTCGCAGCACTAAACCAGAGCCTGACTGATGATTTCAGCAGAGTCCTGGCCTGGGTTACTCACCATAGGCTGGTGTTGAACCCTAATAAAATGCAGGCCATGCTTTTTGGCTCCACGGCCAAGATAAAAGCCTCATCATCCTTGCTACACATAACCTGTGATGGTGGACCCTCGTTGCCAACGGTGAACTCAATCAAATATCTTGGGGTTACTCTTGACCCCCAACTTGACATGGGGAATCATATCCTCAACATCTGTAGAAGCACACATTGCAAGCTGGGTATGGCCTATAGGGCCAAATACAACCTGACCCCGGGGGCGAGACTTGCACTTGCAAGAGGAGTGCTTCTTCCTTCCCTCAGCTATGGATTCCACCTGTTTGCCCGTTCCCCCCAAATTCACCTTGCCCAGTGGAACACGGCATATAACAATATATGTCGGTTTGCACTTGCTGTCCCTAAACTCACCCATCGCTGTGATCTCTATGATAAACTCCGCTGGTTGCCTCCGGCTGAATACCTGGATTTCGGTGTTGGAAGCTTCTCCAAGAAGATGCTCGCTTCTGGCTCCCCTCAGGAACTGGTGAATCTCCTCCCAAAAATGGACATCATGCCCTACAAGCTTAGGTCCCAGTCTGCTGGACTACTCAAAATCCCTTCCACCCGGACTCTCATGAGGGGCTGAGACTTTGCTGCCTACGTGCCCAGACTCTGGAACTCTCTTCCTGATCATGTCCGCATGGCCCCCTCCCATGGGATCTTTTGCTCCTCCCTGTGGTCGCACTTAAAATTATCATCAGTGTGTGACTGCTTCAAACCTCCGTAGTGAAATGTTTCTTGATGAACCCTGTTGTCACTAATGTCAATCTATGCTATCCTGTTATGGGGTGTAATTGCTGCTTGTGTATTTGTTTTACTACAATTGTTAGTACCTCCTGTAATAAGTTGTTCTTCCTAAGTTGCCTTGTATGTATCTTGTGTGTTCTGTACTCTCCTGGGTCGTTCCTGAAAATAGGCATATTACTTGTCTAGTGTACCTACCCGTTAAACAAAAGCTAAATAAATAAATAAAAAAAGACCCAGGTGGCCTTTCTCAGCTAAGCCTTCGGGGCTTGGCACCCAGACTTAAGCAAGTACTTAATAACCACAGTACCAACACACATAGCTAAACGGCTCCTCCCTATGAACCAATCTCCGGTTTGGATGCAGCTAGAAAGGAACTTGACAGATGTCCAGTTGGGTGGAGACCAAATTTACCATCCTACTACCCTGCGGAGAGAGGACAAAATCTTTGTATTCACTAGAGCCATTCTCCGATATTGGAAACAGCTCCTTGAGACTAAGGAATATTGTCCATTAGCAAAATGGATGCCGCTCCCAGTCAGAGATCCTAATTTCATACCAGGCATTTTAGATCACACTTTTCACTCCTGGCGAAAGAGGGGATTAGCCCATTCTCTTCAATTTTACCAGCAGGGCATACTGAAATCATTTCATCAGCTACAAGAGGAATGCTTATTACCCCATCATGACTTCTTCAGATACTCACAAGTTAGGCATTGCTTAACCTCTGCTCTTGGGCTCCTTATCCCAGAGCAGCAAACATTCCCCTTAGTTAACCTGCTAACCCAATTGTCTGCTCTCGAAACCCAGCAGCACCTTATCTCTCACTTCTATAAGGCACTACAGTAGACCTCTAACCAACCCATCAAACTTATTCAGACGCAGTGGGAATCTGAATTGGGGATAACCCTTGAGCCTCATGAGTGGGTGAGGTTGTGGAGATTTCAACATAAAACTACCTGCTCATATACATGGCGGGAATTTTCCTGGAAAATAGTAGCTTGATTCTTTAGAACTCCTCAGATTATTGCCAAATTCACAGAGGGATGAGATGCCTCCTGCTGGAGAGGCTGTGGAATATCTCCAGCAACCCACACTCAACATACTTTGGTCTTGACCAATACTTTCCGAATTTTGGGATGGGGTTGGCCAACAACTTAGAGAACTTTTCCCATCTCTGGTCTTTTGGGATACACTTGTGATCTACCTATTAAATATTCTATTAAGAGCAGCCCAAAAAGTAATAACTAGATTATGGTTGACATCCAACCCCCCCCCCCCCCATTTCTGTCTGGGAAAATCTTACCTACGACATATATAAAATAGAAAACATGACAGCTAGCCTTCAAAATACTACACCAATACTTCTAGATAGGTGGTCATGGTGGTTTCTTCATATTTCTCCTCACTGCCCGGAATCCCTAGATTTAGAAACTAACCCACTTGAAGGAGCCCAAGTGTGGCCATTAGGAATTATTTTTAAATGGATTGTGCTGTATAGATAATTCATTAAATCATGTGACACAGGTATGGAGGGGTGTTCCATTCCTTTTGACGAACTATTACAGGCTAGGGATTGGAAATGACCAGAAAGTTAGACCAATATTGGACCCATCTATATAATAGAGCCTCCCCCCTGAATCTCTTAGCATTAGATCTGTTAAACTAATTCTTTAGTAGACCTCTGCAGTTTCTCTATCTGATCTCCAACAGCAAAGGTTTCACATTTAATTTATGTCTCTGTTTAACAATTATTAGAGCACGGTGCCTTGAAATGTATTCATTTTGTACATTGGAAAAATGTAATTTACAACTGCCCTTATGTCTTTTAAAAACTGAATAAAAAGAAAGTTTTTAAAAAAGGAAGGCTATGTGTACAAATGCTAGAAGCCTAAGAAATAAGATTCTGGACCTAGAGGCCATTATGCAGAGGCTGTCCTGGATATTGTTGCCATTACCAAGTCATGGTACACTGAAAACCATGACTGGGACAAAACCAAACCAGGTATGCTCTGTTCATGAAAGACAGGGTGTGAAGGAAAAAGGGGCTGTGGTGCTCCATATGAAGGAAAGGATAACAGCAATGCAGATACAGGGAATTAAGGGGGAAGCAGAGGTACTGTGGGTCACCTTGGGGATGGGGAATGGAGCCACTATTTGCACTGGTGTGATTTACAGCCCTCCAGCACAGGGGGAGAGTTAGATAAAGTACTGATGGAAGCCACTGGTGAAATGGTTAAAAAGGGGGCGGTCCTGCCAGTGGGGGACGTCAGTCTACTGGATGTCGATTAGAGCCTCCCAGCTGCAGCTTTAGAAGCAGGGACATACTGGACTCAATGCAGTGGACATTCCTTAGGCAACTAGTCAGTGAACCCACTCATGATGGAGCAATAGTGGGTTTGGTACTCGCTAACAGGGAGAGTGTTACAGACATCAAGGTGGGAGGCCACCTGAGAACCAGTGATCACTGTACAGTGTGGTTCAATATAAGGACAGCTGCAGAACTGAACCACACAAAAGTGAGGGTCCTGGACTTTTGGAGTGTAGGTTTTATAAAGATGGATAAATGCCTTTAATGATGACCTAGGGGGGATGACCTGGGTGGGGTGGAGGAACAGTGGGTGAAACTAAAAGGGGGCATAGTTAAGGCAACAAACCTTTGGGTCAAGCAAGTGAGCAAAAGCAAGAAGAAAAAGAGAACACTATGGTTCTTGAAAGAGGTGGTGGAAAAAGTAAAGGCTAAAAGGATGGCATTCAGAAGGTGTAAGGAGATGCATAGGGAGGAGGAGGAGGATAAGGAGGTGTGTCAGGGGAAACAGAAAGAAGCAGGAAAAGAAGTAAGGAGCACGAAGGCACAAACTGAAAAGAGACTAGCCCAGATGATAACAAAAGGGACAAAACATTTTTTAGGTATGTAAGTGAAAAGAGGAAGACCAGCGGAGGGATTGTAAGGATAAAGATGGAAGGAAGGGCTTGTGCAAAGGAGGACCAGGAAAAGGCAGACATCCTGAACAAACACTTCTGCTCAGTGTTCACAGAGGAAGGAAAATGGGAGGGGGCCAAGAAAAAGTAACAGGAGCTTTGGATGGGGGGAGGTGGACACTAGGCCTTTTTTAGAGGAGAGAGTCCTGAAGGGACTCGCTAATCTGAAAGCGGAGAAAGCAATGGAGCCAATGGAGTAAATCCAAGGGTATTAAGGGAGTTCAGGGAGATACTGGCTGTACCTCTGACAGTCCTGTTTAACAGCTCATTGGAAACAGTTGTGGTTCCGGTGGACTGGAGGAGGGCAGATGTAGTTCCACTTCACAAAAGTGGTAACAGGGATGAGGCTGGAAATTATAGGCCAGTCAGCTTGACAATAATTGTGGGAAAGTTAATGGAAACACTGTTGAAGGAAAGGATTCTGGAATATCTTGAATCCAACAGTTACAAGACCCAAGACAGCATGGATTCAAGGGGGAATCATGTAAAATGAATCTGATAGATATCTTCGACTGGGTGACAAATGAATTAGTGGTGGACGAAGCCTACCTAGATGTCAGTAAGGCATGTGACACTGTTCCACATAGGAGACTATTTAGCAGGCTGGGTAGTTTAGGAGTGGGTCCAAAGGTGGTAAATTGGGTGAGAAATTGGTTAGGTGATTGGCAACAGAGGGTGGTGGTAAAAGGGGTTCACTCTGAGGAAGGGAGGGTGACCAGTGGGGTGCCTCAGTGATCAGTGATGGGGCTGGTCCTCTTTAATGTCTTTATAAGTGTTAGGAAACACATGTAATGTAATGTGATAGAATGGAATAAATGTAATGTAATGTAACAATTTGCTAGGTACCTGTTAGTGTTGCTCGGATAGTATTCTGAGCAATCTGGATCAACCAAATACCTGCCATTTTGGTAGGATAGTGGATCTGTCGAATAGCAGCAGCTATCTGACCATGGATCCGATCCTCCAGATCCAGGTTGGGTCCTGCATTATCCGACACCGGATCCAGGGATCCGCTGCTGGATTCCTAGATCCGGTGCCAGGATCCGTCGTCAGATCCCTGGATTTGGCATCGGCTAGCATGGAATCCGACCTCCAAATTTAGACAGATGCCTGGATAGTGCCACCATCCGACGGAGTGCAGTTGGATCCACGGGGGCACTATCTGAGCAACACTAGTACCTGTACGGCATTTCCTTTCTCTTTTTTTAAGGCTGCCTGACATAGTCAGGAGAGACTTCTTGCAATCACTGTAAACAAAGCTATGGAATCCAGAAGAGGCATTTTACCCAGTTACTACCGCAGTTACTGTGTGGGGTCTACTTTCATGAGTCACTCAGTAACTGTAGTAGTCAGCAGCAACAACAGTCACCCTTAGTCACTTCTAGGTTACAAACACAACACAACACATCCCCAATCAAAAAAAAAGAATTTAATTTGTGCAGATTGTTCACTATTAAATTATTTCTTGCAGATGATCTTGGGTGCTAACTCTGGAAATTGCCTGAGCCACATGTCATAGTGGGCCACATCACAAACAGCATCCGCTCCTTCCCTCTGCCAGCTCTGCCACCCATCAACCCTTCATTCTTTGTTCTGCTACATCACATCCCCCCACCGTCTGTACCATTGGCCCGGAGCTTGCCCCCAATGCTACAGGGTACTATCTTGCTCTTCCCAGATTACCCTCACCTTCCAATACATTGGAACTGATTACCTTCTCCTCCCGATCTCCTTTCGGCACCCCCCCCCCCCACACACACACACACATGCACTGCTGTACTTACTGATATTTCCTGATGATCTCCTTTGGACCCCTCCATACTTCTGTACTTAGCGCATCTCCTCCCATACTCCTTTTGACCCCCCCACACACATACTGCTGTAGTTACAATCTGCTCCCGATCTGAGAGATGGTAATCTGTGAAGGAGAACTGCTGCTGCCATGGAAACAGCCATACTTTCAACACTCGCAAGAGGGAGTCAATGGACTGGACTAATCGTTTACCAGAGGGAAGGCACCAGGAAGAGCCGATGGGACCGTTTCTAACAGGTAAGCCGATTCAGGCTGCAATAGTCTCCAAGCCCTTCTCCCTCGCAGGTCCTCATTCCACTACCTAACAGTCAGTCAGAACACTCTCTTGAACCCAAGCTTGAGCCCTAAATGCGTTGTTTTTTTTTTTTTTTAAATAGGGCCATCATGTTAGGAGAGACAGCAGTTCTAGTGAGTGGGGACCATCATTTTGCACTACCTGCTGTGGGGGAAGGGGGGATTGTTCTGAGCAGAGAACGGGCAGCGAAAGAAACAATTGTAAAACTGAGCCCTGGCTTGGGCTAGGCATGGGAACTGGCTGACATGGGTTCTGGCTGCAGGGAGCGATTTGGCTACAGCAGTTCTATGGAAACTGGCTACAGGGGACATGCTGACAACTCTGGTGCAGGTACTGGCTGCTACAGGGGTGTACAGTCGCAGACCAGTGGGCCATGCTGGGGGGGAGGACTGGCTGTACTGGGGACCTTTAGGGGATGTAATGTGAGCAAAGGGCCCTATCTAGACAAATGAGTCTCCACACTACTGTTCTCTGGGGCCCCTGACACCACCTGCCCATTCCCTTGGCCACCTCTGTGGGCCTGCAGAGTCAACTAGCACATTTTGTGCTTGCTCCCTACTTCCCCCCGGGGGTCCCAAATCTACTTCTCTATAGGGTGAGAACTCTAGGGCACTGCATAGGTAAGCATGAAGAATAGACACAGGATTCTATATGTTCTACCACAGTGCTGACATAGCTATGCTACTCTGTAAATGATAATAAGAACTCACTAATGACATAGTTACTGTGGTACAAAAGCATTCTGACATCACTACTATAGTACAACAGCATTCTGACATCACTGCTGTTGAGCAACAAGATTTTGAAATCACTACTGCAGTACAACAGCATTCTGACATCACTACTGCAGTACAACAGCATTCTTACATCACTACTGCACCACAACAGCCTTCTCATATCACTACAGTCCCACCCCTGCCATTCATCCCATCCACCACCCAGATCATTTTGCTGGTGTGTGTGAACAGGGAGGTCAAAGGGTCAAATTCACACAGGTTTCCTTTATTGTCACTGATTCTTAGCTGCAGTTACACCAGAAATTGTTTTAAAGATCATTTGCATAGCTGTTTTTGCTTAGTTCATGAAATGTTTCAATAAAGGCATATTCTGTTGCAACTTGTGTTTTGTGTCTCTTTATTTACTATGTTTTGTGTTGCATTGCCCTAGTTTTCCTTATTTTTTTTATTTAATTGCATGCCCCACCCCCGATGTTCTCGCTCTTCACAGCTGCACAAGCCCATCCCTCAGTGCTGTCACGTCATCTTGAAGGGGCGTGGCCGGTAATGTAACGAGCAGGTATTTCTTTGCAGTCAGACTAGCATTATTTTAATACAGCTCCACCATGTCTTCAGAAG
The DNA here is from genome assembly GCA_016271365.2 of Neoceratodus forsteri. Taxonomy (NCBI): domain Eukaryota; kingdom Metazoa; phylum Chordata; order Ceratodontiformes; family Ceratodontidae; genus Neoceratodus; species Neoceratodus forsteri. Next base: position 119,378,661 of record JADMNL010000025.1, read on the forward strand.
ATGACAACAATATTGAATGTACGCCGACTTGTGATGGTGTTCAGCTCTATTTGTATGAGCCCCTTAGGAGCCAGACACACATTGTGGAGGACGACAATTCAGACCGCTTGGAGAGCAGTGATGAGGATCCCGGGACAAACATGGCCCTCGATGAGTGGTAAATACATTTCTTTCTGTATTTTAGTTTCTTGAATTTTGTCAGTTGCACTGCTGTGACAAATCTCTGCATATTATCTATGCAATTTGCAGTTTGAGTTACCTGTATTTTCTGGTCTCGTGTGCCTCAGCCGCTAATTCATTTCAGCTGCAGCACGATACTTGTCAAACCACAATGGTTGCTGTAATGCATGATTCTGCTGTCTCCAGACATTGTTCCCCTCAACTCCAAACCCAATTTCTACAACGGTACCTCCCTCGCCCAACACCCTTTCCAAATATCTATCTCCTATACTGCACGGCTGCCGGTTACTTTCCATTCTCCTGGCTGTTGGTCACATAGGGATGAGAGCTCGAGGTGCGAGTTGCATGACACTGAAACCATCTGTGTAATTCTTTCAGTGGTAATTTGGGGGTGTTACTTGAGTTCCGATCCCTGCCAGTCACTTCTTCGTAATGGATCCCATTGAGGCTTACCTATGTGGGATCACGCTCATCCAGCCTTCATTTGCAGCAGTTCTATAGCAATGTCCAATGCCCGGCCAATCCTATCCATGCACAGACTAACATATGCCATAGCCATGATGCTAACACAAGTGTTCACCCAATTATCATCACCTGCATGTGATCAGAATAGAGGCACCTGTCTGAGGCAAGCCTTTATAAACAGCAGCTCTATTCCAGTTTCCAATGCTTTATGGGCTGATCAAAACAGCAGAGACTGCTTAGTGATGGTAGCATGCCTGTTTTATGCTGCCTTACTCCATGCCTTGTAAGACCCCCATCCATCTATCCATTACAGCTTTCTCTAATTGGCTGTGCCCGCTCCCGTATCCCCATTTGTGCAGTTCACCTAGTCTTGAAGGACCTGGCTAAGGCAATCAATTCACCTCAGTAAACAGGTGCACATCCCTGATACTGCACCGTCGAATTGACAACACTGCTCCTCCCCTGACGGAGTAACTCATGCCATACCCATCCAGGTCCACAAGTGTTTGCGCTCTGTGAGCTACTGGCCTGGAAGACGCCCTTTGTTGTTGGTGCCACTTTCGAGATTCTTGTCAGTGTGCATCATGCATGATTGGTCTGGCAATTTCTGCATGTACAGTACTATCAAAGGGCATTGGACCCATTCCCTAAACAGCACCATATTCTGTTTTGTGTTTGTTATGCCACTAACCGGTCCTTGGGCCCCAGAATCTTGTTTCATTGTATCCATCACGTTTGCCAGCCTTCATCCAGAGTCTTCTCTTTCTCCCTTGGCAGAAGACACCAGGAGAAAGGACTGCTGTGTGACTGGACTTCTCTGCTGGGACTAAAGAAGTAGAACTCTTGTACTTGGACCTTTAATTTAGGGTAAAAAAACAAGCAAACTAACAAACAAAACAAAAAAAAGTGTGTGTTTGTCTGAGTTAACTGAACTGAATGGTTATCTGAACAGTTATCTAGGTGTAAATCTCAGGTGATTGAAAGGACTTGATAGCTGTGAGGTTTAAATTACTTGTAGAAAGATCTAGTAAGTAGGGGAAGTGGCTTAGCTAGAAGGAAGCTACATTTAAAGACTGCCTTAGAAAGATCCTGCTAGTAGCTTGGCAGAAGACACCAGGAGAAAGGACTGCTGTGTGACTGGACTTCTCTGCTGGGACTATATTTCCTCCTTCCCTCCCTCCCTCCCCGCCTCCCACCCAAAGCTAGTTCTACTTTTATAGGCACAGGATTTGACCAACAACAGGAACTTCCTGTTTGGGAGCAGGACATGAGTGATCACAGAGCCACCAAAGACCCACCATCCTAGAAGGGCAAGAGTAGCTCTCCAGCCCCCTCTAGCTGCTGGTAGTCTGCCTCTGAGCAAGTAAGGGGTCTACTGAGAAATATAGGATATTCTTGTCTCAGAACAGGACAATCAGGACTTAAAGAGCACACAGGCAGAAAGTAAGGAGAGAGAGAGAGAAAGAAAAAAAAAACAGAGGAAAGAGTAAGGATTGCAAACAGTTAAGGGGCCAGAAATAAGACATGATGGGAGTGGTGCAGTGCAGTGGCTGTAGAGCAGCAGTCTTCTGGGAGACATTCTGGAGGATGCGGTGCTGTCCCATCTGCAGGCACCTCTCTGGGCTGAGGGAGGAGGTTGCTCATCTCCAGGCTGAGTTGGCCAGGATTTATGGGACCTCCTCTTCCATCCAGGGACCACCAGTGCCACTGCCGTTGCCTCAGAGGTTGCCAAGAAAGAGGAGCTGGACCACAGTGGGCTCCAGAGAGGTGAGGGGTGGAACAGAGGCGCATCCCTCCAGTTGTACCTCTCCACATCCCTATGCCATTCTGCAAAGTGTGGTTCTTTATGGTGGCACCTGCAGTGAGGCCAAGGAGGATGCTGGGACCTCCACAAAGGAGACCCACAGGAGGGTGGCAGGGGACCCCACAGGGGAAGGAAACAACTCCTGGTGGGGGACTCCATTGTTAGGAAGGTAGAACTGGGGGAGGAAGGGGAGAAGGAGGTAAGGTGCCTGCCTGGCGCCATGGCTTGGAGGGACAAGGAGCGAATCCTCAGGATTGCCGGAGCAGCTGCACAGGGGAGGGAGCTGGATGCCATTGTCCACCTAGGGACAAATGACCTGGCTAAGAAAGGGATTAGAGAAGTGCAGGAAGAGTTTGTGGAATTGGGGAGGGGCCTTAGACAAGTAGCATGCATGGTAACCTTCTCGGAGGTGCTGCCCATCTATGGCCTAGGAGAGACTAGGGTGTTCCGCACCATGGGATTCAATCAGTGGTTGAAAAACTGGTGTGGAGCTCAGGGATTTGGCTTCACTGGGGACTGGGGGTCCACTTGGAGTGATGCAAGCCTATACTGGCATGATTGGCTGCATCTGTCAAGGAGGGGAACCAGGATCCTAGGTGATAGCTTTAAATGCTTCATTGGCAAGCATTTAAACTAGCCAAGGTAGGAGGCACTGGAAAGGAGCAGGAAAATCCTAGCCCCCCCCCAAAAAAAAATCACGGTAGTAAGTACGGTAAACACCAACATAGAGGTGTCAATAGGGAGAAGGGCAGGGGTAAATGGAGAAAGTGATAAAGGCAAGAAGGGCAGAGATCGGGCAAAAAGGAGTAAGGCCATCAGGAAATGGAGGGTAATGAGTACCAAAGCCCGTAGTCTGGGCAATAAGCTCCCTGAGTTGGTGGCCTTGATGGAAGAGGGATGCCTGGATATCGTAGCAGTCACAGAAACATGGTACACAGAGAACCATGACTGGGATGTTAACATACCAGGGTACATAACCTACAGGAGAGACAGGCAGGGGAGAAGAGGGGAAGGAGTAGCTCTCTATATAAAGGAAGGGATAAAAGCAACTGAACAAAAGAGTAAACAGGGAGGAGACGAGGTACTGTGAGTCACCTTGGAGAATGGAAAGGGCACCACAATCCGCACAGGGGTTGTGTACAGACCTCCATGTCAGGGGGAGGAATGGACAAGGATATGATAGAAGGCATTCTTAGGATGGCAGAGAAAGGGGAGATACTGTTGATGGGAGACCTGAATATGCCAGATATTAACTGGAGCACATTTGCTGCAGCCACATCCAAGAGCAGGGCCATTCTTGATGCCCTACAGGTGGCAGGCCTCAGACAGCTAGTTTCGGAACCCACTTGTGAGGGAGCAGTCTTAGACCTCATACTCTCAAATGGGGGCAGTGAGAGGATCTCAGATCTAGAAGTGGGTTGCCATCTGGGAACAAGTGACCATCAAACAGTGTGGTTCACGTTAAACTCAGCTACAGAGTCTAGCCATACAAAAGTGAGAGTACTGGACTTCAGGAGGGCTGACTTTGGCAAGATGGGAAAGTGCCTCAGAAAAGCACTAGCAAACAGGCTAGAAGGAGGTGTGGAACAACAATGGGGAATCATCAAAACTGCCATCACAGAGGTAACAAGCCTTTGTGTGAAGCAAATAAACAAATCAAATGAAAGAAAAGCCACTATGGTTCTCAAAAGAGGTGGCTGTGAAAGTCAGGAAGAAAAAGATAGCATTCTGGAGTATAAGGAAACACAGAAGGAGCAGGACAGAGAGCTGTACCAGTTAGGGCAAGAAGGAAGCAGGGAGGAAGTCAGAATAGTAAAGGCCCAAACTGAGAGAAAAGATAGCCAACTCGGTTAAGAAGGGGATAAAACCTTTTATAGGTACATCAGCGAGGTGAAAGACAAAGGAGGATAGTGAGGCTAAATAGAATGAACGGTGGTGGGCAGGAGGACAGTGAAAAGCAGGGATACTGAATGAATATTTCTGCTCAATATTCACAAAAGAGGAGGAAGTGCCTAATCCAATTAACAGAAGCACTCTTGATAGGGGGTCGATCCCAGTCCTTTCACAGAAAGAAGAGTTCTGCAAGAACTCCTAAAACTGAAGGTGGACAAAGCAATGGGGCCTGCTTGAATTTACTTCTGAATTCTAAAAGAATTAAGGTGGGAACTAGTGAAACCACTGGCTACTCTTTTTAATAAATCATGGGAGGATGGCGTGGTACCCGAGGACTGGAGGAAGGCGGATGGATTCCCTTCACAAAGTGGGACCAAGACAGAGGCAGGAAACTACAGACCTGTCAGTTTGACCTCTGTGGTAGGGAAAGTGATGGAGTCACTTCTGAAGGAAAGAATTGTTGAGTACCTAGAGGCCAGTGGGGCACAAGACCCAAGGCAGCATGGGTTCACAACGGGAAGGTCATATCAGATGAATCTAATAGATTTCTTTGACTGGGTGACCAAAGTAGTAGACCAGGGAGGGGCTGTGGACATGGTCTACCTAGACTTTAGCAAGGCATTTGACACAGTCCCACACAAAAGATTAATAGTCAAATTAACCAGCCTGGGAGTGGGTCCCAGGGTGGTAGCCTGGTAAAACATTGGCTGGACAACAGGACACAGAAGGTAATTGTAAATGGAGTCCACTTGAAGAAAGAGAGGTTACTAGTGGGCACCGAGGGTTCAGTACTGGGTCCAGTCCTTTTATGTTCCATAAGTGACATTGCAGAGGACTGGAAGGAAAAGTATGCCTCTTTGCAGATGACACAAAGATCTGCAATAGGGTTGATACACAAGGAGGCGTGGAAAGGATGAGAATGGACTTGGCAAGGTTGGAGGAATGGTCAGAAGTATGGTAGCTAGGATTCAGTGCAAAGAAGTCCAAAATAATGCACCTGGGAAACAAGAACCCAGGGGAAGAATACACAATGGGGGGGAGGTAGTAACAACAACAGAAAGGGAAAGGGACCTGGGGGTAATCATATCAGATGACCTTAAGGTTAGCAAGCAATGTGAGAAGGCAGTAGGGAGAGCTGGGGGTATACTGAGATGCATAGGGAAAGGCATCACCAGCAGAAAACAGGAAGTTATTATCCCTCTGTACAGACAGTTGGTGAAACCCCATCTGGGGTACGGCGTCCAGTTCTGGAGACCCCTTCTCCGCAAGGACATAGGCAGGATAGAGGCAGTCCAGAGGAGGGCGACTAAAATGGTGCAGGGTCTGCAAGAGAAGCCATATGAGGAGAGACTAAAGGAGCTTAATATGTATACCCTTGAGGAAAGAAGGGAGAGGGGGGACATGATAGAAACTTTTAAGTACCTCAGTGGAAACAACAAAGTCCAAGAGGGTAGCATCTTTCAGAAAAAGAGATGTGCAAGAACAAGGGGACACAATTTAAAGATGGGGCGGTTCAGGGGCAATGTGAGGAAGTATTATTTCACAGAGAGGGTAGTGGATGTATGGAACAGCCTTCCTGAGGAGGCTTGGGTCTAAAACTGTGGGAGAATTCAAGAATGCATGGGACAGACATAAGGCACTTCTTGTACGGGGTAGGAAGAAATAGGCTGTTGGTTAACTAGGATCTGCGGCCTATCCTGTAGGTAGGGAAATGGGCAGACTAGATGGGCCAAGCGGTCCTTATCTGCCGTCAAAGTCTATGTTTCTATGTTTCCCTCCTGGGTCTGCATTTGGTGGACAAACAAATGCAATAACCCCCTTCTGATATGCGCAAGTGTTTGCTGATATACAAATAAAGAAGTTATAACTGTGTGTATAACAGTGTGTTATGCTCAAGCCCACCATTTCTACTAGTACAATGCACCGCAAGTTAATGCGCAGATTCTGCTGCTTGTTATGAGAATCGTGGTGACCTTTGGAGGCTGTTGTATGCTGATGACAGGATGTGAGGATTTCTTCACCTCCGTGCTGGTGGTTGGTCTATTTATTCTGGAGAATGTCCTTCCACTGCAATGCCTTTTTTCAAATGGTTGCCTCCATAGTTGGGTATGAAAGCTGCTTACTAAGTGCTGCCTGTGTTCTTCAGCATTATGCCAATACAAAAAGTTGATCATGATACATTTGCGCCCCTTGCCTAATTATTTACCACAATATCTTTCTGGTGCATTCTAATCTACCTTTGCCTTTTCTGTTGTAATGATTGAATCATGATTTTCATTACTGCTGAGTGTTTACATGGTTGCAGAATCATATTACATGCCAAGTCGAATTACAGCACTGAACTATGCTCCTGCAAAACCCCATTGTTAGGGTGGCTGTTTCTTGAGTCCACCACCTTTTCCTTGCACATACCGTGTGTGTGTGTGTGTTGCCCACTGTATATGTGTGTGTGTGTGTGTGTCCCATCTTTGTTTTTGTGTGTAGCGCCAGTATGTCTGTTTGTGTGGCCCATTTTTGTGTGTGTGTGTGTGTGTGTGTGTGTGTGTGTGTGTGTGTGTGTGTGTGTGTGCATGCCCTGACTGTGTTTGTGGTCTTGTGTTTTTGTGTGTCATATGGTAGCCCCCAGTGTGTGTTGTGTGTGTGTGTGTGTGTGCATGCCCTGACTGTGTTTGTGGTCCTGTGTTTTTGTGTGTCATATGGTGGCCCCAAGTGTGTGTTGTTTGTGGGTCTGTAGGCGTCCACGTTTCTGTTTGGGTGGACCTTTATGTGTCTGGGTGGCACTGTTTGTGTGTGGTTCTATGTGGCCTTGAGAGCGCTTTCTTTATGTATGTGTGCCCTTGGTGGACTCTGATTTATTTTTTGATTTATCAGTTTTTGGTGTGACTGGGGTGTCTCATGCAATGACATGCTGCAATGAACTACAATTCTGGTCTATTTGTCTTCCATAAGAAGGTGTAACCATTGCATGCGGTACGTCACAGGTAACATAACAGTGTTGCATGGCATGCCTTTCTTTCAACATTGATTTATCAATAGTTGATGAGGGCTACTTATGTCACCTTGCCCCCCCCCCCACTGCGGCCACATTCAATTCTCACATTGCCACGTACCATATCAACACTCACACCGATCCATTGTGCTGTCTTTTTCCCCAACAGGTGTGAGTGTGGAGAGTGTGAGAACATGAAGACGACGTGGGAAAACAGATGCTGTGTATATTACCACGCCATCACTGTTGAGATGCAAGACTTCCCTACACTTGAGTGCATTATGCAGCATCCTGGTTTTCAATCAATGTCCACAGATCACTACGTATTGCGATCATGTCTTGCCGAATTCATACAAAATTAAGGACCACTTGGAGATGAATTGCCACAAGCCAAGTATGTGTGTGTATGCCTTTTTTTGGGTGTGGGTTGTGATCTGTTATTAATAAACTACAAGGGGTCATGGGTTAGACAGTTCTAAAGCACGTTTAGGAGGTGTATTGGGGCATGAGGCCGGTGTCTGAGTGCATCCTGCCCTCTAAACGTGTGCTAGAACTGTGTAACGAACATTCCTGCGGTGTCTTATTGCACTTATAAAATGTGTCAGTGCATTCCATATGGTGTTTCTCTATTTATCCATCCATTAGACAATGCACCACATGTCAAACAAGCAATCAGATTGCTTGCAATCATTTACCCTTTTTATAACAATATTTTTATTTCCTGTTTCAATATTTCTTCAGTCAGTAACTCTCACTTGTCATTTTTGATTCACACTTCCCCATCCCTTTCATGAAATTCCTTCAAACCTTTGCTGCCTGTTGTGAGTCATGTTGCCTCACGTGTTTATCCTGCTATCAGTGGTCTGCCACATGCCAATTTGATGTGACACAGATATACCGCCACATAACTGGTGATTTGGCATTTCCCTATATTGACACTAATGGCACATGAACGCTTGCAACAGTGTAGGCTCTATTTGCAAATCCTGTCACGCCTGCTTGTGCCTATTACCTATGACTGAACATGCTCAAGTTTGTCGCTGTGCAATAATGGTGAATATGCCATGCACTGAAGCACACCACCTGCATAGCACAGGACCTATAGACCGGTGCCCAAAGGCCAGTACTCATTTCATGCCAGCTGTTTGCCACCAGGACACCACGGTGTCACAGGTGGCACATGCATCCTGGTGGCAGAGTAGAATACCTGGTTGTGCATGCAATCGGAAGCCAGTTCTGGGTCCCAGAGTGTATCCCTAAAATTGGTAGCGCTTGTTGAGGTGCATGACTACACTAGCTAGTTTGCATGCTGCAGTGTCCCTGCCAGTCACCAGGTAGGGTAGATGGTGGTTTCATGGAGGATCACCAACAGTGTGGGTTGTATGCCTTGTTTTGGTTGGTGCTCCAGTGGGTGGACCATTAAGTGCCATACTCCAACCGAATGGGCACTTACGTGTGTGCACCCAGTGTGTGTGTGTGTTTGTTCTGTTGCCACCTCCCCATATGCAGCATCACAGCACATGAAGCCAACATGCTCTGGTTTTATGGGCATGTTTTGTGTTGTGCATAGGGCACATTGCTTTATTCCACCCACCACCATGCCAGCCACACTCCAATGGTTCATTACCATGTATCCCAAGCTGGCCGCAGCATGGTATGCTATGTAGCTGGATCTACACATTCCTGGATTGTTTCCCCCTGCATCCAACACCAACTACTTGCTGACACACCTCTAACTTCCATCTTCACCAAGACACACCTTAACTGTGAGCAGGCAATGGCTCCGCCATGTCATTTAATGCTCCCATCTGCATTTGCCTGTGCATCTCGTAATGTTCCATGGCCATTTTAAGGTATGTCACCCGACATGTAGACAGCTTCTTGTTAGTCGCCCCATGTTGAATTGCTGAGTCTGCTATTAACGTCTCATAACTTTTAGCAGGTGTCTTTTTCCAATTGTATTCCTAACCACTGTGTCATCTATGTATTTCTCTCTGTACTTGTATTTATATGTGTGTAAACCATTCTGAGTCGCTGCACCATTCTCAGTTCCTGATGTCTCCATGCCAAAGACAGTACGACCACGATGAAAAGCACCTTTTTTTACCAGTGTGCAAAATGTACTGTGTATGTGATGTACATACATGGCACTTTACAGGCAACGCACAACATATCAGTGACTCATGCAACATTTACATAATTGTACAGTACTGTGATTGGCATTCCCTCATCAGATTTGTTGAGTCTGAGGTGCAGTCTAGCACATTGTTCAAATTGTTATAGTTCTACACCAAAATCCTCCCCCCACCCCCCCCCCAAAGTGACCCTTTTTATGTGGAACTGCTAGACATCAAGAGCTTGGAACATGCAGCTGAGAGATTGTTTGCTTTACTGAGCACTACCACTTGCAGACTTTGTAACTCTCATCAAGTCACTTCATGTGTCCTGTTCTCCATCATTGCCACGTCAAACTAGGGACATGTACCTACTGGGGCTTGCCCTGTGGCCAGTCAATAAATGTACATAGACAAAGGGTGCCCTATTACCTTTCTGAGCTAGGCTGAAACTGTTCATCTGCACTGTATGCGGTTTCCACTATCAGTATACAAGTTTCAGGAGGTGTCTAATTAGCGGTGCAGAAATGTGCACACCTTGTTTATTTTTTCCTTTACTAAATATCACCCATTTCTGTTTCTATTTACAGAATGTAAAGACACATAGCCTATCGAAGATTCATGTATTGGATATTTCAGCGATTGGGACAGCGGAATAGGAAAATACTTCCATCGTGTGTTGTGACGAAGATACGGGCTAAATTCCCATCAGAGGACTACACTGGATACAAGGATGCCTCTTAGAGACCATGTACTTCCCCATGTTTACCAAAGAGATGCTTCAACTCTGCTTGTTAAGTTAGACTGGGACACATCTTCAGTTTTGCCAATAGCCACTTTATTTCCATGCCTTTCGGTGTTTCAAACATTGTAATAAATCATTTTTAAGTAGTGTCCTGTCATTCATATTGCAGTTGTGTGCAACCAGCATGGTACCTAACAGAACATCACATTTACCAATTGATTGAGACTGGACAGTCACAGAGCAAGGGTGGGTGGGTGGTGGAATAATCAGTCCTTTGTACAGCTGGTAGATACATGACATGGATGGTCACAGGATGTGGTGTACATGGTTCAACCAATAGCCTCAAAGGGTACCACTGCCATGATACACAACAGGTAAGACATTTAGGTGTTAACATAAGTGATGCTATAAAACAAGCAAGGCCACGTGACAGTGGACATGACAAACTGCTGGGGAGCATATGGAGATGATTTGACAGCGGACAGAGGTGATACTGCCATTGTATTCATCCATTTAGCAACACCAACGCTATTATACTGTGTTCTTTTGTACAGACTATAAAGTCAGAATTTCATGGCCGGATGCGAACCATCCATCTGATACTGAGGATGATCAGTACTGGGACCAGTCTGGTTCAATGTCTTCATTAGCGACATTGCAGACAGTCTGGAAGGAAAGGTCTGCCTTTTTTCAGATGACAACAAAGATCTGCAACAAGGTGGATACTCCTGAAGGGGCACAGGCAATGAAAAGGGTCCTGGCAAAGCTTGGCAGATGGTCAGAGGTGTGGCAACTGTGGTTCAATGCAAAAAAAAGTGCAGTATCATCCACTTGTTCAGGAGTAACCCTGGGGAGGACTACAGAATGGGTGGAGAGGTACTTACATTCACCAAAGAGTAAAAGGACCTTGTGGTTATCATATCTGATGATCACAGTGCTGCTCAAAGGTTGCAGGAGAGGCAAGTGGCATGCTGGCGTGCATAGAGCAAGATATTATGAGCAGTAGCCAGGAGGTAGTGATGCCATTGTACAAAACACTTGTACAGCTTCACCTGGAGTACTGTGTGTAGTACTGGAGATCAGACATGCGTAAGAAAGTAAACAAGGTGGATGCTATCCAGGGAAGGCTGACAAAGATGGTGCATAGTGTGTACCACAAAACATGACAACGGACTAAGGGACCTCAATATGTACTCACTGGAGCAAAGAAAAGAAAGGGGTGGCATGATTGAAACTTTTTAGTAACTCATGGGCCTCAACAAGGTGCTGGTGGATGATCATTTCGAGTGTAGAAAAACCTCTAGAACACGGGGACACAATATGAATTTACAGTGAGGTAGATTAACTGGGAACATGACAAAGTTTTTCTACACAGAGAAGGTGGTGGATTCTTGGACTGCTCGGCCACAAGAAAATAAGGTGGGGGTGGGGGACAAGCACAGTGGAAGTGTTTAATCATGCCTGGGACAGGAAGATGGAAACATTGTGCCACGAGGGAGTGCGGAAAAGACCATTGATTATTGGTGAGCAGTGGACACATATAGGTATAGGGCCTACGGGCACACTGGTTGGGCTTAGCAGTCCTTATCTGCCAACAATTTCTATCTTTCTATGTTTCCCTGTTTGAATGTATCTGAATAACAGCTAAAGCAAGCAACTGTGTACTGGCATGCTCTAGAGGAATATCAATAAACAGTATTTTATGCAGATTGTGTCTTTGTCACAGAACATACTAGTGGCAAATGTCTGCGGTGACGCAACCATGACTATGTTTACTGGTAGTTTTGTTCGATGGTATGCTACTAATAATACAACTCACAGTGAAAATGTCTGCTAGGGACAAGGATCGTCTAGGCTATGTGGATCACATGCTATAACATGCTTATCCAATGGGCAGCATCTGCTTTCACCTCTACGAATGAAGAAAGAGGGATTCTGGTGGGTCTTACAGATACCCGTATAAAGCTACAAAAAAGAACGCATCATAGCACTGAATTTGGCAAACAACCAGGGGGAGACTAGTAAAAGAAAAAATGAATCACCAAATACAGAGAGTTTTGCGTGTGATGCTATGCACGCTGCAGGGTCTATTCCGGAACAACACACACACTACAGTCTCCATGGGTGGAGGCCGTTTTTCATTGGCATACAGTGTTTGTGATGTGTGAGTAGGCCGGCTCCTGTAGTCAGGCACCAGCAAGGACACCACCATTGCCTTTCTGGATGGTTGTTAATGGTGTTGTTTTGGTTCAATGTGAGCCATGGTGGCAAAAATGCATGTGGGTGGAGTCAATGGCCCTGGTCCAGTCATTTTTCTCAGCCATCATGGGTATTAGGTCGATGTCACTTCAAGAGTATGACAGATTGTGTACTCTCAAGGGTACGAATGCAATACAAAAATCTCCAAATCAAAATCAAAAATCAGCAAGTCTCCAAAATTCGGGCAGTGGCTCTGAGGACTGTACGCTAGTCCATTGATGTATACCAGTTTAGAGTGCTGCAGTAATTCTCTGCACATGATTGCCAGTGACTAAAGTCTCATTGGTACCAGAGGCACACAGTAAGTTGTGGAACATCCTGGCAGCCTACCTGCCAGAGTCCAAAACTGCACAGGCTAACCCAACATTGGAAATGCCGCAATAAGAACTCAGAACCCAGCAGAATGAGATTCCTACACGAAACGAGTCATCGGGTCAAGCAATGCCATGCGAGGAAACAGTAGGCAAATATAAAAGTTAGGGAAGTGAGAAGAAACACCACTGCAGAAGGAACAGACTGCACAGGCACTAATGGTGGCGCAGATATGGCATGGAAGGTACAGAAATGCCAAAGCTGGTGGGGAGCAACGGATCTGTCACACACACACAAAAAAACCAAATGCCCATCTTAGATTTTAATAATATTATTCCCTATGTAAGTGCGCTTGTGATGGTTACACCTGTGTTGCAGTTTTGGTCCAGCACTGGGCAACAGGACTCCTGGTGTGTTGCAAGTGGTTCATGTTTTGGCTTGAGATCCAACAGTTTTTTTGCTATGAAGCCTAAAGGAACCAATATCAATTGGTGATGCTTGCCAGCTCTATGCGGGAAAGGGGATATGACATAAAGCCTCCATGGCATGTGACTGGGTACTCACTGCCCGATTCAGGCTGGCCATGTCCATATGCACTGCTCAGAATTTGCTACCAGTGGCGGCAGATCTAGTGGATGGCCAAGGATACACATGGCCATTGAAGAATTGAGGTTGATGACTAGGATAGATATTCATAACATGCTCTGCACTGTGCAAGTTTGATGTAGTGGGTAGTCCGGTTGGGGTGCAATTGGTGAAAAGGTAAAGTGGTCTTTTATGGATTGAAATGGCAGACAGAGGCACTAAGATGCTAGTTCAGAATTGCTTAGTTGCTGTATACTCTGCCCCTTCATACGGCTTTTCCGGCCACTTTACTTAAAATATAAAATAACACAGTTGCTGTGTAGCTCCTACTGTGATGTAGGAAGGGTGTGTTGGGGGGGGGGGCACGGGAACAATCCATAACAAATTGCCAGACAGTGCAAAGAATATGGCTACACAGATCAAACTACTGTGCAAAGCTCCGTATGACTGTAGTTTCATAGGGAGCTTTGCACAGTAGTTTGATCTTTGATGCACCAAGTTTTATTGTTCTCCGATAAAGTATGTAATGTCATGTGCAGCACTGACACTCCTCGCGGTGAGGCACTTCATGCAAACGTGTGGCAGTGAAGACAGAAAAAGAAATTTCAACTCATCGGGATATTTTTTTGCCACATAAGTAAAACTGCAACCCAGGGGACAAGACCATGCTGATTCTGGGCTAAGAGCACAACACAGAAAAAAAAGAAAATGCAGAACATTAACAGTGCACAAGTAAGTGAAGCTTGCCGATTTATCTTTGGGAAGCATTTTCATATACTGTGCAGCTATTTCTTTTATTTATTAAATTTGTCCGTTGCGCATGATCTTTAAGTATATACTGTTTGACCTCCCTGAAAAACTTATGGGTAGCCGTTGTTGGCTCTAGACAACTCGTGTTTTTTGTTACATAAGTAATTTTGTCTGCTGGAAAGAGTCAGGGTTCTTATTACTGTCTCTAAAGGAAAACAAACCAACTGGGGCCTGGTTGTAAATGTATTACTTCAAGGATGTCCAATTCAGACCTCTGAAATGTGGCTGAGCATTAGAGGTTTCGTTGATGTCAGAAGGCTGCTAGCTGACACAAGCATTCCTGTAAAGGAACTCATGGTAATTGTCTCACAGACTAGTATAGAAATATAGAAACATAGAATTTGATGGCAGGTAAGGACTGCTTGGCCCACCTAGTTTGCCCATTTCACTACCTATTGGATAAGCTGCAGATGCTAGTTAACCAACAGCCTACTTCCTCCTTACCCCCAATAGAATTGCTTTATGTCTCTCCCATGCATTCTTGAATTCCCCCACTGTTTTTGACCCCACAACCTCCTCAGAAGTCCATTCCATGTGTCCACCACCCTCTCCATGAAAAACTACTTTCTCATGTTGCCCCTGAGCCGTCCCCCCTCTATCTTCAAATTGTGCCCCCTTGTTCTTGCACATCTCTTTTTCTGAAAGATGCTATCCTCCTGGACTTTGTTGATTCCCTTGAGGTACTTGAAAGTTTCTATCATGTCCCTTAAGCTCCTTTAGTCTCTCTTTTTATGGCTTCTAGTGCAGACCCTGCACTAGTTTAGTTGCCCTCCTCTGGACTGCCTCCATCCTGTCTATGTCCTTGCGGATATGTGTTCTTCAGAACTGCATGCAGTACTCCAGATGAGGTCTCACCAACTGTCTGTACAGAGGGATAACAACTTCCTGTTTTCTACTGGTGATGCCTCTACCTATGCATCCCAGTATCCCCCCAGCACTACTTACTGCCTTTTCACATTGTTTGCCTACCTTTAGCTCATCTGGTATGACTACCCCCAGGTCCCTTTCCATTTTTGCTGTTGTTAGTACCTCCCCTCCATTGTGTACTCTTCCCCTGGGTTTTTGTTTCCCAGGTGCATTACTTTGCACTTCTTTGCATTGAATCTAAATTGCCATACGTTTGACCATTCCTCCAACCCTGTCAAGTCCTTTCTCATCCTTTCCACCCCCGTATCAACCCTGTTGCAAATCTCTGTGTCATCTGCAAAGAGGCATACTTTTCCTTCTAGTCCCTCAGCAATGTCACCTATAAAGACATTTAAGAGGTCTGGTCCCACTACTGAAGCCTGTGGTAACCCACTAGTAACCTCCTTTCTACAGAGTGGACTTTGTTTACCATTACCTTCTGCATCCTGTTGTCCAGCCAATTTTTTACCCAGGCTGCAACCCTGGGACCCACTGTCAGGCTGGCTGACTTGTTTATTAATCTTTTGTGTGGGACTGTGTCAACTGCCTTGCTAAAGTCTAGGTAGGCCATGTCCACAGCCTCTCCCTGGTCTACTACTTTGGTCACCCAGTCAAAGAAATCTATTAGAGCCGTCTGACATGACCTTTCCACTGTGAATCCATGCTGCATTGGATCCTGTGCCCCACTGGCCTCTAGGTACTGTACTCAATAATTCTTTCTTTTAGAAGTGATTCCATCATCTTCCCTACCACTGAGGTCAAACTAACAGGTCAATGGTTTCTTGCCTCTGCCTTGGTCCCTCTTTTGTGAAGGGAAATCACATTCACTGTCCTGCAGTCCTCAAGTATCACACCATCCTCCCATGATTTGTTAAAAAGGGTAGTCAGTGGTGTCACTAGTTCTCCCCTTAGTTCTTTTAGAATTCTGGGGTGAATCCTGTCAGGCCCCATTGCTTTGTCCACTTTCAGTTTTAGGAGTTCTTTCAGGACCCTTTCTTCTGTGAATGGACTGGTATAGACCCCCCCCCCATCCAGAGTGCTTCCATTGTTTGATTTAGGTACCTCTTCCTCTTTGTTTGTGAATACTGAGCAGAAGTATTCATTCAGTATCCCTGCCTTTTCACCGTCACCCTCTGACCACCCCCCTCCCCTTTACTAAGCCTCACTATCCCTTCCTTGGTCTTTCTTCACTCCCTAATGCACCTATAAAAGGTTTTATCCTCCTTAACTCAGTTGGCTATCCTTTCCTCGATTTGGTCTTAGTCCCATCTCAAGCGTGACTGACTCTGTGAGGATGAGCTGGTTCTCCTGACTGCTCAAGACAAAAGATTCTGAATCTGTGACATACTGGATGATGAGTCATGGGTGGGGCAAGTAGAGGGTTTTAGGGCCTCAAAGAGTCAGTCAGGCTTGAGATGGGACTAGGAACAAACTGCCATCTAAATGTTTGTGTCTGCCCTGATTCAAAGTATGTCTTGTGGTAAGCTCATCTGCCTTGAGAGGCTTTTTTCTGTGTGAAACCTTCTGTATGAAAACAAGTTTCTTTTTATTTCGGTAGAATTACTGCCTCTATAATTTTGTTGTAATCTCCTGTAGAATCTGTGTAATTATCTCGAAATACTGAATATATTATTTTTTACTTATTTCATGTTTTCTGAGACTGAATTCTCTGAGGCACAGCTAATCAATTTATAACTGACAATAACTGTATTTCCTCCACTAAGGAGAGGGCTACTGTTACCATAGCCTATTTCTAAAGTAAGGTGTTCTTGGGTGGGTCATGTGACCTTGAGCAAGGAGCACTATACTGTGTGAGCAGTGCCTCTGAGGGGATGCAAACCTGTAGATTCCCCAACAGAGAGTCTAAGCTGAGTGGTGGCATCTACTGAGGTATTGAGAAAGTTGATAACAGTGATACAGGCTGAGTCGGAGAAGGACTGTCTGTCTGTCACAATAAGTATCTTTGCAGAGGAGCTGGAAGGGAAGGTCTGCCTCTTTGTAGATGATACCAAAACATGCAACAAGGTGGACACTCCAGGGAGGGTAGAAAGGGTGAGCAGACACCTAAGAAAACTCAAGGAGTGGTCGACGGTATAGTAGCTGGGTTTCAGTATAAAAAAGGGCAAGATATTGCACTCAGGCACAGAAACCTGGGATGGAGTACAAACCGGGTGGAGTGGTATTGATGACCACTAAGCAGGCAAGAGACCTGGGGGTAATCATAATGGATAACCTAAAGGTGGTCAGGTAGTGCAGCAAGGCAGTTGGGGGGGCTGTTGAGATGCTGGGGTGCAAAGGGAGGGGTGTTACCAGCAGAAGGGGAGAGAGATGGTGCTGCCTCTGTACAGATCATTGGTAAGACCCCACCTTGAGTACTATGTCCAGTTCTGGACATCACATCACTGGAAGGATGTAGACAGAGTGGAGGTGGTCCAGAAGAAGGCAACTAAAACAGTGCAGTGTCTACACCAAAAGCCTAGAGACTAAAGAATCTCAGTATGTAACCCTGGAAGAGAGAAGGGAGAGGAGGCTATGATAGAGACCTTTAAATACCTCACAGTGATAAATAGGGTACAGGAGGGGAGAGCTTTTCAGAAACGAAGGAGCTCAAGAACCACAGGACATGCTATAAAACTGGAAGGGGGTAGATTCAAGAGAGATGTGAGGAAGTACATCTTCACAGAAAGAATGATGGATTCCTGGAACAGCCATCCAGCAGAGGTAGTTAGGGCAAAAACAGTGATGGGTTCAAGAATGCATGGGATAGGCATAAGGGAATCTTAGTGGAAAGGAAGGGGGAAAGGAAAAAGATCAGGAAATCAATTAGTGTCTGTGGTGGTACTGTAGGTAGGGAAAAATGGGCAGACTGAATGGGCCAAGTGGCCCTTATCTGCCATCAAATTCTACATTTCTGTTTCTGTGTTTATTTTCAGACTACAAGTTCTGTATCAGTGTATAGCTTTCTATAGCAATATAGGACCTGTGTGGGGTAGAAGGCAGCTGGCTAGCAAGTTAAGTAAGAGGTAAGTATTGGCCGGCATCAGGAAGATGTTAGCATGGGGGAGCCTATGCCAGGGAATCATTGTAACATACAAATGGGGACTGGGTGAGGGAGGGGGTGCCGCTAGACTACCAGGAAGTATAATTTACTTTCACTATGGCTGGCACTGGTTCGGAGCTGGAAGGGAGCATGGAAAATCTCTCTGCGCAAAGCCTTTTCATGTACAATGGCACAGAGGCATTGCACAGAACTTCTAATGGCCACATAATGACATTTCAATGCCCTTTTAGTGCCTTGCATTCTTTGTGTGAATGCTTGCATGTTGGCATTTACATACGGCAGCCAAAAGTAAAGGCACTTAACCCATTTGAAATGTGCTAGCTCCCCTTTGCTCCGGGGTATCTTTTTCCAGCAGGTGGCTGTGTGCGTTGTACCTCTGCACTTTGTGCAGTGCTCCCACTGCCCTGTATTCATATATGCAGTGCCCACAGAAGATAGGCACCACGCATGCATGAATATTACTCCAGAACGGCAGCGTGTCGGTTAATAGGCTGCACAATCCTTTATGCAGCCCTCTCAGACGCATTTGAATATAGGACCCTATGTTTATGAAAACAGATATTGCAGTGCATATAGCACAATTCACATTAAACTGTCATGTAATGAGTTGCTTTTACATTTCTCAATAAGTTATATACGGTAAGTGCTGCTGAATCCAGCACAAAGCCTTGCTAAAACAGCTGTCTAAGAGCTTCAACTCCGTTTTTCATTGCACTATGGCAGAAATGCAGATTGAGTACTGCTGAATTCCAAACACATTTCTTAAATTTGCACTTGAGCTGATTAAGTGTTGAAAACTAACAAAATGTGAGATGCCAATGCAGTGTCAGGTTTAAAGAACCATGCAAAACCAGCTGATTGGTGTGACAGTTTAATGTGAATTGTACTGTAGCCTGCTCATTAAACACATTATTTTTCTTATCCCTGGTGACTGTCAAGTGGTCCTTGGCCAGCCCGCTGCTGGATTATTATACCTTGGCTATAATATTTGTTGCAAGAGGTCTGCCAAGCTGAGGTGGGACTTGGAGAAGTAAACTACCCCAAACAAGGGCTGTTGGCTTTAAAGGGACACTGCCAACCTTTTTTGCATCATATGATTTCTAGTTGAAAATGCAAATTTTATGATTGCTTACCTTCTATAAAATTCATTGATGTTGCTGTTTTATATGCCTCGTTTCTCAGTAGAACTGAAATGCATGCTAATGGTGTAATTATACCCAACCTTGTTTTGTTTCAAGTCCCTGATCTACTCTTATTCTATGCCTCCTGAACATGAGAAACACACCCAGACAGTGCAACCACTCATGATGCAATGGTTTCATCTCCTACCACTGTATCATGAGTGGCTAGACTGTGCTTGGGGTGTTTCCAAGTTCAGGAAAGATGCAGTGGCAGCTGATCAAGGGTGGTAAACATGGTAACACCAGTGTGGTGGGCAGACTATTTTTCAGTTTTAAAAAGAAAAAAAAGGACTCTGAATCAAGCTACCATCTGCATCAGCGATCTTATAGAATGTGACCAATCAGAAAATGTGTAAATGTGTTTTTAAACTAGAGGCACTTTGAGGCCTAAAGGGATTGACAGTGTCCCTTTAAGTGCAGTCATTTTGAACACTGCACACTTTCCAGACTGTATGTTTTGGCATAGTACAGTAGTAACACTCAAAATACAGAAGGGGTACCAATCATCATATGATGATTTTAACAGTTGCTTTTGTGATCCTGTAATTAGGCTGCTAAAGTAGTCATAAGAAACAGCTTCATTAAGACTCTGAAGGAAATATTTTAGGTAGTGATGCAGAAGTATCTGTTTTGTCATCAGAAAAGGTGTTCTGTTAATGCCATGATGTCACCAGTCCTGCTTCTTACTGTAGTGGGTGAAGGAGCCAACTAGGGATGACACCAACCTCAACCTGGTACTGTCAAACCGGGATACAGTAGGGGACGAGCGACCATATCTTGGAGTGGTTTAGCATAGCCCTTGGTGCTCAACATTTCAAATCAAGAGCAATGATACCAGGGGCCAGATTTACGAAAAATTGCAAAGTGCAGCACAAAAGTTTGTCCTGCGCCTTGTGATTGTGCAGGTTCCAAAAATTGCTATTCACAGTCGGAGAGTGCACTGCACTATCTGACTGTAATAGGGCCATGATGGTTCAGCACTAACCCAGGAAAGCCAATGCTAACCCTACTAGTGTTGCCTCGACAGCCAGTTGGTGTACTGTCACAATCTCGAAAACTCTGCAGCGACAATCACCACAGCGACAAATCTCGCTAGGTCGCTGTGGTGGCTCGCTGCACAGTGCCGCTCACTCTCTGAGTGTTCTGCCCCATCCCCAATGCAACTCCAACTCAGAGTTGTATATTTAGGGATGGGAGATGCGGGGGGGGGGGGCAACCCTGCAGAAAAAGACTGTTTCCCGAGGGGAGCAATGCCGACAGTCGGCATTTTTCCCATTGCTGTCGGGGATGTTGCGGACATCCCTGATGATGTAACGTGGTGGAACCCATCCAGTCAGGTGAATGACCTAACAATGAATGGTGCTGGTGCACTATTTCCTATTCACAGAAGCTCCCACGTAAAAGAGCCCATTGGGCATGCAAGGTGCTAGGTGGCCATTGCATGCCCATTATGGGCCCATTTACATAGACTGGGGGTGGTGTAGTGTGCCCCCTAGCCACTGCCCAACGCAGCTGCAGTTCATGGTGGTCTAGTGCCTATGCCCCTGTTCACCGGTTGCTGTCCTGTGTAGGTAAAAATAGTTTCCCTGATGGTCTAGTGGCTCCTCCCCTCCCCCAATCGCAGACTGGCATCCCTGTATATAATAAAATAAATACCCTGGTAGTCTAGTGGTTCCTCCCCCATACTCTGATCACCGTCCCACTATAGAAAATAAATTCCCTGGTAGTCCAGTGGTCCCCCCCCCCCCGATCACCGATCACCATCCCATTATATATTTGTTAAACATTCCCTGGCAGTCCTGTGGTCCCTTCCCCAGTGTCCGATTGCCATCCCTGTAGTAAAAAATAATGTCCCTGGTATTCCAGTGGTCCCTCTCCCACCCCCAATGTTCAATTGCCATCCTAATAGTAAAAAAGAATTTCTATGGTAGTCCAGCGGTCTCTCCCCCCTCCTCCATGCTCCAATTGCCATCCCTATAGTAAAAAATAATGCCCCTGGTAGTCTAGTGGTCCCCCCTCCTCCGATCACCATCCCTTTATATGAAAAATATGCCCCTCTCTTGTTTACTGATCACCATCCCCTGATAATAATAATAATGCCCTGGTAGTCTAGTAGTCCTTCCCCCTCCCCGATTGCTGATCGCCGCCTGACATACAGAATGAATAATCTCTAATGGTCTGTGTTCCCCTCCCTCCTTGGTTGCCAGCCCCATTAAAATAATTCTATTTGCTGGTGGTGTAGTAGTCCCCTCCCTCACCGAGTGCTGCCTGATATAAAGACTGAATAATCCCTGGTGCTCTAGTGGTCCTTCCCCTCACCCAATCACCCGGCCAAAAGACTACAGGATGTACCTCACTGTCAAGTGTAACCCCCCATTCTGAGCCCCTGTATAGACATGTAAAACAATTCCCTAGTGGTTTAGTGGACCCCCCACCCATGCCTGATCCCCTGTACATTGTATGCAACCCCCATCTGTGGTGGTCTAGTGGACCCCCACCCCAGCTGGTAGTGCTCCACCACCCCAATCCCCCCATCCTGAAACTGGGCTGGTGACTGGCACAGCCCTCCTCTCACCACCATGGCCAGCCACTGATGGAATTGTCCTGGAGCACATACTGTATACAGTATATGCCCACTGATCGACAGTTGGCAGGGAACCAGACTAGTAGGGCATATTTTTCATATAAAGGGACAGTGACTGGAGTTGGGGGAAGGGGGAAGGACCACTAGACTACCAGGGAAATTATTTTTTACTATGGGGCGGCAATCGGACATCGGGGGAGGGACCACTGGACTGTCAGGGACATTATTTTTACGGTTGCAGTGGGCGGAGCCTGCAGATGTTTTGCATGTACAAAAGGGCTGATGTCATGTTTTCTGTCCGTGGAACTGGCTGAAGGTGTAAATAGTTTCCTCCACTTTACCCTCCTTCAAAAAATGCTCTCTGCCCTCAAATAAATATGCCTTCATGTTAGTCAATGGTTGCAGAGCACTATTTTCTTTCTTAAATGGGAGGTACAAGAACTGGAACCTGAGTGGTGGGAGACAGCATTAGTCTTTTTCGGGGGGTAAGATCCACCCCCACCTCCACCTGAGAAGCTCCTGAAGATCCACCCCAACCTTTTTTTTGGTTCATGTGGGAGGGGCATGAGGTAGATCTATCATGTTGGAACAACTGACTATCAGAGCTGCCTGGGCCATCAGAGCTTAAGGTTCAGAAGGAAAGAAAAAGTAATTAAGGAGTGCCTGAAACTGCATCCTTACACAGCACTTGTGAAACTGCATCCTGAAATGACAGCACTTGAGGAAAGCAAGCACTTGCAACACAAGAATGATAATTAAGGTATAAGCCCACAAAGGAGTGAAATATGTCACCCAAAGAAGACTATCCCATATTGGATTCTAGAGTGTCTGTTTCTTAAAAGCTTTTTATACCCCCCCCCACACAGACACAGCTGAAGCACCCACCCAATTAGCTTGTGGAAGCTCTACATTTTTTCTCTCTAGGACCTGAAGTTTGGCAGTAATGTGTGAAGAGAATAAAGTCTTGTGTTTCGTGTTTGAATAGGTTTAGTGCTTTGAAGTTAAAATATATAAATATATATATATATATATATATATATATATATATATATATACACACACACACACTGTAGTGTCATGGGCACCTGAAAAGTGGTCTGGGACTGAGAGATTAGATCAGTTGTGACAGTGAAGAGACAAGGAGCTCTGTGCTTTCATGTATAGTTTTCACGGGAAGCGCTGTGGTAGAGGTTCTTCAAGGTCTAGCTTCAGCCACAGGCGCCAAATCGGACAGAATCCAACTTGTGAGGAGAAGGATGGTGATCTGAAGAGTAGAAACCAGGCTCACCCTGTAGAAGACCGGAGAAATTGCTGAATCACGCTCAGTCTGTCAGGAACTGAAGCTGCTGTGTGTTCTCCCGGGTATCGTGCAGTAATTGCGGTCAGGATCGAGGAGCAGCCTGCCTGGTATAGTACTTTCCTTTTACATATAAATGTGCATAGTGCTTGGAGTGAAAATACCAAGAAACGCCCAGGGCATTAGGGTTTCTGACCATAACACCCTGCCCTGTAGGGATTGACAGGCATCAGGGGTGTGATTTGGGATTGTCAACAGTAATGCTCATGCCATTCCACCCCCATACCCACCCTATAGCCAGTGACAGGTATTGAGGTGTGCCTTTAACTCTTCAGTCCCAAAGTTCACTCCATTCTCTTATACTGTACCCATTTCAATGTATTTCCTTATGGAATGGGGTGAGTGTAAAGTTTGAACACCCCAAGGCACACCTCAACACTTGTCTGTGTCTGCAGGGTAGGGTGAGGTGAAATGGCATGAGCGTTAGGGGCAATGACCCAAAGGCACACCCCAATGCCTTTCCATCTCTGTGGGGTGGGGGTGGGGTTGGCATCACTTCAGTACTTCACTCCATTCCTGTTCTGCCTGTCTGTCTCTCTCTCACACCCTCTCTCTCTCTATATATATATATATATATATGTCTATGTAATTATCTTTCTATCAATTGCATGTATTGCTATTTTTACCTACTTCTAAAACAAACCTGCATAAAACATTTGCCTGCACTCTGAGCATATACTTATGAAACTGTGCATATTTGTACTCCACTTCTGCATAGACCTCATACTTTCCTAATATTCCCATTATCACAAGCATAACTGCCTTGCCTTTACCAAAAGCGAACTCCTCTGAAAGTTACTATCACATTGTCTCTGCTAGCAGTCCATCATTACACCTGACTTCCTGACATCAACACATTGCTTAAATATAACTTACATCACCTCATGGACAAAAACCCTGTTTCTCAAAAAAAAAAAAACAACTGTGTAAATAATCCCAAGGCTGAACATATGCCAGCCATTACTTTTTCATGTACTGCCACCTTCTGTACCATCTTGGGGATTTGCATATGTTCCCATGATGCTTTGCATTACTGAGGTATGTGCAATTATTTTTTTTTTAAATTTGGCTGTCCGGCCAATATAATCCAGGATAACACATACCTCAGTGGCATTTGTTCTGGGGTTCTTCTGTAAACCTGTATTGCTTCCTATTCCTTCCATTAAAATGTACACCTCCATATAGTTTCCCAATAATTTGTATGCCTTCCTTAGAACAGAAACGAAAACAAATCTTATTACTTACAAATCATTGTGCTGTTTCTCCATACCTCCTTAACAATTCCACACAACTTCACTAACTTCATTATGCAGCTGTGGTGGATCTGACCAGATTTTGTTTACTATGGGGACGGCGATTGGGACTTCGGGGGAGGAATCATTAGACTACCAGGGAAATTATTTTTACTTTGGGGATAGTGATCGGACATTGGGGGAGGGGGAGAGACCACTAGACTATCAGAGACACAGTGTTGTGGGTCATGGGGGCCGCCTTCCACTACCTCTGACAACCATTAGGGTTGTGCAGAGTTTAGAGGTTTTCCTTGGTGGTATCTTCTCCAAGCAATGGAACATCACAAAAGGCCCTTGTGTGGAGAAAATGTTTTGTGAATGGAACTGTGCCGATATGCAGGTCCCCTCCCCCTCATTTGCACTGTGGCCCCTTCGTAACTTTGCCCAGATGTAAACCCAGTTTGTGGGTACAAACTGGACTTTTGTGAATACCACTTTGTGGCAAACCCTAGTTTGCATGGCACAAACTGGGTTTTCTCCTGGGCAATGTTTTGTAAATTGGGCCCCAGATTTCAGGATGGTAGATTTCAGTATGTGGAGGAAATATTTAGAGGCAGACTTATGGGAGTGGGGAGAGGTTAGAAGGTTAGAAGGTGTGGAGAATAAATGGGCAGTCATCAAAAGGGAGATGCTGGAGGTAACAAAATCTTGTCTGAAACAAATTGGGAAAGGCAAAAAAAACTCACAAGAAATGTATTTGGTTTTCCAAGGAAGTGGGAGAGGCAGCCAGGCAAAGGAAGAGGCTTTCAGAGACACAAGGGAGATCAGACTGAGGGTACTAGGGAGATATACCAGGACAAACTGAAGGAATCCTGTAAAACTGTGAGGAAGGCAAAAGTGGAAGCGTGGCTAGCAATGTCCTGAGGTCTTGAGCTCTCCGGGGGGGGCCCTCACCCTCACTTATCTTTTTTAATTTATTTTTTCCACTTTGCCCAACACCGCTGGCCACATGGCGTCATGGCAGGATTGCCTCCCCTGCACACATGCACATGCCACCAACTTTTAAAAAGATGCTCTTCTTTTCTTGGTTCTTGTCTGTTGCTAGGAGATGCTGGAGATCTGACTGTAACTGTGCGCAGGCGCAACACAGGCTGCCATTATTGGTGGCAAAAACATGTGGGAAAGGTAAGAGGTCAGGTCGTGCCCTTGAATGAGTCTTGCAGAGTTGCAGCCATGCCAATGGGAAGGGCATTAAATCGTCGAATCAAGCCAACTGTCGCTGAAGTCAGTGGACATTGAGAGAGAAGACGCACCGGAGATGATCCCCTACCTGCCTGAGACAGTCTCACAGTCAAAACTAACTAGAGGGGCCAGCAGTGTCACTGTCTGTGTGAGTAGTAGGTAGAAGTATGTGGAGTGAGTGGCAGCTTGGCTGCGGACCGAGCTGCAGAAACAGAGAGAGAGAAAGAGAGAGACAGGACAGGACTGGAGATTCGAGTTGGGGCTGCCAGGCTGGGCAGGGTGTCATTTGTGACTGACGGCCGTGTGGAAGTGCTGCAGTGCAGCACAGGCAGAGCAGTGTGGAGCACTGAGACTGAGAGTGGGCGGTGGGAGCAAAAAGCAAGTTTGTGATCTGTCAGGCCAGCCTGCCATAACTGGAGTTGAACTGGTAGGCATAAATATATTCCTCCCAGCATGTTTTCTGATGTAATCTGAGCACTAACCAGCACCTAATGACAACTGTCAAGTGAGTCCCAGTCTCCTTATTTTGTCACACTGACTTGACTTGTCACACACTAAGACTTGTGTGGGGGACTTAAGTATATTCTCTCTGCTTGTTATCTAGATATGCTGCAGCAACTCTATTTGTCTTCATATGGTTTCTTATTTTCTCCAACCTACTTGCTCCTAGGTTTCATGTCTATAACACACTTTCTGTAAAAGGAAGGAGTGTCACACTTTCAATTTTTGTTTTTTTTTGGGGGGTTGGTGCTTCAGCTTGAAAATGCCCAAAGGCCTTTTCAGTCTTAATCCAGCCCTGACTGGTAAGTAAATGAGAATGACAAGGCATTATTTATATACATAAGGAAGAAAATGAAGACCAAGAATGGCACAGAAAGCCTGCAAAGAGGGGGTTTTGTGTACAGAAGGATAAAGGGAAGGGGGGCATACTGAATGAACAGTTCAACTTATTCTACATAGTAGAAGGGATAGGACCCCTTCTGGAATGTGGCATAACATTTAAAGATATGTAACCCCCCTGCAAATGGGGGTTCCCAAAAGTCTTCCAGGAGCTTGCTTGAATGCTCCAAGCCTGAATGGTGTTCGGCGTCTAAGCCATTTATCTGTGAGTGCTTTTAGAGCCTCTGGTACTGTCTCTTTAAGAGCTGTCTGCCTGCAGACATAATTAATTTGGATGGGGATCTGTGTGTTATCCTGCTTGAGTCCCGCTTGAGCTGCTGACAAATTGCTCCATTTCTGCCGTCACTAAGTGGGCAGAGTGAGCACTTTTCAAAGATGTAACAGTTTGCCAGAAATCATTTAGAGTATTAGTGGAAATGTGGTTTGTCTAACCTGCCTTTCTTGCAGCTGGGACTCTGTGTGTTTGCCCCTCCATTTTGGATCTGAACTACTGAATAGATCCAAACAGTGCAAGGAGGGCCTCTAAAAAGGAGTTTGTGTGGACCAACCAGAACTTGGACTCTTAATTGGAGCCAGCCACAAGAGGATTGTATGGGTAGTGACTCTGGGAAATGTAGTTTTGACCTTGGCGCCTTTTTCCACCAACAGGGAGAGTTTATTGTGAGTGACAGCTGGACCAGCCAACAGAATAGTGTGGAGCAAAAGGAAATGCACTCCTCTGGGACTAGAGAGATAAGATCAGTTGTGGCAGTGAAGAGACAAGGAGCTCTGTGCTTCTGTGGTGTATAGTTTCTTGTGGGAAGCGCCTGTGAGGCTCTGAGGTTCGGTCTGTAGCCATTGCAAGTGCCAAATCAGACTGAACCTGACTTGTGAGGAGAAGGAAGGAGATCTGAAGAGTAGAAACCAGGCTCACCCAGTAGAAGACGGAGAAATTGTTGAATCGCACTTGGTCTGTCAGGAACTGAAGCTGCTGTATGTTCTCCCGGGTATCGTGCAGTAATTGTGGTCGGGATCGAGGAGCAGCCTGCCTGGTATGGTACTTTCCTTTTACATATAAATGTGCGTAGTGCTTGTGGGGAGTTGCTATTTCAAATCCCCTGTACAGCGAATTGAATGCATGAAGCTGGATGTAAACCCCAGCTTAATTCAGACTACATCCGTTTGCTATAAACTGCAGTGGGTCCAGTCTCCAGGACCTTGTCCACATGTTCTGTTCCTCCAGGAATCCAGAACAATCTGCCTTCCATCCAGTTTTAGCATCGAGTCTGTGGGTACAAATCAGGGTAGCTCCCTGCCATCTGTTTATCAAATTGCAAGTGTGTCATTTAATTGTTGCTGTTTCATTTCTTCCTGAACTGAGCCATCTGGCTCTGGATTACAATTGGGTATTGTGCAAGTGTTTTTTTCCATCACAGGGCCCCGACCAGCTGCACCGATCCTGGCTAGCCCCCTCCCCAATCCTGGGTACCCAGTGGAAGTGACATTTTGGGACTCTGAATAAGCGCACAATACTGTGATTATTAATGTGTCTAACCTAATTAACCTGATTTCCCCTTTCCTTGTTACAGCTCCTTAAATAAATCAGATCTGTTTGTTTCAGCAAAGCTACACTAACTGTGGTGTTCGTTTATGTTAAAGTATTGTACCGTGGCTATTGTATTGCATCATCTTGTTTTACAGGGGTCCCCAGAGTCAAGCTGCCAGAGCCAGTCCTGGGGTAAGTGTAATCTAGTGAAGATACTCATGGTGTATTGTGTGGGCCACTAGTAGGAATAAAGGGGGGGTCTCAGTGTCCCAGAGGGCTGTGACCAAGTTAGTTTAATTACTGCAAACCCTGACCTCTGGGTGGAGGCACCCGCCATTGGACCTAGGCCCCTCAACCTGTTAGTAGCCAAGCAGGCAGGGGT
Source organism: Neoceratodus forsteri (assembly GCA_016271365.2). Taxonomy (NCBI): domain Eukaryota; kingdom Metazoa; phylum Chordata; order Ceratodontiformes; family Ceratodontidae; genus Neoceratodus; species Neoceratodus forsteri. Next base: position 119,407,187 of record JADMNL010000025.1, read on the forward strand.
AGTAGCCCTTGGGATAGCACCGCCTAGGGGTTACAGATACACAAAAGCAGAAGTTAAAGATGGGGTTAATCATATAGGAAACGGTGCTTAAGGGGTAAATGGGCTAAAGGTAAAAAAAACTCCTGGCCTGGATGGGTTACACTCTAATGTACTTAAGGAGGTGGGGGCACCCACTGACTGTGCCCCTGATGGATTTTTTTAATTGCTACCTGAAGAGGGAGGCAATTCAGGCAGATTGGACTATGGCAGATGTAGTACCTTTCCACACGAATGGAGACAGGGGTAACCATAGGAATTAGAGACCCATTAGCTGGACATCTATAGTGGGGAAGCCATGGAGACTATTAACAAGGAGCAGATAATAGATTTCTTTGAATCTAATAGACTTCAAGACAAGAGGCAACATAAAATTGTAAAGGGAAGATCATATCAGATTGACCTCATTGACTCCTTTAACATGATGTCTCAGACAATCGATGATGGCCAGTCAGGGGACATATGATATCTGGATGTAAGCATGGCCTTTGATTCAGTGCCATGCAGAAGGCTTGTCAGGAACATAGTCGCAGTTTACCTTGCTCATGCCTTTCAGGAACTTAAATGTCTCTATCATATCACTCCCCTCTCTCGTCTGGCCTTGAACGAGTACATGTTCAGTGCCCTATGCTGATCCTCATAGGGTCTGGCCTGCTGGCCCTGAATCATTTTGGTTACCCTGTGTTTCACCGTCTCTAGTCTGTCCTTGTCTTTCCTTAGGTGAGGGCACCAGAACTCTTCATAGTACTGCAGGTGTGGCCTCACCAGTGATCTATAGAGAGGCAGAGATACATATTTCTTCCTGCTGTCAAAACCCTTCCCAATACACCCCAGCATTCTGGTTGCCTTACTTTAGGCCTTGTTACACTGGCTAGATTGTTTAAGGGAGACACTTATGATGGCTTCTAGGTCCTTTTCCTCATTAGTAGTGTCCAGCTTAATTCCTCCCATCCAATACTCCGTTCTGAGGTTCTTGTTCCCTATGTGCATCACCTAGCACTTTTTAGCATTGAATTTCAGATGCCAAACCTTGGACCACCGCTCCAACCTTTGCAGGTCCTTCTGCATCTCCCTTACCCCTCCGTGCTGTCTATCCTACCGCAGAGCTTAGTGTCCTCTGCAAAGAGACACATCTTGCCCTGAATTCCTTCTCCTGTGTTGCTGATGAACATATTGCCAAGGACTGGATCCAGGATTAATCCCTGTGGCACCTTACTGGTGACCTCTCCCTTCTCAGATCTGACTCCGTTTACCACAACCCTCTGCCATCTTCCTTCCAACCAGAAACCCACCCAGGCATCTACCTGTGTCCTTCACTGCATCCAGATCCTCTAGCTTCTTCAGCAACCTTCTGTGACACACTGAGTCGAATGCCTTCACTATTGCATTTTAAACCATTAAAATAGAATTAATTTCCACCATTAAATTTTGTATCACCATTTTTAATGGTTGATGCATCTTCCCATTAAATTGTCTTTAATTATTGATGGTTTTTGCATGCAAGCTATTCATTTAATCATACATGCCATTAATTAACCATGAAAGGTATCCATTAAATATTTAATGGCTGTAGTACACCCCCCTTAAATCTTGTATCAGGCTTTTTTAATGGTGTGTTTAATAACCATTAAAATTGGTTAATGAACATTTCATTGCCATGAAGATTATGTTCATGTTGTGCCAATACATTAATGGCCATTAAAAACAAATGTTTAACATTAATTACTGTAACTATTGCCACCAGTAGAAATTCATTGTCTTTCATGCCATTAATTTATTTGTTATGTTTGATGCTCGTACATTAATGGCCATTAATGAATAAGTATGTGTCATTAAAGTATCAGATTAATGAAAACTTAATCAATGGTCCTAATAAACTTTAAACAACAGCACAACATCCATTCTTAAAGGACTTGTAACCATTCAAGTACTTTACATACATTTTTACAATATATAACAATTAACCTCCCCACCACCACTACGCTTTTTTAACATATTATTGTAGAGGGCATTAACTGTTGCTCATTTTTATGTTTGCTTCCGTGCATGCTCAAGAAACATTATGTGGCAGCTTAGGAGAGAAGTGGGTTGTGGAGGTGCGGCACTCTGGCAGCCAATGGGGGCACTCCTTTTCGCAGCAATGAGGGAGTGACCTGTCATTGCAGGGCAGTACCTTGCCATCCTTATGCCCCCCCGACCCAGTACATTTGCCAATGGGGGAGCCTACTCCCCATCGGCGCACTATAACCTCCTCCCCCATTTGTTGTGTGCTAAGGGGGTGCTCAATCCCCCTCGGTAGCATGCGCCCTCCAACAGTCTTTCTTTGGCGATGGGGGCCCCAATCTCCATTGGCTTCAGTCCCCAGTTCAATTTGCCGACAGGGAGCCCACTCCCGTCGGCATAATGTCCCCAGTTTGCTGTGTGCTGAGGAGATGCACAATCCCCTCGGCCCCTCACTGGTATGTGCCGTGGGTTGCCTAATCCTCCGTGCTACAGCCCTCCCAACATTCAGGGTGGCACGCTGGGAGCCCATCCCAGCATGCCAAATGTCCCTAAAAAAAACAGTCCCGTGATGTTTTTATTTTTTTTAACACCTATAAAAAGAAAACGCCTCTTGTAAAATTCAGTGGCTCCCTCCCAACCCAAGTGCTCCACCCCTTCAGACTCCCGCCTTCCACACCCCCACTCACCCCATACCTACCTCCAGAGCCCAGTGCGACGATCTTCGGTGGACCGGGAACATGCCTGCACTCTTCAAAACCGACCACGAAATGAAGAAAAGCCAGTAAGCTGCATAATGGCATAAACAGGGTTTCTTCAACTTTGGTGCATATCTTGGGCATTTTTAGGAATTTTGGCACCAAATTTTCAGTATGGGGTTCTGGGACCCCTACTTATGAATTCACGGTCACTGCAGAGCTTCTCGAGAAACAATTACAGCTTGAATTTATGCGCATCGAAGAATGGTTCAAGTCACACAAATTGGTCATGAACTACAGCAAAATAAAGGTTATGACCTTCTACAATGCCAGGAGTAAGTACAAATCCCGTGACCTCACCATCCTAAACCAAACAGGGACCTTACTTGAACACGTTCCTGATTTTAAATACCTAGGTGTCACATTGAACAGCTCACTGTCCTACAATCGGCACATAGATTCTGTCGCCAAAGCCACCAACATCCGTATAGGCCTGCTCTACAGGCACAAACACTGCATGACTCCTGACACACTCTGGTTGGCTATCAACAGCTCTGTCACCACCATCATTGATTACGGGCTAGCAATCTATGGCTCTGCCTCCACAGAATTATAGTTGCACTCAACAAAGCATGCATGCTGCTAACTGGGGCTGACTGACTTACACACACTTGTGACCTGTACACTCAGGCAGGATGGCTTCCTCTCATCAGCCAGATACAGTATCAAACCTGCCTCTTGCCAAAAAAGTCCTCCTCGGGGTCATGCCCCCGGGCATTGAAAAGCTCCTCATTGACCACCACAGCACCCAGTGAACTAGAAGTTCACAACAACTAACCTTCCTTGTTCCCAGACGCTGACTACCATGGGCCAGAGGGCCTTTGCCCACAGAGCACCACAGTGGTACAATAGTCTCAACAAAGAAACCTTACTGCTGCTGCTCTTGGCCCTTTAAGAGATAACCCGACTTCATCTCATTTCAACTAGTCATTGTGACTGCCTCGCCAATCAGGGGCCCACCGCCACTGCCTCCACTTCAGTCTTGACAGCTACCTCTCCTCGCCTTGCCCCCTTCTACCTGTCTCAACTGCCACCTCTTTCCCCTCCCTTCCTCCACCCCGGCATTTTCTGACTTTATCCTCCTTCTCTCCCCTTAGAGCTCTTACCTCACCTCTACCTCCGATAATGGCCTTCCTGCTTGAATACCTCCCCCCACCTGCAGCGCTTTATTTCTAAGATTGCCCTTGGCTGGTATGTCATGCTACTTAACATTTGGCACATTTTGAATTTCTGGAATTTCCTAATCCTCAATCTCTTGCTTTTTTTTATTGTGTAACTATGTATTATTATGTTGACCTTTGTATGTATGTATACCCCCATTCCTTTGACGTGGAACCTTTGTAAACGAGCAGTTCCTGCTCAAAGGTATTTGTAATCTTAGATTTCAATAAAAATAAAATCACCTTCCGGGACTGATTAACAAAATGACTGTTCATGAGGTGGGCTCTCAAAAGGTCTATGTTGCAAATGTGGTGAAAAAATCCAAAAAATGACTGTTTTATAAGCGTGCGTTGCTCAGCTTCCACGCACGCTCATAACTTCACGAATTTGTAATATTTTCAGTCCAGATTTTCAACACTGGCATTTTTCCACACCTCCTTATGAACAGTACAGCTGTCATTTTACACATCCTGGCCAAAATGTGTTTTCGCACTTCTGGCACAGAATAACGCGGTTGCTGTGGGAAATCAGTTTTCGAGATAGATTGAGAAAATGACAGTGACACTGTTCATGAGCAGAGGTCCTAAAATAACTATGTTGAAAATTTGGTGATGAAAGTCCATAAAATGACTGTGTTACAAGTGTGCGTTGCGCAGTTTCCACACACCCTTGTAACTTCTCAAATTTGTAATAGTTTCATGCCAGATTTTCAACACTGACATTTTTTTACACCTCCTTATGAACAGTACAACTGTCATTTTTTACATCCTGGCTGAAATGTGTTTCCACACTTCCGGCGCAGAATAGTGCGGTCGCTGTGGAAAATCAGTGTTCGGGACAGATTAAGAAAATGAGAGTAATGCTGTTCATGAGCAGAGGTCCTAAAATGCCTGTTTTGAAAATTTGGTGACGAAAGTCCATAAAATGACTGTGTTACAAGCGTGCATTGCACTGTTTCCATGCACCCTTGTAACTTCGCAAATTTGTAATATTTTCACGCCAGATTTTCAACACTGGCATTTTTTCACACCTCCTTATGAACAGTACAGCTATAATTTTCCACATCCTGGCCAAAATGTGCTTTTGCACTTCTGGCGCAGAATAGTGTGGTTGCTGTGGGAAATCAGTGTTTGGGACAGATTAAGATCGAGTGAGTGAGAGGGGGGAGTGAACGAGCTCAACTGAGCTCTGTCGGGACTGCTGCAGATTTTTTTGTGGGCAGAAAAAGGTGCAAACGCAGGCAGGAGCCCAGTACAAGAGGGCAGCCTGTAGAGCCGGGAGAAACAGAACGAGCGAGTGAGAGAAGGGGAGTGAGCGAGCTCAATGGAGCTCTGACGGGACTGCTGCAGATTTCTTTATGGGCAGAAAAAAGCGTCAGTGCAGGCAGGGGCCCAGTACAAAAGGGCAGCCTGCAGTGCCGGGAGAAACAGAACGAGCAAGTGAGGGAGGGGGAGTGACCAAGCTCAACAGAGCTCTGTCGGGACCGCTGCAGATTTCTTTGTGGGCAGAAAAAGGCGCTAATGCAGGCAGCAGCCCAGTACAAAAGCGCAGCCTTCAGCGCTTGGAGAAACAGAAGGAATGAGCGAGAGAGGGGGAGTGAGTGAGCTCAACGGAGCTCTTTCGGGACAGCTGTGAACTTCTTTGTGGGCAGAAAAAGGTGCCAATGCAGGCAGGAGCCCAGTACAAAAGGGCAGCCTGCAGCGCCAGGAGAAACAGAATGAGCGAGTGAGAGAGGAGGAGTAAGGAAACTCAACGGAGCTCTGTCGGGACTGCTGCAGATTTCTTTGTGGGCAGAAAAATGTACCAATACAGGCAGGAGCCCAGTACAAAAGGGCAGCCTGCAGCGCTGAGATAAACAGAACAAGTGAGTGAGAGAGGGGGGGAGTGAGCGAGCTCAACGAAGCTCTGCCGGGACTTTAGAGTTACCCACCCTCCCGCTCAGGGTCCTCTGTGGTCCTATATTACAGCAGGGTCTCTGGGGTGGAGACAAAGCAATGACTGGATACTTTGAGGAGTGCTGTAATAATACATATTTATTTGTTCTGTTTATTTCTCTAACTGAGCTCAGTAATACTTGGAGTGCAACAGGATTTCTAACTGGGCTAAGTGAAACTGTATGAGAGCTGAGAACAAAAAGTATGGTAGCTGAAGGGTGAAAAACGGACAAGGAGGATTTACGACTGCTACAGTAATACCGTATCTAAAGGTTGAGATTTGAGACTGAATTACCCCAGTCGGCAAGGGGCCAGTAGGGGGACTAGTGGGGGGGGCAGGAATTTGAGTATATAGGGGCCTAACAGTTGTAGTAGGGTACAGAACCTGGGAGTAAGAGCCTGTAACATAAGATGGGGGCCAAAATGGGGCAGGTGCCACATGTCAGTAGGGCAGGCATCTTTGGAAGGGTGGTGGGGTGTACAGGGTGTGGGTCCACCATGATCCTGGACTGGGCTTGGAGGATGGGGGGGTGTATGATCTGTAGATGACTGGCTAGTTTGAAGGAGGAACTGTGGAGGTTAGGGAGGAGTCTAAGGGTAGGCAGATGAGCAATGTAGGCATCCTGGCTGGGGGGGAGAGGATGGCAAGGGGGGCAGAGGAAGACCAACTAGGGACTGAAACTGACCCCAGTATCAGAAGCACTAGCAGAAAAGAGAGGACAAGGGAGGGTGCCCAAGGCGAGGGGGGAGACCACGAGGAGTACCCAGGGAGAGAGCAGATGGCTGCGGGTAGGGAGGACCTGGGTGGGACCAGGTGGCAATGGAGCAGAACAAGTAGGAGGGGGAACCTATGGGGAAGAGATGGGAGGGGTATCGACTAGGAATAGATTTGAGCCTCTGCTATGAGAGAGAGAGAGGGGAGCAGGAACATACTGAAGAGGGGAGGACAAGCGGGGCATGAGAGGGATGGCAACAGCTAGGGGAAGAGGTAGCGAGGACGAAAGGGTAGAAGGGGGGCCTCCTGTAGGGGAGGAAGGGACCATGAGGAGTACCAGGGAAGAAAGAAGATGGATGTGTGGTAGGAGGACCAGGGTGGGACTGGGGTGGCAATGGAGGGGAACAAGTAGGAGGGGGAACAGATAGGGGAAGAGATGCAGGAGGGTATCGATTGGGAATAGATTTGAGCCTCTGCTATGGGAGAGAGAGAGGGGGAGCAGGAACATACTGAAGGGGGGAGGACAAGCGGTGCATGAGAGGGATGGCAACAGCTAGGGGAAGAGATAGTGAGGATGAAAGGGTAGAAGGTGGGCTAGTAAGGAAGGAGGGGTGGTGACTGGAGGAGAGAAGACTACAGGAAGGGGGAGGGATGGGAGGGGCATCACTATAGGGGTAGAAGAGAATAGGGGCTCTAAATCTACAACAGCGGGGATAGGAGAGGGGTTGGAAATCAGCAGGGGAGGAGGGGACATCGACATGGGAAGCCCAGTAGGAAGTAGTCAGGCTAGGAAGCGGTTCAAGGGGGATGGGAGGAATAAGGCAGAGAATAGGGGTGAGGCAGAAGTAGGGGGTACAGATACAGAAGTCACAGAGGGTGCAGCTGGCAGGGGTAAGGGGCAGGGAAGATTGAATACTGGGGTGGTGGAAGGGGCATTAGAAGGGAAAGGGGCTAAGGGACAGGGGGGCTACTCATCCTAGGGGATTGTATACTGAAAGGGGTGAGATGGGGCGGAAGGGGGGAGGCACAGCTGTATTTGGGTTGAAGCTATCCCCAGGTTGACTGCAGGAGGAGCAGGGCTGGCACTGCTCAAGTGTGCAGCAAGGAGGAGGAAGAAACCTCATTTACTGTTGCATCTGGGTACAAACAACTTGGCGGGGGAGACTGTAGAAGTAGTGAGAGGGGAGTTCCAGTAGTTGGGCTAGCAGTGGGAGGGGGTGGGGGAGTCAGTGGTATTCTCGGAGTTACTCCCCATACCATGTGCAAGCATGGGGAGGAAGGGTAGGATTGAGGAGTTCAATGAGGGGCAGAAGAATTGGTGCCACACCAAAAATTATGGGTTAGTGACTAGCTGGAGTAGGGTCTGAGGAAATAGTGACTTGTTTGTGGGGGACAGGGTACACTTGAGCAGGAAGGGAAGGGGAGTATTAAAGGCAGGATTAGAGGGGTATATCTCTACTAAGGTGGATTTAAACCAGTGAGGGGGGTGACCAAAAGACTGAGGTTAGTAGAAAGGTACGGACAGGGGAGCCTAATGAGCTCACCCCTCTGGATACAGGTAAAGGCGGAGGTGTAGTAACCCTGGGAGGGGGTGGGCAGAGTGGTCTAAGTGTAATACAGAAGGCACCACCACCTGGTAAGAATAAGAAGGAGAAAGGGTGCAGACTACTGGGAGGAGGAACACAGGCCAAGGAGAAGAGTGAGGAGAAGGAGGAGGAGGGGTTCGGGTGGAAGGTGGTCTCTCTCAACGCAAGAAGCCTGGGGAACAAAACTGCAGAGCTTCAGGTGCTCCTTTCAGAGGGGAAGGTGGACATTGCTGCAGTGACAGAGACTTGGGCAACAGAGTACCATGATTGGGGCTTGCTAATCCCAGAATACAGGATATACAGGAGGGACCGGAGGGTTGGAAGTGGGGGTGCACTCTATATGAGGGAAGGGATTAAATGCATAAGAGATGAGGGAGAAAAGGAGAGGACAGAGGTGCTTTGGGTGCAGCTCCTGGACTCCAAGGGCAGAAAGCTGAGGCTGAGAGTGGTGTACAGACCACCAGCCCAATCCGGGACCTGGAAGGGGAGTTGGCAGAGCAGATAAGGAGGGTGTGTAGAAGGGAGAGTGTGGTGATAGTGGGGGATTTTAACCTACCACGGGTTGACTGGAGCACCCCATCATTAGCAGTACCAGGGAGCAGGTGCTCCTTGACGCATTCCAGGATGGCCTCCTCATGCAGTTGGTAAGTGGACCTACAAGGCTTGGTAGCACTCTGGACCTAGTACTGGCAAATGGGGAGGTGGTGAGGGAGGTAAGGGTGGAGGACCCACTAGCAGGTAGTGACCACCAAACAGTGTGGCTCGTTGTCACACTTGGCAGGGAGACAGGAGGCATGGGCACTAAGGTGGTGGACTTTATTAGGGTGGACTTTGGGGGGGTGGGAGCAATACTGCAAGGGAGACTCGAGCGGCCAACCTCTTTGCTCCAGTGAAGAGAATGAGGGCTAAAGGCAGCTGCTACAAGTGGATCTCTCCCTCCCTCAAAGCCCTAATGGCTACTCGGGAAAAAGCCTGGAAAAAGTTTAGGCTCTCCTCCCTCCCTCCCGGCAGATCTCACTGAATACAAAGCCCTGAGGAACAAAGCCAAGAGAACCATAAAGCTCGCTAAGAGAGATTACTTAACACACCTCCAGAAAAACAGTCTGGGCAACCCGAAGCAATTCTGGAATCATATCAATGACCTGATCAAGGGCAGCAAAAAGCCTGAGTCCTGTCCCATGGAGATTAATGGTCAGCTCACAACTGACCCTTCTCAAATATCGGCTGCCCTTAACAGGCACTTCTCAGACCTCGAGGCCTACAAGACCTGCCTGTCTCCCCAGACTCTCTCCCCTACCTCAGATGAACCACCTCACATGGAAAGACCCCAATTTCACCTGAGACTGGCTAAACAAACTGAAGTACTAAACCTCCTAAAGAACCTGAAACCGAAAGGGTCAGGGGGACCCGACGGTATCAACTCTCGGCTACTCAAGGCAGGAGCTACCTCCTTAGCCTGGCCTATAACCATGCTTCTCAATTGATCACTGAGGGAAGGAGCAGTCCCTGACCTGTGGAAACATGCCAATGTTGTCCCTATTCACAAAGGGGGGCTCAGGGAAAAACTCAACAACTACAGGCCCATCTCCCTCTTCTGCTCACTTGCTAAGGTGCAAGAAAGAGTCATCTACAATCAACTCAGGGACTACCTGGAAGCTCATCAGCTCCTTGCCCCCTCCCAACATAGATTTAGAACAAACCATGGTACTGACACTGCCCTCATTAACTTCACGGATGAAGTTCTCAGGGCAATGGACAAAGGGATACCCACTGGTGCAGTCTTTATAGACTTATCCAAGGCATTCGACCTCGTCGACCACAACTTGCTGCTACAGAAGCTGCAAAATATAGGCCTAGACAATCATGCCCTGAAGTGGTTTGGGAGCTACTTATCAGGCAGGGCACAGAGGGTCTCATGGAAAGGGACTATGTCTGTCCCACTACCCCTAAACCAGGGTGTATCTCAGGGCTCAATTCTAGGCCCCCTCCTGTTTTACTTGTTTACCAACGACCTGCGTACCCACTGCGGGGAGAACTCAGTTGTGCAGTACGCTGATGATACTGTCATCTTCTGACCCCTGCATGACGTGGTTGCCCTAGGCCCTCTACTCCAAAAGGATCTCACTTCACTAGAGACTTGGCTATGTAAGAACAGAATGGTACTAAATGCTGACAAGACCAAGGCAATGCTATTCGGGCCAAGATCCCTGGGATTTGACAGGTCCTCATCCCTCTCCTTAACCTCACTTTCTGGTAAAGCCATTAACATAGACCCCTCCCATAAATACTTAGGCCTCACGTTGGATCAGAATATCACATACAAGGAACACGTGGACCAGGTCACCAGGACCCTACATCGGAAACTTGGCACCCTGTACCTACTCAGGGATCAACTCATCCCTGAAGCCAGGCTCTCCATAGCTACCAACGTCCTTCTACCCAACCTGACCTTTGTGGCCCCTATTATACAGGGCATGGCTAAACAATAGATTACCAGGATGCAAACCCTATATAATAAAATAGCTCATTTCGCAACCTTAGACCACCCGAGACGTCACCACTGTGACACTTTGGCCAATCTTCGTTGTCCCACATTAGTCGCTCACCTCCAACACCCCTTGCTTGTCCAGGCCTACAAGCTTCTCAAACCCTATGCTCCGCCAAGCATTGCTGGGACCATAACCCTCAACACAACCCAAGGAACCTAATGACCTCACATAGAATGCTATTAGAAGTCCCTAGGGTAAGGACAAATGCTGGCGGAAGATCCTTTTCCTCCCAAGCAGCCTGCCAATCGAACAAGCTCCCTCCCCAGGTCCAGGCCTCCTCCTCACTCATGAACTTCCACACCAGGCTTAAGTCCCATCTGCTGACCTCAAGCGCATGCCACTGTCATGGCACTTAAAGCTCCTAGGGTATTCCCCTCCTCTCCAACTCCCGTCTCCTGGCTTAACCTTCCTACTACCTGCCTTATACAGACTGCTTGTCAGAGGCCACGTGTAACCCCTGAATAAACTATATGCAAAGTACTACCAGTTGCTTACATGTCATGATGATAACCATGCCTGTACTCATGCCTGCATCCACTGCTTTTCTTTTACCATGCCTGTAATCATGCCTGTATCCACTATTTTTCTTTACTGTAACCACCTCATGATGTAACTCACAATGCCTCAAATGTTCCTTATGTCCTTGTTCATTCTTATAACTTGTATTGTTATCCCGGGTCGCCCCTGAAAAAGGGACCTTCGGGGCTCAGTGGTCCTACCTGGTCACCAAAATTTAATAAATAAATAAATATAAGGCCGGGGATGGATGCAGAACAAAAGTGGGGAGTCAAAAAGGCTGGGCTAACAGAGGCCACAGTAGCCTGCACCAGGTCCAGGAGTAAGAAGAGTAGAGGCAAAAACCATGCTGGCTGAACAAGGAAGTGCTGCAAGGGGTGAGGGCAAAGACGGCTGCACACCGGAAGTACAGGAGAACAGGGAAGGCAGAGGATAAGGAGGCTTTCGGGAGTTGGTCAAGAGAGGTTGCCAGGAGGGTGAAAAAAGCTAAGGCCTCCAGGCAATTAAGTTCCACACAGGGCATAAAAGGAGGGGAAAAGGAATTTTTTAGGTATGTCAGGGAAAAAAGGAAGTGCAAGGAACATATTGTGAGAATAAAGAGGGAAGGGGATTTGCTGGAAAAGGGGAGGAGCAAGTGGAAATTCTAAATGAGTACTTCTGCTCCGTTTTCACTAAGGAGAGGGATGGTCCACTACCAGAATGGGCTGGGGGTGGGGAAAGGGGGGAGGAGGTGACGGGCAAAGTGATCACAGGAAGTAGGGTGCTACAGGGGCTGAGGGCAGTAAGGGTGGACAAGGCACCAAGTCCCGATGCTATCCACCCCAGGGTGCTGAGGGAGATGGTGGAACTGTTGGCTGAACCGCTGGCAGATCTGTTCAACACCTCCCTGGAAACATAGAAACATAGACTTTGACGGCAGATAAGGACCGCTAGGCCCATCTAGTCTGCCCATTTCCCTACCTACAGGATAGGCCGCAGATCCTAGTTAACCAACAGCCTATTTCTTCCTACCCCGCACAAGAAGTGCCTTGTGTCTGTCCCATGCATTCTTGAAATCTCCCACAGTTTTAGACCCCACGACCTCCTTAGGAAGGCTGTTCCATGCATCCACTACCCTCTCTGTGAAATAATACTTCCTCACATTGCCTCTGAAAAATATGGGGTGTGTGTGCCCCAGGCCTGGAGGGTGGCCCATGTGTTACCCAAACACAAGAGCGGGCCTAGGGAGGAGCCAGGAAATTATCGGCCAGTAAGTCTCACGTCCATAGTGTGTAAGCTTATGGAGCCGATACTGAAGGAGAGGCTGGTGGCATTCCTAGACAGTAATGGCCTCCAAGATGGGTGATAACATGGGTTCGTCTCAGGGAGGTTTTATCAAACCAACCTAGCAGAGTATTGTGACTGGGTGACAAGGGAGTTGGACACGGTCCATGTGGTACATGTCCTGTACTTGGACTTCAGTAAGGCCTTTGATACAGTGCCTCATGGGAGACTGGGGGGGAGTTGACGGCAGTGGGAGTGGGGAAAAAGCTGACTACATGGATAGAGAACTGGTTACAGGGGAGGGTGCAGAGGGTGGTGGTGGTGGGGGAGCTCTCGCCACCCACAGCAGTGACAAGCGGGGTGCTGCAGGGGTCAGTGCTGGGCCTGGCGCTATTTGGGCCTTTATCTCTGCTATAGCACACGGAGTGGGGAGCAGGGTTAGTCTGTTCGCACATTATACCAACTTGGTGGTGGTGGTGAACGAAGAGGACGGGTGGGAAAAACTGCAGGGGGACCTAACCAAACTAAAGACATGGTCAGTGGAGCGGCAGCTAGGATTCAATGCAAAGAAGTGTAAGGTGATGCACTTTAGGGCTGTGAAACAGAACAGGGACTATTGGTTGGGGATCAGAGAGGAGGAGAAGGACCTAGGGGTCTTGGTAACTGGGAGCATGAACAACTCAGCCCACTGCACGAGAGCAGCAGGGAAGGCAACAGGATGCTGGGTTGCATCGCAAGAGGGTTCTCATCCAGACACAGGGATGTGATCCTACCTCTCTACAGATCATTGGTCAGACCACACCTAGAGTACTTTGTGCAATCCTGGAGGCCATACCTGAGGAGAGATATAAAGTTACTGGAGGGAGTGCAAAGGAGGGCAACAAAAATGTTAAAGGCGATAGAAGGAAAGAAATATGAAGTGAGGCTGAAGGACCTGAACATGTACACACTGGGGGAGAGGAGGGATGGGGGATATGATTGAAGCGTTTGAATGCCTGAGGGGATAACTAAACCTAGCACCAAAGGGATGTTTAAACTGAAGAGTGGAAGAGAGACGAGTGGGCATGGACTAAGGTTGAAAGGGGGACGTTTCAAGAGGGAAATGAGGAGGCACTACTTCTCTGAGAGGGTCGTGTCTAGTTGGAATGCATTGCCAGAGGGGGTGATAACATGTAGCACACTCAATAGCTTTAAGGAGGGGTGGGATAAAGCAAGAAGAAGACTCGGGGGCAGGGGCTGGGACAAGCGGGGGAGGAACTGAGGGGGAGGAGGCTGGGGCAGCTGCAATCTAGGGTGCTAGCTGCACACTCAGATAGACTTACATAGACCGATTGGTGTGTTCTGCTGGCAGATTCATATGTTCGTATGTAAAATCACAGTGACTCTGTTCATGAGCAGAGGTCCTAAAATGCCTATGTTGAAAATTTGGTGACAAATGTCCATAAAATGACTGTGTTACAAGCGTGCATGATGCAGTTTCCACGCTCCCTCGTAACTTCGCAAATTTATAGTATTTTCACCCCAGATTTTCAACATTGCCATTTTTTAAGACCTCCTTATGAACAGTACAGCTGTTATTTTTCACATCCTGCCCGAAATATGCGTTTATACATCTGGCGCAGAATACCTCGGTTGCTGTGGGAAATCAATGTTTGGGACAGATTAAGAAAATCATAGTGACAGTGTTTATGAGCAGAGGTCACAAAATGCTTATGTTGAAAATTTGGTGAAATAATTACACTAAATGACTGTGTTACCCGCATGCATTGTGCAGTTTCCACGTGCGCTCGGAAGTTTGAGCATTTTTAATACTTTCACTACAGATTTTCAACATTGCCATCTCTTCACACCTCCCTATGAATGGTACAACTGTCATTTTTCACAACCTGCCTGATCTGTGTTTATGTACATCTGGCGCACAATGGCACGGTCACTGTAGAAACTCAAATTTTGGGACACATTGACAAAATCAGAGTGACACTGTTCATGAGAAGAGGTTCCAAATGCTTTCATGAGGTGGGGGCCACAAAATGCCCATGTTAAAAATTTGTACTGCAAATACCAACACATGCCCAGGGCATTATGGTTTCTAACCATAACGTCCCACCCTGTACAGACTGACAGGCATCAGGGGTGTGCCTTTGGATTGCCGACCGTAATGCTCATGCCATTCCAACCCCACCCCCACCCTGCAGCCACTGACAGGCATCGAGCTGTGCCTTGGACTCTTCGGCACCACAGTTCACACCATTCTATATTGCACCCATTTAGCGTATGTCCTTACGGAGTGGGGCGACTGTAAAACCAAACACCCCAAGGCACACCTCAACACTTGTCAGTGTCTGCAGGATAGGGTGAGGTGAAATGGCATGAACGTTATGGGTGACAACCCAAACGCATGCCCCAATGCCTGTCCATCTCTGCAGGGTGGAGGTGGGGTTGGCATGAAGTTCAATACTTCACTGCCATTCCTACTCTGCATCTGTCTATCTCCTGCATGTCCAATACTAATACCAGCAAGCAAACATTTGGCATTGGCAAATGCTTGTTTCTTTTTAGAAACAGTATTCACAAATGTATAACAGTTGCATAAAAAATATGTAGTAGGAACATTTTGGGGGTCTGGATTTTATTTAAGTTGGATAAAAAAGTTACTGAACACTGGTGGAGAGCTGATAGGAATAAAACTGAAAAGCAGGCTTTGTATTTGTTTCATATGATTATTAGACAGGAGTATGTAATGTGATCAGTTAGGTGTTTGTACTGGTATGCGCCCAGGATGGCGACACCATTACAGTGAAAACATTGATGCCGACAACATCAATGTTTTCACCATAAGAGATAGCCCGAGACACTGGCACACTCTTTTCTGGTCCTGCACCCCCTTCCCGAGCCAACTCCGGCTCAGAGTTGGAGTCCTAGAAATCAAGTTGTGCAGGGGCAGAGCCCGCCACATGGGGGGTTCGGGGACAAAGCCCCTCCCGATTAAAAAACAGGTGGGGTCTCTGATCGGATTTATGTCAACCACAAGTTGCGGTCGACATAAATCCGTCACTGTGATGGTGGTCGACAACTTTGTTGTCGAACTGGCGTTGTAGAGCCATCTGTATTTACCAGTGAGTTTTCTGCCCACCGCCCTTCCCCCTTAGATCTCACTTGTGTTGTTTCCCTTCCTAGTGACAACATCTCCTTGCCACTGAGACCGATAGCAGCTGTGCAGAGTGATCATGGTGGCAGCCATTAGGATTTGGCAACAGTCGCCTGGCACTCTGTCTCGTGGTCACTCTCAGTAGTCATAGCTCGCATGTGTGGAGGAGTATGAGGTTGGAATGGATCATGGAGTCAGCAGATTGATGTGAGCTGGCTGGGAGTGGAATTGCTATTGTGCTGTGAGACAGAGAGAGAGAGAGAGAGAGAGAGAGATGCACTAGCTGTGTCAAGGTAGGAGACAGAGTTGACGATGGGCAGGTGACCTGGGCAGGGAACAGCATTCGGGTGACAGGCATTGTTGAAGCGGGTGAGGACAGGCAGCAGGGTGGCCCTGGTACACGGTGTGTGTCATGGTCCAGAGTGGAGAATGGTGGTACTTTGTCTTGGGGTTGGAATGCATTCACAGGCTGCAGGCTGTGCAGTGAGTACAAACTTTTTTTTCAGGCAGTCGCAGACTCGCAGTGATAAGAGAGCAGCAGACTGGGGTGGTTAACTTGTTGCTGGGCCTGGACATGTAGACTGTTACAGTTGATGTCCTCTTCTCAGTTCTCCTCCTATGTGTCAGTTTGAGTATTTAGGGGGCTGAATGCAGGCAATCTGTGACAATGCCCTGCAGTTCATGGCTCTGCTGTTCCGAGTGAGATGTAGCTAGCCGACTGAGAGCCATGTAAGTAGTAGACAGAGGATCTGCTGTAGAGGTTAAAGAGCCATTATGTTAGGATTAGGAACAAAGCTTAGAAGAAATCAACAACAGTTAAGTTATGCAATAAAATTAGATATTAGGATTCTATGTCATAACGGCAATCGCGGAATAGCAATTGCTGTTTGGGCGAGTGTACATCGCTGAAAATAAATTACGGCGATGTACACTCGCATCGACTAAAACTGGCAACTGGTTTTCTATGTTGTGTGAGGGGATGTGCCTCCCCATACCCTGATTTGCGATTTTCAACCGCGGGGTGTGTCAGAGTGGGGGAGGAATCTCTTAAAATAAGCTACCTGTCGGGAGCAAAACCCGCGACGCCTAACTGACCACCCTCCCCACACCACGCTAGCTTCCACCAGCCCAGCAGCTGCCTGGCACACTCCCTCCCACATCACCTCCTCTCCCTTCCTTCTTCCCCCTGCACATACACACGCATACACTTCCCATAGCCAACCTCGCCCACCCAGGTATCAGGACACTACCCTACCAGGTAGCCCTGTACACAGGCGCCGTGATTGAGTCGCTCTTTTTGAAAGTGCTCAATCACGGTCACCTTGTACATGGTATACCAGATATTAGCACAGCAAATCAATGTTGAGACTTTTAAAGCAATACTTTTTATTTCTGACACTTGGTCTCTAATGCTTTAGAAAGTGGCTGCAGTAGTTTTCCCCTTTGTGTCTTGCTCTTCTTTCTGTTTTACATTTGGTGTTACTGTATTTTCCAGTGTTTGCTAACTTATCTAGATGGGTCAGTAACAATCAACTGTTTTTTGTCAGCTGGTATATTTGTTAAGGAATGGGTAATCAAAAGTGAGATGGGGGTGTAATCCTTTTCCTGTACAGGCACGGGGGGGGGGGGAATGTGCACGATACTTATAAACCCTTAAGCAAGTGAAAACTAAATTGGGAAGGGGGCTATACCAGCTAACATGGGCCTTTACTCTGCATCATTGGCTACATTCCTGCTGCCGACGAGGTGCAGATAGGTGGATTGATTCATCACCACCCACACACAAAAAGGTTGTTGTACTCCACCAGATAGCATTACAGAATGAAGAGCTCAGCCACAAATTACTCAAATCCACCTCTCAAGCCCCAACACATCTAGAGGTTAGAGCATCATGCTGTGAATGAAACTGGAGACATCCAGTAGTCCTGGGTTTATTTCCACAGACCTTCACTAGCATACTGTATGCCCCTGAGCATGTCACTTAAATAGACACTCTCAACTCCCTTTGGCCTCAAACTGTCCCTAGTTAAACACACACACACACACACACACGCACACTTTATGATTGCTGACATTCTGTAAAGGTTGCTGAAGTAGCTGGTTGTTTCTGAATCCTTTTTCCTTTTTAAAAGTAAAAAATAGACTGCTCACAATGAACATGCAAATAGGCCCCCCCTTGTACATTGACATCCTTGGCCCTAGTGCCGGCCCTCCAAGGGACCACGGTACATCCAGGATGGCCCCCTCCACTGCCTCCATTGTCTGATCCTGTGTGCTATCTGGGGTATATCCCCCTCACCCTTGAACCCCACCAGGGGGCAATCCGAGGCTACATGGGGGCTGACATTGAATAGGCAGGCGAAGACTAGTGGGAGGTGCTGTGGCGTTGCCTTGGTGGGAAGGGCTGGAAATTCAGGGAATAAAATGTGAATTATTAAAAAAAATAAATATATAAAATTTATGCATTAGATGAAACACCTCAGTTGGCCCGTTTCACCTTGTCAATTTCCAGTAGCCAGACTGTGGGGTAGCTGCAGCAAAGAGCCCAGATGTTGCCACATGACAGCCAAATGGGCCAGTCAGTGGGCCCTACAAACCCTCTCAGGTATGAAAACCTGTAGTTTTCTGCCACTTCAGGTCATCCCAAGCATCCAGCATTCAGCTGAGCAGCTAAAGCTTTAGTCTTTTTGGTAACCAGGTAAGACCCACTAGGCACAAGTGCCTGTTTTCAGGGGCAACCTGGGAGCACTGGGCAGTTAAGTGATTTGCTCAGAGTCGCACAGTATGCAAGCGGAGGTTGTGAGAATCAAACACAGGTCTGGTCTGCTGGATGTACCAAGCTTGTTCACACCTCGTTTCTCTAACCTCTAGGCTATACTGCCAGCCCAGATTTACTGACTCAGGACCCCCAATATTAACTTTAGAACTTCTGAACTCTGGGGATTAGGGATAATGATCAAGAGCAAGGAAAACTAGCTGCTTCAATCAATCAGTTTGCTGCAGAATTGCTGCAGAATCAGCAGCTGTTCTGCCGCAGCAACTTTGAGGTCCTGCCACAGAATCCCGGTCCACTTCGCCACAGATTTTTTTTTAAATTACAATAAACATCCTGTTAATTTATTTGTTCGAGGAAATTGCATGCAGATGGGTTCTGCTATACATCTCATGTGCTGTTTAGGGGAACAATAATTAAGCTCATCCAAATGAAAGTTAATGGTGTGCTGGTGCATGAGTTATGCTGGCATTGTGCATGATTAATGGGCCATTAAAATACAAAAATGCCATTAAAGGAAAATTGCCATTAAATGGGTAATCGACATTTAACGGTACCATTATTTTGTACCAATTCAGGGGAAAGTAATGATATGTTATAAGTGACATAGTATTGCCAGGCTGGCAGTATAGCCTAGGGGTTAGGGTAATGCATTGCACTGTGTGACTCTGAGCAAATCAGAAAATCAACCCAGCACTCCCAGGTCACCCCTGAAAACAAGCAAGTGGGCCTGGTTGCCAAAAAATAAAATGTTTTAATGGGTCAGAGCCATTAATATGGTGCAGTATTTTAATGCCCATTAATTAATCAATTAAACCATGTCTGAATTTTCATGGGAGTTTTAATGGGCCTATTAATGGTGACCATTATTGCAATTGTTATGGCCAACAACAGATACTAATGCCCAATCAATTAATGGCTATCTCACCATTAAAATGATCATTAAAAGTTCACGCCCATTAAAACAAGCATTTGTCAATGCCGAATGTTGCTTGCTTCTATGTGCTGTTTAGGTATTTGGAAGTCATTGGAGTGCAAATATTGAAAATTTAGAACTTCACAATGCGTAGGAACTGCATATATAAATAAAACAGTCATTGTTAGAAATTTTTCACGAATTTTCAACATAGCCATTTTAAGACCTCTGCTCATGAACAGTGTCACTGTGATTTTGTTAATGTGTCCCATACATTGAGTTTGCACACCGACTGCGCCATTGTGCGCTACATGGGCGGAAACACGTTTTGGGCAGGATGTGAAAAATGACAGCTGTACTGCTCATAAGGAGGTGTGGTAAAATGGCAATGTTGAAAATCTGGAGTGAAAATATTGAAAATTTGTGAACTTACGAGCCTGCGTAGGAACTGCGTAACGCACGCTCGTAAAACAGTCATTTTTAGGAATTTTTTCACCAAATTTTCAACATAGCCATTTTAAGACCTCTGCTCATGAACAGTGTCACTGTGATTTTCTTAATTTGTCCAGTACATTGATTTCAAGACAATCGACCGGCCATTCTACGCTTACAAAGGGTGGAAACACATTTTAGGTGAGATGTGAAAAATGACAGCTGTACTACTCATAAGAAGGTGTGGTAAAATGGTAATGTTGAAACTCTGGAGTGAAAATATTGAAATTCCACGAACTCCTACGCTCATGTGAGAACTGCACAAGAACGATGCTCAGAAACAGTCATTTTTAGGAATTTTGGACCAAATTTTCAACATGGGGTTTTTGGGACCCTTCTCATGAATGATGTCACTGTCATGGTGGTATCTGGGCCAAAGGGTGATTTCGCAGTCACTGCATAGTCACTCGGCGAAATCACCCTTCGAACCAATCGCCCATGACAGTGACATCATTCATGAGAAGGGCCCTAAAACCCCATGTTGAAAATTTGCAGAAAATTCCCAAAATGCCTGAGATATGCAATAAAGTTGAACCCCCATCTAGCCCATTATACAGCTTACCGGCATTTCCTCAGTTCGCGATCGGCTTTGAAGAGTGCAGACGTGTTCCCGGTCCACCAAGATCGTCGTGCGGAGTCCGGAGGTAAGTATGGGGTGAGGGGGGTGTGGGAGGCTGGTGCGCAGTGGGTGGGTGCGGTTGTGGGAGGGGGGTCGAGACACGCCAAGGACCGCTTTGCTTTATAGGTTTTAAAAAAAGACATCGTGACGTTTGCCACGCTGGGGTGGGCTCCCAGCGGGCACAAGGACAGGGCTGCTCAGCCGACGCTGGGATTGGGCACCCTGTCGGTCAGTGAGTGATTGCCACGCTGGGTGGGCTCCCAGCATGGCACCAACTACTGGGGAACGACAGCTCAGCCGACGGGATTGGGCACCGTCGGCTACACAGTACGCGGTGGGGAGCTTACGCTTCTTAATGCTGCTCACTGAAGCATACCTCCTTTTCAACTGTATGCCACTGAATTTGGCGTGTCATGACAGCTCCAAAATGCATTGGCTTACAGGGGCAGCGCCTGCCAGCTCACTGACTGAATTGGAGGAGGAGGTGACACACCTCCGAAATCGCCGATGACAGCACTATGTTTCTTGCACATGCGCGTAAGCAACATAAAAATGAGTGGCCAGAAGATGTAACATATGCCATTAAATTTAATGACAATTTAATAGTTAGAAAGACTTTAATGTATAATTTGGACCATTAATTATGTACCGATTAGTAGGAATTTAATGGCAGACATAATAAAAATGTCATGGAAATTTAATGGTTAGGTTTAATGGCATTTTAATGGTCTCTTTGTTCAGTAGTGCTTGCTGAAGTCAAAGCAGAGTAAATCCACTGCATGACATTTATCTACTGACCCAGTTACCTAGTCAAAGAATACTATCAGGTTGGTCTGACAAGACCTCCCTGCCATGAACCCATGCTGTTTACTATCCTGAAGCCTGTTTTTCTCCAGGTAGTCCACAAGGTCCTCTTTGACTAGTGTCTCCATTAGTTTATCCACAACAGAAGTAAGACTGACATATCTGCAGTCACCCAGCTGCTCTTCGTCCCCATCCTTGTAAGGTGGAACTATGTCTGCTACCCGCCAGTCTTTCGGCCCCCGTTTGAATAGAGCTATTGCAATGCCGTACCTGGGGTCCAGATAATCGTGATGCCAGTTCCCTGAGAATCCTCAGATGCATTCTGTCTGTCCCCAGAGCCTTACCTACCTTCAGAGCTGCTAGCCCTTTTCTGATCCTTTCACCAGTAAATACCTGCTGCCTCATTTCCGGGATCTCCCTTTCAGCGGCCTTTATGAAGCCTCCTGGCATATGTCTGCTGTCCTTTTTAGCGAATACTGAGTGGAAGTGGCCACACAGAACAGCTGCTTTCTGCTTGCCCTCTGCTGTTACTTTGCCTCCCTCTGTTAGCCTAACAATTCCCCTTCCCATCTTTCTTTTTTCCCTTATATACCCCCCAAAAATGCTTTCCCCTGCCCTTGGACCCTTCCACAAAATGTAGTTCTGTGTCTGCTTTTGCATCTCTGACTGCCCTGTTGCCCTCAGTAGTTCTTGCTTGGTACTCCCTCCGTTCTTCATCTGCTTGCTTCTTCTCATACCTGATGAAGGCTTTCTTTTCACCCTCACTGCCTCCCTGACCTTTTCGGAGAACTACATTGCTCTCTTGTTCCTGTTTCTCTTGGTAACCATCCTCAAGCATGACTTTGGTGCATTGAGAGTGGTCCATTTTAATTCTCAGGCAAATAGTTATGATATCAGTGCTCCCCCTTACCAAGCTGCTTAAAAGCCTGCATTTCATTACCACTGATGGCAAGGTGACCCACTCATCGTTGGGGGTCAGGCTGATCATGATCTGACCGAATCATGAACCCAAGACTCCCTCACAAATGATAAAATGATGGACTGAATGCCAAGTAAGAAAACTGAATTGTTTTGAATGAACTGCAGGCATTTAAACAGCTTGGGGGGGGGGGGCATTGGTATCGTGACTATTTGCTTTTGATTCTGGCCGCACACCAGGTGCACCCCTGTAAACAGTCAAAAAAAAATTAAGAAAGGCATAAGAAATGTGATAAAATCTTTGTGTATTGGCCAGAGTTGAGCTTGCTAAACCTTTAACATTCTGTTTTATTTCTCCCCATCTTTCTTCCACTCCTGTGATACTGTCCACTCCAATTAACCTGTTCTGAACTAATTCCTTCATCTTTGTGACATCTGCACTTCTGAAGTGTAGAACTTCAACCTCTGACAAGGGTTTATTGGTACCAAGGGCCAGCTGGACCCATATGGTGTTACGTTTGATGGATCCCACTGGTTCCCCAACCTGCACTCTGCCTACCCTTTCCGAGTTGGTGAGCACCAGGTGGAAAAGGTCAGTCTGCTTTGTGGATTCCTTGACCAGCTGCACCAGCATGCAGTCCTGCAATGTATCTAGCAGGGCCTCACTTCTTGTGCTCCTAGCTGCTGGAATGTCTCAATCAGTGTCTGACAGGTTGAAATCTCCCAACCCTACCACCTTCCCCATTGCAAACCCCCCTCTCTACTTCTGCCCTTAGTTGCCTGTTGAAGTGCATTACATTTCCTGCCCACAAAACAGATGCCTCCACATTATTAGTTAGAAGGTATTTTCCTATGACTCACTAAAGACATTTATTATATCTAACCTAGTGATCTAATTTCTGTCTCATTGTGACATTTCTTTTTTAATTTATTCTTTTTGCCACCTTCTCATGGGCCACCCACTCAGCCCGTGGTGATCTCACAATCCTGTCACCCCGATCCCCTTCAGAATTGGACATTCCTGTGATTTACCACTATCAGCAGTCCTAATCCTGTGGGAACTGGAATCCAGTGCACATGTGGTGGCCAGCGACACAGGACCCAAGAGTGCTCCTTATGTGTCATGCTAAGGTCCAGGGTGTTTTCTATTTTTTCTTCCTCCATAGGACATCAGCAGCAGGGGCTCCATGCATGCATATACACACAGATGTGTGATGGCACGTGGAGCCAGCCGTCTTTCCTCATCAAGCCATTCCTGCCTGCACTGCCACATAATGTCACCCAGGTGCCAGTAGTGCAGTAGAGCTGGTTATCCACCCTCCTGCCTTTGCTGACCCTCCAACAACTTATGCTCATTCTCGAACCCGGGACACTGGCGTCTCAAGTGGTAGCACTGCAACTGTACCCATGGGTTGATTTCATTATATGTTGTATAATAATCAATTAGAGAATAGCATATACACCATCACTTTAAAGCCCCTTTATGCAAATGGGGCAGGAAAGGTAGAGATGTAGCCAGTCTGAAAGGGTAGAGATGCATCCATTCTGAAAAAGCTTGCCATGTTATTTGGCAGAGGAAGACTGGTCCCTTAAAGTGTAGGTTTAAGAATGTAATAGAGCTCAAGTAATCACCATATTTGTATCTTGTTTGGGAGGACAATCACATTTTAATTTATAACTCATATTTTTTGTAGAAATGGAGACAACAATCATACATTTCTCTTACTAAAGCAGAGAAAATGAACACTGGCTTTAGATTAGCAGAAAGGGCAGGACATGATGTGCTGTCCAAGCTTCTTCCATCCCAAAATGCTTTCCTATGTTTCACATAAACATTTATATAAAATTCCATTTTATCTAACTTGGCTCATTTTCTCTTTTGGATATCACATCTTTGTGCAGTTTATCTTTTTTTCTAATTTAGCTGTTGTTACATACTGTAATTTTTTTAATCAGCTATCTCTTCTTTTCTTAGTTCAGAAAATGTCGCAATACTTGACATTTTGCCATGCAAATTAGTTAACTGTCAACAAGATAGTGTGCTCAACTGTTTCAAATTACTATATATCAGACTGAACTTTCAACCTCACAGTTAACTGCAAAATATCCATATCAAAAATATTTTAAACTACAATAGTATATGGTGAGCCATTGTTCTGTATAAAGATCAGTCTGTTCAAAATTTTTATAGTGTATAGTAAGGATTTTTTCTGCATGTATTTCTATGCCAGCTGAAACGTTGTTGACCACAGTTCAAAGGTCGTGGAACAGGACTGTACCCTTCTGTGGTACAATAATATTCCAGCTGATCGTAAATCCTCACGGCAGCTGGGGCCTGATATTCAAAAGTTTGCGCAGGTGCTAATGAGTCTTTGCCCACGCAAACTGGGGTTTGCGCTGGAGTCCCATATTTAAAAGGGGCTTTTGTGCGGGCAAAGAGGGTTAGCACCTGTACAAAACATAACGTATGCATGTGAGCAAGAGGTAGGGTGTGGCTATGAATATGCTGCAACCCCATATTCAGTGGCCTTGTGCTGTGTAAAATGGTTTTGTGCAGTGCAAATAACTCTGAACAAAACACTGATTTAATTCCGGGGCAACCCTCGTGGCTACCAGAGGTAATGCAGCCACCTAGCCGGTTGGCTGCTGGAGGAGCACACTGCCTTCGTGGTCTCCGGCACCCCCCCCGCTGATCACTGGCCTGTACTTCCACAAAAAAAGATCCCTGGTGCTAGTGGTACCCCCCCCGACCAAATGCTGGCCAATTCTTTACTAGACATCGATCTCTGGTACTAGTGGTCCCCCCCCACCAATTGCCAGCTCATTCATTAAAAGAAATGGATCCTTGGTGCTAGTGGTAACCCACTCTCTCTGATCCCATCCCTGGCATCATGTATAATATCCCTGGTGCTAGTGGTAACCCCTCTCCCTCTGAGTGCCATCCCCAGCATCACCTATAGTATCCCAGATGATAGTGGTAACCCCCCCCCCCCCCCCTCCAATCCCATCCCTGGCATTACTTTTAGTGTCCTTGGTGCTAGTGACAACTTTCCTATCCCTCCGACACCAGCTCTCAATCAATCAATCAAATTTTTATTTCTATAAGGCGCCTTTCCAATGCTCAGGACGCCTTTACACATTATAACATTAAAACTTGCCACACATCATATAAAACATATTAAAAAACATTCATATAAATTCAGACTCAATATATTCTTAAGAAGGCCTGGTTAAATAGATATGTCTTTAGACAGTTTTTAAAACCTTCTACGGTCTGGCTATCTCGTATCTGGTGAGGTAGAGAATTCCAAAGGGTAGGAGCCATGAAGGCAAAGATCTTCCTCCCAATGTTTAAAGAAATACCCTAAGAGTCTCTAGCAATCCCTTGCCAGAGGAACGGAGTGAGCAGGAGGGACAGTAAGGATGCAAGAGCTCTTTCAGGTAGTGGGGACCCTGCTTGTGTAGGGCCTTATACAGTAGGTCAGCAACATGACCTTGAAGGTAATCCACCACTGTACTGGCAACCAGTGCAGATCACGAAGCACAGGTGTAATATGACTAGCCCTAGAAGCTCCAGTCAGCAACCTGGCCATCGCATTCTGCACTAGTTGCAAGTGGCAGATATCTACCCCCGGTAGCCCTTGGTAGAGGGTATTGAAATAATCAAGATGACTGGTGACAAAGGTGTGTACCAGGGTCAGGAGATCTTGGGGCAGGACCATGTGCTTTACCTGGGCTATGTTCCTAAGATGATAATAGGAAGATTTGACTACAGCCGAAACCTGCGCCCTCAGGGTCAGGCCTTCATCAAAAACAATGCCCAGGTTCCGCACCTGGCCAGAAGATCCTGCCAAGACTTAATCCTGATGGTTTTCCAGCCCATGTCCCTGTCATCCTATGACCAGGGTCCACAACCAATGCCTCATTTTTTTCCGAGTTCAACCAAAGCCAGCTAGCACTCATCCAGCTCTGACTCTCCAGTAGGCAGTTATTAAACACTGCAATGGAATCTAATTCCTGGTCGGATACAAAGGACATGTACAGTTGGGAATCATCAGCATAGCAATGAAAGTTAAATCTGTACTACCTTATAATGTCCCCTAACGGAAGCAAATACACTGCGAATAACATGGGGGACAGCACCGAGCCCTGTGGGACCCTGCAGGGCAGTCCATGAGGGGCAGAAGAATGAATTCCTGACATCACTCTCTGTGACCTACCCTCGAGGAAGGACTTAAACCAATTGTGGACTGACCCCCTCAGTCCACAAAAAATACACAGGTGCTCGAGCAGCACCCTATGATCCACAGTGTCAAATGCTGCTGAGAGATCAAGGAGAACTAAGATCGAATGGGCTCTCAGATCTTTCACCATCAGGAGGTCATTAAGTACCCTCGCCAGGGCCATTTCAGTGCTGTGCCTTTTTCTGAAGCCAGGCTGGAGAGAGTCATAGATATTGTGGTTGGTCAAATGGTCATCTAGCTGCAGTGCAACCACCTTCTCAATAACCTTCCCAACAAAGGGTAGGTTCGAGATTGGTCTGTAGTTAGCTGGGCAGACGGGGTCAAGGAAGGGTTTTTTTTAAAAGGGGCAAACTACTGCCTCCTTTAAGGGATTTGGGAAGATCCCTGTCTCCAATAGCTTCATCAATATTATCCCAAGTGCTGGTGGTGCTTGCCTCCCCCCTCCAGTCCCAGTCCTGGCTTCACCAATATTATCTCTGGTGCTAGGGGTGTCCTCCCCTCCATCACCAGCACCAACGTACAAACAACCCCTCCTTGGCATCCAGTGGTCCCCCCCATGGCACTGGGCACCCCCACTCACCATATCCACAGTGGTGTGCCACGGTGCATACCATGACTTGCACAACTCTTCTTTCACACCTTCCTTGGCTGGCCACTATATATACAGCCAGTGAGCGTATCTTATTTATAGGACAGGGTGATGCACCCTATCCTACAAATAAGAGGTATGCTCCCTGACTGTACACATGGCAGCCTTCTGAGAAGGTGTAAGGAGGGCTGTGCTGGTCACTGTATGCACCCACATCACCACCGTTGTGAATACGGTGAGTGGGGGAAGTGCCAGTGCTGCAGAAGGGCAATGGATGCCGAGGAAAACTGTTTACAGCCGAGAATAGCGCCTTGCATGTCCAATGGGCTTATTTGCATGGGTCCCTTTGAATATTCCAAATAGCGCTCCAGCACCATCCATTCTGGCGGCATACTTTGGGAGCCCTGGTGAGGCATCCTTAAGTGATTCAGCACTGGGCCAACATGGCCCTCTATTCAGTCAAACAGTGCCGATGTGCTATTCCACTGCATATAACATCTTGGGGCACCCGGGCAAGTGCAAGGCACAGTGCAAATTTTGTGCTGCACTTTGCGCATATTTAAATATCGGGCCCCTGGTGTTGTACTCAGCACTGCCCCATGCACAGCAGTCAATTCAAGTTCTGAACTGAAACTGCTGGCATGTTCACTGCTGCTGTGGAGCTTTGTGAACATACTTTTGTTTATAAAAACAAAACAATACATTATAAAAAATACTGATTGGGCAACCACATGCTCAACCAGCCTGTACTGCCACCTAAGGCTTCTGATTACATTGGACCCTCAAGCTTCACTCTCGAGATGTGATGTATCCGAACCCTTCTCTGGCAGCACAATCTGGTTGTGCATGGTTGCCCAACCAGTATTCTCTTTGTTGTGCCCATTCTGAACTGTTGTGCCAATTGTAAAGTCTTGCCTGCATTCCAAACAGCACCTTTCAAAGGCCATAACATCTGTACATCCTTCATCCACCTTGCACCCAGTTGCTTACAAACCACCCAGTGTCCAGTTTTGGAACTTTTAACTTGTAGTAGTCTGTGAATCTTATTTTTGTTATAGAACAACAACAAAAAAAAAGAGATGGGAGATTTTTTTACTTGGGGGTACTTCTGTGATTCCCATGTAAAAAAACAAAACAAAAAAAAACAACAACATACTATATAAAATAAAATATGGGCAACCATGTACAGCTGATGTGGGTTTCCATCTTGGGGTTGAGATGACATCATGACCTCTTGAACTTCACTCTCGAGGCTCATATGCTGCCATCTCAACCCCTCAGTTGGAACACTTTCTTGTCGTGTATGGCTGCCTATACATTATTCTCTCAATATAGATTTGTGTTAGGTCAAAAACTGTTAAGTTCAATTGTGTATTAGATTCTTATTTAGGAAGCAACATTTATGTAAGTACATATAGTTTTCAATATACTAACATACTAATTGCCAGCAGATTAGGCCTTACGGTCTATTGAGTCTGATCGAACCTCAGATCCCTAGTTGGGTGCCGAGGCCCCCCCCCTTGTGTTCCAGACACCCCTATCATCCATCCCAACCCCCGTGGGCCAGGCCTTCATCTGATACATCCACTTTCTGTGTCTGTCCCACCCTCTCTTGAAGCTGTCCACTGTGGATTTCTGAACCAGCTCGCCAGGCAGTGCATTCCAAGGGTCCACCAGCCTCTCAGTGAAAAGTCTCATCCTCTTTCCCCCTCACCCTTCCACCTTCCAACTTCAAACCATGCCCTCTGGTGATACCTCCCTGCTTTATACAATATACATTATTCAGCTTCAGAAGATGTATCAGCAGTAAAGATGGTCTGACATTTCTTGATTGTAATAAGCAACCAAAAAGATTATAGAAGGTTCTTTTTTAAAAACCTTATTTAAAAACTGCTAATGTTATAATATGTGCA
The DNA here is from genome assembly GCA_016271365.2 of Neoceratodus forsteri. Taxonomy (NCBI): domain Eukaryota; kingdom Metazoa; phylum Chordata; order Ceratodontiformes; family Ceratodontidae; genus Neoceratodus; species Neoceratodus forsteri. The sequence goes on from JADMNL010000025.1 coordinate 119,436,122, forward strand.
TATTAATTATATGCTAATTACATGTTCATTATGTATTTGCATTTGTACCTCTAGATCTATTTATTTTTCAATCCCAGTTTTAGAACCAGACAGGTTCTAGGAGATTGCTTTGTCTTTCTGAGAACCGGTTCTGTTCAGCTCTAATGAGAACAGATTCTTGCTGCAGTTTGCCAGGCCTCACTTGCACTAATGACAGGGGTTTCTATAGTCTCAGTGAAAGATAATACTTTATTCTGGCTGAATGTGTCATATAAAACCACTTCCACCTCAAAAGCAGCCTGCCGGTGTCCATGGGCTAGAACTAAACTGGACTCAGTCTGCAAGAAAACAAAGTTAATGATTAAGGAATTTACCTGTGGCTTACTTGCGAAGCCAGTGAAGTACTGCAGTTGGAAACAAGGAACTTCTTACAGCAGCCTTGGGCAGATGGGGAAATGATCCATAAACGGGATTTGCTGTGGTGGTCAGTGAATTAAATTATCAACATACAGGGTTAAGTTTGTAACTGTCTTGGATCTTGGAAACAGGAGCATAGACAGAAATCTTTGTACACACTGTCTCAAAGTGCACCCTCTCCCAGTTCTCTATGTTCCTGTATTATGCACTTCTTAACACATACTGGTACTACAATAACAGGGTCTAAGCTTAAAACAACTCAGATTGACAGCAGAAGATCGTTTTCACATTTTTCTGAACTGACTGTAAAATGAAAGAATAATGCCTGATCTAGTGCCAAACAGGCTGTTTAGGTTATGTTCTAAATAACTAAACTTTAATTTAAAATGTCACATCCACTAATCAGTGGACACTAATATACAGCAGTGGTTGTGCGCCTGCCTGCGCCATTTCTTGCAAAATTAGAGCAGCTGGAGAGTTTAATACTTCTTATTGCACTAAAACATACAAATCCCGACAAAAGAAAAGGCAAGTATTGTGAGGGGCTTTGCCCCCCGCACCCCCTGTGAAATATATATAAATCACCACCCCCGTCATGTATATTTCTCCACCCATAGCTCAGGCACCATGCCCCAGAAACTGCTGTTGATATTTTGGCGTTGGGATTTTCATTGACAGGATTTTGACCCCATCCAGATTTTAGAGTTGAGATTGCAATAATCAGGATTTTGGGTGTCAGGATTATGTACGGATACCATTGGCAACATGTGGTGAGATATACTTTTCTGCCTTTAAAGAGTGTCTCACTACAAGGCACTGGCTTGGAGCTGTAACTTGTGATTTAGATAGGAGACTACAGGCTGAGGGGGAGGTGTGACCATTAGGGTTGAAAACCCCAAGGAAGACTGCACTACTGATTTGTTAAGACTCTGGAGACCCAAACCCCTAATGTTTTTTTTCTCCTTTGCTGCTTGGGAAGTGGTGGTGGTGAGGAGTTAGGGTTTGAAACCCTAGTACTGCATTTCCCAGCTTTTGTTGCATTAAGTTGAACTTTAACTGGTGCATTAATGCAGTGGCATTACTGAACACCTGTAGGCCATGATCGCCTTCCATGTTTCCTCATGGGCAGAGATAAGGACATCCAAGAGCACCTGGAAGACGTGGAGTATAGGTCCAGATTAAATCATTTCTGCATCCATGGAATCAGAGAAGGGGATGAGGAAGGATTCGCATCCCCAAAATTATCCTTGTTTCATCTGCTTAAGACCACTCTAACCATACTGCCAGATCTCCCAATGATAATTCAATGTGCCCATAAACTACTGGGCCCTAAGCCTTCTGACCCTGCTGCCAGACCCCAGTTTTGGATAGCGAAAATGCTTCACTACCCTAAAAAGGAAGCACTCCTCTCAGCAGCATGGACAGCAAAACTAATGAACTTTGAAAACAAATGTATATTCTTTGACCAGGACTTCTCTGCTGCCCTGCATGCAAAACATGAAGCTGTTAGACAAGTGATTAAAGTGCTTAAAGAGAAGCACACTATACAAAACCAGCTGCTATACCCAGCAAAACGCAAAATCCACTTGGAAGGCAGGATCAAAATCTTTCCATCCCTCCTGGAAGCCCTGCCGTAGTTCAAAAAAATGAAAGTGTAGTGTCCAGACCAAGAACTGGCCACAAGGGAAGACAGGCTATGTAGAACTGCATGGCAGATTGCTGGAAGGAAGAAACAAGCCAGATCTGATGACAGCCTTCCACCTCATCTCATGAAGAATCTCACTAATCTGCTGAAGGGGCTACAGAAGAAGACTGATGCCCACCTGCTACCCACCTCATGAAGTACCTCTTCCAGCAGTTGAGCCAGTATCCCCGAACACCTATCCCTTTTTTGCCAGTCTTGTGCATATGACTAAAAACTGCACTGCCATTACAGCTAAAAGGTAATACAAATGCTGAGCTTCAGGCACCCATGCACACCACACAATATTCTTAGCCTAGGTATATGAATTATTTTACTGTTTCATGAAAGGTCTGACGTTCATAGTTTAACCTGTTTATACAGTAACTTTTAACATCATGTGCCCGCGGTGGAGGGTGGGGGAGTCGGAACTGAACTGTCTGTGTATATCTTGATCTGGGTAACTCCAGCAATACGAGACTGTGGGGGATATGGGTCACTTGACTCAAATATGGAACAGCCAACATGTGGCTGACAAGCAAATATGTCTTGGAATCTATGTTTACCACCCCCACCAGCATATCAGTAATCTGAGCATGGGTTTGGTGGGGGGGGGAGGAGAAGGAGGAGGAATGGGCTGCAGAGCTGGAGCTGGTGGGGCAAGGTTGGCTGAGAAGGCAGGAATTGGATCTGGCAGTTCTGATTTTTTTTTTCTCTTGACAGTGCAGAGCTTATGTGTGGCTTCTTTAGACAGTGGCCCACCTGAGACTGGGAACAAGGGCTTAATCACATGGAGGCACCAAGGACTATGCTGATGCCTGGTTGAGTACTGCTGGCATTAGTAGGAAGAGGTCTCCACAATGTTACTGTTGGCATATCAAGCCTCATTCATTAGGTTTTTGGGTACATCCCACCAGCTCTGAGCATTACAAAGGGTTATATAACTTGGCAGTGAGAGGCACTGCATGCAGCTGGGTCCTTCAGGTGCAGGTGAAGCTTGTGGTGACTGGGAGATCTCTCAGAATTTCTCTTTTTTTTGGCAAGTACCCTGAACTAACACCTGTACATGGAAACTTAATCCATGGTAATCATGCAGCACACTAATGGAGATGACTGAAATCTCCTTGAAGTTTCACTTTGGCTGTCCTCCTGCATAGCAAACTGCCCAAGCCACAGAACCCACTGTATAGAATACTTTACTTGATGTGCTGTGGGCGGGTGGGTCACTCCAGAATCAAAGGCATATTTCCATACTTGCTGCAACAAACCCACAACCACACAGAGCCCACCCTCATTCAGAACTATGGTTAGAAATATCTCTCCTCCCAGTTTTGCCAGCCTTAATGCCCCCAGCCTGCGACCTTATAGCTGGAGACACATGGATCTGCCCCAGTAATATTTCCCACCACCAGTTTGCTTTCTGCCTGGGTGATAATGACAGGAGGGCAGGAGTGTAGTGCAAGGATTTTTTCCTCCTGTAAAGTTTCCCAATTACACCAATCCCTGATTACAGTGATAGGGATTCTGACCCATTGTCAGCTATGGGGAAAGGGGTTAGGTACACATCTCCATCACGGGCACAAGTAGACATGTTTTGTGAGCACTCTATGAGCTCAGACATTCTGGCCTCGAGATATCTCTTTATTTCATCTAGGAAGTGTAAAAAAAGTTTTCATGCATTCAGTGCAGAAAGGTTAACAGATGTCTAGAGCTTTTGTTCCTCATCTGGGCATCTATACTGTTTGTTGTTATAGTTTACAGTTCTACCCAGTATTAGACATGTGATATATTTGTATCTCTGCTTATACAAATGAAATGTTTATAGCACTGCTTGTAGATGGCTGGGGAACTTCATGCCTGACCTCAGACATAGTAGGTTTCACTTGACATGAAAATGGTCACTAAAAGTGGTAACTTATAATGTTAAGGATATTAATTCCCCTATTTAGCGCACTAGGATTTTGGCCAAATGAAAACACCTTGATGCAGGTGTTGCATTTATACAAGAATCACACTTGCCAAATAAAGAACATAACAAACTTAGGCTAGACTGGGTTAGCAAGGTGGTAGTGTCATCACATCTCTTGAGTAACAAAGCAGGGAGAGCCATTTTAATCAACAAGCATAACCCCCCGTTACTGTCACACACACAGAAACTGGGGCAGAGGATGACTAGTTATAGTGCATGGAGAAACTCAAGAGGAGCCACTCATACTTATTAACATACATGCTCCAAATAAAAGAGTAGACATCTTTTTTAAAAAGGTGTTAGATAAGGTTACCCTGCCCCCAGGACATCTTCTGGTGATGGGGGGGGGGGGGCTTTAAATGTTTCCTGGCACCCTGCTTGGATGAATCTAATCTCTCCTCTGCTATAAATTTATATCCCATGAAGACCTTAAAATCTCTGGTAGAGGAAACTGGCTTCTCAGAGGCCTGAAGACACCTACATAGGAGTGAGAGAGACTACACATTTTTCTCACACCAAAACCAATCATAATCTCGTATAGACCTTTTCATGGTCCCTAAGATAGGGGCATAGCAAATATCAGAATGTGTGATCCACCAAATTATACAATTGGACCATGCCCCAGTGTTGCTTACTCTAAACACAAGAGGCCAGTATAAGACAATCTAGCGGCTGAACACATCTCTTCTTAATCTTCCACACATCAAAGAAGTCTTAGTAACCAAAATCGCAGAAGCGTATGCCCAAAATACCACACCAGGCACTTCAACCTATACGGCTATGGACACTGCTAAAGCAATAGTCTGAGGCAAAATCATTGGGCTAGCCTCCCATCAAAAGAAGGAGAACACAGCTATCAGGGTGACCAAAGAAACTAAAGTTCAATCCCTGGAACAAGATACAAATATACCAGTAACAGAGCCACTTTGAAAAAACTGCAGAAAGACAGACAGGGACAGAATACTTTTCTTCACAAACAGGCAGAATGAGCTTTCAGGTATACCAATCAAAGGTATTATGAGGTAGGAGGGTGATCAGCTAAGATGTCGGCATTCTGACTTCACAAAGTGGTGGCAGACTCACATGCTCCAGGCCATCTAAGACTGTACAACTGGAGGGGTTAAAATGGTCACAGTGGAAAAAATAGCTATGGCTTTAAGAGTTTCTATAGCACATTGTACTCAGAATCTCAAACTCCTGACCAGGTCACTCAAGCTTCCAAGGCCTTTCTGGCCAGGCTGGAAATCTCCTACCTAATGAAGGAGGCCCAGTCATGGATGGAGAGTCTGACACAGGCAGAAGAGATAGCAACAGCTATTGGTACTCCAGCAAGTAATAAGTCTCCAGGGCTGGGCAGCTTTAATGTTGACCTTTACAAGGCATTCCAGGATGTCCTGATCCCCATACTTGTGAAAGTATTTTGTGGTTGTCAGAAGGAAGGCAAATTTCCAAACACATGGAAAGAGGCTGTGATAACAGTCACACCCAACCCAGGAAAGCCCAAAGAACAATATGCTTCCTACAGGCCCATCTTGCTCCTTAACCAGGATTTAAAAATATTTATGAAGATGCTAGCTTTTAGGGTTCAAAAATTGGTCACAATGTTAATTCACCCAGACCAAACTGGGCTTATTCCAGCCTGATTCCTGGTTAGTAATGTAAGGAGACTCCTTAGCAATCTATCAGAAGCCAAAAATTGCAAAGAAACATAGAAACATAGACTTTGACGGCAGATAAGGACCTCTTAGCCCACCCAGTCTGTCCATTTCCCTTCCTAACGGATAAGCTGCAGATCCTAGTTAACATACAGCCTACTTCCTCCTACCCCCCACTAGAATTGCTTTATGTCTGTCCCATGCATTCTTGAATTCCCCCACTGTTTTTGACTTCACAACCTCCTCAGGAAGGCCGTTCCATGCATCCACCACCCTCTCCATGAAAATAAAATCCTCAAATTGACCCTGAGCTACCCCGCTCTATCTTCAAATTGTGCCCCCTTGTTCTTGCACAGCTCTTTTTCTGAAAGATGCTACCCTCTTGGACTTTGCTGATTCCCTTGAGGTACTTAAATGTTTCTATCATGTCCCCCCTCTCCCTCCTTTCCTCAAGGGTATACATATTAAACACCTTTAGTCTCTATTCATATGGCTTCTGGTGCAGACCAGCACCATTTTAGTTGCCCTCCTCTGGACTGCCTCTATCCTATGTCCTTGCGGAGATGATGAATGATGATGAAAACTTTATTTTTATACAGGAAATTCTAATCATTAGGATTATACAATCCTGTTCTCAAGATAGTTCTGTTTATATTTCACTTAGTTACATCTAAACATATAACATTAATCAAATAAATACAAAATATACACAATACACAGCATTTCAATATCCAACAATACATTAAAACACTAATACAAAAACAAAAATACAAAATTTCACAAATACATAATCATATACAACTACATTCTATTTTATAGAATTTCAGAATTTCGCTTTTAAAATCGTGTGGTCTTCTAGAGATCTTATTGGAAGGGGTAAAATATTCCATACTTTAGCTGCCTGACATGAAATGGAACCATTTCCATATTTATTATGAATTTTATGGGACAAACTCTATGTCTATGCACAGATCTTAGAAACTCATGCCTACCTTTACTAACTTTAGGAAAAAGTATTTGTGTGGTATAATGTTCAGGGTAAGATATCTTATATTTATGTATCAGTATTAACCAGTTTTTTGAAAAATCATTTCTAAAGACTGCCAGTTCAACTTATGAACATATTACAATGATGAGTTCGATAGGAACACTGCAAAACATATCTAGCTATTCTATGTTGCACCCTATCCAATCTAATCAACTGATGTTTACTGCTGTTCTATAAATTAAATCCCCATCGTCAGGGTTGGCATAATCAGCTGTTCGACACTTTTTCCTATCCTTAATTTGTAAACATTTAGTAGTTGGCTCCAAAGCTCCTAATTTCTTGGTCACCTTTTTATATTATTATTTATGTGGGTATCAAAGGTCAACAAATAATCAAAAGTCACCCCCAAATAACAATAACTATCCACCTGTTTTATAAGTTTATTTGTGTGTGTTACAATATGAATCTGTGGTTTAGGCTTCTTATTTGAAAATAAACTAATTTTGTTTTTTAACATTCATCAAAAGCCTGGACCTGGTGAGCCACTCCTTACCCGGCAAAATCTGTTTGAAGCTTTAGTTGAAGATCAAAACAGAACTTCCGGTGATGACGATCGCTATGTCATCAGCATAAAGCCTCACGGCTGAATGCCTCACCACTTGGGTAGATCATTATTAAACAAGAGGAATAACAAGGTCCTAAATGGACCCTGTGGAACTCCTCTACTAACATTTCTAAATGTGGACAATGTCTGTGAGACCTCTACCCTCTGGGTACGTCCCTGTTAAATAAGATTTTATCCAATTTCTGGGCCCATCAACTATGCCTATATCTTTAATTTGTCCAGTAGAAGGAGTGGCTCACCAGGTCAAAGGCCTTAGACAAATCCACAAATACAACAGCAGTTTCCAAACCCAAATTTAAAGAAGTACAAACCAAATTTTTAAACTCTAACAATGCCGTAGTTGTAGAGTAACCCTTTCTGAACCCTGATTGGTGGGGTGTCAACAATCTATATTTGTCCAAGTGTTCGGAAATCTGCCTATTAACACATTTTTCCAAACACTTGGACAATATGGAAAGTAGAGCTATAGGCCGATAATTATTCAATTCTGCAGTATCACCCCCTTTATGAGATGGGGTCTCCAGAACTGTAGGCAGTATTCTAGATGGAGTCTCACCAACTCTCTGTACAGAGGGATAACAACTTATTGTTTTCTACTGGTGATGCCTCTCCCTATGCATCCCAGTATCCCCCCAGCCCTCCTTACTGCCTTCTCACATTGCTTACTTACCTTTAGGTCATCTGATATGACTACCCCCAGGTCCCTTTCCATTTTTGCTGTTGTTAGTACCTCCCCCCATATTGTGTACTCTTCCCCTGGGTTTTTCTTTCCCAGGTGCATTACTTTGCACTTCTTTGCATTGAGTCTAAGCTGCCATACTTTTGACCATTCCTCCAACCTTGCCAAGTCTCTTCTCCCCACCCCACCGAGTATCAACCCTTTTGCAGATCTTTGTGTCATCTGCAGAGAGGCATGTTTTCCCTTCCAGTCCCCCTGCAATGTCACCTATAGAGACATTAAAGAGAACCAGTCCCAGTACTGAACCCTATGGTACCCCACTAGTAACTCCCCCTTTTTTGGAGTGGACTCCATTTACTATTACCCTCAGCATCCTGTTGTCCAGCCAATGTTTTACCCAGGCTACAACACTGGGACCCATTCCCAGGTTGGCTAACTTGTTTATTAATCTTTTGTGTGGAACTGTGTCAAATGCCTTGCCAAAGTCTAGGTAGGCCACGTCCACAGCCCTTCCCTGGTTCACTACTTTGGTCACCCAGTCAAAGAAATCAATTAGATTCCTCTGACATGACCTTCCCACTGTGAATCCATGCTGCCTTGGGTCCTGTGCCCCACTGGCCTATAGGTGCTCAACGATTCTTTCCTTCAGAAGTGATTCCATAATTTTCCCTATCATTGAGGTCAAACTGACAGGTCTGTAGTTTCCTGCCTCTGGCTTGCTCCCACTTTTGTGAAGGAGAATCACATTCACTTTCCTCCAGTCCTCAGGTACCACACCATCCTCCCATGTTTTGTTAAAAAGGATAGTCAGTGGTGTCAACAGTTCTCCTCTTAGTTCTTTTAGAATTCTGGGGTGAATCCCATCAGGCCCCATTGCTTTGTCCATCTTCAGTTTTAGGAGTTCTTTCAGGACCCTTTCTTCTGTGAATGGACTGGTATCGACCCCCCTATCCAGACTGCTTCTATTGTTTGGTTTAGGTACCTTCCCCTCCTCTTCTTTGTGAATACTGAGCAGAAGTATTTGTTCAGTATCCTGCTTTCCTGTCACTCTCTGCCCACCCCCTTCCCTTTTATTAAATCTCACTATTCTCCTTTTGGTCTTTCTTCACTCCCTAATGTACCTATAAATGGTTTTATCCCCCTTCTTAACTGAGTTGGCTATCTTTTCCTCAGTTTGGGCCCTTGCTATTCTGACTGCCTTCCCCGCTTCCTTCTGCGTTAACTGGTACAGTTCTCTGTCCTGCTCCTTCTGTGTTTTCTTATACTTCCTGAATGCTACCTTCTTCTCCTTTACCTTCCCCACCATCTCTCTTTTTTTTATATTTTTTTTTCCAGTTCATTACAGCAGAAATATACTTGTACAGTTATTACATCACATATAATGATCATATTTGGTTAAAATACATACAGAGATGTTAATCATCATTATGTCTACATCTTAGGAGTAATCATTATCAGAAGTCTACTGCTTTCTATGTTTTATATATTGTACCCTAACATCCAGTTCAGAGGATAAAGGAGTCATCTAAAGGAGAAATGTATAAAACCCAGGGTCTCCATGCCAATTCAAATTGGGTGGTGTGATCCATTCTAATAGCAATAGATCGTTCTAAATAATAAATTTCAGCCATCAAGGAATGCCAATGGGTCAAAGTGGGGACTGTAGTAGTCCGCCATAAGCGGGTTATCACCTTTCTAGCTGCGGCTAAATAAATGTATAGTTTATTCCTATTCTGTGGGACTGAACCATCCTCACCAATATATAAAAGGATCATTTGGTTTGTTAAAGTAAGGTGCGAGTCAATTAGAGTTTGCAAGCTCCTTGTGATATCCTGCCAATATTGAGATATTTTTGGGCAAGTACAAAAAATATGGGGAATATTTGCCCTAGCCTGACCACAATCCCACCAGCACTTACCATAACTCTCGGCCAAAAATTTAATTAATTTATCTGGGGTAATAAAAAAGTGTATACGGCATTTCCAGATATACTCGGACCAATATGGGGCTTCATTGAATAAATAATTGGTTTGAGCATTTTTCATATGTAATTTGTGTTTTTAGTTCTTTATTCCATCTATCTAAAATATCTTTAATCGATTCTTTCCAGTATTCCCTAAGGGATCTATACAGCAAGCCTATTAAGTGTATATGCTGCCTCCCATCTATAGCCTCAGTAATCATACTCTATAATGCTGATGTCAGATTGGGCAAGGCCTTTCGGGTGGAACCAGCCCTCAATAAAAATTACCCTACTTGCAAATATCTAAAATGATGTGAAAAAAGAACGCCAAACTTGGACTGCAAAGCAGCAAAGGGAATCACCCCATGTGCGTCTAGAAATCGGTAAATCATAGATAAACCAGTTCTGTGCTGTTCCCTATAAACATGGTCTGTTCGAAGGGCCGAGAATTTGCCTTCTTTGTTTAAAAGTCTAAAGTAGTGGAAAACCTCTGTAAGTTCCTGTGTAGACCTTACCTCATACCAAACATTTAATGTACTATGAGTCCCTAAGGTAAAATCCTTAAGGCAGGGCATGGAGTCCAATGGGGAAAATAAAATTGGGAGTATATCAAAAAGATCATTCAATATAAACTCTGTAAACTTCCATGGTGGCATTATTTGTCTATTAAGCCACAGCAAGACTGTCTTGCATGAAACCGCCCTATGGTATTCTTTCATGTTTGGAAGGTTTAGACCTCCTTTAGCACTAGGTAATTGCATCAACAACCACCTTACTCTCGGGTGTTTCCCTGCCCAAACAAATCTGGAAAATATTCTGTCCCATGACCAAAAGTAAAATCTAGAGGAAATAAAAGGTAACGTTTGAAAAAAATACAAAATCTTTGGGAACACTGTCATTCGTATGGTCTGTATACGCTGGTAGAATGACAAGGAAAGATGTGCCCATTTCCCAAACAACTGTCCTATACCCTGAGTCAGAGGTTCTAGATTAAAAAGTTCCAGGAGTTCCAAATTTTGAGGAATCTGGACTCCTAAATATTTAATTTTATTATTTCTCCATCTTGAGGGAAGTTGTGTTCTCAGACTCTGCGAGGGGGTAAAATTTAAAGGCAATAACTCTGTCTTTTGGATATTAATTTTATATCCTTCTATATACGAGAACGTGTCTATTACTCTTAACATGGCAGGGATTGAAGTCTCTGGGTCCAATAAGGTTAATAATATGTCGTCTGTATATAATGAGAGCACAAATTCTCTTCCCCCCAAAGGTATGCCCTGAATATCTATATTTTGTCTTACCATTTCTGCTAACAGCTCGATATATAAGGCAAATAAGATCGGCGATAATGGGCAGCCCTGCCTTGTTCCCATAACCAAGAGGGATCCTGGCTGAGAGCTGACCATTCACCTTAATATGTGACTTCAGGGAAGCATATACATGCCGGAGTAGAGAGACAAACTCCTCCGGAAACCCGAACTTAGTTAATGTCCTCCAAAGGAAACTCCAGCTGACTTGATCGAAAGCCTTGTCTGCATCAAGGCTGACAAAGGCTGCCGGTATTTGTCTCTGATTGACATGGTCAAGCAGATGTATTGTTCGACGAATATTGTCAGATGTCTGCCGAGATTGAATAAATCCTGACATCTGAATCTACTAAATAAGGCATCATATCCTCTATCCTATGGGCCCATATAGACATAAACAGCTTATAATCCATATTTAATATGGATATGGGCCTATATGATGTTAATGAGTCTGGGGTTTTTCCTTGCTTCAATATAGGGGAAATATTTGTGTAATCCCATGAAGGTGGGGTAGCACCCCTTTCTTGTATCTCATGAAATGCCTTTACTAATGTCAGAGCAAGCTGCTTAAAGAAAGTTTTATACCACTCAGCAGGCAGCCCATTGGGCCGGGTGTTCTTAATGTCTTACTATCTGAAACTACCCTTTTGAGTTCATCCTGTCTGATTGGGGTAGTTAGTCTCTCCGACATTTCATCGGGAAGTTATGGGAGAGCCAGGGGGTGAAAGAATTCCTCCATTTTAAGAGGGTCCGGGGGTGAGGGGGACGCGTACAGCTGTCCATACTATTTTTTAAAGCATTCCATAATCTGCCCTGTGTTCATAACTCGGTGGTTAAGTGTTGGGTCTGTAAGATGTGAGATGTATGTAGCTGTTCTCTGCCCTCTCAACCGTCGGGCTAAATTCTGTGCCCCTTTTGGGCCTCCCTCATATCCATAAGATTTCAAATAAAACAATGCCTGTTGTGTTTTTTCATCTAATAACTTCTGTAAATCAGCTTTTTTTGGTCAATCTGTGCCCTGATCTCATCAGTAACTAGAATTTGGGGCTGTTGGAGTTCTCTGATTTCTCCATGAAGCTTAACATATTGAAGTTCCCATTTTTTCTTCCTAGCAGCTGCAAAGGCAATAATTTCCCCACAGATTACGGCTTTAATTGTGTCCCATAAAATAGATGCAGAGACCTCCCCCACTGAGTTATCTGATATCACCTGGGCAATCTTAGAACTGAAGTTATCTGTAAAGGCCTTGTCTCTTAAAAATGAGGTGTTCAGGCGCCACCGTGTGGTGGATCTGGGTATTTTAGATCTAATTTTAGAAATGGGGGGGAATGATCTAAAAGAAATCTAGGGCCTATGGTCAGGTCGTGGAGATAATCTGTGTTTTCCCTCGAGATGAAGAAATAATCGAGTCTGGAGTGTGAATTATGTCTAGGTGAATAAAATGTGTATCCCCTAGATGTGGGATAAAAGTGTCTCCAGACATCCACCAGTCCCAGTGCCTACAAGTTGGAACAAAATAGTTTCTGTGCAGATGAGGATCGGTGCTTGAATGGGGAAAATGAATCCAAATAAGGATTCAAGGTTAAATTAACATCCACCCCATTAACAGACAGCCCTGCAGGTTGTCTGTACGTTTATCAAAAAATCTCTTTAAGGCAGCAGAAGGGATCAATGGAGGGAAATACACATTTACTAATGTGACCTGTTTCCCGTACAATGTCCCTGTTAAAATTATATACCAACCCTGAGGGTCAATATACTGTGAAGACAAAGTGGAAAGGGGAGGTTCAAGGGATCATAACAGCCACCCCACAACGTTTTCCCTTAGTGTATGACGATGCATAAATCTGATACCACCCTCTCCAAGTTAATTTAGAATGTTCTTTGTCCATCAAATAAGTTTCCTGTAAATATATAACATCGTTTGGCTGTTTTTTTAAGTACTGAAAAAGTCTAGCTTTTTTTAATTGGGTTATTCAACCCGTTTATATTACGGGACAAAGCCCTAACTACTTGAATCGCCACTATTATCTATCAATCCAAGGACCTCCTACATGCACCTGCCCCCCGCCCCACAATATGTCAGACAGATCAAAACTCCTCTTCTCAAATAAATACTTCAAGTAGTTATTTTTTCCCCTATTACATGCTGTGTCATCTGGATCCTCCGAAATCCCCCCCCTCCCCTGATCAGTAGAACACCTCTGTACCTCTCCATCTATATCTTTAATAAAGACTGTACCTTCCTGCTGTAGCTGTAAATGAGACTGGTAAATAGAATCAACTATCCATTTTTTATAACTATATATTTTAACTGAGTTCTCACTCATCTTAAACTGTGCCAACTGTAGATCAGGTAAAAACGAATCCTCTCTAATCAAACTTTTTACATCCACTATGACTTCCAAGGTAGGGGAGTTTAGAAAAATACTCCCTATTTGTGCCTCCAGGACATTAGGAGGAACAGGAGGTAGTCCTAGTACACAGGACTCTCTGGCCCCTGTAGGTATGAATGCCCTCTAATATGAAAATAAAACATGGGGAGGCTTCCAAGTATCAGATGTATACCAAAAATATAAATCCTAGAAAGAAAAAAAAACATTTTTCAGCCCCCTGGAATCAAATATGAGCCTATAAACATAGCTATGATGACAGTCTCCCCCTCGCTTTCTTTCTAATGTTCTCCATAACAATTTTTCCCAATTATTTAAATATTTTCCAGTATTAATATAGTAGGACCCTTCCCCTTACATCCTCAGCTCTCCCTCAAACAAACCAGCTGAAACAGGCTTTAAAGCCAGTAAGAGCCCCCTCTTGTACCACTGTAGGCTTGAAAATAAAGGACCAAAGTAGTCCATTTATACAGGCCTGTCTGTCCTTGTTAAAGTCCCAGGAGTTAGGGTTGTCCCACTAATTGAAGTCCCTCAATGTCCTTAAACTAGGAGCTAGTCTAAAGCACAAACTCCTTGGTCAGGATCTCCAAATGACTCCAGCTGAAGGATTCAGTCAGTTTCTTCCTCGTGTAAGCTGGCGGAAGGCCGCTAAGCAATTAGTGATGTTTTCAGGCCGCTAATCCCATCCTTTTCAGTTATTTCCTCTTGAAGTTAACACTTGCCATCTGGGGGGATCTGGAGCCAAAGATAAACTCTGCTCAGCCCTCTTCTTAATTTGGAGCCCCGTCTTAAGTAGTTCCTCCCGAGCCTCCTCCGACAAATGGAATTCCCGTCTTCCCGTAGAGAGCTGTACCAGCAGGAGAGCAGGGTAAGGGGTTATAAATTTGATATCAGCTTCTTTCAGGGCTGGATGGATATCAAAGTATGCCCTTCGATTCTGCATGGTTTGTGGTGCATAGTTATTATCCAGGTAAATATTGGTTTATCCATAAACTATCTTCCCCTTCCTCCAGGCAGTTGTCAATACTTTTTCTTTTTCTGCGAAACTAAGAAAACGCAGTATTACAGACCGAGGTCTGGCCCTTGAATCAATGGGGCGTGGGCCCAGCGCTCTATGGACTCATTCTAAATCCAGCTGTAAATCCAGAGGTAGGTCTAGGGCCGTTTTTAAAACTGTTACCATGAAATCAGTGATATTTTGGCCTTCAGAGCCCTCAGGAATACAGTACACCCTTAAATGTTTGCAGCGGGCCCTATTTTCCGTATCTTCTTGTCTACTATGCAGAAAAGCACATTGTTCTTGTAGTTCTTGAATTGACTCTTCCACACCGTCTACTCTAATCTCCACAATGGTAATCTGTCTGTCCATGGCATCAGTACGCTGCTCCAAATTAACCACATCTCTGCCCATCTCCCCATACATGTCCTTTATTTCTGCGCGAAAGGAGAGCAATTCTTTGTAGATTGTGTCTAGCTTTACACATTTATTTTTAACTTTACTGCAAGGATGGGCAGTCTGATCAGGGTGTTCAGTAGTAGCAACCGAGAGCTCGGAGTCGGAGGCCTCTGGAGCCGACATCTCAGCAACAGCAAATTTCTCTTTCTATTCTCGCTGGATTGAAATTTCCCTCTTTAAATTATCTGGGTTTCAGATCCTGCACTTCTTAATTGTTGTCTCTCCCAATTCTGTCCAAACTCGCAAGATGCAGGTAGATTAGCGAGGGGGGATCGCAGAGCTCGTAATTACACCGCCATCTTGGTTGCAGGCTGAGCCGGAAGTCCCCCACCATCTCTTTTGAGAACCACAGTGTTTTTTTCCTTCATTTTTTTTTTCTGTTGATTTGCTTCACACAAAGGCTTGTTGCCTCCATGATAGCTGTTTTGATATTTCCCCATTGTTCCTCCACCTCTCCTTCTTGCCTGTTTACTAGTGCCCTTCTGAGGCATGCTCCAATTTTCCCAAAGTCAGTCCTCCCAAAGTCCAATAGTATTGCTTTTGGATGGCTTGACTCTACGGCTGTGTTTATGGTGAACCACACTGTTTGGTGGTAGCTTGTTCCCAGATGGCTACCCACTTATAAATCTGAGATCCTCTCTCTGTCCCCATTTGAGAGTACCATGTCTAAGATTGCTCCCTCCTGAGTGGGTTCCAACACTAGCTGTCTGAGTCATGTCGACTGTAGGGTATCAAGAATGACCCTGCTCTTCGATGTGGCTGCAGCAAAGGTGCTCCAGTTAACATCAGGCATATTCAGGTCCCCCATCAACAATATCGCCACTTTTTCTGCCATTCTTAGGATGCCTTCTGTCATTTCCTTGTCTACTGCCTCCCCCTGAGATGGGGGTCTGTATACCACCCCGTGCAGACTGTGGTGCCATTTCCTGTCTCGAGGGTGACCCACAGTACCTCCTCTCCTCCCTGTTTACCCTTTAGCTCTGTTGCTTTGATCTCTTCCCTTACGTAGAAATGAACTTCTTCTCCTCTTTTACCCTCCCTGTCCTTGCTATAGATTGTGTACCCTGGTATGTTGACATCCTAGTCATTGTTCTCTGTGTACCACGTTTCAGTGACTGCCACGATATTGTGGCGTCCCTCTTCCATTAAGGCCACTATTTCAGGGAGCTTGTTACCCAGACTACAGGCATTGGTACTCATTACCCTCCATATTTTGATGGCCTTACCCCTTTTAGCCCCATCCCTGTCCTTACGGTCTTTGCCTTTTTCTCCATTTACCCCTGTCCTGCTCCCTGTTGACTTCTCTATCTTTGTGTTTACCTTGCTAACTACCCTGTTTTGTGGGAGGAGTCTGGGATTTCCCTGCTTCTTTTCAGTGCCTCCCCCCTTGGCTAGTTTAAATGCTTGCCAATGAAGCATTTAAACCTATCACCTAGGATCCTGGTTTCCTTCCCTGACAGATGCAGACCATCGTGTCAATATAGGCCTGTATCCCTCCAGATGGACCCCAAGTCCCCAGTGAAGCCAAAACCCTGAGCTCCACACCAGTTTTTCAACCATTCATTGAATATCATGGTGCGGAGTACCCTAGCCTCTCCCTTGCCATAGACAGGCAGCACCTCTGAGAAGGTTACCATATGCATTACTTGTCTAAGGCCCCTCCTCATCTCCACAAACTCCTTTTGCACTGCTCTGATCCCATTCCCAGCCAGGTCATTTGTCCCTAGGTGAACAATGACATCCAGCTACCTGCCCCATGCAGCTACTCCTACGATCATGAGGATTCACTCCCTGTCCCTCCAAGCCATGGCGCCAGCCAGGCAACTTACCTCCCTCTCCCTTCCCTCCCCCAGTTCTACCCCCACAATGACTGAGCCCCTCACCAGGAGTTATTTCCTTCCCCTTTGGGGTCCCATGCCATCCTCCTGTGAGTCTCCTTTGTGGAGGTTCCCAGCATCCTCCTTGGTCTCTACTGCAGGTGTCTCCACAGAGAAATCACTCTCTGCCAGAACAGCGTATGAATTGTGGAGCAGTACAACTGGAGGGATATGCCTCTGTTCCACTACCCTCACCCTCCTTGAGTCCACCTTGGTCCAACTGCTCCTTTTTCTTGGCAACCTCTGAGGCAGCAGTGGTGGCCATGGTGGTCCCTAGGTGAGGGAGGAGGTTTCACGAATCCTAGCCAGGGTGGCCTGGAGATGGACAACATCATCACTTAGACAAGAGAGGTTCCTGCAAATAGGGCAGCATTGCAGCCTCTAGAACATCTCCTGGAAGACTGCCGCCCAGAGTCATTGCACAGCACCACTCCCATCATGTCTTATTTTGTGTCCCCTCTTCTGTTGCTTTGTATGCTTACTCTCCCCTCCCTCTATTTATTTTTCACCTACTTTTCTACTGCCTATGTGCCCAAACAGCTCTCGCCCTTCCTGTTCTGGGACAGGAACTTCCTGTATTCTCCGGTAGCCTCCTTCTTCCTTGCTCAGAGTCAGACCTCCAGCAGCTGGGGGGGGGGAGAAGAGCTACTTTTTTCCTTCAAGGATGATGAAACATATGTGTCTCAGTGATCCCTCCCTTCCTACTGCCAAACAGGAAGTTCATCCTGTCAGTCAAATCCATCACCTATAAAAGTGGAACTGGCTAAGGGTGGGAGGGTGGAGGGGAGGGAAGGTAACGAAAGCAATTAGTAAGAAAAGATCTAGCTCTTTAGTCAGCTGCTTATTGCTCTGAAAGCAATATTCCTGTCTGCCAAAAGGTAGCAGCAGGGAACTGTAATTGGAGACACCAGGTTTTCTGCTGCCTAAGCCACACCCCCAATAAACTGCTTTCCTCCTGACTTAGAAAACCGAGAATCTTGTACGGTCCTCTTTCCCCAACGCAGTCAAACACACAGACTCTCTTTTGTTTACCCTAATTGAGATCCCACCCTTTTAATAAAGTATGTGGTTGCTTAATCCAAACAGGCTCTGACTCTTGCTGAGTTAGAAGTGTTCTTTTGGTAAGAAGAGTTCTACCTCTTTAGTCAGCTGCTTCTTGCTCTGAAAGCAAGATTGCTGTCTGCCAAAAGCTAGCAGCAGGGAACTGCAATTGGAGACACTTGGTTTTCTGCTGCCTAAGCCACACCCCCAATTAACTGCTCTCCTCCTGATTTAGCAAACTGAGAAGCTTATACAGTCCTCTTCCCCAACACAGTCAAACACACAGACTCTCTTTTGTTTACCCTAATTGAGATCCTACACTTCTAATAAAGTATCTGGTTGCTTAATCCAAACAGGCTCTGACTCTTTCTGAGTTAGAAGTGTTCTATTAGTAAGAAAAGTTCTAGCTCCTTAGTCAGCTGCTCCTTGCTTGGAAAGCAAAATTGCTTTCTCACCCTGGTGGTCTTCCTGACTGATGCAGAAAAGGTGCTTGACCTCCTAAATTGAGCCAATTTGCTAGAAGTCCCGATGGCCACGTGGTTCACACACAGTGGCTTTCCCTTTATGTAGCAGCCCCACTGATTGAATGTGGGTCAATAGCATGCTCTCAGAGGCTTTCAGAATACATAGAGGGACATGACATGGGTGTCACCTGCCCCCCTTATGCTTTGCACTCAGCATTGAGATGTTGACTGTGGCTCTATGCCAGAGCACAGGAATTCAAGGAGTGACAGTGGCAAGACAGGAACATCATGTGTCACCCTATGTAGATGACACATTGCTGTACATTAGGCTGGGATCCAGTGCACTCAATGCTGCCTATCCCGGATCTATTGGAATCTTATGGGCAGCTGTCCGAGTTCAAAGTTAATACTTCTAAAACAGAAACATTACTAATCAGTGGCCAAATCATGGCTGATCTGAAAACTAGCATGCCCTACAAATGGGTCTCCTCTTATGTCAGATACCTGGGGTATAGATCCCTGTGCATTTAAATGCCATGCGCTGAGTGAATTACTCACAGCTCATGCAGGCAGCCTTTGTAGATCTAAATAGATGGCAAGAAACCCTCTTTCCTTTTTCAAATCATATTGAGGCAGTTAAGATGAACATTCTGCTGAGAGTTCTGTTTTTATTTGCCACACTGCCAACCTGGTCATCCAAAAAAGATTGGAAATAACTTTACCACACCCTAAGCAGATTTATTTGGAATGGGAACTCTTAATGAGAAGGGCGTATCAGATATGAAAAATTGTTACTATGCAGCACTCTCTTACCTCTGATTGATGTGTTGAATAACAACGGAGAGACGGAGTGGGTTGAGATGAAGCCATTAACAAACAGCCACACACCCATCTCCCATGTACCTTGGATTTCAGCAACTAACTGAGATATAAGCAACCAGTGGTTCAGGGTCACTCTTTGGGTTTGATCTCAAATTAAAAACACAGTACAAAAGTTCCGTCAATACTATGGCAATATGTACTTATTGCCTACATTCTTAGTTTTGCTCCAACCATTTCTGATGCCACATATCTGGCATGGTGCAGAAAAGGGCTAACTTTGGTACCTCAGTTGTGGAATGGTCCCCTACTTAAGGACTTCCAGTCCCTACAAAGAGAGAGTTCCACCTGAGCAAAACAGACCTGTTTAGGTTTCTTCAACTAAAGAGCTTTCTCAACAAAGATGAGATATGGCAAGGCCTGTGAACCCCCTTACTGTACCTAAAGTTATGATATATTGCAGAGAGGAAAGTATCCAAGGCCCTGGGTCACACCAAAATTCTTCAATATGTCATCTTTTTAATGGAAACTGTGATGGTGTTAGTGGCTGAGGGAATTCAGCTAAAATGGGAAGGGGAGGCAGATTTTCAGTTCCTCAAACAGTGAGCTGAGGTATGGGCCAACTTTCACAAAACCACTGTTTCCACATCCTGGTGAGAGTTTAAATGAAAAGTGATGAAGACTTCCAGTGACATCTCCAAGCACATGGCCGCCTGATTTGGGAGCTCCGGGAGCCATTGCCAGAAAATGGATATAAAAACGATATTTTTGGGCCATTCTATATCCCAGCAGCTGAAATTTATTGAAGGGAGATGGTGACAAGCCAAAATAAAAGTAAAGGCACACAATCTGCGAAACTCAAGGCTTTGATGGTCAGAGACAGCAAACCGGGCCCACTACTAACCTCCTGCCCCGCATCCCTGATCTCTAGCATCGCGGACTCCAAAGACGGCCTGAAACCCTTAGATCAGCGCACAATAATGGCAAAGTTGGATGGCATCATTAAGACTCTCCACAGGGTGGAATCTTCGGTGACAGATATAAAAGCAGACCTCCGCAGTATTGACAAACGCACCACAGGCACTGAACAAGCAGTGGGATCACTGGCAGACTCGAGTGGGCAGCACAGTTGGGCTTTACTCTATTTGTTGACAAGAGAAAGGGAACTGTAGTCAAAACTAGACGATCTGGAAAATCGATCACGTTGAAATATCTTTCATATTTTTGGAATGCCAGAGGGCTTGAGGAGTCTTTTACAAGTATGGAAAACTATGTTTTACATATACTAGACTCAACACTGAAACTTGCAGTAGATCATCCCTTAGCAATTCAGAGGGCTCACAGGTCCCTAGTACAGAAACCAAATGAACAAAATGCCTGGCCCTGCTCTATAATTGTTAAAATGCTTGATTACCGTGACCGACAGCTGATCCTGCAAACAGCCTGGAAAATGAGAGACATTACATTAGATGGTTAACATCTATCGTTTGACCAAGATTTTTCAGACATATTAGACACAAAAAGAAAGCAAGTTAAAGACATTATTAAGGTGGCAAAAGAAAAAAATCTTTAAATTCAGCTGCAATACCCAGCTAAACTGCGCATTTTCACAGAAACTGGTCCCCATATATTTGATTCATTGTATGAATCAGCCTCAACCTTACATAAACTAGGAATCCGGGTTCCAGAATTCTCTACTGTGGCTCGGGAGTAAGAGATTACAAAAACAGCATGGCGTAGAGTGGGTAGGCCATGGTGTGCCTTCTCTTCAGCCATTTTGTGGCCTACGCATCTCGGAGCAGACCACAGAGCGCTCAAGGCAAGAGAAACCATGACGGTCATGGAGGAGGGAGACAACCACGTAACCAGACGCAGACCTGAAAATTAGCAAGGCAAAGGTATTCTAGGCCTGAATTTTAACTGAAAAAGCTGTAGGCCAACACAGGAGGCAGACACCACGAGTTGGCATATTAGAGGGATTTCTTTCTCGTTTTCCTTCACTATCTTCCTGTCAATGTGGATGTACATCTTCTCATTTATTTGAAAATGGGGGTTTAATGGTCCTTGAACAGCAGCCCCCACAGAGGAAGAACACTTTGGGACTGTGGACATAAAGAGCTTTTTTTTTTTGCTTTTATAAGCTTGTTCGAACAATAATGCTGTAATATAGGGATCCATGGTAAAGGAGGGGGGTTCCTTTGGTATTATTTTTTTATCAGTTTTAAATGATCCTCCCTGTATACTTGGGACAAAATAGAGTGGGAGGGGGGGAAGGATGGCAGAAAACAGTTTTGTGGTGGCTCCCCAGGCCCTTAAGGCAGGCCACATAACAGGGGTTCAACAGAGGGCGGCTTAACCACACCACCTCAAGGTATACAACTGGGAGGACAGCTGGGTGATGTATTATAAAAACCACCCACAGCACAGTGGGTACAGCTTGTATTTAAATAAGCGTAGCAGCCATCACTGCAATTTGATTCAAACCTTGGAAGCAAATCACCACTGTAAAACAGTTAAGTTTTTTGTGTGTTATAACAAATTGGCCCTAAGCCTAAAAAGTTTAAAGGCAAGGGTCAAAATGTTTGTATTAGGCACCTGTTGTGCGATGTATGTAGTTTTTAAGGCTGGTAAAGAGATTGATAAAGTAATTAAAGCGACAGACAATGAAAAGGGATGGCACAGATGGGGAGAAGCAAGGACAGACAAACAAACATGACAACGGGGGAAGGTGGAATGAAAGGCATATTCTACATCTAATATAAATGGGATCCCTTAGGATTGCAACCCTGAATGTTCAGGGAATTAATTCACTGGTAAAAAGAACAAAGATATTACAGTATTTGCAAAACACAAAGATAGATATCGCATTTTTGACGGAAAGAAGATTAACCCATTTGGAACATGGAAAATTAAGATGATTATGGGTAGGGCATGTGGTGGGCTCCTCCCATCTTAAAGGGAAAAGAACAGGGACAGCAATACTTATAAGAAGGAGTCTCCCTTTAGAAATAACTTCAGAAGTATCATGGGAAAATGGTAGGGGAGTGCTAGTCTCTGGGAGATTGTTCTCATATAAAGTACACCTCATTAACTTGTATGCTCCAAATCAGGATGACCCTTCATTCTACAAGAAACTGTTTGGAAATATAGCAGAATTAGAGAAAGGAATGATTCTGGTTGGGGGGGTACTTCAACTGCGTTTTTGACCTGGTGGTGGACCGCTCCTCCCAGAATCTAAAATCAAACAAGAATATGAGTAAGGTAGTTAGAGAGGGGGCTAAGGAGTTAGCATTATTTGATGTTTGAAGGGACTTAAACCCGAACGCCAAGGACTTTACATTTTATTCAAACCCTAACAGGATGTACTCAAGAATAGATTACTTTTTGTGTAGTCAGGTAGATAGACACCGGGTACAGGACTGTACTATCCAGCCAAGATGGATTTCAGATCATGCAGCGGTCTTCTTGCGGCTAAAGATGGGAGACTGGGATAAAGTTACCACATGGCGATTTAATGCCTCATTACTAGAATGGGAGGAATTCAGAGAACAAATCAAAGCTGCCATTGATGATTATCAATACCATAACAAACTGGAAGAAATGGGATGGAAATGGTATTGGTACGGCCTAAAAGCCACATTAAGAGGGAATATAATCTCATACTCTTCCAGACTAAAAAAGCAATGCTAAGAAAAACAAGGGGCATTAGAAAAAAGGTTAATCCAGCTAGAGAAAGAACATAAAACAATAAACCAAGTAAAGGTAGATGAGGAATTGCAAAAAGTTAGGAATTAATTATAGGATTTAGTAGACAAACAAGTGAAAGAGAAGTTATGCTTTGCAAACCAAAAGTATTACAAGCAGGGAAACAAAGCAGGGTGACTTTTAGCCTTACGATTGCGGAAGCTCCAAGCAGAAAGGTATGTTAAAAAGCTTAAAAAACTAGACGGGGGCAACAATCAGAGGTTTATACCCCAAAGGAGATAGTTGAGATTTTTAGGACAATACTATGCCACCCTATACTCAGATGAGGTAAACACAGAACAAATTAATGAACACACAGATAGATTCCTGGGGGAAATCACTTTGCCTAAACTTTCAGAAGTAGACAGAATATCACTGGATACCCCATTTATGATGGCAGAAGTGGCGCAGTAATAAAAGAGATAAAGAAGGGTAAATCCCCAGGACTGGATGGTTACTTTATAGAATTTTATCAAAGGTTCACAGAGCAGTTAATCCCCCACCTGACCAAGTTGTTTAACTCTTGTGAGGGTACAGAGGAGTTTCCCAACACGTGGCGACAAGCTCTGATATCGGTAATTCCTAAAGAGGGAAAACCTCCAGAAAACAACACCTCCTATAGGCCATTATCACCATTAAATGTCGATTAAAATTTTTTTACTAAGGTGTTGGCATCTAGACTGAACAAAATGCTACCTGCTTTGATCCACCCAGACCAAGAGGATTTCATACCCCAAAGACATCTTCAAGATAACATCAGAAGATGTTTAAACACTTTACTGAGTGGTAGACAGGCAAGAGTTCGGCAAATAGCAATAACGGTCGATGCCAAGAAGGCGTTCGACCACCTTCGATGGGAATATCTCCAGAAACATTACATACATTTGGCTTTGGTGAGAAATTCCTAAATTGGGTAAAAGCAATATCTAAGTCCCCAACAGCTCAAGTAAAGTGAACGGAACGGTCTCAGATAAAATAGAGATACAGAGAGGTGCAAGACAGTGTTGCCTCCTGTCGCCTTTGCTATTTGCCCTTAATATGGAGCCATTGGCAGAACATATTAGGACAAACCCAAGACTGGAGGAGATTAAAGTAGCAGGAGAGGAAAACCGCACTTCAATCTATGCAGATGATACAATGTTGTACCTCTGAAATCCAGTGGTAACCTACCCCGTACTGGCAAACATTCTAGAAAGGTATAGTGAACTATCGAGATTTAAAATTAATTATGATAAAACCGAGGTCTTACTGGTGAGTGGTTCCAGTACAGTGAAATTGGTGCAGGCCCTGCCTTTCAAATGGGTGTCCAATGGCGTCAGATACCTGGGTATTCATATCCCAGTAAATCTGACACATTTGTATGAAGTTAATTATAGTAAATTGATACAAGCAGTCTGTGAAGACCTGCAAAGATGGATCCTTCTATTCTTATCATTATTGAGGAGAGTAGAAACTGTTAGGATGAACATTTTACCACAGTTTTTATTTCTGTTTAGCTCTCTACCTCTTGGCATACCTGCAGCAGACTGGGAAAAACGAAATAAAGCTTTACATAAATTTATATGGAATCATGAAAAAACAGAGTAGCATGGAACATGCTTCAGAAACCTAAATCCCAAGGAGGGTTGGGACTGCCCACCCTGAAACTTTATTACAAAATGGCCCAGATAACACCATGGGTGGCACATCTTAAGAAGGATTCAGATAATGTTTGGGTACATATGGAGGACAATGCCACCACTAATGGTGGAACTGGACTAGATTTTACAGCCCCACCACCCACACTAGTAAGAGCCAAGTTGCCTAACTACTGGCAGGAACCTCTTTATACAGTATAGGGAACAGTCAAAAAGGACCTTAATATAACACATTCACTTTCAAATCAAACAAAGATCTCAGAATACCATGGCTTTGTCCCCCCCCACCCCCGGACAAGATCATGCATTTCAAATCTTTAGTAGGTATGGTCTTTTTTAGTCAATTCATCACTCACAATCAGATTAAAACATTCGAGCAAATCCAGAAGGAATTTAGAGTACCTGAACCACATTTCTACCGATACCTACAGGTAGTGTCTTTTATACGCACAGATAATAATAAACAGAACATTCAACAGGATCCTCATCCTATGGAGGGTCTAATTAGGAGGGAAGCCACCTATCCAGAGGAGGGACAATTGATCTCTCAGTTAGTTAGGACCTACATGGACAGTAAAAAGGGAGAAACATTGAAGTATCAAAAAACATGGGATAGAGAAATAGGCCGGGAATAAGGGGACCAACAATGGGAGAGGATTTGGGAAGGAGTCTTCCGGACATCTGCATCTCCAAATTGGAAAGAGTTTAGATGGAAACTCATAACTAGGTTCTTCAACACCCCTTCAAAAACCAAGCATTTTAATCCCGCGGGGTCAGAGCTTTGTTGGAGAGGTTGGTTCATATTATCATATATTTTTGGACTGTCCCGTAGTCAGGCCTTTTTGGGCAGACGTGAAGAACTTATATGGTAAAATGATGGGAGTGGACACTCCCCTTTCTTTTGAGCATATGATCCTGGGAATACCCATTAAAAGAAGGAGTACCAATGGTCAGAAATCCTTTCAGGGGTCACTATTTGCAGCAGCAGGTAAAGCACTCACAAGAAGGTGGCTCTCCCGAGAGCAACCAAAGGCTCAAGAATGGATTGACATTCTTAAGATTATACAACGGGAAGAACAGCTTACAGCAAAGCTTTGTCTCCAGACAGATAAATTCAATGGAGTATGACTTCCTTTTATGAGCCTTCTGGAAGAGAGGGATGGTGTCACTGTCCTGTCTCAACAGGTCCTCATATAAAGTCAGGACCATAGGTCTATGAACCTAACTTGTTAAGGGAAAAGGTGGACAACTTAGGAAATATTGTACCGTGCTTAGAAAGAAGAGGTCAGACACGAATAATTGCCAGCCAAGTGTTTTCAAGTTTAACTGTTTATTTTAATCAAAAGCCTTTTTCTTTTTGTTTCTTCTTTGGATATGTTAATAATGAAAAGCACATAGGCATCTGAGAGAAAGAAGGATGATGCATTCCAGCATTACAGCTCCAAACAAGATACAGCTGGACTTTTCAACCTATGGTACATGGAAATAGAGGAAAAAAAATAGACAACAGCAAAGAGAACATGAAATACCAGCGGTGATCTATGTAAATTAACTATATTGTGTTGAGGGGCTCAGAATGGATAATGAAATGGAATGTAACCATAGTTTTATTTGTGCTATGAAATAAAAAAACTAAGTAAAAAAAAAAAATGGAAAATGATGGCATGTTTTATCCTGGTCCCCACAATCTCAAAACACCTCTCCAACAGCAACACAGAGCTGTGCTGGCAGCAGTGTGATGAAAGGGGTCATCCATATACCATATTTACTAGCGTTGTCCTGTCCTACATCAGTACTGGTATGATGTTCACAAACTTTCACAAGACGTGATGGAGTTGCAGTCCCATCCCAACTTCCAAAATCTGCTCCTGGGCTTCCACTGTCAGGGAGTACACAAGGGGGACAAGAGACATTTTTCTGATTTTATGTGCAGCAGCACTTAGAACCATAACATAGAGGATAATGGCTAGGGATCGGGTGATAAGATAACCACGCTGTAATCACCTCGAGTGGTTGCTAGGGCAACATGGTAAACCTTGAGAGCGCAGCTCGAGAGGTTTACTGTAGCCCTAGCAACCACAAGAGGTGATTTCAGTCTGGTTGTCACCCAATCCTCAGCCATCATCTTTTATAGTGTATGGTCAAAAAAACACTGTTTGCATTCTTTGTGTGAGAATTATGGAACTCGGGTGCATTATTTTTTGTTATGCCACTGTTTGGAAGTTCCGAAGTGTGGTTAACAACTTTTAAAATTCTAAACAGTGCATAACAAAACTGTGTAACTGCTGATTATGGTGGTTAATAGGCACTTAACATACATTATAAAACAATAGCTCACTCCTGCACCCCTAGCATTGCAGAGCTGAAAGCTATATGTGATAGCATTAAGGAAGTGAAAGCAATCACAGCTGTTCTCAGAATTAAGACAGACACATTTCATTTCAGATGATTTCCCTTCTTTGATCAAAGAGAGAAAACACAGGGTATTCTCATTATAGAACAACTTTTATAGAATAAATACACAGTAGACGCAAAGACATTTGCAGAGTTCAGGTTTTATTACAGTATATTACATAAGAATTCAAGCCACCAAATAGCAGATACAGTTTATTAAGGTCAGTTTACAATGACAGAACACCTTTCATGCAAGGACCAGTTTCTAAGTGGTAAAGGCTGTTTTTCTTCCTGTACTTAGTTCCACTTGTTAGGGTGATACACACGTTTTTGCATGGATTTGTCTTGTTTCTTCAACTGAAAGTCTATATAGCATAGTACTAGGTGCAACAATTAATTTACTTTTTCCTTTAGAGGTGGGCACCCTTTGGAGCATACTCAGGACAATTGATATGACACCAGATCGTAAAGTGGTCTGCTTATGGAAATTAACAAAAACTGAGAGTCACCCTGTTTTGGGTCTCTTTTTCCTTTACAAGTCTATGTACACTGCTTTGATATTATCCATGTGGTATGGAGATGCTGTATTTTGCAATACGGTGTAAGATACAATAGGTCAACATTCCTTGTCCTTTCTGTTTACTCAGTAAGAATGCCTATGTTGTGTGCATATTTATTAAACTAAGTTTAAAAAAACAAGAGAAAATAGTAAAACAAATAAATCTGCCAAACTTTCACAATACTTTTATGGGTACTTTTTTGTTTGCGCCCAAAAAAAAAACAGCAATTAAATAAACTATAGGATGTTGACATTATTGTTTTTTTATTTACATGCCCTTGGTGTGTAATACCATCACAAACCACTCATGCTTCGCACTTGAGGTTTATGTGTTAGCACACACTTCAGGTGTGAGAAAAACATACAACATCCCATACAATATTTCTATATACAGTGTGTGTGTGTATATATATATATATATATATATATACATATATATATATATGATTAAAAAACTTTAGTTAATGTGTTAGGGATACCACCGCGTCGTTAGGGAATTAGGTGTTAGGGTTTCCAAACCCAACACCTCACTCCCCAGAGTTCCCACCTCACCACCCCACCCCATCTCCCCACCCTTCACACGCCAACAGATGTTGGGGTGTGCCATGGGGTCATAAGGCCGAACTCTCACCCCGTTCCATGTGTTAACATGCTTACACACTACAGTATAGGACAATGGGGTGAGAGTTAGGCCTTGTGACCCCATGGTACACCCTGACACCTGTTGGTGTGTGTAGGAGGGGGGATGTGGTGGGGTGGTAGGGGTGGGAACCGTGGGAGTGGGATGTTAGGGTTGGAAACCCTAACACCTAATTTCCCTGCTTTTGTCACTGTGGTAGCCACCCTAACTGATGCATTAACAAAGTTTTTGCAAAGAATTTCTCTTCTTTTTCAGATAGTATAATTGTATGCTCATTTTCCTGTTGGCATCCCATGATCTAGATAGTACAAAAGTGTCCACATGTCATGGTGGTAGCACAGGGTCCTTTGGATACTGTGTTCCCATCCCTCCATCCAGATAGTTCAACAGTGTCCACATTCACTGTAGGGAGCGCAGGGTCCCTCCATGGAAATAGTACAACAGTATCCATATGTCACAGCAGGAGCCAGGGTCCTTCAGAGCCTGTGCTATCATCCCTCCATCCAGAAAGTACAACAGTGTGAAAAATGGGAAACAGTGGCAAAGTTACGAATGTGCATAGAAACTATGCCGTGGATGCTTGCAACATGCTCATTTTTTCAAATTTCTTCACCAAATTTTCAACATCAGCATTATGGGACCTCCCCTCATGGAAAATGCAACTGTGATTTTGTTAATCCATCCCAAAAGTTGATTTTGCACAGTGATCATGACATTCTGTGCAATAGGTGTGAAATTACATTTTGGATAGGATGTGCAAAATGACAGCCAATCTGTTCATAGGGTGGGGTAAAAAAAAAGATAATGTGGAAAATCTGGAGTGAAAATATGAAAAATTGGCGAAGTTATGAGCACGCATAGAAAATGCACAATGCACTCTTGTAACACAGTCATATTTTGGAATTTTTTACCAAAGTTTCAATATGGGCATTATGGGTCCTCCCCTCATGAACAGTGGCACTGCCATTTTGTTAATCCTTCCCAAAAGTTGATTTCATGCAGCAACCACGCCATTGTGTGCCACAGGTTCAAAAACACATTTTGGGCAGGATGTGAAAAATGACAGCTGTACTGTTCATAAGGAGGTGTTAAAAATGGCAATGTTGAAAATCTGGAGTGAAAATATTAAAAATTGGCAAAGTTACAAACATGCGTAGTAACTGCACAATGCACACTCGTAATGCAGTCATTTTGGGGAATTTTTTCACCAAAATTGCAACATGGGCTTTTTTGGACCCTACCTTATGAACAATGGCACTGTTGTTTTGTGAACTGGTCCCGAAAGATGATTCCATACAGTGACCTCAAAATCACCTTTCGGGACTGAGAAAGAAACTGACAGTGCAGTGTTCATGAAGTGGGGGTCTAAGAACCCCATGTTGAAAATCTGGTGCAAAACTTCTTAAAATTGACTGTGATATCAACATAAGTTGACCTCCCCCCAGTGAGTCCCATTATACAACTTACCTTGATTCCTCAGATCGCAGTTCGACTTTGAAGAGTGCAGACGTGTCCTGGTCCAGAAAAGATCACCAATCCTGACCTCTGGCTTTCAAGAGGCTGTATTGTAGGGCACCACCAGACCTGTCTAGGCAAAGGAAGTGTGCCTTCAGCATTCCAAATATATGCTCCATGATGTTGCGTATTCTGGCGTGTGCCTTGCTGTAGCGTTCTTCTGCTGGAGACGATGGGTGCCAGTAGGGGGTGAGCAGCCAGGGCCTCACTGGATAGGCGCTGTCACCTGTGTGAATGATAACTTGGTTAGCTCTCTGCCTTCCTTTGCTGTGCCCCTTGCCTGCCCTGGTGCCCTTGCCTGCTTGCCCACCCTTCCTCCCCCATTCCTGGCCTGTTCTGCCTGTCACCCCTTGCCCATCCCATATTCACCCACTAGGTGGCCTGTGGGGATGTCCCCACATTCGAATCTGTGACACAGCATGGAGCTGTGCCAGATGAATGCATCATGTGCACTCTCAGGGTGTGTGGCACAGACATAGGTGATGCGCCCCATGGCATCGCACACCACCTGGCAGTTGATGCTTGGGCTCCCCTTCCTATTGATGTATGCTAACCCCTCAGGGCCAGGTGGCATGTGGATGTCCACATAGGTGCAGTCAATGGCCGCAAGCATGCCAGGAATACACGCTAACCTGTGGAAGTCCTGCTTGGCTGCTGTATGCTCCATCTGTGTGCTGGGGAAATGGATGTATTCTGAAGCGCATGGCAGCACAGCGTTGATGAACTGTGTGAGGAGGCATGAAGTGGCCAACTGGGTTATGCCTGTGGTGTCCCTTGTTGGTCTCTGGAAGTTGCCCGTGGTGAGCAGGCACATGACTGTTGTGACTTTCATCTCCACTGACATTGCATTGCTCTGTCTTGTGGGTGCCTGCATCTCCTCACTGCACAGCTCACAGAGCTGCCTCAGAATGGCCCTATTCAGGCGGTACCAGACCACTATCTCCGTGTCTGAGAAGTTCTCGTAGGTGGTGTGGGCACTGTACCACCTGTGTTGGGCATACCACCAACGGGCCCTTCCTCGGCCACATCGCTGTTCTGCCTGCCCCCTCACACCCCTCAACATGGTCTCCATCATGAATGGTGCACTATCCATGGCTCCTGATGTCACATCTCCCCCTGGGCGGTTGGCTGCTGTGGGATGTGTGCCACCCTAGTGCACTGCCTGGCACTGTGCCTGCCTGTCCCTCTCACACTCTCTGTCCCTTTCTACCTTTCCACTGCCTCCTCTGTCACTCTCCCTCTGTGGCTGCCTCTGTCTGTCTCTGTCAGTCTTTTTCTTTTGATTTTTTTTTCTCTCTCTCTCTCTCCCCCTCCCTTTCTCTTGCCTGGCACAAGTGCTGTCTGTGTGCTTGCGTCTTGTATTTAGAGGCTCAAGTCTGCTCTGCACATCTTGGTTTTGCTCCGCACATGCGCCATGGTTCCACAGTTGAATATCACACTGAGCTGGATATTCATAGGCATGCCCCCTGCGCTTGCACCTGCATTCATTATGGTTACGCATTGGCACAATGGTATTTGCGCTGCACAATGGTTATCACTGAATATGGCTCCTTGGCACAATTCCACACTTGTGCCGTTGCATCTCAGTTATGCCATGCGCAACTGCTTTGAATATCCAGCCCTAGATATAAAAACATTAAACAACAAAAAGGTTATGAGCCTGCATTGATTTTTGTGAACGCAGGCTCATAAGTTTGGTAATATTCAATATTTTTACCTCAAATTTTCCACATAACCATTTTTTTACAGCACCTCATGAAAGTGACAGCTGTCATTTTTCAACTCCTGCCAAAATGTGTTTTTGTGTCCTGAAAATTGATTTTGCAGTCCCTGCACAAAAACACCTTTAAGCCAGGAGTTGAACATTTTGGTTACCTGTCTTCATGAGGCAGGGTCATAACAAGGCTATGAGGAGCATTTGGTGTAAAAATATTGCAAACCAACACAATTATGAGCCTATGTTACATTTTGCAAATGCATGCTTTTAACTCTGGTAATCTACAATATTTTGACCCCAAATTACTCGGCTGCAGCCCTATCAGTTCTGGCCAGAGTTTGTTACTAGTGTAGTGCAAGCCCGGCCCAGAGGTGCTGAGGGTTGAGGCACTGGACACCACACCTTGCGCCATGCCGGCAACCCAAGTTTGGGAGCGAGCTCATGTGCCGGGGGTCGGCAGGGGAGGGACTGGATTGAGCGCCCGCTGGGCTGCTCTCCTCTCCTGGGGGGAGGGCATTTGGGAGCTTGATGCTCCAGCAGCCCCTGGTGGAGACTGGGGGCTTTGCAGTAGTGCGAGGCTGCATGTACTAGCATGCTTGACGCTGGCAGGGTTGCCATGCGCCATTGCATCGGGGGGTGCCCATGCAGGGATGGGGAGGGTGAAACTGAACACAGGAAAACCCCGGTTCCAGGGGTAGGCGATGGCACAAATCCCCATGTCCACGACCGGGTCCAACTTGGCTGGTCTTCACAGACCCTCCGCCCAGAGGCCCACGTCCGCAGCTGGAGTCTACAAGTTGAAGAGTGCCCAAGGCAGAAGGGTCGGTCCCACCCCGGAGGGGTTAAACTGGGGGTGCCAGCTGTGAGGCGGGGGCAGAGGAGAGGAAGATCCGGTCAGGGGGACTTCAGGCAGGACAGGACACAGGTTGGATACCTGAGAGAGGCTCTTGGATCCGTGACCGGAGGGAAAAAGAATCGAGAAAAAAAAAAAAAACTAGTGTAGTGCAAATTAATGCATTAGGGACAGGTTCAGATATATAAGAATATTTATGTATGTCTCTTGTTTTGCACAAGTTTTTGGGTGGGTTGCAAATAGTCATGCATGAGCACGAGGCTATTTAAGTGCCGCATTTGATATGTGCTAACACCCTTGTAAAGCTTTGTGTTAGAGTGAACTGCTGTTGGTGTTTTTTCTGTGTGGGCAGCACCTGATGTTTACCAGCAATTCTGCATATTTACATTGTATGTCAGTATGATTCAATGAATTATACTTCAGATACTTTTTATGGCTCTTTAGTTTAATCATTGTGTCATATGGGCTGTTTTATGAGGCTTTTTCTCTGGTCCTTCTTTATAAATCACATCCCCAAAATGTATTGCCTAACAAGATGGCAGCTATAATAAAGAGCAAGTCAACAGAAACAGCAGAATCTAACAAAATGGGGCTCATTTAGCTAGGTTCTTATGTTTGTTTCTCTAAATGCCAGAATTTTATTCACCACACTTATTCCAACTATTTTTTTTTAACATTTTCTTTTATCATTCAATCTGTTTTTTTTTTTGGTTGTACTTCAACATTATCCCCCAAAAAGTTACCATTCAAAAACTGTCAAATATTTTTTCACCAAATCATCCATCATGCTAATTCTTTAAATGATGGCAAAGTTATTAAGATGTAAAGAATTGAGTTTAACATTAAACAGCCTGCTCAACCCTAACTATAGTTGTGCTACCGCACCGCTATAATATTGTAGGGGTGCAGTCGCACCCCTATAGTTAGGGTGAATGGTCAAGTCTATGATAAACTAAAAAGTTTGCACTTTAGTAACTTGCCAACTGTTCAAACAATTTGCATGAATTGTTGCATGTGTCATCATATGCTAATGATCTCTTGATATGCCAAGTTTCATTCCAGTCGGAAGTGCGGATGTGGTAATAAAGAGTGTGAAAAAAATTGTAAATTATCCTTTTTTCATTTCTTCGTTATGCTGCAGCACGAAACCGTCTTAGGATTCTGGTCTGAAAGTTTTAGTGTGTATAGGTATTGGGTCATAGATGTGTCTTTTGAAGGTTTGGTGAAAAACTATAAATTAATCCATTTCAAAGTTATTACATTTTAAAGTTTCCCCATTATTCCTATGGGAATTTCACTTTCCAGTTAGATGTGAGCCTCGACAAAGGATTTTTTTTCTGCAAATGGGTAATCCTTTGTCGCAAATGGGTAATCCTTTGTCACAAATGGGGAATCATTTTTCATGCTGCCACCATCTTGTTTTTTCTTAGCGTGGCAAACAAAATAAAAAAAACTGAGAAGCACCAGAAACAAATGCCAACCCTCCAGTTTTAAGATTATATACAGTATATTTCATTGGTCCTAGCTGGGGACAAGGTGTGTGTTGAAAGTGAGGCACTCGGCTCCATGGGGCAAGGGGGTTAGCTTCCTAGTCTTTGTACCCCCTCTTGCTGGTCAGCTGAGGAGTAGCATTGGTGTTAGCTGTAAAGGCAGTAGAGTTATGCAGAATTTTTGAATTCTACTTCCACCGGAATTCTGCAAAAATATGGAAATTCTGAGGAATTGCATTGGAAGCAGAATTCTTAAATTCCAAAAGTGAAATGCTTTCTATAAAGTTACTGAACAGTATTTAACAATATAGAACATGGGTCTGACCACAAACAGAGAAGAATGGTGCCTTGGTCAAAAGAACATACTGAAAGACAATTACTGGGACCGGCATCTACCGAGGGTTAATGTTGTAACGCTGCTCTTCACAAAGGGAACTGTTGACCAAACTTCTTAAAGTGAAGAAATCTTCTTTATTCATGGAACAAATTCTCCAAGTGCCATTAAAAACTAACAAAACACACAGTGTTAACCATGACTCAAAGTACTGCATACCGGTAATTCCAAACAGTTTCAACATGCCAGCTGGCATAAAGACTCCAACCTCACCTCAGATTACCTAATGTGTTTCACTATGTGCAACACCAGTGGTATTGTTTATTTGGCACAGTGCAAGTGTGGCAGTTATTATATGGGAAAGACTAAAACAGCTTTTAAAACCTGTATTGCTTTGGCTGTACATGTTTGGAAGTCCAGATATAAATCTGAACATGAGTGTTCATTTATCAGTATAGAAAAGCTGAAAAAAACAAGGAGGGGGTAATTTTGACAACATTTTGCTAAGGAGAAAGCAGTATTGGATTTTCCCCTTAGAGCAATGGGGAGTAGAGGGCTCAATTATAGGATAGAGAGTAGTCCTTTGTTAGATAAATAAGTTGTTATAAGCTGCAATATTTTAATTGTGGGGGGACTTTAACATTTGACTTTGAATGTACAGTTATAGAAGGCTCAAATACATTATTGATTACTATCTGTCGTGAAGATTTCTGCACTTAAAGTTTGGTCAACAGTTCCCTTTGTAAGGAGCAGCATTACAACATGAACTGTACTGGTCCCAGTGAACAGTATTTAGCAGTTTACATATATCGCAGATTTATTTTCCACGCAAGTAGAATTACATAATTTGTGGAATATTATTCCGTGGTTTACATAGAATGGCTTTTTGGAATTCCATAGAATAAAAAAAAATTTTCAAAAATCTTTTTTGAAGAGGAATTGCCATTCCTTAAGAATTGGTCTGGTGAAATTCCAAATTCAACCATCAGAAAACATATTTTATTTATCATTTATTTTATTTCAATTTTGATAACCGGGTAAGCCCACTGAGACCAGAGGTCCCTTTTTCAGGGGTGACCCGGGGTTAGGTACTTACATTATTTGAAGACAGTGTTACATACTTTGATTACATACAGAATATAGAGGTGCACAATAGAAGAAGAAGAATCAGCATTTATATAGCGCTTTTCATACACAGTATCCCAAAGCGCTTTACAAACAATGCTAGACTGGTAGTGAAGTGACTGAATGTGTGGTGGCAGCCATATCGCACATCATCACCCACACACAGCCTGGATAATTGCATGAACCGGTTTATGGGAAGGGGAATGTTGGCCAGGACACCAGGAACGTTCCCTGCTCTTTGCAAAGAGTGCCCTGGGTTCTTTTACTTCCACCTGGACACCCACCAGGACAACACCAGGATGGGCAGAAGGGACCTCAGGTTAACGTCTCATCCAAAGGACGGCACACCCCAGCAGTACAGCACCCCCCAATACTGCACTCGGATGCCAGCGATTTTTAGGTGCAAGTCCAATCCCGGTGTGGGATGAGAACCCACGACCTTCTGGTCCAGAGGCGGATGTGCTACCAGCTGAGCCACGCTGACACCCGATCCAATACAATCAGTTGGTTAGGTATACAGCACACAATACACAAGGAATACAGGGGTAAATGCAAACAGGGTGTAGGTAATGCACAGCTACAGGGGTGGCTCCAGGATAAACACTGGGCTGGTCGGTATAGACGATATAACACAAGTTAATATATGGTTGATATAGTGGACACACAGACCAGGTTTCTCAAATACTTGTGGCCCAAGCCACCAACAATGCCACTACCAAGGTATTGCACTACTTAAAATAAATGACAAGGCTTACCCCACAAGGTTATTCTCTAGCTTTTATTTGTGCAAAAAAAGGACCAAGGTGCCAAAACAAATCCAAAGCTTTAAAGTGCACAGTGCAGTTTGCAGCAGTGTGTGCACATCATGCTGACATTTCTGTGAGATGCCTTCCACATTCAGCAAAAGGCAATCACTCACCCACCCTCCCAGCTAGAGAAAGAGTGCAGCTATGGCAACTCCACTGTTTGAGTGAAAGACAGGGCAGGCAGGGTATAAAAGACTGGGGTAAAAAAATATTTTAAAAAATTAAGTACTGTATATACTATATTAATTGCAAACAAATAGCATCAATGCACCAGTTAGGGTAACTTAACAAACTTAACACCACAAAAAAGTAGAGAAGTATGGGGTTAGGGTTTCCAACCCTAAACCCCCCCCCCCCCCAAGCAGCAAAATGAAAAAACATTATGGTTTTGGGTCTCTGGAGCCTTGGTGAATCAGTGGTAGAGTCTTCCTTGGGGGTTGTCACCCTAATATTCACCCCATTCCATAAGCAAACAACACCACACATAATCTCATTTCTTCATGCTGGGCCCACAGGAAGGAGAGGTGAGCATTAGGGTTGACAATCCCCCAAGGAAGACCCCATCACTGATTCATCAAGACTCTGAAGACCCAAAACCACAATGTTTTTTTTTCCTTTTGCTGCTTGAAGGGGGCCACAAGTCCCTACTTTTGTGGCATTAAGTTACCCTAACTGGTACATTAACACAATTTTTTACAATGAATTTCCTTACTTTTTGAGATAGTATAATTGAATCCTCATTTGCCTCTGGAGTGCAGGGCCCTCTGGGTTCAGAGCTCCCATTCCTCCATATATGCGTACATGTATGTTGCCATGGAAGTCCAGGGCCAAAGAGCCCTGTGCTTGTATTTCAGCCAAAAGAGCAACCAAATTGTCAGCATAGCCTTGTGTTTACCCCAACTCATGAACTCGGTGCTGAGATTTTTCAAATCTCCACCTAAACGTCATTCCATGCCACCACAAAGTCATTCTGCACCACAGGTAAGAAAACACATTTTGGCCAGGATTTGAAAAATGACAGCTGCCACATTTATGAGGTGATGTGGAAAAATGGCTATATTGAAACTTTGGGGTGAAAATATTTAAAATTAACTAAGTTACGAGTGAGTATAGTAAAATTTTAATGCATACGCATAACTTTGCCATTTTTACATATTTTGACCTCAGATTTCAACATAGCCTTCTTATGACCCCACCTCATGAACAAGGGCAGTGAAAATGTTAAAATCCTGCCCAAAAGGTGATTTTACCATGCGGCTGCAAAATCACCTTTCAGGTCAGATTTGCGGAATTCCACTGACTTTGTTCGTGAGGTAGGGTCCCCAAAATGCCATGTTGAAAATTTGGTGGCAAAATATGTAAATATGACCAAGTAATGCATCAAAGTTGAAAGCCCTATTGAAATACATTGAACTGCATTTGCCTTAGTTTCTCATATTGCAGTCGGTGGTTCCAGCAGCAAGAAGTGTCTTTGATCAGTCAGTGGATCTGTGACCTGTTTGGGTGACTGAGGGTTTGTGGGGCTGTACTGAGAGGTGTGAGGTGGGAAGTGGGGGGTCAGATCAGTGAATACCGTTTCCTTTTTTGCAAGTATTTAAAAAAAAAACATTGAGGTATGGTTTTCTTCTTTTTTTCAGATTGGGCCAATCAGAGGGTGGGGGTGCCACTAGACACCAGGGAAAGGCACAGAAGTAACGTGGATGATGATCTGAGGGTGGGGGAGGCACAACTAGACACCAGGGCAACATTTATGACTACAATAACAGTGACCAGAGAGTGGTGAGGGGAGAAGAGACAGTACACACCAGGGAAACAGAGAAACATATAGGGACCATGGGGGGGGGGAGGTTTGCCACTAGACACCAGAAAATATATAACTCCTAGGAAGCAGCATTCGGGGGCAGTAGACACCAGAGAAACATGATTCTATATGGGGAAGCTGGTGGGGGTGGGGGGCACTAGATACAAGGCAAATATATAACCTTACCTAACAGCATTCGGAGACTGGTTGATGCCGCTACACACTGGGGAATGGGCAGCGTAGAGCTCTCACTGCAGCCCGCAGCACAATCTCCAGCTGTGGCTGCAGAAGTCAAGAAAGTCATGTGGCTTTTTTTGTGGGTGGGGGGAGGACTCTAGATACCAGGGATACATTTACAAGTACAGTAACAGTGATCAGAGAGTAGGGGTGGAAGAGGGACACTGCACACCAGATAGACATGCATCTGTATGGGGACAAGGGTAGGGGGTTGACACTAGACACCAGGCAAACACATGTAAGCCCCCCCTCCCACTGTGTCTAGGGGTATGCCAGGTGGAAAATATATTGGGAGGGGGCAGTCACAGCAAAAACACAAAAATTCCTTATCGGGATGGCTGGCACTGATTGGAAGTCAACTGTGCTGGGGCACAGGCTTCCTCTGGTGCTGGGCTGCAATAGACTTTGATTAATTTTATTTAATTTAT
This sequence comes from Neoceratodus forsteri, assembly GCA_016271365.2. Taxonomy (NCBI): domain Eukaryota; kingdom Metazoa; phylum Chordata; order Ceratodontiformes; family Ceratodontidae; genus Neoceratodus; species Neoceratodus forsteri. The sequence goes on from JADMNL010000025.1 coordinate 119,474,715, forward strand.
TCATTTGTTAACCAGGTTGGTGCACTGATTCAAAGACCTTTTTCAGGCACGGCATGGGCCAGAAACTGGTACAGACATTGGGTGATTCAGTAAGGACACACGACAGTGCACAGACATGAACAGTAAATAGATCAAGTGCAAGTCAGGCTAACATACAGTGGTGAGGTAATCAACACACAGGTACAGTGCCAAATAACATCAATCAAGGTGTACATACTGTATATATATATATATATATATATATATATATACATACAAACACATGGTGTTCAGGTAATAACAGCTTCTGCTTTAAGGTGTGAAGTACAACGGCAGAGTCAGTAGCATAAAAAAACACAAATTATAAACTTAAGTTTACTAACAGAAATGCAGCTGTCAGGATAAGATGGCAGCTCTTGAGACATTTTCGAGGTAGGAGAAAAGGCAACTAGCCACAAACAGCTCATACTGGTTCATACTGAGGTTCATACTGAGGGGTGTCCGGAGCTAAAGGCAAAATTCCCAGATCTATGATGCCAGTTCGACAACACTTTCATCGACTAGCATCACAGTGATGGGATTTATGTTGACCACAAGTTGCAGCTGCCATAAATCCTGAATGTCTCCCAGTCCTTTTTTTTAGTTGGGGGCTTCGCTCCCGAACCCCCCATGTGGGTGAGGCAAAGTCTCCCCCTCCCCCGTACTAATGATTCTCAACTCTGACTTGGAGTTGATTTGGGGAGGGGGTGCATGGCTGGGAGACAGTGTGCCCCTGTCTCAGGCATACCAACACAATGACCTGTCGGCAAACTGTCGATTTTGTCAACAGCGACGTAGGTCACTGTGTTGGTGTAGCTGTCTCGGGGGGGGCAAACCAAAATTCCCCATGGGGCTCCTATCCCAATACCCCTTAATGTCATAAACTTTGTTTATCCAATAGCCATTTATCAAGTTTATGCTTAAAATAAATTTTATTCCCTCAAACTATTAAAGCCACAAAAAAAAAAGTTATCTTTAAAAACATTATCGTTTTAAAACAGGACGCTATTTTTTCACCAAACCTTCCAAAGGCACACCCTTTGCATTGGCCCCTTCTACCCAGAACATTTTATGAAAAAATTCCACATGGTCTAGGCTGTAGATGAGAGCAAAAATAATCCCAGTGTTGAGTATAGGAAACCAAACATGTTATTGTTTCTGTTTTTTGGCACTCCATATCTCAAAAACTGAGCAAGATGCTGTCACACATCTTTCTACATCTTGAGATTCTGCCAGCCTGATTGGGCATGTCACATTTTAGGCTATTTCAACCAAGAATACAAAAGTTATTAAGGTGCAAAAAATGAGGTTTAACATTAAACAGGCTACTCATAATAGGGCCAGTTCACGAGGGCAATCTGTGGCTATGCACCGCGTATCCCGGGCATGTAGCCACCGCACAGCTGCCTGTGCTCACTATGCACTCTCTGCCCTATTTGGGATCTCGATGCATCCCCCTATGCACCCGATCCCCCAGCCGCCCACAGAGCTCTGCATGGGAGGGGCACCTGGGTGTGGTGCGGGGGGGGAGCCAGTACTCTGCACAGTTACCATCCTACAGAGTGCTGTACATGGGGTCTGCTGGCTCCGCATCCTGAAGGCATCCATAAACCTCTGAGGCCAGATAAGCGCCCCTGGGGAGGCTGCCTCCGGATGCAGTGGGCATGGCAAGGGACATTGGCACCCCCAACAAAGCAGCCCCTGCTGTCGGGGCACATTGGGAGCCTGGGGTTGGGCAGGCGGGGTGACCACCCACAACAGCTTGGTCAGCACTCTGCATGCCAGCTGGCAACATGGCGCCAGAGGTGTGTAAGGGATCCACTGATGGTTCCTGCCTAGGCAGCCGATTGGCTACCCACCACGATCCACGTTCTGCACCTGCCTGCCCCTGCGGACCTGTGCACCGGGGGGTGGGGCAACTTAGGGGAGCCAGGCAGGGGTCGGTGGTCGTGAATGTGGTCCCCGTGCAGAACTTCCTCGGGTGCAGAGCTGTGTGCCCCGATACGCACCTCTTGCACATTTGGTTGTGAATAAGCCCCAATATGTATTTTTAGCAACACATAATTTCTGAAAACAAACCAGCAGACAAGCAGAAAAATAATTTATTAACCTTATGGGGCCTATCCAGTTTCTCGTGAAAAGTGCATACTGGGAATTCCACATTTCAGCATCCACAGTGCCATGTTATGATAGGTACCAACAAAAAAGCAGGAAGGCAAGAATGGGTAAGGGATTTTACTGTGGTGCTTGTAAGAGACAGTGTAGCGTGAGCCGCAGTGTGGCTCAAGGCTTTCCCATAGAAAGAGAAGCATGTGTCCACCATTATAACCAGCTGGTTGTAGCAATCAGTATTGAACAGACTTAGTCATCCATATCTCAGATTGCTCAAAGGAGCAGATGAGCCCAGTAACTTGTTTAAAAGAACTTTTCATGTACTTTCAAACTATGACCATCACTTTGCATGACTGTTCTCCTTCAAGCATCTTAGAGTATTGTAAATGTATGTTTCAAACTCTTAAATTTATAATGTGAGACAACACCGTCTCTCTGCTGGCAGCATCTTGTCCATGTGGAACTGATGGAGTAATTCTGAGTGGTAAAATGAAGGATGTTCCTCATAACATGGGGCAGTTGAGTGTTATGGTTCTATTTTTGTATATGCATGTGACCTGATCTGGAGACCTGCAGGTGGGTGAGGAAGCACAGAGGGGTAACTATTCTCACTTGCTTGCAGGCCTATTTGAGGAGCACAACCATCAAAATGGGAGAGACTGATGGTTTGATGCACTTTGAAGGCCAGGATTTAGTGGCACTCACTGAGACCCAGTGGGGGAAAGAAAGTGACTGGGACACTAGAAATAGAGGGATACAGACTACTGGGAAGTGATAGACCCTACAGGAAAGGGAGTGAGGATGGCTCTCATTGTAAGGAAGGGAAGCACTTTGGAGGACAAGGAGAGCATCAGGGGGCAAGCAGTGCTACAAAATATCTTTGGCTGAAGCCTGGAGAAAAATGGGGTGGAAGAGTCTCCCTGGGGGTGTGCTACAGGCCCTCCCGATTAGCCTGGCAGAGGTATACCATGACGACGGTGACTGAAGGATGGTGACTGGTTGGAACGGCGACCAAATTACAGCACCGACACGGCGCAGTGGCTGGCGGTTCCTCCCAGCCCTGAGGTGTGCTCCCCTGGGTTAGAATCCTTAGTGGGGGGGGTGTGAGGCAGCCCCCACAAAGGGTGAGTGTGGGGGGCAAAGTCCCCAGCAAGAAACTTAGAAATCCACTGTCGGCACCCATGTGGGGTTGGCGCCATCCGAGCAGTAGCCGTTCTCACATAGAACCCCTGGCAGAACATAATGCAAAGCTGGTGATAGAAATTTGCAGAGCAGCCAACTGGGTGCAGCGGTGATCCTGGTGCACTTTGATGACCAGGACATAAACTGTCAATTTGAGAAGGTTAACTGCAGCGCAAAAACAGACTTACTGTCCTGTTTCAAGGACTGCTTCTTACAGCTGCATGTCCAACAGGGGACTATGTTTGAGGCCACCGTTGACCTTGTTTGCAACACTGGGGATTAGGGTTGTCAGAACTAGTTCTACAAAGATTATATAACCTTTTTAGAACAAAAGGGTTTGACTTCTAATTTAGAAACAAAACACCCATGAGTTCTAAGTATTAAGGGCTCTAAATACTGTTCATAATGCTGTTTTGTTCATGAATTTTAAATACAAGAGCCACTAATCTGGAAAATGTGTAGAATAGTATTTGGGGAACAGTGCACAACAAGGCTGTGTTTCCACTGAGGGAATGACCATGATGACAGAGTGACCTCCAGAGTGAAGCTTGAGAGGTCCCTGTTGTCATTGTTACACCTGAGGTAGAAACTCAGCCTTGTTGTGCACTGTTCCCTTATACACTTTTCTGTGTAGTGTATGGAGTTAAATTATGATTTATGCTTAGATAAACAATGAAACAGGCACCATTTCAGTATTTCGAGACAGACTAGCTTACTACACGTCGACTATTGGTAACACTGCACTCCACAGGAAAATAAATACTAAACACTCTTTTCGCCCCTTAGCATGACAGGCTCTTGAGTGAGCCAGTATTTTGTATTTGCGTGGTGCTTACAGTCTAGAGCAGGAAAATGGTGAACTATTACGTCAGTATATGTTTCATTTTAGTGTGTCAGTGTATTAATAATAAATAAACAAAAAAAAGGGCAGAGAATGCCAGGGTGCTGAATTACCTTTATGCCTCTATGCATGGTCTGATGGAACATGCCATCATGGAGGGATATAATCGAAATATTACTGGGGCGCTCCGTTACTTGCATGATACATTCCCCCAGCTGGATCTCTCTTCACATGCCGCAAAGAGGCGATAGCCATACCTACCAACCATAATATGCTGACTCCTGTCCTGAGGGTGTACAGAAACTGGTATGGGATTTGAACCCAGGTGTACAGGGTTCTCTGCTAGGCAGTGCAGAGCCTCTAGCTCTGGCTGTGTTGTATGTCCTTTGCGTTGTGCACTGTTTTGTGATGAATGCATGCTCTGGCAACTGAACAAGGAAATTATGGCACAGAGACTTGGGTTCTGCCCCAGCTTACATGGCCGTGATCATTTGCTGTGCACAATATGGCTGCTGAGGTGTTCTGCACATGAAAAGCCTTTTAAAATACCCCCCCACCTGACCACACACTTGTTTGACCACCCACATGCAACAATGAAACACTGCTGAACTGAAAGGAAAAAAAGGCCTCTATCTAAAAGAGTTTTACTAAATTACACTCTCACATTACCTTACTTTTCTGACTGGGATGCCTAACACAAATAACACATCATTCATGTTTTCTGGTGCACTCACTAAGAAATGGCTACTATGTTTTTACATATGGGAAGAACAAGGAAATGCACCGCATGTGGCACCACTCTAATGTTCCACCATGTGGGCTCACAGTGCCCAGCATGTGAGCTGGAGGAGGGAGAATACTCTATAGAGAAATCACCATCACTAACAAAATATGTCAGGTGACAAGGGGCCAGGCGGCAGGGTGGACACCACCTCACTCCTCCTGCAGACACAGCAAGCGACAGTGGCAATGATGGAATGCCAGCAAATTTTATGCTAAAAATGACAGAAAGGCTGGAGGCTATAGTGGGCCCTGGGCCAGCGGCACCTCTGGGGCCAACACCAGAGAAAAGAATATGGCAGGGAAGCTGACACTACCTGAAAATAATCAAGAGGGATGCACTGCAGACATGCATGACCAACATAGACAGACCTCAGACAAGGAAGGCAATGCAAAGGATGACCAAGACCCAGATAACACTTCTAACCACGTCAGTGGACAAAAAAACAGAGCCAATGATAACTGAAGAGCCATCACTAACTTCAAAGCTCTGCCCATTTGAACTGATCTCAGAGCTGACGAAGGCCATTAAGACAACAATGGGGGTAGACCTACTCCCACCCAAGCCAGAGTCCAAACCAGACCCCATGATTCAGCAAAAATATGTGCACCAGGACCAATTGCCAATCTGCATAGCCATAGATGATGTTATAAACAAGGAGTGGGAATCACTGGATCATTCATGCATCCCAGAGAGAAGGAATCTGGATAGGATGTAGTCAATCCAGGAAGATAAGCTAAAATAATGGTGCACAGCCAAAACTATTAATCCACAAATCACTGCCTTGAGCAAGAAAACTGTCCTTCCCACATAGAGTGCCATAGCCTTAAGGGATCTCACAGACAAAAAAGTGGAGGACATGCCAAAGAAGCTATTCAAAATGAAAGAGTTGGCAGCCAGGGCCACCACAATGGCTATCTGAACAGCTAGATCACAAATCAGATGGCTGGAAGAAGCCCTAAACAAATCAATGCCAAAATCCCATGAGTCAGGGTTATTGGAGTGCACTCTGGACACAGCAAATGTGAGATCTGTCAGTAGATGCCCTCAGGCTAAACGCTAGAACAGCTGCACTAACCAACATCACAAGGAGATCCCTATGACTGAAGTTGTGGGAGGCAGACAAGCCAAAATCCCTTCTGCAGAAACTACCCCTGAAAGGGAATCATGTGTTTGGAGAGGGGTTACAAGAATTCCTAAAACAGATGGATTTTTATTTATTTATTTATCAAGTCTAGGATTACAAATATCTTTGAGCCATGGCTCTTTTACAAAGGTTCAACATCAGAGAAATACAAATTATGGGGAACATCAAGACAGGCATTACAACAAGGATGAAGGCAATGACCTAAGGACAAGGAAAAATCTGCTTACCTCCCATCCAACGAGACATGCTTTCATGGGAATATGGTTCAGTACAACAGGAAATGGAACAACGACAACAGCTTTCATGGGAGAAGCTTCTTCAACAACTACCGATCCTCATACTCGATCAATGATGCCAACAGCTTCAAAGGATGAGGAGCATCCAGTGGTAGATACGGTAATACAGCCAGAGGCAGTAAACCAAAGCAATAATGATTACACCTGGCAACTCATTCATCCCAACTCCCCAGCAGTACAACTGACTCAATAGAGGACCCAGCAACAGATTACACCAATAGGGCGAAGACTGACATTATTCGAAAGCCGATGACTATGATAGTACAATATCACAACAGCAGCCACAGAGCAAGGTAGCAGCAAAAACACTAAGCAGAAGCAAGGAATCACAGTACAATGATGCACAGGACATAAATAAAAGTAAAGGTGCAAGTTTACCATAGCAAATGGGAATAGTAATCTACAGGATTTGTGAATCAGTCTCCTACCATTTAAACTGCCAAATAATGCTGTTTTCCATGAAAAAATCCTTTTATTTCGGTGCTCTGCTTTGTTTGCATAACCAGACCCTTTTTTCTCAGTGCTGCAACCCCCAACTGTACCCACAATGCCTCATTATATAAATTAGTATACAGGGTATTATATTTCTGTGCTCACTACAGAAATAGGAAACTACATCTCTCAGTTTAGAAGTCTTGTAGCTAGATATGGTATGTACAATGCATTGTTGTGAAAATAAACATACAAAAGCTTATATTGTTGACACCATCACAGAAATACGGGACAGCATCACATGATAAGGACATTGGGAAACAGGTTCTTATTTTTACCCACAATGCCTTGCTATTGACATTTACATATTAGTGCTCACCATTACCAACACACGGGACTGTACTTCTGAGTAAGGCACAGTTAAGTCAACATTATAAATTGCCCAGAGTTCCTTGTTGCTGAATGTAAAACATTGACAGCTCCCTGGTATGACATCATTCTGGGGGTGTGGCCAGATACAGAAAACTGGAGGACAAAATGCTAATAAAACAAAATATAAAATGAATATGACAGATTTTTTTTTACAAAACAAATTGCAGCTTCAACATCTAAAGCATGTCTGGCAATGACATACTATGTGTAAAAGACATTTGAGGAACCTTACACATTTACTTTTAACCACTGGCAAGAGTTCCAGGTACAGGTACAGATATGTGGAGAGCAGATTTAAAAATATAGTCCCATACCTATTTCCTGCTATGGTATTAAAGAAGGGCTCTGGCTCTGGTTACCAGTAAAGAAAATCCCAGTTGGCATCAGCAGACCCCACTTATAGAACATTTCAAAATGAAATAGAATTTAAGTTGCTCTTACTAAAGCAGCAGGATATGTTAGTCTCCATATAGTCTTTTCTAGCAATGATGTTTTTCTGGCAAAAAAACATCAATATATGCATTTTCATTTTCTTTCATTCCTGAACTAAGAAGCAAGATTTGATGTTTTAAAAAGTTCACACTCCAGTACCAGGCACACCATGAAGACAATAAATATCTTACTACAGTACTGTGCTGTTTGCCATCAGAAACATGTGACAGCGCCATTCTGATACATCCACAGTATGAATCTTGTATGCACATTAACTGGTAACCTCAACAGGAGAAATTGTTTAAAAACAGAGTGGTGGACATCTTTAGTCACTTGAGTCATGAATTACATACTTAGCTACAAAAACCTTTTTTTAATATAACTGAAAAAATTAAAAATACACTGAGGATGGCTCTAATGATGTTATAAATACAGTTTTTCTAAAAAACGTTATGATGGCATTTTTTGCCGATTGACAAATACTGCTTCTTTAAGCTTTTAGTACTTTATTAAGAAAGCTATATGTATGAAAACATAAACCTTGCCCTTCACAGTCCAGTTCTTCCAGATGTTATGGAGAAGCCGAGGTCACAATCCTCTGCTTGTACCATCACAATTTGTTGCTGTGGAAGTGATTGTGGTGTCACAAGCAGAGAAAGATGACCTCAGCTCTTAACTAGCATCAGGGCAAACTGAACTTTAAAGGTCAAGGGTCCTGTTTTGATGCACTTGTCTTTCTTTTTAAAGAAACAAATGGCTTAAAATTCAATTTTATTTGGGGTTGCTACAGTACCTAATTGTGGTCTGCTAAAGACTATGGCCACGTGGACTTTTCTGCTGATAATCGGAGTCCATCTTTGAAACAAGATCTGTGTCTGGGACCCATCAGCAGCACGCAACGGCTAGCATGCAGGGTGTCTGCGTTTGTTGGAACTTCTGGTCTCTTGCTCACTGGCCCAGTGGAGCTGTCTGGGCACATTATGGAGGTGATGCCTGATCCATCTGGCTCACTGGGGAAGGAGGACTACAATACTATCTTGCTCTTAGACTGCCCCTGCTGTTGAGTTACAAGAGGAACTTGGCATAGTTTGGGTTTCTAGGGAGATTAATGCCATGCCACAGGAAGAAAATCCATCAACAGTGTTGAGGTCCACCCATAACGTAGATGTCCTCAATCCTGAGACATGGCCTCATCCCTAGAACACTTTGGGCAGAGCTGTGTGAGTGTGAGTGACTACCAATCTATAGCAACAGCTGCTCACATTGCGCCTCAAGAAATATCCATGGGGTAATAGCTGTATTTTAGGAGTGAGTACGTTTGGTTTCAGAGTAGACAACTAGAAATGGATTTAATTAACAAAAAAAAAAAGGAAATGCACACGGTGATCATGCTTTAATGCATCCTCAGAACATAAATACAAAGTTAGAATTTTTGCAATGTAATAGTGGACTGTTCAGAAAACAACCAAACAGGCAGTGAAAAGCTGACAGGGACCCTTTAACTGGAGAGATGTCCTTTCTGCTTGTATGCAGACTCCCCCACATACAGACAAACTTGTGTTTTGTCTGAGCTAATGATCATTTCAGTGATTTCCTTTTCCGATGGGCATAGAATACCAACCGGCAGGGGAGGTCACATTTGCCTAATTAATAGTTTCTTAGCAAGTTCAGTGCTGTGACATTTGGTAGCTTCTCAAGACTTAGAAAAATGTAATCCCAGGCATCTGAGTGAGACTCCAGTGCCCTTCTCCCTTGTGACTCCAGCATTCCACCCTCATTAGGACTAATTACCTAGGTAGAGCTCATTCTAGACAGTTCTGTCCATCACAGCGCTAAGGCACAGCAACTAGGCAAATTCATACATTTTAATGCCATGTATCTGACACCCACAGTATACTTCCAGTAATAGACTATAAGAGAACAGTGTAAGACAAAAATGCTTTCCCTGTTGATTCTGTTGACATTTCGAAACAAAGCTATTGTAAACATTTCAAAACTTTACCTGATTTGGTTTTTTTTTCTATTTATTTAAATAGACTGCATTTTTTCAGCATTATGAAATCCTACTAATTGTTAGTCTGAGGGTTGCATTCTCTATGTGAAAATAACATTATTCCAGGCACTGACAATAATTTTCAACTGTGCATGGAATGCGGTCAGGTGCTTGACTTCTCAGGTGTGTGTGTGTTTGGGAGGGGGAATCTCCTTTCTAACTATTGGATCCCTGAAATTCATACAGTTATGTTACTTGAATAACTGAGAAGGAGATTTGGTGGATGCCACATAATAGGCAAATTATATTTCAATCCTAATGCATGCCATGGGACACAGTTTAACACTACTTCTTGTAAATATGTCAATCCTTGTGTAATTTTTATTGTTCATATTTGTTGTGCTTCTCTGGTTGTGAGCCCTAGCTTTCCTTCCTCCCTTCCCCCCGTCATAACTGTAAATTAGATTTTTAATGTATCTCTCTATGTTTGACTGGCAAAAGAATTTCAGTTCATGAAGCAATAAGGCACAACAGGGTGTGGGTTATTGGGGGATTTACTCACGCCTTGTGTGGTGTGTCACGAGGCACAGCCGAGTGACATAACCACATGAGAATTGAGTAAATCCCCCAATAACCCACACCCTGGAGTGCCTCATTGTGATTATACAATGGACCCATGTGTAAAATAAATTTTAAATGTGTTTAAGTATGTTTTTTTATAAATGCCATTTCTCAGCCGTGGGTTATTATAGGATATACCATGGTCATGTGATATGTTTTGATCAATGAGGTTACAGGATTTTCATACCCCATTGTATAATAAATAAATAACATTCTGCCTTCCTATGCCTAAAAAGATTATCGAAATCAAGAATTGTAAACCCCTTTAAGCACAGGGGGCTCAATGCTGTGATAATGTTAGCTTCTCATTTGCACCGTGATCCATAGCAGAAAGACATATCTAGTGAGAGCTCAGAATTTGAAACAAGAGAACTAGGTTCAAAACCCACCAGAGCCAATTAGTCAATGTGTGCTGGCTATACAAATATAAATGTAAAGGGCTCTTCCAGCAGGGCTCTGAGCTGCACTAGCGGACCTGGGTGTTGGCCAACGAGTATGCTGAAAGAGACCCTTCAAACAAGACTTCATAAGTAAATTATCCTGCAGCATGAGAAAGGAGTGGCTTGCAATCTGTGGAGAGAGAGAGAGAGAGAGTTTGTAACTTGAGGAGGGGCAGTTTAAATTGGGCCGGAAAAGGCAGGGGATGGGAGTGTGAATAATAAAACCAAATCAAGTGCCCCCCCCCAGTCTATCTCAGTTTGCCTTACTAAGTAAAAAAAAAAAAAGTAACACAAACCGCAGGTTCGCCTTACGTTTTCCTTACCTCTCTTTGAGACCGCAACTCCATTTTGGGCCCACGTATCCCCGATGCACAGAAGCACTAAACAAGATACTGACAAATGGGTTGTTTTAAACAGAACCGCCATGGCAGAATACATGCGGCAGTTCGTTTCAGCATTACTGTTTCGTGGTTCCCCAGTTCACCCCAGCTCTTGAGCTCCACTTTAATACTTGATCATTCCCTTCTAAATTTAAACAATCTTATTTTCACAAAACAAAGTCAAAGCTACTGCCAGTGTTACTGTGGCCATGTACACTTCTTACCTTCCGTTACCCATGTCAGCACCAGCACTACTTGTGCTGCATTCCTGATACTACTCTCTACTCAGTCGTTACTATCACACGTTTGCACCCATGAAAAAAAAACTAACATTTTTCACAATTTTCTACTAAGGATGCCAGCACTGCTGGGGCTGGGGAAGAGTACAACAAGGATCATGCCAGAGGGAGATGTGAGACTAGCTACACCTGAAAACCATCAGTGCTCTCTACTGGTAATTATACCAAAAGTAGCATGTACTACAAATGTTAGCAGTACAGGGATTACTTTATCAAAAAAGACTAAAAATATTAGTCATTTTTGGTAGCATTACTTTAGGTTTTATTGTAATCCTATATAAAATGACTAATATTTTTAGTCTTTTTTGGCCCATTTTCTAAATACAATAATACCCTCCAGGCTGAGCAGTATGGGCTATACTGGACCTTCCAGGGGTTAAATGCCCCGGGTGGTCTGGTATTGCCCAATACTGCCCACCCTGTTGGGCACTATTGCTTACTTAATATCTTATCCAAAGGACAGAACTGAAACAGTGCAGCATCCCCACGTACTTTGTTACAGCATCAGTTATGGGTATTACCCCAAGTTTATATCTGCCATCCAGACTCTTGGGCTAGGGGAGACCATATACTGCAACACTTCCAAGTCCCAAGAACTGACTTGAGACTGCAACATCTGGTGTTACAGGATACATGATCAGGACCAATAGGGTAGCCAAAAGAAAGAACACCTTCTGGAAGAATACCCACTACAGGTCATTTAGCATATTTCTGTTTTTTTTCTCTTTATCACTGTCTCTCTCTCTCTCTCTCTCTCTCTCTCTCACTTTTTTATTTTTTTTTATTTAGTTGTTTAACCAGGAGGAGCACACTAAGCTGAAAGCTTTTTTACAGGTGAGATCTGGGAGCACAGGGAAGTTAAGTGACTTGCTCAGGGTCACACAGTATGCAAGTGGAAGCTGTGGGATTCAAACCCAGGTCTGGTCTGCTGGATGTCACCAGATTTGCAGCTCAGAGCCTTAAACCACCTATCTCTCTCTCTCTCTCTCTCTCTCTCTCTATCTCTCTGTCCCTCTCGTTGGACCAAACCAGGGACTTGACCTAATGACAAAACTGTATCATACTAGACAAGACAAAGGATCCATAATGCCACCCTTGAGCCTGGCAGGAACCTTTAACCAGTCACAGTCAGTGTTGCACGTTGCATGCTGGAATGAACACTTTGAGATTCTAGTTTCACCCCCATTCTCCAAATGGATTTGAACAGAAAAGCTGCAGTGCTGATTCTGATTCCTGCCAAGGGGTTTCATATACTCACTTTTCATATACACCCTAGAACACACCATATCAGGGCCAGGCCTTGTGCACAGAAACATGGATGCAATTAACAACTCCACATTTTACGGCTTCATGGGCAGTGCCCTGCAGTCATTTTGAGATCACATCACTGTAGGAGAAAATTGGAACTGATGTCCATGTTCTCCTACAGTGATATGGTCTCCTCTCCACAGCACTGAAGTCACTTGTGGCCTGTGGTGTATCCTCTTTCCCAGCCCTCCATGGATGCAGCTCCCCTCCACGGTGCTCAGCCCTCCCCTGGTGCACTACTTTCTGCAACTGTGGAAGTAACAGCCCTGACACAAACTGCTCATGCACAAGTATCGTGCATGTGCAGATCTGTCAGAGCAGAACACGGTGTGCAGAACATGGTGGCTCCGATGCAAACTGTGAATGTGTGACTACCACACATGCGCAAGTCTGTCGGAGCCGTCATCTACCTCATGGCAGGCTCTGGTGTGGTGAGAGCTCCGACTATGGTTTTACTCACTCTCTCCACACAAAAGCACCACGGTTGCTCCGGGCAGTCGTATAAGCACTGACCAAGCTTGTTTTGGATGGGGGGGGGTTACATAAGTTCCCAAGAACATTTACTTAACTGTAGAAGTAATTGAGTCAAGCACATGCAACTTAGTTAGGGATTAAGCAGCCATCTGAAACCGATTCCTTGAAACCAGATCTATTGTGTATCACAGTCTTGTAAGTCACATGTTATGACAGCCAGAGATAAACAGTCCCTGTGGTTGATGGCAGTACTGTAAGAAGAGTGAGGACGGGTGGGCGTAAGCCTCCTAGGGTGCAGTTTCATCTCTATTATTAACTTGAAAAAGTGAGCACTGCAACTTTTTTTTTTTTACTTTCTTTAGGTAATTACTATTTGCTGCCAGCAGGACGCATCCGCGGACCAGTAAGTCGGGGGGGGGGGGGTGATTTCACATAATATGTTGCTGCAGCAAGAAGAACAATCATGTGGCATACAGAGCAGACAGTTTGTCTGTGGGAAGGCTGGCGCCAAGTAAAGTATATAAGGTAACGTAAGCAGCAGACTCCAGAGCTTTGTTAGAGTGGCAGAGCAGTTGAGCAGAGGTGGTTAGAGGAGAGCTGGAGTAAAGGAGAGAGTGAGAGAGCAACTAGTATAGTAGAGAGAGAGCGAGAGAGTGAGCGTGGACTGTTTAAATTGATTTTGTGTAGCAGCATGTAGCAGACAAGAGAACGAAGCTTCCTTCCAAGTTCATAATCCGTCTAATTAAATAAATGATGATGATCTGTTTGTTGCGGGAAGGGGGGGTTGAAAAAAAATTAAAAACTACTTACTGATCATCCCTGGTTCAAAGTAGGCAAAGTGTTAGCCTAAGATATATAGGATTAAATAATTGGGCTCAGGGCTGGCTGCTGTGTATAACTTGTCCGTTTTACTTTGCTTTTGGAGCGGACCCTCGTGCTGACAGACTGCCCGGCGCGGCCTTGTTCTCCCTCATCCCCGCCCCACCCCTGATTCATCTTCGCCTCCCTCCAAGGCAGGCTGATCGATCATTTGTGAATGATGAGATTCCTTCTGGTCTGGCCCTGGGTCCCAGTCCCCTGCCCCTCATGTTGACTTCCAAAGCAATTTTTTATTTTTACAAGACAGAAAACAACGTCTTGTTCTCCACATCCACGGTCCCGGACTTACACCTTGCAAAAGTTGATTCAATGATTCTTGATTCCCTGGTCCCAGGTCCCTGCCAGCTGCTCCACCAACCTGTCTTGCCGACTCCTGCCAACTCCAGATTAAGCCTGGAGGCTGCTTGGCCTGGCTGCCCCTGCCAGCTGCCCGCCCCACACTTGCTGCTTTCCTAATCCCGTCCGGGTGTCCCAGCAGTAGTTACTTAGTTCATGCCGCTCAATGCTACCGGCTCCACTGCCTTTGTAACCAAGTCTGCTGGCTGGGGCCTGGGCTGGCTGCATTTTTAAAAATAAAAGCCCAGTGCATCACGCCTCCTGAGTCAGTCCTGTGTCCAACCCAGACCCTACTACAGAATCAGCAGGCAGCAGTATTTACAGAAACAAAAATTATTATGTCTGTGTGTGTGTGTGTGGGGGGGGGATTAGCAGTAAAAAAAAAAGTAAAATAAAGCAGTTGAAACTCAAGTCTCCTTTATCTGTGTGTGTTAGTCTTGGAGGGTATTAGCGGTATTAAAAATAAAATAATGAATCTGCAGGGAGTCTGAAGGGGACTATGCTTAAAAAAGATCAAGGAACACAAGTGAGACATGGGGTCCTGTTACTGAAGGAGCTTTGCTATGCATGCTTGGGCATCCTGTGGGAATGCAGGAAGGGACTGAAACTGTGATTTCTGTGTGCTGGTGCCAGCAAACAAAATAATCTGAGGGACAAGGTGGGATTAAAGGAGGGTAAGGAGATATCCAGAATAGTGGTAGAGTGGGTGAAGATTATGGGTTTTTAAGTGACTGCTAGAGAAATCCTGTCTGGGATACCCCCTGATAAAAGGGTCTCTGCCCATGAAACAACTTCAACAGTGCTAGTGAAGCACTAGGGATGGGGACCCTATGTCAATAGGTAAAGCAGGGGCATAAGGGAGTCATTCGATAAGGATGTGAAGAGCTATGGGGGGACAGGGTAGGAAAGAGGCATCACAGGCCACAGCACCCATAGTGCAGTCATCTTCAGGAAAGTCCTTGGGAGGCAGCGATGTTGCCTGGTGTGCAGCAGGTTTGCAGCACTCACTATGGAGCTGGGTGCAGTAAAGGATGAACTTAACCTTTTTACAGTGAGTCCCAGTGGACACTGGTGCAAGCAGCCACTACTCCTTTCCACTGCACACCGTGCCACACCTACTGTAGGTAGAGGGGAGATGGGGGAAGAAGGGTCTATACAGACTGAGACCCTGAGATAGCAACAGCAGACAGATTCATACCTCATGTGCAGTTTGGTTCGTCTATTCCCCCAAGTGAAAAGGCCGTACTCTGCAGGCATGTAAGAGACCAGGTCTGTGCTTAAGAGTACACCTTACATGCGATCGGAGTCCAAGAGGCAAGACCGTGCTAGGAAAGAGCTTGTGATAGGTGATTCCATCACAAAGAGGACAGAGGGGGTAGTGGGTGCAGAGAAGCACGGGACAGGAAGGTTAGATGCCTTCTGGGGCTTTGTTGGATGGGATGTAAACAGGGTAGAAAGAATTGTCAATAGAGTGAAAGCAGTCCTCCTAGGCACCGATAACCTGGTTTGCAGACTCCTAGAGGGGGTTAAGAATAGCTTTAGAAATTTTGTGGGGGACATCCAAGCTGGCAGCGGCCTCACTGACTTTTGAGTTTTTTCTGCCAGTTTGAGCAGAAGGGAGAACTAGAAGAGGGTTCATCCAATTGCCCACTTCAGCTCATGGCTGATGGAGTGGTACAGGCAGGAGGGATGGGGTGTCTGGGATATTGGCGCCACTCTTGGATGGATTGAAAGCTATACAAGCTAGATGTCCTTCAACCCTCTGAGGAGGGCATTAGGATACCAGGGAGCAAGTTTAAAGAATTATTTAAAAAATTAGGCAGCTTTACACCAGCAGAGGGAGATGCTGTGCAGATGTGGACAACAAATGCACCTACTAAACTGCTAAAAAACATGGAAGGAACAATATGGCATAACAAATGTGGAGAAAGAGTGAGGTTGGAACAAGCTGGAGGAGAAGGCTTGTAATACTGGAGCTGGGTATCTAGGAAGAAGGAGATAGGCAGGGCCAAGGCTTGAGAAGAGAATTCGATTTTAGTTTTCTCTTTGTTTACACACTTCTTAAATACTGTCTCTGTCTGCTCATGCTCAAAGATTGTATTTTTTTAGATTTTACGTTTCTGTATTAAAAGTATGTTTTTCTTCAGAAAAGCCCCCAAACCTACCAAAGATAATGTAAACCCCCCAGACCCCTGGCTCTTTTCTGGGGGGGGGGGCGCACAAAATTATTCTCTTGCCCAGGGCACCAAAATGCCTTCCTACAGCTCTGGTTGATGGTCATGAGGCCAAAGCAGTTGGCTGAATAAGAGATGGTCTAAAAGGTACTGCCCAGGGGGCTAAAAACTGTTTCTAGTAATGAGAGCGTAGAAGTGATGTCATACAGATTACATCATCTCAGCCTTGAGTTATTGTCCCAGAGAGGGAACTTTAGAATATTAAAGTTCAGACTCCACTCTGTGACCATGCTCCCCTCAGCATGGCAGATGTAATTTTCTGCTGAACTGATCAGATGCCCCAGAGTCCAGTTCCAGTTCTAAGTGGTTAAGTTTACAACCACCTCACACGGGTGAAGAGGGAGAAGGAGGGGAGTCACTTTCAAATGAGAAAGTGCACCAGGGCCAGGGGGCATGCAATGAAGCTGGGGGGGGGGTGAGGGCTAAGAGGGATGTGAGGAAGTACTACTTTACTGACAGAGTGGAAGATGCCTTGAACAGACTGCCAGCATAAGTGGTAGAGGTGCAAACAGTAGGGGCTTCAAGCATGCATGGGATAGACATAAAGAATATTAGCAAACAGGCAGGAAGGAGGCTAGGTCACTGAAGATCAAATAAGGTCTGCGGAGACAGACTAGGCAGGGATCATCTAGGCAGATTGAGTGGGCAAAACAGTCCTTTTCTGTTGACAGATTTTATGTTTCTGTGTTTCTAAATTTAGATAAAATGTTTACTTCATATATAAATGTATTATTTTATTTATTAGTTCTATGCTCTATGCTGTCTATGTTTCTATGAGTAGGATGCTGGATTGAGTCAGGTGGGGTACTGATAACAGAAGGGAAGAAAGAGGTAAACACTGCCCCAGATCGATCCTTAGTGATGCCACACCTGGATTACTGCGCCCAGTTGTGGCGTCCTCACCTTAAGAAAGATAGAGATAGGTCAGAGACTGTGCAGCACAGGATGAAGAAAATGATTCAGGGACAACTGGGAAGATCCTATGAGGAGCGCTTCAAGGCACTGAACATATACTCGCTAGAGACCAGAAGGGAGAGGAAGATATAATAGATATCTTTGAGTTTCTAAAATGAATTAACAAAGTGAACTGCGGGGAACTGCTTAGCTTGAATAATGAAGTGGACATGAGTGGAAACTAATAGGAGGGGGGCTCAGGAGGGACATGAGAAAGTATTATTTTACAGAAAGGGTTGTGGAGCTGTGGAACAGTCTACCAGTCGAAGTGGCAGGTGCAAAAACTGTTGGTGGTTTTAAGCACAGTTGGGACAGAATGAAGAGTGCAGTGCTTGCTCGAGGTGGCAGAAACTGGGAGGAAAATGGGGGGAAGAGGAGGAGGAGGAGGGTGGGACCCTGGAGCGACAGTAGGTCCCAGGGCTAAATAGGGAACTTGGTCAGACTGGATGGACCATGGGTCTTTCTCTGCCATCAACGTCTATCTTTCTATTTAGTTAGTTTTACAGTATTATATTTTTACTTTTTATTCACAGTTCCTGGTCAGTTCCTGAAACCAAGGCAACCAGAGTTTATAGCATTTCTCACTTTGAAGTTTAACTATATAAACTGCACAAAATTGAATCTCTTTTTTAATTCAAATTAGCTTTCTTTTAAAAACAAGTGTACTTTATTATTCAGTACCATCTAGAACGTTTTTGGTGCCATTTTCAGCATGACTGAGAGGCCTAAGGGAATAGGCCCCACAAGAGTTAACAAGCATTTGTCAATGCTGGATGATCGCCACTGGTATAGAAGCCCAGGGGTACCAGATGCATTGTGGTGCATGTTGTGGGTTATGTATTACTAAAGTTAGGAGCCTGCATTTGTAAATTTCAACACAGACTCATAACTTTCTTATTTTTTAATACTTTTGCCCCAGATTGTCAACACAGCCTTCTTATGACCCCACCTCAAGTACAAGTGCAGAGAAAATTTTCAACTTCAATTCACGTTCATAAGGTGCTGCAGAGAAATGGCTATGTTGAAAATTGTGGGTAAAAATATTGAAAAGTACCAAAGTTACGAGAATGCACTCACAAAATTCAAGGTAGGCTCATAACTTTGTTTTTTTTTTATTTTTGTTTGCCAAATTTTCAACACAGCCTTCTAATGTCCCCGCCTCATAAATAAGTGCAGAAAACATTTTCAACTACTGCCTGAAAGTTGATTTTTTGCAGGAATTGCAAAATCACCTTTTGGGATGCAAAAACACATTTTGGCCAGGATTTGAAAAATGACAGCTTTCACATTCATGAGCTGCTGTAAAGAAATGGTTATGTTAAAACTTTGGGGTAAAAATATAAAAAAATTACCAAAGATACGTATGTGCCTGCATTTGCAAAATTCAACGTGGACACAACTTTTTTTTATATTTTACGCCAAATTTTCAACATAGCTGTCTTACGACCCCGTATCATGAACAAGGGCAGAGAAAATGTTCAACTCCTGCCTGAAAAGTGATTTCAGGAAGGGAAAGCTGCAATACTGACACCTGTGTGCAGATATCTCAGTTTATTGGACTAATCATGTGCTCTGGCATTGCATGCCTGCGGTGTTAGCACCACCAATGGTCGCTCGGGGGCTTGCTGCTCATTAGATGAGGTGGCCGAGTGGTTAAAGTGCTAGACTGGTCATTCATTGTGCTTTGCATGTGTGCACCCTGACATACTATCTGTCGTTGAGACATGGATGACCCCCAAAATACCGGATTCTGCAGTAGCTGTACCTGGATACACTATATTCAGGCTGGACAGGCTGACCAAACATGGGAGTGGATGCACTGTATTTCTAAAAAATTCCCTAAAGGGGTATGCTATGCCACCAATTGATCTCAGTGGCAATAGCCAGGCACTGACGATAAAAGTGCTGTTGGGGGCTTGCCATAAAACAATATCAGTACTCTCAGTCTGCATACCTCCCAAAGACCCGGCCACTGGTCTCCTGAGTCTTCTTGACCATCTCCGCTCACAAAATCACCTCACGGAGACAATTATCATGGGAGATTTTAACATAAACTGGCTGTCACCTGCGACCAACTCTCTAAAGGATGCAATAACAGCCCTTCACCTAACTCAACTTGTTAATACACCTACTAGGATAAATTATAAAACAGGGACTAGCACCACCCTCGACTGGATAATTTCTAACCAACCTAACTGCCTTTCCAATGTAACTGTGCACACTGACTCCATCAGTGACCATTCCCCAATCACATGCAGTTGGACTAATAAATTCCTTATCCCCCTTCCCCACACTATCTACAGCAGGTTTCTCAGAAGGGGCCACCTGGACCTCCTAAAACAACAGCTTTGTGCCCAAAATTGTAACATCCTGGACTCAACCAATGATGTTAATGTTGCCCTTTGTCACTTTATAAGGGTTTTTAACACAGCTTGTGATACGCATGCCCTTCTCAAAAAGATTAAGGTCACTGGCACGGTTAACCCCGGGATCACTCCTGAGCTCCTTTCCCACATGAAGTTTCGGGACCATCTCTGGCACTGTGCAAAAGCCACTGGTAAGCAGCAGGACCTACAAGCCTATAAAGCTGCTAGAAACAACTGCACGAGGGAGACTCACCAGGCAAAAGGCAAATACCATAGGGAGATGCTTACCAACTCCTGGGGTGACAGCAGAAGCTTCTGGTCTAATATAAATGACATCACTGGCAAAAAACCTAAAGTATCGCCTACAATGCTAAACATAAATGGGACCCCTACCGCTGTCCCTCTGGAAATTGCTAATGCCTTTAACAGTGCTTGTACTAATTTGAGCTGTGTTCTCCCACCTGACCTTTTCGATGATGATGATGCCCACTCCACAAGCCACAGTGATGAAAATAGTCCTGAGCACTCCCCTTTTTATTTTAAAAGGGTATCATGCAACCTGGTTAGAAAACTACTAGCTAAGATCCTAAGAAACGCAAGACACAGTAGTGACGGACTAGACCTTAAGCTTATCACCCTAATCCCAGATGAAGTTCTACCTATTACTAAGATTCTAAACCTTTCTGTTACACTGGTACAATTTCCTGATGCCTGGAAAATGGCCATCGTAACTCCGGTGCATAAAACCAGTGATTGTTCCTTACAGGGTAAGTAAAGGCCTATATCCATTCTCCCTCCACTCTCTAAGGTGCTCAAGCGAATTGTTACCAACCAGCTTGGTGCTTATCTGGACACATACTCCATCCAGTGCCCACAACAACATGGCTTTAGAAAGGGGCACAGTACTACCTCAGCATGATTAGAATTCACAAGCTTCATACAACAGGCAATCAATCAAGGCAAGATTGTAGGTGCAGCCTTTGCTAACCTAACAAAAGCCTTTGACACAGTGAATCACACACTCTTGCTTGGCCAACTCTCTAAAACTGGTGTTGCCCCAAACACCCTGAAATAGTTTGGAAGCTACTTCAGTGACAGACTGCAGAGGGTGAGGATATCAAATGTAGTTTCGGAGCAGAGGGCTGTCCGATCAGGGGTACCTCAAGGCTCAATCTTGGGTCCCTTATTGTTCAGTATTTTCCTGAATGGCCTTCCAGCTGTCTGTAACCAGCATACTCTCCTCTACGCAGATGATGTGGTCATCTTTACTTGCCACCTGGATCCCAACGCTCTTTAAAACAGTCTTCAACAAGGGTTCACAGAAGCAGAGAGATGGTTTAATAATCACAAACTAGTGCTAAACTACAAAAAACTAAAGTCCAGCTGTTTTCATCCTCTCAGAATAAGTTTAAGGCCCATCAACTCACTATCACCAACAACCACGGAGACGCTCTTGAACAAACTCAGCTTTTCAAATACCTAGGTCTAACCCTGGGTAATCACCTTACCTTTGTGCCTCACATTGAAAATGTTGCCAGAGATGTTAATACCAGAATTGGGCTCCTCTTCAGACACAGACAAAGTCTTACCCAAGAAGCCCTTAAGGTTGTAGTTCACAGCTCGGTCCTGTCAATCATTGATTATGGTCTAATCATCTACTGTGCTGCAACCTCCACATCTCTTAAACAACTCACCGTGGCCCTGAACAAAGCCTGTAGGTTAGTTACGGGTGCTGCGCACCTCACTCATACCTGTGAGTTATATGCTCAATCTGGCTGGCTCCAACTAAATAAGAGGATCAAATATCAAACCTGCGTCCTGTCTGAAAAAGCTCTACTTGGATTACTACTCCTGGGCATTGGTTGCCTGCTAAACAAATCCCCTAAGACCCAACACACATGTACCTCAGTTTCTGATCTCCTTGTAGTACCCCACTGTCAGACTGCTCAATACCAGGAATACTTTCAATACAGAGCCCCCCTGTGGTTTAATAATCTAAGCAACCAACTGAGCAGTCTTTCTAGTCTGTCCCAATTTAAACTTATGCTTCATCAGCATCTCCTATCCGAAAGCACTTGTGATTGTTACACCTAGTTTCCCACTTCCGTGGACACCCTTACACCACTTTTTTCACTCTCTGAGGCTCTTACTATGCTTCCTGTTTTGTTTCACCTCTCCTGACAGAACAATTTCCCCTTTCCCCCTGCCACCTTCTCCCTTACCTCACCCCCTCCTTGCTCATATCTCACTGAACCCCCCCTTCCTGGACCTGTCCAGGCCCTCTAGTCCCACTCTCCTTATCTTCTTCCCTTCATCCACCCTCCTTTTCCCTCTTTTCCCCTTCTCCTACCTTAGCCTCCCTCCTCTCACCCCACAACAAGGCCTCTGGCTGCCATATTTTCTTTTCCTTCTCTATTTGAACTCTGCCCTCTTATCTCCCCTACCCCTTCCTTACTCTTCCCCTTCCCCCCACCTCTGATTAGCAATGTTGCTTCAAATGTACCTTATGGTTTTCTATGGTTGCTTGTAATCTTGAGTGTGTAGCACTGTTCCCACTTAGTTAGCAGTTGACTTGCTGTGCTCTGATACATAGATACATAGACAGTGTCGGCAGATAAGGGCCTATGGCCCACCCAGTCTGCCCATTTAAGTTTGTAAGTTCAGTTTATGTTTTCCAGGAAGTCTGTTGCCCCTTACCCCGACCTCCAGAATTCCTTTATGTCTATCCCATGCATTCTTAAATCCCGTGATTGTTTCAGCCCCACCACTTCCTCTGGCAGGGTGTTCCACTTGTCCACCACCTGTTCTGTGAAGAAATTCTTCCTCACGCTTCTCTGAATCGCCCCTCCTCCAACTTCATCCCATGCCTCTAGTCCTGGAACATCTTTTTCGCTTAAAATAGCATTCCTGCACCCTGTTCCTCCTGTAAGATACTTGTATGTCTCTATCATATCCCTCTCTCCCTCCTCTCCTCCAGGGAGTACATGTTCAGTGCCTTCAACCTGTCCTCATAGGACTTGTGATGCAATCCATGCACCATCTTGGTTGCCCTCCTCTGAACCTTCTCTACCCTGTCTATGTCCTTATGATACCATGAATGTTGTCTGTACCTCCGTTGATACCATGAATGTTGTCTATAACTCCCAACCTTATTGTAACCCTTTTCTTGACGTGGAACCTTTGTAAATGAGCTGCCCCTAGCTCAAATGTATTTGTAATCCGAGATTTATATAAATAAAAAAAAAAAAATAATTGAATCCAGGGCTCTAGAACTAGCATAATAACAGTGTGACCTAACTAAAGCTCTATGCATGGCCAGTATTACCACCATCCTCCTACTATCAATACCTATCCTACTTGCCTTACCATAAGCCTTGTTGCACTGGTTCAATTTTGTGTCAATAACTCCTAGGTCATGTTCCTCAGTTGTAGTCATCCAGTACTCTGTCCTTGGGATTTGTATTCCCTGGGTGCTTCACTTTGCACCATTTGGCATTACATTTCAACTGTCAAACTCAACCCACCCCTCCAGCTTTTGTAAGTCACTCTGAATTTCTTTGATTCCCTCATCGCTATCCACCCTCCCATGGAGCTTAGTGTCATCTGCAAAGAGACACAACCTGCCCCAGATACCTTCTCAAATGTTACTGATAAACATATAGAAGGGGACAAGGCCCAGGACAGATTCCTGTGGCACACTGCTCGTGACGTCCCTCTCTTCTGATTTGAGACCATTCACCACAACCCTCTGCTGCCTACTTTTTAGCCAGTCTCCCACCCACTTAACTACATCCTAAGCCACACCCATATCCTTCCTCTTCTTCAGCAAGCATCTGTGGGGCACTGAGATGAAAGCCTTGCTGAAGTCAAAATAGAACAAACCCGTGGCATGGCCTTTATCCAATTCCCTCTTCAACTAAACAAAGAAAACTATCAGGTTTGTCTGACAGGACCAGGTAAGACTGACAGGTCTGTAGTTCCACACTTGTTTCTTGTCCGAACTACCCCTGTCCTTAGTGAGCAGTTGAATAGTCCTACCAGGGCTTCAGCCAGTTCCACTGCCAATTTGCTGAGTATCCTCAGCATGCAGAGATAGTGCGAGTTGCTATGCAGTTTGGTGACTTGTGTGTAAATTTATACTGTATATTTTATTTATTCGTTTAATTTTGTTGACTGGGTAAACCCACTGAGACCTTGTCAGTCCTTTTTTCAGGGATGACCCAGGATTAATCACAGGTAAACATTCCATGACGTTACATTACAATAACACGTTGACATTTTGTAAGTTATACAGTGACCATAGATTGGAGTGTAACAGACATGGCAATATTTATAATACAAATTCTAGAATAACAGTTTGGCAAGTTTCAGTCAGCAGCACATAACATGGGTCAATAAACAGCTAACATACATGTTTACAGACAAAGTTGTGGTAGGGAAATACATGTCTCAGAGGAGAATACCAGTTACAGCAATAGCAAGTGCATTAGTTAAGTTCTAGCTGATGAGCCGTAAGTCCTTTTTTGAACCCCCTGAGGGAATTACATGCCTGTACACTAGCAGGAAGAGAGTTTCAGAGGGGTGGGATGCTGGCTGAGAATGACCTCTGTCTCTGGGAGGACAGGACTTTAGGCTGATGGCTCGAGGATCGAAGGGGCCTGCTGTTTTGCTTGGCAGACAATATTGTAGCCAGGCTTGGTGGAGAATTGTCCAATTGTAGCTTGTAGTCTAAGCATAAGGACAGGTACTCAAGGCACCCTTTCAACAGAGGCCAGGACAGGGCTTGAAGCACCTGACAATGGTGCTCCCTTGGTTGAACCCCAATGGTGAAATGGCACACCCTGTGGTAAAGGGTAATAAGTTTTTGCATTTCACCACCTTTTACTATGAGTAGCACTGGTGATTCATACAGTAGGGTGGGTAGTAGGGTTCCTGTAGCAATCCTTAGCTGGGAGTCCTGTGTGAGGAAAGGGCTGAGGCGATACAGTAGTCCAATTTTCTGACTCAAGGTCTTTGTCAGTAATTCAATATGTGACCTGAAAGTACAATTATGGTCTGATGTTTTACCTAAGTACTTTATCATGTCAGCTACCTCAATCCTTGTGCCATTTGTGAGGCTTGGAGTTAGAATTGAGGCTCTGTCTGGCCCAGGCTTGTGGGGCTGAATAAAATAGCCTTTGTTTTTTTATTATTTAACAAAAGTCTGTTGCTAGCCAGCCAATCCTCGAGGAGTTCCATGTCATTTGTCAATGCGTTGTTCAGTGAGCTCAGGTCCTTAGAGGACCTGAAGAGCACTGCATAATCTGCATATAGGAGTATGTTCACCTCACCACAGTGCTTTGGCATGTCATTTATGAAAATCGAAAATAATAAGTTCCACAGGATGGAATCCTGGGGAACCCCATATTGAATTAGGCAATTCCGTGATTGCGCACCTTGTCATCTGACAAATTGGGACTTCCCCCAAAGGTAGTCAGTGAACCACTGAACTGTAAGGCAGTCTAGGCCAATGAGTTTGAGTTTTGCCAGAAGCAACCTGATGGTCCACCAGGTCGAAGGCCTTGGTGAGGTCCATGAAGACCAACCCAGTGGACTGGCCTTTGTCTAGGGCTGAGGAAATATGATCGGTGAGGTGGACTAGGGCAGTGACAGTACCATGGTTGTTTTCTAAATCCATGTTGTCTAGTTGTAAATATTCCATTCCTCTCAATATTGTCTGTTAATTGGTTATAGACAGCCTTCTACAGTTCCTTGTTTAGGATGGAGAGGATAGAAATGGGCTGGCAATTTTCCAAAAGTTCACGTGAACCACCTTTATGGATGGGTGTGACCAGGGCAACTTTTCATGGTGAGGGAACTTTCCCTTTAAGTAGGGATCTGTTGAGCAGCCGTGAGACTGGAGCAGCTGTGGTTGGTGCTGCAATCTTCAGCAGTCTTGGTTCCAGCTTGTCGTGCCCAGCTGAACCATAGGGTTTTATATTCTTAAGTAGTTTTAGGACCTCATTTTTAGACAGCACTTTAAAATGGAAGTATGGGGAAGGTGGGGTATTATCGGAGTCGGGAATGGTGAGCGTGGGAGCCCCTGCATGGGGAGCCTTGAACTTATTTAGGTCAGTGAAGAAGAAGTTGATTGCATAGGTGGTGTCCAACGGGTTCTCTAGGCATGCGCCATTAGCTATTATAGAGCAATCACCCCGGGTTGGACTGCCCTAGATAAGGGTATTGATCTGTGACCAGAATTTTCTTGGGTCAGAGAGATTTTTATTCTGGAGATCGCTGATGTAATTTTTTGTTGCTGTTTTGAGCTCCTTTTTACATTTGTTTTGTAATTCCCTGTAGTCCTGACAGGCCTTGGGTCGATGGGTGATTTTATAGTTCCCCCAGGCCCTATCTCTCTCCTTCATGAGTTTTTTCAGGTCCAGGGACAACCACCTAGCATCCTGACCTTTTACCCTGATTTTTTTCAGTGTGGCATGCTTATTAGCAGCAGGTAAGTTATTTATGAAGAATTCTAGGGCGGTGTCCAAGTTTGGGGCATGTTTGATGTAGGTTCAATTTACCTCTGATAGTGTGTCATGGAAGGATCCTGTAACAAATTTAGAGAAATTTTGGGCCCAGAATATCCTGGATGGGAGACTTGAAAGTTAGTTTTCCCTACTGTAAACACTGGTGAGTGGTCGCTTAGGGCATCAGCAAAAGTGCACGGTAGTTTACAGCTATCAGGCTTTGAGGCCAGGATCCAGTCTGTTGTAGAGCGGTTTCCTGTTTTCATGTTTAGTCTGTTGTGTTCGTGAATTAACTGAGTTAGGTCAGCTTCAAGTAGCAGGTTCTTCAGTTCTCCAGTGTAAGTTGACGTCACCCAGTATCATCGTCTTGTCCTTAGGGAGGTCGGGCAGCACCACGAGAAGCAAGTTTAGGGCAGTGTCAGCTGCTTTGGTGGGGGGATTATAGATGCACCCAATAGCAAGGGGCTTGGTACCTCCCAACAGCAGTGTTGTGAATACTGTTTCACAGCTGATGTTTTTTTTTGGGGGGAGAAGTAACACCAAGGAAGCAGTTAAGCAGGATCTTACATAGATCAGGACCCCTCCTCCCTTTTTACCCAGTCTGTCTTATCTGAAAGTCCTGAAGCCTTTCAGCTTAACCTCATAGTCCAATACATGTGGTTTGAGACAGGTTTCCAAGATAGCAACCACGTCTGGAGAGTAAAGGTTCACCCAGGCTTCCAATTCGAGCATCTTTGGCCTGAGACTATTGATATTCATGTGGGTTATGTTTAACCCATTTGAATTGACCCATGTGGACTGGATAGAGGAGGTGATGTGAACATTTGTGCCTGGGAGGGGTGCTGGGGTTCGTCTCTATATCTCCTCCATGTAGAGGTTTCAGCTTGATAAGAAAACTGGTCAGGGACAATGGTAACAAGAGTGGGACTCTTTTCCTTGAATCAAAGAGAGAGGATGTTATATAGTACATGTTGCCTTTTTGTTTAAGCCCTTGCATGTATATATGGTGGGCGTTGATCCCAGATTCAGGGAATACATCAAAGCATTTGTGATGTGGGACATCCAATCCAAGTGCTGGCTCCTGGAGAATATGGTGTAGGAGGCGGTCAGAGCCCAAGACCACCATGATGTACAAAAGAGCAATGGTAATTTCCTGCACCATCAAGAGTTTGGTACACATGGTTTATGGAGATACAGACAAGCCAACTGTTCAGTGAATAAGATTTCAGTGTAACAGCCCCACAGATAGCACATCAGGATCAAGTGAGTGGGGGGGGGGGAGATGCTGGTATCACCGACAGAGGATATGTGAACTAACTTGTTTGTGTGGGCACTTTAAATTATTCTTTATTTGTTATTTTCAAAATCAGTGACAGGTATGTGTTATAGTAACAGGAATATCTTAGGACAGACTAGGCGCTTGGTGATGTGGGTTTCAGGTAACGCTTAGTCACCAATCAGAGTGTGGCTGGGTGGAGCTAGCACAGATTTAATATGTCAGGGTCGGGGTGAGTGGGACAAATCAGTAGTATCAATAAATTAGCTGTGGAGCAGTTCATGCAGGTCTCCTTTGTTTGGCAGTAGAAAAGGGCGCCAAGTTTGAAACAGCAGCAGCTGGGCTGCAGAGATGGACTCTGCGGGAAGTCCGTACCTGGTAGCTGAAGTCTGTGGGGGCGGGGTGGAGCTCCAGCTCTGGGTCAGGGAAGCAGAAGCTATGCTGGCTGAGACCCTGGGGGGACAGAAAAGAAGAGAGAAAAAAAAAAAGGGAGTGATTAATTAAGTGTTTGAGAAGGGCTCAATTTACAGGCTGCAGGGAGGGAACTCTGTTACCCTGGCAAAAATGGACAGAATTAATTAGATCGAGTTCCCCCTAATTTTACTGCTGCAGGAGTAAACAAGCAGCCTAAACAAGCAATTCAGTAATAAAATAAGGATAAAAAAGAAAGAATAAGAGCAAAAAAAAAAAAGTCCTGAGTGAGCTGCAGAAATGAGGCAGAACAGGAGAGCACAGTACAGTACAGTTCTGACCTAATTCTAATTAGGATTCCCACAGACTAATAACAGGCAAATTGCTACCTAAAGTGATTACAAACAGCAGAATGTGCACTAAATTCTCGAATCTGCAAAATCAGTAGTATCACTAAATTAAATCAGTAGTATCAGTAAATTAGCGGTGGAACAGTTCATGCAGGTTTTCTTTGTTTGGCTGAAGAAAAGAGCACCAAGTTTGAAGCAGCAGTGGCTGGGCTGCAGAGAGGGACTCTGTGGGAGATCTGTACCTGGTAGCTCAAGTCTGTGGGGGCAGGTCAGAGCTCCGGTGCTGGGTCAGGGAAGTAGCAGGTGTGCTGGCTGAGACCCTGGTAGCTCAAGTCTGTGGGGAAGGGTCGGAGCTCCAGCGCTGGGTCAGGGAAGCAGCACTTCAGCTGAATACTTCAATGTGGAATGAAAATATGAGAAAGCATACACTTTTGCCTGTGTGACAGGGTGACATGATGTGGAAGAATGTGCAGTAAAGTCACTGAATCCACAGTATATTCCAATTTTTTCATACTTTTGCAAGTTTTGAAAAAGTCACAATGTGTTCTAGCAATTTATTTGCAGGGAACAGAAACAGTGAAATTCTAATGGACCAATGGAATATCTGGAAGTAGAGAGACCCAAAAAAAAATGCATAGCACCTTTTCTGACCCAGAATCAAACCCGGGCCACGGTGGTGAGGGCACCGAATTCCTGATCACAAGACCACCAGTGATCCCCTGTAAGCAGTTAAAAGAGAAATACAGTAAAGCGGGAAAGCTGCAATACTGACATCTGTGTGTAGGTGTCTTACTTTACTGGACCCTTTGGTGACAGCACCACCTATGGTCGCTCAGGGCCTTGTCGCTCTTGAGATGAGGTGGCCGAGGGGTTAAGGTGATGGACTCCTAATCCATTCTGCACTGCCTGTGTAAATTCAAATCCCACCTTTGTCGATTCAACTGTGTTGCTGCGTACTGAAGAGCAGATTCCCTATTACTTAAAGTGACACATTATGCCTTAAGAAATGCAGCCAGCGTATTTCATGCTTATCACAGGCAAGCAAACGTAAAACGAAACAAGCATTTGTCAATGCCGATTATACAATGGCAAGAAATAATCCTGATTGGTCAGTGTATGCCTGAGACAGTGATGATATCTCACTATAACCTCACTGTGTTGATTTGTTGTTGCATTGTTTGCTCTTCTCTTAAGAAACAAAGATATATTGCCTCACTAAAAATCTACTAAAAACATTTTTTTAATTTTTTTTTAAATTTTGTATTACAGCAAGCCATTGTATAATAGCAATAATGCCCTCCAGGGTGTGTGTCGTGCTGGGATAATGTCACACCTCAGGTATTGGACGGCCTGCGGCCTCGTGCTCAACCACTTGAGGTGTGATGTTTTCTCAGCATGACACACACCCTGTTGAGCATTATTGCTTAAATATTTGCTTGCTGATAATGGCATTGGTACTGCATGAGTTAGAGAGATGCATAATAGGAATGGCAGTGAAGCACCGAACTAACACCAACCCCACCCCCACCCTGCAGAGACTGACAGGCATTGGGCTGCGCCTTTGGGTCATCAGCTATAACTCTCACACCATTCTACCTCACCCCACCCTGCAGACACTGACAGGTGTTACGGTGTGCCTTGGGGTCTTCGGCCCTTATGCTCCCTCCATTCCATAAGGAAATAAGCCGAGATGGGTGTAGTATAGGAGAATGGGGTGAATGTTAGGGTCAAAGACCCCACGGCACACCTCAATGCCTGTCAGTGGCTGCAGGGTGGGGGTGGAATGGCATGAGCATTATGGTTGATGACCCCAAGCCACACCCCCAACGCCTGTCAGTCTGTACAGGGTGTGGTGTTACGGTTAGAAACCCTAACGCCCCGGGTGTTTGTTGGTATTTTCACTCCAGATGTTCAACATGGACTTTTTTGGATCCCACCTCATGAACAGTGACACTATCATTTCGTTACTCAGTCCTGAAAGGTGATTTAGCACAGCAAATTTGCCATTTGGCGCAACAGCTGTGAAAAGACATTTGGGCAGGATGTGAAAAATTACATCTGTACTCTTCATGAGGAGGTGTGAAAAATGGCAATGTTGAAATCTGGAGTGAAAATATGAAAAAGTGGCAAAGTTACGAGCATGCATAGAAATTGCATAACGCACGTTCGTAACGCAGTTATTTTTTGGAATTTGCTCACCAAATTTTCAACATGGCCTTTTTGGGACCTCCCTCATGAACAGTGACCCTGTGATTTTATTACTGTGTCCCAAAAGTTGATTTTACACAGCGACTGCGCCATTCTCCACCACGGGGCGAAAACACATTTCAGACAGGATGCAAAAAATGACAGCTGTACTTTTCATAAGAAGGTATAAAAAAATGGCAATGTTGGAAATTTGGAGTGAAAATATTTAAAATTGGCGGTTATGAGTGTGCATTCAAACTGCACAATGCACACTTGTAACACAGTCATTTGTTGGAGTTTTTTCACCGGACTTGCAACATAGTCTTTTTGGGACCCTACCTCATGAACAGTGGCACTGTTGTTTTGTTAATCAGTCCATAAAAGGTGATTCCAGTCAATGACCGTGAAATCACTTTTCGAGAACGAGAAACGAAATAACAGTGTCAGTGGTCATGGGGGGGTCCTAAGCACCCCATGTTGAAAATTTGTGGCCAAAACACCAAAAAATGGCTGAGATATCAACCTAAGTTGAACCCCCCCCATTGACTCCCGTTATAGGGCTTACTGTGATCTTCTTAAGTTTGCTTTTGGCTTTTCAAGAATGCAGACGAGTTCCTGGTCCACAGAAGATCACAAGGCCCGACCTCAAAAGGTAAGTATGGGGTGAGGGGGTGCGGGGAGTTTGGGTGTGCAGAGGCAGGTTTGGGATGGGGGAGGGGGTTGCCGGGACGACAAGGGACCGTTTTCTTTTTTACAAGTAAAAAAAAAAAGATCAGGGGATGATTTTATTTTTTTACAGGTGTCATTTTATAAAAAAATAGATTTTGGCACACTGGGGTGGGCTCCAAATGTGCCAGACTAGTGGAGGGGGGGAATCAATGCTGATCAGGGAATTAGGCACCCTGAGGTTGGCTGAAAAAAAGGGAGCATGGGGGGTGCATCTGACACCAGGATTGGGCATCCCAGTTTGGCACACTGGGGTGGTAGTGAGGGGTGCATGCCAACATGGGGATTGGGAACCCCAATCTTGGTTTTGTGGTGAGATTGTGGTGAGCGGTAGGAGCCACCAATTATGCAAAGCCATGCAGATCATTTTTTGTTTCATTGGGAAAGACACACAGCAAATGAGTTGCTCATACGTCCAGTCATGCGTATTACTGTGCACTGTAATGCACATGGCTGGAATGTTCCTGGTTGCCGGGGGGTGGGGTGGGTGGAGATCTGCCGCTGCAATAACGAAACTGTCTGTGATTGGAGCAGCAAATTTCTTTCAAGTCTGGCGCTTGCTCTGAAACTGCCATCATCAGCAGCTTCCTTGTTGATTGCTGGCCGACGGATGCACCCCTGAAAGCATTCGCTGGATTGGCCAAACACTGCCACACCTCTGGAAAGCAAAGTTTTCGATACTGTTCCACATAGAAGATTGATTAATAAGCTGGGTGGGTTCAGGGTGGCAAACTGTTTGATGGACAGAAAATAGAGGAGTGGTGGTAAATGGTACGCAGTCAGAAGAGATGCAAGTCACAAGTGGGGTACCTCAGGGATCAGTCCTGGGGCCAGTCCTCTTCAATATCTTCATCAGTGACATTGCAGATGGACTGGAGGGTAAAGTTTGTCTGTTTGCAGATGACACCAAGATATGCAACAGAGTAGATGATCCAGATGGAGTGGGCAGAATGAGAAGAGATCTGGATAAACTGGCAAAATGGTTGGAAGAGTAGCAACTGGGGTTTAATGCAAAGAAGGGCAAGATCATGCACATAGGGAAGAGAACCCCTGAAGCCACCTATAGGCTGGGAGGGGAGTTGCTGGCAGTCCCAAGGGGAAGAAAGAGACTTTGGCATCATCATCACAGATGACCTGAAATCATCCAAGCAGACCACTACCTCACTTAATTCCCGCACAATGTATTCCCTACTTATAACAACACTGCTTACTTCCAGGATCTTACTACTTGCTGTACAACCCCCCCCCCACCCCCGTGGCTCCTATACCACACCTCTATAGCTATTACCCTAATCTTTCAGCTATCACTGATAACTACTGGCCCAGTCCCTCCAACTTCTCCCACTCTTGCCAAATTGATCCCAAAGACTTTTACTCACACACACCCACATTAATATGTACACTCACACAGGCTATGCATTGTACCTCTGCTCTCCCCCACCTCAGACCTCAGCCCTCCCACCACCCATGTAACCCGACATTCGTCCCCCTCACTTCCCTCTCCCTTCTACCCAGCATTATCCTTGGTCTCCACAGTCCCCTTCTACAACAAAAAAAGCCCATCACCCTACCATTCCCAGCGTTTGTCACCCAAACTCTGCAGACTGGCCCTCCTGCGGCACACCCTCCTTCTTCTGCTACTATCTGGCAATATCCACCCTAACCCAGGACTTCCCAGCACTAAGACCTCTCCAAAAAAACCTCAGGGGAGACTGCTGCTAGCCTCTCTTAATATTTGCAGCCTACCCAAAAAGCACACCCCTCTGCAAGGCAGGATTGCCCAACATGCTCCAGACATACTAACCCTCTCTGAAACCTGGCTCTCTGAAAAAATCCCCAATGATGCTGTCTCCCTAAGTAATTATACCATCTTTGGGGCAGATAGGACCAGCAAGAGAGGCGGTGGCTGCACAATTTTTATTAAATCCTCACTCAATGCCATAGAAGTACATACCTCCGCCCCACAATATGGAGCCCAGACACTAACTGTCAAACTCAGTCTGGGTTCCAAAACGCTACACATCATCTTGGCCTATATCCCCCCGAGAAACCAAAAACTTGCATTTGAGTCAATCCTTCACACTATTTCCCACCTACCTAATACTAGTGAAATCATATTAATAGGTGACTTCAAAGTCGACTGGCTATCCCCAGCCGCATGCAGCTACAAAGACACTGCCCTGGCATTTGATCTTACCCAACTAGTCACCTCTCCGACCAGGTGGGACATTAGAACCGGGACCTCCACCCTTCTAGACCTCATCTTCACCCATAGGCCATGTAACCTCTCCCAAACAACTGTGCTCCCTGACTCTATCAGAGACCACTCCCTGGTTACTTGCCGGTGGTTGGGTAAATTGCCCCCTGCCCTGCCAAAAATCTCTTGGCAGTGGAGACTTAAAAGAGGAGGCCTAGAGAACCTCAAGGACTATCTTTCCAATAGCTACTGGCTCTCCATATACACCACGCAGTCAGTAGACATTGCCCTCACCCACTTTATAACCACCTTTAACAAAGCCTGTGATATATTTGCTCCCCTCACAAAGCAAGTTGTGAAAACCAGAACCACCCCCTGGATCACACCCTCACTCCTAAACCTTATGCAACAAAGGGACAACCTTTGGCATAAAGCCATTGACTCCCAGCGCACCCAGGATAGACAGCTTTACAGGGAGGCTCGTAATAAATGTACATGGGCTGCTCGGCAGGCAAAAGCTAATTATTACCAACAAACACTTACTTCCTCCTGGGGAGATGGGAACAAATTCTGGAGCAACATGAAAGAACTCAGTGGTAAATCCTGCTCCCCCACCCCTACCCAACTCAATCTAAATGAGAACGTCACACAAGATACCGCCACTATCGTAGAAGCCCTTAACTCCACCTTCTCTGACCTCTCCCATATCCTCCCTACTAATTTCTCCCACCCTACCACAACCCCAGAAACCCTGGGTTATATCAACTCACCTCCTTTCAGGCTTCGAGTCATCCCTTGCAGTGAGGCAAATCATTATATTACCAAAGCTATCGCCAATACCCATTACAGCAATGACTCCCTAGATCTTAAACTCATTAGGCTTACCCTCGATGTCACACTACCTCACCTTACAAAAATTCTCAATCTTTCGCTAAGCCTTGGCCAGTTCCCCTCAACCTGGAAGAAAGCCATAATCACTCCCATTCTGAAGAATGGTGACCCCACTAACACCAGCAACTATAGGCCTATCTCCATTCTTCCTCCTCTCTCCAAAGCACTGGAAAAAATAGTTTTGGACTAGCTAACAGAACATCTAACTAAACACAACCTTCTCAGCCAGGAACAGCATGGTTTCCAGACTGACCATAGTACCGTCACTGCACTTACTGAACTCACCTCGTTCATCCACGAGGCCCTTGACCAAGGCTCAATTGCAGGGGCAATCTTTGTGGAACTGACCAAGGCATTTGACACGGTCAGTCACGAACTACTGCTTTGTGTCCTTCCTCAACTAAATGTGGTCCCTGAGGCCGCTGCCTGGTTCAAGGATTACCTCTCAGGACAATCACAGCATGTCAGGATAAACACCACCATCTCCACCTCCAAAACAGTTTGATCAGGGGTCCTGCAGAGGTCTATACTTGGCCCAATGCTCTTCACCCTCTTCTTAAACTCTCTCCCTAAAGCATGCAGCGGTCATCTACTACTCTATGCCGATGACGCGGTCCTGTACTGGAAACACCCTCAACCAAGCACCCTCCAACTGGCCCTTCAGGGTTTTTTCCAGGAGCTAGAGAATTGGTTCAGTGATCACCGCCTGATCATCAACAATAACAAAACTAATTCCATGATCTTTGAGCATCTCCTAATTAAGAACTTACTAGGCACCCAACTGGAACATGTTACAAACTTTAAATACCTGGGTATCACTCTGGATTCCTCCCTCTCCTACCATAGTCACACCCATCTTCTCTCCTCCACTGTCAACACTAGAGTGGGCACCCTCTACAGACTCAAGAACTGCCTGCCTGCACAGGCCATGCAACTTGCAGTCACCTCCTCCATCCTCTCCCTAGTTGACTGTGGGATAGTTATATATGGCTCAGCGGAACCCACCATGCTAAGCAGTATAAACACTGCACTGAATAAAGCCTGACGCCTAGTTACAGGCAGTGACAGACTAACCCATACTTGCAATCTTTATACACTGACTGGTTGGCTAAACTTCCAACAAAGACTAAAATACCACACCTGCATTCTCGCAAAAAAGATACACTTTCAGCTTGCCCCCGTCGGCCTACTCCCCATTATCAGTGCAGCCCCCATCAGGCGCAATACAAGACTCACAGCCCACCCATCTTTTCTGGGTTCCCTCTGTAGAACAGCACTAGGGCAAAGATCTTTCCTCTACTGTGCTCCTCGCTGGCTCAACTCACTACCCCCCCCCAGTCCCATAGCATCTCACTATTCAAATCAGGCCTTAAAATCCAACTAAAGGAGAGTGCTAAATGTGACTGTGGCTAATTCTACCCACCCTTCTTGCTCCCAAATCCTCCACTCCTCCTGACACAGGGACTCCCTAGACCCTACGAAATGGCATCCTACAAATCTCTGTTTAGGGACCCCAGGAATGCTACCAAATTACCACACCTGCTAAATAAGTTCTAGCCTAACTACCTCCCTGCTAAATAAGTTTCTAGCCTGGACTGCTCTATCAGTACTGTAACTTTTAATACTGCCTGTCTATATTAGTCTTTTACTGTATCTGTTTACCCTCCACCCCCTGTAACCGACGTGGAGACTATGCAAAAAATTGCTGTGTCAGTATTGAAACTGTAAATACTGCCTGTTCATGTATGTCTTTTACTGTATTTGTCTACCCTCCACCCCCTGTAACCTGACGTTGAGCCTTTGCAAAAGAGTCTGTGACTCAAAGGATTGTAATTCCGATTGTACTCAATAAAATAAAAAAATAAAAATAAAGCAGTAGGTAAGGGTAGGAGGATGTTGAGGTGTATTAGTAGGGGTATCACAAGTCGTAAGTGGGAGGTAATAATCCCTCTTTACAAGACACTGGTTAGGCCCCATCTGGAGAACTGCATGCAGTACTGGAGGCCACACCTTCACAAGTACATTAACCAAACTGAGGCAGTCCAGAGAAGGGCAACCAAAATGGTGCAGGGACTGCATCAGAAAACATATGAGGACAGATTCATGGAGCTCAATATGTATACCCTAGAGCAAAGGAGGGAGAGAGGTGATATGATTGAACATTCAAACACCTTAAGGGCATTAACAAGGTGAAAGAGTCTAACATGTTTCAATATAAGAAAAATAGCAGGATGAGAGGACACAGCATGAGATTAGAGGGAGGCTGATTAAGGGGTAATGTGAGGAAGTTCTTTTTCACAGAAAGAGTGGTGGATGCATGGAACAGCCTACCTCAGGAAGTGGTGGATATGAATACAGTGCAGGGCTTCAAACAGGCATGGGATAGGCATTAAGTAGCAATACAGATAAGTATGAATAGACAGGCCATTGACAGAGCAAAAGCCGATGACACATTCATAAGGTAGAAAAAGAAATAGGCAGACTGGATGGGCCTTGCGGTCCTTATCTGACCTCAACTTCTATGTTTCTATGAAAGAGATTGGTGTGTTACTTTATATTTTTTTTAATTTACCAAGATGGATGTGGGGGGGGGGGGCCTGGGAGGTTTAGGCTTTTATTACTAGTGGCAGGTCAGCCTAAGATGAGCACATCACCTGTACCTGAAGCTCAGAATGGGCACCAGATTGGTGCAACTGAGGTATGTTGCACCTTCCTTCCTTCTCAGTAAAAGAACTTGGGTTGGAAGGACAAGGTGGCATGATTGGAAGCAATAATTTGAATGTGCAGTTCTATAACTTCCGTTTTTTTGATGGTTCGTTTTTTTTCATATCAAGTTTTGCAAAGGGTCTCTTGGTTTGTAATCCAGGGGATGGGCTCCCCTTTCTTGACTAGTTTGGGAATTGGGTGAATGATCCCCGAGATACCTACATTAGGGAGATAAAGTACTACACTTTTAATAGCCTATATTAAATTATGGATTTCAAAATTATTTCCTACAATATCAAAGGCCTAAATGGACCAATAAAAAGAGATTGTATTTTAAAAGAGAAAGGAAGCTTTGGGACAGATGTGGCATATATCCAGGAATCCCATTTATTAGAGGCTGAACACCTCAAATTAAGAAGCTTTTGGGTGGGGGAGGTATATGCTTCTTCGTGGGTATCACACCCTCATAGAAGAGATGTAGCAATTTTAGTTAGACGGAATGCTCTAACAATTACAAAGGTAGTGGCAGATCCGGGAGGTTGATTTGTCTGACTTCAGGCTGCCATCTTTGGGACCAAATATATTTTTCTAAATCTGTATGCCCCAAATGAGACTAAAGACAATCAGGCCTTCCTGAGGAGCGTAATCGTGAATACTATAGGGGAGAAGCTACATATATTATTAGGGGTGACTTCACTAGGGTGGTATCAGATTCCTGGGATAGAAGAGAGGGGAATCCTCTCATCTCTGAAGCCCAGGGAGGGGGTTTTCTAAAAAGACTTCTTGAGAAAACTGATATGGTGGATGTTTGGCAAAGATGCCACCCCTCTCAACGAAATTATACCTTCTTTTCCCACTCCCCAGTCCTTTTAAGGTATAATTTAATCCCTATAGTAAGGAACTCGAATTGGAGACTAAATGTTGGTATTTTGAACTCTGAGGAGTTCAGGAATCAGATTTCAGATCATATTAAAACATATTTGGAATCCAATTCTATCAATGAGACATTGCAGATTGTCAGGTGGGATGCACTTACGACTTATTTACAAGGTCATTTTATTGCCCTTTGCTCCACCAAAAAGCATTGCAGATTGGAATTTCAGTGACACTTGGAGGAGGAACTAAGAGAGGTGGAATTTAGACATAAGCTGACACTACACCCTGCAGCACCCCACACTCAGCAGGAAACTACTACCCCTGGGTCTGTGTGTTGGCTGCTTGTGTTTGTCTGTGTCTATAGCTTAGTTTTTGTGGATTTACATGTTTTTCTGCTTGTGATAACTATACCATTCTTGCTCACTACATCCGTGAAAGTCTCCTGGACTGGATTTCTGCAAAAAAAATCATCAGGTATCTTTATTTTCATTTTAAAATCAACTTTTTGGAAGCTATCCCAAGCAAAACTCAAGTGAAGCGACTACATCTGACAAACTTGGTGACTCTGGGTCCTGCTGGAATCCACATTTTCGTCTGACCTGCTCCATAATCTGTATGTGGGCTTTCAGCAACCTGTTTGAATGACAAAGAAGCATACAGACAAAGGGATTTCACATCCTGCATATGTGCAGGCAAAGTTAATCACCTTCAGGAATTTTAACATTTCAGTGACTCTAGACCTCAGCTGTTGATCATTCTTTTGGCTTTTGACTTAACCACCAGGTACCTATCTGCAAGTGACTGGGTGCAACTGACAAGCTACAACAAGGATAAATGGGCATATCATCTTCTATTACTAACAATCTCCTTGCTCTCGGGTCCCTAGACGCCTGCATTGGTCCAAGCCGCATAAGCCTCAGAAGTGTAATTCAATTGACTACAAAGTACAGCAACTGTCTCTTAAACTCCTACTCTTGATATCAGGAAGTGTCCACTCAAATCCTGGCCCTGTCTCCTACAGTACAACAAAGCCTGCCAAAATGAAGGGGGGGCTCAAAATTGCTACCTTAAACATCTGCAGTCTCCTCCCAAAACTGGCCTCCCTTCAAATCTTTGCCAGCCAACACAACCTGGATATCCTTGCCATCATCGAAACTTGGCTGACACCTAATACTCTGGATCATGCCATCTCTATACAAGGCTACAAGATATTCAGGCTGGATAGGACCTCAAAAAGGGGTGGTGGATGTGCAATCTACATAAAGGACTACCTCACCTGTCTCCCTGGTTCTTATCCCACCACAGAAACCTCAGTGCAACTCTTCCCTATCAAGATACTACTTGGTGCCCAAAACAAAGTCCTCACGATTGCTGCTGTCTATATCCCACCAAAAGATCCTGATTCTGGCCTACAGGCTGTCCTCGAGTTCATAAGTACACAACCTTCTGACATTGAACTCCTTCTCCTTGGGGACTGTAATATAAATTGGCTTGCTCCTGATGCAGGGTCAAACAAAGATGCCATCCTAGCAGCAAATTTAACGCAAGTGGTAAACTCCCCTACCAGGAAAAACTACAAATCAGGGACCAGCACCCTCATTGACTGGATCCTTACCAGCCACCCTACCCGTATAACCAATGTAAGTGTTCCCCCTGACTCGCTCAGTGATCACTCTCCAATAATATGTACCTGGACAAATAAGTTTCGTAGCCGCCTCCAAAACCATCTATAGCGAGTCCTACCTTATGGCAACCTTACTCATCTCAAGACCTGTCTTAGGCAGATAGACTGGTCCTTGATTTACAAAACTCAAGATGTTGATTCAGCCCTTGATTACTTTATTACTACTTTCAACACTGCCTGTGACACCTATGCACCAGTAAAAAAGCGCAAAATGAAAGCACTCACAAATCCCTGGCTCACAGCAAAGCTATTGGCACAACTCAAAAGTAAGGATCACCTCTGGGCCACTGCAAGAGCTACTGGCACACTGTTGGACATTCAAAAGTATAAACAGGCTCACAACCACTGTACTAAACAGATCCGCTTGGTGAAGAGCTCCTACTTCAAGAATGCTCTCTCCAACTCCAGGGGCGAAGGGAAATCCTTCTGGGACAACATAAAGAATATCATGGGTCAGCAGTCCAAATCCTCTCCTACAATAATGAATGCAGATGGAACCACTACATTAGACCCAGAGATCATTGCAAACACCCTAAATGATACCTTCACGGACCTTAGTGGTGTGCTCTCATCTGATTTCTTTACTGATGCTGACCCTCCAATTTCTACTTCTACTACTGCCTCTCCAACCAAACCACCCTTCCATTTCAAACTAGTAAAGGCACATGAAGTCTATAAATATGTAAAGAAGGCCATTTCTAAGTCCGAGCAAGCAGCGACACTATTGACCTTAAACTTCTGTCCCTCACTCTGGAGGAAGTACTGCTCCCCTCACAAAATGTTCAGTCTCTCCTCTGCTACAGCCAATTCCTAGGAAATGGAAGACTGCAGTTGTCACTCCAGTGCACAAAAGTGGTGATAAGTCACTGCCTGGTAACTATCGCCCGATATCAATACTACCACCTCTCTAAGGCCCTTGAGCGCTTGGTGGACCAACTTTCAGACTACCTGGAAAAGCACAACATCCTATGCACTCAGCAGCATGGATTTAGGAAAGGGCACAGCACATCGACTGCCCTACTTGAATTCTCAGGGCAATCCACAATACCATGGACAAAGGAAACCTAACTGGAGCAGTCTACATTGACTTAACCAAGGCATTTGATACAGTTCACCATGGTCTACTTATCAAACAACTTCTATCCCTAGGGCTCTATGAGGGTCCTGGTGACTGGGTAAAATTACCTTGCTCAGCGCCTCAATCTGTAAAAGTAGCTGGAGTTCTCTCAGACTCAAAACCGGTTCGCTCAGGAGTTCCCCAGGGATCCATCCTGGGCCCCCTCCTTTTCAGCCTTTTCCTAAACTCCCTCCCCAAATCCTGCCCTGAACAATTAATCCTCTATGCCGATGATGCTGTGATTCTTGCCACTCATAAAGATCCAAACCTCTTATGCCTCAACCTTCAGCATGCTTTTTCCAAAGTTGAGATGTGGTTCCTTGAACATAAGCTGGTTCTAAACCACACAAAACTAAATCCATGCTCTTCTAACCCAGAAATAAGAAACGGCAAGTCCTACTCACCATTAATACATACCTGGGAAATACCCTTGAACAAGTACCAATTTTCAAATATCTTGGAATCAGCTCTGATCAAGGCCTAACCTTTGCAACTCACATTGATAGTACAGCAAAAACTATTAATCAGCGAATTGGGATTCTGTATTGGAACCGACAGATTCTTACCCATTCTGCACTGAGGATTGCCATCCAATCTTCTATCATCTCAATCGTTGACTATGGCTTAGTTATATACAGATCTGCCACTACTACAGCACTTAGTCGCATTATAACATCCCTAAATAAGGCCTGTCGGCTACTCACTGGTGCACATCGACGTACCCACACATGTGAACTCTATGCTGACTCAGGTTGGTTGCAACTCTCAAACTGGATAAAGTACCTTACCTGCCTGATGGGAAAAAATCCACTCTGGGCCTCACTCCACCCTGTATCCAAGACCTGTTATGCCCGAGAGCTAGCACCGCTTTACAGAAGATCAGAACACCAGCCTCTCAAGTTCACCGATGCCGGACTTCCAGGGACAAAGATCATTTGCCTATCGTGCCCTGCCTGTTGTTAAATGCCCTCAGCACTCATATTACTGCCTCCACCTCTCTAGGTATTTTCAAATCAAGGCTTTTCTCTCCTTGCCACCTCCAGCTCCTGTGACTGCCCTGATTAAACCTCCTATTTTCTCACTACCTACCCTGTTCCGTTATGTGACAAAGACATGTTTGGGAAACCTTTTCTCCTGCTATTGTCTGCTCCCACACCTTTCACTTAACCTCTCTGTTCTGGACTTTTTCTATTTGTTTCTCCTAATCTGGCATGACCTCTTTCTTGTAATAATAATGTGATTATTGATATCTCATGTCCTTTTGCACAAGTGATTTGATATGTATTTGTATATGTTTTCTTGCTCTTGACACAACACAAATTGTTGTGTTATCTATGTAACCTTTTGTACTGTACCTAATTGACGTGGAACCTTTGTAAAAGAGCCTCTGGCTCAAAGGTAGTAATTCCTAGAACAATTAACTAAACTAAATTAAACACCCAAGTGGCAAAACAGTATGGCAAGCAAAAACAGAAGAGTTAGAGAGACTTTTGGCTAGACAGGTAGAGGGATCCCTTAGGAAAATCGACCATAGATACAATGATGGGGGAAACAGACCAGAAAGGCTCCTTGCTTTTGCATTATGGAAACAAATTAGTAACAGGACAATTCCTGAAGTAAGAGACCCCGAAAACAGTAACCAGCTTATTGCAAACCCCTCCCAGATGGTGCAAATCTTTGCAGATTATTACCACAAATTGTATAGCCCAGACTTAGAGAGTGAGGGTGGAAGTGGAGTAGAGGAGTTTTTATCTCCCCTGCATCTCCCAGGTGTATCCCAGGAAGACAGGTACTTTCTGGAAATCCCCATTACCAAGCAAGAAGTCATCCAGAAAATGAAAGTCCTTAAAGTGGGAAAAATCTCCTGGCCTAACTGTCCTCCCTGCAGAATTTTACAGTTCGTTTCAGAAGGACCTACTTCCCCCTCTGTTAGATTGATTCCATCATATACAGGAGAGAGGAGAGATTCCTGACTCCTGGAGGTATACCTAGATTTCAGTCCTTCATAAAGAAGGGAAAGACCTGGAACAGTGTGGGTCTTACTATCCCATCTCTCTCCTAAATCTGGACCTAAACATTTTTACTGGAATAATGGCAGACTACTTGCAAAAGGTAGTTCCCAAGATCATTCATCCTAATCAAACGGGTTTCATGGCAGGTAGACATATCCAAGATAATATTAGGAGGCTCCTTAATATTGTTTCACTGCAGTGGGGACAGGGTGCATTTCAGTTAGCCATCTCCATGGATGCTGAAAAAGCATCTGATAAGGTAAATTGGTACTTTCCACAAAAGACCATGGAGAGGATGAAATTCTGCCCTAAATTTCTACAGATAATTAAAAATTTATATTCCTCCTCCAGGCACAAGTCCGCATCAATGGGATTAATTCAGAAAGATTTCCAATTGAGAGAGGGACCTGCCAAGGATGCACCCTGTCTCCCTTGCTACTTGCCCTTTTCCTTGAACCATGGCAGTTGCAGTCCGACAGGACCAGAGGATAGAGGGTGTAATGGTGGGGGGCATGGAGCAAAAAATTGCTTTATATATTTTTATCCAGCACCCAGAATCCTCATTACGTAATCTATAACATACCTTAAAAGTGTTGTGTTCCGCTTCTGGATATAAAATAAACTTTAGTAAATCAGAAGCACTGGTGCTCAGTGGGAAGTGCCCACCAGGGTTTAAAGATACTTTCCCCTTCTCCAGGGTGAAGGCTAATCAAATCAGATATTTGGGGGTTCATGTCTCTACTCCTTGGGCTAAACTTTCCGACATTAACTACAATAAACTATGGAATGACATGCAGAGGAATATGACGAGATGGACATTGCTCCCACTTTCAGTTGCAGGTCAGGTGGATGTAGTGAAGATGAACTTACTACCAAGGTTTTTGTTTTGTTTTCCACCTTACCTCTCCCAATCCCAAGCAACTACTGTGCAATGGGCAGATCTGGGATTACCAAATTTGTCTGGGGTGAGCGGAAACCCTGGTTCTCCCTGAAAATACTTCAGCTTTCCAGGGCTGGGGGCGGATTGGGAATGCCAGACCTGTACAGATATTATCAGGTGGGCTGGATGGTTTTGGTCTGCACATGGATAAAACAATGGAAAGCTTCAGGTTGGCACGATATTGAGGAGGGCGCTGGACTTTCCCAACCTTTGTCTTCCCTTGCCATTACAGATTTTGCAGGCAGCCTCCTGAACCCCACTGCCAACCAATGGGTGAAACATTCACTAAAGATCCTGAGAAAGGTCAGGATCAGGCTAGGATTTGCTGGAAGAGTGGGCCCTATGACTCAGATCAGGTACCATCCTGACTTCCTACCCCCCAAGTTAAATCAGGGGCATGCACAATGAGAAGTGAAGGGTCTTTCCAAATTTTCCCAAATGTTAGAGGGGGATTGTTGTATGTCATTTGTGCAGGAGAAAGAAAAATTTCACCTATCTAATGCCAGTAACTTCAGGTACCTACTGTACAGATCTGACATTTTATTACCAGCAGAAACCAAACAACCCTTCTTAGTAGACCAAGATCCCCATTGGAAGAC
Source organism: Neoceratodus forsteri (assembly GCA_016271365.2). Taxonomy (NCBI): domain Eukaryota; kingdom Metazoa; phylum Chordata; order Ceratodontiformes; family Ceratodontidae; genus Neoceratodus; species Neoceratodus forsteri. Next base: position 119,519,150 of record JADMNL010000025.1, read on the forward strand.
TTTGTTTATATGACCACATCCTCGAATATCAAAGTGAGATATACTTCGAAATTATATGGTCGGATGGAGTGTGTAGATTCATTACCTCTGCAAAAGATTAAAGAGGATTGGGAGAGGGAGTCTCTGGAGAACTAATTCCAGGGGATAAATGGGTAAGATGCCTGAGCGTAGGTTGGAAGGTTACTTCTTCCCCCGGGTAGAGGGAATTTTTTTGGAAGATTCTTATTCAGTATTTTTGCACCCCCTCAGTAACCAAATATTTTCAGGTTACCAATACAGATAAATGTTGGCGAAAGTGTGGCACTGTCAGCTCCCACCATCATATCTTTTGGGCTTGCCCGGTTATTGGGGATTTTTGGTCTGGGATAAGAGACTCTGTGGAACAGGTCTTACAAGTGGCTGTCCCAGCCAGATATACAGAATGGGTGCTGGGATTCCCTGCTGATTTGGGCCTTCCCCCCTCTCAGAAAGATACCTCCCCCTCTATTAAGGAAAGGTATAACAGAATGAATCATTTTTGTGAGATGGAAAGGTTAACTGCTCGAATACACCTTAAAGAAGGAAAATATTTAATGGTTTGGGGCCCCTGGCTGCAATGGGCTGCTGACAAGGAATGAAAGGATAAAATATAAATGTTGTACTTAAATGTTGTTGCTGCCTATCCATACCTATAGTGTTGGGGCCTGTGACTGCATCCTCCCCGGACAGCCCAACCTTGTTTGTTTGTAGAAGAAGTGGAGATCTCTTGTGTGGGCTCTGAGGCATTCTGACCCTGTCCCCCTCCCCGGTACTTTGGAGGGTGGCAAGATAGATGTATACACTCTGCCCCATCGTGCATCTTGAGCCTTGAGACATTGTAAAGTATAATGGACTTAAGGTCGGGTTATAGTCATATGAAAAGATACAGTCTTTGTAACTAGGCAACCACATTAGTTCATAGTTTCTTGTTATACAGGAGTTCCTGTTTTTTATTTATTTTATTTTATTTCATTTTTGTTAACCAGGTAGGTGCACTAGACAAGAAATTTTGCCTATTTTCAGGCACGACCCGGGAGGGTTACATATCAGAAACAGCAGATACACACCTACTCTCTCAGGTCCCAGGGTCCTGGGATACTAAAAGTACCTCCAACCCGCACCCTTATGGGGGACAGAGACTTCACTGCATGTGCTCCTAAGCTCTGGAACACCTTTCCTGAGCAGGTTCGCACTGCCCTCTCCCATCAACGTCTTCGGGCATCCCTGTGGGAGCATCTGAAGCTGGCCTCATGCTGCAAGCGTCATAAGCCTCCCTAGCGCATTGTCCTAGGTACTATTACGCCACAATCTCCTGTTACTGGAACACCAACTGAATCAATATCGGTTTGCTGATTTTGCTCCAGCTCTTCCTTATGCACTTGCCAATGCTACAGATGTTCAATGTTGCTTAATGCTTGCTCACTATGTTTTCTGCCACTTCCTGTCTTACATATGATTCCTATCCTGCCTGTTTAATTTTTGTACTATGTTACAATATGTTCTGTTTACCTGCTACGCTGTATTGATGTATCTGTAATACCTGTTGTACTCTCCCCGGGTCGTTCCTGAAAATAGGCATGTAACTTGCCTAGTGTACCTACCCAGTTAACAAAAGCTAAATAAATAAATAGTGTCCACAACAGAATACAAAACATCTAGTCAGAAGGAAAATACAGTAACACATGACAATTTTGAATAGTTAGTAATTTATAGAAACTAAGTGACAAAGTCAGGCTAGATCATAGTATATGAACAGAGGGAACATCCCCTCCCCATTGTCTCATAGTTAATTATGTAACCCCTTTTTGTTTAATAGATATGCTGCACTGTATGCTGATCATATACTTGGAGTGTCTGATATCACTGTTTTCATTTATTTCTGTTGAATAAGGCTGAGTTGAAAAAAAAAAAAGAACTGCACTCCCATTTTTCTTCCCCTGCCAGTTATATATTTTTATATGCTTTTTTACCATATGTAGTTTTTTGTTCTTTTTTCCCCCAGTTTTTCTCCCCACCCGGGACCCCAGCAGACTCACGCATGCATGTAGAGGTGCACATGCATGCCAGGTACCAGCTCTGCCCCTTCTGCCCCACCCCTGGCGATCACCTGCTGTGCCTTCTGCTTCCCATCAGACCTCCACCCGATGGGAGCAGAACTACTGGGGGGCAAGCACACAACCCTCCCCAGGAAAGGAGAGCTGCCTCGCGGCAGCTCAATCCCACTCCTCATCCTCCCCCCCCCCCAACAACCTGGGCTTGTTCCCGAACCTGGATCACCAGCGAGGTGCGAGATGAGGTGTCCATTGCCTCAACCCTCAGTGCCACCAGGCCGGAATATTTTGATATGCTTTACTAATTTTTGATAAGTAAATAATGTAGCTTTGGGGTGCCCCCAGGTCTACATAGAGTTCTACCCTCATCACCAGTGACTGCTTTTTCTTTGCTTATTTCTAAGACATTCCATGACATCAGTTGCACCATTCCATGCCATTCATTTGAATGACCTAGACTGGTGTTATCGATGTCATGGAATGTTAAAGGGAATTGAAAATATGTTGTTTTTATTTTAATATACTGTAATTGTAAATTTGGGCAGGGATGAAGTCTGTTTAATCACCCCAGTGTATTGTTTTCTGGTTGGTTTGAAAGAAAAAATTACTCACTGCAGTAATCTTCTTTCTTTCATGAGGTCCTTTAGCATCAGTAACTTTTTGCACTTAGCTGGCTAGGTGCAATTGCCCCGGAGGTGTGCCTTTAAGAGATTTTTTAAAGAGCGTAGGGCTAGCCAATCAAAAGACAGGAGGGGGTGTGAACTGAGTGAAAGCTATTGAATGCTTCAGAATTTTTTTAAAGGAAAAACGAGGGCAAATGCCATGAAAAAGAATTAACAGGATTCAAAAAACATGCAAATGTCCAAAAGTGGAAATAGAAACAGCAACACTAGGTAAAAACTCAATAACAAACGCCAAATTTGGTAAAAGGTGACATAAGAGCCCTTCTCCGACAGGTGAACCGGGAGGAAGGGTGGGAGCTTACTGATGCTAAAGGACCCCATGGAAGAAAGAAGTTTACTGCAGTGATTCATTTTTTCTTCTTACCCCAGGAGTCCTTTAGCATCAGTAACTTTTTGCAGACCATCAAGCAGTACCAAGTGGGAGGCGAGCAGATAACCTACTTAGGAAAGAGGCTCTGCACAACTGCCCTGCCAAATCTGGCATCAGATGTGGTCTGCACATCCAAACTCTAGTGTTTCACAAAGGTGTGCACAGATTTCCAGGTAACTGCTTTGCCGACATCCAGTAGGGGAATGTCCCTTGCTGCTGCAAGTGAGGCTGCAGTGACCCTAGTGGAATGGGCCCAGAGCCCCACTGGAGGTTGTTGACCAGCTTTCTCATTGCAGAATCTAATACAAGAGACCAACCAATGAGAAATAGTTCTCTTGGTAGCTGGTCTTCCTCTGCCTACATCCCTGTAGGTGAGGAACAACTGAGTGGAAGAGCCTCTGGACTGTCTAGTATGCTCTAGGTAGTGAAAGATGGCTCTTTAGACATCCAAGCTGTGGAGATTTTGCTCACCAGTAGTAGATGGCTCAGTAAACAAGACAGTCAGAGTAATGGATTGGTTCAAGTGAAACTCTGAAACCAGCTTTGGCAGAAATTTCCTATTTGTCCTGAGCTCAACTTAATCATTGTGGGGGATGATGTAATTCGGCTCAGTGCACAGGGCCTGTAGCTCTGAAATCCTCCTAGCAGACCTAATGGCTACCAGGAAGATGGTCTTCCAAGTTACAAACTTGATGTGGTCCATGGACATAGGCTCGAAAGGTGGATTCATGAGCCCATCTATGCAAAAGTTCAGGCTCCAAGGAAGAACTTGCTCCCTGGTTGGAGGCTGGAGATGCAAGAGGCCTTTGAAAAATTGTTTAAAAACGTCATGGGAAAAAAATAATTTCTTCTTTCCCACCGAAAGGTAGGCTGAAATTGCTGCCAGTTGTAGCTTGAGTGAAGATGGTTTCAAGCCTGATGCCTGTAGGTGTACCAGGTAGTCTAGCAGCTGAGGGTCTGAAGATGATAGGGGTTCAACCTTTTCAGTTGTGCACCAGAGGGAAAACCTTTTCCATTTGGCTGCATAAGTCTTCTTAGTGTTCGGGTTTTTAGCCATCCTCAGTATCTTAAGAACCTGTTCAGAGTACTGTGAGGATGGAAACTCTAACTCCTCAAGAACCAGGCTTTGAGGTGAAAAGAGTGTACTGTATGTCTGGGTACTGCACTCATGTCTGAGGAAGGGTCAGCAGGGAGCGAGTTGGAGGCAGGTGAATGGGCATGTTGCAGGACATTGAGAGAAGGAGAGGGTACAAGGCTTGCCTGGGCCAGTCTGGAGCCACTAGGATCATGGATGAAGACTGCTGCCTGAGTTTCAGCAAAACCCTGAATATCAGGGGAAAGGGAAGAAATGCGTATAGGAACCTCCCTGACCAGTCCAGGATCAGGACATCTAGAGGAAGTGTTCCTGGAACTGGGGGCCTGCAACAGTACTGAGGAAGCTGAAAATTGAGAGGAGAGGCAAACAGATCCACATCTGGTGTGCCCCACTGCCTGAACACTGTGGCTAGTACTTGCTTGTTTAGTATTCATTCGCTCTGACCTTGACTGATGCAGCTTAGAGCATCCACCAGAGTACTGAGTTTGCCTGGGAGGTAACTAGCTGAGAGGCTGACTCCCAAGCAGAATGCTAGAGACCAGAGCTTCAGAGCTTCCAAACAGAGTATTCCTGATCTGGTACCACCCTGCTTGTTTATGTAGAACATTGCAGTAGTGCTGTCCATTCGAATTTGAACCACCTGCCTTTCTATGCTGGGAGTGAAAGCTTTGAGAGCTAGTAAGACTGCTCTGAGTTCTAAAAGATTTATGTGCAACTGTGACTCTTCTAGAGTCCAGTTGCTGCTTACTGAGGCACAGTCTAGATGAGCTCCCAAGCCCAACAGGGAGGCATCTGTGGTGATCACCTTTGTGGGAAGAGGAGCTTGAAATGGAACCCCTGCCTGCAAATTTGCAGGGTCCTTCCACCATAGCAAATTTTGGAGGAATTGCCCCGACACCGGTATTAACTTTGAAAATTTGTTGCTTCTCTGAGACCAGCGAGCTCTGCGGTAGGCTTGCAGGAGTCTCATCCTGTACCTGACCTCTGGGACTACTGCAGTCATAGAGGCCATATGTCCTAGAAGTTTGAGGAAATGTCTGGCTGGTCTTGGCTGTCCCTGGGCAAAAGAATCTGCCACTGAAAGGAAACTCTGAATTATTTCCTGTGGGAGGAAAGCATATCCCTTCCGAGTGTCCACCTGGGCCCCAATGAAGGTGAGCAGCTGGGTGGGTTCTGGGTGAGACTTCTTGAGATTTACCAGGAAACCTAGAGACTCCAGAGTGCATTCTGTGAGGGAAAGAGATTTCTTGACTTGGCAAGGAAACTTTCCTGCTATAAGCCAGTCATCCAGATAGGGGTAGAGAGTGACATCCAGTCTCCTGAGATGTGCTGCTACCACTGTGAGACACTTGGTAATGACTCTTGGGGCCGAGGACAGACTGAAGGGCACTGTGGTGAACTGATAGTGACCCGAAGGAAGTTTGAACCTGAGAAACTTCCTGTGAAATCTCCTTATGGGTATGTGGAAGTAGGCGTCCTTTAAGTCGAGGGGAGGCTAGCCAGTCACCCTGCTGTAAGGACTGTATGACCAGTGACAGAGTGACCATTTTGAATTTGGGTTTTTTCAGATGTTTGTTTAAATATCTGAGATCTTAGATAAGTCGCCACTCCCCAGTTTTCTTTTGTGTCAGAAAATACCTGGAGTAGAGGCCCTTGCCCTTCTCGTGGGTGGGGACCCTCTCCACTGCTTGTAAAGCCAGAAGGTTTTGTACCTCCATTTCCAACAGTGGTATCTGTGATAGTAACAGAGGTCTTGACACTTGAACTGTAATGACAGACCCTTCTCCACTATCTCCAGCACCCACTTGTCCAACATGATGAGGGACCAGTGTTGAAGATAGTGAGAGAGTCTGCCTCCAACCGGAAACGGAGAGGCGACCTGGACACTCACATCAGGACTTAGACTGAGAGGCAGGTGGCTGGGTAGAGGTGGATCTTCTTTGCCCTCTTCTGCCCCTGCCTCTGAAAGACCCCCTGTACTGGCTAAAGTCAGATTGGGGATAGGGACTGTAAGGCCTGGGAAAAACTTCTGCCCCTACTGCTCCGGGACGGGATCTCTGAGGGGTGGTGGGTTAAAACTCGAATGAATGACTCTGCCAGGAGGCCTTGTACTCCTCGACCTTTTTCATGTAGTCAGTGGTTCTGTAATCAAACAACATATTTTGATCACAAGGAAAATCCATGGCCTTGTTCTGAGTGTCTGTGGTCAGATTGGTTGTTCTAAGCCAGGCAAAGTGTCTCAGAGATATGGCATGGGCCATCGCCCTAGAGGCTGCATCATTATTGTCATCTGCCATGTGGAATTGGTACATAGTAGCTTCCAAGGCAGTTTTTGACGTATCTACCAGCTCCTGTACCATAGAATCTGATCTGTTGCAGGTGATAGCCTGGACAGATTTCCAAATGGCTTTCTGTTATTTGGCTGTGAATGCCATGTAAGAAGAAAGTCTGAGAAGCAGGGAAGCTGTGGCATACATTTTCTTTGCTATAAAGTCAATTTTCTTGGAATCCTTGTCAGGAGGAGAGGGCGACAAGGAGACACCAGCTTTCTCACAAGCTGCCTGCTGCACTATACTCTCATGGCTAGGGTGTGCTGACAGGAACTCGGTACCATTTTTAGACAATTTATATTTTCTCTCAAAAGCCGCTTATCAACCCCTAGTACTGAAGTGGGGTGTTGAAGCACCTTCATGGTATTTTTTCTAAATGCATTATAGATAGGGATGACCAGGGTCTTTGACGATGAAAGACCCTTCATCTCCCTATAATCTTCATCTTCATCGACATGCTGGTTGGGCTCCTGTGTAGGGAGGTCCAGGGTATCCAGCAAATTTTGTATAAATGAAAACATAGAGGAAGGATCCTTGTGGTCACCCGGAGGATCCCCAAGGTGAGGGTTCAGGGACTCCTGGGGCTCAAGGCCCTCAAAGTCCATGTCAGGGGCATCATATAATCAATCATCATCTGTATCACCCTCACAGTCTACAGAACAAAGAACTGTGGAAGAGTGCTTGCCAGCCCCAGTAAACAGAGGACCCATTTTTTGAAGGGTCTGAAACACTTGCCATGCTTTTTCCTTATCTTGCACTGACGGAAGAACTTGTGCAGTTTGTCAGTGCTTTGTTTTTTCTGAATGCTTTAAGCTGCCTGTTGTCTCACTATTGGCTTTCCCAGGAGCAACGGTAGCATACCTGTCTTAACAGAGTTTCTTTTTAGCCTCTTCATCAGAGGCTCGCTTGATCAAGCTTCCTTTTTTCGTCACTCTTTTTATTTTTCAGTTTGTGAGGAACTTCATCTTTGGAAGCTTTATTTTTTGACTGGGATCTGGAGGGTTCGTCAGCACCTCTGCTTTTGGTATTAGTATTTTTGAATGGCCCCTCATCAGAAACCTTTGATTTATTCTCAGCCATAATTATCAAAGGTTCATCTGCTATGTTCGCCAATTTAAGCAAAGCAAACCAGTTCTGGACCTATGAACTGAGTGCAGGTTTCTGTGAAAATGTCACCGGCCAGTCCTGCCCCAGTTAATAAACTCTGTCTATTACCGGTGCCTTTTTTTTTTTGGTTGTAAAACTGTTATCTATACCAGTGCCAATCTTAATAGAAAAACATTAATGCTCAACTGCGCACAGGTGGCTGCTAGACCCTTACGGACAGTCCTGACACAGATGATACCAAGGTCTAGTAATATAACAAAAAAGGTTTCCTCGTAATTGCCAATCTAGAGAGAAAAACCCCAGGCACTGTTTAAATCTGAAATCTACTGCAGGTGCCTCATGGTAAACCCTGCAAGGGCTGAGGTAAAAAACAAGGCAACTGTCCCCAATTCAACGGTTCCCACAAGCAATTAGTCAAACATGAAGGAAACCATTGAAAATAAACACCCGCGATAAAATTAGGGTTTAAAGTAAATAGTCGCAGTAAAAATAAAGTCTAAATAGTACCGTCACACTAAAAATAAAAAATTTTCGATGCGCTAATGAAAAAATAAAAGTTGTCACTCGGCACACTAAAGGAAAAGATATATGAGGAAAATTTTACCTAGATAAGCACTAGGAGGCTGTCAACAAGGAAAGTTGGGAGACACCTCAGAGGCAATACGCTCAGTCCAGCGGAGAAAAAATTCTGAAGCAGTCAACAGCTTTCACTCAGTTCACACCCCTCCTGTTTTTTAATTGGCTAGCCCTATGCTCTTTAAAAAATCTCTTAAAGGCACACCTCCGGGGCAACTGCACCTAGCCAGCTGAGTGCAAAAAGTTACTGATGCTAAAGGACTCCGGGGGTAAGAATAGTACTTTTTTTTGTTTAGGCCTCCATATTAATGCAGAATTTTCTCACCCAATATTCCTTTTTTAATTATTTGGCAGATCTAGAACCTAGTGACATCAGTTAAGTTGATGACTACAGTTAAGTGGAACACAATTACTGCGCCGATTTCACAGTGTTCTGCTTCATTTGTAGTCTTACATGTGACATGGAGGGATGACTCCAACACACTCCTTCTGAGTATTGGATTTTCCTGGGTGACACTCACCCCCTCTTAGACTTAAAATATGTTTGCAGTCTGCCTTCTGCCTTGCACACTGAGGCAGCTTCATTCTTGTGATGAACGATGCCCCTCCCCGGGGGAAGGAAAACATCCAATTGGATGCTCAGTCCTCCTCAGTCAGTCTCTGCCCCTGATATCCTGATCTAGGGGCTTGAACTCAGGTCACCAAAATGCTGAGTAGTTTCACACTGCTTGGTACCATGGAGCTGGCATATAATGTATCATATTGTCAGACTCATGGGTGCCAGAACATGAGAAAATGTGTGTGTGTGGGGATGGGAGGGCTGATGTTCAAAAGGATACTTGGTAAAAAGGGCAGTTCACACCCACAAAAGCAAATTGTGAAATAATTTCTTGAGTCCTTGGTCCAAAGAATTCAAATGGTAAAAAATGATCAAACTCATCCTCATATCAAGGCAGCTCCAGCAGTTGCCTTAACACAGCGGTGAGTGTTACCATTTATTTATGCGGAATCCATATGACCATAGACTTCAGAAATGACTTGCAGGTTCATGTGTTTTTATTGAAAGGCACACAAGAGCCTAATTTCAACTGTACATTTGTGTTTCCAAATGAGCAGCTCTTTATTAGTACAGCAACATTTGTCACACAAGCAACAAAATCTTTCTGTAAATTTAGTTACAGAAATGATACAAGGGGAAATCTACAAACAACAAATCATCAGACTCCACAAGACGGCCATCAGTTATTTAGATCTTCAGGGACTGGTATCCAAGAGACTTAACAGAGAGACTATACTGTAATAACTTGCTTGCTGATAAACAATGGAAATGGATTTGAACTAATTGCATCTTCCCACAAACTGGATAGTCTAGGAGTGATTGCTTGGAAAGTTGCTACTATTTTTTTTAAATTTCTGATATAGAAAGAAAGTATTATAAAATATATTCTGACAAATGCTCAAGAGTTTCTAGAGTGCCAAAACCTGACCACATACTCAAAACCAGGTATGCAGTAGCAATCTGTGACAATATTGAGAGTGCTTGGTAAAATGAGGACAGATTTAGGAATAGAAATAAACATTTAATTGTTTTTTTTCTTTCCAACTCTTTTTATGGCTTTCCTGAGCCAGTGGAGATATACCTCATATTTGTGACCCCCCCCCCAATGATCACCAGGCTTACCTGCCACCTGGGACACCAGAATAACCCATCTGATGGGCCTCCGGGGGGGGGGGAGAAGAGAGGAGAGGAGAGACTGTGCTATTCTGAGGCAGGGTTTGTGGTGGGCAGGAGTGTTCAGAAGGGGCAGGCTTCTTGCTGTGTGGGCCACAGGGGTTTTCTCTTTCAGTATCCCTCAGTGGCACAAACAAGCAATGACGTCCATTGGGTGCATTCCCACACCCACCGTGCTGACATATGCCGTGCCACCAATTCTCCAGCTGATATTTTCTGTTGGTGCACTGACCCTCAGTCATTGCTAGGGGTCAGAATGTTGCCAGAGCACCATACCCTTCCACCCCGGAAGAAGGCAGCTGTCTGATGGATGCTTGATTCTCTTCCCCTGGCCAGCCATTCATTGCCCTAGGATCATTTCCAAACCCTGGTCATTGGCACCACAAGCAGTAGTATTACTGCTGCACCAGTGGGCCAGCAGTATTTAATTGTTATACTACCAAATATCTTTAATAAAAAATAAACACTTTTCCAGATAATCTTTTGCCATGTGGCTATCAACAAGATTAGCTGACAAAAATACAAAGAAACGTCAATCTTCTATTCTGATCATTGCAGTAAAGGACTGTTATTACTAGTAGGTGACCACAAATTCATTCTGAACAGGAGGAATGGTGGAGCAGGATGAATAAAATGTATTGAAACAACAGAGATAGCATGCCCTGGGTTGAGGAGGTGGTGCAATGCAAGGTGGCCAGCCTGAAAGTAACAAGAACAAAAGGCTATGTACTCCCAAAGTACTGAGAATTAAATAAACACTGCTCCTCCAACCAGTGAAGACCCTGTGTGGGTTGAAGTGCTGGGGCTATGGGCTTAGCTGGTGGTCCTTTATGCTTACAATAAGGCACATTTGAGCATGTAGCAGTGTATGTTATTTTATTCGCAGTACTTTCTGAGTGTATCGCCTTTCGTTCTTGTGAATAAAATGTATCATATGGAGAAACTGACATGCACTGTGAGGCTGCAGAAGGAAGCTTTTGACAATAAATGGACAGTATGAGTTATATTTATCATCTCAGAAATGAACACTGTACAACCATGGCACTTTCTGTAACCTAATACCCCTGGCCACGCATATGGAGTCATGGGTCGAGGGGGAAGTGATCGCTGGCCAGACCAATCAATCTTTCACGGATTGCCAGGGGGTGCATAGGCACTATGGAAGCCAACAGGGTGGCAAAGGCTTCACACCCCTGGAGCTGCACAATGGATGTCTTGGCATCTTTCAGGATTCTGTGTAAAGTGAGTTGGTTTGACTTCCTGCCCCTCGTGGTCAGGTCAGGTCAGTGAGCAGCTGTGCATACCTGTATTGGATTAGGTGCAGAGAGAGCAGAACATTGGTTCAATCATTACAGCTGCAGAGCTCTCTGCATGGGTACAGGGGCCTCCATGGTACGTGCAGGTCCTTCAGACATATATGAGGGTGCATCTAGAGCTTCATGGGCTGGGCCCACAAAGTAACTTTATCTTCATGGAAGTATTTTGAACTTCCTGTCAAAGTGTGAGATTTTCTTCAAACACATGTCAGGAATTGATAAAAGGACACAATTTACTTCGAGTAGTTTGCTTACTATATGTGGCAGCCAGGTCATGAAACAAGCACTGCCCACCCCTCTTCCCTCCCTCTCCTATACTCTGTCTTGACCCTCCCCATCCCTTCTTACCTTCCCTCTTCCCTTCCCCAGCTCTCCCCACCCTCTCTACCCTCCCAACATAATAAAACACAATTGGTCTGAGTTAACGGACTTATTTTTGAATATGATGACTCAAACAAATCCTGTACCACTGAAACAAGAATTCAGTGACTGAGCAGAACATTGACATTGAGAGTTATGCAGTCTTGCAGAGTACGGAAGAAGCGGGTCTAAAAGCAGACCACATTCCTTATTCTGGAAATTCGTTTTGTAGAGGATGGGTGAGTGCATGGCTAATGGGGATGGTGACAGTTGTTTAAATGGGATGATGATATGCACTTTTAGGTATCAGCCTGTCAAAAGCTCCCATTTAAATTGTGAACTGGGACGCACACAAAAATGACAAAGGAGACCATGATTGCTTCCCTCCTGGCCTTGCATGCATTTAAGAAACACTTTGAATGCTCATGAATAAAAGGGGTATGTGGCCAGACTCATTTCATTGTGTTAACAAAACGCACTTCATAATAATTTTAGCACCTGAAAACAATTTGGTTCACATAATTAGTTGCATATTTTTGTTCTTTTGTGAACATAATGTAAATTGCAAAACTTCTGCAAAGAAAAGAAAAACTGATGAATGTCCCAATGTGGTCCAAAAGAAAACAAAAAAACAGGACACCATCAATTGACACAAAAAGCCAACTTCTGTTTACCTTCCCCTTTGGTTTCTCCTTTGAAAATCAAGCCCGTATTTGGCTCATTTATGTCCAAATGTCAGAGTGACAGCAGGAGCAAGGAAAGGTTGCTCTCAGGCTATCAGCACTCATTAATTGTGCATTAATTGATTAAGGGATTTGCATCACTCAGCCATCAGCTGTGGCCTGCAGCCCCTTAATGCCTTGGTCTGCTGGCTTCAGGAATAAGAGGAGAAAGAACTGTCTCCCCTCCCCTCCCGGACAAACCTCTCATGTTTAAATTTACAAGTTAAAATTGCTCATGAAGCTCAGCGGCAGTTTCGTCTTTTAATTACACTTTCTGACCTTTTTATTGTGAATAAAGGATAATTATCTAAACTCCCTGGAGCTGTATGGGCACCCAGCAGAGGCGAATGTTTGTTCAGCCTTTGCAGGGATCAGTCCACATGTTAAAGGTCACCATTAGTTGAATATTGGCTTTAGCACCCACAGGCACTCAGTCCCCAGTGAGTAAACTGTGACCTGTTGTACAGAAAGTTCTAAACAATCATTGAACACCTTCTCTCTTCCATGCAGGGACTTGTGTAAACATTACAGGACAGGACAGATTTCCAGAATTCTACTTTTTTTCCCCTCAGTTGTTAGGATAGTTCTTATAAATCAGAATTGCTGAAGTTTACCCCTCAAGTAGGCCTCGTATAATGATGAGGAGAGTGTATTTAATATTAATATTTTGGTACCCAATATACCCATAATGCTTTTCCACATGTTATACTGCAGCTACACCCTTCCTCCAGACAGAAGACTGGGAAAGTGAATGCCTTCACAGTTGATACCAAAAGTGAAAAGCAGCAGAAGAGTGTGGGTTCTAGCCTCACTTCAGGAACATGGGGTAAAGTCCATAACTGACAATGTAGTGCAGTACATAGGAGTGCTACACTGCTGGGATACCATAGTCATTTGGATGAGATGTGAAACAAAGGTCCTTTCTGTCAATCTCTGGTCACTGTTCAGGTGGAAGTTAAAGAACCCATGGCCCTTATCAAAGAAGAATAGTAGGTGTGTTTTACTGAATAAATGAAGTGTATACAGTTGGTCACGAAATATCAAAATTAAGTTTAACCCTGATAAGTGTGTGGTAATGCATTTTATCCATGATAACTTCAACACTAAATACAAAATATGGGGAGAAGAATTAAGGGAATGAAGTTGTGAAAGAGATTTAGGAGATTAAAGTAGCAGTGCAATTAAAAAGGTTATTCCAAAAAGCTAATTTTCTGCTATGGTTATGAAAAATATTGGCAGAACTGTTGATTTGGGTTTCTGGACGCTTCCTAAGCTGTGCACTGTATATTTGCATTTTTGTCTGGATTCTTAACCCTCTTCAGGTCTTCAGTACTATTTATATGCAAAAATAAGGTGGCCTTCATTTTCTTGAGAAATAATTATTTTAAAACATTCATAAAATTCTTAAACGTTAACAGAAACAGAAACTTTCGCCACCACAATAAACTGAAAAGCATCTGGCATTGATTAGGCAAAAGAAAAGGTGGAGTCAAATTCTAGCCCATTTTCATTGCACTGCTGCTTTAAGGTAGAAGAAACCCTCAGGCATACAAAGCAGTGTAATGAGGTGGTCATTAGATGCTCCAAAATTCTTGCAGGTATAAGGAAAACTATATCTAGCAGAGACAGAGAGGTGATATTGCCAATTTACAGAGCAATTATATGGCCGTATCTGGAATACTGTGGTCAATTCTGGTCACCTCAGAATAAGGGAGATGTTGTAGGACTGGAAAGAGTGCAGAGAAGAACAACTAAAATGATTAAAGAGAACAGGAAATTACTTCTAATTTATAACTTTTTATAATGTACCTATTTTTTTAGAAATTATATGCATATCCCTACGTTATCCTTATTTAACTGTACCTGAATAAAAAGTGATGTGAAAACGAGTTTTAACTATGTCACGGTTTGTGTACAGAACTCTGAGCATAGTTCTGATAGATCAACAGCTTATGCTTAGCATTCTATTCACAAACTGTGGCACAGTAAAATCTCCACATTACGAGTTTCATAAAGAGCACTGTGAAGAATGTTGTCCATAAAAAGAAAACAATTGAAAACACAGATTTTCACATCAGTGTGTATTCAGGTACAGTTACAAATCAACCACTTGAAGATTTGAATTTCATTTCCATTAACAGTAACATTACTAACTGCTGCCAATTAACACACATTTTATGTCCCCGAGACTAAGTTATAAAGAAAGATTAAAAAACCTGAGACTGTATAAGTTAGACATGAGAAGGCTCTGAATGGATTTAATAGAAGTCTATAATATTATTCCAGGTGATATCTTCAGATTATTTCTGCATCTAAAATTTAACAATACTGAGAAAATAACCAGGGGACATACACACCAAATGAATGGAAATCATTTAGAACATAAAGAAGAAACTGGTTTTCTCAAAGGGTAGTAACAATATGGAACAGTCTATCTGACATAGTAGTGGAAAGTGAAAACCTAAATATTTTTAAGAAAAGACTAGGCAAAGATTTAATAGATGAGGAAACACATGGTTATCTCCATTAATTTAATGCCAGACAAGCAGGACAGACTCTGCCTCCTCTTGTCCGTAATATCCTACATTCAGGTACCCTGTGAAAAGGAAAGATAATAAAAAAAACATAAAAATATTCAAATGACACAACAGAGCATAAACAAAACTAACCAAGTGTGAAAGTGCTTGTGCTGTAGTACTATAACCATTTAAACGCTTCACAGAGTTTCTTCAAAACATTAGGTTTTAATACTAGAGTTTCTCATTCATAAAGCAGCATAACATTATGCTTTATAAGACACCTTGCAGTAGCTGTATTACAAAGTAACTGATGATAAACGAATCTGCATCTTGTCTGCCATAGAAAAAAAAATGTATAAATTGCAAAATAAGTCTCGAGTTCTTTTTTCCCATTTAATGGAATGTATCCCCAAGTGTCCTTGAACAATCCCTAATATGACACAGAAACATAGAATTTGTTGGCAGATAAGGTCCAATTGGTCCACCCAGTTTTTCCATTTTTCCCTACGGACAGTATCACCACAGACCATACTTGATCTCCGGCTCTTTCTCTGCCCCCCCATTCCTTTCCACTAAGATTCTCTTATGCCTATCCCATGCATTCTTGAACCCCACCACTGTTTTTGCCCACGCCACCTTGGTTGGTAGGCTGTTCCAGGAACCTACTACTGAAAACTCAAAACTGATAACCCACTGGTTGGTCTAAAACTGAGCTTCAGTTTTCAAATGCTTATTTGATAAAAAAAAAACACAATCAGAATAAGGCCTTTAAAAAGGCAGAATGGAATGGTCTCCATACTCATTTCACTCGTTAGCTTCCCCACCCCAGACAAATATGTTAATCAGAGTTAGAAAACTAGAGATATGCTCCACTGACATCATAATTATTTGGATGGTAAATAAATTATGCAACCCCCCCCACACACACATGGGCACTCACCTATGAGAAGATGCCAGTAACTATAGATTATACTCAGCTATATAGCAAAGCCTAGAGTTTTATTTATTTGGCATTTTCAACACCGGAATAGCTTTGTTTAGGTGCATCACCTCATTTTCAAGAGGGTCATAGGATGGCATCTAAAACAGCAGTAGTACATTTTACATACTACTTAGCATAGGTATGTACAGTTTGCTACACAGATAAAATAGTTTGGATTCCATAGCTATGAAGGTATAACATATACATTAAGAATGTATGGCATTAATTTACGGAACACCATAACTTTAAATAAGAACACTGCCTAGTATAATGTGTAATGGATCTAAGCCCAGTCTGAAAGTGGTATTTGAGGTTTATTAATTATATGTTGTTGAGAACATAAGTGTACCCAAGAAGTACTGGTCTTGCTTGAGTTGCTTCGGAAATAGTATACATCTTTTAATAAAAGCTAAAAGATGGATGATGGATAGAAGCCACACTTTGCTGAGAAGATGTGGTTTTCAACAAAAGTTTTGCAATTCTATAACAGCCTAGATACACATTTCAAATGAAACTGCACAATACCAGTTTGGTGTCTCTCTCTCTAAATATATATATATATATATATATATATATATATATATATATATATTATTTTTTTTTACATATACTAACATACTAAAATGCCAGCAGAATAGGCCTAACTGTCTTTTGTGTCTGCTCATTTGGTCAGCCCCCACCCTGGGAGCTGACCTTGCTGCCCCCCTCGCCCTCTCTGGTTTCTCCCTTCCCAGTCCAGGATATTCTTGTTGCACAGGACTTTGCTTCCAGAATCCTTCCCCTGTACCTGTCCCACCCCCTCTTGAACCCCTCCACCATCTCTGCCTCCACCAGCCCCTTGGGCAGCACATTCCATGGCTTCATTCCTCCCTCTTAGTGAAGTAGCACCTCCTCCTTTCTCCCCTGAATCTCCCCCCTCCAGCTTCCACCCATGCCCTCTAGTTGCCCCTCTTCCTTCAGAACACGCTTGACTGCTCCTCCCCTATTTACCCTTCATGTACCTGAAGACCTCTACCATGTCCCCCCGGTCCCTTCTCTCTTCCAATGTGTACATATTTAGCTATTTGAGCCTCTCCCCATAAGTCCTGTCCCCCAATTCCCAGATCATTTTGTTTGCCCTCCTCTGGATCCTCTCCAGGAGTTCAATGTCCCTCTTTAAGTATGGCCTCCAAAACTACACGCAGTACTCGAGGTGAGGCTACCAAGCAGTTATACAGAGGAAGTATCACTTCCCTCCTTCTGGAGGTGATCCCCCTAGTAATGCATCCCAGCATCCTCTTGGCCTTGGCCACTGCCCTCCTACAAGTCTCAGAGTTGTTCATCTTGACATCCACCACCACCCCCAGGTCCCTCTCAGCCATTGAGACTTGTAGCACTCCCCCCCCCACCCGGGTGTACACTTGGCCCAGGTTTCTGGCTCCCAGGTGCAGTACCTTGCATTTCCCCTGCATTGAACCTCAGCTTCCACTTTCTAGACCACCTTTCCAGAGCCTCCGGGTCCCCCTGTACGGCCACCCTGCCCTCCTCCCCATCCATCCTGCCTCTAGTTTTGAGTCATCCGCAAAGAGACTCATCTCACTCCTGATACCCTTCCTTATGTCAGAGACATAGGCGTTGAACAGGAGGGGCCCAAGGACCGATCCTTGAGAGACTCCACTAATGACCCTACTTGGGGATGAGACTATCCTGTCAATCCAGTCCTGGTGCCAATTTCCAATCCTTCTGATCATCTGGTTCCCCATCCCCATTTCTACCAGCTTATCCAACAGGCCCCCATGAGGAACAGAGTCAAACGCCTTGCTGAAGTCAAGAAAGAGGAAATCCACCAGTCTACCCAGGTCCAAGGCACTTGTCACCCAGTCACAGAATTCCACAAGGTTTGTCTGACATGATTTCCCTGGGACAAATCCATGCTGCATATCGTCCAAGCACCCCAACTTTTCCAGGTCCCCCCCCCAGCCTCTCCTTGACAATGCCCTCCATCACCTTGCCCACAACCGATGTCAGGCTGACAGGTCTGTAGTTCCTTGCCACCTCCCTTGTTCCCCCATTGTGGATAGGCACTATATGTGCCACCTTCCAGTCCTGGGGCACCCACCCTGTCTTCAGAGAGATGCTGAAAAGCTCCGCCAGGGGTTTTGCCAGGACATCCGCCAGTTACTTTAGCACTCTGGGATGTAATTTATCTGGCCCCAGTGCTTTCTATGTCTTAAGGGGCCTGAGTGCTTCCCTCACTCTCTCTGCCATGATTTCCACCTCCGCTACCTCAACCCCTGCTTTGCCTTCCCCCCTCCTGCCAGTGATGGCCCCCCCCAGACCCGCCGATCGGTAAGGGTCCCCCCCTCCTCAGTTTCACCGTCTCCTCCCATGTATGATGCAGCCCCCCTTTTTCTTTGTGAAAACTGAGGCAAAGTACTCATTTAGTACCTCAGCCAGCTCCCCTGGGTCTTGTGCCCATCCATCCCATTTTAATCCTGCTAATCTGCCCCTTCACCCTCTGCTTTCCCCAATGTATCTAAAGAACCCCTTGTTCCCTCTCCTAATTTCCCTGGCCAGGTTCTGCTCCTTCCTTGCCTTAGCCACCCTCACCACCCTAGTGGCCCTTCTGGCCATCAGCTCATACACCCCTCAATCCCTTTCACTCCTTGAGCACTTTAAATGCCTATAAGCCGCCTTCTTTCCCCTCACCACCTCCTGAACCTCCCTGGTTCACCAGCAGGGTTTATGGGCCCTACCACATTTTTGTCTTACTCTTGTACAGGTGCTGGTAGCATCCTGCACACCCCCCCCGATGATTTCCCACCTACTGTCAGCATCCATGTCTGGCCCAATTCCATCCAAATGCTTCTTAAGGATCCTTCCCATTTCCTTGAAATCCACCCCCCTGAAGTCAGTTACCTCCGTCTTTGTGCAGCCTTCTACCCCTCCTAGGGCCAGGCAGAACCAGACCATGGCATGGTCGCTCCCCACCAAGGGGTCCCTTCCCTCCAGGCCCCCAATCTGGTCACTGTCTGCCAGGACCACATCCAGTATCCACACCTCCCTGGTCGGTTCCCCCACCTGCAGAGTTAGGAACGCATCCTGAAAGGCATCCAACAACCTCTGTTCCCTGGCCACCAAGGATGTCACAGTCTCCCAGTCCGTTCCTGGCATGTTTAAGTCAACACCACCACCTTTCCCCTGCCCAAACTGCAGTGTCTCCTCACATCTGCCACTAGACTCTCCTCCAGCTCCTCCGCCAGCGTGGGTGGTCTATACACTGCTCCTATTTTAACTCTCTTGCCCCCCCCAGTTATCAAGGTGACCCAAATTGCCTCCACAGTTCCCTCCACCTCCTCCACTCCTCCTATGCCAATGCAGTTTTTGACTATTATTGCTACCCCTCCTCCCCTTCCCTCTCCCCGTCCTTCCTGAACATGGTGTAACCTTCCAGGTTCAGGTCCCAGTCATGCCCTGCAGTGGCCCAGATCTCAGTGACTGCTGCCACATCCACCTCTCCCTCCATTAGCAACACCTGGAGCTCAGGCATTTTATTGCCCAAGCTCCTGGCATTTAGCAGGACTACGTTCCACCCTTTCCGTATACTTCCATTTCCCCTGCTCATGTTCCCATGGGGATTCTGTCTTCTCCCAGACAACACCTTACCAGTCGGTCTCTTCCCACATTCTTCCAACTCCCCAGGGGGGTGGAGACAGATTCCCTCCTTTATCGTACCCCCTTGACAGCCCTTTCTCCCATCCTTCCCCCTTCACAAGTTTAAGCCACACCTTTCACCAACAAACCCCTCTATTTTCAACTTAAGGATTTCCTTCCCTCCCTTCCAAACTGAGATGGAGCCTATCTCTAGCATATAGCCCCTCATCCTCACAGGTCTGCTCCCAATCCCCCATCAACCCATACCCTCTGGCCCCACACCACTCCCTGAGCCACTAGTTTATCTCCCTAATCTTTCTCTTGTGTTCCCCACTAGCCCTTGGCACCGGCAGGATTTCTGAGAAGGAAATCATGCATTCTGTGTCATAGCAGTCCCTGGCAAGCTCCTGAACCTTGCCTGTATCTCTAGTTCACTATTTCCTCAATGTCATTTATTTTCAGGTGGACCAGTATGTTGGGAATCTCCACAATCCTTTGCCAGCTGATATACCTCATGCTTGGCCTTGTGCACCATTAGTCCAGGGAAGCATTTTGTTCTAACTGGGCAGGCTATCCCCTCCCTATCCAATTTGATACCTCTGATCATGGAATCCCCCAATAGGAGCACTCTGACCGCCCCTTTTCCTCCATACCCCCCTTCCATGTCCTTCATTCTTTCTACTGGTCCCTCCCCTCAGCCAGCTCCTTGCTCCTCCCCCTATCTGGGTGCCACCTGCTGCCCCCTCCTTATTTACCCTGGCCTCCCCCCTCTCTGATCCTGATACTCTTCCTCCGAGGTTTCCTTCTGTACCCTCACCCATCACTGCTCACGACTGGTCCTTCCCCCCATCTGCTATACTTGCCTGGCTCATCCTCCCTTCTTTCTCATCTCCATTCAGCCCCTCCTTGCCTGTCATGCTCCCCTGGTCTAAACCCTCAGCTCCCTTTGCTGTATCCTCCTTGTACTTCTGGTCCCTCTCCTTGCCCTTTCCTCCCAACTGGTCCTTCTCCTTGCACTTTCCTTCCTCTACCCCCTTCTCCTCCTGATCTGATCCCCTGCTCCCCCTGTTCTCCTGCATTCCAAGTTCCCCCCTGTTCTTCCTGCTATCCGGTCCCTGCTTCCTGCCCCCACTCCCCTTCCATCTCTAACTGCTCCTGTCATGGCTACATCACCCCCCTCATCCTCAAGCAGAAGAAGAGAATTGAAGTGGTTACTGAGCTTAAGGTCCGATCCACCTCCCCCCATTGCTTCCTTCTGTCCAGCCCCAGCCATCTGCCTACTTCCCTGAGAATGTCCTCCCTTTGGTCTCCCTCTGTGAGGGTCCCCAGATACCTGTCTGCTTCCTTGGTAGTGTCCTCCTTTTGAGCCCCCTGTCCGGGTCCCTATGTGACCCCAGAATACTCTCCTGCACTCCTTTCCCTATGCCCCTGCCCATAGTGCTTTGTACAACCCCATAGGAGAGCTCCTGCCCTATTCCCCAACCATACCACCCCTCTCCCTCCAGCTGTCTCCTAATCCCTCAACCTCCTCCCTAAGCTGTGCCAGCTGGTAGCACACTGGGAAACCACTGAACTTCCAAGCCCAGTCCAGTATCATGGCCGCCCCACACCCTGTGCACCCCACCACCCTCCCAAAGATGCCGGCTCTAATGACGTGTGGTCCCATCCCCCTCCAAGTAGGTTTCCTTGGGTGACCCACCAGGTTCCCCACTAGTCCAAGATACACCACTAATCAGGTCACCTACTAATCCTAGATACAGTCCCACAGTAAACAGGTACCCCCGTTACGACGTGCAGTACTACACAGTAAACCTTTATGGGAAGTGTACAACTCCCTAAGCTCCTCTGTCCCAGCCTTTAAACCCAACCCCCAGTGGCTAGAACTACATGAGCTGCACCTGAAGCCTTTTCCTCCAATTGCAGGGCATGTGGTCCCCTATAAATGAGCTGAGCTCTGGGAAGGGGGGTGGGGGAGGGTGGTATTAGGGCCTACACCCGACTCTTACAAGAGTGTATCAGCCCTGTCTCTGCCCCTCACTGCACCTTTGAAAGCTTTGTATTCCTTTTAAGTACAGTTATCCAGGCTGCAGCAGCAATGCAGCAAAAAATGTTTTCCAAAAAGTTAGTTTCAGCTACAATTGATAAAAATATTAGCATACTTGTCATATCTACTTTTCTAGGCACCTCCTTTGCTGCACACCATGAGTTATTTTAATTTTCTCTGTCATAATCCTTGCCATGTCTACAATGCTATTTATAAACCAAATGTGGTGACTTCATTTTTTTCTTGAAAAAAAAAATACTGTATTAAAACATGTATAAAAGGCTTTCTGGTAGTGCTAAAAATGTTACCATCTAATACAACTGGAAGATGCCTGTAATCTTTTATAGTGAAAAACAAAGGTAGGGTCATATTTGTTGCCTGATTTTGTTACTCTTTTGCTTTAAAATATATCTGATATAGGGGCACAGGTAACAGGAAATTTTAAATGTATTTCACCTGAGTCTTGTGGAGTGCAAACTCGACTTAGCTGTAAACCCTATCCAACACCTAAATGACATCTCTGGCAAGCATTAAGCTTAGGTACGTTTCCTTAGTAGTGCAACCATATGGTGACCACATTGTTTAAATTAATACATTAAAGGATAAACACTAACAACATTAAAGCAGCACCTATGGGACATGTGGAATAGACAAGTTACTTGCTGCAAGAAACCAAAGCATATCCAAATGTGTCCAACTAACTGAAATACAATGAAAAAAAAGACACATTCAGTGTGTTTACTGGCTCCATATGGACAAAGTAAGCAAGATATAAACTCACACCTTTCAACCTACTAACATTATGTGCTGTACTAAAAATGAAAATGTTGTCAGGTCATTTTGTTGTGGGTTCCGTGTAGCTATCTGTTTTTTCATCTTTTGCACATTAAAGAGCAAGTATACTGCCTGGGATTAATAATAACTTTCAGAAGAAGCTAGCTATCTTTTCTTATATGTGAGGCTTTTTTCTTTTCTATTTTGCTAATTAGAATAATTTATGCCTGACAGTACTAGGTGTGATTAGTGGAACAAAATTCTACCTGGAGGCTGACATAGTCTGTTCTCTTCCTCCCTATACATCATCAGCATTGTGACCTCACTGACTGTGACATCACTGAGAACCAAGAAGAACCATTCTCCTGCTGCTTGCTTGGTAAATTGTGACACATATTACCAATCAGTCAGCAGGGCTTGTGATGTAGCAATGAGTGTGATCACATGGTGATGATCTTATAGATAGATAGATAGATAGATAGATATTTTTATTTATATAGCACCCAATTCCTGAGACTCTGGGCACTGTAACAATAGAACCACAGTTCAGTATTATTTAAAATCATCCAATATATATAATTAAAAAAAATGTACATACAAAGTTTCATTTTATCTATAAATAAAATCACATTATAAAAGCTAATTCAAATAGGTATGTACTTACTAGGAGGAACAAAACTAGATATGTCTGCTTCCAGGTAAAGCAGTGCTTTTCACATCACAACCAGTACTATTAGGTATACAGCTATCTAATGAGCAGATAGAGAAAGAAAAGCACTTCAGAAATAAAACATAATAAAGGACTACTTGTAAACATTACAAAAAATAAATAAATCTGCCTGCTATTTAATTTTTGGTGCTACTAGCTCTGTAATAAAATGAAGCCATGTTGCTGATCTAGATCCGTTGTCCTGGAGTGTTATTTTATTGTGTTGGGTGCATAACTATTTGTGATGGGAACACCAGAGAAGCAATCAGGAAGTGGGTGCGATACAGAGCAGGGGTGCGGGGAGAACCAGGAAATGAAGGTCTGTGGGTAAAAGAGCTGCACAATGCCAGGCAGAGGGTGGGGGTCAGGGAAAGAGCAAGACAGACAGATGAAGCATTGGGATCTTACGCAAACTAATGATGTGATGAAACTCCACTGCATGTGACATTTTTCAGTCATTCTTGCACTTCTCCAGTGTTAAGATATATCAGCACAGATCTCCTATGCAGCTGCAAAAAGTTAACGCATATACAGAGAGGGGAATTTGCAAAAATGTGACACAAACTTGCTAAAGTACTGTATGTATAACAGACAGAATAACAGGTACCGTAAGCTCTCCTTTGTAGTGCCACAAGCTCCAGCTTCTTGAAAAAGCTTGTATTAAAAAAAAAATAAGTTTTGCAAATTCCTCCACCTCTGTGTGCACTGACACTTTCTCTGCTAAAGAGGCAAAACAGGTAGCTTTATGCATGAAACCATGGAAGCTGTAGTGACTCTAACATTAAGTAAGCAATAATACCCTCAAGGGTGGGTGGTATTGTGCTATACCGGACCACCCAGGGGTGTAATGAGGCCTGACGCCGCTGGCGGAGGGCCTTATAGCCCCTGGAAGGTCTGGTATAGCACAATACTGCCCACCCTGGAGGGTATTATTGTGCTTTGAAAATGGGCACTGTAAAAAAAAAATAGTTTTATATAAAACTGTTAATAAAAAAAATTAGTTTAAAATAACTTTTAGATTAAAATAGTTCCTTCACCTGTATGAGCTGATTGTGATCTGGCTGTCACGGTTACCCTCTCCTACACAGTCACACATTCAGGCAAAGATTGTGTGGCACACTTTCTTAGTTTTAAAATGATGACTGCCCTCCACCCCCACAAAACAAATCTACGGGCTGTGATCCCTTTTATTTTTCTTACTAGTATCGGTCCGTTCCGCTCCCACCCCCCAGACTCTGAGCTTCTGTGCATTGCCAAAAAGGAAATGAGGAGGCCAGGACAGAGACAGGTTATCTTTCAATTTTTTTTAAATAAAATAAGGTGAAGCCGTATGTATTTCCCTCTTTCTGTTTTCTTTGGGAGAAGGGAAAACAGCAAAACAAAGGCATTAATAGCGTGAGACAAGGGCTTGAGAAATGGACGAGAATACAGATCGGGCAGTAAGATGGAGATGACAAGTACTGGGATCATCAGTAGGCTTTTTTTTCAGCACCCCTCCATATTAGTCTGTCCTCTTCTTTGTTCTATTTCTGCACCCCATTGTTCCAGTTTCTTTTTTTAATGTGCTTCTAAAAAGTAATGATTAGAGCTGAGCCTGAGTGAGAGAGATTGCTATCTCTGCTACAGCGCCTTATTTGGGAGCAGCATTCCCGAAGCAACAGGCAAGACAGTCTGATGTTCAGTGTAATTTGCGACTGTTGTGTGAAGCACTTGGGAATTAGGAGCAACTGGAGTTAGGTACTGTTTCTTTTTTTTGTTTCTTTTACTCTGTCACCACATTGACTGCAGTGGCAGTAGGAGGTGGTCGCTTGAAAAGATTAAATGATTTGAGTGCCAGTGAGAGGGACCGCCTTCTCCACTACCAGAGGAGCATCGGTTTCAGAGAGTAACAGACAACACCAAGATATTCAGTGCAATTTGAGGTTGTTGGGGGCGGGGTACTCAATATATGGATTTTCTGAACCCATCTCAACACAACAGCACTTCTTTAGTACCTCAGAAAACAAAAAAATCAGTTTGTTTTTGCTCCGTTGTGAGGGAAAAAAATGGCGGATAGTTTGAATAGGAAATGAGGGGTTGTAACCAATTGGAGAGCTGGCTGGGCACAAACATTCTGGTGATGGGGCTGGCTGCACTGGTACTTTTAATAGGTGGGTATCTGTTGTCTGATAGATGCCAACCTAGAGAAGTGCCTCAGCCAATCAGAAGGCTGAATTACTTTTACCCATTTTCTAAAACAGGGTACCTCAGAAAACAAAAAAATCAGTTTGTTTTTGCTCCGTTGTGAGGGAAAAAAATGGCGGATAGTTTGAATAGGAAATGAGGGTGTGTAATTGGAGAGCTGGCTGGGCACAAACATTCTGGTGATGGGGCTGGCTGCACTGGTACTTTTAATAGGTGGGTATCTGTTGTCTGATAGATGCCCACCTAGAGAAGTGCCTCAGCCAATCAGAAGGCTGAATTACTTTTACCCATTTTCTAAAACAGGGTAAAGACCACCTTTGACAGGTAAAGGAGCAATAATGTATCTGGTTTTCAATCAGAGGCGAGATTACTGATAAGGTCAGGTTGCAATAGCATTTACATAGATATTAAATTTTTCTAAATTATTACATAGTCAGCTACAGCATTGTTTACTTGCCCACCATTAGTTAATTTATTTATTTAGTTTTTGTTGACCAGGAAAAGAGGGCTAGGAAGTTCTGTCTATTTTCAGCCTCATCCTGAGGGTGAAGGGGTGGAGATACAGATGTAAACGTAACTGATATACTGAATCAGACTGAGCTGTTGGTGGTAATTTAGTAAAAGAGGGGAGTCTGACCCAGGCATGGGAAAAGTTCCCCTACTCTTCTTTAGAAGTGCCATGGGATCTTTAATGTCCACCTGGACAACCACTAGAGCAGGCAGACGGGACCTCGGTTTAACATCTCATCCAAAAGATGGCACCTCAGGAGGGCAGCACACTCCTATGCTGCATGACAGTGTCAGTATTGGGATTTACTCCAAGTTCCTGGTGTGGTATGAGAACCCACAGCTAACCAATCTTCTAGCCTCTGAGGCAAGTGTGCAACCTACTAAGCCACTGACTCTACTTAATGAAGGCAATCATGAGGAAACAATCATTCACAGCAGACTTACTTTTAAAAGGAAGGCAATAAGGTCCGTAGTTTAATCGTCATAACACTTTAAGCAGTAGGCTCCAAGGTTCACATCCCACCCCAGTCAGTTGTTCCCTGCATGATTATAGCCATCAGTTCAATACATGACCTTGAGCAAGCCCCTATGACTTCCCTGTGCTGTAGTAGCTCAAGCTGTAACATTGGTGAGAAGCAGGACCTCACAGAAAATAAGATGTTACATTTAACTAGTTACCCTGAGCAAAATAAATCTAGAACACAAGGAATAGATTAAAGCTTCTTGCGGGGGGGGGGGTAATTAAAAGATGGCAAAAGTCCCCCCAAAATTATACAAATTAAGTGGTCTATATTTTTATTTTATTTTTAACTTTGCTAACTGGATAAGGCCCACTGGGGTGACCAGGGGAGCACAGGGAGGTTAAGTGACTTGTTCAGGGTCACACAGCATGCAATTGGAGGTTGTATGAATCAAACCCAGGTCTACTTGCATACCAAGCATGTTTACACCTCCATTCTCTAATCTCTAGGCTATACTGCTCCACTACTGGAGTGGGAAAAAAATTTAAAAACAAGAAGAGAAGGAGCAGAAGAAACACAGAAAATATATACACATCTTGTTAGGAAGTTGGATTAAAGAAACAGTAGTTAACTGCCTGCTAATCCATTGGTCATGGTCTAGTTACAAGAGCCATTCCAGCTTTAATGACTAGGGAACTCATTTGGACCTTACAGTAGCACTGCACACAGTCGATTCCCCATGATGCCAGATTCCTTAGCATGCTAATAATACCCATTGATTTTTCAAACACACAATTCCCCGTGGCTAGGAGCAGATACTGTGCAATTATTTATCTAGTTCTTCCCATAAAAATGGAGCTGAACGCATGGTTTTTAAAATAAGCTGATGGGGAGGGAGGGGGAGGAGGGAGGATGAGAAATTATGTCTAAGCTGTGAGGCCTTCATAAGATGGAGCCTCTTGTTGGAGAAACTGAGCCGCAATGGAGCTGAGGCAGCTGAACTGCACTGAAGCTAGTTTATGTGCAATTACTAGCTATGATGGGTGGGTAGGCAATGCAGGGTAGGGAACTGAGGTAGATCGCAACAAATGAAGACGTTATTAGTGCTTTTGCATATCACAACAACCCCTCCAAAAAAGCTTCCTTCTCAGATTATGGGTGCAAATTTTTTTTTTATTAATTTATAAAATAAGACACATTTTCATATTTTGTAAGTTTATAAATGAAAAACAAAATTTGAACAAGAGGCACTATTTGAGTAAAAGCAAGGGAGACCTTGCACACTGAGTGGTTCTGTGCCATAGAGATTGCATGTACTGCAAAAAAAAAAATAACACTAGAGGAATCATCACATGACAAAACTGTGACTTACCCACAGCCATGGATAAGTGGCCTATACAATCTTTATGATGTTACAGTTACATGCAAATGACTAGAGGGGTCACGTGATGATCCCTCTAGTTTTTAATATATGCAATCTCTTGTCTACTGTGCCTTACAGAGTTAGAGCCACTTAGTCAAATCAAACATCTGATGTGGGTCACATTTAAAAACATGTGGACTACACTTTTTTTTTATGACATAGCAGTTACATTTTTTTATTCAAGTTTTAAAAAGTATAAAAATGGGTGACATCATCTGGTGTACATGTGAGTGTAATCATACAAAAAGTAGCTTGCAAAATGCAGTACAAGGACCCAAGGTGCACAATTAACCCCTGTAGTGTCCTAACCTAAGCATCATATGGCACAGAGCACTGCACCCTCATGGCCACAAGAACATACCTTAAGTAGTACATCCCACCAGAACTTACATTAGTAACTGGGGCTCCAGTGTCATTTTTTTGTTGTGACCCACAGGATCACGAGAGGAGCCCTCAGCCCGTGATCCCACTGGTCCCAAAGTAAACAGCATGTCACGTGATTGCATGAACCAATATAATCAAGCAGACAGTCTGCTTTCACCTTGTCTGCCCTGCTACAAACTCGGTTTTGCAGAGACAGTGTAACAGAGCAGATGCAGGACTTAGAGCTCTGCAGCAGTTGAAATTCATATAATCCTAAACACTGCTAAAAGTAAGAGTGAGCAAAACAGAAAATGAGCAAATTAGCAAGATGATGGAAAGGGTTGAAGAGGGTGACAAGTCTGGCAAGGGAAGTGGAAGAGGCAGAACCATAAACCACATCTGCATAGTCGGAGACAGGGAGCACCATTTTGGTAACAAGCTCCCTGAAGACCTATAGAGATAAGCAGTCTTTGTTTTTGTATGGGGCACCAGGCTTGGGATGGAGCTTAGCACTGATGGCATCAATGTGGGTGGAAAAGTCAAGTTTACTGTCAAGCCTACCCCTAGGTACTTGAAGAACTGAACTGCTTTAACAATCGTGCCATCCGGAGTGGTGAAAACTGGGAGTAGTGAGTCTGGCCAGTTTCTGACTGGTACCAAAGGTCATGGACATGGTCTTCTCAGTGTTGACTCTGAGCTAGTTAGATTGAAACCAGTACAGAAAATTGTTGAAATCTCACTGGAGCAGATCTTCCACAGGTTCAGCAGAGGGTCCAGAGGTGAAGATGACTGTGTCATCTGTATATATGTGGACAGAGCGTTTGTACAGGCAGTGGGGAGGTGTTGATGAAGATGGAGAAAAGGTAGGACCCAAATAGGGGCAAGGAGCACCCCTTAACTACCCTCTCACCTACCCCAGTCAGTCTCAGTCTCTTTCATCCTCCCCTGGTCCTGCAGTCAGATTTGTTTTTAAACTCAGTCAACACCTGGCACATTGCCAGAAGCCAGACATTTTTTTTTAAATGTCTGATGAAGGAGGAGGGTGGTACATGTATTTATTTTAGTTTTTATTGACCAGGTAAGCACATTAAACAAATACATGCCTTTTTTCAGTAGTGACTTGGGAGGTTACATAGCAGGGAAAGACAAGGCATCGTCACCATTTACATTAGTACAGAAATAATGGGAAACAGTGGGAACAAATTCATAACAGAAGCATAAGGTCAGAATACACCAAATCACAATAAAGAACACAAAGTAAGTATAATGACATGGTGAGACTAAAAGATTACAGCTACCAAAGCACACCACAAAGAGGAGCTTCACAAGATGGCACCTTTATCAAAGCTAGCAGCTTTACAAGGGGAAGTCAGCAGAAGTTAAATGACTAGGAGGCACCATACCATAAAATAAATTGTCAAGTGCAGTAGCATCTTGAGTCAGCCTTTAGATGGTCCTGTAAGGAGCTTCTAAAGAGGGAGTGAAAGGTAGGGCTCTGGTTCTGAAACCATAGGGAGTTCCAAAGCCTAAGTGCGCATGATGCAAAAGCCCGGTCTCCCATAAGTATATCACTTTTGGGGACAGCCAATAGTTATTGTTTATTAGACCTAAATGCATACACCTGGTTTGGGCATTTTAGCATCTCTGCCAGGGTGGGGGTAGGCAGATCTAAAGATTTTTTTCCTGTGAAAAAGCTCAGGATAAATTGTTGATAATTCTCAGGAGGCAGCCATCCTTACTTATTGCAGAGGTCACAGTGGTGGGTGAGATGGGCTGAAGATAGGGTGAAACTGCATGTATTATTATAGGCAGTGTCTCACTTGGTCAGACATATTTTGCCAGCAGATGCAAAAGTTATAAGCCCATATGTAAGACTGGGAAGAAGTACGCCTTTGACTAGGGCAAGCTGAGCAGCGGGGTTAAGGAAGTGCTTGACCCTGTAGGTCAAGCCAAGTTTGATATTTACAGCCCTGCTCACATTATGAATGTGTAGACAGAAGTTAAGTTGGGGGTCCAGGGTGACCCCAAGGTAGTTAAAGGATTGAATAGATAGGAGGAGAGCACAGAGTAAGATAAGTGGTTTGGCACATGATTTAACCTTAGTTGAGAACCCAAAGAGCATGGCCTGGCCTGGGTGTTTTTAAATTCATAAAAAACTTGTTGTTTTCAAGCCAGTACTGGACACTGTGAAGGTCAGTATTGAATTGGAAGGCTTTAGCCTGTCGTTCAATGGGGGGGAAATAGCTCCTCCCCCAGTCCCTACTTAAACAGTAGGCTGCCTCCCACTCTTTTTCCAGTGTTTCAGCGGAGCAGCTGCATGCCTGGCCGGCCATGGGCTTTCTCCCTGCTTCTGTCTCCCCTTGCCATTAATTTCTCCCCCTGCTCTTTCTTCTTCTCTTTGCTTTCTTCTGCTTTGCACTATGTTTGCAGGGCTGGTTCTGTTTGGCTGTACCCTGCACCTAGTTCCTCATACTGCCTGTTCCCCCCCCATGTGCCTTCCCCTCGTTGTGCTATCCTCGTTCCTCTCCCCATCTGGTTCCCCATACCTTCTTTTCTTCTGATGTTTCCTTTTTGGTCCTTTTTCTCCCCGGTCAGCCGCCATGCTGCCTCACTCTACTTCCTTGCTGCTTTCACACTTCTGGATAGCTCCTGGATCTCCTTGGATGTTGCTTTTCTTTTTTTAGGTTTCTCCCCAACACTTCATCCCTGGTCCTTCTCCATGGACTATAGCTGCTCCACGGCGTTCTGGTTTGGCATTTGGCCTGCTGCCTTCGAATGCTACTCGATCCTTTGGAATTTCATCTGACCAGACAATAGCAACAAGTGCCTAATTTCAATGGGAGCTACATCATGTTTTGTACAGCAAGGGATCAGCACCCTACACGGTACGGGACAACACTTCTCTCACTATTACAATTCTTCCCCTGTTCACTTCCACTTTCTCAGGCTCCTAAACAGAGGACAATGAACAATGTTTGCTGTATTTCCCATAGCTGACTTGGAATTCAGCAGTACCAACAGTGAAAACTTTTAAATGTAGGAGAAGTCAGAAATGCCTAGAACCTGAATTTTGTTACAATATCTAGTTTTATATTACCCATGGAGTAGCAGGAGAATAAACTAATTAACGTAACCTCATGGACATGTGTGAATTTAAACTAGTTATTGAGACAACAGCCGCTCCGCTGCACAGATCTTCATTCCCTCCTAGCTCGCTCCACCTCGCCTTACCATATATCAAA
Source organism: Neoceratodus forsteri (assembly GCA_016271365.2). Classification (NCBI taxonomy): domain Eukaryota; kingdom Metazoa; phylum Chordata; order Ceratodontiformes; family Ceratodontidae; genus Neoceratodus; species Neoceratodus forsteri. Next base: position 119,550,355 of record JADMNL010000025.1, read on the forward strand.
CTGAAGCCTAGTTCTCCTGTATCTGATAACTGTAGCTGTTTAGATCAGACTTGCCCTGACACATCTAGTCATTAATTTTTGGGATGTCAGTTTCTGACTTAAGACTTCCTGTCTACATGTAATCAAGTTGTCTGCTACATTAATTAATGTATGAGTGCTCTGTTATAGTAACCATTGAGGCTACTCAATTAGGCAAGTTGTTCCCATGGTCATTCCACTTTTCTTCATTCAGTCGGTCATACTGCCACCTGGATCTCTCCATGGCATACATGGTCTTAAAGGGCCAATGTCATTTGTATTCTGCTGCTGTCTTGCAAGCCCAGATCAGCTTCAGCTCCAGTTCTAATTCCATTCTTGCATGGGATTCATGAACCATCAAGCTATCTACTTTTGTTCTTCAGTGAATTGAGGTCTCAACAAACAGTGCCATGGGCAGAAATCCCCTAGTTACAGTGCCAGAGGAACTAATTTTGTCATGGTGTCCACAATGCCTTCCCCAGTTACTGCCCTCATCTGGAAAATCAAGTGGCATAATAGGCCCCTTTCCATTTATTAAAGTCGTCAATGCCTGTCTACCTTATAGACTAGGACTTGCCCCGTTTATGGATTGTGCTGTCACCTCAATAGCGGACCACATGGCTTCCATTGTTCTGAATCAGACCCTTCCCTACACCGTAGTGATGCCCTGTATACATACCTTTTTTCAAGCTATTCTACAACTATGGTGTACTAGTGCTTCTTGGTGAAGGCAAACCACATGGGGTCTCACCTTCCCAGTCCTGTGGTATGGTGATGGTGGACCACGTGGGTTATTGCCATCTCTACCATGCACTACGTGATGGAACCATCGCATTACTCAGATATGACAATAGTGGACCACGTGGGTCCCACCGTTCCTGTCATGCACTATTGCTTAACTGGTGAACCACATGGGGTTTCGCTTTCCCAATCAGGTACTACTCAACTGATATGGTGATAGTGAACCATGTGGGGCCGTGCTATCCCTATCCTGCACTACTTCCTGCACAACTTCTGCTACGCGTTGATGGACCAAGGGATTCAACTCATTGCTCCATCAAGTTCCCCTACTGCAGATCAGCTGATGTTGTCTCATCCTCCTTACTTGAGAACATGCTACACAGTTCAACAGACAGAGGAGTCCTGCATCGTTTCCTTATTCAGCCTATTTACGGCGATGGCGGACCATGTGAGGTCCCGCCATCCCCGTTTATTCTCTTCTCCATTCCATGGCGATGGCGAACCATGTGGGGTCTCGCCATCCCAATAATGTTCTACTTAGTCATATGGCGATGGCAGACCATGTGGGGTCCCGCCATCCCGAATACATGTGCCCTGCAAAATGGCCTCACCATACCGCAAGTATTTCCTATTCACTTCAAGAGTACATTCGAGGAAGTTTTGCTTTCTTTACCATGGACTGCAATGGACTGTGGCTCATGAAGGTACCCCTTACCACCTGGATTGTTTTTACTATGGTGATGCCAGACCACGTGGGGTCCCACCGTCCCTGTTCTACATGCCCTTTGACTGCCTTCCCCTTATTCCTTATCTCCCAATTCAACTTCTGTGACCCTTGTTTTATCTTCAACTTACCAATAGGGCAACGTGGATATGTTTTAATCAGCAATTCAAGTCATGCAGGTATCTTCCGCTATTTCTTCTCAGCTCACCCTCGTTGGACCCTCCTTCCTCGATCTGCATATCTCTTATTGCCAGTTTCAGTGGACTTTCACCCCTTCACCTCAGAATCATCCTTCTATGGCAATCATGAACCCCTTGGAGGGTCTCTCTCTCCATCCTTATAGTTGTATTGCCCCTCAAACAGGAAGTCATCCTTCTACTAAAATGGACTTCTTCTTGCACTTGGTAGACCCTCGTTGGGGTCTCGCTTTCCCAGTATTGACCACCTGAGACTTTCAATTGCTCAAACACAACCTCTTCATTCATCAGGACTCCATGGGACTATCATTCCCCAGCTAACCTACCTCTGAGCCTACTATCATCATCACAGTTCATCGTCTAATAGCTCTGTGGTGATGGCGGACCATGTGGGGTCTCGCCATCCCATTTACGCATGCCCCATGATGGGCCTTATATGGTACTTTCATATCATTTCAATCAGCCTCATTGACTCATTATTTATGTCTGACTTTATTCTGTACTGCTGCAATGGCAGACTACGTGGGGTCCTGCCATTCCTACAATGGCTTTCACCTGTCTGTCTCGGATTAGCTCATAATACAATGAAGGTGACCCTGCTCAGGTTCCATCTATCCCAACAAACAGTCCCACTTTGCAGGTCTATCTAGTACTCAAAGGCAGTGCTATGGATCTACAGCAGTCTTCTATTTCAGACTCAGATTAACCATTGTCACAGCATCCGGTCAGCATTCAGTTGGCTATTCCATCTGCTCGAACCTTCATCTTCAACATCGAATGTCTGCTCATCATTGACCATGAACTGGACTCTTCCACCAGCAACACCAGACTGTACTCCTGGACATAATCTTACCTAACTCTAAGAGCATTTAGAATTATCCTCCTCTTAGTATGCCTAGAGGACGGGCAGGTCAGTAGCCATTGGTCCTCAGAGGTTTCCCCCAAGGGGGGTTTTCCTCTCCTACGTGCTATGGATCACACTCTCTGGAGCTGGAGGAGGTAGTCACCCACTACTTCTTTTTGGGCCTTAAGTCTACACCTATCCAGTATCCAACACAGGGTGGGATGCTGAGAAGTGCCAAAGCTCATGTTACAAACACCAAGCATATACCAGTCAACTCATAAGTATACACAAGCTGCAAGCTATTTGCCACACATTGAATTGGAAGGCTTTAGCCTGTTGTTCAGTGGGAGAATAGTTCCTCCCCCAGTCCCTACTTGAACAGTAGGCTGCCTCCCGCTCTGCTTCGAACATTTCGGGGGCACCCTCCATCCTCCCATGCCTCTTCCTCATCCTTCTCCGGCATTTCTGTCTCACTCTCTCCACTGGGCCTTAAGTCTACACCTAGCCAGAAACCTACACAGGGTGGGATGTGGAGAAGCACTAAAGCTCATGTTATAAACACCAAGCATATACCAGTCAACTCTTAAGTATACACAAGCACCAAGCTATTTGCCACACATTGAACTAGGGATTAATACATGCAGTGTCTTTAGCACTGACAAGAAGTACCAGATCATCTGCATAGAGTGGAGCTGCTAAAAGCAGGTAATCAGGGGAGACTGTTGATGAAAAGTGAAAAAAAAGAATAGTTCCAAGGATGGACCCCAGAGGGACCCCAAGACTTACAGGACTGATGTAAATGAGATAGGGCTTGATTATATTTAACTAGCTGTTTTCTGTCCTGGAGATATTTTTCAAATCAGGTAACAGCATGGGGAGACAGTCCAAAGTTGTGGAGTTTGGTGCATGGGAGTGTGTGGTCAACCAGGTCAAAGGCTTTGGATGTCTACAAAGATAGCTCTTGATAGGTTGGGCTGAATGACAATTCATCCTGGGCAGTTCTTCACGTGACAACGCACTCCATTGTCAATCAATTCCTATAACAATTTGTCCCTGGACAACTTGCACCCCGCATAAATAATATAAAATAAATTTCCAGATGGGTGCAATTCACCAACTACATAAGACAATGTGCTCGAGGGTAGTAGAAGGGGAAGTCATACTGTAATTTTATTTGGAGTACAGTAGGACATGCAGTCAGAGCGAATTATCCGGGGTGAATTGTCATGGGAGCCGACTGATGCTGGAGCTAATGTGATGGAGCTAGTTAACGCAGACTGAACTGACCGGAGCAAATTGACGTGTCCCTGTTAGGTTGCCTTGATACAGTGTAATCTTGATTTTTGTGGAGACATTTGTAGGGGCAGTCGTAAGTGATATGTTTTTTATATCAACAGTTCAATTGTTTTAAATATTTGTCATCTCAACTTAATTTTCTCGTCTCAGCTTCATTTTCTCATCTGCATCGTATCCTCAGTCTGCGCATCTGAGCTTCATATGGTGTGGTGGGTAATCTTTCCTTGGCATGTTTCCCCTTTCTTTGGATAATGACTTTTCTTTTTTAGTATCTGTAGTATGAGCCAGAGTCCTGCAGCTGCTTTAGCATTTTTACAGGGATTTTAATCAGTTGGGTTTAAAAATATAATATCCTTGTTTTTAAGAAACACATCCTGGTGAGTTATGGTAACATTGTCTGGACTCCCACTTGCCTTCATTCTGGTCCTTTTTTACCCTTTGGTCAACCTCCCCTCTCCCTCCCAACCCTGGTTTCTCTTTTCTTTTCTTAGAGGGGCCCACTTCTGTTCCTTCTGGTGGCCAAATATCTTCTTTTTTCCCTTGATTTCCTAGGTTGGTGGATCAGTTAAGTGTTTGATTTGAATTAAAAGCAAAAAAACTTTTATAGGAGATAGTGACCACCGCTTTGTACTGTGAACTGCTTTGTAAATTGTATTTTGAAAACTTCTTGATTCTCACAAGGAGACTGATGGTAGAGATAACATGTGGTTACCTGTTTTTTGCATAAATTGATGTCAGTCTAGCAGAGCAGCAGCTCCCTGAAGAAGAGTCCATGGGACTCAAAGTGCTAGGGCTGGTTTCTTCATGTTTTCTATTCTATAATAAATAGGCATAATCCTGCTGGCAGCACTGCCATATCTATATTTTGTTCTTCTGTCATAGTGCTATGTTATTTCCGAAAGCCACGCTGCTCAGGAGATAGAAGGCTTTGGGACAGTAGATGTTCAGTTAGCTGAGATGCCACCAACTTCTCAAAACATTTGCTGAGACCAGATAGCAATGCTGTGAGATTATAGTTCCCTGTACACTTTGGGTCTCCTTGCTTTAAAACTGGGACTACTTTATCCCCTTTCCAGACATCTGGAACAGTGCCTGAGAGTAGGGGCATGTATGTTGAAGATATGAGAGACAGGGAGGGCAAGTACTGGGGCACCTAAACAGAGACCTCTGGGCTCCCGGTTGTCATGACCAGCACTGACACAGAGGGACAGGTTTCTTAAAAGTCGACATGTTTCAGTCGGACTCACCATTTTGAAATAAATCATGGAATGTGATGAAGATAATATGGGGGAGGGCCCAGGAGAGTACGCTAAAGTAGTGGAGGGGAACTCTATCGTTAAAGCAGCAATGCAAACCAGCAGTGAAAAATTTGACATTATATACTTTTATTCCATTTTAGATTACTTAGAAGTTGAAACACAGAAGTTGACGACAGATAAGGACTGCAAGGCCCATTCAGTCTGCCCATTTATTTTTCTACCTTATGAATGTGCTTTTGGCCTTTGCTCTGTCAATGGCCTATGTATTCATACTCATCTGTATTGCTCCCTTATGCCTATCCCATGCCTGTTTGAAGCCCTGCACTGTATTCATATCCACCACTTCCTGAGGTAGGCCGTTCCATGCACCACCCTTTCTGTAAAAAATAACTTCCTCACATTACCCCTTAATTGGCCTCCCTCTAATCTCATGCTGTGTCCTCTTGTCCTGCTGCTTTTCTTACATTGAAACATGTTAGACTCTTTCACCCTGTTAATGCCGTTAAGGTGTTTGAATGTTTCAATCATATCACCTCTCTCTCTCCTTTGCTCTAGGGTATGCATATTGAGCTCAGTTAATCTGTCCTCATATGTTTTCTGATGCAGGCCCTGCACCATTTTGGTTGCCCTTTTCTGGATTGCCTCAATTTGGTTAATGTCCTTGTGAAGGTGTGGCCTCCAGTACTGCATGCAGTACTCCAGATGGGGCCTAACCAGTGTCTTGTAAAGAGGGATTATTACCTCCCTCTTCTGACTTGTGATACCCCTACTAATATACCCCAACATCCCTCTAGCCTTACCTACTACTTTAGTGGTCTGCTTGGATGATTTCAGATCATCGGTGATGATGACGCCCAAGTCTCTTTCTTCCTTTGTGACTGCCAGCAACTCCCCTCCCAGCCTATAGGTGGCTGCTGGGTTTCTCTTCCCTATGTGCCTGATCTTGCACTTCTTTGCATTAAACCCCAGTTGCCACTCTTCTGACCATTTTGCTAGTTTATCCAGATCTCTTCTCATTCTGCCCACCCCATCTGGATCATCTACTCTGTTGCAGATCTTGGTGTCACCTGCAAACAGACAAATCTTACCCTCCAGTTCATCTGCAACGTCACTGATGAAGATATTGAAGAGGACTGGCCCCAGGACTGATCCCTGAGGTACCCCACTTGTGACATGCATCTCTTCTGACTGTATACTGTTACCACCACTCTATGTTTTCTGCCATCAACCAGTTTGCCACCTGAGCCTACCCAGTTTATTAATCAATCTTCTATGTGGAACGGTATTGAAAGCTTTGCTGAAGTCAAGGTAGGCGACATCAACTGCTCCCCCCAGTCCACCACTCTGGTTACCCAGTCGAAGAAATCTATGAGATTAGTTTGACATGACCTTCCTTTTGTAAACCCATGCTGTCTTGGATCCTGTGCTCCTATGGATTCCAGGTGTTGCACTATCCTTTCCTTAAGGAGTATCTCCATAATCTTGCCCACTACTGAGGTAAGACTGACTGGTCTGTAGTTCTTTGCCTCCTCCCTACTACAACTCTTTGTGGAGTGGGATCACATGAGCCCTTCTCCAGTGTTCTGGGACCTCTCCTGTGCTCAGAGACTCACTAAACAGTTCTGATAATGGCTCTGCTAGTTTCACCCTTAGCTCCTTTAGTACCCTCATATGTATGCCATCAGGTCCCATTGCCTTGTCCACCCTGGCTTATTGAGCTCTTGTAGGACCCTTTCTTTTGTGAAGGGACTAGTGCACACCTTCCTCTCCCCATGTCCATGGTGCTGAGCTGTGGGCCCTGCCCTACCTTCTCTTCAGTAAATACTGAGCAGAAGTATCTATTTAGGATAGATGCTTTTACATGTTCCTCCTCCTCACATGCCCCCTTATCCCCTTTGATCTTAGCAATGCCCCCTCCGGGCTTTCTCCTTTCACTAATGTATCTATAGAAAGTCTTGTCACCTTCTTTTACTGTTCGTACTAGTGTTTCCTCGCTTTGGGCCTTTGCTTGCCTTACTGCCTTTCCTGCTTCCCGTAGGGAAGTTTGGTATGCCTCCCTATCTTCGTCCTGCTGCGTTTACTTATATTTCCTGAAGGCCAGCCTTTTGGCTCTGACCTTTTCTGCTACTGTGTTTGAGAACCAAAGTGGTTTCCTTCTTCTTTTGCATGTCCTTGTCTCACTAACACAATGGGATGTTGCTTCAAGTATTGCATCTTTAATGTTTGCCCACTTTGCCTGTACCCCCTCACCTGTATTTCTTTCTTTACTTATTTTCTGTTTTGTATGATACACTTCTTTTCCCCATTTTGAGCCTGCTTTAGCACTTTTTTTTATGTTTGATATAATAAAAGGAGTGCTCCTTTTAATAAGGCTTGAATTAAGTTATATCGGTATTCTCTGCTCTTTCTCTACACCTGTCATTCCATAAAATCAGGGAACAGTGTCTGCTGTATGCTAGTTCATTATAGTCACAGGAAAAGTGACGTTAAACAATGGGTGTTCAAAAACAACAGAGAATACTGATAAAAACCTGGTCCAAGTCATATTAAAATGAGCACATCTTTTATTTAAAATAGTTGTAAAAAAGTGGTAATGTAGACTCAAAATAGGGGGAAGGTATCATGCTAGATAGGTGACAAAGGGCAATCTAAAATAGAATAAAAAGGTATAGGTCAAAGTTTTAACCACATTTAAATCAGCAAGAACAGTGAATTGTATGTTGAAAGCATTTGCAATGGTCTGAGGGTTATTTCAATTCACTCCGCTCCAGGTGAAAGTTGCTTCAATGTTTTGGTGAATAGAGTATGGGGTTAGTAGTGCTTATGTAACTGTAGTTTACTTTTTGGCTTTTCTTTATTCCCACCCTTGGTAGGTAAGCAGGTAATGAGTACAGAATAGAAAGTCCAACACCAAGGGTGAGCAGAATGCTAGAGAAGGAGGAGGCAGGGGAGGATGGTGGGTGTTTCATAATGCGCTAAGTGGGGAACTGCCATGGGAGACTGACTTTTATCAAGGTTGTGGGAGGAGCTAATCCTCCACATTGAACCTCAGGCTTTAGCCATCCATTCTATATTTTGGCAAATAGAGTATGGGGTTAGTAGTGCTTATTTAACTGTAGTTTACTTTTTGGCTTTTATCTATTCCCACCCTTGGTAGGTAAGCCAGGTAATGAGTAGGGAATAGAAAGCCCAAAAAGAGTACCTCTTCCAACTCATGGAGAGTATGACCAGTAACACACAGGAGAGGGAAAACCCCCCCCCCCCAGGTGGAGGAAATCTCTGAGGACCCATGGCTGCTGACCCGCCGGTCTTCAGGGAAAACTAAGAGGAGATGATCCTAGGTTCTTACAACCATATTCTAGTTTCTAAGTAAGGTGGACTGTTTGTAGAGATGACATTCCATCTTCAGAGTCTGTTGAATGATGTGTTCTGGAAGGTCGATTCTGAGGCTGAAGAGGCAGGTCCATTCTGAAGAAGTGTCCAGACCCCAAATATAGATTTAGGCCAGCTGGAAAAGAGGTGAACATGATCCAGGATTCCAATGTTGATGTCCAATGGGATTACAGAGTCAATGCAAGCCTGAAGAGCATGAGTTGATTAAACAAGTTGCCAGACTCTAAACTGTGGGAAGTATGATGGGTTATGAAATTCTTAAAGTAATTCTTATAGTAGTAGAGGGTTTGACATCTGGATTAGGGTCTCAAGGCTTGGAGTTCAGCAATTTATGATATGTCACTATGTAGGCATCTATGGAGATGATGAGGGATTTGGACAGAACTTTTAGGTACCTGGTAGGAGGAGTTAACAAGTAGGAATTTAGACCAATGAAGGAAGGGTAGTATAGGCTGTAGAGATGGTAACTGGATATTGATGAGAATAATTGGAAGGTTCAGTACAAGGAATTTGAGGGTTTACTAGAATTATTGTTACTATAATGAGATTTGCATGGGCTCATATTGAAGAAGGACTGCTAGTGGAAAATGGTGGATGTGGGTATTGCTGTGGCTTAATTGTCAGTGGCAGGAGCTTAAGTGGCCATAGCGGCTTTGCAGCGCTGGAGCATCCAATGTCAGAATGTGGAGGACAGCCCGAGAATGGGTCTTTGAATAAGTCTATAGACTGATGTGGCAATGGGAAGTTGGGAGCAGCGTAGAATGCCATGGGTACCTAGAATGCTTAGTCAGATATAGGATTGTTGTTGGGCATGAATGGGATAGTGAGACAGCCAAGTCAATTGCAGATGTGCAGATTGAGGATTTCAATGGAAACCTGCTTTCAGTGATGGTATTTGCTGGAGGGAGTATAGGAGGTAAATACTGAGGGATGAGTTAGAAGGATCACTGGATGGGTAGCTGGCATGATTTAGGGTAACATGGTGAAGAGATGTAGATAACTTTATGAATTATAATGACGTTCAGGAGCCAGGGAACAGTGGCTCAGATAGAGTAACTTTAGCAAGACAGCTAGGCACCATATATCCAACGATAAGTGTTCTGGGATAGTAGCTGGAAAAGGCCTTGGAACCATCCAATGGCTATTAAAAGAGTACGAGTAGAGTAATCATGATCAGACTGAGTCAGCGCTTGTAGGAGAAGATTACGAGGAGAAGATAAAAAGGATGAAGCCAGTATTGCTATGAGATGTCTTGCGGTTCCTGTTATCCTTAACAGTGATGGATAGTAAGGAGTTGGTACATCTCAGAAGGAATTAAGGTCACGAATCCAGGTAAGATGATAGGAGTGAAGGAGGCTTCACTAAATCTTTGATCCTATGAAGATATGGGAGGTAGAGATACCTGTACTGCTTGAATTAACAGGATACATAAGGAAGCATCCTGCGGAGTTGATTGAGGGATGGGATCTTCCATAGTCCAGTTGAATGGGATTCCAGAAATGGGTCCTAGGGAGGTGATTAGGAAGTAGCAATGATTTTACAGTGACGTAAGAGACTATAGGGCATACTGTTCAAGGGATGTTGCTAGAAGAAGATTTCCTTAGGTGAAATGAACAGGTACTTCATAGAATATTGGAAGGGGGGCTGTTATGATGGCCATGGTAAGAGTATGAGATGGATTAATGGGTAGGAGTAGTTGATCAGGCAGGGATGCTGGATGTTGATAGCTGTAGGAAGGCCCAAAAAGAGAAACAGCAAACATGCAGGAGCCTCGAGCTGCCAGGCAGCAAGGAGGAAGGTAGCAGTCCAAGGATGGAGGGAGAAGTCCAAGCAGACGACCACGGGCTGAAGAATGGAGCATGAAAAGAAGACAGCAAAGGGCAGGCAGTACTGACATTGGCAGGTGTAGATAAGGTACAGAACTGGGGGAAAATGTCACAGCATACCAGAATGGGATGCAGAAAAGCTGCTCAGGCCTCGGGTGGTGGATCCAGGTATGACCAAGAAGGGAACCCAGCTACAAGGTGCTGCAAAGTGGAGGAATGAGGTCCCACCTCTGAAGGAGATGCCGAACGTAACATGCGGATAGCAAAAGGCATTGCAGTGATGGGGTCTGAGGTTCCCACATCTGAAGGAAATAGCAAACTTGCACTGCTGACAGTAAAAGGGCAGCAGTGATGCATAGAAGGTTCCCACATCCGAAGGAGATGGCAAACTGAAATAGTTGGTAGTAAGGTGCAGCAAAGATGGGGAATGGGTGCCCACCTCCAAAGGAGATGGTGAACTGGAATTGCTGAATGGGAATTGCACAGGAATCGCCTATGGAAGACATCTGGATGGGACATGGGCAACATAAGGGGAAAACTGTAGAAGGCCTCAGACACATGTCCTTGAAGATGAGCAAATGGCACATATTCAGCAGAAAACAAGGGGGAATGCAGGCAGACATGTCTGTGAGGAAGGCAATAGGGAAACAGAATCAGCTGGAGTAGCAATAAGGGAGGAGATGACAGTATGGAGCTGAAGGTCTGGAGATTGGAGGAGGTTGAGCCGGAAGGCAAGCCACTACAACGATGCATGCAGCAAGAAGTCCAGGAGTCTGAAGGACAGAGAGGAGATGGAGATTGAACAAACTCAGAACATGAGGAGACCAAAAGCAGGGACAAGCACATTGAGTCCATGGAGGTATAGGATGTAGCTGGGTGAGGTAGGAGATTGGAGGTAAATGGGGTATAGTGGTCCTGTTCCCAAAGGGAATGCAGCAACCAGGTATTAGGTAGAAAATGTAGTTGGTTGAAACTGTAGATTGAAGACACAGGCTCACATCCCTGGTAGACAGGGGAAGCCTGCCTGCACTGCTATGCCTCAGTAGGCAGAGTTAGGGACGAGGCTGTCAAACTGTTGGCATGGACTGAGCAAGGAGAGGGCAGCTGACAGCTGCTTTGTAAAAGGCAGGTAAACAAAAGAAACAGGACAAAGGGGATGGTAGTAAGTAAGAAGAGAATGGAAGGAGGAAGAGTGCATGAAGTGCTATGAAAGCAGAGATAGGGTGGTCCAGTGAGGAGCAGACAGTGCAGTAATGGAATGCAATGAATGTGTGAAGTGAGGTAGGTTGCGAGGGTAATGAGATATGCAAGGGTAGCAGAAGCCATGTAGGCAAAAAGGCAGGGCAAACTCACGCAGCTGACATAAGGCATGCTCCTGCCAATTGGAGCCACGATGCCCCAGCATGACACCGCAGTTCCCCGCCGTGGGAATAACAGAGAAGCCAGCTAAGCAGCATGGGCCAAATGGCACTGCAATGGGGAAGGGCAGGAATTACCACCAAAAGGCTCCGGTACCTGCAAGTTCCTAGTAAAGGATGAGCTGTAGGTATAATGGGGACATGGGCAGGTGAACACATTACTGTAGGGACAAAGGGAATGCCAAACCAAACATACATAAGAGGAGGAGCACTAACTGCAGCCGTACTGTGGGAACTACCACAAGGGATGCAGGAGAGGGAGCCAGCATGAGTACCATGGTGATTCAGCGAGCCAGAAAGTCATGAAGTACAAGTGGTAAACAAGGCAACTGAGGAACGGCAGACTGAGCAGGGTATATGAATACTGGGGCTAGTGAACGGAAGGCATGAGTAGCATGGGGACAGACAGACTGGTAGGGAAGGCCGATGCAATGGGTGGCAGAGTGGGGAAATATGAAGAATTGTAGGCTTCAGGAGAGGCTCAAGAGTGGAAGAGGACTGATGTGGGAGAAGGGGCATGGAGATGGAGACAAAGTGCCGGCATGAGGGAGAAGGCTCAAAAGAAAACATGGAACAGCAAGGGAAATGGGCAAGAATGAGGGATGGGGGCGGGGAAAGGAAGCCAAGGAGGAGGATAGTGGCAGAGGGGGGCTGTAGAAAATGGAAGGGGGCAAACCAGAAAAGGAGAATGCAGCAAGCAGTTTTTTTTTTTGTTTTTTTTTTGTGTGTGTGTGTGTTTACGTCATATTACAATATGCACTGCAGGGAAATGTACAAAATCCAGGCAGCTAACTGATGGGAGAGTCCCCAAGAGTGGGATACTGTGCAGGGCCCAGGAAGGGGAGGAAGGGCTGAATCCCTCCGGACAAGGCTGACAGCATTCCAAGGAGCCCAGCAGAGGAGGCAATGCAAGGCAGCAAACGTGCACATGGTGGTAAGGGACATACAATATAGGAGGTGCAGCACAATGGAAAGCAAATGCATATGGACAGTGCATGAGACCTGAAATGGGTAAGAAACACAGAATAGCAGGATAAGTATTTACATTCGTATTACCTGTTTGCTCCCTCACTTGTATGACTCTTCCCCATTGTTAACTGTAATTACCTGTTGTTGTCCTTGTTCTTTGTAACACCTTGTACTTGACGTGGAGCCTTTGGAAACGAGTCTATGACTCAAAGGGTTGCAATTCCTATACTATAAATAAATAAATAAAAATAAATAAGTGGCAATGGCAAGTCCAGGAATCCCAACATACCAAATCTGGAGAATGGCTGGAGGAAAAGGAGGCAACAGGAAAATGCATGGCTGGCACAATAAGCAACAACCCCAGAGAGACAGGCAACCATCCACAGGAAAAGACAGCAGACCACTGCCATAGTACCATAGCAGGATGGAGACAATAAGAAAACACAGGCAGACAATGTAGAGAACACAGGCCTATTAAGCATAAAGCAGGAGCAGGTTAGCAGAGGGAGCCCGGGGGATCAAGCTGCCAAGCGCAGCAGCCAGAAGAGTCCTTATCATAAGTTAAGTGTAGCGATGGCTGCCTCATGGAATACTGCACAGAGGGCCAGGCTCCAGGTGAAGGTGTAGAACCAGTGGAGGAAATGGGGGAACAGGTGAAAGAGTGGGAGGTCCGGGGCCGGCACTGGAAGTGGAATGCTAGGGGATGACATCAGGTCCCTGAAGCGCCAGTGCAGGGATGAAGCGGCGACTAAGAGGAATCAAATGAGCCCAAAAGGAAAGGAACAAGGACAGAAGCAGGAGGAGAGACCTGGAGGTGAAGGGGCATTGTAAGGAGAAAGACGGAACCAAGGCAGGGGTGGCGAGGAAAACGAACAAGGGGGGCAAAAATGCAGGAAGGGGAGTCAGTCAAGGATCCAGAGGACAAAAATAAATAAAACAGACTGGAAGGAACAGAGACTGAAGAAACGGGGAGAAAAGGGAAAGGGAAAAGAGTAAGGGAAGCAGGGAGAGGGAAGGAGGCTCAGCCACAGGAGCCACACGGGAGCTAGGCAAGCAAAGGTGGAAAGCACCTTCGCAGTGCACTAAGCGGAGAACTGCTGTGGAAGCCTGGCTTTTATCAGGGATGTGGAAGGAGCTATATCCTTGAACCTCAGGCTTTCTCCCATAGATTGCTGTTTTGAGGACCCCCCCATCCCATTAAGCCCTTAATGTTCTACAGAAATTCTGTGGCTCTCTAGCAGTAGTTATCAGGGTAGTCCTACAGAAGTTACTCTTAGCCAAACAGATAGCCCTCTTGCACACATTTCTCTGCCTCCTATACTCTATGAGGTCCACAGTTGCTTCTTGAGACTTTGTATGTGACTCAGCATTTCTTGCTAGCTTTCATAAGGGACTGTACCTCCTTATGAAGCCGATTGGTAGCACCCTGACTCTTGAGGGCATTGGCTTCCTGAAGAGAAGAGAAAGCTGAGAGAAAATTGCCAAGGACAGCTGAGACAGTTGGGTCAAAGAGGACAGGAGACCAATCTGTGTGGGCTAGGTCAGCAAGAAACTGTTCCTTATTAAGCTTGGGAATAATCCCTGAGGTGAATGACCATAGGAGGAATCTGGACATGCCATATGTAGTAAATTTGCATATGATCTGTAATGGCATCAGGCAAAGTTCCAGAAAGAGGAATCCTACCTGCCCTGTTGGGCGAGAGTCAGTCAAGGAGAGTATGCTTGCCTCCATTGTGGGAGAGCCAAGTAGGGGAGGTGACAAGTTGAGGCTCATCCTGGAAAACAGAGTTTCATACTGGTTAGTATTTTGTCCAAACCAGTTTAAAAGATTTTCCCATATTAAGGTATCACTTACACTACATGGCAGCTGATGTTGGCAATAGTTCAGCTGTGCCATTTTTAAAGTTTTATGTGAAGCCTGTATTAAGCTGGAAGGAACAGTAGTTTCATTCTGACAAAAGTGGTCAGCCAATCCCTTCCACTTCCTTATTTAGGTACATACGGTCGTGCTCAGGCACGTTATGCAGCAAGGGAGAGTGGTGGGGGGGGGGGACAAGTCCCATTGAAGTGAATGGGAGTCATTATAATGGCCAGTTGGAGCGTAATGAAGGCTACTGCTTGACTAACAAGGCCCTGGTGCAGGGCCGCTGTTGGAAATCAGGTGCTGCTTGCACCAGCAGAAGGTCTGAAGAAGGGTTATCATCTGATCCTGGCCAAGGGTGGGAGGCTTTGAAGTCCATAAATATCCTGGAGGCTGCACAAGACAGCAGCAGTTGGGCAGCCCTTTAATCCTAGCCCAACTCTGCCTTAAGAGCACCTGACTAATTGGTTCATTCATGTTGTAGCAGAAGCCTCCGACTGAAGTGCTGAAGGGAGCTGCAGAAGCCTCAGGGGGCTCCTGGGCACTGAACAGTCGGAGTGGTAAGACTGAGTGTTGAGTCTGAATGAAAGATGGCCCCAAGGAGTTGGTGCTACTGGGGGCAGTAAGCAGTGAAGCTGAAGCAGTGGCACCAGCAGAAGGTCCAGCAAGGTGGTGGGATCTGGTCCTGGCTGTTTATGGGAGGCCCTGAAGACCACAAATATCCTGGAGGATGGAGGATGGGTGAAGAGGTGGTTCGAGGTCTAGCCATAGCCACCTGTAAAAAACTAAAGTGTTTTTAAATTAATTGGCCAGGGGGCAAAGTGATCCTCCTGAAGTGGCCAAAAACAAAGTTCCAGGAACTTACTCGAAGTTATAAGTGCTGAATTTTGGCACATTCACTAAACACAAATTTGACATTGGCGTATTCTTAGCTAAAAGTAGCAAGCCTTAGATTTCAGTGTCCTAAGGGAATTTATGGTGCTATGGAGCTGGTTTTGAATGTTTTGAAATATCTTATTTAGTTAAAAAAGTAAGATATATTTTATTTTTTTTATAGCAGCCTGTGCCTTTTATTCTAACCATTTTATACATTTTGGGGTTTTGTTTTGGTAGAACTCTATTCTTTTTGGTCATCCAATACTTTTTATAAATTGTTTTAGGAGCAGTGAAAGGAATTCCAGTTTGTTATAGTTCCTTTCATTTACCCTATCCCAAGGCACTCTGCAATTGAAGAGAGGGAGGCGGAGAGAGTGCTGCTGCCATTTTAGTAGAGTAGCACTGTGAAATTATTTATTTATTAAAGCGTTTCACCAGGAAAAAAACATGCTGGGCACAAAATAGCTTGTCTCCAGATGTGTCCTGGGAGAAAGAGGAGAGGGAGCGTGTAAGAATATTCTAAAAAGATAGATACAATTGCACAGGCCGACATACAGAGGAATATAATGAGTACAAAGAATACAGAATGTAACATAAATATGTAGGTATATACAGTAAGTGCAATATGTAGTGGTAGCAGTTAGGTAACCTGAGTTCATACAATGTTCAAGTAGATAAATACAATAAATGCAAAATACGCTCACAGTAGTTTGGACCCAGGGGAACAGAGGGAGGGTCAGGGTACACTTAAAGGACAGTGGCAAGAGGGAGAGGTGTGGGAGCGGAGAAGGGAGATTAGTAAGGGTTTTGAAGAGGCTGAACGAATGTTTAAGGGGAAAGAATTCCAGAGTTTAGGAAAGCGGAAAGAGAAGGCTGATTGCCCAACGAGAGTTTTACAGGAAGGGAGCTTGAAGGAGTGATAACCAGAGTTTCGGAGGTAGTAGGAGGAGGGGGTGGATGAAGAGAGTAGGGAGTTGAGATGGGGGGGTAGGGAGGATAGCCAGAGTTTGGAAGCAAAGGAGGCACAGTGGGATAGACGGGAATCCTCCAGGGAAGGGAGGGAAAGAGCAGAGTAGAGAGTACAGTGGTGAGTGCGGGTAGGGCAGTTAAGAGCAAAGCAGCAGAAGGAGTGGAAGAGGGGATCTAGTCTGGCCAGGGTGGATTTAGGGGCAGCACCATAGACAATATTGCCATAGTCAAAGATGGGGAGAATCATCTTGGTAAGGATGTCTCAGTGAGCAGGGAGGGGGATACAGCTGTTATGCCTGGGCACCCTGTTTAAGGTGGAGCTTTTTATGAACAGTGTCTATGTGCTGGGAGAAATGGAGCTGATGGTCAAGTTAGATACCAAGGAATTTGAAGGAAGGTACATTGTCAAATGAGATACCATCTAGGGTGTGGAAGGAAGGGAGGGATGGGAATTTAGAGAGCCTTGATCTAGTGCCAAAGCAAAGAAATAGTGGAATTAGTGTGGTCTGCACTTGGGCTTCAGGTTCAGAGATGTGAACTGGTGTAATTTAGCTGAACAGGGAGATTTAAATAGCAGAGATAGACTAGCAAGATATTATAGAGAATGTGAAGGAGTAGCACAGTAACAGTTTGCATACACATATGTTGTGCAGAGTGTTTTGATTGTGTGTGTAGTTCTGGTGCGTCCTTCCCTTTGTTTGCTATTAGGATTTTTTTCTGAATTAGGCTGCTAGTTATATGGCAGTATTATGGCCCCTGGGGATTTCATCTTAGCAAGGTTTATTGCTTTTCTTTTTCCACAATGCCTCCTGTCCCAAGTGACAGTGGTGCGTCTGGGACCACTGATTCAGCAAGTACTAGAGATAGGATCCTGATGTTCTGGCCCACACTAAATAGCTCTAATTCAATATTTTTGTTTACTGTGTGTGTGTGTATGTGTGTCAGGTCTAGCCAGCAGGAACACATTTTTTGCTTTTAAATCTTTTAATTTCATCAAACTACCCACAGATATAAAAAACAAAGCACACAAATACCCCAGAGATAATCAATGCTATAATTAGTAAATACTCTAGCTGCTTTCTTACAGAATAACCCACTCAATTAGCACTCAAGCATTTGCTTAACTGTAAATGTAGCCATTATTGCTCACTGGATAAGGAAAGTTACTTAATATCACAGCTCTGCTGTTGTAAACTGACTCTAAACCATTGCATGCTGAATCCATGGTCCTGGATACATCACTGTCACAGGGGACAGGAGGCATTGTAGGAACGAGAAGAGCAATAAACCATGCTGCTATAAGATGGAGATCCCCAGAGGCCACAAAACTACCATAAAACTAGCAGGCTAATTTAGAAAAAACTCCTAATAGCAGACAAAGGGAAGGAGACACTAGGACTACACACACAAATCAAAACTCTCTGCATAATATACGTTTTTGCAAAATCTGACTGTACTACTCCTTTAAGCACAGATTTGCTTAGCCACATTGTAAGTGGCAGTGATTGGATTCAAACCTGGTAACCCCGGTTCACACCAGTGTCATCTAACTGCTGGTCCAACATTTTTGTGCCTTTCATTTCTACTATCTTGAAGCTCTTTATCACCCAGGAAAGGAAGGGAAGAGAGCATTTTGACCATTTAGGCATGCAGGGACATAGAAACTGCAAAGTGAGAGTGAAATATTACATAAACGTTAAGGACAGACTTGCTGAGAGTCGCACTGTGAAAGTTGGGATAGTAGAACTCAAATCTGAGCCTCCAGGTTTTCATCTGTTCTCTAGTCATTAAAGCAAAACTTTAGTTTTCTATAGTGCCTTTATTTACACTATTGCAAAGTGCTTTACAATGCAGGAGAGGAAGGGGCAAGATACAATTTCTGCTGTAGCAAGATAATGAAAAGAGAAATGCAAATGTTTCTCAGTCACACTGAGAGTATTAGAAGTGGGATTTGAACCTGAGGCTTCGGATTCTCACCTACTGCATGTGCTTTAACCACTAGGCCAAAACTTTGGTTTTCTATAGTACCTGTTGTAAAAATTATCCCAAACTATCCCTAGGGCTTTGCAATACTGGGAGTAGAGAACATTGTTTGTATGTTAGCTGCACAGAGAGATTCAATCAACAAAGAGATATATTATTGATGTATTATAAAAAGTTTAAGCATAGACTTGCACAAAGCCACACTGTAAGCTGCAGTAGTGGGAGTCAAGCCAGGGGTTCCTAGTTCACAGCCCTTTACACTAACAATTTAACCAGACCACCTGTTAATCATGGCATTTAAGTACGCAGCAGAGATCTTAAACTATATAATTAACTCTGAATCAGACTTTGCTGATCTTTGTGATCTAGAATTTGGGAGTGACTGTTGCTCAAGAAATACTCCCTCTGATTAAACAATATTGAGTGAGTTCATGCTTGGTTTATTTTTATTATTTTACTATTTTAAATTAATTCAATCAAGACTAATTAATTTATTTATTTCTCAGATTACAATGCCATTGAACCAGAGGCTGTTTTACAAAGGTTCCATATCGGAAAAACATATGAATACAATGGCATATAAAAACAATAATTTTGACATACAATTCAATAACAACAAGATAAGTACAACTGAGGCAGGGTAGAATACCGTCATGTCGGTACATTCAGAGGAATACCGTAAGTGCACCAAAACGTGGTAAAAAACAAATTAGACCGGGGGGAAATGCACATTGAGGTGTGGAGACAAATTCACACATTCTTCAAAAATCATAACCAATAAAATGATCAAAACAATAGCAAGGTAATAGTAAAAAAACTATGCTGCCTGAGGTAGGCGTTGTTAGAGGTGGGGGTGGTGTACAGTATGATGGGAGAGAGGGAAACAACAGACTCATAAGGGGGTAGGAAGTAGAGGGCAGAGTGTAGGCATGATAGGGAGGGGAGTGGGGTAGGTAGGGTAAGACCATATTGAATATCATGGGGTGGGGGTAGAGGAGGGTTAAGGAGCAGGGTAGTGGTGGTGGGAGCAGTATCAAGAGTAGGTGGGTGGGAGGAAGGGAGGTAGAGAGGGGTTGAGGTATGAGGGTTGAGGTGAGGGAGGGGCAAGTGGCGGGAGAGGTGGGGAGGGGTGTTAAGGGGGTGGGTGGGAAGGACAGGAAAGGTGCCGATAGGGATAGGAATGACTTAGAATCATAGAATCTTGACGGCAGAAAAAGACCCTCAGGTCCATCATGTCTGCCCTCTTCCACCCCTTTATTTATTCCACCCCGTTCCAGTGGCCCCCTTCCCAATCCCACAAAAATCCATGTGTCCGTCCCATGCTATCTTGAACTCTGACACTGTTCTGGCCCCCCACCACCCCCTCTGGAAGCCTATTCTATTCCTCCACCACCCTTTCCATGAAAAACTGTCCCCTCGCATTGCTTCTGAATCTCCCCCCTGCAGCCTCGAACTATGCCACCTGGATACTGCACCTTCCTTCCCTTGGAGTAAACTCCCTGCCTTCACCTTGTTGATCCCCTAAATATATTTAAAGGTTTCAATCATGTCCCCTCAATCCCTTCTAGTTTCCAAGGAGTACAGCCCCAAAAATCCCTACATCACTGCTTGTAGGGTTTACCCTGCAGACCCCGCACCATCTTGGTCACCCTTCTCTGAACCCCCTCTATCTTGTCTATGTCCTTACACAGATGTGGTCTCCAGAACTGGACTCCATACTCCAGGTGTGGTATCACCATGGCTTTGTAGAAGGGCATCAGTACCTCCCTCTGCTAGTGATGCCCCTGCCTAGACATACCAGCATCCTATATGCCTTTCCCACTGTTCTGCTGCACTGGTTTCCCATCTTGAGGTTACTAGGTACTATTACTCCTAAGTCCTTCTCCTGCTCCCTAACCCTAATGTCCTCCCACCCAGCATGCATCCCGCTTTCAGTTTCTTGTACCTCAGGTGCATCACAGCACACTTTTTGACATTAAATTTTAGCTACCAAGTCTCCGCCCATTGTTCTAAAGTCCTCAAGTCGTACCTCATATTCTCCACCCCCTATGTGGTGTCCACCCTATTGTAGATTTTTGTATCATCTGCAAAAAGGCCCACCCTTCCTCTTAGTCCCTCCGCTATGTCACTAATGTAGATGTTGAAAAGGAGGGGACCCAGAACTAACCTCTAGGGTACCCCGCTTGTCACCCGCCCTGTTCCAGAGTGAACTACGTTAACTGCCACTCTCTGGCTTCTAACTGCCAGCCAATTCTCCACCCAACTGGTTATCCCATCACCTACCCCTACGCTTTCCAGATTGCTCACTAGTCTTCTGTGGGGAACGATGTCAAAGGCCTTGCTGAAATCCAGATAGGCCACGTCCACCACCCACCCGGTCGATTACCTGCGTCACCCAGTTACAATTAGGTTTTTCTGGCATGACTTCCATTTCATAAAGCCATGCTGTCTATCATCCATTAGCTCACTATCCTCCAGGTAGTCCATCACCCTCTCCTTAATGAGTGCCTCCATTACCTTCCCCACCACTGAGGTGAGGCTGACTGGGCGATAGTTCTCTTTTATCCCCTTGCTGCCCCCCCCCTTGTGCAGCAGCACCACGTTCGCCCTCCTCCAGTCCTCCGGCACCCATCCCAAATCCAGAGACAGGTTGAATAGCGTTGTTAGCAGGCTGCCAACTCTTCCCCCAGCTCCCGGATCACCCTTGGGTGCAGTCCATCCAGCCCCATGGCCTTATCCACCTGCAACTTACTCCTTAACTCTCTCTATACTGAAAGGACTTGTGTCTACCCCTTTGTTCCCCTTCCCCCTCTCACTAAGCACTGGCGCCCTGCCCTCCCCCTCCTCCATAAAAACTGAGCAAAAGTACTTATTTAGCTCTTCTGCTTTGTCATTGTCCTCTTCAAATTGTGTCCCACCCTCCCTCCTCAGCCTTGCTATCCCCTGCTTAGCCTTTCTCCTGTCCCCCACATATCTAAAAATGTTTTGTCCCCTCTTTTGGCTAGTTTGGCTATTCCCTCCTTTGTCTCCTCTGACTTAGTCGGCAGTCACAGCTACTAAGTGCAGAAAGATGTTGCCTAAGATTATACTTAAAAGGGCCAATCCTGGACTCTTCCCGAATACCAGTGGGGAGGTTATTTAGCCAGCAGGGTGCCCTGTATGAAAAGCAATGCTACACCTGGGAGGTGTGGCAAAAAGGAACTTGATACCCCAGTTTAGACATGCCCCGAGTTTGGTGGGAGTGACAGGGGTAGACTGGCCAAGACTGATTTGTTTTGCCAGAAGGCAGATCTGAAAAGTGATTATTCCCTTCAGGTTTAACCAGTTGGTCTGTGTATACAGATCGCAAGTATGCGTTAGCCTGTGAGCTCCAGTAATCAACCTGTATGTCTTGTTGAGGGCTGTGCAGATCCTTTTGCACGTGGTGTCCATGGCTGCTCCATAAACAACTAAGTCGTAGTCAATGATAGCTAGAACTAAACTAGTTACGGCAGTCTGGAGAGCATCTGGGGTCATGCAGTGCCTGTATAATAGTCCTATCCTGGTATTAACTGCCCTTGCAACAAGGTCAGCGTCAGCGTGCATACCATAGGAGAGGGAGGTATCCAGCGTAATCCCAAGGCACTTGAAATTTGGGACTTGTTCAAGCGGTGAACCTTCATTGTTCAGTTTGGTTAGTTTGTGCGATTTGTATCTGTTGTGCAGGCTAGAGAAGAGCATGGTCTTGGTCTTCTTGTATTTCATTAGCAGCATATGGTTTTTAAACCAGGCATCAATGTCAGAGAAACTAATCTGGAGCTGTGTTTCAAGTGGGAGTGGGTCAGGTAGACCAGTATAAATGATGCCATCATCTGCATAAAGCAGCATATTATTGGAGCATGCCTTGGGGAGGTTATTGAGGTAGAGGCTAAAGAGTAATGTGCTTAGGATCGAGCCTCGGGGGACACCAGATAACACTTGCCTGCTATCAGATAAGATGCCATTTAATTTGACGCATTGGGACCTACTTCCAAGGAAACTACAAAACCACCCAACTGCATCATTTGGTAGGCCAGTCTCACTGAGGGCGTTTAAGAGGAGGGTGTGGTTGACCACGTCGAAAGATTTTGTGAGGTCGATATAAATCACCCCCACAAGCTGCCCTCTGTCAAGGGCATTATGTAAAAAGGAGGTGTACTCAAACAAGGCAGTGGTGGTGCTATGCACCTTCTGAAATCCATGCTGTTGTGAGCATTGGATTTGGTATTTCTCTAGGTACTCGTTTAGTTGATCCACCACAATACCTTCAAGCGCCTTTGGGGGGGAGGATTGAGATTGGGTGGTAATTAGTGTGCTGGGAATGGTCGCCACTTTTATCTACAGGTGTAACCTCAGCTGCTTTCCACCACTCGGGGAACGGGCTGAGGCATAGAGACTTATTTGATAACTTTGTGAGAGGTGTTAGGACTTCATCAATGGTTTGACTAATGAACTTAAGGTCTAGTGAATCACTACTAAACCTAGACTTTCCAAGCTCCTTTAGCAGGTACTTTTTAGCATCCATCCGGGAGACTGTCTTAAAGTGGAAAGGGGGATGACCTAGAGGGGTGCCACAACTTCCAGTGTCTGTTGAGTTGTCTGGTACTTTGAGGAAGTCAGGGGGAAGTACACCACTCAGGTCAGAGAAGGCCAAGTTTAAAGTGTTAGCAATGAGCTTGGGGTCCTAAATGACTTACCCAATTTATCTCCAACATGGAGGGGAATGACTTATTGGAATTGCCTGTGATGTCTTTGATGTTATTCCAGAATTGCCTGCTATCCCCTCAGGAAATTGTAAGTTCCTCTTTGAAGTAGTTGATTTTCGCTAGGCAGACCTTCCTGGTACAGGCATTGCTAGCAGCTCTGCATTGCTACAGGTCAGCCTGCTTGCCAGTGGCCCAAGCATGATGCCAGAGGTTATCTCTTTTGGCCATGAGAGTTAGGAGAGTTGGGGTAATCCAAGGATTGACTAAATCCTTCACCTTCCGCTTTTTTTACAGGGCTATAATTATCACAGATTGCGTTGAATTTAGCAATGAAATATTCTTGGGCTCGGTCTGCATTTTGAGCGGCATCGATAGGGGTCCAGTCTGTTTGTAACAGGGAGGCCTTGAGATGTTTGAGCTGCCCAGGCTTTAGGACATGGTGTGTTACTGTTTTTCTGGGTAGTTTAGGAACATTGTTCGACCAGAGGCAAAGGACCAGGGAATGGTCACTAATCGCATCAGGGAGGACTGTGGTGCCCATGATTGTTTCAGGGTGGTTGGTAACTATCCAATCTATCAGCATATGGGAGCCAGTCCAATAGTTAACCCTGGTAGGGGAATCGACCATTTGCGCAGCATTAATAGAGAAGATGGTATCGTTGAATGGATCAGCTTCAGGGGCCAGCCAATTCACATTAAAATCCCCTAGAAGCAAAACTTCAATATTTTGTTGTAGATTGGTCAGATATTCAGTAACCACATTGATGCTACTGGCCTGGTTTCGAGGAGGGGACATAGACAGAAACTACCATGAGGGTCTTACTATTGGTTCCTAGGAGTAGTGTCCAGTAAGGGGTGGACATACCCCTGTAGAGTATTCCTGAGGTAGACATCACATCCCCCTCCCCTTTTCCTCAACCTGTCATGCCTAAAATAGTATATCTGTCCAGGGAAAAAGCAGAGTCAGGGGTCCTAGGGGTAGGCCAGGTCTCTATCACCAATAGCACATCCGATCTATGCTGGGTGATCCAGACTTGGAGAGCATCATATTTGGACAGGAGGCTGCAAATATTGATTGATGCTAGCTTTAGCATTCCAGAGTTAGATTCATGTTGGTGCAGCTGCTGCACTGGGCCGGGGTTTGGGTGGATGTTACCTGTTAATAGGAGGAGCAGCATGGCTATCCTTAGTAGGAGGCATTTAAATATTTTAAGCTTGTTTTTTGGCTTGAGCCTACTATTCAGCCCATGCATTTTGTAGCATAGCAGCAGGGCGAGGCAGGTTAGCAGGGAGAGGGTGGATGAGTACAGTGAGCTGGTAAAGTGACCAGGCTGTCTGGTGAGATGATGATTGTTACTGGTAATATTGCACATAGTGGCAGGCCCAGTGGGGGCCGGCGGGGGGGGGCAGCACCAATTCAGTTGGTGCTTGTATTGGCTAGTAGGGATAATTGCCACTATGATCAGGGCAAGTATTACTGAGCCTTTAGGGTCCTGCATGGCAGTCGTATAGCAGAAGAGTGTATAGGAGGTGCCAGGTGGAGCAGTACTCCAATGCAGATATAAACAGTGAGTCTTAGTGGAGTAGAAGGCATAGGGCAGTGATACACTAACACAACAGCTGGGTGACTCAAGACCAGTAATGGAAATGGGGGGGGGGGTGGTAGCACAAGAGGGTCTATGACTGGTGTGGACTAATGTGGTTAAAGGGGCATAAAAAACTTAGATAAAGTGTAGCAGCTTGGATGGCCTAATGGTTAGAGCCACTGACTATGGTGAAAGAGGTTGAAGGCTTGAATCCTGAAGCGAGGAGATAGAGAGGAACACTTGGGATGTGGCTGATAAAAGTGAATTAAGACAGGACTAGACTATGAGCTAATATAGAAATGGTTAAATGATTCTAAGGATGCAGTGTAACTTAGTGTGTACAACAATGACTCCTAGTGGTGAAGCAGTATAAAAAAAACAACAGGGAAAATGGGGAGATAATTCCAGAAGTGATGGGTTGTGTGACCTGGAGTTATCTAAAAGGGTAGTGCCCACCCAGGGCAGATGACAGGGTTGCTCTGTATCTGGATGGTGTTAGCTGCTTTTCTTGTCTTCCTTGTATATTTACCACTAATTTCAACAAAGTGCATTTCCATACTGAATAGAGAAACTCAATTTTAAAAAATCTAGTACACAAACTCAAACATATAGTTATATAGAGCACATTAATATGTTATTAATAAATTGAGAAATGGTTATATAACTCAGTTATGAAATAAGCAAGTGGTACTATAAGTATGTTAGCTAATACCTTCCAGGTATGAAATCTCAGTGGGCATTGGGTTCAGGCCTGGTTGCCTACACCCCAATGTCTTAGAATAGTCTCTAACAATACAAAGATACTATACATTTAGCATGTAATATATAGTTGCTATTTCGCTGACTCCAAGTTTTTTAAATTGATTTTACATATATATATATATATATATATATATATATATATATATATATATAAAATATATTTTAATATTATATTTTATCTCCCACTTCCATTGGGGCTCAGTGATGGTTATACCGATCATCCACCTCTGCCCCCAGCTGTCTGGGATCACGCTGCACAGCAGTAGGGGCTGGGTTGTTTTTGTCACCGTATTTGTGTTTTTATGCTGTTGCTTTGTCTCCCTGGCACCCCACCCCTGAGGACGCCAGCCCAGCACAAAGGCTGTAAGTCCAGGCCATAGACGTGCTAACACATGTCTCAGCCAAGTGCCTAACAGCATCCTCCCCCCCCACACCGTGACTCCCATGCCACCACCCACGCATCCACAGGCAGCAGTAATGGGCCAATGTGATTGATTTTAATCATTTATTTGTGTTATCGACCCTGTTTATATGTTGTTGTGCAACTCTGTTATGTTCTTACACCTTTGTAAAGTGCCCGGATCTTCCGGGATTGGGCACAGAATAAATAAAGATTTACGTACTCACAGCCCTCCCCCCCCCCTTGGAGGAGGAGGGTGTCCTATGGGACACTCAAATCTCCTCTCATCAGCTGGCACCTGACAACCCAGGCTCGTTCTTAAACCTGGGTCGCTGGGTGTTGCTTTCAAAAATGTTATTAAAATAAAGTATCTCTGTTAGTCAAATTGTAAAGGTGAGTAAGAGTTTCCTCTGTTGAAAGTTGAAGAGTTTGCAAATAAGGGATAAGCCATTTGTTACATGCTTTCTTAAACAGCGGACAGAGAAAAGCAACATGATTCAAAGGTTGCCTTGGTGGAGGAGTGGCTGGACTATGGTGAGCTGAGAAAGGATGAGGGCGGTGGGACAGAGGCACATACCTCCACGGTTCTACTCCACAACTCCTATGCTGCACTGGTAGGGCAAGACTGACCCAAGGAGGCACCCGCAGTGGAGACCAAGGAGGTTGTGAGGGTCCTCCACAGTGGAGACCCTGGGAGGGAGGCAGAGGACCCGAGAGGAAGAGGAAGCAACTCCTGGTGGGGGATTCTATTGTTAGGAGGGTAGACTTGGGGGTGGATGGAGCAGAAGAGAAGGAGGTTAATTGCCTACCCAGCACCACAGCTTGGAGGGATGGAAAGTGCATCCAGTGGATCGCTGAGGCAGCAGGATGGAAGGGAGAGCTAGACATCATTGTCCACCTGGGGACTAATGATCTGGCTGGTGATGAGGTTAGGGTAGTACAGGAGGACTTCAGAGAGCTGGGCAGGGGTCTTAGACAAGTGGCACTCACTGTAACCTTTTCAGAAGTGCTACCGGTCAACAACAAGGGGGAGGACAGGGCACAGTACACCATGAGAGTCAACACATGGTTGAGGGACTAGAGAAGAGTAGAGGGCTTCAGCTTCATTGGGGACTGGGGTCCCACCTAGAGGGATACAGGCCTGTACAAGTGGGATGGACTGCATTTATCTGGGGGGGGGCAAAATTCTCAGTGAGAGGTTTAAATGCTTCATTGGCAAGCATTTAAACTAGTCAAGGGGGCGGCGAAAGTAGGCAGGAAGAAGCAGCTAACTGCCCTTCCCCCCACACACACAGAATGAAGCAGTCAGGAGGGAGGACCCCAGGATTTGGAAATCGACACTAAAATCTAAAAGTGGGATAGGTAGCATGGCAGAGATGAGGAAGAATGGAAGTAAAAGCAGGAGGTGAAGGGAGGGTAGCCATGGGGCTTGGAGAGGAGCTACTAGAAGGGTAGGTTGCAAAACTTGGAAGGCCATGTGCATGAATGCCCACAGCCCTTGAATTAGAATCCCGGACCTAGTGGCCTTGATGGCAGAGGCTGACCTGGACATTGTCACTAATGGTACCCGGAGAACTATAAATGGGATATAGCCATACCAGGTTACATTCTATTTAGAAAAGACAGGCTGGAAATAAAGGTGAAGGGGTGACTATCTATGTCGTCGAGGGAATTAAAGCAACTAAAGTTCAGGGAATCCAGGAAGGAGCAGAAACATTGTGGATGACCCTGGAGACAGAAAATGGCACCACCATTCACACTGGCGTGATTTACAGACCTCCAACACTACAGGAGGAGATGAATGGAGTATTAGTGGAAGCCATCCACAAAATGACAGCCAAAGGTGAAGTGCTGCTGGTGGGAGACTTCAGTTTGCCTGATGTGGATTGGAGCACCCAGGCTGCAGCCAGAGCCGGGAGCAGAGGCATCCTGGACACCTTGCAGGGGGCGTGACTCAAGCGGCTTGTGGCAGAACTTGTCAGAGAAGGAGCACTATTGTACCTGGTACTCACCAGTGGGGACAGAGTCACTGATAAAATGGTGGGTAGCCACTTGGGATCCAGTGATCATTGTATGGTGTGGTTAAATGTGAGAAGAGTGGAGGAGTTAAACCACATGAAAGCAATGAAACAATGGGCTAACCTTAAAGGGGCCATAGCAGAGGCAACAAGCCTTTGTGTTAGGCTACTAAGCAAAACAAAGAGAAAGAAAAAAACACTATGGTTCTCAAAGGACGTGGCCAGGAAGGTAAGAGAGGAAAGGTCAGCTTTCAGGAGGTAAAAGGAAATACAGAGTGGGGAAGACAGAGAACTGTATCTAGAAAAGCAGAGAGAGAGGGAGGCTTCAAGTACCTTAACGGAATTAACAAAATCCAAGTGGGTAGCATCTTTCAGAAAAGAAGATATGCAAGAACAAGAGGGCACAATTTGAAGACATAGGGACGGCTCGGGGCAATGTGAGGAAGTATTTTTTCATGGAGAGGGTGGTGGACGCATGGAATGGCCATCCTAAGGAGGTCATGAGGGCAAAAACAGTGGGTGAATTCAAGAATGCATGGGACAAACATAAGGCAATTCTAGTGGGAGGTAGGAGGAAGTGGGCTGTTGGTTAACTAGGATCTACAGCTTATCCAAGTGGTAGGGAAATGGACAGACTGGGTGGGCCAAGCAGTCCTTATCTGCTATCAAAGTCTATGTTTCTATGGAAAACAGTCAGGAGTGCAAGGTGCAAACAGAATTAAAAATAGCCCAGGCCATTAAGAAAGGAGCCAAGACCTTTTTCAGGTACATTAGTGAAAGAAAGAAAACCAGGGATAAGACTGTAAGGATAAAAGGGGAGAGAGGAGGGTGTGAGGAGGGGAACCTAGAAAAAACAACAATCCTGAACAAATATTTTTGTTCGGTATTCACAGAAGAAGAGGAAAGAGAAGGACCACTATTGGGCAATAGGAGCACCAATGGAAGAGAGGTGGACACCAGCCCATTAATGGAGGAAAGAATCCTAAAGGAACTCAGGAATCTGAAAGTGGACAAGATTATGGAGCCAGATGGGATACATCCCAGAATATTTAAAGCACTTAGAGAGGTGCTGGCAGCACCACTAACAGCCCCATTCAACAAATCGATAGAGACAGGGGTGGTTTCAGTGGACTGCAGGAGGGCAAATGTCCCTTTCCACAAAAGTGGGAACAGGGAGGAGGCTGGCAGTTACAGGCCAGTTAGTCTGACCTTGGTGGTGGGGAAATTACTGGAGTCACTGCTAAAGGAAAGGATTGGGATATTTCTTGATTCCAGCAGAGCACAGGATCTGGGGCAGCATGGATTCACAGCGAGAATGTCTTATCAAACAAATCTGATAGATTTCTTTGACTGGGTGACCAGTGAGGTAGAATGGGGGGGGGGGTGGATGTGGCCTACCTAGATTTCAGCAAGGCCTTCAACACCGTCCCACATCGGAGATTGGTAAATAATAAGTTGGGCAGCCTGGGAGTGGGTCCCAGGTGGTAAACTGAGTCAGAAACTGGTTGAGTAACAGGACACAGAAGGTGGTGTAAATGGCATTCAATCCGAGGAGAGGGGGTGACCAGTGGGGTGCCATAGGGATCCGTGCTGGGGCCAGTCCTCTTTAATGTCTTCATAAGTGACATTGCAGTGGGGCCGGAGAGGAAGGTATGCCTCTTTGCAGATGACACTAAGATCTGCAACAGGGTCAACACTCTGGGGGTGTGTGGAAAAAATGAGAAGGGACCTAACCATGAACCATGCTTGAGGAGTGGTCAAGAGTGTGGCAGCTAAGATTCAATGCAAAGAAGTACAAAATCATGCATTTGGGGCACAGAAATACAAGGAAGAAGTACAAGATGGGGGAAGAGGTACTGATGGCCACCAATCAAGAAAGGGACCTAGGGGTAATCATATCTGATGCCCTAAAGGTAACCAAACAATATGAGAAGGCTATGGAGAGAGCCAGTGGGATGCTAGGGTGCATAGGGAGAGGTATCACCAGCAGACAAAATGAGGTGGTTATGCCACTGTACAGATCACTAGTGAGACCTCATCTGGAGTACTGTGCCCAGTCCTGGAGGCTGACTCTCTGGAAGGACATAGACAAAATAGAGTCAGTCCAGAGAAGGGCAACAAACATGGTGCAAGGACTGCACCAAAAGTCATATGAAGAAAGACTAGAGGCCCTCAACATATATTCCCTTGAAGACAGGAGACAGGGTGGATATGATAGAGACATTCAAGTATATCAGGGATATAAACAAGGTACAGGAGGGTATTATCTTTCAGAAAAGAAGGTGTACAAGAACAAGTGGGCACGATATGAGGCTAAGGGGGGGGTAGGCTCGGGGCAATGAGAGGAAGCACTTTTTCACAGAAAGAGTAGTGAATGCTTGGAACAGCCTTCCTATGGAGGTGGTGGGGGCAAAAATGGTAGGCAAATTCAAGAATGCATGATATAGACATAGGAGTACCTTTGCAATAGGGAAGGGAGGGTAAGCCGCAGATCAACTAGGGTCTGCGGTATTACATTAGGTAGGGAAAAGGGGCAGACTAGGTGGGCCACATGGTCCTTATCTGCCATCACCTTCTGCGTTTCCATGTTTTAAATATAATATTCATACTACAGTTACAATGTGAGGATATAGGACGCCTCTTCTCTTTATATTACATTTGATTTCCATTATGCATGTCCAAACAGAAATGTGTTAATAAAGTACAATCGAGAGGGTCAGTTTTAATATCCAAATACAGCTTTCTTCCACACATTTTTCAATTTTAACACCTCCACTTTCCCCCTCCCACATCCCCCTGCCTTCACATTTCTCTCAATGCCTCCTTCAGTTTCCCCAACCATGTCCCTCCATCTCCCCCACAGCCCCACCCAGCTCTACATGCCCCCTCCCCCATCCCCCCTCACTCCCCATCTGTCTACTCCCCTCATCTGCGAAATTTTGGCAAGGCCTACTTGGCTGCTCCAGTTCTCCCCTCATCCCCTCTCTTGGTACTTCCTTCACTATCCCTCTCTTCCCCCATCCCCTGCTACCAGTCCCTTCCCATCCGTGGTCCTCTCTCCTTCTCCTGCCTTGCATTATTAGTGCACTTATGCTACACATGATTTTGATTCTGCATATACTGTATCATAATATCTGTACTTTATAATTTTGCATGTTAAACGGCTGTATCTGAATTGCCTGTTTGTTTTCTTTGTAAACACTGTTTTGACTTGTATAATTTAACTACTGTACCTGTTTTGTTATGACGTGGAACCTTTGTAAATGAGCTTCCAGCTCAAAGGTTGTAATCTGAGATTTCAATAAATAAATAAATAAATGTACTATGCCTTTGATGCAATTTACAATCAGGAAGAAAGCTCAGGTCATACTGAACTGCAAGATCCCTAAAGCTCTCTTTAACCCTCATCATGATAACATTTTTAAGAAAATGTAGACAGTCACTAAATATATGATCTAAATCTGACGGAGAGACTGTATTTTTAATAAACTACAACCACGGAAAGACAAAACCTCTATTAGAGTAATTTACTTGTTATTCAAAGCAGATCCTTGGATATCTACCCTCGGGGAGTACAAATACATCTAAAAAGAAAGAGACTCGTCTCATGGAGATTAGGGAAGAAATTGAAAATTGTCCTAGTCGGCCCTAAACACACATTGTTTCACACACATGGGAACTTTCAACAAATTTCTATACAACTTTGCCAATACTTTCCCAAAATATTAGAATTTTCTTCACCCTAAATTTCCACTGCATGCAAGATGGAAGAAGTTATTGCATTTAATGCTAGTGTTGATACTTTGACCGAATCACCCCACGCCTTTTATTAAACATTTTAAAAGCCATAATTGCCTTACTTAATCTTATGTTAAGAAGATCTACATGATATTTCCATCCTCATTTACAACAAAATATTACTCAATAGTCATAATACTGGACTGTCCCCAAAGGATTGCAATCAATAAACATTTCTGGGAGATTTCTCTTTCTGTGACCAAATATAACCATCTGTGTTTTGGTATGGTTAATTTCTAATGAGTTCTGTTTACACAAGTTATTAAAACTATTAATCTGACATTGCAGACCCAATTTTGAGGTAGTAAGGTGGACAACGTTATCAACATATGCTAGATGACGAATTGGAATCTCAGCTACCCTTGGCATATGGAAATCAGGATAATTTAATTGACAAAAAATAATGTTTATAAAGATGTTGAATAATGTTGGTGCTAGGATGCATCCCTGCCCACCCCCATTTATATTTATTTTGTTAGTCAAATGTCCATATTGATCAAACTACACGTTAAACCGTCATTATGTAATTTGATCAACACATCCAGAATAATTGGGTCCATACTGCTATCATATAGATGTTGCCACAAAGATTCTTTACTTACACTATCAAATGCTGCCTGCAAGTCTATGAAACAGCATTGACTGATGCTGATAAGGATGGTCCAGTACAGTGTAGCCCCAAGGATAATCCTTAGTCCATACATGAGTGTGATACCACTTATTTGCCCCATAGCAAGCTCCAGCCCAAGCAAGGCTCTGTACCTAAAAAGAAGCAGAAATGAATGCATCTTCCTGAGCCACACCCTAAGCTTTCACCCCAGCCTAGACAACAGAAGCAGAGACGTCTGCCCAAGCTTGTGACTGTACCTGCTGTGGGATCCTCCCTCAAAAAGAGGCCCAATGTGAGTCTATGCCTGAGATGGGGCCACAATCCGGCTGAAATACCTGTTTGATTTTGAGCACCTGTCAGAGCAACAAGGCCCTTATTTGTCTGCATCTACAGCCGAGATGGAGGCAGCAGTACAGGATGAAGGCAGAGACCCTGTTTGAGCAAGACCTGGTCTGAGCCCAAAAAGGAATTCCCTTCTGAGCCTAGATCTGCAACTTGGGTCAAGGTCAAAAGGCACAAACATAAATGCAATCATTTGTGTGAGCCCAACATTCTGCCTGAGCAAGAGGCATACTGTATTTTGAGCCTGCAACTGAAGGCATTCACATTAAATGCAAACATAAACACAGGCAACTGCCTACGCCTG
The DNA here is from genome assembly GCA_016271365.2 of Neoceratodus forsteri. Classification (NCBI taxonomy): domain Eukaryota; kingdom Metazoa; phylum Chordata; order Ceratodontiformes; family Ceratodontidae; genus Neoceratodus; species Neoceratodus forsteri. The sequence goes on from JADMNL010000025.1 coordinate 119,583,273, forward strand.
AGACAATGTTTGAGATGCAAGTCAGCCTGAGCAATAGGCCCCCTGGGAGCCTGCATCTTAAAATGAGATGGTGTCTGCAATGCTGAATGTGGGCAGTAACAAAAAGTGCAAATAAAACATAAGCATCTGCCACAGCTCAAACTAGAGCCCTAACCTGAGCAATAACCCCAGCTAAAAAAGCACAAACTTAAGTGAAGGTATTTATGTAAGCCTGACACCCTAACTGGGTCTGTTGCCCTGTCTGCATGTAATACTTTGAGCATGACTCCCTGCCCGAAAATGACTCCCTGGCTGATCCTGATGCCCTACCTCAGACTGATGTCCTGCCTGAGCCTGACCAAGTACAGTGGTGCCCAGTGTCAGGTTCCAAAATGCTGTCAAATCTTATAACATTACTGTTATGATGTCCTCAGGGATGACTAGTCAAAACATTTCAAAGCCATAGCAGGCTTTTCGTGGGAAGGGGCACCTGTATCTGGATGTTGGTACCATAATAAATCTGTTTTATTTTATCCTGCTGCATCGTGCTTTGAATTATTCCTGGGACAGTGATGGTGTAGACAGTCTTACTGTCTGCTACTGTGAGTACATTTATTGTTTGGCTCCATTCTTGTTGCTTTGAGCTGCTTCTTGCATTGCCTGTAAAGTCATAACATTTGGAAACACAAGGCAATTCTAGGCAATTACGCAATTAACTAGTAGCTGTTCTGTCTAGTCTTACCAGTTCTTCACTGAAGATCCTGACTCACATGACTAGACAAGATGGAACTGGACATGGTATGATGCCTTACTCTAGCATGACACCCAGTTTGAGCCAGTTTGAGCCTGATGTCCTGCCTAAGTCTGCTGCACTATGTAAGCCTGACACCTCGCTGAATTGTCAGTCCTTACTCAAGTGAAATGCACATTCTTGACTGAATCTGATCCCTTGGCAAAATCTGAGCTGCAGGCATTACAGTGCTTGTACTTCAAAAGCTACGCCTGCAATTCAGTGGCGAGAGCAACCCAACCATGCCCCCTGCTTGAGCTATTTAAGTTAGCCCCCTCCAGCTTACTCAGAAGCACTGTTTCTTTGATGCAGCTGGAGGCTTTGTACCATCTTCTCCCAGTATTTGTCTCCTGCTTTCCCTTTGTGCTTCTGGGCTTTCTGTTTGGTTTGTATCTCCACCAGTTTTTTAGGTCAGTATTTTGCTTTCTACCTTTCTGGCTGCAATTTGTGCTTCTCTCAGTCAACTATTCCTGCTGCACTCCTGTTCTCATGTACCTCTTGTGTTTCTTCTGTTTTGGTTCTTGTGTGCTTCTAGTTCTTGCAGTGTCCTGTCTTTGCCATTGTTGTTTTGACCCGTGTTATTTCAGGCTCCCATTTTGCTGTTCCTTCCAGACCATTTGCAATCTCCCAGTTCAACTACAATCCTTAAATGTTTTTACCTGGCTCCTAGCAAGTCAGCCACTACCATTCGTGTGCAGGTGGTTTATTAGTTTGCTCAGTCAAGTAGCATGCTGCTTTCTAGTTTTCGGTTCTCATACGCTCCTGTTTTTCCCCAGCAGTTTCATTTGTTGTTCTCTATGGCCTCAGCCTACCTGGCCTGCAGTGCATCAGCATCCAACACTAACTTCCTTTATGGGATTGGTTGGCATATGTTCACCATTTAGTCTTATACCATGTCTTAGTTGTCATTTGATGTCTCAGATAGTCATTCAGTCTTGCCTGCATTTTGTTTCTGACTTGCGCTCGTGGCCATCAGGCTTTGCAAATGGTCTCCTACTACTCCTGAAATCAAACATATGCCAGCCACGACCACAGCATGGCTTCCAGTCCTCCCTGCCCTCTATGCTGACGGTCTTGCTCTACTCCCTTGAAGTCCACATCTTGAAGGTGGGTCCCTCGACTTGAGCGGGTCCTTCTCTTTCTTCCCTTTGAGTGAGAATGTCCTACACTCCAGGGGAAGTTTTGGCTATGCAGATCAGCTTGGCGGAGTTGTCAGCGCCTCGTGGTGTAGAATTTAAGACTTCAGCTGTTAGAGAATGGGGCCTGTAAGTCCACAGGGGCTCCTTTAGCTGTATAGACCAGATTGGCAGCATCTTTGAAAGCTATTTCCCTCTCCACACACTCACCTAGGTTCACCTAGTCTCCACCTACTTCCCTTCCCCTGCCCCTCAAGGGTGAAGATCATATAATTATGCAAGTACTGGCTCCCCCCAAGGGCCCAACTCCTATGTCTTACCCCTCAATTGTAGTAGCCGAGCCATCACCAATTTTATCTCTAGAGTAGACGGAAGGCGACCAAGGTCTTGGATCCCCGGAGGTTTCTTCCTCATAGGGTTTTTTCCCCCTTTTCTCTGTTCTAATGGTTATAAAATTTAAGTAGTCTCTGCAGCAGATAGTCCATAATAACAGTTGTCAGTGGCTCAGCAGGTAGCACACTCACCTCTGAGGCCAGGAGATCAGAGTGCTGTGGGTTCTATCCCCACACCAGGCACTTGGGCCAATATCCCAATACTGACACTGTAGTGCAGCATGAGGGGGTTGCTGTACTCTTGAGGTGCTGTCTTTCAGATGAGATATTAAACTGAGGTCCCATCTGCTAGTTCAAGTGGTTGTTAAAGATCCCATGGCACTTCTAGAAAAAGAATAAGGGAATTTTTTATTCAAAACTTAAAACAAAATATACAAAAGTTTATTGCTTCATACAAAATCATAATGAAAGAAATCAAAAACATAAATGAGTATTACAACATACATGAACTGTAAACATATATAATCTGTATTTATATATAACCCCATCCCAGCCCCACTAAAAGAGTAGGGGGATTTTTTTTTAATCATAACAAAATTATAAAAAGATATATAAATTAGTATTACATCATACATAACTGTAAAAGGAAAAGAAACAAAAACCTAAACAAGTATTAATTTATACCACAATCCTGAACGTACAACAAACAATATAACCCAACCCCCTCCCCCTCCCCAGTATAAGAGTGGGGGAATTTTTTATCCAAAACTTAAAAGAAACTATAAACAAAGCAGTAATTCTTTATACAAAATCATAAAAAGGGAGAAAACCTAACACAACAAGTTTTTCTTCATACTGTAATCCCCAAACCAGAAATAAAATACCGTAAGCATAGTCCTCCCCCTCCCTACTAAAAGAAAAAGGATCATTACACATCACAAAACATAAATTGAAGGAAAATACAATACTAACATATATTGATTCTTATTACCTCACTGCAGAAATAAGGAAACTAATGCAAACTATGAAAAAGAAGGAAAAAATCCTGAAAACCAGAAAAACCAAAAAAACTGCAGAATGATTGCAAACCATGAGGGTACATACCCACTCCCCAAGCCCCCAAAAGGGTGGAAAATTCCTCAAGTAATCTGAGCACACAGATAAATGTGACAGCGAGCTGTAAATGATGATAACAGCCTACATGTATTTCAACCCGTATCCAGCCAAGACATCTTTCTCCACCAAAGCTTGTATAGATCTGGGTGCACCCTCTCCCTGTCCAACCTCTGCTACTTTATAACATCTTTCTTTATGCTGAACAAAATCTGACTTTCAGTTTTCAACTGTTTCCAAAGTGTCAGACCACAACGAGACTGCCAAAGCCGACAGCTGATAAACCCCATTAAAAGACGGATTGTAGTTACATTATAAATTAGCCATGAGCCAGGAAACACACCCTCAGTCCATATCTCTGGCAATTGACCTTGAAAAGGGTTCAGCAGCCATGTGACATGGAAACTAGACCAAAAGGAAAAAACAAAGGGACAATCAATTAAAAAATGTGACATAAATCCAACTATTCCCATACAAGACTCCTCTCTTGGGCAAAACCTCACTGACTTTTCCTTATGATTCATATTACCCCTTACCCCCAATTTTTTGTGCATGCATAACCATAAAGAAATCCCATAAATATTTAGGGATTCTTTTATTAGTCAAAAAAAACATCTTTGAATGTTGGTCAGCTATAGGCAACTCCAGATACCATGGAGCAGCATAAAAAAGTCTCTACTACTCTAGTATAGAACTGTTTCCGAGAAGATGAACAAAGAGAGCTCCTAACTATTTTCCAGGCTTTTAATTTCCCAATCACCCCCCGGAAATGGCTTGGGAACAAAGACATCTTTGTCTGTCAGGGTAAAAAATTAGAGGGGTCCCAATTTTCTAATAGCTGGCTTATACCACCCTCCACCCATGTGGTCCAAACCTTATTCACCCCCTGCAAGAGAGGTATCAAATTGTAAAATATAAAAGTAACATGCAAAAAAACTACTGGGTTCAACATCCCCAATCCTCCTTCATGAATTGGCAGATAGGTGATACCTCTTTTAACCGGGTTCAATCTGCTCCCCCACAAACATAGGAAAAATACACTATAAAGGGAAGCCTCCAAAGATTGTGGGGGAGGATAAACTGCTGCTAGAAACAAAAAGTAAGGCAAAAAAAATGTTTTAATCAAATCAATGTGCTTAGCGTTTGACATCTGCCCTTTATTCCAAAGGACCACTCTATCACGAGCCACCATCAATTGTAATTCCCAGTTATGTTGTTGGGCATCTGTGCCACCAAAATAGACATCCAATATTTTCCTGTAACCAAAATCTACAGGTATATCCCAAATCAAGGCAACATAAGCAGCATCATATCCTAATGGCAGGATCCCACTTTTCAAATTATTAATGGATGACCCAGAAATTTCAGAAAAGGCCTTCAGTATTAAACGAGCTGCTTTAGGGGAAGAACTGTCAGCTAGAACCAAAATTAAATCATCAGAGTATGCTACAGAAACAATCTGCTTATCCTCACATCCAACAGAGAGGCCCATAACCATTTCTGTCATGTTCAGAGCATACAATAAGGGGTCTAAGGACATCACTTACAACAAGGGGTTCAGTGGACACCCCTGTCTCACGCCCCTATGTACCATGACCTCTCGTCCCATCCAACCATTAATACTAGGTAACAAACTAATGCCTTTGTAACATGCTTTTAACCAGCCTATGAAACTAAAAAGCAAACCATAGCAATGCAAGGTCTCCCAAAGATATGCACATTCCACCTGATCAAAAGCTTTTGTTTGATCAAGGCAGATAAGATGACCAAATACCTCTAGTGAGACCCCCTTATGCATAATCTCCCGGAGAAGAATAAGGGGATCCTGTACCCGCCTTTTTGGGACCCCACTAAATTGAGAGGGATGTAATATGGTATTCAAAACCATCCGTAAACGATTGCTCAAAACTTTCATCAGGATTTTATAGTTTGCGTTAAGAAGCAACAATGGCCTCCAATTTTTCAAATCCCCCCTTTTCCCCTTTTTAAATATTAATAACAAAAGCCCCCGTAGCATACTTTCAGGGAGATTCTCATTCTTTAATCCATCATTCAAAACCTCACCCAGTTCTACCCCCAAAACTCCCCAGATCTCTTTATAGACTTCATGAGGGAGCCCATCAGATCCGGGGCAGTCCCTGCTTTAAGTGACCAAATCACAGTCCTGAGTTCCTCTTGTGAGATGGGTTCCATCAGGGTATCCTGCAACTCTGGTGATAACTGGGGTAACTGCCTACTAACCAACCAATTTTGCATGCTATCTATTGGAAGGGGTTTGCTCGTAAAGGATTTGGAAGCATAAGTGTATATTTAATTTAAAATGTTTTTATTAGATGTCACTCATCCTCCATCTGCGGTGTTCAAATACGTCATGCTATGGTATTCTCGCAGGAGCCATGCTGATTCAAATGGTAATGTGTCTCTTTTTTTCCCATAAATCCCATACTTATGCTTCCGTTTCATATTTTTCAAAACTTTCAACTGCAACTGAGCCAGTTCAGTTTTTAAGCCCTTAATCATGTTGTGGCACTCAGTCCCCAAATGCTGTCAGAGATTTGTCCAGAATGTAATACGTTCCCTCAGATATCTTAGCTCATCATGTTTCAGTTTCCCATTAATGCGACCAATCTTCTGAAAATACACCCTTGTTTCCTGTTTAGTGTCCTCCCACCATTTATCCGTACCATCATATAGAAAAAAAACTGACTTGCGTGCAATTAAAAGAGAACAAAACCCTTCCCTCACCTGAGGGATATCCAACAAGGTGACATTTAATTTTCAGATCCCAGGCCCTCACTGGGTCTCAGGCACATCACCCAGTACAAGCGTGAGAAGTCTATGATTTGATGCAGCCACTTCTTGTAACGATTTTGACTGTACAACAAAACCAGGTGAGAGAAAACAATTATCTATCCTGGACGCCCTAGGTCCACAAAAATAGGTATTGCGTTTCCCACCAGCATAAGTCTCAAAAGCATCGACCAAACCTGCATCTTTAATCAACTGGGCTAAACAAGATGCATCACAATAAACCTTCTTTCCCAATAGTAGTCTGGGAAGGCAAGAAGCAATTAAAATCGCCCCCCAGAAGGACTAGATAGGAAGTGCTCAAAAATGGGTAATGGGATTCAAACAAGGCTACCCTATCAAATTTATTTTGAGGGGCATATACGTTTAACAATCGTAAAAACGTATTACCCCACTTGATATCTAATAACAAAGCTCTACTTTCCAAAATCTCTGTGTGATGTATCACCTGAATATGGGAAGTGAAAAAACAAATTCCAACCCCACTGCATAAGTCCTTCCCCTGAGACCAAAAACTCTCTCCCCAGATCCACCCATTAGTAGCTGCAGTCAGTTCTCCAGAGGTGTGCAACCGAACATCTTGGAAGAAAACACAGTCTAAGTTCTTATGTACAAACTGTGCAAAAGTGTTCCGATGTTTGGCATGGGATTTGATGCTGTTGGCATTCAGTGATGCCACACGAAAGTGAAAAGGAGCCATATGTCACAGTGAGTTGGCCTTCACTTCACCTTACTAGAAGCCCTAGTCACTCTGCCGCTTTTACAGTCTTGAGGTCGTGGTTCCATTTGACCTTCCTGAAGCACCAGTGGCTCAGGCTGTGAGCGTGCCGCAGTAGGTGTTGCATTATCTTCCATAGCCATCAGTTTGTCCAACAAATTATCGTATATATTTGAGTCTTCCAAAAGGAGGGCTGTGGCAGGGATATTAAATTTATTTTTCTGTTTGGATTTCCCTTTCGACATCCTCCCTTTCTTACTCACAACCAGAGTGTGAGGATGTCTGTTCAGGGGGCTGGGGTGGGGGGAAATGCTAGCGCCTTTGAGTCTCCCATCATAGGATCGTTAGGCACTGGAAGTAAAGGTAAAGGAACAGTGTCAGGGGTATGGTCCAACCCGTCTCTTGGAGTTGGTTTAGCTGGCTGCAGTCCCTTGGAAGGGGCTACATGAGACACTCCTCCAAGGGGAGTATGGTCCTGTTTGACTGCCAGCTGGATATAGTGGTCCTGTACCCCCAAAGTCTGCTTCTTCTGTGTTTTTAGCAGCAATGGAGCACGTTTCAAAAGCATGCCCTTTCTCATCACAGAGATTGCATTTAGATTGTTGGAAGCGGTGGGTGACCTGTTTCCCCACACTGTGTACATTTAAATACATCACAAGAGGTACTAATATGCATCTTGGACCCACATTTAAAACAAACTCTGGGCTGCCCAGGTTAAAAAAGAAACCCCTTATCCCTACCAAGGAAAAAACAATTCGGTAGATGAATGATGTCAGAAGCAGTAGAATGCAACTTAACTCTAAACTTCTAACCCCCATTCCAAAACCCCTCTGCATCCATAATAGGCACAGGATTTCCCTGACTTTCACATTTCTTCTCTAACTAATGGACAATATCCACGATATTAACCCCTTCATTCCTAAAAAGGATAGTTATAACCCTAAAGGGCTGTTTTGTTAAGGGCAGGACAATGAAATCTGACCAAAGGGTGTTTGTCTTAAGGTTTATGTAGCAACACCAAAAGGTTTCTAATAATGATGGCGTACGAAAACTAATGTCAAAGGTATATTCTCCCTAGACGTGAATCAGTGCATAAACCTCCAAGGGAGAAAAACCCATACTCTGTTTCAGCAATAAGTTCCCAACATAAAATCGATCGGTGGGGTTGTCATGAGGACCCACATATTGCAACCGGATGGCATTTTGCCTTTTCGTTAGCTCCACTGGTTGCCTAAAGTGACTGGCATATGTAGGTCTTTCAGCTGCCTCAGCAACCGGCAGTTGAACTAAATGAGTTTGGACATTAGCACTCTCTGTACTTGACTTGCCCTCCAGATCAGCGGGGTAGACACAAGACCATGTGTTACAAAACCTTTTCTGACTCTGGTAATGTCAAAATAGTAGCGATTTTACTTATCTGTGATATGGAGCTGTTCTCCATCTCACTGACAACACCACAGGCTTCCAACGTCCATCCGACATAGAGAGCCATCCTGCATCCTGCAGGGCCCTATCCGGCGACCAAGCGGCGTCCATGATATCACCCCAGTCCTTTCAAGAGGAAGCCGCGTCCCCATCCACTTGTACTCCAGGTCGCTCTTCAGCCGCATGGATTTTACTTGGACCTGGTAGTGTCGTAGTTCCTGGCAAATTCTCAGTATGCTTCTTTTTTCCTATCGTCCTCTTGCTTCTGTCCTACAATTGAAATGAGCTTGCTCACTCTGAGCAATTCTTCCGCTAAGCAATGCTGCTTTTCTTCTAGACTTAAGTGCTGCTCTGTTTCTGCCACCGAGGGACCACCGACTTGGGCGATATGCTGGCCACCCGACGGGTGCATTCCAGTCGCCTCTGCAGCGGATTCCTCTGCTAGTGGTAATGCCATATCAACAATTTCCTGGGCCATTGCAGCCTTCTCCATCAGACTTTCCACCTTCAAGGTTTACTCCAAAATGACCACGTCTCACAGCGTCAGGGTCCCCCTACTGCACGAGTAAGAGAATTTCCCTGGTGCCCTGGCCAAATTTCCCCCAATTCACAAAAAAATGCCACCAAAAGCTTAATCTGGTTCAAGGTCAGTTGGCATTCATCTGTATCCTCCTCCCCCGGGTTATGCCTGAAAATAGGCAGGATTTGTCTAGTGCACTTACCCGGTCAACAAAAACTAACTAAATAATGTAGTATATCTATATTAGTATAGCATTTACAATAGTTGGTTTCCTCTGTGGGTTGGATAGTGGCCCTCTTTTGCATCTCGCCATTCCCTCGCTCCTTACAGAAGTCATGCCTCTGTCTCTTATCAGTTACCAGTTACCAGTTACTGTCAGTCATTGCTCAGTTCAGTCTCTCTCTCTGTTATCAGTCATCCTTAGTTGCTGTCGATCTGTCTTCACTCAGGCTCTGTGTTCACCTGCTGCGCTGTACTTTTGGGCTCCTTCCTAAGGTACCATTGGCCTAAAGGAATTATGTTTCTGCTGCACCTCTAGGGCTGGAAACCTCCCCAGGAGGGTTCATTTGCCTTCACAGTAACCCTCACTGATTGGTAGTTCCCCATGGGACAGGGAGTGTGAACAGTCCAAGTGTTCATGTATGGCGGTATAGCCTAGAGGTTAGAGAAACGAGTTGTGAACGAGCTTGGTACATCCAGCAGACCAAACTTGAGTCTGATTCTCACAACCTCCACTTGCATACGGTGTGACTCTGAGCAAGTCACTTAACTGCCCAGTGCTCCCAGGTCACCCCTGAAAACAGGCACTTGTGCTTAGTGGGCCTTACCTGTTTACCGAAGACTAAAATAAAAAATAATAAAATAATATTCATTCAACTACCTTCAGTCTATCAACAGCATTGCACTTGCATAACTCCTCACTAAACTCCATATGCCCATTGAATTCAAGGGTTATGCCTGCAGTTCAGTGGGTGGGGGCTACCAGCCATGCCCCCTGCCTGAGCTATTTAAGCCAGCTTCCTCCAGCTTCACTGAGAATCACTGTTTCTTTGACCTGCTATCCTCTCCTCTTCCTCCAGCATTTCTTTCCTTTCTAAGGTGCCTTTAGCCTAAAGGAATCATGTTTCCATGACATCTCTAGGGGTGGAACCCTCCTTAAGAGGATTACTTTGCTTTCACAGTACCCTGACAGGGTGGTAGTTCCCCACTGGACAGAGAATGAGAATAGCCAAAGTATCCATGTATGACAGTCAACAATGCATTCATTCAAATATCTTCAGACAATCAACAGTGTTGCACAAGTCTAACCCCTCACTAAGCTGCATATGCCAGTTGAACCATGTTTTTCCCCATTTAAATCAAATCAAAGCAAATCTGTCTTTATTTATAAAAGGCACCTTTCAAAAACCAAGGCGACTGTACATAACATAATAAAATCAATAAATAATTAAAACAATATTAAAATTAATCTAAGGCAGCAGCATTTAAAAATCATTTTATATCATTTACTGGTAATGCAGGTGTACAAACTAACACAGCTGAATTTACCCCATAAAGTATTTTCAGTTGTGTTTAGTAATGTAATACTGCATTGTGTGGTAGTTCAAACACATTTATATGCAGATTAGTTTTTGGCCCAATCTGGGGATCAGTTAAAACCACAAGCAAAAGCTCACCAGTGGACACACACGCATTTGGAGGCACTGAAAGGTTTTGGGATAGAACAGGGATGGTGAATAAAATAAGCACCAGCATGTAGTGATTAAACAGTTCCCCCATGCCAGTGCAGAAACCATGTTGCCATCGCTGGTTACGGTGCCAGCATCATGCCTCCTGGCATTACAACAAAAGGCATTTCTTTTCCCAGGAGTTACAGCACCAAAGCACCTCCCAGGAAACAGTCAGCTTTTGCGGAGGGCTTCAGCCCCTGCATCCCCCCCGAAATTAAATGTAACCTTCTCTGAGGCTGGCATGCCCTGGAGATGGCAGAAATTGTGTGGGCACAAAGGCGGCATCAATGAGAGGGGATCTAAAATCAGAATCAAGACCCCTCCTGTCACTGTCACCCTTGTAGCAGCGCCCTAATTGCAGCACCAAAATTCAGTTGCAGCACTAGCGTTATACCGATTGAACCACCCCGCTCATTCTACCTCCATTTCCAGCTATAAAGAGTAGGAACCAGTTTCAGTGACTGCTGAGATTTATGCACTACAGTGACAATACTCAAGCTTTGCTAAGAGACCACCCAGAGAATGATAGGCTTTTTAAACTGAGACCTAATTCTTTTTTTAAAATTTGATTCAGTTTTTATTATGTATAGGATAATGTATGGCTCCCAATGCACAACAAGGCTATTCTCCAACTGAGTGGTTACTATGCCGACTGTTGACCTCGAGAGCGCATCGGGAGCCATACACTTTTCTATGTAGTGCATGGTGAATAACTTGCACTTTGAGGACAAGAAAACAGTGGCATTAAATGATAATTTCAACATCACTGCAGTGTTTACAATACATTTGTTTTTGTAAGGGTCACAAACTTTTCAATTTGCTGTCAGGGTGGGGATTTGAGGTTGCTACGGAGCAGACGTCAGTCATTTTGGTAGGGCAACCTTCGATTGGTTGCTGAACGGGTGTGGGCGAGCTTTAAAAAAAAAAACATGGTGTCCGAATTCCTCGCTTAGCGAGAAGCAATGTTTGTGAGGAGACTCTGATTTACCTTTTGATTTTCTTTATTGATTTTATGATAGTAAGTCCATGTCTCCCATATGGCATTAACTAGGATAGTGCTCAATATCCTATCCTTTTTTGAAAATATTAGCATATAGAATATAGCAAGATTTGTCAGTCTTGTAGGTATTGCACTCAAAATAGGTCCACTACATGGGTCATCCTTATGGTATTCGGCGATGTGTTGCTGTAGGCCAGCTTTATGGTAAAGCCATAGACTGGGAAGCTTCAATCCAGCACCTGACCTTTAGTTTTTCCAGGTTGTCTAGTCTTTTTTTATCTTTCTATTGAAATCTCAAGAAGCTTTTTTCTACAGTAATTGAATGAAACATTTTCAGGGTATAGCTATTGGTATAGCTTGAAGTACATATAGTAGCCTTGGTAGCATAACCATTTTTACTGTCTATACTCTCTCCATTAGAGTAAGCGGCAAGCATAACCAATTATCTAAGTCTTTTTTTTTACCTCAGTGATGTTGTTATCAATATTGTTATCAACTAGAGAGCATTTTCTCTTGTGAGATCAACCCCTAGATTTGCAAGTTTGTTTTGAGCCATTTTCAGACCAAACTTAGTTGCAATGACGTGTATAAAACTGGGATCCAAGGAGCAGGCTTCTGTTTTTGGCCCAAATAATCCTATAGTACATCCTGAGTTTTTGTCAAATTACACTGTAATGTTCATTATGAGAACTGTAGATTCATCTGTGTCTTTTATAGGCAAAAGGATATGATCCATATGCAGAGATATTGTCAGATGTTTAGGAACCATTTGGAATCCTTCGATGTCCTTGTTGTGATGGAGCATGATAGCATGGAGCTCGACTGTGATGGCAAAAAGCAAGGGTGGCAAGGGACAGCCCTGTCTAATATCTTGAAACAGTCTAGACTGAGATAACGTTTCTTAGTTTGTAACAGTGTCCTCTGTTGGGTTATGGTATACCATGCTGACCCACCAAATAAAGCTACTGCCTAGATCCATACTCTGCATTACCTGGAGGTTTTCCCGTTCCATCCTGTCAGATGCTTTTTCAGCATCTAATAAAACTATAAGTGATGCACCTTTTTTATTTGCAAGTATCAGATTAGGTGTATTTCTTCTGTTGGTGAAACCTTCACTTTCCCCTATCAAAACCTGTCTAATCTGTGTGTGTTAATGTTTTAAATCCCAAGTCCAATCTGTTTGCCAAAACATTCGTAAATAATTTAGAATCGGTGTTCAAGAATACCACACCGCCACCATCGCCTTGGAACCCAAACTCAGCCTCTTCAAAAGGTCCCTCAAAAGTCATCTATTTGAGCTATCCTCCTGTGACTGCCCCTAACCCGGACCCACTCACCCTTGAATCTCCATGGGACTCGTACTTAGATTATCACTGGACCTAATTTGCTAGTGCATCCCTAGGAGGTATCTCACCTATTGACGCTGGGTAAACTATCTACCCTAGCACTGTGTCTTTTGTTACTGCATGACCTTCTGTGAATGCCGGGTCTACTCAACCTTATATCTATTGATTTATTGTTCTTCTACATGTTATGTTAATGTTTTTTTCTTTACTGTATTCAATATGCTTTGTGTATTCATTGCCGTACCACTTTGTACTCTTCCCGTCCCTGTACTATTGACATGGAGCCCTTGCAAAGGAGTCTATGACTCAAAGGTTGCAATTCTGATTACGTATTAAACAAACAAACAATATAACAAGTATATAGCACTGGATCTTTACCTTTTTTATGTACTGTATAACAACTATTAACGTGTCTTGGAAACTGTGTGAGACTTTCCCTGCATCTGAAAAATGATTAAACTGTGTAGTGAGAAATGGTACTAAAACTCCTGAGGAAGGGAATACAGTTCTACAGGGAGACCACCCAGACCTGGGGACTTACCTTTCTTTAAACCTTGGATTGCTTTTTCTACATCCTCTAGCTATAGTGATGCTGTTATTAAAGGAATAATGGATGACAGGGTGAGTGTTATGCTGGGATAACATCCAGCCTCAGGTGGTTGGGCCCGAGGCCACAGGCTGAGAGTGTCCAGCACCTGAGAAGGGATGTTATCCCAGCATAACATCCACCCTGGAATGCATTATTCATATTATACAATGGCTCATGAGTTTAAAAAAGTACATTTAAAGTAGATTTTTGTTGTTGTTTTTTTTTTTACTGATTTATTGTTTTGGCCAGTAGGTGGAGCTGCAGCATACGAACTGTAGCTTTGTACTTCTGAGTCCCCACACTAACCTGTGCCTTGTTGTTTTTTGTGGTATTCCCTTGGTGTACTGTTAGGCCACCTTTTTTTTCTTTTAGGTTTTAATTTCTGGTTTTCACTTGCCTGTTTTGCTTCTCCTTTGCTTTTCATTTTGGTGCCACTTGTAAGTTTGACTGCATCCCCTCCCTTGCTGCTGTCACTTCTGTACCCCTGCCGCCATTGTCACAGTGTCCAGTGTTGGAGATTCATTCTCCCGTCTTTCCCTGACTTAATTTGGTGGTTGTATGCTTGAGGAGATGTCAGTGGACCAGGAGACAATGATTGGGTAAGAAAGTTAATGAAGTATAGTGTTAGACACTTGCATACTGTTTTCAGCTGCTTGTCAGTGGCAAGTGTGGGGGATTTTCAGAAAGTCATTGCTACTCATGGCTTTTACTTTTTCGAAGGGGGGATGTCTGAACACAGGAAGGAAGTGGGTTGGCTTTTATTTACAACATTTTTGGGGGGTTACATTAAAAAAATATACAGTGACCAGAGTTACAGTCTTCATCAAGCTGGCTCTTGTAGTACAGCAGGGGAGTTCTGTGAAACTGGTCGAGAGATGGCATCCATGTATGGCTTTCGCGTCTTTAATTTTTTTTGGGGGGGTAAATAAAAGATGAGGGATTTGGGGAAATCTGGTACAGTTGGGGGCTTGATTTTAATGGTTTGTGTGTGTGCTACCAAGAAAAGTGTATCAGGGCCATAGCGTGTCAGGAGGTTAGCAGTTGCCAGTCGTTGTGTACACTTAGGGCAAAGTGTTTTCTTTAAAGTCATTTGGTCATAAGTGTGCTGGGACTAGAGCCAGGATGTTATGCTGGGATAACATCCCAGGTCCAGCCCCAGATGGACCAAACAGTGGGTAGCATTATTTCCTACCATTGTATAAATTGAGAATAATGGATGGTAGCAGAAGAGGATTTTTTCACTTAGGTGTGTATGACCCATAAACCCAAGAGTGAAGATCAAAAGGTTTATGTGGTCATCACACACCAACGGTATGTGAAAAAAATCCAAAACAAACTTACCTAGCCTTTATTTTTTATAATTGCTGGTTTGGAGGTTTAGATTGTGTTTCTAGCAGCTTGAAAAAAAAGACTTTTTTTTAGCTAGAGTGCAGTTTATTTTTGAAGAAAATGAACTGTACATGAATAAAACACAGTTGAAAATATTGCAGTTGAAATACTTTTTGTGAAACAATGGAATGCAACAGTTTTAAAGTCTTTCCTTTGGGGAATGTCATATCAACCGGATTTCAGGTTATTATGAAGTGTCATATCAACCGGATTTCAGGTTATTATTGCCTTTGGAGCATAATAACCCAAAATCTAGTTGATATGCATTTTTTTTCACTTCATCTTTTTACTGAAATTCGAGTATATAAGAAAGCACACATCTTATACAATAGAAGACTATCCTCCATGTAAGGTATAAAATATCACTTAACAAAATGCAGTATTTAGGGTAAACATATTGGAGAAGCCTTATATACATGTACTGATAATAAAACACAAACGTAGACAGGATGTAAGTGGAGAGCAGAAGGGTTACAATCAATAGGGTATTATAGGATCAGAAATAGCAACCATGTACGAAATACATGCTAGGGCAGGCTATGGCAAGGCATTCAGTAAATTGCAAAAAGTGATAAATGTGGTAATATGAACAATGCTCAGTAGTGGAGGGGTGAAGATAAGAGAAAAGTGTGCAAGGAAAGAAAGAAGAGAGAAAAAAACAAGGAAGAAGGGAAGGAGAAAAGGAAAAAACGAGGAAGAAGGGAAAAAAGAGAAGAAATCTGTGCACAAAAGTTTTGAGAAAGCCTAATCTGAGAGCAAAATAAGAAGGAGGGCTAAATATCCCTAAGAATTAGGATCTAGAAGAACTAGGTTCATGTACTTGAAGTAATCCTGCCAACATTTGTCATATACAGTGAGTCGGTTATGAGTAACATGAGATAATCGGTCTAGTGAGGCATACTGAGAGAGGCTTTGAAAAACATTTGAAAGAGAAGGCACCAAAGTTGATTTCCATTTCATAAGAATCAGATGTTTGACCAGAAGAGAAAGTATGTTTAGCCATCTAAAATGTGCATGTGAGAGGAGACATCTATTGGGGATAAGGATGCCTAGAAGGAATAGCTTGGGGTCAAAAGGTAGTTTTTGTCCTGTTACTCTGGAAGCAAGTAAACAGACTTTATGCCAGAGCTTATTAATGGGAGCGCAAGACCACAAGATATGAAGTAGATCCCTGTTGGCCAAATTGCAGTGCCAGCAATAATTATTATTTAATAGGCCCAATGGGCAGACTAGATGGGCCTAGTGGTCCTTATCTGCCGTCAAAGTCTATGTTTCTATGTTTCAATCGTAGAAGCACAGAGGGGGTTCTATACCAAAGATGTAGGATTTTAGTTTTTATTAAAGAACTACGGGCATCTTTAAAGGTATTATGTGCAATATGCCAACAATTACTCCATTGTGCGTCTGAAATATTGTAGTTAAGAAGAGTACTCCTATTATTTTTGTCCTGTATAGACTGATCAGGTAGATTATCAACAATGTCTTTGTAAATGGAGCTATTTAATTTTACTGATAAATTAGTCCAGTGCGAGATGTATGGGTTTAGAAGAGTATGCCAATACACTAAACTAAAGAGAGCGTTATAAGCTGCCCGAATTGGTAAAAACTTCCACAAGTCTTGTTTAGGAAGTTTCCATGTGACCTGCAAGTCTGAGAATGATCTAAGAGTGAGTGAATTCTGGTCCAAGATATCTCTGAGAAAGAAAATGCCTTTGTTCCTCCATGTATGACAGAAAATTAGGTGATCTTCTAGAGTGAGCAGTGGATTGCCCCATAAGGGGGCATAAAACCAGGGTGTTGGATTGGATTTCAGGAATTTGTGGGTTAGTTTCCAACAAAGAATAGAGGATGATGTAGTCGAGTGAGATTTTAGTTTAGAGGAAATGGGATTAAAAATGAAGGAAGTGGGAACTCCTCCTGGGCACAATGCAGATTCCATTGCAACCCATAGTGGTGAGTGAGGGGAGGGTTTCTGAAACCATTTAATGCTTTGGGCCATTCAGAAAGCCCAGAGGTAGCCTTTGAACCAGGGCAGTCCGAATCCCCCCTTCTCCCAATGTGATCGAGTTTGTTATGGCAACTGGTGGTTTCCCATCCCAGATAAAGTTACCTATTAATTTATCAATTTTAGCAAAAAAGGAGAATGGTAAGACTAAAGGAATATTAGCAAAGAGGTAAAGAATCTAGGGAGAAATGGACATCTTAATGGCTGCAATTTTCCCCATGAAAGAGAGATTAAGAAGCTTCCATCTGTCCAGAATTGTTTTGATGTTATCAAATGAGGGGTTAAAGTTAATGCCCCATATCTTCCCTAAGTTACTAGTAATTTTGATTCCTAGATTTGTTATACCCTGTGGTGACCAGCAGAATCCAAGAGGTATGTTCATAAAGGCTTTACAGTGGTCATTAAGGGGCATAGTTTGTGATTTGTCATAATTCAAAGCAAGGCCAGAAAATTTAGTAAAATTATTAAGCAAATCAACCAACAGGGGCCCAGCCTCATTAAGGTTTTTGAGTAAGATTAAGAGGTCATCCGCATAGGAGAGAGAAACACATCTTGAATTGCTCACAGGCATGTCCATAATGCCAGAAGATTGATGTGAACAAGCAGTCGGGGTTCCATGGCTAAAATAAACAGGGAAGGTGACAGGGGACAGCCTTGTCTAGTTCCCCTTGCTAGATGAAAGTAAGAGGAAAGGGTGGAATTAGTAAGTACTTTAGCAACAGGGGAGTTATATAATAGCTTGATCCAAGAGCAAAAGGTATGAGAAAGACCGAAATAAGATAAAACTTGATGACAGTAGTCCCAGTTTAAGGAATCAAAGGCCTTCTCAAAATCAATAGCTATGGCTGCAGCTGGTGTCTTGAGGGATTTGGCTTTGTGAATTAAATTAAATAAGGAACATAGGTGATCAGAACCTGATCTATGTTTAATAAAACCAACTTGCGAACAATAAGTTAGCTTGGGAATCAAGGATTCAAGTCGAGAAGTTAGTAGTTTAGCAAATATCTTCCCATCTGTGTTTAATAAAGAGATTGGCCTGTAACTTGTGGGGTGAGTAGGGTCTTTTTCTTTCTTAGGGATTAGGGTTATGATTGCTTCGGTACAAGATGGGGGAAGCTTGCAAGTATTGGAAGCTTCTTGATAAACATTAAGAAGAAGGGGACATAAGGTGTCGGAAAACATTTTATAGAAATCGACAGGGAATCCATCACCCCCATGGGATTTGCCGGATTTCAAGGAAGACAAAGCTTTCTGGATTTCCTGAAGCGAGAAGGGTTCATCTAAAGAATTTGTTTCAAGAGTATAAAGAGGAGGAAGATGTAATGATTTAAGGAACTGTTGAATTTGTAAAGTAGATGCAGGTTTTATGTTAGAGTATAGTTTTTGATAAAAGGTTTTCATGATACGGTTCATAGAGGGGTTGTCGGATTGAATCGTACCCTGTTCATCTTTTAGGCTTAGGATGTGTCATTCCATTTGTTATGCTTTGAGCTGGTAAGACAGGAGTTTCCCATTTTTATCGCTGTGTTCCCGAAACTTATATTTAAGTTTAAACAAGGCCAGTTCGGTTTTACGAGAAATTAATTTGTTAATTTTAACTCTGAGTTGAAGAATTTCAAGATTAAGTTGAGAATCAGGACAGTGCTTATTAGAAGAAAAGTATAAATTCTCTTTAGCCTTAAGAGATGTTTCCAAGTCAGCCAGCTGTTGTTCCCTTACGCTTTTCCTATATACAGCATAACTGATAATTTTCCCTCGAATCGTTGCTTTAAGAGCTTCCTATACAGAGTACATAGAAAATTTGGTTGGGGTATTGTGAAACAGGAAGTCCTGAATGTGTGCTTTGATCATGGGTAAGAAATTGGGATCCTTGAGAAGGAGAGGTTCCAGATGCCAGTAAGAAGATTTAGGTGCTAATGGGCCCCACAAAAGTTGCAATTTGACAGGGGAATGGTCCGAGATTATGATGGGAGTGAGGGATGAATCAGTGTTTTCTTCCATTATAACAGGAGAGGCTAACCAGTAGTCAATTCTACTGTATGTCTTATGTAGAGAGGAGTAAAAAGTAAATTCTCGATCACGGAGGTGAAGTAGGCGCCATACATCAGCTAATCCAACATCTTGCATTAGTAATGAGAAGGCTTTAATACTTCTAGGGTGGGCCTCTGTAGTGGGGCTACTTCTGTCAATGCTGGCTTCTAAAGTTAAGTTAAGATCCCCTCCAAGAATAACTGGTGTTATTATCAGTGTTAAAGGATAGAATCTGTTGAGCTAAATTATGAAAAAACTCTGGGGAATCGGAGTTGGGTGCATAGACATTAACAAGCAGAAGAGGACCAGAGTTGGTATTCAGTTTGACCATCGCCCATCTGTGGTCAGTATCAGAAATGGAGTTTACAAGGGACCATTTGAGACTCATGAATAAGAATACCAACTCCTCTTTTTTTTTTGAGGTATAGGATGAGTCATAGATCTGACCGACCCAATCTTTTTTAAGTCTATGAACATCCTCTGCTAATAATTTTGTTTTTTGAAGGAAAGCAATTTATGTTTTATGTGTTTTGAGATGTGAAAGAATTTGCTTCCGCTTACAAGGAGAATTAAGTCCCTTCACATTCCATGTATATAAAAGTATGTTACTCATGTTGTTAGTGTTAAAGAAAGGGAATAATCGATGGAGTGTGAGGGCAGAGGATGATTAGAATACAATATAGAGAGCTTACGTATATGTGCAGAGAGTGGCAGGAACATTCAAGTCAAACAAAAGTCAGAATAGAGATGGGGAAGGAGAAAAGTCATTAAGAACAACAACAACAATACTAGTAAGCTAAATAACAAAGAAAACATTTTATGGGTGTGAGGGGATATGAGTCAGCCAACTGGCTAAGAGACTCTGATATGCATTTTTAACAAAACAGTAATTCAGTTGATATTTATGGTCACCAGTAATTAATCAGTTTTAATTTGCCTTAAGGAGAGAAATTAGGAAGTGGGATACTATCCATATAAGATTTCTCCAACTCTTTGGTTTTTGATTTGTAAAGGTGCTCATAGATTGTTTATTGATGTGGATCTGTTATTATTTGACCATGTATATATATATATATATATATATATATATATATATATATATATATATATATATATATATATATATATATATATATATATATATATATATATATATATATATAATTATATAATTATATGTATATGTATATATACAATGGGTGTGAAAGCTATTCCAGTGCAATAAATTGAGATATTCTCACTGGTGAGATAAATGCTCACTGCAGTGAGATAAATGCTGATGACATCAGTGGAGTGAGATATATTTATCCATACTCTGCTGATGCCATCACTCACTCACTCATTCACTCACTCAAGCTAGCATTCTAAATGAAAGTGCTTCAAAAATCAGTTTCTGTCTCACTGAAGCCTGCAAATCACTCAGTTAGCATTGCAAAACACTTACCTGTGTCCCAAAGTTTCCAAAACTCCGAGCCCATTTCTGTGCTCTCAGCTTAAAAAAAAAACTGAATTCAAATAAAACTCAATTACAAAGCAGTTTCTTTCTCACAGCAACCTGCAGCTAACACAAATAGCATAGAAAAAACCACTTCCCTGTGTTCCAAAGTTTCCAACACTCCCTAGCCCATTCCTATGCTAATCTCAGCATAAGAGCAACCTGAATTCAAATGAAACTCATTTACAAAGCAGTTTCTCTTTCTCACTGCAAGTTGCAACTAACACAATTAGCACAGCCAAACACAATCTCCTGTGTTCCTCAGTGCTTCCAACAATCCCAGCCCATTCAGAAACACTCCCACACTCTCAGACCACAGACAAACAGTGTTTTCAATATAGCCTTGAGCTTGGAGTAATGAGCTTGATACAGCCAGCAGACTAGACCTGGATTTGATTCTCACAACCTCCACTTGCATACTATGTAAAGCTAAACAAATCACTCAACTTCCCAGTACTCCTAAAAAACTCACCAGCCTACCAAAAATTAATAACTGAAGACTAAAACTCAAACAAAAAAAGCACATAGATACAGGGGAAAAAAGACACAGCAAAACATGACACTTCATACGCTCTCACCTCAGTTGTATAAATAGCATACATAATGTGCATGTCATGAGATATGGGAAATATTCTCACTCCTGCAGAGTGAACTGTGCATTCTCACTCTGCAGGAGTGAGAATACTTCCCATATCTCACTCCTGCCCATCATGTATCATATATATATATATATATATATATATATATATATATGTAGTTTGTTTCTTTAACTTGTAAGTCAAGATCTGACTGGACTTATTTGCTTGCCTGTAGTATCTGGATCTTGTCCTTACTAATAATCTTTCCATTCTTATCATTATCTATTTGTATATCCTTTTCCAGGTTTATAATTTTTAGTTTTCTTTCTTTCTTTCTTTCTTTATTCTTTTTAACTGTATATGTTGTTATGAGACCCCTGGCCACTGTTGCAGGATTCCCAAAACAGCATTTAGACTAATATTTTCTTTCTGGCTCTCTTTTGAAATATATTCTTTTAAATCTTTGGGTGGGATTCGACCTGCCAATACTGGGATATGGTCCAAAATGGCAATATCTCCAATGTTAGATTAAACTAACCCAGGGATAATGGATTTTGAGATGAACAGATAATCCAATCAGGACTTAAAGACAAAACGATGATCTGATCAACTATAGCTGCCATGCCTTTTTGACATAAATGTATCTTTTGCTTTCATATTAACAAGTCTCCATATGTCTATTAATTCAAATTCCTTGCATATCTTGTTAAGTGCAAGTGTGGATTTTTGATCATTGGATTGAAACCCATCCCTATGATGAGTAAAGTTGTCCATCACCACACTTATGTCACTGCTTAGAATGATATTAAAGATCCCCGTAGATGAACCTTTGCAGGCTAGGTGAGCATAGAGTGCGCCTTGGTCTGTATTAAGAGCATAGGCATTAACTAGCAAAATACTGTGAAGCTCTAGAAACATTTTAATTATTACATATCTCTCATCAGGGACAGATGCCTGTACCACTGATATGAGATGCTGATGTAAAAGAATGCATACTCCCCTACTTTTGGAATTATAGAAGCTGCCGACCATGCTGTCCACCCACAATCATTTAAGTTTTAGAGTCTCCTCTGTGAGATGGATCTCTTGTAAGTAACACCACATCAGTTTTTGCGAGATTATAAATAAGAAAGAACTTTTGTGCATTTGATTGGGTTTTGACAACCACTAATATTCCAGGTAACAAATTTTATAAAATTCCCTACTGTAGCCACGAGAGCTTTACAAATATTGGCCTGTAAACAGAACAATAAGATAAAGGAACCAGTATTTGCATCAGTTATGTCAGTTGGGTACATTCATGTTCAAAAGATTGGTCGACTAGTGTTTGTGGCAATTACCTCCTTAGAGACTACATCCTTAGTTAATTTTTTCTGGTCACTGTTCATAACAGTGCTGTGTCTTGTTATTGTAGATCACTGGAGCTTCATATGATGTTTTGCCCAATCACAGTGCTTCTTTCAGTCACGCATGAGATACTCTTATTTCCATATGAGTATCTTTTGTGCTGTACCAAATTAACAGGCCTCTCACTATCCCAACTCATGAACTTATGAAATTGCCAGCAGATACAGGCCTTATGGTCTCTCTAGTCTGCTCGAATGTGCAGCACTTCAGCCTTTTAGAATGCAGCTGCCCCACCTCCCCTTGCCTCCCCCACCGTCTTTGCCTGTGTTTCCTTCACACCCACCCCTTGCCTCCTCACTGTATGGACCCTCCTTTGATCTTGTCCCACCCCCTCTTAAAGCTGCCCACTGTCTGCAGTGATACCACCTCCTCCAGCAGTGCGTTCCAGCCTGTAACCACCCTTTCAGTGAAATAGTACCTCCTCATTTCCCTCCTGAATCTGCCTCCCTCCCATTTCAGACTGTATCCCTTGGTTTTCCTTCCAACTTTTAATTTGAAAATACTTTCAGTGCTTACTCTGTTCATAGCCTTCAGGTACTTGAAAGTCTCAATCATATCTCTCCTCTCCTTCTATCCTCTAGGGAATTCATATTGAGCTCTCCCAGTCTCTCCTCATGAGTTTTGTCTCCCAATCCCAGGATCCTTTTCATTAGATTAAACTAATCCACTCATGCCACACAGTCTGGGACTGTGGTATAGACAGTGGGGGAGAAGGTGGTATGACCATCTACTCTGGGACAACCATCTTCCAGACCTAGAAGGAGAAGAAGCTTGGACTATGGACTTGTATGGCAGCTGTACTTATGGGCTACAGGTACCCATCTGCCTGCCCTATGCACCATGATGTGGGTTGCAGACACCAGTGAGTTACAAAACCTAATGTCCACACGGGTTGTGAGGCATGGACAATAGTGAATCTGGACATGTTTTGTTTTCCATAGTGTTTTGCTGTGCTGTCAGGACAGCATGTCTGACTGTGGGTGCATTTGGGATGGGAACATGGCACCAACACAGCTTAGCAGCAGAAAGTGTGAACTGCGCTTCTAAATGAGCATTTTGTGTAGCTGCACTGTTTGTATTTTGTAACAGGAAACCTCCAGGAAGCAGGAACAGGATATTCAGCCATTCTGGGAGAGGAGAGGAGACCAGATGAGCCAGTTAGCCATTTGGAGCAGATGAGGAAGTGGCTCCATGTGAAAAAAATCCAACCAACCCAACACGTCCCATCACACTCATATTCATTTACATAAGTGGGACAGAGCAGGAGTGGAACATCTATCCTAAAATCTGCAGATTGTCCGCAGTCCACTGGAAACTGCAGGGAAGACACCAGACCAAGGTAGAAGAAGACGCAGTACTGGGTATGGATTTAATATACTGAAATAAACAGTGTAAAGTTAAGTAAGTACAGGTAGTGGGGAAACAACTAAGGGTTAAGAGACAGTAGACATCAGGTAAAGGTAGCTACTGATAGAAGGAATCTAAGATAGGGTAATAAATATATTTCAGGAAGGAAACAGGCATAGAAAGGAGGAGGGTGGGTGCAAGGGAGATTCAACAGACAAAAAAGTTAAGGTAGGAAAGATCATGAGAGTGGTACAGTGCAACAGCTGTGGAGCCTCTGTCTTTCAGGACACATTCTGGAAATGAATGTGCTACCTCAGTTGAACTCAACTCTCTGGGTAGATGGCAAAGGTGGCTGGACTCCGGGCTGAACTAATCAGGGTGCAGAGAACCTTTTGCCCCAACCAGGGGCCACAAAGTCTGCTGCTGCTTGCCCAAAGGATGCCTAGGTGGAGGCAGGGCAGTTAGACCTTGGTGGGCTCCAGGAGGGCAGGGGTGGCAAGTAGAGTACAAACTCCTCAGCCTCTACCACTGCAAAATTCCTTTATTGTACTGGCAGGATAGGGCAGCAGAAAAGAGTCATCCACAGCAGTAAGAAGGGAGCATGTGGGGGTCCTCAGAAGGGGAGGCCCCAAGTAGGGAGGAAGAGGCCCCCATCCGAGGAAGGAGCAGCTGCTGGTGGGGGACTCTATTGTTAGGGGATAGACCTGGGAGCAGGAAGTGGAAGTGGAAGGAAGAGGGAAGTGAAGTACCCCCTGGTACTTCAGCATGGAGGGATGGGGAGCAGATCCAGAGAATTGCTAGGGTGGCAGGAGATATAAGGGAGCTAGATGTCATTTTCCATCTGGGGATAAATGACCTGGCATGGGATGAGGCAGGGATAGTGTAGAGTAATTTCTGTGAGCTAGGGAGGGGCCTTAAGTAGGTAGCACACATGGTGGCGTTTGCAAGGAGCTACCTGTGTATGGCTGGGGAGAGGAAAGACCAGTCTGCACTAGGGGTTTTGACAGTTGGTTAAAGGCATGGTGCATGGAGGAGGGCTTTAAATACACTGGGGGCAGGGGGGCCAGTGAGAGTGACCACAGTCTTTAGCGGGAGGTATAAATATAACTTGGATAAGCATTTAAACTAGCCAGTTGGGGGAAGCTGTCATACCAAGGGAGGTACTAATTGCCCCTTCACATGATGAAGCAACAAGGAGTGAGGACCCGTGAGGAGGAGGCTCCCTTAGGGCAGGGGCATAAGAATAACAGAGTGGCAACAAGGTAGAGGACAAGGGGGTATAAATCATGAATTCAAGAACAGAGGAGTAAAAGAGGCAGGAAACAAGAGGAGGCAACAAGGGAGGAGGGGGTCAGGGGAAGATTCAGGGAACAGCACAGGTGGGAGGGGGAGAAAACCGTGAGGGGGTAAAGTATTGAAAGCCATGTGCATCAATGCAGGGAGTTTGGGAAACAAACTTCCAGACCTGGAGGCCATCATGGAGGAAGCTATCCTGGATTTAGTGGCCATAACAGAGTCATAGTGCACTGACAGTCATTACTGGGATATGGCCATACCAGGCTACTCTGGGGAGGTGGGATTGTACTACATGTAAGGGAGGAAATCAAGGCCATGGAAATACCACCCGGGAGCTGGACGGGAACTGTGGTTAATTCTTTAGCTGACCTAATTAGTAACAATAATATTATATCTTTTGAGACTTTTAGATCTATGTTTAGTCTTCCTATGTACATGTTTTTGCAGCATGCTCAACTGAAGTATTGTCTGATAAGATTTTTAGGCAAACCACCCTGGTATCAGGTGGCAGGAGATATGTTTTCTAAATTGTCCTCCTTAGCAGTGCAAAAAAAACCCCAGTTTTGCATATTTTCAGGGAACTGGGTATACGGGCTTGGAATAGATGCACTTCTATGGCCTTTTATTGGGAACATGCTTTAGATTTACATTATTCTGCTTCCACAAGGTCATCTATTTGGAGAAATCTTTATACTTACGCCAAGAGGATAGATTGCGCCTCCTGATTCAATTTGATATTTTACATGACTTATATTTTCATACTAAGGTTCATACAAAGGTTTGTCAGGAGCTAGAAAGCCGTGAGGACCATAATTGCTCCTGGGTACTAAAAATAACAAATGGAAGTGCCAAAAATGATGAGATTGTCCAATTGAGACTTAAATATAGACTTGGTGCTACTAATAACCACCTCCATAGGTAACGCATTCCAGGGCTTAATAGCACGTAATGTATAAAAGAATTTACGTGGCATAAGATTGTATCTTCTGTGTTGTAATTAAAGTGGATGTCCTCTGAGATTATACATATCTTCTTTAAACTTGAGTTCTAATATAGTTAATAAGTAGAGATCATTGATGATGTCAAACATTAGAAGAAGATCCCCTCTTAATCGTCTAGTTGAAAGAAACATCAAACTTAGTGAACTAAGCCTGGTTTCATACGGAACATCTTTTAAGCCTCTCACTATTTTTGTGAATCCTCTCTGTACCTTTTCTAGTTGCAAAATGTCCTGTTTCTTATAGGGGCACCATAATTGTGATGAAAAATCCAAGTGAGGGTGAACATATGCTCTGTAGAGTGGCATCAACACTCTGCTATCTTGTGATTTAATGTTCCTTTTTATAGACCAGATTATCCGGTTGGCTTTAAGGATAATCTCATTTATCTGGGATTTGCGGAGAAAGTCATCAGATACCAGTACCCCAAAATCCATCTCTGTGTCAGTACTGATTAAAGCTCTATTATCTAACATGTAAGTGTCAGAGGGATTGTTAGGTCCAAGGTGCATAATTTTACACTTAGAATGATTCAGTTTCATTCCCCATGTTTTAATCCATTTGGATATTTCATCTAGATCTTTCTGAATGGATGATATTTGATCCATATTAGCACGTGGTCCACTGATTTTAATATTATCTGCATATTTAGTTGTGTTTGAATAAAAAGTAGTTGTTATGTTGGCTATAAAAAGCTGAAAGAGACAGTGGCCCAATACAGAACCCTGAGGGATCCTACTTGAAACAATCCCTATATCAGACAACTGACCATTAATTAGAACTCTCTATGTTCATTTATTTAACCAATTAGCAATCCATTTAACAAGAATGGGATTGATGTCAAATGAATAAACTTTGTGTAACAAGGCCCAGTGTGGGAGGAGATCAAAGGCCTTACTAAAATCAATGTAAATAACATCATAGGGAAGACGGTTATCTAGATTCATACTGACGTCTTTATAAAAACATAATAGGTTAGTTAGACAGCTTCTGCCCTTTTTGAAACCATGTTGCTCATTGTCAGTTTTGGCAAGGGTGGGGCTAATCATATCCTTGATCAAACTTTCCAAGACTTTGCACATGGGAGATGTTAGACTGATTGGTCTATAGTTCTCCCAATGATTCTTTGGACCTTTTTTAGGAATCAGAATTATGTGCACAGTTTTCCAAAGCTCAGGAGCATAATTATAGTTAATACAGTGTACATATAGTAATGTAAGGGGCAGAAATAAACTATCGGCTAATAAAAACAGATAGTGACCAGGTAAGTCATCAGGGGATGTATTAATTTTCCCTTTTAGCTTGAGTAATTTAGTATAGACTTCTGATTCCGAAATAGAAATAAGGTTACCCATGGAATCAATATCTACATTAGTTCTCTGATTGTTTTGAAATATATTACAGAAGTTTGTGTTAAATAGGTTGGCTATGTCAAGGGGATTAGAAATGAGGGAATCATTTACCTGAAGTGGGCCTACCTGACAAGGAGATTTCTTAAGAGAATTACTAGAAGCAAAAAATGACTTGCTATTGTCCTTACATGCATTTGAGGCTAGCTTAAGCTCCCAATTCTTTTTTTCTTTTCTAATACTATTTTTACATTGTTTTACATACAGAAGTATGAGCACCAATTTATACGAGTTTTGGATATTAAATAGATTGAGTAACACTTATTTTTTATTTTAATAAGTTTAGTTATTGTCTTAGTCATCCGTTTTGGTTTAGGTTGCCTGGATGTGGCTTTTAACTTAGCTGGAACATGGCTGTTTCTAAGGTTGGTCAGTTTACTTGATAGCATACTGAAAAACTCTTCAATACCTACGGTGTTATATATAGATAGCCAATTTATCTAAACCAGTTTTGGTGGCTGGAATATCAGCTTTCTCGTACATGTAAACCAAGGAGCTATTGGTTACTGAGGAGGCTACTTCTTCTATGATAAAAGTTACAGAGCAGTGATCACTATTACCAATTGGTGATGAGACAGCACCATTTTTTACCATCAAGGATTTATTGTAAAGCACAGGATCGAGGAGATTATTACCCCTGGTAGGTTGTTTTATACCTTGCGTTAGGTTACACTGCTGACACGTATCCACAAGTTTCCTTCCAGAACTGGAAGCTGCCATACATTTAACCCAGTCAATGTCACCTAAGTTGAAATCTCCAGTTAAGATGATGTCCCCAAGAGGGCAAGCTGATTCAATTTCCTTAATAATGATATCAAAATATTAAGTGGGAATACTTTGGGGGTGATAGACACCCAAAATGATATGCTGATTTTTGTTTATCATTAATTTTATACATATTGATTCAGTAGGACTGGCGGGAGATTTGACCTTATTAGCAATATTTACTGCTTGTAGAGTATTCCTTAGGAATATGGGAACACCATCTCCTTTTTTATTTTGTCTGTTGAGATTACATAACATACAGTATATCCAGGCAGAGAGACGTTCCAACTTAGTTTTTCATCCCCCCATATTTCAGTTATAAAAATAATATCGACTTTGTTATTAAAATAACTCTTAACTCATCTAATTTGTTATATAAGCTCCTGGCATTAAAATACAAACATTTTAAGTCATTAAACTGAGTGTGTTTAACCAAGAACCTCTTGGGGGGAAGTACTAGTCTTTCCCCCAGATCAAGCAGTTTAAATGTTTATTTATATGATTTTAATATATGTTCACTCAACAGTTGCTTTCCCTTGTGTCTTAAATGTAGTTCATCTCTACAGTATAGGTCAAATTTCCCTATGAACTCTTCCCAATGTGTGAGGCAAACTTGATTTTGCTTCAAGCATCTCACCCAGATCCAGTTATTAAATTGGGGTATTACTTTATTGAATTCATTAGAGGCTTTTGGGATGGGAAGGACTTCAGAGTAGACAATCTCACATCCAATATCCACCAAGATATTAGAGAGGGCAACACAATCTTTCTTAATCTCTAATAAATTAGAGTGCCAGAAATCATTAGTACCTATATGGAGAACTACTAGTGGGTTAATACCTCCATTGGCCCAAATATTATGTATCATGCTTGAAATGTGAGCAATCCTAGCACCCTGAAAACTGGAGCATGTGCAGTTGGCTTTATCAGGGTCACATATGGCCCTGTCTAGATTTTTCACAATTGAGTCTCCTATCACAAACACTTGTCGATTAACATCTACATGGGAATGGGAGGTTTCCATGGAAACAGAGTAATGTGCAGCATCAGGAACTGGGCCAAGCAGTGGTACTTCAAGAGGTACTAATGGGATGTTTGGGGGGGGGGACAACCAGTTGGAGGGTCTTGTTGACTAGTAAATGGATCAGAAACCTTGCTAAGATGGACAGAGGCTGATACATTTGAGGACAGGTCTGTTGGTGAGGTGACAACGTCACTGGAGTCCTCAAATTCCTTTAATACATTAAATCTGTACTAGTACTTAGGGAGAATTGAGTGGCCTTGCATCCTTTTTTATTAGCCCGTTTGCTTTGAACCTCATACCAATGATCACTGGAAAAAAAAGTACTCCCATTTTCCCTAGGGCACTTTCTAGTGCTGTCAATACATGTTTTAGATACTAAGTCTATATGGCCATTGCTAGTT
The DNA here is from genome assembly GCA_016271365.2 of Neoceratodus forsteri. Taxonomy (NCBI): domain Eukaryota; kingdom Metazoa; phylum Chordata; order Ceratodontiformes; family Ceratodontidae; genus Neoceratodus; species Neoceratodus forsteri. The sequence goes on from JADMNL010000025.1 coordinate 119,612,904, forward strand.
CCTATAGAAACAGTTTTGGGTGAGGGCATAGTACTAGAACTGAGGGGATCAACTGGAGCACAGGCAGAGGTTTGCTTTAAAGCCAAAAATCTAGCTTGAATTTGGCTTTGACTTTCTTCAAGTTCTGATAGCCTATCGTGGAACATGGCAACAGCTTGCTTCAGGGATTTATTTTCCTCACACTTCAAGCAAGTATACTCATTGGTAACTTCAGTTCTTACAGCAGAGCTGTACATTTGACATTAAAACACGTAGCACCACCAAATATGCGGGATAGAGTACTAGGCTGAGACATCGTAATAATCTCACAAAAATCTAAAGACACATACAACTTCACCCCAAGGAACAAGATACAGTTATATACTGTAGTGCCTTATATTGTGCACAAGGTGATTAGTTTAGCTGCCTACCTCCGCAGCTCCCGCTGAACATGCTAAACACATGCAGACATGCGTGTCTCTGTGTGCATCTCCAGGCGTGGCAAAGTGCGTGCCCTGCTTGGCTTGCCCTGCTTGCTGAGCATGCGGCTATGATGCTGCAGCTGACCCAGAAGTGCTACGGTGAGATCGTGCCATACCTCACTCCAAAAAGTGTTAAAATGAAATTATTAAAATGCAGCTCCTCACTGTGCATACATATAGTGCTGTAGACACACTAATGAGTCCCAAAGTGAAAAGAGAGCACTGGTTTACAGTCTGTAGTTCATTCAAATTATGCAGCGATCTACAGGCTCTCTTCCTGGTTCCTTCAAGACAGGAACAAGGGCTCCACACTAACAGAAGGTAAAAACAGTTAGTACAAGCACAATAAATGTTTCATATAGGCTTAGGTGAGGCCAGAGATGTACATAGCAACCCCCTGGACTGAAAACTTCTTATAGATTATATAGGATGGGAAGGCTTTCTGATCCCAAATGTCCTAGATCAGGGGTTCTCAATTGGTGAGGCCAGCCTCCCTGGGGAGGCCCCAACCTGTTCCAGGGGAGGCTCAAGCAAGTCTGAAAAAGTACTGTATTTAAATTTTGAGTTTTATATATTTTGTATGAAGAGATGATGCAAACTGAAAGAGGATAACAGTAGGTGAATTTAATGTATTTATTTATTAATAGGTGACAAGGGAAGGTGAATGAGCCAAGGCTCATTTAAGGTGTACCCAGGGAAGGGTAGGGAGTGAATACATTTCAAAAGGTAACTGCAGAACAATCAGGAAATATACTATGAACAATAGTGCAGACAAATATGAACAATAAACTAATAATGAGTGGTGGTAATTGATCAATTTGTAGACTGATGGCAGAACAGCCCAAATACAAGGGTTGAGCATAGAAGTGCTAAGAGCAATAGCAGGAAGGAGTAAAGTAACCCCTGAGAAGTTGCTTAGGAGCAGGGAAGGATGGGGAGATGCAAAGTATGTAGGAAGGCTATTTCATATAGAGAGGAAACAGAGAAAGCAGTCTGACCCATGAAGGTACTGCAACAAGGGGGTAACAACGGTTCAAGAATGAAAATAAATTAAATGAGGTTGGCCTGTGGCGGTACAATAAGTTGAATGATAATACGCTTTATTTATTATTCAGATAACACTTTTGAACACAGGAGCTCTTTTTTCAAATGTTCCACATCAGTAAAAGACACAGTACTGAATGTGAGCCAAGTACTCAAAGGGGTTTCAATTTATTCGTGGTGTGCTGCTCAAAATACAGTATGTTATTTTTATTTGGGGAGGCCCAAGATTATTTCAATTTTTGGGGGAGGCTCAAAATCTTTTCCATAGATTTGGGGAGGCTCATTGTGACAAAGTCCAAGAACTATTGTCCTAGATGTTTGCAAGGAGTGGGCACCTTGGTACTTATGATTTGGACATGCCCTAAGATTGTAACTTATTGGTACTCTATTCGGTCTACAGTTACCCTTTTATTTGGTCACTCCCAGTATTCTAATATAAAAATTTGTATACTGGGAAAGTATGAGTCAGTACTTAAGGATAAAACTTATATGGCCTTGATTTCAAGTGTGGCTAAACTATTGTTGTTAAGACATTGGAAAGGAGGCCAAGTGCCCTTGAGGGTGGAATGGTTTCAGGAAATTTTTTTCTCTGCTTTAAGTGCAGAAAGGGTCATCGCTGTTAGCAGTCATACTATACACAAATCCCAAGCCTGTTAGGACACATTCACTTCATTGCTGGCTGAAATCTGACTCTCTGAGAATGGTGCAGAAATGGACACAAGTCCCTTTACACAAGAAAGGGTCTTGAAGGAACTTGAAGTAATAAGAGTTGATAAAACAATGGGGCCAGATGGGGTGCACCCCAGGGTCCTTAAAGAACTAAGAGAGGTGGTGGCTGAACCTCTGGTTATCCTGTTTAGCCGATCACTGGAAACAGGGGAGGTACCCAAAGTCTGGAGGACAGCAGATATAGTCCCCTTATACAAAAGTGGGAACAAAGAGGAAGCAGGGAACTACAGACCAGTCGGCCTCACCTCGGTAGTGGGGAAGATCATGGAAGCACTACTGAAGGAGAGATTGGTGGAATATCTGGTTGTCAATGGACTACAGGACCCAAGGAAGCATGGTTTCACCAGGGGGAGGTCATGTCAGACCAACCTCATTGAATTTTTTGACTGGGTGACTAGGGAGGTGGATCAGGGGAGGGCAGTGGACATGGCCTATCTGGACTTCAGCAAGGCCTTGACACTGTGCCACATAGAAGACTATTACACAAACTGGGGAATATGGGTGGGCAGGACAGTAGTGTGGTGGGTAGGTAACTGGCTGGGTGGCAGGACACAGAGGGTGGTGGTAAATGGCTGTCACTCCATAGAGGGAAGAGTGACCAGTGGGGTACCACAGGGATCAGTGCTGGGACCAGTCCTATTCAACAACTTCATCAGTGACATGGCGCAGGACCTAGAAGGCAGAATTTCACTGTTCGCTGATGACACAAAGCTCTGTAACAGAGTAGACACACCAGAGGGTGTAGACAGAATGAGAAGCGACCTGCAGAAACTTGAAGAATGGTCAGGGGTTTGGCAGTTGAAATTCAATGCAAAGAAGTGCAAGATAATGCATATGGGGCACAAAACCCTGGCACAATATATCAGTTGGGGGTGAGGATATAGCATGCACCAAGCTGGAAAGGGATCTTGGGGTTATCATCTCTGATGACCCTCAAAGTAAGGAAACTAGTGTGACAAGGCAGCAGGTAAAGCAAATAGGATGCTGGGATGTACTCGGCAGGGCATTACCAGCAGGAAAGGAGGGTCATAATTCCGCTATACAAGACACTAGTGAGGCCCCACCTGGAGTACAGTGTACAGTTCTGGAGACCATACCCGCAGGACATAGACAGGGTAGAGAAGGTTCAGAGGAGGGCAACAAAGATGGTGCATGGATTGCATCACAAGTCCTATGAAGACAGGTTGAAGGAACTGAACATGTACTCCTGGAGGAGAGGAGGAGAGAGGATATGATAGAGACATACAAGTATCTTACAGGGAGGAACAGGGTGCAGGAAAACACTATTTTAGGCGAAAAGATGTTCCAGGACTAGAGGGCATGGGATGAAGTTGGAGGGAGGGCGATTCAGAGGAAACATGAGAAAGAATTTCTTCACGAATGGGTGGTGGCAAGTGGAACACCCTGCCAGAGGAAGTGGTGGGGCTGAAACAATCACAGGATTTAAGAATGCATGGGATAGACATAAAGGAATTCTGGAGGTCAGGGGTAAGGTGCAACAGACTTCTAGGAAAACAAACTGAACTTACAAGCTCAAATGGGCAGACTGGGTGGGCCATAGGCCCTTATCTGCCGACACTGTCTATGTATCTATGTATCTCTCTCCCCGCCTTTATAATAAATTATACAATGGCAAGGAAATTTCCTGTATTCTGATTGGTTAGTGGGGGCCGGAGACAGTTATATTATTACACAATAACATCCCTGTATTGTTTTATTGGAGCTTTCTATCGCTGTTGTCTCTTCAGAAACCCAAAAAATCTACTAAAAGCATTTTTTAATTTTTTTTATTCTTTATAACAATGAGCCATTGTATAATTGCAATAAGGCACTCCAAGGTGTGTGTTATTGTGTAATAACATCACTCCTGGGGTGGTAGAAGCACTCCGCTTCACCTCAAGCTTCAACCCACCCCAGGAGTGACGTTATTACACAATAACACACACCTTGTCATGCCTTATTGGTTAAGTAACTAGTAATTTTAGTTAGACATGTTCTAGGGGTTGCTATGTTGTGAATTTATCCCTGATATCTATGGTCTTTATATTCAGAAGGGGTCTCTAGTAGATTATTACCTGTACGGGTTGGGAGGGGGTGAGGGAGGAGGGACGTAGGGGGGGGGGTAGGGTGGATGGAGTTTTGACTTTGTTCCTTTTTGTGTTTGCTTGCGCATGAGCAAGAAACACCTTGCTTCAGTAGGAGGCAGTTAATGAGCCTGCCACCATGCTCAAAGAAATTTGAGTCACAGCCAGCTGTGTTGGCAGGGTGGTCCCTGACTGCAACAGCCAATCACAGCTGCATTCTTTAAGGGAGGTACAATACAGAAGCAGCAGCTCCCAAATCTCTATACAATACTTAAAGTAAGAATGGACACCGCACCAACAGCATCTGGCTATGTAACAGGCAGCCCACAGGCGATGGAACCGGGGAAGCAAGGGGGGCTGCTGCCACTCCAGTTTATTTTGAACCCCTTCTCACCAGAATGATGTAGAAGTAATCTGAAAAAGAGCCATGTATGTGTCTTTTAGGCTGAAAGATGTCAGGTGTGAAGGGGTTAATCTTCCCATGCTGATTCAAAGAGGAGCAGGGGAGATGAGATGTATATCAGTTGTATGTTGCAAAGATAGCAGGGGGTCAGGACTGCCACAGTGGTGCTCGGCTCTGAACTGACAGAGCCAGAGATTTATAATTCTCATTTAATTACTAAGTGGTCCAGCACTCCACTCATTTGTGTCTCACATGCACAAAGTGTTGATCAGCTGGACTAATCAGTACAGATCATTATGGCTTCAGGATTTTTTTTAAATTCCTACCCAGTGACTTGACAGAGAAGTTATACTCAAGAGACAGCTCTATATGCAGTCAACTGGTGGAAAAGTTAAGAGGAGTCTGGATTTCTTTTACTATACCTCTGCAGTGGGAAACTGAAAATGATCCTCTACAAATTGGGAAAAGTCCTATGAGGCATTGATCAGTATAGGTACTGCCCTATTGGAATTGTGAAAAATGTTAATTTGTTGTAGTATGCAATGCTTTTAAGTAATTGTTTCTTAGAAACATAGGCAGGAGAGTTAACCCCTAGTAATACTACATCTGACACAATCACATATTGGCTACATCCTGAGATTTCAGATGTCAAAATAAATCACATAAGGGCTCATATCACCTTATTATTATTATTAGGAGGAACCTCCTTGTAAATGAGTGTGGTCAATGGTGTCTTCCTGCAAATAAACTTGAAACTTGAACTTGTAACTTATATTAAGAGTACACGGTGATCCTGTATATGTAGTAACTTGACTTCCCTACCTTACAGTATCAGTGCTGTGTAAGGCAGTCATCAAAATATTTTAATAATATCATTTAATAATAACATAATTTAACAATCCTCATTTTATGGCCTCAGTGCCAGATCTGGTGACTGCATACAAGTTTAGGGTTTATGGGCAGACTATATGGGCCTACATGTAGCGGTCCTTATCTGCCGACAATTTCTATGTATCTATATATATAGCCATTTAACTGCCAGTAGAAAAAAAATGACAAATAGTATTTCTCAGTATTATTAGTTTTATAGGTACTGTCTGATTCAGTGCCCATTGTTCTCACTTCGAGTTACTATGCACAGCACTGCTGAAGTATAAAACTTAGTACTAGTATCTGTATCTGACTGTTTTGTATTTTCTGCACTTTTTGTGTTTGCGCGTGCAGGAAACACCTTGCTTCCAGTAGTGACAGTTAATGATCATATCACCATGAATAAAGAGATTGACCGCTACAATCAGGGAGCACCCCATCACGATCAGCTGTGTTTGTGGGGCAGTCCCTGACTGCAGCAGCTAATTACAGTTGCATTGTCTGGTGGTGTCTCATTTCAATTAACATGGCGACGGCTTTTCCATCAGCTTCTCACAGTCCCCAGGAAGCCAGTGGACAGCTGCAACCTTTCACAGTCCCTGGGGAAGCCGAGGGGGGTGTCCAATCCCCCTGTCGGCATGCCCTCTTCTCCAGTTCTTTTGCCGACAGGGTAGCCCAATCCCCATCAGCATGATGCACCCCTCCCCCCATTTGTTGTGTGTTGAGGGGGTGCCCAATCCCCCTCGGCAGATGCACTCTCCCCCCCAAGCACACTGCATGGTTGACGGGTGCCCAGTCCCCATCGGCTCACTACCCCCAAAGACATAAACTTCCAGGTGGCATGCTGGAGGCCCACACCGGCATCCCAAAAGTCCGGAGTCTCCCTCCCCCCCATAAGCACACTGTATGGCTGATGGGGTGCCCAATTCCCATTGGCTCCAGTACCCCCCCAAAGACACAAACTTCCAGGTGGCATGCTGGGAGCCCACCCCGGCATGCCAAAAGTCCTGAGTCATCTTTAAAAAAATAACCTGTAAAAAAAGAGAATGGTCCCTCGTTGAGTCCGGTGGCCCCTCCCCCAGCCTTCAGCCACCCTCTGTACACCGCACCTCCCAACACCTACATCACCTCATACTTACCTCTGGAGCCCGGCACAATGATCTTCAGTGGACCGGGAACACGTCTGCACTCTTCAAAGCAGACCGCGAACTGAAGAAATGCCGGTAAGCTGTATGATGGCATAAATGGTTTCTTTTTTCAACTTATGTGGATATCTCAGCCATTTTTTCAACTTTTGGCACCAAATTTTCAACACGGTTCTTGGGACCCCTCCTCATGAATTCAGTCACTGTCATGGTGTTATTCATTCCTGAAAGGTGATTTCGCAGTCACTGCACGGAATCACCTTTTGGGACCGATTACTGAAATGACAGTGTCAATGCTCATGAGGTGGGCTCTCAAAAAGCCTATGTTGCAAATTTGGTGAAATAATTCCAATACATGACTGTGTCAGAAGCGTGCATTGCACAGTTTCCACGCACACTTGTAACTTCACAAATTTGTAATATTTTCACTCCAGATTTTCAATACTGGCATTTTATCACACCTTCTTATGAACATTACAACTGTCATTTTTCACATCCTGGCTGAAATGTGTTTTCGCATGTCCGGCACAGAATAGCACGGTCGCTGTGGTAAATCAGTATTAGGGACAGATTAAGAAAATCACAATGACACTGTTCATGAGCAGAGGTTCTAAAATGCCTATGTTGAAAATCTGGTGAAAAAATTCCAAAAAATGACCACGTTACGGGCATGCATTGCGCATTTTCTATGCACACTCGTAACTTTGTGAATTTTTTATAGTTTCACTCCAGATTTTCAACATTGCCATTTTTCCACACCTCCTCATGAAAAGTACAGATGTCATTTTTCACATCCAGCCCAAAATGTGTTTCTGCACATGTGGCACCAAATGTTTTGCTCTGCGAAATCACCTTTCAGGACTTGAATAATGAAATGATAATGCCACTGTTCATGAGGTGGGGTCCCAAAAAGCCCATTTTGAAAATTTGGAGTGAAAATGCCAACAAACACCCGGGGCATTAAGGTTTCCAACTATAACGCCCACCCTGTAGAGACTGACTGGTGTCAGGGGTGTGACTTGGGTTCGTCGGCCGTAATGCTTACGGCATTCTACCTCCACCCTACAGCCACTGACAGGCATCAAAGTGTGCCTTGGGGTCTTCGGCCCTAAAGTTCACCCCATTCTCTCATACTGCACCCATCTCAGCTTATTTCCCTATGAAATGGGTTGAGCATAAGGACTGAAGACCCCAAAGCACACTGTGAAACCTGTCGGTGTCTGCAGGGTTGGGTGAGGCAGAATGGCATAAATGTTATGGCTGATGACCCAAAGGCACACACCCAATGCCTTTCAGTCTCTGCATGGTGGGGGTTGGCGTTAATTCAATACTACCATTCCTATTATGCATCTCTCTAACTCCTGCACTAGCATGTCAATGCCAGCAAGCAAACATTCGGCATTGACAAATGCTTGTTGTTATTGAGTTTTGATTCATTGTCTGACGGTATTGCGCACTGTGTAATGATTATTTGTGATTTTTTTCCTTTTTATTGTTCTGCTTGTTTTTGTATGATGATCAAATGTTAATAAAGTTTATAAAATTGCAAAAAAAAAAAAGGCCATGGAAATACAGGGGCACCCAAAGGAAAATAAAGGGATGGAGGTACTTTGGGCCATCCTGGAGACATGAGCTGGGGCTACTATTCACACAGGGGTTGTATACAGACTTCCAGCACAGGGAGAGGAGTTTAGATAAGGCACTTGGGGAAAACATCATCAAGATGGCAAAGAACAGAGAGGTGCTGCTAGTTGTGGACTTCAATCTGCCAGATATGGATTGGAGCCTTTCAGCTGCAGTTTCAGCGCCATTCTTTTTTTGTTTGTTTGTTTTGTTTTTACCAGGTGAGACACACTAAGCAGAAAGCTTGTTTACAGGTGCCACCTGGGAGTGCAGGGAAGTTAAGTGACTTGCTCAGGGTCACACAGTATGCACGTGGGGGCTGTGGGATTCAAACCCAGGTCTCCAGGTTTGCAGCTCAGAGCCTTAAACCACTTCGCTATACTGCCTTCCTACAAGGAGCTTTTCTCAAGACAGCTAGTCAACGAACCCACAAGGGATGGGACAGTACTGGACCTGGTATTTACAAACAGGAACAGCACTGCAGAGTCACAGTGGGCAATCCCCTAAGTACCAGTGATCACTTTACACCGTGGTTTAACATTAAGAAGGGAGCAGAGGTAAGCAACATGAAGACAAGGGTCCTGAACTTTAAGAGGGTAGATTTGAAAGAAATGGAAAGATGCTCAAAAACTGCTAGTGGGCAGGGGGATTGCCAGGGAGTGGTAGAGGAACACTGGGGAAAAAGAAAGGAAAGAATAATTAAGGCAACCAGCCTCAGTGTGAAGAAAGTGAGTGAAGGCAAAAGGAGTAGGAGGCCATTATTGTACTCTAAGGAAGTGGCCACAGTGATGAAGGAAAAAAGGTGATTTCAGGAGGTATAAGGAAATGCAGAGGGAAGAAGACAGGGAGTTGTACCAGATAAAACACAGGAAAGCAGCTAAGACAGTGGGGGGAAGGTGCAGACAGAGGAAAGGATAGCCAAAGGTGCAGCAAAAGGGGATAGGACTTTCTTCAGGTACATAAGTAAGAAGGAGGAAAGCAAAGGGAGGGATAGTAAGGAAGGAGGACAGCAGAGCGAGACAAGCAGCTATTCTACAGTTACTTCTGCTCAGTCTTCACAGTTGGAGGATGGACCACCATGGAGCAGTAGAAACAAGGGGGGGGGGGGGCAGACTCAAGTCCATTTTCAGAGGAAAGAATCCTGAAGGAACTTGTAGATCTGAGTGGGCAAGTTTATGCAATCGGACAGGATACATCCAAGGGTACTAAAAGAACTCAGGTAGGTGCTGGCTGCCCCACTGATGGTCTTATTTAACAGCTCACTGAAACTGGGCATGGTTCCAGAGGACTAGAGGAGAGTGGGTGTGGTCCCTACATATAAGAATGACAGCAGGGAAGAATCTATCAATTATAGGTTGGTGAGTCTCACCTCAGTGGTAGGGAAATTAATGGAAACACTATTAAAGAAAGGTAGGTCGAGTATCTTGAATCAAATGGACTGCAAGACCAAAGGCAGCATGAATTCATGGGGGGAGGTCATGCCAGATGAACCTGACTGATTTTTGCGACTGGGTATCCAGGGAAATTGATCAGGGTAAGGCAGTGGACACAGCCTATCTGGACTTTGAGTAGCTGAGGGGTGGGATCCAAAGGGGTGAATTGGGTTAGAAATTAGTTAATGAATAGGTGATAGAGGGTGATAGTTTATTGTTATGGCACTCACTCTAAGGGTTCTGTACCATGACCAGTCCTCTTCAATGCCTTTTTAAGTGACATTGCAGATGAACAGCAAGGAAAGGTATGCCTTTTTGCAGATGATACCAAAATCTGTAATAGGGTGGACAATTAAAAGGGGTTGGAAAGAATGCATAGGGATCTTAGGGAAACTTGAGGGGAGGTCAAAAACATGGCAGTTGGTGTTCAACACCAAAATGTGCAAAATTACACACCTAGGGCATAGGAACCCAGGAACTGAGTACAGAATTGGAGGGTAGGTACTGTCAGACACAAAACAGGAACAGGACTTGGGGTTATCATATCTGATGACCTCAAAGCATCAGGGCAGTGTTACAAAGTAGTGAGTAGGGCCAGTGGAATGCTGGGATGCATTGGGGGAGAGAGAGAGAGTATGCTGTTGCCACTGTATCACTGTCTGGTGATACCCCACTGGAGTACTGTGTCCAGCTTTGGAGGCTGCACCTCAAAGAGGACAGAGACAGAGTGGAGGCAGTCCAGAGTAGGGCCACTAAAATCATGCAGACGCTGTACCAAAAGCCTATGAGGAGAGACTTAGGGATCTCAACATGTATGCCCTGGAAGAGAGAATAGCAAGAGAGACCTATAAGGCCCTATATGGATCAGGCCATGGCTACCTGTCAGACCTTCTCCTCCCTGCCATTCCGACTGGCTCCCTTCGTTCCTCCACTGAGGGCCTCCTGGCAGTCCCAAGGACCAGGCTGAAAACCCTTGCAGTTTTCAGCCTGGTCCTAGCAGTTCAGAGGACCAGGCTGAAAACCTCGGGTGACCGTTCAGTTGGGGTGACCGGCTTGGTTCTCTGGAACTCGCTGCCAAGATCTCTGAGGGGGGTCCCCTACAGGGGAGGCATTCAGGAGGGGCCTAAATACTCACCTTTTTAACTTAGCATTCCCTGCCAATGCCTTTAAACTTGACTACTGAAATTTTAATTATTTTAATTTATTTAAGGTATGTTTTTCATGAATGTGATTGTACTGTGTTATTTTTGTTGTATGGCACTCAGAGCCCCTGGGATTGGGCACCTAAGAAATAATAAATTGATTGACTGATTGAATATGATAGAGATCTAAAAGTACCTCTTTGGGATGAACAGGATGCAGGAGGGGAGTCTCTTTCAAATCAGAAGGAGCAGCAGGACTAAGGGCATTTGAAGAAGCTGTGGGAGCGGAGTTTTAGAGGAACGGGAGTAAGTACTACTTCACTGCAGGAATGGTAGACACCTGTAATAGACTGCCAGTGGAAATGGTGGAGGCAAATACAGTAGGGGGGTTCAAGCCTGTGTTGGGTAGACATGGAGGACTATTAAAGACTAGGCAGGAAAGAGGAAGGGTCACTGGAAACCAGTTAGGGTCAGTGGAAGCAGACTAGGAAGGGACCATCTGGGCAGACTGGATGGGCCAAGCAATCCTTTTCTGCCAACAAATTCTATGTTTCTGTGTACTACCTCTGTAATAAGTGGTGCACTTGTTCAATGTCTGTGTCTGGTTGTCATTCTTAGGGGGGACGCACATTTGCATTTACAGCTACCATACATGCCACATAGTACATGGGGTGTCTCACACCATGCTGCATGGTTGCAACTACCATTGTGCATACATATTGCGGCCCTGTATATGTGGGCATACCTCCTTTGTGCAACATACTGCAGGCCTATGTGCAGTTGCACAGCTGTGCTGTGCATGCGGTGCATCCAGGCATAGTGCATGCAGCATCCCACCTGCTGACCCACATAGCCTGTGTACCTGTGTGCTCAGTTTTAACATCCTTGTAATTTGCTCCTTGTGCACCTGAGGTTGCTGCATACACAAAATGTATACTATCATATATACTCATGTATAAATCAAGTTTTTTAGTGCCAGAAATGGGTACTAAAGAATGCTGACTTGACTTATATGTGATGTCAACCAATGTGCAAATTACTTACCTAAACCATATTAGGCTCTGGTCTGCTAGTTCCCATCTAAAATAAACAAAATGTTGTTTCATTGAATCCCACAGGAAAAAACATCCCACCGAGCTGGATAACACTGCATATAGCAGTATTACCACCTCCTCCCACACCACCAACTAAATTATCATAGTTTACCCCAACCCATCCTTGTAGCACCCAACTCCCTCCAAGCCCCCAAGATGTCCCAGGGATGTTACTGGTATTTACTTTAAAGTAACTTAAAATATTGAAAAAACATACTGTAACTGTTCCACCTCCCTGCTAGGGGGGTGGCTGAATACCCTGAATATTCATATTCGGGGCCCAAATATTCAGAAAGTCTGTATTCATATTCATTATTTATGTACCGGTAGGGGGAAGGACTAAAAAAAAAAACAGCTTCCACCCCACACTTCCTCCCAGCAGCAGCAGTCCCATACTCCCCCACTCTGGCAGTAGCCTGCAACTCTTACCCTCCTCCCCCTAGTACCCAAATTTAGTAATATGAAGCCCCACCCCAGGCATGGAGAAAGTGACTGGCACAATCCACTTTCCTTCACTGTTGATCACCTTCTTCTGAATGGAAGTGCTCCCATGCTTGCTCGCATAGTAAGATAGCTGATCACATGATCAGCTGTATTACTATGCAAGCAAGTGCGGGAGGGCTTCCATTCAGAGGAGGGTGTCTGACCATGGAGGAGGGTGGGTTGTGCTGGTCACCTTCACGTGCCTGGTGGGGGTTTCATTATTCAGTTTGGGTGCTGGGGGAGGAGGGGAGTTGGCAGCTACTGCCAGGGTGAGGGGTGATTTTGCTTACAAGAAAAAGTGTAAGGAGACGGCCACCAAAGGTGGTGGGTGGGTTGTGCAGGTTGTGCATCGTAGAACTCAGTTTCTTATTAAACCAGCATGAACCTCAAATTGCAGGTGCTGTGGGGGGGGGGGGATTGGGCTTTGTTGCAGAGGGTGTGGTTCTTTCTTTGTTTAGTTTAGTATTTGCCAAATACCAACAGGCACAAATAGTGTGCCTCTTAGTTATTCGTATCTGAATAACTAATAGGGCATATTCGTGGTATTCGAGAAATACTATTCATTACCCACACACCACTTCTGCGTATAGTAAGTGCAATACTCATATATTTTCAATTACCATACAAACCTCATCCTGGTCTCTTACAAATTGCACCCCCCATCCCATACACCCCTTGGCACCCAGCCATCCTCCTCCTCTTTCTCCTTCATAACTCAAAATACATTTATATCTGTACATACCTGTGGAAAAGAAAACTATCCCCCTGCAGCAGCAATCAGCCTCTCTCAACATTGGTGCTCTTTCCCAATGAATGAATGAATGGATGATGTGCTGATAAAGTAGTGGCAGCTGATTGCTCACTTTCAGCCAATCAACTGTAACTACCTTCCTAGCATGTCATCCATTCATTCATTAGGAACAAGCACCAGTGTTGAGAGAGGTTGATAGCAGCTGCAGGGGATGGCTTTCTTTTTTAGAAGTACAGACAGACCTACAGTATGTATCTTTTGGATGATATGGGGAAGGAGAAGGCTGGCTAGGTGCAAGTGGGTGGGGTGTGTGTGATTTGTACAAGACAGGGGTGGTGGTTGTATGGCAATTAGAATTATGAGCATTGTTCTTACTTTGAGGGTAGAACAGTAAGGGCATTTGTTTTTTCAATCATTTCAGCTACTTTAAAATAAATACTGGTAACGTCACTGGGACAACCTTGGGTGGTGGAGGGATCTGGGTACTGTGAGTGTGGCTGGATGGGGTCAACCCATGTGTGTGATATACCTTAAAATCTTCTAAAATGGCAAAGGAAAGGGGGTGGCTTATCCACGAGGTAGACTTATACACAAGTATAGATGGGTATTATCCATAGTGCCTTGCAAACACCTCTATTGCTTTGAGCAGTCAAAATAAAAGCTGCTACGAGCTGTAAATGTTTATTATTCTAATCTGCCATTTGCTAATCTCTAGCAAAAAAACAGGCTTCTGAGTCAGTGTGTAAAAAATCATCCTTCTTGGATCCCTGTGTCCTGCCCTGTGTACATTGAACAGTTGAGTCACTATCCTGCAACAAGCTTTCTTTCTCTGAAGTTCTCTGTAAGTTTCTGTCTGACCGAGCACATATTACTGACGTTGTACAGGACATTATTTTTATTTTGATATGCCACCATGAATAGAGAAGGGTTTCCATGTAATTTATTTGTGAAAACTCCACAGAGCATTATGATTATGACGTACAGTAACACAGACACACACAAAGAGTGAAAATACTACATTCATTTCTTGGCTGCAGCACCGCCAGATGGACCCATTGAAAACTTTGGTAAAAGTAACCATTTACCAGATATTGTGCACCACATAAGAATTTGGAGCCTACAGAACAAAATTATAAAATAATGATCTGAATGTCTTAGGTATACAGTAATATTTTAGAGTTGTGGGGAAGTGGCTAAACAAAAGGACAGGACAGATTCAGGGATCCTAGAGGGCCACTTTTGTTTAACATACTGACTGGTAAAACTGCTGTTCACCAGAGACTGACAAGTCAAGGAGTGGGGTTGGGGGGGAGTATAAGTGGTAAAAAGATGGGAAAGAAAGATACTGTGGTAGGTACAACCCTATGTGCCATATCAAGCTGGGCCACCGGTTCTGTTATGTTCTCTCAGACCTGACACTTGTCTGAACTTAGAAGCAGAAGTAGGCACATGGTCAGGTGCAACCAAAGATATTTATTGGTGGGAGGGCAGTGCAAGTGTCATGTCACATAACAATAAATAAGCCACTGGTTGGATGGCATCACTTTAGATATTCAAAAATACTATACTCTGTGCAATCTCTATACTGTAAAGTATGTTGAATACTTCATGGCAGTGCCAGATACTCTGTGCAATCTCTATACTGTAGAGTATGTTGAATACTTCATGGCAATGCCAGATACTCTGTGCAATCTCCATACTGTAAAGTTTGTTGAATACTTCATGGCAATGCCAGATACTCTGTGCAGTCTCCATACTGTAAAGTTTGTTGAATACTTCATGGCAGTGCCAGATACTCTGTGCAATCTCCATACTGTAAAGTTTGTTGAATACTTCATGGCAGTGCCAGATACTCTGTGCAATCTCTATACTGTAAAGTTTGTTGAATACTTCATGGCAGTGCCAGATACTCTGTGCAATCTCTATACTGTAGAGTATGTTGAATACTTCATGGCAATGCCAGATACTCTGTGCAATCTCTATACTGTAGAGTATGTTGAATACTTCATGGCAATGCCAGATACTCTGTGCAGTCTCCATACTGTAAAGTTTGTTGAATACTTCATGGCAGTGCCAGATACTCTGTGCAATCTCCATACTGTAAAGTTTGTTGAATACTTCATGGCAGTGCCAGATACTCTGTGCAATCTCTATACTGTAAAGTTTGTTGAATACTTCATGGCAGTGCCAGATACTCTGTGCAATCTCTATACTGTAGAGTATGTTGAATACTTCATGGCAGTGCCAGATACTCTGTGCAATCTCTATACTGTAGAGTATGTTGAATACTTCATGGCAGTGCCAGATACTCTGTGCAATCTCTATACTGTAGAGTATGTTGAATACTTCATGGCAATGCCAGATACTCTGTGCAATCTCCATACTGTAAAGTTTGTTGAATACTTCATGGCAGTGCCAGATACTCTGTGCAATCTCCATACTGTAAAGTTTGTTGAATACTTCATGGCAGTGCCAGATACTCTGTGCAATCTCTATACTGTAAAGTTTGTTGAATACTTCATGGCAGTGCCAGATACTCTGTGCAATCTCTATACTGTAGAGTATGTTGAATACTTCATGGCAGTGCCAGATACTCTGTGCAATCTCTATACTGTAGAGTATGTTGAATACTTCATGGCAGTGCCAGATACTCTGTGCAATCTCTATACTGTAGAGTATGTTGAATACTTCATGGCAGTGCCAGATACTCTGTGCAATCTCTATACTGTAAGGCAAGTACAACTATTTTATGAACTTTAATAACCTTGGCCAGGAGTAACTCTTAATGATAGTCTGGTTAACCTTTTGGAAGGCTGTTGATTTCATAACCTGCAGGTCATGGATTCAAAAGACAAGGGGGACACACAGTGGTACTCTATCAAGTTGGATAGTGCACTAAGAGGGGCTTGGGAGATGCACCTCCAGGAGGGTCCTAAAGGACTTTTCACAACAAAATGGGAACCACCACAGGATACACCTCATCCCCTGGTTTGAAGAATGTAGCTGCCTGGAAAAGTATGTATCAGATTGCCAGGCCAAAGGCAGCTGAAGAACTTTGTTTTGGTGGAGAGGTCATAGTAGACCACTGAATAACAGAGCAAAATTGAATTCTTTCATCAGATCATCTGGGCATCAGTGAGGAGGTCATGGCAGACCACCAAACAGGGTTTTATTGGAAATATTAGTTGTAATCAAAAGATCTTGAGGCTTTTGTCACCACTGCACTTCAGTGTCCCTAGCTAGTGAGCTCAGACGAGTCCTAAGCCTCCTTCATGTTTCCTAATAGAATAGGGCTGAAGCACTAAAGATACAGGACATAACCTTGCTTGACTACTACCCTAAGTTCTATCTTAATGGGTGGTCCTGGATTGAGGTCTGCATGGGACAGAATGAGAAGGATCAATGCAGTCTCAATAAGGTGTCTTTCACACCAGGTGCCATCTTTTCCTTATGCATGCAAGAATGTTTTTTGTGTAGGCGCACTCTTTATATCACCGCCAGGCTAACACAGTTCATTCAGGAATGGGTACCCCAGTTGACAGTTAGATATTTCACAAATTTAGGCAGTACAGGCTAAGGTTGATTCTTACTGTGGAGCATTGCCAGTTTGGCCAACTGAACACTGGCTGATTCATACGGTAATGCAAAATCACTGCTACACCAGCATAGGACATGTAGATTACACGATTCAGCTAGGGCAACGGGTGAAAGTAGGTAGTCTATTAAAAAAAGTACCACTGTTTTAAGGCCGTTTAATTAAGGTGGACAAGACACACAAACTCAGGAAGTTCAGAATATGCAAAGAACACACAAGAATTCAGGCAGTTCACTATATGTAGGGGGTGCACATGAATTCAGGCAGTTCAGTATATACAAAAGGCACACATGAATTTAGACAGGTCAGAATATGCAGAGGGTACACAACAATTCAAGCAGTTCAGTACATGCAAAGGGCACACAAGAATTCAGGCAGTTCAGTATATGCAGAGGGCACACAAGAATTCAGACAGTTCAGTATATGCAGAGGGCACACAAGAATTCAGGCAGTTCAGTGCATGTAAAGGGCACACATGAATTCAGGGGGTTCCGTATATGTAGAGGTACAAAACAATTCAGGCAGTTCAGTATATGCAGAGGGCACACAAGAATTCAGACAGTTTAGTACATGCAACGGGCACACAAGAATTCAGGCAGTTCAGCATATGCAGAGGGCACATATGAATTCTGGCAGTTCACAATATGCAGAGGGCACACAAGAATATGGGCACTTCAGTTCATGCAAAGGGCACACAAAAATGCAGACACTTCAGTATAAGCAGTGGGCACACAAACATTTTGGCACTTCATTATATGCAGAGGGCACACATGAATTCAGACAGTTCAGTATATTCAGAAGGTAGACATGAATTCAGGCAGTTTAGCATACACCGGGGACACGTGAATGTAGGCGGTTCAGTATATGCAGAGGGCGCAAATGAATTCAGTCAGTTCAGTATATTCAGATGGCTCACATGAATTCAGGCAGTTCAGTATATAAACAGGGCGCACATGAATTTAGGCAGTTCAGTATATACAGGGAACACGTGAATTTAGGCAGTTCAGTATATACAGAGGGTACACAAGAATTCAGGCAGTTCAAGATATTCAAAGGGCAAACATGAATTCTGGCAGTTCAATATATGCAGAGGGTACTCAGGAATTTAGGCAGTTCAGTATATGCAAAGGGCACAGATGATTCAGGCAGTTCAGTACATGCAGAAGGCACACAAGAATTTGGCCACTTCAGTATATGCAAGGGGCACACATGAATTTAAGCAGTTCAGTACTTGTAGAGGGCACACAAGAACTCAGGCAGTTCAGTATATGTAGGGGCACACATGCATTCAGGCAGTGCAGCATATGGAGAGGGCACACAAGAATTCAAGCACTTCAGTATATGCAAAGGGAATACATTAATTCAGACGGTCTAGTATATGCAGAGGGCACACATGAATTTTGGTAGTTCAGTATATGTAGAAGGCACACAAAAATTCAGGCAGTTCAGTATATGTAGAGGGCACACAAGAATTCAGGCAGTTCAGTATATACAGAAGGCACACATGAATTCAGGCAGTTCAGTATATGCAAAGGGCACACGTGAATTTAGGCTATTCAGTATATGCAGATGGCACACAAGAATTCAGGCAGTTTAGTATCTGCAGAGGGCACACATGATTCAGGCAGTTTAGTATATTGAGAGGGCACACATGAATTCAGGCAGGTCAGTATTTGCAGAGGGCACAGAAGAATTTAGGTAATTCAGTATATGCAGAGGGCACACATGAATTCAGACAATTCAGTACATGCAGAGGGTACACAAGAATTCAGCAGTTCAGTATATGCAGAGGGCACACATGATTCAGGCAGTTCAGTATATTCGGAGGGTACACATGAATTCAGGCAGTTCAGTATTTTCAGAGGGGACATATGAATTCAGCTAGTTTGGTATATTCAGAGGGCACATGTGAATTCAGGCAGTTCAGTATCTGAGGAGGGCACACAGAAATTCAGGCAGTTCGGTATATGCAGAGGGCACACATGAATTCAGGCAGTTAAGTATTTGCAGAGGGGGCATATGAATTCAGGCAGCTCAGTATATGTAGAGGGCACACAAAAATTCAGACAGTTCACTATATGCAGAGGGTACACATGAATTCCGGCAGTTCAGTATATGCAGTGGGCACACAAGAAGTCAGGCAGTCCAGTACATGCATAGGGCACACAAGAATTTAGGCAGTTCAGTATATCCAGAGGGCACACATGAATTCAGGCAGTTTGGTATATGCAGAAGGCACACATGAATTCTGGCAATTCAGTATATGCATAGGACACACAAGAATTCAGGTAGTTCAGTATATTCAGAGGGTACACGTGAATTCAAGCAGTTCAATATCTGGTGAGGGCACACATAAATTCAGGCAGTTCAGTATATGCAGAGGGCACATACAATTCAGGCAGTTCAGTATATTCAAAAAGCACATGTGAATTCAAGCAGTTCAGTATCTGAGGAGGGCACACATGAATTCAGACAATTCTGAATAAATTACAGTCACTTTATTTACATTTAATTATGCAGACTGGCATCATGTAGTGATTGCTTCAAACAATTGCCTCTTAGCATCAGCCCTATGGGGTCTACTTTCCACCCCCCCCTTTTATTGTACTCCTGTGGGGCAGTGATCCTGTGCCTAGTCAGTACTGTGGCCTACTGAGCCCTTTAGGCTGGTTCCTATGGGGATTTAATTATTCTACCCTGTGGGTGGCGCTCAGAGTGTTCTGGCCTGCCCCCAGTACTAGCCCTTGTGGAAATCTTTGTAATAATCCTGTCCAGTGGGTGGCTTTGGTGCTGCAGCCATGCTTGGCTCTCTCCAGCTCCCATGGAACTGGCTCCTATGCCACCTTTATGGGTGGTCCTCTGGGTGAAGAACTTGCCCACCTGTGCAGTCTCAGCCACTAAGTGCCATTCAACATAGTTTGCGTAAAAGAAAAAAAAACTGTTCCTTATCTCTGATGATGGTGGGCACTACCTATTTCTGCCACTACCCACTCACTACCATGATCTGAAAGCAGAGGGGTCTGGAGAGGAGGCACCACTTCCTTCCAAGTTGTGGCTTCTGGGGAAAGGAGATGAAGAAGGAGGCTTGGAGGTGGGAGACTTGTGGCCACACTGTGGGAGAAAGGGAGTACCATGAAGGGAGGCTGCTGCTACTGCTGCTGATGCCGAGAGGACTTCACCACCTTGACCTGGAGCTCTCCAAGCATGGAGCCACTGAACTGTTACAGCTACTGACCGGGGGAATGGATAGGAGTCAACAGACCAAGTTCAACCTCTCTCAGATAAGCCCTAGCATCATCATTACTTCTCTATCCACTCCCCTAACTAGCCTCATCTGCATTGCCCAATGGTTCAACAGACTGCTTTTTTTCCGAGGCTCAGGGTTCAAACACTTGAACTCCAAGCTCAAGTCCCAATGTCTTTGGTGGTTTGAAATTGCCCACTCAATGGACATTGATAGCTCCAGCATGTGGCCTACACTCTCACCTCATGCTGCCTGCTTGGGTGGGGGTGGGGTATTCTGTAGGCAAGCAGCACAGCAGAGAAAAAAGAAACCATTTTAAAACAAAGCCCTGGCTTCGGGCTTGCAGGGATCTGATTACCATGCCACAGGGTATTCTCGCGGCTGACTTGGGGCTGGCACGAGAGGGTGAGCATTGCTGGAACAAGATGGTAGGGGTGCAGACGAAGGGGTTTCTGGCTGCAGGGAGTAATTTTCACAGTGGCTAATATGCCCAAACAACCACTTTCTTCCCTCTGTTTCCTGTCTTTTGTACCCTGGGGTCCATGGTGTTTTCTTTTCTCCAGGGTCCCACACAAATGGCTACCTTACTGGAGGGCCCCAACTTCAAAAATGAGGAGAGACAAACACAGAGTTGCAGAAGCACTTGGAAGGGTTATCCGATATAGGGAAGTACTGCAAATGAATTTATTCTGTGCTGTGTACAGAAAAACAATCAAAAGCCTGCACTCTCTGTTGAATTGTTCTTTTTTTCCTGTACACAGCACCAGGTAAATTCCTTTGCAGTACCTTTGTACAGTATGTTGGATAACCATTGTAGGAGTTATCAATGCTTCTGCAATACTATATTTGCTTATTTATATTCACGCCTGCATGTAAAATTCATGTGATTTAGCCTCTTTTCTTTGTAGTGCTACAATGTCAGGGGGAGGCATCCCACATCTGCTGCATGTGGTCGCGACTGCAGGTACAACTGTTTGGGACAGCCTCTGTGTTTAGTGCTCCATTACTGAGCCACTAGTTGGTCAGTTCAGTAGAGATACACTGCGCTGCTGCGGTGCCAGGAAAGCCACTTTTTCTGTCTCTGACTCTGTGGCACCCTCCACAGCCCCATCACCAACCTATCTTGGGGGCTTACAAATTAGCCACCTGTAGAGGGCCTGCTCTGTAGGGTCATGTGGGGCCTACAGGGGATGGCAAATGATCTGAGGCTTTTTTCCTCACTGTGGTTCCATAGGGTGTCTGGCACGCAGTAACACATAGCACTAGTTGCTGCATCTGCTGATGTCTTCCCACCGTGTACAGTTCCCACCATCACTGCCATCTATCCTCCAGGTGACAGTTGAGTGGTGGGACCTAGGAATCCCCCACCCTAAGGGAGGAGTGCTGTCATCGGATGCTCCATCCTCCCTCCTCCCTCTCTTGGTCAGCCCTAAGCAACTCTGCTCCATTCCTAAACCTGGTTTCCAGTGCCCGGAACGCCACTTTGTCAGCCATACTGTACGTGTCCTTTAGCCTTACCAGTTCCTGCTGTCTCTACAGCTCAGTGGTGTCCATTTCCACAAGCAGCACAGTGTCCATTATCAGCAGTTAAAGGTTCAGTGCTGTCCATTGCTGACTGTAGTGGCTACCAAAACTCTGTTTCCCACCCCCCCACTAATTAGTACCAGGTGCACTGTTGCAAGAGGCTGTGACGTGCTGAAGGCAACTTTGACTGCAGAAGTGCTGGCACTGTAGGGAATACTGCTGATAATGGCTGCAATATGGCAGCAGTGCCGGGTCTCGTTTGGCAGGCATGGTACTCTGTTTATTAGAAGAACTGGAATGACTTACACCTGGAAGGGAGGAGTGATTAGATATAATGCTTACTCTAGATCCCTACCAGATCTGTACCATTGCATTATACAGTAGCTGTACTGTGGTTGGCAGTCTGTTGAGGTTTTCCTTCAGCGTCATCAAATCAGGGTAGTTTGCCTTTTCTGGTTTGGAAATTGGTCATGCCTACTGATCCATTACACAAAGTCTGCTTTTAGCTTCACTAAGCAGCATTAAAAAGACCCTGTAGAGCTTGCCTGGTTCTAAAATTTGAAACTGAAAAAAGCCATCTCATAAAAGCACATTTTAAAGGTTCAGAAATGCTAATTAGTTATTATCATGTCATTTAGCATTTAATTAACACACACATGTATGCAAACGATGAGCTTTAAAAAGAGATTTCATAAACAAGAACCTTCTTAGGTTTGGATCAGAACTGGACATGGATCTCATGTCACTAACACACAAAACTGTTCGCAGGCCTGTTAGGGGCAGTGTAAGGAGCACCCCTGCACTTCTTGCAAGCAACAAAACAATGACTGTGCTGCTGCTGTCTATGATTTAAATCCCAGGGACAACTGGTGCCTCCTAAAGTGGCAGCAGAAGCCCGGGCTCTGTTGCAGTGTGGGGACCACCTCCGGCAATGCATTGATTGCAATCAATAATAAATGAAGACCTTTGAAAAGCTGATAAATACTGCAGGTTGTTTATTCTCTATGCCAGCCTGTCTGCTACTTCAGGTGGGGTGGGGGTGGGGAGGTCTTATTAAAGTAAAGCTACTTTGAACCGGCATGCCTATGTTTTCGGTAGAAGCTGGTATTCAAATATTGGTTTGAATTCCATCTTTACTGGCCTTTTAGTAAATATAAGTGTTTCTGCTTTAAACACTGGTGGTGAAGACTATTTTGGAATTGTATGATACCATATAGGTCCATGTTAGAGTTTTGCATTGTTAGCACAGACCATCTGTTCTACAAGTTCAATTTGGTTTGCGTCAACCCCAAAAAAGGTAAAATAACTATTCATATTACTGCTATGTATTACATTCATAACTTGTTTCTCTGCTTGCTTCCAAAACACCACCTACAGCACCATTACTTAAAGGGACACTGTCAACCCCCTTAGGTCTCAAAGTGTCCCTGGTTTAAAAAACACATTTTGCGATTGTCAACATTCTGTTAAGACTGCTGATGTAGCTGGTAGTTTAATTCTGACTCTTTTTTTTTGTTTAAAAAAGTGAAAAACAGACTGCTCACCATACTGGTGTTACCACACAAACACAGGTTTGTTTACATTCCTTGATCAGCTCCAACTGCATCTTTCCTGGACTTGGGAACACCTCCAACACAGTCTAGCCCCACATGATGCAATGGGCATTTAGGAGGCTACTGCCTCATGAGTGACTGCACTGTTTGAGTCTTTTTCTAATGCTCAGGAAGTATGCAGTAAGAACAGATTCAGGATTGTAAACAAAACAAGGTTGTTTATTTTTTATTTATTTATTGAAATGTTTCACCAGGAAAGCACACTGAGCAACATGTTGCTCATCTCCCGGTGCGACCTGGGGGGAAGGGGTACAATAGGGATGAGACATTTTATATTCAAGTTACAAAGATCAACATAGCATACAACTAATTAAGGCAGATGTTACAAACAGTGTTGCATACATACGTAATTTGTGAGAAAAACTAATAAGTGCATTGATAATAAATGAACAAGTGCTATCGTGAAATAAGGGGCGAAGGAGAGAGAGGATGAGATGACAGATAGTGCAGAGTCGTGTCCCAGAGAGACCCCTTCAGGATGCAGGGAACCCTGCAAGGGGACAGGGGACTGGAGTAGGGATTAGAGAGGGAGAGAGAGAGGGAGGGAGTAAATGTGATTAACACCTAGGAGGGGAAATAAGGCCTGATGCAAAAAGAGAACCCTTCAGGATGTGATGAACCCTGCAAGGGGGCAGGGAAGTTCAGGCAATTGTAAACCCTCCTGTGGTTAGGCATTGCAATTATAGAGGGATAGTGAGAGGGAGGGAATGAGAAATAACACCTGGTAGGGGATGAGGCCTGATCCAAGAAACCCTCCAGGATGCTGGTAACCCTGCATGGGGGTCTGGAAGGCCAAGGATAACTAGATGGGGGAAGAAAAGGTGGCAATCCTAGGCACTATAGGACCACTTTAGGATGCTGAAAACCCTGCAAGGGGGGTAAGAAGGCTAGGAAAAAGGAGCAGAGTGTAGGGGAAGGGAGAAAGGTATGAGAACTACTGTAGCACCTAGGAGGGGCAAAGGTCAGTAAAGGCAGCACAGTCAATAGAGACATTGGGTAAATTCAGAAGGAGGACAAACTATAAGGAGCAAGATGAAGGAAATTAAGGTGGATCATAACAGGAACAGTTAGGTACAAGATAGTTGGAGAGGGCAGTGTTGATGGAATAGAGGGAGGAGGAGTGTCGGATTTGGGGAGGTAGAGAGTTCCATATTTTAGGGAAATGGTGAAAGTACCCAGACTGGCCAGAGAGGGTGGGGCGGCGGGGGATAGTTAGTGTGCGAGTGTCGGTAGATCTGAGCGAGTGGGAAGGTGGAAGGGGTGCTATAAATGAAAGGTAGAGGTAGGAAGGGAGTACACCCAGGCAGTGTTTAGTGGTGAAGTAAGCGCAGTGTGAGAAGCATCTATTTGCAAGGAGGGGAAGGAAAGGGCTTGATTGAGGTCACAGTGGTGGGCGCAAGAGGGAGCATCAAGGGCAAAGTGGCATAAGGAGTTGAAGAGTGTCCAATCTGGTCAGGGAGGACCTAGGAGCAGCACCGTAGATTATGTCGCAGTAGTCAAAATTGGGGATGATCCTCTTCTAAACAAGCACACGCCTAGCTGCAGGAGGGATGCAACTGCAGTTCCTGAGGAAGGCACCGAGCTTGGGGCACAATTTTTTCTGGATGGCATCAGTGTGTCCAGAGAAGTAGGTGTTGTTCTAACCAAACCCCAAGGTAGCTGAAGGACAAGGTGTCCTCAAGTAAAGTTCCATCAAGAGTGCGGAATGTAGGCAGGGAGGGAAACCTAAAGAGTCTCTGCCTTGTGCCAAAGGACATGGAGACTGTCTTCTTGGCATTGAGAAATAATTGATGGTTTGCAAACCAGAGTTGGACCTTGTTGAAGTCGTGCTGCAAGCTGGATGTAACCTCAGCTGGGCATGAGCCAGATGCATGCAGGACAGTATCATCAGCGTACATGTGTATGGTGGAGGAGGGGGAGCAGACAGATGGCATGTCATTAAGGAAGATGGAGAATAGAATGGGATAAAGCATGGAGCCCTGAGGGTCACTAGTGCAGATCGGGAGGGGTGGCGAGATGGCATCTGCAATCTTAACTGACTGGGTTCTACCAGTAAGGTAGGCCTTAAAGCAGTTAGTGGCAGAAGGGGTTAGACCAGCAGATGAGAGGGAACCAAGGAGGAGGGAGTGGGAAACAGTGTCAAAAGCCTTGGCATGGTCGACAAATATGGCTGAGGTGATTTAGCCATTGTCCATCTCGGAGAGCTGAAGTAGGGAGGTGGTGTTAGAATGTTTTTTCCTGCAACCAGATTGGAACGGGGTGAAGAAGGATGTATCAGATAGAAAGGGAGGCAGTATAGTGCAGTGGTTTAAGGCTCTGAGCTGCAAATCTGGAGACCTGGGTTTGAATCCCACAGCCCCCACTTACATACTGTGTGATCCTGAGCAAGTCACTTAACTTCCCTGTGCTCCCAGGTCGCACCTGTAAACAAGCTTTCAGCTTAGTGTGCTACTTCTGGTTAAACAATTTGAAAAAAAGATAAAAAAAAAGAAAGGAGGTGAGTTGAGAGAGGACTAGATGTTCTTGGAGTTTAGCTAGGGTAGGGAGTAGTGAGATGGGGCGATAGTTGTCAGGGGATGACGGGTTTGCACCTTTAGGTAGGGGGAGGATCACTGCATGCTTCCATGTGGTAGGGACATTTTAGGTTGAGAAGGAGCGATTTAAGATTAAGGAGAGGAAGTGGGCAATGGCCGGGGCTGACAGGGAGAGGAGTTTAGGGTCAAGGTCATCTGGGGAAGATGATTTAGAGGGGTTGATGACAAGGAGGGCATTTAGAGTATCTGTGGGGAAGATAGAAGAGAATGAGAAGGAGGTGTGGGGAGTAGGAAGTAGGCGCTTTTTGGAGGTGGATAGAGGGGCAGCCGTGACATTGGGGGAGGGTAATTAGAGGATTTAGCAGTTTAGTTGTACAGGAGGTATAACAGAATCCAATTTTGCAGCTACAGCATGGGAGTTGACTACAAAATTGCCATTTATCTTTAGCACTGGGAGAGGGGGGGACTGAATGAAGTAAGAGGGCATGAACCACCTTCCAGAACTTGGAAGGGGAATTTATGATAGTGTGGAAAGCTTTTTTGAAGTAATCTGACTTGGCTAGCCTTGTTGCCCTTGTACAGGTGTTTCAGAGCTTACGATAGTCCGTGAGGTCACTAGGAAGCTGGGTGGATTTGTGGCACTTCCAGGCATGATCTCTGGCCCTAAGACAGGCTAAGAGTTCTGGAGTAATCCATGGTAGGTGGTTACCGCTAACCCTGGTTTGTTTGAGAGGGGCAAAGGCATTCCAAGTTGCAAGGAATATTTCTTTGAAGTAGGCTAGAGCCATATCAACTGAGAGGGAGGAGACTAAGGGAGACCAGTCAGAGAGAGAGAGAGGTTGTGCAGGAGAGGTTCAAGGTCTAGGGATTTGAAGTAGTGAAGTTGCAAGGTTTTATGCAGAGATTTTGGTCTGCAGATTTTCTTGACAACAAATATTGGATTGTGGTCTCTGAGAGCGTCTGGGAGGATGCCAGAGCTAATTATTCTGTGGGGGGTGGGCAGTAAGAGCCCAGTCGATCAGGGAGTGATTTTGGATCGTGGGCATAAATAAATAAATTTAACATAAATATTCCACCGATGTGCAATAGATGTAAGGTCCACAGAGATTCACTGAAACATGTGATTGTCACATGCCCTAGAATTAAAACATTCTGGGACAAGATATTTATAGCCTTAAATAATATCCCAGGAATAAATATAAAATATGAACCAGAACTTTGCCTATTGGGAACTTCTAGTTGCCAAAGGTTACCTTCTGGAAACCTTAGGACAATAATGGATATGAGCCTAATAAATGCTAGGAGATGTACTGCACGACTATGAAAAAACGGACAACCACCAGATTTTCCACTGTGGAGGAACCTGGTTCTGGAATGCATACAACTGGAGAAAATATACTGTTTAAACTTGCTCGCACTATCTGAATTTGAAAAAATATGGGCACCAGGCATGATATTAAAGCCCTGTTCTCACTACAGCACGTTTCAATGATACGTTTTTGAAAATGGATTACAGCTTACTGTGCTGCAGGGTTCACACTGCAGTCCACTTCGTTGATCCATTTCAGTTGATGCATGCTAGAGCATTTTCGCTGACTATTAATCCATTTCCCTTTTTATTCTGATTCAGCAGCACTTGCACAGCTGCTTACCATGATGCTTTGCGCGATCACGAGGTGGGAGGACAAACTAGCACGAATGGATGCGACCGTCCGTTCACATTGTAGGTAGCTCACTTCACTTTGAAACAGATTTCTGATGCTCAAGCAGGTCTCATCAGGGGTTTGAGTACGCAAAAATCTGAGTACAAAGCACGCTTGAGTGAGCACGATCGTATATGCTTGCATTTGAAATGGTTCAAGCACCGGGAACCATTTCAAATGCCCAAGTGAGAACAGGGCCTTATAGACACAAATCAGTTTTAAAGTAGGTTAAGATGGGAGTAGGATAAGGATAGTTATAGGACAGGTTAGTTAGAATAGGTTAGGTTAGAGGAAGGGGGCAAGTACACATACCCCAGGTGAGGATGTTACAGTGAAGAACGGGTGCACCAGGATGGTGGAATCTCCACTTCTGCCAATTAATATATTGGAAAACTGATTGCTGAACCTGAGAGAAGAAAAAAAAAAAGAAGGAGGCAGAAACTTAGAAACAAAATTTGCTGGAAGAAAAGGACCACTTGGCTCATTCAGTCTGACTAGATACTTCCTACCTAATCTGACTCTGCAGACCCTAACTGATTTCCAGAAACCCTTCCTCCTCCCTGCCTAATTACTAATATTCCCGTATGTCTGTCCCATGCATGCTTGAAGCCAACCCACTGTTTTGGCCCCTGCCACTTTCACTAGCAGTCTTTTCCAGGCGTCTACTACCCTTTCAGTGAAGAAGTACTTCCTCATATCCCTCTTAAACTCCCCCCCACCCCAGCTTCATTGCATTCCCTCTGGTCCTGGTGCGCTTTCTCATTTGAAAGAGACTCCCCTCCTACACCTTGTTCACCTCTGTGAGGGACTTGTGGATCTCTATCATGTTCCGTATCGAGCTCCTCACTTCCAGGGTGTACATGTTAAGATCCCTCAGTCTCTCCTTGTAGGGCTTCTCATGCAAACCATGCACCATTTTAGTTATTATTTAATTTATTTCAAAACTCTCATCAGGGAAGACATACTGAGCTGATAACAGCTTGTTTCCAGATGTGTTCTAGGGGTGAGGAGTAAGGGAGATATTCCAAGAGGACAGAAAAATAAATAGTATTATGAGCAATACAAAAACAGAAGTCGCATACAGCAATACAGTATATAAAAGGACAATAATCAAAAACATTGTAAGGCAATTGGTATAACAGGTACATGTAGTAGAAAAAATTGAGCTTTGATAGGCAGGGGGAAATTACTTATACGGGTATAACGGGGGGAGGAGGGGAGCAAAATGGCCAGGGTAAAATGAGTGTGTGTGGGGGGGGTAGGAAGTCAAGAAGTAGAGGATCATGGATAGTTACAGATGGAGTAGAAAAGTCATGATGAAGAGACTTAAGGGAGTAAGTAGAAGAAGAGACAGAGCTGATTGACAGAGGAAGGGTGGCCCAGAATCTAGAAAAGAGATAAGAGAAAGCAGATTGACAACAGCAGATTTCCTAGATGGAATAGAAAGGGAATGGGAAACATTGCTGCAGAGAGGGTAAGAGGAAGGAGGGGGAAGAGGACAATTGGGAGGTAAGGTGGGAGGGGAGGGAACCAAACCAGAATTTGGATATAAAGGAGGCACAACGGGAAAGACATCTGACATCAAGGGAGGGAAGTGAAAAGGCAGAGTAGAGACAGCAGTGGTGGGTACAAGGGGGACAGTCTAAGACAAAATGACAAAAAGAGCGAACAAGGGGGTCCAGTCAGGAAAGAGAGGCTCTGCCCTTCTCTGGACTGCCTTCACCCTGTCTGTGTCCTTTCTGAGGTACATCCTCCAAAGCTGGACACGGTACTCCAGGTGAGGTCTCACCAGCGAGTGACACAGTGGCAACACCACCTCCCTCCTACTGCTGGAGATAGCCCTTCCAATGCATACTATGCACCCCGGTATTCCATTAGCCCTACTCAATGCTTTGTCACACTACCCTGCCACATTTAAGTCATCAGTTATGATAACCCACAGGTCCTTTTCCTTTTTAGTGACTGTCTGTACCTCCCCCTAACCTAAACCAGCTCCTGGGTTCCTATGCCGTAGATGCATGGGAAGGACTGCAGTTCTTGGGTAAGACAATATGGTGGACAGGAAACAGTATGGCAGACAGGAATACCATGGTGCAAGGGAACACCTTTAGTGCTTAGTTGAAAAACGAAATCCTAAGACTATTATATAATCTGCACACCAATTTGGATAATTACTTTCACTTTGCCCCCCCACACCCCTCCTAAAATATATATAATCACCTCCATGCCTTGCATATTTCACACAGTATTTAAGCGGAGGTTGCAGGAATGTGTCCCCTATCGCAAGCAGAGGTTGTGGGACTCAAACCCAGATCAGGTGGATATCACACAGTATGCAAGTAGCGGTTGTGGGAATCAAACCCAGGGCAGTTGGATGTACCTCACTCACTGATAGCTCATTGCTCTAACTTCTAGGCTATCATGGCAGGTGCATTGCACCACACTCTGGCCGTCAGCCCTATAGTTTCCAATGCTGATTTTGACAGATTCTCCTGTCAGCCACAGCACTGATGGTATTACCACCCGCCACGGTATTCTCATCTGCCATACTGTTTCTGTCCTGCCCAAACACTGCAGTCAATCCAATGCACGATTTTGCACTTTTTGGAATTGAACCCCAACTGCCATGCTCTTGACCACCCTCAGGTTTCCCAATATCCCTGCGCATTCTCTCCACCCCTCATGGCCAGACCTGTCAGGGGAACTACAGGCCTTTCAGTCTTACCTTTGTTGTGGAGAAGCTGATGGGGTCACTGGTCAAAGAAGACCTCACGGACTAGTTAGAAATCCTTGGAGAGCAACAATCTCCAGGATAGTAAACAGCATGGATTCATGACAGGGAGATCTAGTCAGACTAACCTGATATTTTTTTGACTGGTTGATGAGGGAATTAGATAGAAGCCACACTGTGGAGTTGCTCCAATTCGACTTCAGCAAGGCTTTCAACTCAGTGCCACATAGACACCTACATAGATACATAGATACATAGACAGTGTCGGCAGATAAGGGCCTATGGCCCACCTAGTCTGCCCATTTGAGCTTGTAAGTTCAGTTTGTTTTCCTAGAAGTCTATTTCCCCTTACCCCTGACCTCTAGAATTCCTTTATGTCTATCCCATGCATTCTTAAATCCCGTGATTGTTTCAGCCCCACCACTTCCTCTGGCAGGGTGTTCCACTTGTCCACCACCCGTTCTGTGAAGAAATTCTTTCTCATGTTTCCTCTGAATCGTCCTCCCTCCAACTTCATCCCATGCCCTCTAGTCCTGAAACATCTTTTTCGCTTAAAAATAGTGTTTTCCTGCACCCTGTTCCTCCCTGTAAGATACTTGTATGTCTCATCATATCCCTCTCCTCCTCTCCTCCAGGGAGTACATGTTCAGTTCCTTCAACCTGTCTTCATAGGACTTGTGATGCAACCCATGCACCATCTTTGTTGCCCTCCTCTGAACCTTCTCCACCCTGTCTATGTCCTTACATAGGTATGGTCTCCAGAACTGTACACTGTACTCCAGGTGGGGCCTCACTAGTGTCTTGTATAGCGGAATTATGACCTCCCTTTTCCTGCTGTCGATGCCCCTGCCTATACATCCCAGCATCCTATTTGCTTTACCTGATGCCATGTCACACTGTTTCCCTACCTTGAGGTCATCAGAGATGACAATCCCAAGATCCCTTTCCTGCTTGGTGCATGCTATATCCTCACCCCCCAACTGATATATTGTGCCAGGGTTTTTGTGCCCCATATGCATTATCTTGCACTTCTTTGCATTGAATTTCAACTGCCAAACCCTTGACCATTCTTCAAGTTTCTGCAGGTCCCTTCTCATTCTGTCTACACCCTCTGGTGTGTCTACTCTGTTACAGAGCTTTGTGTCATCAGCGAACAGTGAAATTCTGCCTTCTATATCCTGTGCAATGTCACTGATGAAGATGTTGAATAGGACCAGTCCCAGCACTGATCCTGTGGTACTCCACTGGTCACTCTTCCCTCTGTGGAGTGACAGCCATTTACCACTACCCTCTGTGTCCTGCCACCCAGCCAGTTACCTACCCACCACACTACTGTCCTGCCCACACCCATATTCCCCAGTTTGTGTAATAGTCTTCTATGTGGCACAGTGTCAAAGGCCTTGCTGAAGTCCAGATAGGCCATGTCCACTGCCCTCCCATGATCCACCTCCCTAGTCACCCAGTCAAAAGATTCAATGAGGTTGGTCTGACATGACCTCCCCCTGGTGAAACCATGCTGCCTTGGGTCCTGTAGTCCATTGACAACCAGATGTTCCACCAATCTCTCCTTCAGTAGTGCTTCCATGATCTTTCCCACTACCGAGGTGAGGCTGACTGGTCTGTAGTTCCCTGATTCCTCTTTGTTCCCACTTTTGTATAAGGGGACTACATCTGCTGTCCTCAGTCTTTGGGTACCTCCCTGTTTCCAGTGATTGGCTGAACAGGATAGCCAGAGGTTCAGCCACCACCTCTCTTAGTTCTTTAAGGACCCTGGGTGCACCCCATCGGCCCCATTGCTTTATCAGCTCTTATTACTTCCAGTTCCTTCAGGACCCTTTCTCGTGTAAGGGACTTGTGTCCATTTCTGTACCATTCTCACCCCTTGTACTCCCTTCAGACCCATTACACCCTCTTCCTTAGTAAAGACTGAGCAGAAATACCTGTTCAATATGTCAGCTTTACTGTTGTCATCCATCCTGGATCCCATCCTCCCTTCAGTCTCACTATCCCTCCCTTTGTCCTTCTTTTTTCACTTATGTACCTGTAAAGGTTTTGTCCCCTTTAACCACTGATTTTGCAATGTGTTCTTCTGTCTGAGCTTTGGCTTCCTTACTGACTTCCCTGCCTCCCTTTGTTTCTCCTGGTACTTCTCCCTATCCCTTCTGCCTGTGTCTTTTGTTATTGCCTGAATGCAATCTTTTGGCTTTCACTTTCTTTTGCTACCTCTTTGGAAAACCATAATGGTCTCCTCTTTCTTTCCTCTTGCTAACCTGCTTAATGCATAATTCTGTTGTTCTTATAATCCCATTTTAAATACTGCCCACTGTTCCTCAATCCCTGATTCCTGTCCCATTCCCTTAATGCCTCTTTCAAGCATCTCCCCATTTTCCCAAAGTCTGCCCCCCTAAAATCCAGGATACGTGTTTTTGTGTGGTTTGCTTCTACTCTTTCTGTGATTTCAAACCACAATGACTGGTGGTCACTGTTACCCAGGTGCTCCCCCACTGTTACCCCCATCACACTGTCCCTGTTTGTGAGCACAAGGTCCAGTATTGCCTTCTGCTGAGTTGGTTCCATGACCAGTTGCTTGAGGAAGGCAATCTGCTC
Source organism: Neoceratodus forsteri (assembly GCA_016271365.2). Taxonomy (NCBI): domain Eukaryota; kingdom Metazoa; phylum Chordata; order Ceratodontiformes; family Ceratodontidae; genus Neoceratodus; species Neoceratodus forsteri. Next base: position 119,645,717 of record JADMNL010000025.1, read on the forward strand.
CTAGTTGATGCTGCTGCTGGGATGCTCCAGTCCACGTCTGGTATATTGAAGTCTCCAACCAGTACTACCTCACCCTTGTCTGCCATCCTTTGGATGGCTAGCATCAGCTCTATCTGTTTCTTCCTCCTGGGCTGGTGGTCTATAGACCACACCTGTGTGGATAGCTGGCCCCATTTTCCTTTCCAGCTTAACCCACAGTATCTCTCCCCCATTTTGTTCCTCCTGGATCTGTGTGGCCCTTATGTCATTTTCACATACAATTCCCTCCTCCTCTCCTTCCTGCCTGCTCTGTCTCTTCTGAATATGTTGTTGGCAGAGTGTGGCCATCTCCCAGTCATGGTTATCATTACACCAGGTTTCAGTGATGGCCACAATGTCCAGGTCTGACTGTACCATGACAGCCTCCAGATCTTCCATCTTGTTGCTAAGGCTCCTGGCATTTGCACACATGGCTTTCCATGATTTGACTCTCTAGACTGCTTCACTGTTCTACTCCAGCCCCTTCCTTGGTTGTCATTTATCCCTGGTTCTCCTTGCTGTCTGCCCTTCTGCTGAATTTTGCCCTTTTCTGCTTATCCACCTTTTGGACACTAATCTCCAACTTTTGCACACTGCTTTGCAGAGATAGCCACTCCTCTGGTTCACTGGTTCCATTACTAGCTGTGGGGGTGAGCAAGTAGGTACCATCCTTGCTGGCCTGCCACCCCTTTGCTAGTTTAAATGCTTGTCAATGTAGCATTTAAACTTATCATTGAGTGCTGGATTCCCTCCAGGATGGATGCAGGCCGTCAGGCTTGAACAAACCTCCATCCTCCAGATGGGTCCCAGTCACCAATGAATCAAACCCTTCCTCACAGCACCAGTTCTTCAACCATGAGTTAAAGTTCCTAGTGCATGCACTCCTATGCTCTCCTTGCCTCTCACAGGTGGTACTTCTGAGAAAGTGACAGAAGTAGCTACTTGTGAGAACCCTCCCAGTTTCCTAAACTCTTCCTGAACTTCCTTTGGCTCCCATTTGCCAAGTCATTAGTACCTAGGTGGATAATGACATCCAGCTCACCCTCCTGTCTTGCCTTCCAGTGATCCCCAGTATCTTCCTTCCATCCCTCCATGCCGTGGCACCTGGTGGCACCTCACCTCCCTGTGCTCCCCTCCTGTGTTCCTAGCTGGATCCCTCTTATGATGGAGTCCCCCACCAGGATTCACTTCCTCCTCCTCCTCTGGGGTCCACTGCTTTCCCCACTGAGGTCACCTCCTTGCCTAACCTCCACATCCTTTCCTTCCACTTACCTGGGTACCTCTATTTGGTTGTCCTCATTTGCCAGTGTGGCATATGATTCTTAGAGTGGAATAGGATCTGGGATGTGCCTCTGCCTGACTGCTCTAACCCTCCTGAGCCCACTGTCATCCAAGTGCTCCTCGTTCTCGGCATCCTTTGAGGCAGCTGCATTGGACTGGGTGGTTCCTGGACAGGGTGATGGTACTCCTGACCCAGTTTACTTCCACTCTGAGTCTGGCTACCTCATCCCACAGTCCCAAGAGATGCATGCAGATAGGGCAGCACCTTAGTGTCCAGAAGGTCTGCCTGAATATGGCTGCCCCACAGCCACTGCATTGCACCACTCCCCACATTATACTGCAATTCCACTACTTATCTGCTACTGAAGCTCTCTTAGTTCTCTTTTTATTTATTTACAGTACTAAAGATCCTGTAACTGATCCTCAGATATATATTTTTTTAAGGAAAAAGAAACCAGTAAATAAATAAATGAGTCAAAACACTTGTCGTGCTGAGGGTGGTCTTCTTCCCCCTTGTGCCCCTCCTACTTCACACCTCTTATTATACCCTGTGTTTAGCTCCAGTCAGACAAGCCAAGATAAAATTTGCAGCAATTAAAGACAGCACAGAATTACACCACCACGATTTTTTAAATTTTCAACAGCCCAAAAACAATTATAAGTAAAGACAACACAGAAAGAAAGTATAGTGTCACTACAAGCCTACAATCTAAGTTTAAAGGAAAAATACCAGTTACCAGTTACTCTGAAGCACTGAATTGAATGTTTCTTTCCTTCACCTTCTGGCTTCTTCTGAGAAGATGAACTTCTGTTTGCTGCTTTAACTGTGCCTAAGCCCCACCTCCAGTTATCACGTAGCTGAGGTCAGAGGCCAGACAATTAACACCCTTCACCCAGCTACAGGACAGTCAGACAAGCCAAGATAAAATTTGCAGCAATTAAAGACAGCACAGAATTACACCACCACTATTTTTTAAATTTTCAACAGCCCAAAAACAATTACAAGTAAAGACAACACAGAAAGAAAGTATAGTGTCAGTACAAGCCTACAATCTAAGTTTAAAGGAAAAATACCAGTTACCAGTTACTCTGAAGCACTGAATTGAATATGTTTCTTTCCTTCACCTTCTGGCTTCTTCTGACCACCTGTTGAAGAAAATGGAGGACCTGGGTGTGGCTATGGTCATAGTGAACTGGGTTGGTAACTGGCTGATGGGGAGGGAGCAGAGGGTTGCAGTAAATGAGGCTAAATCAGAAGAGAGGGACTCTATGAGTGGGGTACCACAGGGATCTGTCCTGGATCCGGACCTCTTCAATGTGTTCATCAGTGACATTGGGAGGGAATCCAGTGGCAGGTTGGATTTCTTCGCAGATGACATTAAGCTCTGTGGGAGGGTGGATAGTGATGAGGGAATCATGGAAATGCAGAGAGACCTTCAAAGGCTAGAGACATGGTCTTAAATTTGTCAGTTGAAACTTAACGCCCAAAAGTGCAAGATGATGCACCTAGGGACAAGAACCCCAGGAATGAGTATGAATGGGTGGGGTAAGACTCAGCACTATAGCTGAGGAATGGGACTTAGGATTTATCATCCATGACACCCTCAGACAATCAAGCCAGTGCAACAGGCCTATAGTAATGCAAACAGGATGCTGGGGTGTATTGGGAGGGGTATTGACAGCAGAAGGAAGGAGGTAATTCTACCCATTTATAGATCTTTGGTGAATCCTCATCTGGAGTACTGCACCCGGTTTTGGAGTCCTCACCTCAGAAAAGATAAGGACAGGCTGGAGACGGTACAGTGAAGGGTTACTAAGATGATTTAGAGGCATCAGGGCAGACCTTAAGAGGAGCACATCAAGGCAATGAACATGTACTCAATGGAGACAACTAGGCAGAGATGGGATATGATAGAGACCTTCAAGTTCCTATATGGAATTAACAAGGTGAACTACGAGGAACATTTTAGCTTGAATACTAGCTCGCAGTTAAGGGTACATGAGTGGAAATTAACTGGAGAGCAGTTTAAGAGGGACATGAGGAAGTACTATTTTACACAGAGGGTGGTGGAGTCATGGAACAATCTGCCAGCCAAGGTGGTGGATGTGAGAACCTTTGGTGACTACTGACTTCAAGCACAGTTGGGACTGTATGAAGGGCATTGTGGTTGCTATGGGTGGCAAAACCAGGGTGGAGATTGGGGAGCAGGATAGGGAGGTCTAAGACCCTGGAAGGACAGTAGGTCCCAGAACTAAATAGAGACCTAGGGCAGACTAGATGGACCACTGTTTTTTTCTACTGTCATTGTCTATGTTTCTATGTTTCTCCTGAGTGTCCATCCTGTTACTCATTTTGGTATCATCTGCAAAAAAGCATACTTTGCCTTCTAGCTCATCTGCAGTGTCACTTATTGTGACAGGGTCAGGGACCCTATCCCAGTTGTAAAACAGTCATCATTTTAAAGCAGCCCTGCTGTGACAAGGCATCCACCCTGATGCTAAATTAGTGCTATCTAGGGTATAAAGTAACTTGAAGTTAAAATAAACCTTATTTACCTTTTCTTTCCTCTATGTAAGCCAGTTGCACTTCATATTCTGTCCTTTGGTATTTCCCTGTGCCTTGCAAGCTGACCACCATGGGAGTGTTTTTTTTTTGTCCTATCTAGTTTTCTTCTGTATTTTGTGACCCCCCCCCCCCCAAGAATGCAGCAGACATACTGGTCTGAAAGACTACCAAAGCAAGCATGGCATGAGGGTTATGCTTTAAAACAAGAGTAAAAGAAACAATTCAAGGGACTGTAACCTGCAATGTAAGCAGGAGGGCTCAGTAGTGGAACTCTGATCTGAAAGAGAGTAAGGCCATGAACTATGTTTTGCAGCTGTGCTCCACCACTACTTTGAAACAAAGGAGAAGCCTCACTTGTGTGTAGAGAGTTGTGTTTCCTAAATAAAGATGCCTTAAAAACAAATGTACACAAGCTTTACAAAACAAGCATTTGTCAATGCCGAATGTTTGCTTGCTGGTATTAGCATTGGAAATGCAGGAGTTAGGAGAGATGCAGACTAGGAAAGGCAGTAAAGTACTGAACTTCACACCAACCCCACCTCCACCCTGCAGAGACAGACAGGCATTGGGGTATGAGTTTGGGTCATCGCCCATAACGTTCATGCCATTTCACTTCACCCTATCCTGCAGACACCGATACGTGTTGAGGTGTGCCTTGGGGTGTTCAGCTGTACAGTCACCCCATTCCATAAGGACATACGGTTAAATGGGTGCAGTATAGGAGAACAAGGTGAACTGTGGGGCAAAGAGTTCTAGGCACACCTTGATGCTTGTCAGTGGCTGCAGGGTGGGGTGGGGGTAGAATGGCATGAGCATTACAGTCGGCAATCCCAGAGGCAACCCCTTATGCCTGTCAGTCTGTACAGGGTGGGACATTAGGGTTAACACCCTAACGCACCAGGCGTTTGTTGGTACTGTATTTACACTACAAATTTTCAACATGGCCTTTTTGTGAACCCCACTTCATGAAAGCATTTGGGACCTCTCCTCATGAACAGTGGCACTGTGATTTTGCTAATGTGTTTCGAACTTTGAGTTCCCACAGTGACTGTGCCATTCTGCGCCAGATGTACAAAAACACAGATTGGGCAGGATGGGAAGAATGACAGTTGTACCTTTCATAGGGAGCTGTGAAGAGATGTCAATGTTGAAAATCTGTAGTGAAAGTATGAAAAATACTCGAACTTCCGGGCTTATGTGGAAACTGCGCAATGCATGTGCGTAACACAGTCATTTAATGGAATTTTTTCATCAGATTTCCAACATAGGCATTTTGTGACCTCTGCTCATGAACAGTGTCACTATGATTTTCCTAATCTGTCCCGAACATTGATTTCCCACAGCTATCGCGCTATTCTGTGCCAGATGTGTAAATGCATATTTTGGGCAGAATATGAAAAATGACAGCTGTACTGTTCATAAGAAGGTGTGTAAAAATGCCAATGTTGAAAATCTGAAGTGAAAATATTACAAATTTGTGAAGTTACGAGCATGCGTGGAAACTGCGCAACGCATGCTCGTAACACGGTCATTTTATGGACTTTTGTTACCAAATTTTCAACATATGCATTTTAGGACCTCTGCTCATGAACAGTGTCACTGTGATTTTCTTAATGTGTCCCAAACACTGATTTTCCACAGCGACCGTGCTATTCTGCAACAGTAGTGCGAAACCACATATTGGTCAGGATGTGAAAAATAACAGCTGTACTTTTCATAAGGAGGTGTGGAAAAATGCCAATGTTGAAAATCTGAAATGAAAATAATACCAGTCTGGCAGTTACCAGGCGTGCGTAGCAACTGCACTACGCACGCTTAGTAAAACAGTCATTTCTTGGCTTTTTTCCACCAAATTTGCAACATAGACTTTTTGAGAGCCCCCCTCATGAACACTGGCACTGTTGTTTCATTACTCAGTCCCAAAAGGTGATTCCGCACAGTGACCGCAAAATCACCTTTCGCGATCGAATAAAGCCATGACAGTGCCTGAGTTCATAAGGAGGGGTCCCAATAACCCCAAGTTGAAAATTTGGTGGCAAAATTCCCCAAAATGCCTGAGATATGCACCAACATTGAAAAAAAAAACTATTTATGCCATTATACAGCTTACCAGCATTTCTTCGGTTCGCGGTCGGCTTTGAAGAGTGCACACGTATCCCCGGTCCACTGAAAATCATCACACCGTGCTCTGGAGGTAAGTATGGGGTGAGGGGGGTGTGGGGAGGCAGGATGTGCAGAGAGTGGGTGCGGGTTGGGGGCGGGGCTACCGGACTCGAAGAGGGATCGTTTTCTGGTTTGCAGGTTAAAAAAAAAAAAAAGAATAAATCGTGGGACAGTTTTCTGGTTTCACAGTGGCATTTTGCATGCTGGGGTGGGCTCCCAGCGTGCCACCTGACTGTTTCTTTTGGGGGGCTGTAGCCGACGGGGGATTGGGCACCCCTATTGACACATATTGAGGGGTGCAAGAGTTGTGGGGATTGGGTACTCCCTCAGCAGAAAGCAACAGTTTTTTGGGGGCATTATGCCACCGGGGTGGGCTCCCCCGTCAGCAAATTTAACTTGGGCAGGGAGGGAACTGAAGCCAACAAGGATTGGGACCCCCGACGGCAAACAAAGACAGGTTTTTTTGGTGGGGTGCATGATGCCGAGAGGGATTGGGCACCCCCTCGGCACACAATAAATGGGGGAGGGAGTTACATCATGCTGATGGGGGGTGGGCTCCCCCATCAGCAAATTAACTGGGTCGGGGCTGCCAATAGGGGGATTGGCCACCCCCATTCGGCTTTCATGGGGCCGAGTGGCAGTGGCAATCCGCCACCATGTTTACTTTATTGTTAGACTTGGGAAGGTACCGCCCTGCAATGACGGGTCACTCCTTCATTGCAGCAGAATGGCTGACGCTGCAATGACGAGGCAGCCCCTCATTGCAGTGGCGAAAATGTTTGTACTTGGTGGCACTTTTGGAGACCAGTGTCATCGGCACACTGCGCCTCCATTGGTCCACCAGTGCCAAGCCCCCAAATGCAGTGCCTCCATTTGCTGCCACAGTGCCGCACCTCCACCATCCACTTCTCTCCTAAGCTGCAGCATAATGTTTTTTGTGCATTCGCGCAAGCAAACATAAAAAATGAATAAACCTTCCCTTGCTGCAGCAGTTGGGTTACTGATGGGAGGATGCAGCTCCCCATCCTCAATACAAGTATAAGATACAGGTTTGAACAGTAAAACCTGGTAGATACCTGTGCTAAATAGTCTGCTGTTGGCCTGCTGCTGCTGGTTTTAGGAGACAGCTGGGGCTGTCTTTCTGTGAAATAAAACATGAGCTTTGGACAAGCATTTGTCAATGCCAAATGTTGTCTTGCTGGCATTGGTATTGGTAGTGCAGGAGTTAGAGAGATGCATAGTAGGAATGGCAGTGAAGTATGGAACTGATGCCAACCCCACCCTGCAGAGACTCACAGGGATTGAGGTGTGCCTTTGGGTCATTGGCCATAATGCTCATGCCATTTCACCTCACCCTACCCTGCAGACTCCAACAAGTGTTGCATTGAGCCTTGGGGTCATCGGGCCTTACGCTCACCCCATTCCATAAGGAAATATGTTGAGATGGGTGCAGTATAGGAGAATGGGGTGAACTTTGGGGCTGAAGAGTGCAAGGCACAGCTTGATGCCTGTCACTGGCTGCAGGGTGGGGAAGGGGGTGGAATGGCATGAGAATTACAGCCGACAATCCACAGTTACACTCCTGACGCCTGTCAGTCTCTACAGGGTGGGACGTTACAGTTAGAAACCCTAACACCCCGGGCATTTGTTGGCATTTGCACTCCAAATTTTCAACATGGGCTTTTTGTGACCCCACTTCATGAAAGCATTTGGGACCTCTGCTCATGAACAGTGGCACTGTGATTTTTTAATCTGTCCTGAATGTTGATTTCCCACAGCGACCACGCCATTCTGTGCCAGATGTAAGAAAACACATTTCGAGCAGGATGTGAAAAATGACAATTGTACCATTCATAAGGAGGTGTGAAGAAATGGTAATGTTGAAAATCTGGAGTGAAAATATTAAAAATTCTCGAAGTTATGAGTGTGTGTAGAAACTGCGCAACACATGCTCGTAACACAGTCATTTTTTGGAATTTATTCATCAAATTTTCAACATAGGCATTTTGGGACCTCTGCTCATGAACAGTGTCACTGTGATTTTCTTACTCTGTCCCAAACATTGATTTCCCACAGCGACCGCACCACTGTGCGCCAGATGTGTGAAAACACATTTTGGGCAGGATGTGAAAAATGACAGCTGTACTGTTCATAAGGAGGAGTGAAAAAATGGCAATGTTAAAAATCTGGAGTGAAAATATTAAAAATTCTTGAAGTTACGAGCATGTGTGGAAACTGTGCAACACATACTTGTAAAAGTCATTTCTCGGAATTTTTTCACCAAATTTGCAACAGAGGCTTTTTGGGAGCCCACCTCATGAACAGTGATGTTGTAGTTTCATTAATCAGTCCTAAAAGGTGATTACAAGCAGTGACTGCAATATCACCTTTCAGGACCGAATAACGAAATGACAGTGACTGATTTCATGAGGTGGAGTCCCAAGAACCCCATGTTGAAAATTTGGAGCCAAAAGTAAAACAAAATGGCCCAGATATCTACCAAGTTGACCCCCCCCCCCCGATGCCATTATACAGCTTACCTGCATTTCTTCAGTTCGCGGTTGGCTTTGAAGACTGCAGACATGTTCCCACTCCAGCGAAGATCACGGCGCCGGAACTCTGGAGGTAAGTATGGGGTGAGGGGATGTGAGGAGGTGGGGTGTGCAGAGGGTGGGTGCGGGTCAGGGGAGGAGGGGTGCTCCGGACTCAATGACAGACCATTTTCTTTTTTTCAGGAATGGACATCACAGCAAAGTTTTCTTTATTTACAGGTGAAATAAAACAACTATTGGGCACACTGGGGTGGGCTCCCAGTGTGCCCCATGACTTTGGGGGGTTATGTTGGCACACTAGAGTGGGCCCCCAGTGGGGTACACAATGGGGGTGGGGTGGGGTCAGGAACATGCTGATGCAGTTGGCTTCAGAACACATGAAGCACACTGGGGTGGGCTCCCAGTGTGCCACACAGTCTTGAGAGGGGTTATAAACATGTCGACAGGGGGATTGGGCACCCCCCCCCGTAGTCGGCTTTCTGAGATTGTGAGAGGCGGACAGCAACAGCTGCCGCCATGTTTATTGAATTGTTTCAGCAGGCAAGGCTTGCCCTGCAATGACGGGGCACTCCCTTATTGCGGTGGCACATTTTTTAAGTTGGTGGCACACTTCTCAACTGCTGTCACAGACAGTGTGTTCATTCATTGGTGCCACAGAGACAAGCCCAAAAAAGCAATGGGCCGCACCTCCACAACCTGCTACTCCAGCAAGGTGCCACAAAATGTTGTTTGCACTGTGCGCACAAGATAACATAAAAAGGAGTGATCTAAGGCTATCTATGCAGAGCCTTGTATGCCAGAAGTAGAACCTTAAAGTTAGAACACCATTTAAAGAGCAGCTGACACCTTTGGGAAAACTTTGGAAATCTTCAATATTTAGATATAATTTGTTTGTATTTCATCTGTCTTCGATAGATTTTTTAATCTCCATTATTTTTTTACTGAAGAAATTCCCACTAAAGCAAGAGATGTAGCCCTTAGAGTTTATCTACCTCTATAGCTTATTTCCTACTTGAAATTATAATGCTGTCTTGTGACTGCACAGTCTGTTACCATTGGAATGACTGTGATGTCACATGCAGAGTATTATGACATCAGGTTGGGAAGAAGCAACAGAAGCTGATGAATCCTCAAGGAACAGCTATCCTGTTTTCAAGAATATGACCTCAGTAATAAATAATGGGGATACGAAATACAGAGCTAATGAGAAAGATAAGCTACTCTGCCTCCCAAAATATTATGTTTTTTAAAGTTCTTTTTGAGGTGCTGGTGGCTGTTTAAAAGGCAGTCCATGCAGAGTACAGAGGACTGAGGAAATATGTTCCTACTTAGGTGTGGAAGTTAACAGTCTAGTGGCCATATTCTGAACCAGCAGCAAACAGCATATCTCACTCGCTGATAGGCCCTAGTAGAACACATGATAATAGTCTAGCCACTAGGTAATGAATGCGTGTACCAGAGTGCACAACTCATCTACATTAAGATAGGGATACACCCTGGCAATATTCCTCAGACGGTGGAGGCTACTATGTACAGAGGCTGACACCTGAAAACTTTAAGGATTAACTCTGAATCTAGGACAATGCCAAGGCTGCGAATAGCCTCCTTTGTCTCAAGCTTTGATCCATCAAGGGTGGGAAGCCTGAGGCAGTTCTTGACAGATGACACATGACAATTAGGCCCCACCAGTAACAATTCTGTCTTGTTTGAATTCAATGGCAACCAACTAGAAGCCATCCAGTTACCGATCTCTGACAAACACATATCAAGCACAGACACCTGGTCATCCAGTCCAGCCGTACATGACAGGTACAGCTGAGTATCATCTGCATAGCACTGAAAATTTATACTGGTAAGATGGAGCTTGGACAATAGTTGCCTGCCTTGAGAGAGTCTCTGTGAAGTGGGACCACTTTGGCCATTTTCCAGGTAAAAAAGACAAGACCAGTGGATAGGGACCAGCTGAAGACGGTGGAAACCGGCTTGGCCCAGGAAAAGGGCAGCCAAGATGAGCTGTTTGGTGTTTAACTCATAAGGACTGCAGGTCTTGCTAGGGTTATGAGACTGTAATGCCTTTTGCACCTCCATGTGTGACACTGGCAAGAAGTGAAATGAAGCAATGACCATGATCCAGTGTTCCACACTGAGTGAATAATTCACACATTAAGGGTCAACCAGGACTGAAGGATCATCAAGGCATGGAACTTGCAAGGCTGTTTCAGAAACAGTAAATGCTTCCATTTTTTTTTTAATAGAGCTATTTCTCTGACCCTCAGTCTGGGCCCCTCCTGACACCTCCCACCAGCCCCACCAGCAGACTTCTCAGGAACCTACAGGGTATCCACCACTTATCGAAGACCACAGATGTGGTGGATGGCTGCACTGTCAGTCATGTATGGGCCTGCAGGAGAGCTGGTGTCATCCCTGCAGACTAGGAATTTTTTTCTCTTCCTCCTCCTCCTCGAGTTTTATTTCCTTGAGGGTATGGGCATGCAATTACACACACGCACGCACACACACACACACACACACACCGTATGTTTGGCATCAGTCAGCTGCCTCTCTCTCCATTGGTGTGCTGTCACTGTGCTTCCACCTGGGCTCCACCAGATGGCAGTCAAGCAGCGAGACACTGCACCCCCTCCTGCAGCTGGCCACCAAACACCCCCAGTTCATTCCTAAATCCGGGTTATGGGCATAACAAGTGGTAGCACTATCGAAACATAGAATTTGACCACAGATAAGTTCCGCTTGGCCCACCTAGTCTGCCCATTTTCCTACCTAACAGGTAAGCTGCAGATACTAATTAACCAACAGCTTACTTCCTCCTACCCCCCACTAGGACTGCCTTATGTCTGTCCCATGCATTCTTGAATTCTCCCACTGTTCTTGACTCCACGACCTCCTCAGGGAGGCTGTTCCATGCATCCACAACCCTCTCTGTGAAAAAATACTTCCTCACATTACCTCTGAGCCGTCCCCCTCTCTCTTCAAATTGTGCCCCCTTGTTCTTGCACATCTCTTTTTCTGAAAGATGCCACCCTCTTGGACTTTGTTGATTCCTTGAGGTACTTGAAAGTTTCTATCATGTCCCCTCTCTCCCTCCTTTCCTCAAGGGTATACATATTAAGCTCCTTTAGTCTTTCTTAGTATGTCTTCTGGTGCAGACCCTGCACCATTTTGGTTGCCCTCCTCTGGACAGCCTCCACTCTGTCTATGCCTTATGAGATGGGGTCTCCAGAACTGCACACAGTACTCAGATGTGGTCTCACCAACTGTCTGTACAGAGGGATAACAACTTCCTGTTTTCTACTATTGATGCCTCTCCTATGCATCCCAATATCCCCCCAGCCTTCCTTACTTCCTTTCCACATTGCTTGCCCACCTTTAGGTCATCTGATATAATTACCCCAGGTCCTTTCCATTTTACTGTTGTCAGTATCTCACCCCCCATTGTATACTCTTGCCCTGGGTTTTGTTTCCCAGGTGCAATACCTTGCACTTCTTTTGCATTGAATCTGAGCTGCCATACATCGACCATTCCTCCAACCTCGCCAAGTCCCTTCTCATCCTTTCCACTCCATCTGGTGTATCAACCCTGTTGCAGATCTTTGTGTCATCTGCAAAGAGACATACTTTTCCTTCCAGTTCCTCTGCAATGTCACTTATAAAGACATTAAAAAGGACCGGTCCCAGTACTGAACCCTGCGGTACCCCGCTAGTAACCCTCCTTTCTTCACTGTGGACTCCATTTACTACTACTCTTTGCGTCCTGTTGTCTAGCCAATTTTTTATCCAGGCTACCACCTTGGGACCCACTCCAAGGCTGGCTAACTTGTGTATTAATCTTTTGTGTGGGACTGTATCAAATGCCTTACTAAAATCTAGGTAAGCCATGTCCACAGCCCCTCCCTGGTCTACTACTTTGGTCACCCAGTCAAAGAAATCTATTAGATTCATCTGACACGACCTTCCCACTGTGAATCCATGCTGCCTTGGGTCCTGTGCCCCACTGGCCTCTAGGTACTCAACAATTCTTTCCTTCAGAAGTGATTCCATCATTTTCCCTACCACTGAGGTCAAACTAACTGGTCTGTAGTTTCCTGCCTCTGTCCTGCTCCCACTTTTGTGAAGAGGAATCACATCCGCCTCCTCCAGTCCTCAGGTACCACCCCATCCCTGCTTTTTCACTGTCACCTCTGCCCACATTCCTCCCTTTATTAAGCCTCAGTATCCCTCCTTGGTCTTTCTTCAGCTCCCTAATGTACCTATAAAGGTCTTATCCCCTTCTTAACAGAGTTGGCTATCCTTTCCTCGGTTTGGGCCTTTGCTATTCTGACTGCCTTCCCAGCCTCTTTCTGCTTTAACTGATAAAGTTCTCTGTCCTTCTCCTTCTGTGTTTCCTTATATTTCCTGAATGCTATCCTTTTCTCCTTAACCTTCCCTGCCACCTCTTTTGAGAACCATAGAGTTTTTTCCTTCGTTGTGTTTTGTTGATTTGCTTTACACAAAGGCTTGTTGCCTCTGTGATGGCTGTTTTGATTACTCTCCATTGTTCCTCCACCCCTTCTTCTTGCCTGTTTGCTAGTGCTTTTCTGAGGCACTCTCTCATTTTCCCAAAGTCAGCCCTCCTAAAGTCCAATACTCTTGCTTTTGTATGGCTTGATTGTATGGCTGTGTTTATCGTGAACCACACTGTTTGGTGGTCGCTTGTTCCCAGATGGCTACCCACTTCTAAATCTGAGATTCTTTCTCCATCCCTATTTGAGAGTACCAGGTCTAAGATTGCTCCCTCGAGTGGGTTCCAGTACTAGCTGTCTGAGGCATGCCCCCTGTAGGGCATCAAGAATGACCCTGCTCTTGGATGTGCCTGCAGCAAAGGTGCTCAGTTAACATCTGGCATATTCAGGTCCCCATCAACAATATCTCCCCTTTTCTGCCATTCTAAGGAAACCTTCTATCATTTTCTTGTCCATTCCTTCCCCCTGAGAGGGGGCTCTGTATACAACCCCCATGCGGATTGTGGTGCCATTTCCTGTCTCCGGGGTGACCCAGAGTGTTTCATCTGCTCCCTGTTTACTCTTTAGTTATGTTGCTTTGATCCCTTCCTTTACATAAGAGCTACTCCTCATCCTCTTTACCTCCCTGTCCCTCCTGTAGATTGTGTATCCTGGTATGTTGACATCCCAGTCATGGTTCTCTGTGTACCATGTTTCTGTGACTGCCACAATATCCAGGCAACCCCTTCCATCAAGGCTACTAGTTCAGGGAGCTTGTTACACAGACTACAGGCATTGGTACTCATCACCCTCCACTTTTTGATGGCCTTACCCCTTTTAGCCCCATTCCTGTCCTTACTGCCTTTGCCTTTTTTTACATTTACTTCTGGCCTGCTCCCTAATGACTTCTCTACCTTGGTGTTTACCTCACTAATTACTGTTGTTTGTACTATCACTGTGCTACCAGCCAGATCAAACGATTTAGTTGTTAATGGCAATATATTTGACCACAATTCCAGAAAGCAGGCCTCCAGCAATCAGCAGCAAATGGCTGCTTGAACAAGGTTTTTTCAAGCAGGTATATTGAACAGTAAGGCTTTCCTGGCCCATTGTAGACATTATTCAAAAAATGATGTTAGCAACTTGTTTTCTTTCTTATTGAGGGGTGCACTACTAGTTTTGCAACATGCCAATGCCTAACATTAGTGGGATTGTGTACCTCTGATAAGTTACAGGTGTTTGAATCAATGATTTTAATGCTGTATTGATGGTTGTTCTTAAAGGTAATAGGAAACAGCTTTTGCACCTCTAGATGCCCTACAATAGTTGTTTTCTTGGCTACCCAGTATTCTGATATATTTTTGCCCTTTTTTGTTAAATCAATTTAATTTTGTTACCTTTTTAACTACCCTGAATCCCTCTCTCCTCAGCAGTTGCTGCTCTCTGTTTTCCTGCTGCCGGAACATTCTGTCACATCAGAAACCCCCATTTCTGGCCATTCAGATGAACAGCATGGAACGAGAGTTTGTGATGTCATAGAATGTCTTAGAAATATGAAAATCAAGAGCAGTAGTTTGTGAGGGAGTGGAACTGTATGTAAGATCTGAGGGCACCCCAAAGCTAGATTATTTGTTTATCAAACAAATCAACAAAGCATATCAGAATACATACCTAGTGTAGAAAGGAAGATGGAAGGACAGTTAACTATGAAAAAATAATTTCCCATCTCCTTTAAGTGTCCTAAGCCCTTGGGATAGGGTGCTATTGAAATAACAATGCCTTGCCCTGCTTTTCTCGATCACAGTCCAGCAGAGCAGTACACTGGGCCGCCCACCAATAGTTCCAAATATGTATGCCCATCTGGCATGCTGCAACAGATTTCTGCTGGCTGGATGAGGCAAACTGAACCCAGGAGGGAGTAGCGCTAACAAGTGATGGTGTGTAGGTGCTACCGCTGAGGCTGGCTAACCCCTGGGATATAAACAATGGTAGGAAGCGGTGCACAGTAACAGGAGATAGAAATAAAGGCAACCAAATTTGCTTTTTTAAATTTATTGAGCATATCACTCAGGCAGGTACAAGAGTAATCATGTCACTCACTGAAAGGTTCTCCGGTGCTTCACTTGATTGAGCTTCGTCAGGGGGCAGCGGGGAATCAAGCAGAAAACATCCAATGTAAGTTCATTAGGCTATGACATTATAAGATTACACTTGACTGATGTTTACAGAAAAGAATAGCCAGAATGACCCAGATGCTTGACTCTTTGCACCTCAAAACAAAAAAAATGAAAAAGTGAATAAAAATATATAAGTGCAAGATAACAAAGGTGTAGAACAGTGTCTTTTGAGGTCAAACACATAAAGGGCCAAAATTACTTAAATAGACTAATACAAAAATTCATATCATTGTATAATTATGTCTTACCCAAGCAATTTGGCCTTGGCAGGTACACAACGTTACTGTCATCATCATCATCATCACCTTTACCCAGTGGCACTACTATAGCACTTTTATCTTCCTTAAATGATGGAAAGAATCTAGATTTGGACAGGTTCACATTTACAGAGGTCAGCAAACCTTTCAAATGTTTAGTGGAGAAACTTGTTTTCCCGTTATTTACAATTGCACTTTCAGTACTAAAAAGTCTTTCTGGGTATGTGATTGGATTAGGACAGCTGAGGTATTCCATAGTAAGCACAGTCAGAGAAAACTACATTGTCATGCTCAATGCCCAAAATATACACACTTCCTAAGATTCACAAGAATCTTCAAAATCCACCAGGCAGGCCGATTATATCTGGCAATAGGTGGATTACTGAACCAGTGTCTAACTTTGGGGATTTTTTTCCAAGGTATTGGTTAAAAAACTTTCTTTGTATATATATATATATATATATATATATATATATATAAATATATATATATATATATATATATATATATACATACATATATATATATATGACTCAATGGAGGTTATTAGCCATGTCAAGAATTTGAACACAGCTAACGACTGGCTATTTGCCACCCTGGATGTGGACTCCTTGTATACTTCCACACCAGTATGGCTTGGATGCCATCTTCTACTTAACACGCAACCAGTTGCTACTCAGATACCTACCTCATATATTGTTGGATTAGCCAAACTGATCCTGGAGTGTAGTATATTTCTTTTTCAGAATACAGTACATTTGTACTACAGACAGGTTAAGGGTACAGCAATGGGGGACATTATGGCCCCCAGCTAAGCCAACCTATACATTGGCAAATAGGAGTGGAATGTTCTCTATAGTAACGCCACAAATCCATTCTTTCAACATGTGGAGTTGTGATATTGCTATATCGATGACATATTCATTGTCTGAGGTGCACAAAAAAGAAAGTTGGGGAGTTTGTGGTCTGGCTTGAATCCATTAATACAAATTTGTGGTCTAAAGCAACAGTTAATGGTGACAATATTACCTTCCTTGACCTACTGATCTTCAAGATAGGAGATGGAAATGTATGCACTACCTTGTATAAGAAACCCACTGACAGGAACAGCTGTTTTTAGCCAGCTGTTTTTACACCCTGCATGTGGCCAAAAGTATCCCTAAAGGCCAACGTGTCCACACTTTGCAGAACTACACCAGGGATAATGACTTTCAGGCTCAATAGTGTGAGCAGATCCAAAGATTCGGAGATGGAGGGCTTGATTTTCAAAGCTCCCAACTGCTGCAAGCCCCAGGTGCACTGCAGATATGGTGCATTGAGCTTGTGGCAATCACCTGGCAGGCAATTGGGAGTTTCAACTCATGTGCTAGGTGCCACGAGTTGGACTGTTTCTGGTCTAGCTTGCAGCATTTCTGGGGGGCTGTTTCTACATAGCTTGCACCAGATATTTGGTGCAAGCTGCCGTAAAAAAGTGGAAACCATTTCAACTGCACCCGAGATTTGAGAATCAGGTGCAGTTGCAGCAAAGGGGTTCGGCACGCCACGAGAACCTAAGTGTCACAGTGCAAGACTTGGTGCAAGCCCTGCACCACTCTTTGAAAATCGAGCCTAGGGGGGTATAGTGCATCAGTTATTGAATCAACAGTAAATACTGTGCAGCAGATACCTAGAGAACAAACAATGGTACCTAGACACATACAGGTTTGTGCTGAGATACGGAATCAGTGCAATGTTGTTACTACATTCAGCACCTGCTCCCAGAAGTTGACAGATATACCTACTCAGAATGGAGGAGTCTTGAACACTAGAATCCACAATAAAAAATAAAATAGTAAATCACCTAAATACTTTACAAATGTTTGATAATTTGATAAATTTGATAATAACCAACATGGGTTCAGGATGGGTAGATCTTGTACCACAAACATGGTATGCTTCTATAATAAGGTAAACAAACTACTGAATTTGGGTAAATCAGCTGACATTGTCTTGTTTGATTTCAGTAAGGCTTTCGACCTTGTCTCTCACTGGGCAGTTGTAGAGAAATTAAATAAATATGGGCTAAACCAGTATATTATAAGATGGATTGTGAATTGGTTAAAGGATAGGAAACAGGTAGTTACCGTAAGGGGCTACTCCTTAACTCAGGCCAGTGTCACTAGTGGGGTTCCGCAGTGGTCCATATTGGGACCAATAATCTTCCAAATTTTCATTGCTGATCTGGAGGAAAATGTAACTAACAGTATTAAGTATGCAGATGATACTAAAATATGCAGACAATGTGACACTATAGAGGAAAGAAACACAATCCAAAATGACATAAACGCCATCGCAGAATGGATGGTAAAGTGGGACATGAAACTAAATATTGATAAATGCTGTGTCCTGCATTTGAGAAGACATAACCCAGCACAAAATTACCTTTTATTGAATAAAATCATTCAGACCAAAAGTATGGAAAAAGACCTAAAAATTACAGTAGATGATAAACTCCAATTCAGACAACGTTGCACAGATGTAATTGCAAAAACAAATCGTACAATTTTATCAATAAAAAGGAATATTAGAAGCAGATCTAAGGAAATACTCATGCCACTATACCTAACCTACGTTAGGCCACAAATGGAGTATGACACTTGTTTATGGAGTCCATACAATAAAACCGAAATAAACAGAATAGAAAAGGTGCAACGAAGGTACACAAAAATAATCAAAGGCAATGAAAGGCAAACATATGATGAGCACTTAAGAGATTTGGATTTACATAGTTTGGAGTTAAGGAGAAAAAGGGGAGACATGTTATTCTTTTATGATATTATGATTGATCCAGCACTCATGAATGAACGAATTAGATATTGAATACAAAGATACAAAATTTAATGTAAGGGGTCACCCATTACAAGTCAAAGTGAACAAACAAAACGAACAAAAGAAAATATTTTTATACTGTAAGATCTGCAAACCTCTGGAATAGACTACCAGAAGAAATCATTATTAGTAAAGATCAAACAATCTTCAAAAATAACCTAGACAAATTTATAGCAACAGGGGATGGTTTAAAATATTATACCATAGAAACATAGAAATATAGAAGTTGATGGCAGATAAGGACTGCAAGGCCCATCCAGTCTGCCCATTTCTTTTTCTACCTTATAAATGTGCCATCGGCCTTTGCTCTGTCAATGGCCTATCTATTCATACTAATCTGTATTGCTCCCTTATGCCTATCCCATGCCTGTTTCAAGCCCTGCACTGTATTCATATCCACCACTTCCTGAGGTAGGCCGTTCCATGCATCCACCACCCTTTCTGTGAAATGCTGTGTCCTCTTGTCCTGCTATTTTTCTTATACTGAAACATGTTAGACTATTTCACCTTGTTAATGCCCTTAAGGTGTTTGAATGTTTCGATCATATCGCCTCTCTCCCTCCTTTGCTCTAGGGTATACATATTGAGCTCCATTAATCTGTCCTCATATGTTTTCTGATGCAGTCCCTGCACCATTTTGGTTGCCCTTCTCTGGACTGCCTCAATTTGGTTAATGTCCTTGTGAAGGTGTGGCCTCCAGTACTGCATGCAGTGCTCCAGATGGGGCTTAACCAGTGTCTTGTAAAGAGGGATTATTACCTCCCTCTTCCAACTTGTGATACCTCTACTAATACACCCCAACATCCCCCTAGCCTTACCTACTGCTTTAGTGGTCTGCTTGGATGATTTCAGGTCATCGGTGATGATGATGCCCAAGTCTCTTTCTTCCCTTGTGACTGCCAGCAACCTCTCCCAGCCTATAGGTGGCTTCAGGGTTTCTCTTCCTTATGTGCATGATCTTGCACTTCTTTGCGTTAAACCCCAGTTGTCACTCTTCTGACCATTTTGCTAGTTTATCCAGATCTCTTCTCATTCTGCCCACCCCATCTGGATCATCTACTCTGTTGCAGATCTTGGTGTCATCTGCAAACAGACAAACCTTACCCTCCAGTTCATCTGCAATGTCACTGCTGAAGATATCGAAGAGGACTGGCCCCAGGACTGATCCCTGAGATACTCCACTTGTGACTTGCATCTCTTCTGACTGTATACCGTTTACCACCACTCTCTGTTTTCTGCCCGTCAACCAGTTTGCCACACAGTTGACCAACTTCTGACCCACCCCAAGCCTACCCAGCTTATTAATCAATCTTCTATGTGGAACAGTATCGAAAGCTTTGCTGAAGTCAAGGTAGGCGACATCAACTGCTCCCCCTTGGTCCACCACTCTGGTTACCCAATCAAAGAAATCTATGAGATTAATTTGACAGGACCTTCCTTTTGTAAACCCATGCTGTCTTGGATCCTGTGCTCCTATGGATTCCAGGTGTTGCATGATCCTTTCCTTAAGGACTGCCTCCATAATCTTGCCCACTACTGAGGTAAGACCGACTGGTCTGTAGGTCCCTGCCTCCTCCCTGCTACCACTCTTGAAGAGCAGGATCAATTGAGCCCATTTCTAGTCTTCTGGGACCTCTCCTGTGCTCAGAGACTCACTAAACAGTTCTGATAATGGCTCTGTTAGTTCCACCCTTAGCTCCTTTAGTACCCTGGAATGTATACCATCAGGTCCCATTGCCTTGTCCACCCTTAGCTTCTCGAGCTCTTGTAGGACCCTTTCTTTTGCGAAGGGACTAGTGCACTCCTCCCTCCCCCCTGTATCCATGATGCTGAGCTGTGGGCCCTGCCCTACTTTCTCTTCAGTAAATACTGAGCAGAAGTATCTATTTAGGATAGATGCTTTTACATGGTCCTTCTCCTCACACGCCCCCTCATCTCCTTTGATTTTAGCAATACCCCCTCTGGACTTTCTCCTTTCACTAATGTATCTATAGAAAGTCTGGTCACCTTCTTTTACTGTTTGTCATGTCATAAGGAGCTATACATGGGCCTCGGCCTCCTTTTTGCTCCTTGATTCTAAGTGACTAACAGCAAACTCAGGGGGAAAACAGCAGTGGTCTGAGGATGATTGACAGGTGCATTTATAAAGTGAGGGATTCTGTGGTTTCTAGTTTTCAAAAAGTACAGAACACTACCATCATTCCTTGATTATCACCACTACCTGTCAGCAGATATAGATGAGGCAGGTGCAAGTATTGCCCCTGTATTAAGACCACCAAACCCTAAAAATGGTAGTGTTTTGACAATCCGTGACTTTGTGAACTGTTATACCTTTGGAGTGGTGTACCTACCTACCTGAATGCTCCTCTGGGGCATTCTATGTAGTTTAGATGATACGTGAATTCAAAACCCACCTTGGAGAACATGTTCGAGCAGTCCAGAGGCAGGACACTACTTATGCTATAGTACAACATTTGAAGTCCAGTAGGGGACGTGTGCACAATATTACATTTACAGGCATTGAAAAAGTAGTATTGGGCCAGAGGAGGGGACTGGGAACATTTAATAGGCTAAAGAGAGTTTTACACTTGGGGAGCAGGAGGGATAGTTTAAATCAATGCTGTTTTACTGCTATAAACAGCAGCACCATGTACTGACCACACATTGTTTTTTAGAAACATAGAAATCAGATTACAGAAAAGGACCTCCAGGCCCATCCAGTCTGCCCAATATACCCAGCCCCATAAGCAAACCCTAGTCCCCATCCCTTTGGTCCCCCCATGCAGACTCCAGTCCTTGTTCCTTTACCAGGTTCCTCCTCCTCCTGCGTTTTGGTTATTCCCACTTGGTCATCCCACGTCCTCTTGAACCCACCTATCATTTTGGCCCCCACCACCTCTACTGGTAGTCTGTTCCAGGGGGCCACCACTCTCTCCATGAAGTAATACCCCCTTATGTTCCCTCTGAACTGTCTTCCTTCCAGCTTTAGATTATGCCTCTAGTTTTCTGGCTTGTTTTTCTCTGAATTATGCTCTCTTCCCTCACCTTGTTAAACCCTTCAAATATTTAAATGTTTCAATCATGTCTCCCCTGTCCCTCCTTACTTTGAGTAGATTCAGATCCAGCTCTTCCTGCCTCTCCTCATATGATGTCCTATGCATGTCATGCACCATTTTGGTCACCCTCCTCTGCACTCTCTTCACCCTATCTATATCCATATGGAGGTGAGGTCTCCAGAACTGGACCCCATACTCCAGAAAAGGTCTCTCCAAGGTCTTGTAGAAGGGCGTTGACACCTCTTTCTTCCTGCTAGGTATGCTCTTCCCTATGCATATCAGCATGAGAGTTGCCTTACCTACCACCCTATTGCACTGGTTAGCTACCTTTAGGTCATCTGAAATGATAACCCCCAGATCCCTCTCCTGTTCTGTTACCATAACTTCTTCTCCCCCAGTGTATACCAGGCCTGTGGGTTTCTGTGCCCAATGTGCATTATTCTGCACTTCTTTGCATTAAATCTCAGTTGCCAAGTTTTTGACCACCCCAACTTTATCAGATCCTCTCGCATTGTTTCCACCCCGCGAAGTATCCACCTTATTGCATAACTTTGTATCATCTGCAAATAGGCACACCTTCCCATTCAGTCCTTCCGCAATATCACTGATGTAGAGTTTTCTTATTAAGCAGGCGAGAAAATGCTCCCCCAGCAATTGTATAAAACAACACGGGGGGTGCAAAATTGAATTTAATGTACACCCTCAGTGTAGGATACTTTGATAAACCCCTCATGCTTCGCCCTTGGGGTTTATGTAGCATCCCACACCTTGGGTATGCATTAAATTCTCGTTATGCACCCCCCCCCATATTATTCTATATATCATTTTAAGCCAGTATACTAGCTCTTTAAGTAGGAGTCAGCATTTTTTTTAGTTAGTATTTTTTGTCACTGTTCTTTTTGGTTTTTCCTCTATTTATTAGGGACTATCAAGCCTTCATGTGTCTGATGTTCTGATTTTTATATGATTTTATGTTCCCCATGTTGGTTATTTGTATGTTGTCACATTATTACTTTTTTGTATTTTGTTTATGTTTCTGTTTTGCTGTGCATGGATTTTGATTCTAATAAAGTATACTTAATTGCAAGAAAAAAGTAGAAGTCAGCATGGCTCAGCTAGTAGCATGTTCGACTGTGGGTCAGAAGGTGGTGGGTTCTAGTCTTACACTGGAAATAGGCTCATACGTTAAAAGCTGACACCTGTGTACCATACTGTGGGGATGCTGTGCTGTCAGGTTGTGTCATCCACTGTATGAGATGTTAAACCAAAGTCATGTCTATTTTTTCATGTGGTTGTTCAGGTTAATATTAAAGATCACCATGGCACTTATCAAAAAGAGTAGGGGAATTCCCCTGCGCCCTGGCCAAATTTCCCCCATTCACTAGAAACATCACCAACAGTGCGATCTGGTTCAATTTCAGAAGGTTTGTGTCTCTATCCACCACCTTCAGCCCCACCCCCAGAATGAGGCTGAAATAGACAGCATTGTCTAGCCGTCCTTTCCTGGTCAACAAAACTAAATACTGTAAATAAATGATCACAGACTAGATGGAATTAAGTCTCAAATCACTCTTAATTCCTACATAATCCTATATAAACTGCTTGATTCTGATGCCAAAAAGGAGACATCTTGGTTTAATGCCCTGAAGTCCATATTATAAACCATTAGTTCCAAATTATAGTGCAATGCAATTTAAAGTTTATGCTCACCAGAGGCACAAGTCTGAAACAAGCCAGCAGTTACTATTGCCCTTCTAAACACAGAGATGTTGGCTCTTCCATTCCTGCAGGTCAATTCTGCAATGTACAGAATTAGCAAGGAGCCCACCAAGGCATCCCATAATGCAATCAAAAACTCATAGAGCTTCGACTTCCGCTGGCATCAATCCCTTAGCTTCTACAAGCACTTCAAATGAGCAGATTTTAGAACTGATAAGAGAAAGGAACAGAGAATTTTTTTTAAAGATCAGGGCTTATATGGAAAAGGTCAAGCAGCCACCAGTGCACTGCGAGGTCGCACAATGCTTTTGTATTATCTGCAGTAACTGTGCCAACCATTTTCTAGAAAAAAATGTTCCACAAACACAAAGGTCAAACCTTTTGATCCAGTTGGTGATTACACCTCATATTCATACTAATGTCAGTACCAAAGGCAATTCAGGAACTGGATCTGGGAACTTATGGCATTTAACAGGGTAGCATAATAATTTCCCCATTTATGAATGAGTGCGCTTTTATCTATGTGACCCTTGTCTATTGCCTAAAGATATTTGATGCATCTAAGACGTAGACTTATGAAAGAGAACATTTAGCTACTTGCCCCGTGTTCCTTTGCATGAATTATATACACAGAAAGCAATGTTGAAACAGAATGACTGAATGTTCATGAACAAAGTTACCAAACAACGTACAAAGAGAGCAATAAACCAAACGGTGTACAATATTTAAAACAATAAGTTACAATCAGGGGTCATGTTAATGTTCCACTTAATTACCCCGGGGATGTAAATTAAGCAATAAAGTATGACCAGGGGTTAGGTTAATGTGGTGCACAGCTGAGTGCCATATGCCCACAAGAGGTGAGTAACTGAATGTTAAAAAAAACCCTCTGGGAGTAGCTTTTCACCATTATCAAAAGAGTACTTAAAGGAACAATTTTAAATATGACAGGCACACACAGAGATATTGTAAAGGTGCGTTTTATTAGTTCCGTTTTAAACTGGGTATGCATTTCCATTGTTCTTAAAGATGTAGGCAAGGCATTCCAGAGTTTAGGTTCAGAGAAAGAAAAAAACCTTCTGCCCCCCTTAGTAAGAGTTTGAGGTACTTTAAGTAAAAAGTTCCCATTAGACCCTATGACACAGGTGTCAGAGTTGTAGCGCACTAGTCCAGATTGTGTTCTGGGGAGTTAGTTTTAAGAAGCATGTTAATTAAGCATCCCAGAACATAATCCCCTTTTGTATCTAGAGACAACTGACCCAATTAATTGTACAGTGTGCACTAATGAGTTCTGACTGGCAAGTAGCACAAAGCAGCAGACATGGTATACAATACATTCAGCCTCTTTTTGACAGATTGGGTGGTGTTGGTGTACACCTGCAAACCATGGTTTAGTGCTGGTATCAAAATTCCTTCAGCTATGACCAAGTGGGCTTCTTTGGTGAGGTTATTTTTATTTCCATAGGCCAAGTCAAGGTTATAATTAATGGAGTTCCTTACTCGTAACACTTAGGCCTTATGTTCAAGTGAAGGATCGTGCATGACTCTTAAGTACTTAAAGATAGTAAAACTTTGAATGAGAAACCATCACGGCTGGCTATAGATGGGTTACCACTGGAAGCATAACGTTTTTGCTTGAGCTGAAACAGCATGTCCTTAGTTTTTGTTTTGTTTAATACTA
Source organism: Neoceratodus forsteri (assembly GCA_016271365.2). Lineage (NCBI taxonomy): Eukaryota > Metazoa > Chordata > Ceratodontiformes > Ceratodontidae > Neoceratodus > Neoceratodus forsteri. Next base: position 119,670,554 of record JADMNL010000025.1, read on the forward strand.
ATTTGCTTTTAGTTAGCCAACTCTGTACATTATTATCCTCATTGGCTAATTACACATTTAGATCCTTCAGGTGCTTAGATTTAGGATATAGGATAAGGTCATCAGCATATAGTGAGGAGCTACAACTGGTACAGTTGTACTGTAAACTATTAAGAAACAGAGAAAATAACAAAAGACCCAGTATTGATCCTTCCTGTACTCCTACAGTGACTGCAGCAGTGGTTGAGTGGGTATTTTCTGTTATTACCCATTGCCTTCTATTAGATAGTTAACCACACAAATCCATGCACTTGCAGAACCGGACCAGTGTGAGTGGAAAAGGGCACAAGCTGACAAAACAACACACAAGCTGCAATACTTGAACCACATACAGTCAAAAAATGAAAGAAGTAAAAAAGTTTAATTGCAGAAACACACAAGTCCCTTTACAGAGGAGAGAGTCCTGAAGGGACTCACAACTCTGAAAGATGGACAATGCTATAGGGCCAGACAGGGTACACCCAAGGGTACCAAGGAGGGAGCTCAGGGGGGTACTGACTGCACCTTTGGCAGTCCTTTTTAACAACTCACTGGAAATGGGTGGAGCCAGAGGACTGGAGGATGGCAGGTGTAGTCCCGCTTCACATAAGTGGTAGCAAAGAGGAGGCTGCTAACTGCAGGCCAGTCAGCCTTTACATCGATGGCAGGGAAGCTAATGCAGTCACTTCTGAAGGAAAGGATTGTGCAGCATATTAAATTCAGTGGGTTACAAGACCCAAGGCAACATGGATTCATGGGGAGAAGGTCATGTCAGACAAATCTCATGCAGTTCCTTGACTGGGTGACCGGGGAAATAGATGAGTGTGGGGCAGTGGACGTGGCCTACTTAGATTTCAGTAAAGCTTTCAACACCATTCCACATAGAAGGGTCATGAGGAAACTGGGCAGCTTAGGTGTGGGTCCAAAGATGGTAAACTGAGTAACAAATTGGTTAAGGGATAGGCAACAGAGGGTGGTGGTAAACTGAGGTGACCAGCAGGGTGCCACACTACTCAGTACTGGGAATAGTCATCATTAACATCTTTATTTTATTTATAAGTCCTTTATGTTCTTTCTGCCCCTGGCTGCCCCCGTCTGACCACCCCCCCCAGCCCCATCACCCAGGTATCACCAGGACTTACCTCTGCTCGGTAGCCGGGTGTGGAGCCTGTGTGGGGTCAGTCATCATCCTGCAGCCGGCGGGATATTTCCACATTTTCTCCCTTCCCCATTGCTGGGATGCACAGAGGTGCGCACACGTCCACAGAAGTCCCGCAGCTACATCCCTACATCTGGCCCCTCTGACCCACACTACGCGTTGGCCTCCACCTGAGGGTAGTCATTCAGTGTGAGTGCCAGTCCTCCCTTCCTGGGAGAGGAGTGCCGTCATCCAGACGCTCAATCCTCTCCCTCCCTAGCTAACCCCCAACAGCCCATGCTCATTCCTGAACACTGGTCGCCAGCGTGGCACGAGGTGTGGCATCCAGCGCGTCAACCCTCAGTGCCACCGGGCCAGCTATCTTTAACATCTTTATAAGAGAAATTACAGATGAGCTAGAAGGGAAGGTCAGCCTTTGACAGGCAGTTCAATAGCAACGATGGGAGTGGGCATAACAGTGGGAGGAAGACAGCGTCTGAGAGCCTATTTACTGCACAGACTGTCACTGTATACTTAGGTAAGCTCCTGTGTGATTGTTTACCGTGATGGAGTCATGTGTCTCCCGTACCTTTTCTTTAATAATGTCAGATTCTTTGGTGGTAGAATGCAAAAACACAGAAGGTAAATAAAATAAAAGAACAAACAAAACTTCAGCTCCCCTACAAATGTGACCTTGAAATTGACGACGACGGCTGCAGCTGCAGCAGACTATGTTACACATACAGCCTGGAGGCACACTGAACAGTGCAAGGTTGGTTGCTGTGTCTCCTGTGCTGAGTTAGAGTGTTGTAAGGCAATATCCACTATAACATTGACTGCTCCACAAAGTTAGCTGGCTGGACTGAGATGACTGTGTGCAAAGTCAGGTGGCCGATGTAGACGGGGAAGAAGCCACAGTACAATGACTTCGCTTTGGCAGTGAAATGGGTAGGCTACATCCAAGCAGATTTTCTCCATGGTGGGCAAATATAAAGATGGCCAACAGTAAAAATGCCAATGTTCTATAGCTTATGGATATTGGCCTTTTTACTGCAAGCTCTTTTTTTTTATCCATGCATGGGTAAGTAGCCAATCAGCTTGTTGGATTTATCTGTTCCATTTTATAATTAAATATAATACTGTACTGAACAATATTTAATCATAGCTCTCTCAAACTTTCATTTTGCCACTGTACGGTTGCAGCAAAAGACATGATCAGGGGTGTCGGCAGGCATACGCACTGTACGCAGCAGAGTACAATAAAAAAAAATCAGGCAGGGGCAGCAAATCAGGTAAGGGCAACAAAAAGAAGAAAGCAAGGACATTGTGAGTCACACTGTGTCTGTGTCATGCTGAGCCCTTTTGCCTTTGTTGTTTGCTATGGGGCACTGATGCCACCAGCCAAATATGCAAACAAGAACAGCCATCAGGCAGGCAGAAAAACCAAGAATGGAATACAGGAAGAAACTGATTACTTGAACTCAGACATGGCAAATGAGGGGGGAGCTATTGTTGGTGTGGCAGTGCATATTTTGGTTTATGTTTACGTAATGTGGGAGGGGGCAACAGTGCATCAGTTTTGAGTACAACTTTAAAATTCCTGGCTACACCCCTAGACATGATCAGATATTTTCAGATATTTTGCAATGTTTCTCTTTAGTAGTATTGCAGGCAGGAAGAGAACTTCTGAAGAGATAGCACAGTAATTTCAGGAAATACTGTATACCTGGAAATATTTGCGTTCCTTTTATATTTGCTATGTTCACATTTTTTAAAAAAGCGTTAATATAAAAGGAATGGCAATATTTCCAGAAACAAGTTTGAATTTATCTTTGTTACATCTATTGAGGGGATCTCAGTGACAGCAACAGCAACAGCAACATGGGGGGGGGGCAAGCTATAGCCAACAGAAAACTGCACCAGTATTAAGTCCATTGGAAATCCATCTCGGGATCTCAGTGACCGCAACATGGGGGGGAGGGAGCTATAGCCAACAGAACACTACACCAGTATTACTAGTATATTAGTCAATCTTTATTAACACAGCAACTCACAGCAAAATAAAATCACACAGTGCAGCAACAGTGCAGCAAAATACTGTACTGTAAAACGGAAAGTGCAAAGTGAAAATAAACTACTGTATCTACGACAGTCTGTGAGGACAAGATTGAGGTGTTAGGTCAAGAGTCAAAAGAGTGCTGTTAGTCATCCGACTGCTCTGCAGATGGGTTATCTGAAAAAAAAACCCCACAGAAAAAGCAAACTCAGAACTTAGCACTATTATTAAAAGCAGTAAATTGCTGCACAACTATTTATACAGCAATTAACATTGTACTTACCAATCAGACCATTTAGACATTTCTCGTGAGCGTCTTACAAACATGAACATACGAATTTGCCAGCAGATAAAGGTCTTATGGTCTATTGAGTCTGCTCGAGTGTGCAGCTAGCAATCCTTATACTGCAGCTGCCCCTCCCTCCTCTCCCCTGCCCCTCCCTCTTACCCTATCCCATCCCCTTTTGAAGTTGTCCACTGTTCTACAGGATACCACTTCCTCAGGCAACATGTTCCACCCAGGCATCACTCTCTCCATAAAAAAGTGTCTTCTCATTTCCCTCCTGAACCTTCCCCCTCCAATCTAAGATCATGACCTCGAGTGTCCCTACCCCTCTTAACTTGAGCAGTCCCTCCATGCCTGTCTTGTTTATTCCCTTCAAGTACTTGAAGATTTCAATTATATTCCCCTTCTTATCCTATTATTCTTATCTTAGTCTTGTATCCCAGCTTCAACAAAACCATGGACACAGGCATCCCTTTTCTGTCGTAGTTTAGTAAAACTCTACTCCAGCCAGCGTGCATGCTTTTCTTTGATCATTGTCATCTCAAGATTTACTTTAACAATTTCCACTCCTTCTGAAATCTGATCAGATATCAGGCCAGCATACCAATCTGTAAAAGACTGTTCTAGCTCATCTTTAAACAATTTGTTCAAAGAAATGTCCTGTGGCTGAAGGAGGTCTGTACAGGACGCTGGTATGGAAACTGGATTATACCATGGACCTCGGACACTGACCAATGAGAATGACAGGCTGGCACCTTACCTCCATTGTAAATCTTCTGATAATCACCACAAAAGATGCCAGCCAGCCGCATCTTGTAAAAAAAGCAATCCGATGGCGAAATCACGGAACTCCGACCACCATCTTGTTTCCCTGCTAAGCGGAGACTGTAAAACAGCAGCTCCGTACATCAGGGGAAACAAAACAAAAACACTGACTGCTGTACTACTGAGTCACTTATTTAAGCATTATACAAAGTACTGTTTTTTTTTTTTAAATAATAAAAAAGCAGTACTTGGTATAATCGAAATAAGCCACTCGGGGGATGTGGGTTATCGGGGGATATACCACGGCTGGGGCAGCTTTACCCACTCAGCTGTGCCTCATGGACAAACCACTCTAGCCGTGGTAAATCCCAGATAACCCACACCTCCTCATGGCTTATTGCTTAAATGTACCCTGCCTCTTCCATTTGCTGAATTACTGAGGCTGTAGTGTGCACCTGAAACAAATCCATAATTAGTAGAACATTTAGTTCCTTTGGCAGCCCCAATGACAGCTTTGTTTTCTCCAGAGGGGGGGACAAGCACAGAATGAAATGTACTCTTGGCTTGTGATCTCATTCGTCCAATGGTTTGGGGAGTGGGTGACTGACCACTCTTTGGGAATTTGTAGATAGGGTGGCATGCAGTAGTCTTCCCAAAGTAAATGATTTGAGAGGGAAGCAGATCCCCTGACAGGGTGCAGGCAAGAACAACTGACACTTGATGTTTGTCACTGAGACCTGTCAGCCATGGTCCACTGTGAAACCAGGACCAGATTAACTCTTGTCTCATCTAAATTTACTACTTACTCTGGTGGTATCAGTTCTGGAGCAGCAGCCTTGGAAATTCTGGCAAGGAAACCATGCTTTAATGTTTTAAAATCAAGCTGTGTTTTTCAAGCAACCTTGGTGCCCTTTCTTTTGCTGAGGTCAATCCTGTTAAGGAATCCCCAAGCCCATTTGGGGGTTATGCAGACACCGCCACCATTTTCTGACAATATCTGAGGGCAGTTTGATTTTACTATGCCAATTGCGATTCCATGAACCACCCATGCATTGATTACAGCACCCCCTGCCCTTAGGTTTTTAATAATATTTTTCAGTTTTTCTTCCACATCATCCATCAGCAATGTGGGTCTGCCTTGGGACTTAGTTGGAAGTGAAGGAGGGAGAGTGCTTTGGGGTCCGAAGTAAACATTCTCACTGGCATATTTACCAATCTCAAATCAAACCTCACCTGAATAAGTGGTGTAGGATGAGGGACAGCGGTTTTTTTTGAGTTGGAGGATTACAGGCGGTTAGTTCATTAGCAACAGAGTTTGCTGTTTCAGGGTCTAAGCCAGACTGTGTTAGCTGATCACAGGATACATCTTGAACATCCAAAGGATGATCTCTTTTTGCAGCTTTGCCGGAGTTTATCCACTTGAGAATAAACATACTGTTAGTGACATGGCTCAGAATCAAGGTAGGGCTATGTAGGGCAGTGAAGTTAAGTGCAGTCCAGTGCAATGCATTTTAAGCAGCTGCTATGGGTTACTGCTGCTACAGGTTACTGTAGGTCATATCAGCCTGTAAATTGCTGTGATTGACAGAAATGGTGCCAGTTAGACAGACACACAGTAGCACAGCAGTTATTAGCATTTAGCATGTTGAACTCATGGGATGATTAGAGCCTTTCAGCGTTTGATGCACTAAGTTTTTTGTACTGTTTCTTTTCTGTGCAATTGTGGTTTCAGACAAACCGTGAATATTTTCGGACGCAAGCAAGTTTATCCAGCTGCTAACGCCAATATTATCGGACACAAATATATTCTGTTATACAGTATTTGACCACATTGATTGATGCATCTGTAGCTGCACCAATCTGGTGGTATATTAATAAAAGATTAACGTAGGGCAGCTACAATATTATTAATCAAATTGCTTCATTGTGACTACCCTTTATGTCATCTAAATTTTCATTATTCAAGCTGCTTTTTCCTTCCACTTCTCCAAACTTTGGAGCACCCTCCCTACTGCCATTCACAATGCTCCCTCTTGTCTATCACTGAAATCCCTTCTCTGTGACTTCATTACGCACTCCTGCAGTTGCCACTGATTGAAGACTAATCCCACTGCTCCTCCCTCCCTTCCCCTATTGCCCTTGCTTATTAGTTCACTTTTCCCTTTGACTAGTCCCCAACTGTACTCACAATCTCCCCCCCCCCATTGTGCTGCTAGTTGCACTTTGCGGTATTGTTGCTTTTGATATGCTATTGCTATGCTATGTTTTGTACTTAGTTTGTGCTTCCTCTCAGCTGTCTACTGCATACTTTTTATAATCATTATTATTGTTTTGTAATATATGGATAAGCCTCAGTAATACTATACTAAGGTATACAAAAATGTCCCAGTAATACATCACTGCTCTCAATAATACTATCCTGAAAAGTGATAATACTATCATTTTTGCTGATAATACTACAGTTCAAAGGCCATCTCCAACTGTAGTATTATAAATGGATCCATATATTGCAAAAAATAACAGAAATATAAGTGTTTTACAAGGCAGTAATACCATCTCAAGGTTTTGGGGACTTCAGAAACTCTAAGGCTTTGTTCTTGAGGTTTCATGTCCCCAGAATCTCTCGAAGGTATTATTCTCTTGTAATACGCACTTATCTATCTATTATTCTATTTAAAATTGTAACATTAGTGATGTAACTTACTACTACATTCTCCTCCTCCTCTTACCCCCCAATACACATCTGGAAAGAAACTGTTGGCTCAGCATGTTTTTCCTGGTGAACCTCTTAAAATAAATAAATAATCCATATAGATGATATTCATCAGCATATTTATTTAAGATAAATTAAATTTCTTCTCGTGTGAAGTTTTATTCTACAAATTGAGGATCCAAAGTGCGTACAGATGTATATTCAAAAAATTATTAGAAAAAAAGACAGACCCCGCCACAAGCTTCAGCCATTAGTGAGCATGTCAGAACACAAATGTGTGAATTAGAACATTAGAAGTCCCCTCTTCCCTCAAGGTATCCCACCAAAGAGAGAACTGAGCATAAAGACATAAATTAGCAGTTATTAAAAATGGTTTAGCTCTTAAAAAAAGCAAGATAATGCTTCATAATAGTTTCTTACAGATCAAACAAGTTCCTAAGAAAAAAATATCAGTTATTTAAATAAGATGAGAGTTGTGAAAGATCTCTTATAAAGTGCATATAGCAAAACATTAAACATATATATCTATATAGATATACTTAAATGCATTTCAAACACAGCACCAAAATCATTTTCAGTAAATAGATGAATCAAAGAAAACTCAGTTTCAGAAGTTTAGAACATTTCATAGAAACAAGTTATATAATAGTTCGGAAACAAAACATGTATCAATCAGGGGTCCAGTTGTGGCATATCCTCAATTTCTAGAGTATCTGAGTTAAGATACATCTCCTGCATTTCTTAGTCATGTGCAATTGTAGCTTTTTGAATTTTCTTTTTTTATTTTCTGCAAATTCTTTAACCTGCTCAGGATTGAAGAATAAATATTAAAAAAAAAAAATGCTAGTTTATCAATCACTGCAGGAAAAGGTACAGAAGATGTTGTTCTTAGAGCCAGAACCTTTTGTCAGTAGGATAAAAATAGTTTTCTTCTGTTCTGGATTGTCAAACAACGTCTGGGTAAATATGCATTTTATTCCCAATGAACATCAAGGTACCCTTAACTAGAGCAGCCGTAATGACAATCTCATGCTCTGTCTCAAAGGAGAAAGTCATAATTATTGTAGAATGTAAGTTTGTAGTTTCATGTGCAGGGTTAATCTGTAGCAGTTATAGAGCTATGTGATGTGCGTCCATGAGATATGGATCTTATTATCATGAGTGCTCAGTGACCTTCGACTCTCATGAGTGGCGAAACCACAAGTGCAGGAACAAGTGGTCACTGAAAATGAATAAAGATAAAACACCATGTGTCATGGACACACATCACATGTCTGCTTCATACAATATATATATTTCCATTATAAAATTTGCCCTTTGAGAATAGACTAGTAAAAGTAAAACCATGTGAAAGTTTTAAACAAACCACAGGTGCTGGGTAGTACGTTGTTCAAACTGATTCACCGTTTACAGCAGCGTGAGTGGAAGCCATGAGGCACATCTTTTGCTAATAACATACCCCACTAACAAGATAAACAGAATGATATACCCTACTAACAAGGTAAATAGAATGATGTACCTTACTAGCAAGACAAATAGAATGGCGTACCCTACTAGCAAGATAAATAGAATGATGTACCTTACTAGCAAGATAAATAGAATGATGTACCCCACTAGCAAGATAAATAGAATGATAAACCCCACTAACAAGATAAACAGAATGATATACCCTACTAACAAGATAAATAGAATGATGTACTCTACTAGCAAGATAAATAGAATGACGTACCCTACTAGCAGGATAATAAAAATTTATCTAGCTAGATAAGATTCTATGCCTGTGATGGCATTTTTACCTCAGTGATAAAACGCTAATGTATAGTGTATAAACTGACATACTATTTTTCGACTTATTTGTAGTTTTCCAATGGAAGTTGCTACATAAGTGCTACAAATCTGTTTTCCTATGGAAGCTGCAGACTATTAACAAATTTGTTTTACCAATTCTATTATGTTTTCAAACTTTTTTATCCAGGTATAATGGTAATCCAGCAGTTTATAAATTGTTAAACCTGTTGGCATTTTCAAGGCACTCAGTTTGTTGTTGAAGTGCTAAGAAATTTTGAGTGTTGACTTTAGCCAAAGCTTCAGAAGTCAGATGTTGGATTTCATTTTAACAGCAAGTTAAATTTCACTTACCTTGGATTTCAAAACATTTTGCTCCTCCAGAAGAGAATTTACTTGCCGATTAATTGCTACAATTTCACCTTCGCGTTCGTCAGTACAGGCAATGTGAAAATCAAGTTTCTTTTCCATACTCTCAAGCAAGTCTAAGATGCCTGACATTGTAATATTAAGCTCTTTAATACTCTGTTTCAATCTTAGGACTGAAAAATTGCTGCAATACTGGAATCTGAGACAATACTTGGATTTTAACACAAGCTTTCACCTGATTAACCTCCTTCTACTTCTCCTTCTTTTTTGTCTTGATGATTTTCCGTAGGGCAAAGGGCTCTCTTTTCCCAAACCACCTTTTAAACCTACCAGGTCACTATGTCATACGCTTTACAGCACACGTCAATGCTGCTCAACAGGAATAGCACGATAGAGAAAAGAGAGAGAGAGTGCAAAACCATGAAAGGGTGTATGCACGGTAGTGCACCCTCTCACTCTTCCCAGGTAAAGGATAAGAACCCTGCTGGGATGAGGGCCTGACAGGCAGCTGCCATGGTTCAATGGGATGAGCCACAGGCAGCAAGGGAGGCAGTGCTTCTGTGGACCGGGTTTCGATTCCCGGTCCCAGACGCATGGAATTTTTTTAATTTTTTTGCACTTTGCGTGAATTTAAGTGTTAACCCATCCCCCCAGAGTTGGTTATTTTAGTTGGGGGGTTGGGGCACAGCCCCCTATAACAGGGGGTGCAGGAGTCACCCCTCCACACAAAACACAGACTTATGCCACTGGCAACATATCGCGCTGTACTGGCAGCTCAGTATATTGCTGCAGCATAATGTCTTGTGACATTATGACCTCATTCCCCTTTTAAAATCATTCCATATGAGGCCTCAGGTCTGGATCCCACAGATACTTCTAAGCTCTTAGTGATATCTCTTTACCAGATGCCAGAGCTGCCATAACAGCGTTTGTGGCTGCTCCCTGGGCTGGTTGTGCTGCACCAAAGAAATGGTTAATTTGACCCTTTCATTTAATGGGGTTCCTGAGTTGGAACAAGATGGCGTCTTTGTTTTCTTTTTTTGTTCTTTGGATGCTGACATGGACCCTTTCCTTGCAAAACAGAGTTTTTTTTTTTTTCAAAAAAATGTTAACGGATCCATTAGAACACTTGTTTTGCAAGGCTCTTAATTGGCAGCTATTTCAGGTCTCCTTGCATTTATTACTTTAAACAGTTTAGCCCTTTTCACCATTTCTGACATTATTCAGCTGTTCTGGTTGATTGGTTGATTAAAATTTAGTGTGTACCTTTCCCCACTGTTTTTTTTTCAAATTACTTATCTCATTTAAAATGGCTCTGAGATGAATTATACTTCATCTTTTGGTTATCTGTGTTTAAATACTGTTCCCAAGGACCTCTATCTAGGCCATGCACTCTCACCCTCTGCCCCACAGTTACAAGCACACTTAAGCTGCTGGTCTGCATGGCCTAAGAGTGAGGGATTCACTGCAAAGGTAAAATGGAATCGGTACTACAAACATGAAGCTAACTTGTAATTTCATCAAATGTCTTCACTGTTACTAACTACCCAGAAAACATGGTAAAATGGTCATGTGACTTTACTGTATGATAACTCTTTCAGCAATCTTCTATTTCCGGTACCATGGGTACACAAGGGAGGGTAGGAAGTTGCAGGTAAACAGCAAAAGGGGCAGGGGCTCTACCCTGTTGGGCACCATGCTGATGACAAATACATGAAGTCTTTTTTTACCATAATAATTTTTATTTTCCATTTCTTTTTAAGAGCATAATATACATATGATTGTAACAATTAATGACATGAGACAAAATATACAGTTTATCTCACAGCTGTTAAAAAGTGGATATACTTATAGCATATTAAATACAACTTTAGTAATAAATAGGTGACTAATGACATGCAAAAAGAGATTGAACCTTAGACCTTATAACTATAATCAATTCATCTTATAAATTAATAAGATAAATAGTAGTTTAAAAACATTGGTTCACTAATACCAGAGACCTATAATTATTTATTTGTATATGATCTATAAACTGAAATACTATCCTTGGGTAATAAAATCTGTTCTTGAGGAATTCATCTTCTGTAGAAAGGGTCCCCAAATGGTTAGGAATTGGTTTAGCCTGTCGGAGAGTAGATAAGAAAGTCTTTTGTTGTTGGCAGTGTAACTCTCATCATATTTAACCATTCAGTTAGGGAAGGTGCCTTGGAATCTTTCCAGTATTTTAATATTAAATGCTTGGCATAGACAGAAGCCACTGATGACCATAACACTTGTTGATAAGACAGCATAAGATTAGGTGGTGATATCCCTAAAATAAATATATCTGGAGATATATATTGAACAGGATTCACATATTTTATCCACCTCTGACCGGTATTCTTTTTACTTCGGACAATCCCAAGCATGTGGGACATAATAGGTGTTGGAGGAATTACACTCCCAACAGCGAGAGTCAGGAGAAATGCCATGTTCATGGAGCTTGGCAGGGGACATATAATATCAAAGTAAAATTTTGAATCGAATAAGCTTACTTTGCAGGTCCTTATTCCCATGATAAGCAAGATCGCAAGCTGACTCCCAGTCTTGCTCCTCTATTACAATTCCCAATTCTACTTCTCATTTCTGTCTGGCAGAAGAGGTGAGAGATGAGGAAGTAAGAGAAGAGATAAGTGATTTGTAAACAAAACTGGCTCCCCTCTTAATGTTGCACAGCTTTATCAGTCATAGCACTTTATGTTTTGCATCCAAAACAAATCACAAAGCAGTATTTGTGTACAAACCAAGATGAATTTTGTATTACTTTACCGTTTATTGGCTCAAGACAATCTCAGTAAATACATCATGTCTTTTATAATGGCACCTTTCTTGTTCCTAGTCTTATAGTTGGCAAGGACTGAGATAACCAAAAATTTGAAACTCAGTCAAGATTTTCTAATGCCAAAGTTTAAACTACCACCTACGTATGCTCTTAATAAGTTAAATTTTATAGAATAATGTACACGTTCTTTTTTTGCACATTGCATTGATTTTATTTCATTTCTGTAAGCGTGACTTATTGCTGAAATATTTTTCATTGTTCTTGTAACTGTGAACAGAATGATCCTGTAAACGGGTCACCTTCCCAATGATTTATCCTGTACAAAGATAAATAAACAGGAACTGAAGCACAAGGAGATCAAATGAATTACTCAGAGACGTGCTGTGAGCCAGTGGAAGCATAGAAACAGAAAGTGACGGCAGAAAAGGGCCACTGGCCCATTTAGTCTGCCTAGCCCTACCTATAGCATGCTGCAAATGCTCTAGTTGTCACTCCCTCCCCCATGTTATCTTATGCTGTTATCCCCACCAGCCCCATTTGCCTGTCCTTTCCTCGATTGAATTCCTCCACTGATTTGGTGCAGTGCAGCACTACAACACTTAGAGATGTATCTGAGCCTCTGCTCCATGTCGGTCAATGTGCAGAAATTATTTTAAATGCTATGTTTATCAGCAACATATGGTTTGTATTTTACACTTTATTTCACTGTGGCACTTTCACTGTTCAAGACTGCGTTATGGTTGTATGCTCATGAATATTTAATTATTATAAATATATGCACACTATGATCTGCTGAGATACATTGACACCCTTTGCAAACTGTGTGAGAGGCCTTCCGGCACCATGCATTTCAGCTTAAAGTTGAACCAGCATAATATTCTGTGGTGATTTGCATATGCAGCCCATGATGCTTTGCATTGTGTGGGCATGTGTGATTTTGTATTTCTTTGAAACTTGGCTTCCCGGCAAAATGCCCTTTGGGGTAACCATTGTCTCAGTGCTTGTGCACAGAGGTTCTTTGTCTTTTAAATTATATATCTATATCTATATATATATATATATATATATATCTGTATATGTATATATGTGTATATTATAGGGGTGCAGTCGTTAGGGTTCAGTTTTGACTTCTATGTTAAACTCAAAAGTTTGCACTTTAATAACTTTGCAACCATTCAGACAATACACGTGAAATTTGCATGCGCCATCAGGGTCCAAGGATCTCTTGATGTAGCAAGTTTCATTCTAGTCAGATGTGTGGGTGCAGAAATATGGATTGTCACAAAATGTGAAAATTACTGGTTTGGGTGAAATTCTTTGTCATGCCGCATCTCAAAAACAGTGTGGAATCTTAAAGTATTACTGTATATAGATCTTGGGTCACAGATGTTCCCTTTGAAGGTTTGGTGGAAAAATATTAATCCTTTCCAAAGTTATTACATTTTAAAGTTTTTCATTATTTCTTATGGGACCAGTTAGATGTTACGCCCAACAACCCCGAGGCATATCCCCACACACCTTTTGCTCTATGCAGGGTGGGGGTGGGGTGTTAGGGTTAGAAACCCTAACACCACATTTCCAAACTTTTGTTGCTGGAACCCTAACTGATGCATTAATGAAGTTTTTTGCCAAGAATGTCTCTCTCTCTCTGTATATATATATATATATATATATATATATATATACATATATATGGCAGCAATTTCAGAGAACATATCACCCCCTGAAAAAGACATGTCCTACTCCGATTAACAGGGCACTGTTCTACTTTGTAGCTAGTTTTTGCCCACACAGGAATTTTTATATACACTTTATATGTTTCACAAGTGCTGCACCTTTAATAGTGTCTGTGCAGTGCAATAAATGAATTGTATGCAGACAAAGCCATATTGCCTGGTGTGCTCACTTTTCTTTTAGTACTGATTTCTCTGCTGAGCAGATCACCTGGCTGCAGTGATTGCTATGAGCTTCAGTGACTGTGTCTACTGGTTTGGTGCAGACCAACCCCTCTAGCAGCCTGTTCCACTTATCCACCACCCTTTCTGTTGAGAAACACTTCCAGACGTCCTTCTTTCATCTTCCTGCTACCAGTTTTTTTTTGAGTTCTTCCTCGTGCCTGTGTTTCTGTTCATCAGACCCTATGCGTGAGTGGCCATGGTATGTGCCAGAACAGGCATATACTAGGCTAAACAGCATGGTACTGCAGGAGCTGGCCAAAGATGTGCACGCAGGGCCAGCATTGACATTTCCTAGCTGGCTTAATGTGTGGGTGTGCAGTGCTGTGCAGTGGGATGGGCCAACCAGAGAGGTCTACTCTGGGCAGACACTGGACATCCAATCATAAGCCCATTACAGCCACCTGGTGGATCCCCTGCACAGCACTAGCAAGGCATTATGGGAATTGGCACCAGCCAAATGTCTCCCTGCACATGGGATGTTGTGCAAAGGGCATGAGCAAGCAATCATAACAGTGGGTGTGTCTTTCCCTGGCCCTCATGGGGAGGATGATAGCAGGGCATGGCTCCGCACTGTCAGTTGTGGGTTGTGTGAATCTGGGAGGTGCAGTGGTCAGGGATGCACAGGCATCTATGAGTGGTATCTGCCAGGGTAAGGTAGATGCCCCCTTCACCACCATCCCTAGCATGTGCATGACTTGGTGAATGCTGTGTTCAGTGACCACTCTCGCAGCATGTCCCTACACCAGCCATGCATGTAATCATGTGCAGCTGTTGGGTCTTGTGGGGTGTGCATGCAGTATCACTGTGGGGAGTGTTTGTGCATGCCACAAGGGGTTCCACAGGACTCCCTTTATGTGTCTACTGAATTTAGTGGTGCATACATGCCACATGTTGGCAGCGTATTGGCATAGTGCATAGGGCCCGGTGGGGCCTATGAATTATTGGGTGCATGGTACATGCTACAGACACGTACCCTGGTCATGGCCCTCAGCACCTGGGGAGATGGGCACATGGCATGTGATGCATGATGCCCGATGCTGGTGTCCCCATCTGTGGTACCCCACATATGTGGTGGATAATGGTGGGGATGGGGGGAAGAATGTTGGTGGGAAGGCATCTGGATGGAATGTGGGTAGTTTCTGTGCTGAGCAGAGCACCTGGTTGCAGTAATTGCTGTGAGCTTCAGTGACTGTGTCTACTGATTTGGTGCAGACCAGCCCCTCTAGCAACCTGTTCCACTTATCCACCACCCTCTTTGTTGAGAAACACTTCCAGACATCCTTCTTTCATCTTCCTGCTACCAATTTCTTTGAGTTCTCCCTTATGCCCGTGTTTCTGTTCATTGGGCCCTATGCATGAGTGGCCACATTATGCACCAGAACAGGTAGGTACTGGGCTAAGCAGCATCACACTGCAGGAGCTGGCCCAAGATGCACACGCAGGGCCAGCATTCACATTCCCTAGCTGGCTTAATGTGTGGATGTGTAGTGCTGTGCAGTGGGATGGGCCAGTCGGGGGGCCTACTCTGAGCAGACACTGGGCATCCAGTCATAAACCCATTACAGCCACCCTGTCGATCCCCTGCACAGCACAAGGACCAGCCAAATGTCTCCCCCAACATGGAATGGTGTTTAAGGGGCAAGAACAGCCAATCATGAAAGTGGCTGTGCCATTCCTTGGCCCCCATGGGGATGAGTATGACAGAGCATGGCACAGCACATTCAGTAGGAGGCTGTATGGCCCTAGTAGGTGCAGTGGTTAGGGGTACACAGGTATTTATGGGTGGTATCTGTCAGCATAATGCCTCTGAGGTTTGCCAGGGTTTAAGTTGGCCTTTTTATAGGCAGAATTGTGCAATGCTAAGTGACCTGCCCTGACCCCATTGTGCAGCACTAACATACTGAGTATTGCTCTGTGCCCGGAATGCATGGTCCTGCCCCCACCTTTGCATGCTGCATTTCTTTGCATGCACACAGTTGGATTTAGCACATGCTGTGCACCCCTTTGAATATGGGATTTAGGTGCAATCCCTGAGCAAAGTCGGCACAATCACTTTGCGCGCAGCACAAAGTTTTGAATATTTGGCCCCTGGGTTCTAAGTGGACAGCTTCCCTATTCAAAAGCTCAGCACTAATCAGCTGTAATTCAGGGTTGGAATTCTGCAACAGGATGAGCCACAATGGAATGAAAAAAGTTTGAATCCCCAGCCGTCATTTAAATTCCAAGCATTTTCTGCCCTGTTCCCTTGGATTAAAATAGTATGTATGTTCTATAAATCAAAATAAATAAAATGACATAACAATTCATTGTAAATGCTTTCACACTATCACAGCTGGAAAACTGATACTTGAAGCATTCTGCAACAAATGGTGTTTGCCTTTACACTTGCACAAAGCAAATGTGTTGGTATGACAGTGGATTTTGAGGGATGTGTCACTGTTGGTGCAATGCAGTGAAGTCTGTAAAGGGCCCGACAGGGTCAGATCAGTCATCAGCCAAGCTGATCATGACACTCTTCTGGGCTTGCTGGGCAGAAACTGAATGGATTTCAAAGAAAAGAGCTGCCTGAATCATAGGGCAGCTCTTTCCTTTGGTCTGCATAATGTCACCCAGCAAGCAGAGCTGATCAGGGTCATGATCCGCCTACTGTAGTCCTCCCTCCAATGTAAAAACAATCCCTCCTATGCCCTTCCAAATATCCCTCCCACCTCCCATTGCTTTCCCCTTCCTTTTCTGATACTGGGGTGTCCATTCCCCTGTGCCGGCTAGTACTCCCCACCCTGCCCATTTTCACTGTGCGACACCAAGGAGCCCACCCCTGGTGCCACCAAACATAATACTAATGCTGTTGTGCCCAATCCACAGTGTTGGAACCTAAAATAAAGAAAACCATACCTTGTAGTTTTTATTTTTAAATTCCTGGAAACCCACTGTCCGCCAAGTATCCCTCCCACTTCCCTGTCGCTTCCCATGCGCGTAGAAGTTAAACTGACACGGAGGTGCCCAGTGTCAGTACCTGAAACCAAGAAAACCATCCCTCATAGTCTTTTTTATTTCTTTACACCATGTAAACAGGAAAATGGTCCATCGATGTCTGGTGCCCCAACCCCCCTACTCCACACCCACCACCCCACACCCCCACACCTTACTTACCTATTGGGGTCCAACACTGTAATCATCTCTGGACTGGTGTCATGTTTTGACTCTTCAATACCAGGCTGGGAACTAAGGAAATCAGATATGTGGTTCAATGTATTTCAATGTTTTTTTTTTAAGTTGTGCACATAACTTGATCATTTTTTAATATTTTTACCCAAAATTCTCAACAATGCCTTTTTGGGCCCCACCTCATGAACAAGGGAAAATGAAATCCTTCAAATCTGTCCTGCAAGGTTATTCCAAGTCACTCTACTAAATCATCTTTCAGGTATGATTTTAAAATTTTCATCTATCGGGTTCATGAAGTGTCGTAAGAAGACTATGCTGAAAATTTTCAGGTAAAAATATTTAAAAACAACAAAGTTATGATGGTACATTGCAAATTTTCAACACTCATTCATAACTTTGGTAATTTTCAATATTTTGACCCCAAATTTTCAACATAGCCATTTTTCCGTACCACCTCATGAATGTGACAGGTGTCATTTTTTCAAATCCAGGTCAAAATGTGTTTTCTCTCTTGTGGCGCAAAATGACATTTCAGCCAGTATTTTATAAATTACACATATCATGTTTCAAAAGAGGGATCATAAAAAGACTATGTTAAAAATCTGGGGTCAATATAAAAAAAACAACAACTAAGTTATGAAGATTTGCTGGATTGTTCCAACATTTCCTTGTAGCTTTATTTTTTTTAGATTTTGGCCTCTAATGTTCAATATATCCCTTGTGTTACCCAACCTCCTGAACCTGACAGGTTCATTTTTGAAATCCCCTACAAAACATGTTATTGCAGTCACACTGCAAAATCATTTTTTGGATAGGATTTAAAAAATTCCACCTGCCTTGATCATAACATCAGGTGATAAAAAGACCGTTGGAAATTTGAGGTCAAAATGTGGGAGCCCACTGAAAATCATATTGCCTCTCAGCTGGCCTATCCTGGGTAAATACAATCTAAAAATGCACAAAAGCAGGACACCACTGAAAATGAGATACTGTATCTCATCTGGTTTATCCTCAGTGAATATTTAGTAAAAATGTGTAAAAGCAGGACCCCAATACAGAAGAGGCCCCACTGAGCTGAGCATCCATGCTGCTTTATCCTGGGAAAATTGTAAAAGCTGGACCTCACAGAAAACGTAACTTGCCTTTCAACGGTATCACATCATAAGAGCAACCCAAAATGAGCAACTAGAAACATAGCAACTCATTTTGGGCACTTTTATTGTAGGCTACCCTGCAGAATAGCGAGGGTATGGGATAGCGACTAGGGGGAAGGGTGAATGGAAGGGAGGACTAGCGAGGGGAAGTGGAGGTACAGGGAAGGGATTTTCAGGCACTAGTGTACCTACTGCCACCAAGCTAGCCATGTAGCATGGTGGTGGTGTGGGAGGCTAGCTCTGGTAGAGCAGGTACTGGGTTTTAGACCGGGAGCAGGTTACATTTTGCCACAGCTGCGAGCTGCGGCACTTAATATTTTGTGAGATCTGGATTTTGCCCTCACAAATGCACCCCGGAGTTGAAAATCCTAATTCAGGTGACTGAGGGGGCGTGACACAGCCCCACCCACAAATTTTTTTTTTTTACATCCGGAAGTCGGGTCGCCTTAAAGTGTATACCACCGATTTGCTTTTTGTTGATATACATTCGCCATAATAGCAACTGCTGTTTTGCGATTGCTATTATGACATGAACCCCTTTCAACTGGGTTATCCTGAGTAAATACATTATAAAAATGGGCAAAAGCAGGGCCCCATCACAAATGAGCTGTTGTATCTTGGCTGTGGTATCCTGTGCAAATACAGAGTAAAAAGTGGGAAAAGCAGGATCCCACTTAAAACATGATTTTGAGCTATGCTATTGTTACACGAGGTCCCTGCACCCTTAATTGGTACCCCTAGAGGTACACCGTAGACAGCTAGCTTTTAGGTATACGCTATACTAACATATATGGCTAAGGGCATCTACTGTATAACAGTAGATGCCAGGATATGTATGCATATTATTGTTACACACTTTACTTTCCAATATACACATGTATTTCTTGCTTACAAGATGTTAGAACACCTGTGTCCTTATAATGATTATGATATATGAGTCGGCATTGCCATCTTCTGATGATTTGTACTATTACATGGCTATGTACAAACTTTACCTCTTTGTTTCTGCAAAGTGATGACTACTACAGAATTGTATAATGTTATCTTGGACTGTGGCGCCACCTCTAATTTAGCCAATAGGGCTCATCTCTGTAACTAGAATTGTTTCTGTCTTACAGTAACCATGGTAATTATCGTAGTGTATAATGTAAGGCATTATGTCTTACACCTCGGAGACCCCAGGAGACATGGAGATTCCTCAAGGTATAGGGAACACTTATGTAACCCCCCTGCAAATGGGGGTTCCCAAAAGACTTCCAGGAGCTTGCTTGAATGCTCCAAGCCTGAATGGTGTTTGGCGTTTAAGCCATTTATCAGTGAGTGTTTTTAGAACCTCTGGTACTGTCTCTTTAAGAGCTGTCTGCTTGCAGACATAATTAGTTTGTATGGGGGACTGTGTGCTTCTCTGTTTGAGTACCACTCGAGCTGCTGCCAATTCACTCCATTTTTGCAGTCACTAGGAGTGCAAAGGGAACCTATGTGAAAGATGTAACTGTTTGCCAGAAATCATTTAGAGTAATAATGAAATTACAGTTTGTCTAACCTGCTTTCTTTGCAGTCAGAACTGTGTCTGCCTAGTTCCCCATTCTGGTTTTGACCTGCTGAACTGGACCAATCAGTGTGGGGTAAGCTAGCTCTAAAATGGTGCCTTGGACGAATCAGAACTTGGACTCATAATCTGAACCAGCCACAAGAGGATTGTATGGGCAGTGACTCTGGGAGATGTAGTTTAGACTTCGGCGCCTTTTGGACCAACAGCAGCAGTCTATTGTGAGTGACAGCCAATCCAGTCAAGAACTGGGAGGAACTCAAAGGAAGTGCCCGTTTTGTCTGTTGGAGTTTCATTTTAGCTCTGGCAGTGAAGGGGAAAGGAACCCTGTGTTCTTCAGTGCACAGTTTTAGTCAAAAACATGTAAGGTCCAGAGTTCCGGTCTGCAGCTTGTGTAACTGCTTGTTAGACTGAATCCGTCCTGTGAAGAGAATCAAAGGATATCTGAAGAGTAGAAACCAGGCTCACCCTGTAGAAGACTGGAGAAATTGCTGAATTGCACTCGGTCTGTCAGGAACTGAATCTGCTGTGTGTTCTCCGGGTATTGTGCAGTAATTGCGATCGGGATAGAGAAGCAGCCTGCCTGGTATAGTACTTTCTGTTTTACCATATAAATGTGTGAAGAGGCTTGTGTACCTCAAGTGAATCCTGCTGCCATTAAAGGACTTTTGCCTGTTACTGTTCACCATATAAATGTGTGAGGAGGCTTGGTTAGCTCAAGTGAATCCTGCTGCCATTAAAGGACTTTTGCCTGTTGCAGTTTGCCATATAAATGTGTGAGGAGTCTCGTGGAGCTCAAGAGTAGCCCTGCTGACATTGAAGGACCCTATCTTGTTTGGAGGTCGTGAGTACTAATTCAGGGTCGCTCCCTGTTGAATTGCCACATTGAATCCAAATGGAATCACTGTACTGCTGACTGTTTAAACTAATTTTCCTTTTCTCTGTGGGAAAGGGCCCCTACCAGCTGCCACGGTTTGGACTAGCCACTAGGGCTTGGGTACCCAGGGACAGTAACTGGTAGGGATAGGCCTGTGCACAGAGCCATAGGTAGATGAGTAAGTGATAGGCTAATTAACCTGATTTCCCCTGTCCTTGTTATATTCCCCTAAATAAATCTGAGCTGCTTGTTTCAGCAAAGTTATACTGCCTGAGGTATTTGGTTCATGTTAAAGTATTGTACTGTGGTTGTTGCACTGTATCTTATTTTACAGGAGGTTCCAGTGCCTAAACCAGCCCTGGGGTAAGTGTATACTGTGAAGGTAATTCTGATATATTGTGTGGGCCACTAGTGGGAAGAAGAGGGGGTTGCAGTGTCCCAGAGGGCTGTGACCAAGTAAGTTTAACTATTGCAAACCCTGACCTCTGGGTGGAGGCACCGCTATTGATCCAGGCCCCTCAACCTGTTAGTGGCAAATCAGGCAGGGGTAGTAGCCCCTGGGATAGCGCCATCTAGGGTTACATCTTGGAGGCTCACCGCTGGGATTGTGTGTCCTCTAGTGGCCATATTTACAAACCACTGTTAAGGGAAAAAAATAAATGGGTACCCCAACAGAAGTGGCTGTGCACCAGCTGGTGGAGTGGTGTACTGGGGAGGAGATCGACCCCCAAAATGCTATGCTTATCCTGGACATCCCCCTGGGTATCAATACGGACACTGTGCAGGGAGTACTTTCCAAGGTGGAAGGTTTACAAAACCCTGTGGTGGTGGGTCGGCATGCTAATCTGCTCACCCACACTTTCCTGGCCCTAGTAGAGATTAAGGATCCCATAGATAGCTCCAAAGTGCCACAGACCATTACCCCAGAGGGAGCCCTCACTGCTTGGAGAGTGATAACTAAGGACAGTAAAGACCCGGGGGGGAATGAGCCCCCACCACTATCTGAAACTTTTGAGGAGAAATTTGCTAAATGGTTGCTGGGAGAAGGGAAAACTGTGGAGGACTTGAAGAAACTATTCTTGCCACCTGGGGGTGTTCCTCCCCCAACACCCTCTCCTGCTCCAGTACCCGTAATGGTGGCTGAACCAATGCAGACTCCTATTTCTGCACCTGCCATTAGTCACGACTCTTACCGAAGGTTGAGGATCTTCTCTGGCACCCTCCCCACCCCAAGGGAGGATGACTGGGAGACCTGGATAGACTATGTTGCCCCCAAGTGCTAGAATGGCAATGCTCGGAAGCCGGAGTGCCAAGAGGGTTAGTGAGAGCTCTGAGGTCCTGCCCTGGCTACCATCCATGCTAAACGGGCCAGTAACCCTGAAGTGACTGCACAGGCCTATCTTGAGGCCCTGGAGAATGTGTATGGGAGCCCAGATTCTGATGAAGACCTATGGTGGAGAGTAAGAGATGCACAACAGTACCAAGGGAGTTGTTGTCTGTGTATGTATCTCGCTGGAAAAATTGTTGCAAGAATGCCTCAGAAAGGGTAGTTTTCAGCGATTGAACTGGACCAACCAGGCTGGACAGGATCCTTAAGTCTGCCCCTTCAGAACTGCTGTTGCTTCAGTTACGCCTGGCAAATCGACTGGAATCCCCACCTCCTATGATGAGTTAATGAGAGAAATTCGAGGAGTTGAGAAAGCGACCTTGAGGGACCTGCACCAACAGCTGTGGCTATGACCCGAGTGACTGAGGGTGACCCATCAAGTGAAGTTCAGGGCAGAGGTTGGCAGTAAATGAGTGCTCTGACAAGGAAAAGATATGCCACAATGGGGCGAACTGTTGAGAGAGATCCGGAATTCAAAACAGTCCCTTTATGAAGGCCACGCCTGCAAGTCAGGCCCTGACCTATATCCGACTGCATCTGCTATGGGGGTGGGGTACCCACCCATGTATCTCCTGCTGATAACAGCTCGAACTCGATTCCTTGACCATGGAAGTGGAGAAACTGACGAGATGTCTCCAAATGCTTATCACGCCGCAGACAGAGATGGCACCAAGGTTTCCGTTAGTAATACCCCGCCCTGGCTCCCAGTGTGCCTCGCCAGCTCAAACTCCAGAAAGTATGTTTTGCTATAATTGTGGGAAAGATGGGCACATGAAAAGGGAATGCCGTCCCCAAAAGACACTGACAAAGTTGCATATAGGCTACAAGGAGAGCTTGAGAACAAATCAGTGGTTAAGAGGTGCACGAAATGCTCCCAGTGAGGGCACCAAAATGCTAACTCACGTCCTTTTGTGGCGAGGTCAGTTGCCCAGACCCCACTACCGCTCTCCAGACTGGTCCAGAATAGTGGGTCCCTCCATGGAGACCACTGTAAAGGTGAATGGAGTGTCTACAAGAGCTGTATTAGACAGTGGCTCCAAGTAACAATTATGTTCCAGGATTGGTATCAGAAGCATTTGTCAGACGTACCCTTACAACCATTAGAAGGACTGCAGTATGGGGTTAAGTGAGAAGGCCTACCCTATTCGGGTATATCCGAATTTGGCTGTCTTTCCCACCTCCGTGGTGGAGTGGCCGAACAAGTAGAGACCCTAGCCTTAGTGTGTCCCCCACTGGACTGTATGATGGTGTCCTTTGTTGATTGGAACAAATGCTCATATGTTCGGAAGGCTGGCACAGTTGTGTTATGAAAAACAGGGTCAAAGACTAGTAGAGCTTTAAGAGTTCCGCTTTAATTAAGAAGGCCTATGAGGCACAGAGAGATGCTGAAAAATAGAACCAGAGGAACCGGTCGAATTGTATGGAAGAAGGATCCTGAGTCTCTGATCCTGGCGCCAAATGCCCAGTGTACCTTACAGGAGAGGTCCGTATCAGAAAGGATGTTAAGAATAAAATATTAATGTTGGATGCACCAGGCGATGGAAAATTGCCAGAGGGACTGCTGGTCAAGCCCAGTATTTTGCCCGCTAGAGCCCATGCTTATGCCAGAAGGGTAATGGTCCAAGATCATAATGTGTCTGAAAGAGACATTCGAGTAAATAGAGGTTGCATCCTGGCTAATGTGCATTGTGCAGACACTGCAGTGCTACCCAGCAGCAAGAGTTCAAGGAAGAATGACAGAGTAACGCCTGACTTGTTTGATTTCGGCTACTCCCCGCTGCCAGCTGAATGGAAAGTGAGGATCAGTGAGAAGCTTGCCCAGAGAGACCAGGTGTTTTCTTTAAAGGAATGGGATGTAGATGCGGCAAGGAGCTGAGCACAATATCCGCTGCATGACGAAGACCATTTCATGAGAGGTCTCGACGCCTGGCACCTGCTGACATAGATGATGTGAGACGGCATCTGCAAGAGATGTTAGCTGCTGGTGTAATACAAGAATCCAGAAGCCCTTATGCTTCCCCATTGTGGTAGTGAGGAAAAGAATGGAACAGTAAGGATGTGTGTGGATTATCGCACCTTAAACCGGCGGACTATCCCTGATCAGTACACAATGCCCCGCATTCAGGATGCTTTGGACTGCCTAAATGGGAGCAAGTGGTTCTCTGTGCTGGATCTCCGCAGTGGGTACCACCAGATCCCGATGGCCCCAGAGGACCGTGAGAAGACAGCCTTTATCTGTCCGCTTGGCTTCTATGAATTCATGAGGATGTCTCAAGGGATTTCAGGTGCCCCAGCCACTTTTCAACGATTGATGGAGCGTGCAGTGGGGGACATGAACTTACTAGAGTGCCTGGTATACCTAGATGATGTTATTGTGTTTGGCAGCTCACTGGAGGAACATGAGAGCAGATTATTTAAGGTATTGGACCGACTGGAGGACTTTGGCCTTAAACTGTCCATTGATAAGTGTCAATTCTTTTCAAACATCAGTAAAGTATGTGGGACACATAGTATCCACCGAGGGAATAGAGACCGACCCAAGTAAAGTTGAGGCCTTGACCACCTGGCCACAGCCCAAAAATCTAAAAGAACTGCAAAGATTCCTGGGATTCTGTGGTTATTATCGGCGTTTCATCAAGGACTATTCAAGAGTGATCCGCCCTTTACTTAACCTTACTCAAGGGTATCCCCCAACCCACAAAAAAATACCAAAAGTCAGCGTCCCTCAAGACTGAAAGAGTGTATTTTCATCCGAGTGAAGTATTTGGGGCCTGCTGGACTCCTGATTGTGAGACTGCTTTTCATGAGATCATATATCAACTTACCCATGCTCCAGTGCTGGCCTATGCCGATCCAAGAAAACCTTACGTCCTGCACACTGATGCTAGCTTGCAAGGGTTCTGTGTTGTACCAAGAGCACGAGAATGGCCTGAGACCAGTGGCCTTTGCCAGTAGAAGCCTGACCCCATCCGAAAAGAATTACCCTGTACATAAGTTAGAGTTCCTAGCTTTGAAGTGGGCTATTGTTGACCAATTCCATGAGTACTTGTATGGGGCTAAAATACTAGTAAAAACTGACAATAATCCTTTGACCTATGTGCAGACCTCAGCTAAGTTGGATGCCACTGGCCATAGGTGGCTTTCTGCATTATCTACATATGACTATGCTCTCGAATACCGAGCAGGTCTGAACCACATAGATGCTGATGCTCTCTCCCGAGGTCTGTTCCCCAGAATGATTGGGTCCGATTGGCAGAACCTGACATTTGGGCACTCTGCCGGAAGTTTGACAGGGAGGAACAAATGTCCACGGACGCAGTGGACTGCATGGTGGATTGCTTGGGACCCTCTGAGAATTGCAAACCTGCTGCTTATTGCCACTTTTCTGCAATAGACATTGGTGCACTGCCTCAGCTGGACAATGACAGTATTCGTCGGGCTCAATCCCGCGATCCCACGATCAAAGCAGCTTTAGAAGCCTCTATGCAGGAAAAGATGTGTCCAAATTACGCCCACGGATTTAGAACTGCACTATTATACAAAGAAGGTCCTAAGTTGAAACTGATCAATAAACTGTTATACAGAGAAACAGTAGACAGAGGGGACAAGTAGACAAACAACAATTAGTGCTGCCCACTGCCTTCGAGACTCAGTACTGATGTCCTTGCACAACCACATGGGGCACCTTGGTATAGACAGAACACTTGACTTGGTGAGATCCAGATTCTATTGGCCTAAGATGGGGGCTGATGTGGAGCAACACATTCGAACTTGTAGTCGCTGCTTACAGAGGAAAGCTTTGCCCCAGAGGGCTGCCCCCCTTGTTAACATCACCACCAGTGCACCCATGGAGCTGGTCTGTATTGATTTTCTGAGTTTGGAGTCAGATCAAAGAAATATCAGTAATGTGCTGGTGGTCACTGACCATTTCACGAGATATGCCCGAGCTTTCCCACCAAAGACCAGAAAGCATCCACTGTGGCCAAAGTACTTGTAGAAAACTTTTTGTTCACTATGGGGCTCCACAAAGAATCCATTCTGATCAAGGAGAGACTTTGAGAGTCGTCTGATCAAAGAGATGCTTTCTCTGTGGGGAGTGCAAAGTCCAGAACCACTCCTTACCACCCCAGGGGACCCTCAGCCTGAACGTTTCAACCGCACTTTGCTAGATATGCTAGGCACCCTGCACCCAAAGGACAAGCCTAGATGGAGCCAACAAATTAGCACCTTGGTACATGCTTATAACTGCACCAAAAGTGATGCCACTGGTTCTCCCCTACCGCTTGATGTTTGGAAGAGAAGCTCGACTACCGGTAGATGTGTGTTTTGGGGTCTCCTGATGGGGTTCAAGGTGACAACTATTTACAGTATGTGCAAAAGTTAAAGGCCCAGCTAACTCATGCGTACCAACTGGCTCAAACCATGGCTGCCAAAAGAAATCTGGCCAACAAAGAAGGTATGATAAAAGGTGAAAGCACAGGAACTCCAGGAGGGAGATCGGGTATTGCTAAGAAATCTGGGACTGCATGGCAAGCACAAGATTCCTGACAGATGGCACCATCTCCCTCATTGTAGTGGGCAAACTAGATGATCTGCCAGTGTACAAAGTAAGGCCTGAGAATAATTCAAAAGATGTAAAAACAATGCATAGAAATCATTTACTGCCCATTGGACAAATCTTAATTGAGTCTGAGCCCTAGAAGATGCCCCTCTGGACCAGTGACTAGAGCTGCTGCTAAGAAAAGATCAAGAAAGTCTGCACCTACAGAAGCAAGTTAAAGTGTTTCCTCCACAAGTCCCAGTTGAGCATGACTGTCAGTCCATATCGGAAGAAAGTGAGAGTGACTTTGAATACTATCCTTCTTACGAACTGAGTCAATTGTTTCGGGCAATCCCCTAGTCAATACTGGAGATGAAGCTGGGCCTTCTGGACTGTCCAAGCCCCCAGCTTCGTCCCTGGAGCCAATGCTCCCAGAAAGTGAAGTGCAAAGCATCAGATCAGATGAAATGGAATCATTGTGCATGGTTGAACTGTTTGAGCTTTCAGGGGAGGAAAATGATGGATTGGGTCAGACTGGTGATACACCAGAACAAGAAGAGTATTTTGAGTGCCCTGACAGTCCACTGCCAGTGTCCGAAAGCTCTCCATGCGAGCCAAATGTTGTGGACTCAGAAACTGTAACTCCTGGAGCTGAAAGTGCCCCAAGTTCTAGCCTCTCTACCCCCATGGAGACTCCCCTGACAAGTGAGGACAATGCTGAAAATGAGGCTCAGAGTGCAGAGACTGTAACAGTTCCCCCTAGAAAGACTGGTCGAGCTGTAAAGCCTGTGGTGCACCTCAGTTATGATTCCCTGGGCCGGCCAGTGGATCTGCTCTCAGTGTTGTCCATAAAGGAGTGTATGTGTCCCCGAGCTCATTGCCCAAACTGGCGTCAGTGCTAACTCCAAGTTACTTGTGTTGCCCTCTCATATGGTGCCCTTGCCCCATCCAGCCCCAAGGTAACTGATAGGAAGGGCCCCCTCTCTTCAGGTTTCATGTACAAGAGGTAATAACTTGAGTTATGGTACAATGTGTATGTAATACTGTGTAAAGAACGACGTACTGCAATGTTTCAGAAATGTGTTCTTGGTAAAATGATATATTGACTGATGATTACATGTGAGAGCCTAATGCAAATGTATATAGTTGCAGTTGAAACTTATGGAGGTACTTGCTTGACGCGGATGTCAAGCTTTCCCAGGCCAGGAAGGGTGTAACCCCCCTGCAAATGGGGGTTCCCAAAAGACTTCCAGGAGCTTGCTTGAATGCTCCAAGCCTGAATGGTGTTTGGCATTTAAGCCATTTATCAGTGAGTGTTTTTAGAACCTCTGGTACTGTCTCTTTAAGAGCTGTCTGCTTGCAGACATAATTAGTTTGTATGGGGACTGTGTGCTTCTCTGTTTGAGTACCACTCGAGCTGCTGCCAATTCACTCCATTTTGCAGTCACTAGAGTGCAAAGGAACCTATCTGAAAGATGTAACTGTTTGCCAGAAATCATTTAGAGTAATAATGAAATTACAGTTTGTCTAACCTGCTTTCTTTGCAGTCAGAACTGTGTCTGCCTAGTTCCCATTCTGGTTTTGAACTGTTGAACTGGACCAATCAGTGTGGGTAAGCTAGCTCTAAAATGGTGCCTTGGACGAATCAGAACTTGGACTCATAATCTGAACCAGCCACAAGAGGATTGTATGGGCAGTGACTCTGGGAGATGTAGTTTAGACTTCGGCACCTTTTTGGACCAAAAGCAGCAGTCTATTGTGAGTGACAGCCAATCCAGTCAAGAACTGGGAGGAACTCAAAGGAAGTGCCCGGTTTTGTCTGTTGGAGTTTCATTTAGCTCTGGCAGTGAAGGGGAAAGGAACCCTGTGCTCCTTCAGTGCACAGTTTTAGTCAAAAAACATGTGTAAGGTCCAGAGTTCCGGTCTGCAGCTTGTGTAACTGCTTGTTAAGACTGAATCCATCCTGTGAAGAGAATCAAAGGATATCTGAAGAGTAGAAACCAGGCTCACCCTGTAGAAGACTGGAGAAATTGCTGAATTGCACTCGGTCTGTCAGGAACTGAATCTGCTGTGTGTTCTCCCGGGTATTGTGAGTAATTGCGATCGGGATAGAAGCAGCCTGCCTGGTATAGTACTTTCTGTTTTACCATATAAATGTGTAAGAGGCTTGTGTACCTCAAGTGAATCCTGCTGCCATTAAAGGACTTTGCCTGTTACTGTTCACCATATAAATGTGTGAAGAGGCTTGGTTAGCTCAAGTGAATCCTGCTGCCATTAAAGGACTTTTGCCTGTTGCAGTTTGCCATATAAATGTGTGAGGAGTCTTGTGGAGCTCAAGAGTAGCCCTGCTGACATTGAAGGACCCTATCTTGTTTGGAGGTCGGAGTACTAATTCAGGGTCGCCCTGTTGAATTGCCACATTGAATCCAAATGGAATCACTGTACTGCTGACTGTTTAAACTAATTTTCTTTTCTCTGTGGGAAAGGGCCCCTACCAGCTGCCATGGTTTGGACTAGCCACTAGGGCTTGGGTACCCAGGGACAGTAACTGGTAGGGATAGGCCTGTGCACAGAGCCATAGGTAGATGAGTAAAGTGATACGCTAATTAACCTGATTTCCCCCTGTCCTTGTTATATTCCCCCTAAATAAATCCGAGCTGCTTGTTTCAGCAAAGTTATACTGCCTGAGGTATTTGTCTATGTTAAAGTATTGTACTGTGGTTGTTGCACTGTATCTTATTTTACAGGAGGTTCCAGTGCCTAAACCAGCCCTGGGGGTAAGTGTATACTGTGAAGGTAATTCTGATATATTGTGTGGGCCACTAGTGGGAAGAAAGGGGGGTTGCAGTGTCCCAGAGGGCTGTGACCAAGTAAGTTTAACTATTGCAAACCCTGACCTCTGGGTGGAGGCACCTGCCATTGGATCCAGGCCCCTCAACCTGTTAGTGGCAAATCAGGCAGGGGTAGTAGCCCCTGGGATAGCGCCATCTAGGGGTTACACTTAGCATTGGCTCCCGGTTCCTTTTGGTAAGAACTGCTTAGGGCAACTGTGATTTTCCTTTTGGTAGTAATGAACAAGTTTTATTACTCATATGCAATGTGTCTGTGATTCCTTGCATGCCCATTATTGCCAAGAACCTGAGAGTGAAGTTTAGACCTCCTGACAGTATCCTGGATAAATGTACTACAAACAATGTGTCAAATAAGGACCTCATTGAACATGAGATATTGCATTTCAGCTGGGTTATTCTGGGTAAATATATTGCAAAACTGTGTATAAAAAGGACCCTACAGTAGAACCCCACTGAAAAGGAGATGCGAGATATCACATTTCACATCTAGCATCCTGGGTAAATGCTGTATAAAACTGTGTGAAATCAAGACCCGATTGCAAATGACATATGTCTCATCTGGTCTATCTTAGGTGAATATGCAGGAAAAATGTGTGCAAGCAAGACCCAGTACAACAGCAATGCAAGCCACGAACATTCGACATTGACAAATGCTTGCTTATGTTTACATTGAACCCAGCAAACCTGAAGTCACTTTGTTTTAAAGTTCCACTATATGTAAAACAATAGTCTGCTTATTACACTGAACCACTTTTCCAGATAAAACACTATTTATTTGACTCTTTTCTCCTTTAAATCTGGTTAAGTTGTGCTATCTGTGGCTTAAAGGAGTACTACAGTCAAAATTTGCAAAAACATATGTTGTGCAGAATATTTTGATTTGTGTGTTTAGTCCTGTTATAGCCTTTCCTTTGTTTTCTGTTAGGAGTATTTTTTCTAAATTTGCCTACTAGTTTTATGGCCTCTGGGGATCTCCATGTTAGCACAGCTTATTGCTCTTCTTTGTCCTACAATGCCTCCTGTCTCATGTGGCAGTGATGCATCCAAGACCACTGATTCAGTGAGGGGAAAGTACTGCAGCAGTAATCTGAAGATAGTTGCTTGATGTTCTGGCCTCAACTGAAAAAAGCCTAATTCAGTATTTCTGTTTTCTCTATGTTTGTCTAGGTCTAGCCAGCAGGAGTAAATGTTTCGCTTTTAAAGCTTCTAATTTCATCAAACTACACCCAGCTATAAAAAGCACACAGATCACCCTAGGTCATCAATGTTATAACTAGTAAAGACTCTACCTGTTTTCTTACAGAACACCCACTTGGTTAGCCCTCCAGTGATTGCTAATCTCTAAATGTAGCCTTCAGTGCCCATTGGATAAGAAAAGTGACTTAAAAGAACAGCTATACTGCAGTATAATTGACTGTAAACCAGTACTTGCTGAATCTATAGCCCCAAACGCATCATTGTCATGTGGGACAAGAGGCATTGTAGGTAAAAGAAGAGCAATACACCATGGTAATATGAAGATCCTCAGAGGCCATAAAACTAGTAGGAGAGGCCATAAAACTTATAGGTAAATTGAGAAAAAAACTCCTAATAGCAAACAAAGGGAAAGACACATCAAGACCAAACACACAAATCAAAACACTCTGCACAACATGTTTTTGCAAAGTTTGACTGCAGTATTCCCTTTAAAGATCATACCTGCAAACTTCTGGTCCAAAACTGCTCCCAGGGGCTGTGCCAAGGGCTACAGTTGAACTCCTGCCCCATGAGCACAATCCACCCTCTAGGCTCTAGCTTTCTCTGCCTCTCAGCATGGCTTCTGTACTTTAGGCTTCACTCCATGATCTTTACATATTTGCATGCCAGCAACTCCCCTTTCTAGGCCACTGTGGCAACTGTGACTATTTTTCACTCATAGCCCACCTTTCAATTTATAACACCACTAAGTTTGGTACAATTCTGATGAAGTTCAGCACCATGTTGTTTGCCACCAGGAACTGGCTCAGATTCACCACTCCCGCCCAGACTTTACGCTCCCCAGATGGGTCCTAGCTAAAGTAAGTTTCCTCCTACAAATACCTTGGTCTCTACCTGGACAAGTATCTTGACTATTTAGGGCATATCTCCCAGGCAGTAACCAAGTTATAGGCCAGGCTAGGTGCCCTTTATAGAGTAAAGTGATGCCTCCATTAAATCATCAAAAAACAGATTGTGCAACAATCAGTTCATCGCCTTATAGACTATGGGGACATAGTCTATTCAGGTGCTACTTCCACCTCCCCTGATAAAATAAGCACTGTGTTCAATGCACTGTGTAGATTCGCCTGGGCTGTCCCCCCCCCACACACTGATGCATAATGTACAATGAGCTAGAGTGGTCCCCTCCCTCACGAGACAAATGATGCATGCTGCCCTCCTGGGTGCCAAGTATTGGTGTGGCAAACTGCCCAGATATCTGTCTGACCTCTTTTCCCTTGCAGCAAACCAGTCCTATCTGCTCAGATCCAAGGCAGGATGGCACTTCCATGTCCCACAGTACAAATGCAACCTAGGCCAAGCCTCCATCAGCTACATGCTCCCTAACACCTGGAATAACTCACAGTTAATGTCACTGCTCCTCCCTCCACATCAAGCAAGGCTCTGATCAAGTCCCACTACAAATCCCCGGCGTCATGTCCCCACTGCCAACCCCCCAGGCCTATCTAACTCACCTAGTTAATATTAACCCAGTGATGTATTTTGAATTGACTGCTGTGATTCTCTGTGGGACAGTCGTGGTTCTAACCTTTATTTTCTTTCCCTGGGGCTACTCTGTCATGTTGCTATAATTTACTGCTCCATGATATGCTGCTCACTATGTACAGTATTTGTTTCATTTGTTTTTGGAATGTGTAATGTATGTAAATGTATGAATTCTGTAAGATTCCTCACTGTCCTGTTTCTCCTCTTCACAGGTCACAACTAGAAATGAGCCCTGGGCTCTGTGTGCTTACCTGGTAAAACATGCTTAAAATAAATAAAGATATAGCATTAGAAAAAAAGTTGTGCACAAATCTACAGTTTAACTTTTCTACCATTTTGCTCTTATGTACTTCCTCTTTAATGAGCTCCATTTATAACTCTATATTTCTATGAGATAAAAACAACATATGCTCTAGGTCCTCAGACCCACTGTTTTTCTCGAGTGTATGACTTAGTGCAGATTTCTGCCGAGCAGCATGCTGCTAAACTGCTTCCTGCTTTGCTATGGGAGCCCATTCCCATTCTGCAGCGTGCTCACTCTCTCTGCCTCTCTGTTTTTCACTTTATTATTTATTGAAGCCAGTCCCTAGAATTACATCCATGGTGCTTGCTGCCTCCCAGCTAAATGTGCATGGGATCTTTTCCAGATCGGTGGTCCGTGAGCGGTGAGAGCGTGTGCTCCTTCAGGCAGCAGTCTGATTAGCGAATGCAGTAGTATTTTGCTTGATCCACTCTTCAGCGACCCAAGGGACCCACCCTGTCAGTGCAGTCTTGCTGATCTCCTGAGTCACAGCTTGACTCTAACTCTTCCAAACAGGTACACTGGTGCCATGCAGCTGCCCCTCTCTGGGAAATTAAATGAGCAACTGCTTTCCTCTTATTGCTACTGGCAAATACTAATAATTAAAATATGAAAGAGAAACCGATTCTGATGTTTCACAAACCAAGAGGCTGTCCCTACTAATTTACCACAGGACTACCACGTTGATAGCACTATCCAAGACAGATGGGTTACTACTGTAGGCTTTGGCTACTAAATCTGCTGCATATCACTTTCTGTAACTATGGTGCAAGGCAACCATAAAGAATTAATTTCTAACTATTTGCAATGTATGTGGGAAGTCTAGGCTATTGCTGCCCCACTTAGCTTGCTCCTCCGAGTGCATTATTAATATGTTCATGACTGTTTCTATTTAATTTTTTTATAGTTTTGAATTCTTACATGGCATGATCCCACTAACTGCTAGATCTGCCACCAGGTGACCCACACTGTGAGGTAGCATATTTGTTTTCTTGTAGAACAGGCATTCTGCAGCTGTTTAAACATAACCTGGCCATGGTCCTTTGCACCTGTAGTGTTGGGTGTGCTACATACCATGTAGAATGCTGTGCACATGTCTGCAGCCCTGCCCAACAGTCACATTGGATGGGAGAGGGATTTGGGTGGGGAGCAAACATGCCGCATTTTGGGAGGGCTGGGAGCTGCAGTATGGGGCAGATGCTTGTGGGGCATGTATCAGCCACAGTCAGGTGTCTGTGGGCGTAGCATGTGCCCACTCCACTAGCACTCCACACCATTGTGAATGGTGCAGAGCCTGGCCATGCCCCCTGATATCCGCCGCTCGCAGCTGCTGCAGAATACAGCAGCCAGGCTATTGACTGATGCTTCAAGAGCCAGTCATATAACGCCTGTGCTCCGTGGTCTGCACTGGCTGCCGATACAGTGGCGGATCACCTTAAAGGTTGCTTTGTTAACCTATAAGGCCCTACATGACCAGGGACCGAGTTACCTGAAAGATCTCCTTTGTCCCTACTGTCCCCTCCATCCTCTCCGATCCACCGATGAGGGATTGCTAGAGGTTCCCAGGGTACGTTTGCAAACATCTGGAGCAAGGGCATTTAGCTTTGTTGCTCCATCCCTGTGGAATTCTCTACCTCATCGGGTATGAGATTGCCTAACTGTCTAGAGTTTTAAAACTGCTTTGAAAACTTATCTTTTTGGCCTGGCATTTGTTGATTGACGCTGCTGTTTTAGTCTTTGTTATGCTGCTATTATACTGTCTTCTGTTGGAAATTATATGCTTGATTTACAATAATTTATTTTATTTTTATATATTTTATTGTACAGGTGCCTTGGTTTTAGAAAGATGCCTTTTTTATAAATAAAACTGACTTGACTTGACTTTTGACCCCCATGTGCAGGCATGCAGTGCTACCCGCAGCCAGGGGTTAGTGCACATTAGGGGCACAGTCCCCTTTTGTTCATGCTGCTAGGGTCCAGCTGGACACCCACTGCACAGCTTTGACACTTAGGGATGCCTACACATCACTTATCTGCAGTGTGTAGACATAGCGCATATACCCCATTGGGGCCTATGAATTATCCAGCGTGGGATACATGCTACAGGTGTGCATCCTGGCTGTGACCGCCTACACCTCTGAAGATGGGTGCACCATACTCCATGCATGATGCCATTGTGCTCACCTGTGAACATGCCCCCTAGGCACATTTGAGTCTGGTGGGGACAGGATGGAATATGGCAGACACAGGTGGGCATCCATTTGGATGCCCATCATGTTGGCAGACAAGATCCCCTGCTCCGATTGGAGCAGGGGATTCTGGCTACCGTTGTACCCTGGTACAGTACACCAATGCTACGGCAACAACTTTACGGTGACCGACACTACAGCGACAATAGTGCCAGGTTGCTGTAGTGTTGGTGTGGGACCCCGGCACTGCTTTCCGGGGGTATTGCACCCCCTCCCCGAAGTAACTCCAACTTGGAATTGATTATTTAAGTAGTGGAGGGCATGGGTAGCAGAGCCCCTTGCATGGGGGGTCTGGGAGGCAAAGCTCCCCGAAGTAAACATAGTCTGATATGACTCCCTTTATGCCGACCGCACATAAAGGAGTCGCTATAACGTTGGTTGACAAATAAATTGTTGATCGACTGTCATAGATCTCCCTGGTACCAACTGAGGCCCATGGACCACTGGCAGGTGCCAGCTGCCAGCCCTTGCAGCATGTCTGGAGGTCTGGAGGCTGCATTATGGGGGCAGTCACTTACCCAATTAGGCCACCATCTGCAGGATGGAGGGGTCCTGTATCGGCTATGGTATGGTGCCCCCCCCCACTGGCACTCTGTACTTTTGTGAATGGCTTGGGGGCTGACACAGCACCCAGTCACACCACCTCACCATGGCCTGACAGGGGATCTGGTGTGGAATGAGCCTGCACCCCTTCTGTGACTACTGTAGGGGTTGGCCAGAACTCCTGATGTGTGGCATGCTGTCTTTGGAGCCACATGCTGCATATATGCAGTGTATAGGCTTTGTGCATACAGCCCATTCTGTACACCTCCTTGGCATCTACCTTGTTTATCCCGTGAAGATACTTGAAAGTCAAAATCATGTCCTGCCTCTTCCTCCTCAGCTCCATTGTATACATGAAGAAGTCCACAAGGATCTCCATGTAGGACTTCTCTTGTTGCCCCAAATTAATTTTGCTGCCCTCCTCTACACTGAGTCAGTCCAATTCCAGTCATTTTTCAAGTGCAGACTCCAGAACTGTAGGCACTACTCCAAATGCAACCACTCCAGGGATCTGTTCCGAGGCAGGATCACCTCCTTCCTTCAGCAGCTGGTCCCCTTACCTATGCACCCCAGCATCCTATGTGTATTCTTCACCGCTCTGTTGCATGGCACTGTCTGCTTTAAGTTGTCTGTTATTAAGACCCCAAGATCCCTCACCTCTCTCATGTTTTCTAACACTGCTTCTTCCATTCTGTACTCTGTCTTTGGGGTTCTGACCTTTGTGTGCATAACTATATTTTTTCCATCAAATTTTATTTGCCAGAGCCATGACCATTTCTCCAGTCTCTTTAGATCTTCTATCAATGTCCTAACCCCCTCACCACAGTCCATTCTACCACAGACTTTTGTGTCATCTGCAAATACTGATGTGCCATCTGCAAATACTGCAAATACATCGTTCCTTGAATCTTTTCCTCAGAGTAACAAATAAAGATGCTGAAAAGTACTGGGTCTAAGACTGCTCCCTTGGGGACCCCACAGGTGGCTTCCCTAACTTCCAAACATTTCCCATTTAAGACTACTCTGTGTGTTCTCCCACCCAGCCGATTCCTGACCCATTCTGTAATCTTGTCCCCTGCCCCCAGGTCCGTCAATTTCTTAACCATTCTGCCATGTGGGACACATTTGAAGGCTTTGCCAGAGTTCAGATACAGCATGTCCACTGCCTGTCCTTTGTCTACCACCTTCATAACTCAGTCAAAAAAGTCAGTGAGATGTTTCTGACATGACCTCCCTATGGTGAATAAATGGGTCTCGATTCTCAAATGATTTGGAATGTTGCAAGTCCTGTGTGCGCCGCACACTCAGTGCATGGGGCCTACGGCATTCCCCGGCCAGCAATCAGGATTCTTGATCCTGTGCACCACTTGTCCCAAGTTAGATCAGCTTTTTCTGGTCTAATGTTGCCAATCTTTTTACAGAGTTTGTGTCACATATTTGGCGTAAGCCAGAGAAAAAAGGGTAAAGTGTTAGAATTGGGAGCACGGGGCACCTCTGTGTCCAGCGCAGCACAGGGTTTGATGCAGGGGTTGTGCAAGCCCTCTGTCAACCTTTAAGAATCAAGCCCATGGTGTCTTCTGTCCTGGAATCTGCTGGCATCCAGACTCAACCAT
This sequence comes from Neoceratodus forsteri, assembly GCA_016271365.2. Taxonomy (NCBI): domain Eukaryota; kingdom Metazoa; phylum Chordata; order Ceratodontiformes; family Ceratodontidae; genus Neoceratodus; species Neoceratodus forsteri. The sequence continues at coordinate 119,707,441 of JADMNL010000025.1, forward strand.
CCTCTCCTTAATAATGGCCTCAAATAACGTGCCCACTACAGACATCAGACTGACTGGTCTACTGTTTTTTGGTTCATCCCTGCTCCTGCTCCTGTGCCACGTTACCACGTCAGGTACCCACCAATTCATTGGCATCATTCCTGTTTCAATTAAACAGAGGTGAGAAAGAAGTAAGTGCCCCAGTTGGGACTTTAACCCAGGCCACCCAGAATACTGTTCCAATTGCGCTAACTAGCTGCGCCACTGAGACAACTGAAACCTGGGCTGTCCCTGAGCACATTACTCTTTCCCAAATGCACAACCCAATGGCAACACAAATATTTACTTGTAACAATCACACAAGAGTGCGGTGTGCATATTTATGGAACACATACAAATCGAGTTGTCTCAGTGGTGCAGCTGGTTAGCTCAGTACTTCTTTCTCACCTCTGTTTGTATGTGTTCCATAAATATGCATACTACACTCCTGTGTGATTGTTACAAGTAAATATTTGTGTTGTCATTTAGTTGTGCATTTGAGAAATGCAGTAGTAAAAAGAGTAAAGTCCTCGGGGACAGCTCAAGTTCCAGTTGTCTCAGTAACTCAGCTGGTTAGCTCAATCGGAATGATATTTCGGGTGGCCTGGGTTCAAGTCCCAGCTGAGGCACTTGCTTCTTTCTCACCTCTGTTTGCATGTGTTCCATAGATATGCACACCACACTCCTGTGTGACTGTTTCAATTAACAATTGAAGAAGTCTGCCAGTGGGACATCCTGGTGCAATTCTTTTAGCACTCTAGGGTGCAAATCCCATTTAAGTAGTGACCCCTTCTCATCTAACAGGAGTATCGAGCAAAATTACTCACTTACCATAGTATTTCAGCTTTACCCATATCCTCCTTTACTCACCCTTCCCACTTCTTCTGTCTAGCTATTGCCCCTGCTTGAATTTGTGCTTCTCCCTAATGTAGTGGAAGAACACTTTATTCCCTTATTCACCCTCTCCACTCTTCTCACCTCTGCATCTGACTTTGCCTTCCTTACCCTTATGCTGGTGTCTCTCATCTTGTTCTAGTACACTTCCCTGTTGTCACCTATATGGTTGGCCTTGTAAATTTGAAGGCCTTCCTTTTCTTTCTCATGGCCTCCTCCTCCTTTATGTACCAAGTTTGTTTTTTTTCACTCCTGTTTTTTTTTTTGCTACTGCCTTTATACAAAGACTTGTTGCTTAAAAAAGACGCTTTTTTAATCAGCCCCATTGATCATCCACTCATGCTGCACGCCACCCCCCCAACTTCTCCATTACCAGTTCCCTCATCTACCCAAATCTACCATTTTAAAGCCTGAAACCTTAGTTTGTGCATGCTTGCTTTCAGGCTTTAGTTTTACATCAAACCACAAGGTCAGATTATCACTGGTTCCCTGGGGTTTCCTTACTGTGACCTCTTAAATGCTGTTCCTGTTTATCAGGACAAAATCCAGAATGGCCCTCTCCCTTGTGGGCCCCTCCCCCTTTCATGCCAGGAATTCTTCCTGTAGGGCCTCTATCAGCTTCTGGTTTCTTGCACTCGCTACTGCTGGACCGCTCCAGACCATGTCTGACATGTTGAAGTGTCCAGTTAGTAGCAACTCACCTTACTTTGCTGCTCTTTTTATTACATCTTCCAACTCCCTGTATACTTCTTTTTTTTGAGATGGTGGTCTACGTGCCACTCCAACTCAGAAAATCCTCCCCCATCCATGACACCTGTACCCACAATACTTCTGTTATCAGTGCCCCCTCTATATCTTTGTCCTCTACAGCCCTGATGCCCTCCTTCATGTAGAAGGAAACTCTTTCCATTTCCTCTGTCTCTTCTCCCTCCTGGAAACTGTGCATCCTGGTATAGCTAGTTCCCAGTCATGGTGCTACGTAGCTCATACATCACAGCTACCAATTCAGTGTGTCAACACAGGGAAAGGGGTGGGGAGGGGAGTCATCGGTAATGAGGGCACTGGTATGTACAGAGGCACTGGGTATGCACAGCAGCTAATGGCGCACTCACCCTCAGTCACAAAGCATAGGAACCCCAAGCTGTGAAGAACTACTGAAAGCATTTCCTCAAAGGGTCACACAATTGCAAGCCAGAATGGATGGGAAGGGTTGTGCAGTACATAGTGCTGCTGGAAGTTGCATTTTACGGTAATGGAACTAGGGAGGAAATACACTGGACACGAAGGAATTATGGGCATACAAGCAGCAACACTGGACCACTACACCATCATGTAAGACCAGTTGTGGTGGTGGAGGGGATCAGAATTTAATGTCAACATGCAAAGGAAAAGGGCAAAATGTCTGAGGGTGAGGGGTGGGAAGACGATTTCGGCAGTAGCATCGTCACTGAGGGCGGGTGTTGGTGGGTGACCTGAACTTGCCAGACATCAGCTGAGAGGTTCCAGCTGCCAGGAGCACCACAAATCAGGCCTTGCTGGACACAGACCAGGACTGTGTGCAGGTGCAGGTAGTTAGAGAACCCACCAGGCAGGCTGCCATCCTCGACGTGGTGCTCAACAACTCAGAGATGGTACAGGTGGTGTGGGTAGGGGAAACAATAGGGAACAGCGACCGTAACTCTATCTGGTTTGAGCTAGCCCTGGGGACCAGCAAACCTCCATCAAAAGCTGAGGTCATCAATTTTAGAAGGGCAGACTTCAACAGGATGAGGGAGTTGATTCAAGACAAGTTAGTCTGGGTAGACAACATAGGAGGGGTAGAGGAGAGATAGGTGGCAATAAAGGGGGCCAGTCTCGAGGCACCAAAGATATGCCTGAAGACAGTACCCAAGAGAAACAGGTACAAGTGACCCATGTGGTTCTCAGAAAGGGTCAGAGTAGCAAAGAGGGACAAAAGAAAAGGCCTTTATAAAGCACAAAGAAAAGCTAGGGAGGAAGAACGGGGAGAAAAGCAACTGAGAACTAGGAAAGCTGAGAGGGCTAAAGCAGACACTGAGCTGCATATTGCTGAAAGGGTTAAGAGTGGAGAAAAGAAATTCTTCAAGTATATTAGGGAAAAATGAAAAAAGGGGGGGAATTATTAGGCTATCGAAGGGAGGTATGGTAAGAGAGAAGGAAGGGCAAAAGACAGCCATCCTAAATGACTTCTTCTGCTGTACCTTCACCAGGGAAGACAGCAAGCCCTTACCAGACAGTGGCATCAAGGCTCCACTAAAGGGGTCCTGGAGATGAGGCAGCCAGTATTTACCAGTGAAAGGGTCTGGAAAGGGTTAGTAACCCTTAAAATAGATAAGGCCCAGCGACCAGGCAAGATGTATTTGAGAATGCTCAGAGAGCTGGCAGAAGAAATAGCTGAACCCCTGGTAAGGCTATTCAGTAGCTTGCTACAGTCAGAGATAGTTCTGATGGACTGGAGGGTAGGTGGTGGATGTGGTTCCACTCCACAAGGGGGAGACAGGGAGCAGGGAGCAGGCAGGAACTACAGACCTGTCAGTCTTACCTCGGTTGGTGGGAAACTGATGGAGTCACTAATCAAGAAGGACCTTGTGGACTACTTGGAGAGTGATGGCCTCCAGGATAGAAAACAACATGGGTTCATGGAAGGGAGATCTTATCAGATGAACCTAATAGTTTTCTTTGACTAAGTAAAGAGGACACTGGACACTGGATGAGGGCCATGGCATGGATCTGCTCTATTTTGATTTCAGCAATGCGTTTGACTCGGTGCCTCACAGTCAATTGCTGAAAAAGATGGAGGATCTGGGGGCAGCAAGAGACATAGTAAGATGGGTAGGAAACTGGTTGAGAGGGAGGCAGCAAACGGTCATGGTAAATGGGGTCAAATTGGAAGAGAAAGAGGTCACAAGTGGGGTGCCACAGGGATCTGTTCTGGGCCCAGTCATCTTCAATATGTTTATCAGTTTCATTAAAGAAGGAATCCAGGGCAGGTTGTGTCTTGTCACAAATGACACAGAGCTCTGTAGGACAGTGGACAGTAATGATGGCATTAGGGAGATGCAGAGTGACCTGCATAGACTGGAGCAGTCCAGCAGTTGAAATTCAGTGCCGAAAAGTGCAAAGTGATGAACATAGGGAGCAGAAATCCCAGGACAGAGTACTTGATGGGAGGGTTAAGTTGAGCTCTACGACTGAGGAAAGGAACCTAGGAGTCATTATTAGCGACACAGTCAAACAATCAAGTCAATGCAATAAGGCCATTGGTAAGGCAAATAGGATATTGGGATGTATTGGGAGAGGTATAGACAGTGCAGGGAAAGAGGCAATATTACCTCTTTATAGGTCAATGGTAAGGCTGCACCTGGAATACTGTACCCAGTTCTGGAGTCCTCAAATCAGGAAGGATAAGGACAGGCTAGAGTTGGTGCAGTAAAGTGTGACCGGGATGGTGTCTAGGATGATACAGGGCCGGCATAGCAGATCTTGCGAGGACAGGTTCAAGGCACTAAACAGGTACTCACTTGAGAACAGAAGGGAGAGGGGTGATGTGGTAAAGACCTTCAAAGTCTTGAACGGAATGAATAAGGTGAACTGCAAGGAGTCATTTAGCATACGCACAAATTCGAGATCACAAAAGCACGAGTGGAAACTGAAAGGAGGAAGGTTTAAGAGGGATATGAAGAAGTATTACTTCACCGAGGCAGTGGAGATACCTTGGAACAGTTTGCCAGTTAAGGTGGTCGGAGCCCAAACCATAAATGGTTTCAAGCATGGTTGAGACAGAGTAGTAGCAAGGTGGAGATCAGGGGAAAGGATGGAGAGGGCTAGTGCCCTGGATGACAGTCATGTCCCACAGACAGATAGGAAACCATGGGCAGACTGGATAGACCATTGGTCTTTTTCTGCTGACGTTATCTATGTTTGTATGATTCTTGCAAGAAGTGTACAGGTTTAAATATGTTAGAAAAGTCTTGCTCGTTGAGACATCTTCAAACATAAGACAAAACAGCAAGAATCAAGGATTTGGGATTCAACACAAAATTAGCAAGAGCAATAGAACTGAGTCGACAATGTTGCAATGTCCATCATTTTGATTGGCAACCTAGTTTCATAATTTTTTTAATTTTTTTATAATGATACTCTTTTTACCTCCTCTCTGCGGAATGAGCTGACAGGTTATCTGGCCACCGGCACCCACACCCCCAGACCCGGTCTGGTCAGCAACTCACTCTCCTCCACTTAGGCTGGCATGCAGAGTCTCCCCCCTGCCATTCGGATCTGGATCCTGATATCTGGAAAGGCACACCTCTCATGTCCAGGGGCGCAGCGCATGGCCATCAGCCGTCATGACCGTCCAACAATTTTCCACCTGTATTTTCCTCCCCTGAAGCGGGTCATGCAATGGCATCAGGGCACTATGTGTCAACGCCAGCTGCACTCCAACCCTCAGCTGTACGCCACCGTCTGCAGTGCCACTGGTTTTCACCAGTTACCGCTGCAGAGCGACGTAGACCCCCTTACTCACCCCAGAGGGAGAAGAGCTGTCACAGGACGCTCAATCCTCCCTCTCCCCTGCTGACCCCCTGCAGACCCAAGTCCATTCCCGAACCCGGGTCGCAAGTGTGGTGCGAGGTGTGGCATCCAGCTTCTCAACCCTCAGCGCCATCGGGCTGGCTAACCTAGTTTCATCTTTAATCTTTGCTCCTCCAATTCCTAATCTGATTTTTCCACCCTGTGAATATTTGATTATTACAATTTTGTTTACTGGGATAAAGCATGTCATCAGCAATGGTGTCGCAGTGACAGCAACACATTCAGTTGCAGTATTCAAACACTATCATAGTAACGTAGTATTGTAGTGATGTACAATAAGGTACTTAGAGTCCATCTTGTCTGCACCTCCTGCTGCACAGCAGGAGCTATACTTAACTAGAGTAGAGACATTCATCCAAACTTATCAACATGAGGGCCTCATGTTATGTAACCATCAGCGCCATTTTCCCTCAAAAACCCAGTGTCTAGTCTTGTATTGAAAGGCTGACTAGTGGTAACTTGCACATCCTCATCAGGTAGTCTTCTTTATGCTGATCGCCCTCTGTGTGAAGTACTGCTTTCTAATTTCTTGACAGGGCCTTGTGGAAGGGAGCTATTACTGTACATGAAAACACATTTTTAAAAGTGAGAAATCCTAAGATGGCAACATTTTATTATATATTAATATGTTCTACAGAGCCACTCATTGCAATATGAGAGTGGTTTCCCCCCACGCATTCTGCCTGAGAGAGAAAACAGTGAAGCAAAGCTGAGCTGTTCTGATTTAATCAGAATGCAAGTGAAACCAATCTTATACCACAACGAGTGGCCACGGGGGACATACTGATATATTATAGATCGAGCCATCAATGTTATTTTTTTTAAATTGGCCTGGAATGTGCCAGCTTCCAGGGCATCTGTGCATGAGATGCCCCTGACAGAATAAGAGTGTCTCACATGCAGGGGAAAGGAGCACTCTGGTCGAGAACGCTCTCCCTCGATCTATATTTCCCTAAGGTCCACAAGGACAACAAGCATTTGTCAATGGCGAATGTTTGCTTGCTGGCATTGGCATTGGTAGTGTAGGAGTTACAGAGCTGCATAATAGGAATGGCAGTGAAGTATTGAACTGAAGCCAACCCCACCACCACCCTGCAGAGACTGACAGGCATTAGGGTGTGCCTTTGGGTCGTCAGGCATAACGGCCACACCATTTCACCACACCCTACCCTGCAGACACTGACAAGTGTCACAGTGTGCCTTGGGATCTTTGGCCCTTATGCTTACCTCATTCCATCAGGAAATACGATGAGATGGGTGCTGTATAGGAGAATAGGGTGAATTTTGGGTCCGAAGAGTCCAAGGCACACCTCGATGCCTCTCACTGGCTGCAGGGAGTGGAATGGTATGAGCATTACAGGCGAGAATTCCAAGTCACACCCCTGATGCCTGTCAATCTCTACAGGCTAGGGTGTTATGGTCGGAAACCCTAACGCCTCAGGAGTTCATTGGCATTTTCACTCCAAATTTTCAACATGGGCAATATCAGTTTGTTAGCGGAAAGCTGATTTTGCTCAGCGACTACGCCATTTGGCACCACAGGTGTGAAAACACATTTCAAACAGGATGTAAAAAATGACAGCTGTACTGTTCATGGGGAGGTGCAAAAAATGGCAATGTTGAAAATCTACAGTGAAAATATAAAAAAAAAAAATGGTGAAGTCACAAGCGTGCGTAGAAACTGCGCAACACACAGCCATAATGCAATTAGTTTGGGGATTTTTTACAGAAGATTCTCAACACAGGGATTTTGTAACCTCCGCTCATGAACAGTGTCACTGTTATTTTTTTAATATATCCCAAACAGTGATTTCCCACAGCGACCACGCATTTCTGTGCTGGAAGTGCGAAAGCACATTTCTGCTACGGTGTGAAAAATGACAGCTATACTCTTCATAAGGAAGTGTGGAAAAATGGCAGTGGTGAAAATCTGGACTGAAAATATTAGAAATGCATGAACTTACAAGGGTGCGTAGAAACTGCGCAATGGTCGCTCGTAACACAGTCATTTTATGGACTTTTTTCACCAGATTTTTAACATGGCCATTTTATCCCCTCTGCTCATGAAGAGTGTCACTGTGATTTTCTTAATCTGTCCCAAACATTGATTTCGCACACCAACTGCGCCATTGTGCGCTACATGCGCGAAAACACATTTTGGGTGAGATGTGAAAAATGACAGCTGTACTGCTCATAAGGAGGTATGGTAAAATGGCAATGTTGAAAATCTGGAATGAAAATATTGAAAATTTGCGAACTTACGAGCGCATAGGGACAGTGCAATGCATGTCAGAAAACAGTCATTCTGGGAATTATTTCACCAAATTTTCAATATAGGGTTTTTGGGGGCCTACCTCATGAACTGTGACACTGTCATTTCATAAACTGGTCCCAAAAGGTGGTTCCACACAGTGACCATGAAATCACCTTTCGGGGCCGATTAACAAAATGACAGTGACAGAATTCATGAGGTGGGGTCCCAAAAACTCCATGTTGAAAATGTAGTGAAAAAATTTCCAAAATTGCCTGAGATATGCATCAAAGTTGAAAAAACCCTATTTATTCCATTATACCGCTTACCGGCATTTCCTCAGTTCGCGGTCGGCTTTGAAGAGTGCAGACGTGTTCCTGGTCCACCAAGATTGTCGCACTGGACTCTGGAGGTACGTATGGGGTGAGGTGGGGGTGTGGGGAGGCAGAGTGCACAGAGGGTGGGCATGGATGGGGGAAGGGGGGTCAGGACAGTGAGGGAACGTATTTTCTTGCAGGTTATTTTTTTTCATAGACGACGTGGGACTTGTGCCACGCTGGGGTGGGCTCCCAGTGTGGCAGCTGGAAGGCTGTTTGGGAGGGCAGTGGAGCCGACGGGGGATTAGACACCCCTGTTGGCCTTACGGACCAGCGTGGCACCTGGAACTCTGTTGGGGGGGAGCACAGCAGAGCCGACGGGGATTGGTCACCCCCGTCGGCCATACAGTATGTGCATGGTGGGGGAGCACATGAGCACGCAATATGCGTGTGTGTGTTGGGGGAGCACATGAGCATGCAATATGCAAATCAGCACTATCTTATCGCTGCTCATTGAATCGCTGCTCTCCCTTTCAACTGTACAGCACTGCATTTTCAACTGCTGTCATAGACAGCTGCAGCATTCATTGGTGAACTGTGGCCAAGCCTGCAAACACACTGACTGAATTGGAAGACAGGGTGCCACACCTACAAAAACTTGGATGATGGCACTATGTTTCTTGCACATGTGTGTGCATGCAAACATAAAAATAACTCCCCTGGATGTCCAGTAGTCTCAGGCATAGGATTGCACAGTGAAAATTTGTAGATTTTTTCCTACTGCCTTTTGTGATCTCACTAGGGTCCTACTGTATGTCTTAGATTTTAAGGACATTCTCAACAAGATGGACAAAGTTGGTGATTTGAATACTCTTTGTTGGGCCAACAAGAGATTTACAGAGTTTACGCTTTCAAGCTACATAGAGCCCTTCATAAGAAAAATTACAGACTATAAAAGAACTGGTAAATAAACTTTCATACATGGGTGTGACAGTTTTGTTGATAAGGAAGAAAAATAATTGGATATTATGCAGAGACAAAATAACAGTCTTTGAAATCATAGTAGGGTATAAATCAAATTGTCTCCTTGGATAGAATGTGATGGAAAAAGGCCTATAAATTGTCAAATGCTAATGTGCCTCCTTGGAAGCAGCCTGTGTGTGTGTGTGTTCAGAAGTACTTATGTATGCATATATCTACACTGCATAAGAACACATATATATATCCACAGAGAACACAGCAGAGACAAAGTATGATCAAACATATAAATAGAACCTCGTTAATGTAAGAATGCGCACTAAAAATTTAAATCAAATGTAAGACATAAAATATATATAAATAGAGAATAATGCCTGTGCAGGTGTGTGCTATGAGGATTTTTCACCCACTGAGGATGTGTGAAAAATCCTCATAAAATAAACTTTGCACAGGCATTATTTTTTATAACAACTGGTGCTAGGTTTCAGAGATGAAAATTGTAAACTATATTTGTGCGAGGAAGCATATCCATCAGTGGCCACTGTACTCGCACAAATACAGTCTGCTTTCTTTCGCGCTTCAGTGAAGTGAGAGCACGAGGAGAAAAATGCCATCGTAACCTGCTATTGAGTTATTATGGAATTCAGCAGGTTATTACAGCGGTTTATCAAGACTGGATGTCCAGTCATTATGGGGGTCACCAGTTATTACAAAATAATAACATGCACAGGAAATGCCATGTACTGTCCCTGAGGCAAGAGAAAGGCAGTTAGTTTAACAGGCAACATACTGTAGGTAAGAAGCATGTAATTGACTTACATACAGCTTCAGTTACATTCAGCTGGTCTGTTGTCTTGTTAGGCAGTCCTTTACTATTAATGCAGAAAATAATAGCAGGAACCATCAGCAGAGTCTGATGAATCTGTTAAGTGCCAATTAGCATGTCAGTGTGCTTTATAACTTAAACATTAGGAGCACAAGCAGGCCAGTATAGGGATTTATGGCTCAGTATTAGCAGTCTCGCTTCTATGATATCATCATGTCCCAAGTTGGCGCCATCTTAAGGCTAGATCACAGCACAGCTTTGCTGAAAATCAGGAAAAGTGTTTACAAACTTTAAACATAATGAAACCACTGAAAATACCACCAATGAAGGTAAAAAGCACTATAATGTATGGTAGAATGTTGTTAACCCACAAAAATAATCATTTCCTAGTGTTGTTAACCCATCGATGTGACATTTCATCCTTGTTAACCCATCGATGGTACGTCACATCGATGGGTTAACAACTGGGAACAGTCTGCGCATGTGCGCACATATTTTCCCTCAGGAACCGACGGATGCACGCAGTGGTGATGGAATGACCGAATGGCTGTGGCAGTGACTTATTTAAAAAGTAAGGAGCCCTTTTCAATCTTTCTTGGGACCATACACTATAAAAAGCAATGTATGGTCCCTCCATCTGCAACCGGTTACTATTAACCATCTCAAGGTTGCCATGGTGACTTAAACCTCTTGAGCTTCTAAACATTCACTTGATTATCTAGCACACTACAGTCTCGGAATTTTAACACAGTGGCCTGCCAAAAAATGTGTTTAAGTGTCCTTTAAAAGACAGTGTCCTTTGTCAATTGCCCCTTATCTATTTAGGTTAGCAAGTGCACCCCACATCAGTGCATGAACCCTCCCTGAACATAGAATTTAATGCAAATGAAATATTTTAAAGTTCCAAAAACAATATGTCCTTTAAAGCCACTTGTAATTTTTTCTAATTTAGCCTACTTTTACCCACTCTTCAGCATAATCTGCTTACATTAATAAATTTTATAATATGGGGTAGGAGCACTGAGAGACGTTATTGGTACAGGGGGAACACCTGACCATTAGTTAATTCACCATAAATGCACAGCAAGTTGTGATCAGTCCCTGTGAACAGATCAGGGAGTGCGCCGGCTCTTGTTATTCTAGTGGGAAATCAGTTTCAGAGGTGGCCATTGTTTTTCTCGCTAAGCAAGCGATCGCCCTGTAGCAGTACATTTTCTTAACACTCCTACCCCATGTTATGAGTACTGATAGTCATCCCATGTTGCAGTTTCTGCAAGTGTGTAGCAACAACACCTATAACAGCTGAAAATCTCTGCACTGCGAGCCGCACACAGGGGAGAGAGAGAGATACTGTATGAATCTGGAGTCTGGTTTCCGGTGATGTCGTATCTCCTCTGCTCTCCTGTCATGTGTGAACTGCTTTCAGATGCTGGTAGTGGCAGTTGGTAAGTGTTTTCAATAGCTTGTTTTCTACTCAGTCATCACTGCTATACCTATACTGTAGGTGTTATATCAATAACGTTTTTATCTTACATGTTTTAGACGTGCATTTTAATTACAGTATGACAATAAAGCACAGTTTATGGTTCACCTACAATCACACAGATTAACATGGATCAAAATTCACGTGTATTCATACTTGCATATGGTAACTTTGGAAGATAATAGCTATTATGAAATGGATACCTTTTGGTCAAAATCCTCCATTCTTCCTGGCCAAGATTGCATTCAGGTGGGAGTATTATATCTCTGTACATAATCTCAGTTTGAGAGTAATATCAAGTGGGATATATGATGGTGATGAAATAAATGTTTGTACAGAGAGTGTCCCTATCGTCTGTCATCACAGGCGCACTGTGCTGTACAGTGGAAATACTTTGTGTGGGGGAAGGATACTTCCTAAATTCCATAGGTTTTCATCATTCAATATGACTTTCCTGGCATTTTTTTTAGTGTGGTAACCCCATGTTATAAGCACAATAACCCACTCCAGGGTGTGTGGTTATTGGGGATTAATCAACACCCCAGGTGCATTGTGAGGCATGAGGCCGAGTGCCCTCAAAGCACCTGGGGTGTTAATTAATCCCCAATAATCGCACACCCTGTCATGGGTTACTGCTTACTTACCCCACTGATTGCTTAATATGTTCAGGAATTAATGCTGGTTGCTGCAGTGTTCCAAATGAACAGTCATATATAATTTATTTATTTATTTTTATTTATTTTAGTCTTTGGTAACCAGGTAAGGCCCACTAGGCACAAGTGCCTGTTTTCAGGGGTGACCTGGGAGCACTGGGTGGTTAAGTGATTTGCTTAGAGTCACACAGTATGCAAGTGGAGGTTCTGAGAATCAAACCCAGGTCTGGTCTGCTGGATGTACCAAGCTCATTCACAGTTCATTACTTTAACCTCTAGGCTATACTGCCAATAATTTGTTTGCTATAAACTTCAATTACACTATAATAACTGGTGACCCTATTTAATAACTGGATTACGAGTACTGTCAAATGCCATAATAACCTGAAATCGGGTTATTACGGCATTCTCATCATTTAATACACCTGCACAAAGCCGTGCAATGCTGTGCAAAGCCGCACTAAGTCACACTAAGCAGCGCAAAGCCATGCAAACCCGCACAAAAAAATAGTAATTATAAAAAATGAAAGATAGGCAAGTGAGTTTTTATGGATTTTGTTTACAAACCCTTGGTGTGGGATGACTGTATAAACCTCTCAAGCTTTGCTCTTGAGGTTTATGGGTCATAACACACCTCGGGCGTGTAAAAAAATCCATAACACACACTTGCCTATCCATTATTTTCTATATAGTGCAGTTTAGGGTGTCACACTTGGGGTGCAGCATCTCCTGCTGACTGCCTCCCAGTGCTGATGCCCACAGTGTAACATCCATTAGCTTTGGGCGGCCCTTCAGCTCAAGGACTGTAGTAGAGGACAGCGAGGGTGAAGCTTAGAAATACAGTACTCAAGTCCTGCCCCCCAGACAGTCCCTACCTTCCAACTGGAGGAAGGGGACCAGGTAGCAGCAGAAGGCAAGAGCCCTCAATCACTCATCAGTGTCTACCACAGTAGATCCTGAATAGTTAATTTCAGACCTGCCTCTGAGCTGCACTATAGCAAAGAAGCCATTCATAGCTGATTGTTTTTGTGACTCGAGCAGCTGTTCAAAAGTTGAGTTAAACAGCAAAATATGTTGAGTACATCTTATCTCTCCTTATAGCTGTCATCCCCTAAGCAGGTTCTCATCTTTACAGTCCTGCACTGGACCCTCTTGATCTCTTTAATGTTCTTCCCGTACCGCGGTGACCAGAGCTGGATGCAGTGCTTCAGGTGTGATCTAACCAAAGCCCACGCTCTCACTCTCTCACTCACACACTCACATGCTCTCACTGGGCAGACAGGCTGTGGGAGACACCACACCCCTTTGCACACAGTCAGACACTCTCCTTCTCCCAACTGATGCAAGCTTCCCTGACTGGATGACTCCCAAATTACAGGTGACAGCTTCATGTAGTCAGTGAGACCAGCATTTATAAAAAAATAAAACATGGTCATGCAGGTGGGTGTAATTCATAATTTTATATGCACCTTGATGTGTGATGCTGTTATAAATTCCCCAAGCTTCACTCTCGGGGTTAATGTAGCATCACACACCTTGGGTGTGTATAAAATTCTGGTTACACCCACCACCCAAGTATTATTCGCTAATTACAGTTGAATGTAATTGTAGTAGTAACTGATTACTTCAGAGAAAATGCAATATTGGACAATTATAATACTACAGTTTGCTTTACCAAGTACTTAAATGTGTTGCTGTAACTTTTTTTCCCTATTACTTCAACTTCTGAGACTCCCTACCTGCAACATAGGCATTAATTATACAGCTTGCATGAGCTATGCTTAGTCTCAAAAGGCAGCAACCTGGTGCTCAGCAAAATTGAGCTATTAATAGCTTTGATAACAAGGAGAACTAATTAACTATCCCACAGCTGATCCGCCATCATGACATCAGCCACAGGGGACTCTGGGATGTACCCTAAGGGGCAGTCTATCTGGAATGTCGAGGGGGTGGGCAGGATCAAACAGATAAAAATGAATTGCTCAGCAACCACATGAAGTAGAAAGTTGGTTTTGCACTTAATGTGCTGATCAGGGACAGGCTCGCACTAACGTGCAGGACTTTCAGTCATGGGCTTTCCCATTTAGCATAAGATAAATGCCCTTTTTTTTTTTGCATAATTATTTTTATTGAGTTTTAACATACTTTATAACACATACACTTAAAAAAATAAAAGAAACCAAACCACCAAACAAATTCATGCAAACTATTTACAAACAGGTCCATCATTTCCATAGTGATCTATAGCAGTCCATCTGGGAAAGAAAAGCTCATCAATTATAAGTTAATCATTGCTTTCCCCCCATTTGTCTATGATAAAAGTCCTATAATACACTGCTATAACTTAAATGCCCTTTCTTAATAAAACAATCCCCTATTTTTTACTTCCATGCCCTAAGTCATAAACCATCTGATTTTCTTTATTCACTTTTGAGAGACACATACTGCCTCCTCCTTTAGACTGGATTTTTTTTTACCTTAGTTTTGGAAGTAAAATACTTCAAAATGGAGATGGAGTTTATTTATTTTTATTTTTCTTTACTGGGAAAGTGCACTAGGCAAGGAACTGCCTATTTTCAGGCATGATCTGGGGGGCTACAAAGGCCGCAAATGAAATCAAAACATAAGTAACAGGGTGAATTACATAACACTGTACCAACAGGAAAGGTGCGATACATATCACAAATTTCAGAAAATAGTACAGGAACTAGAGAAATCACAATACAGGCGAAATCCTTGGATAAAATACAGAATAATGCAGTGCAGCGCATTAAATTTGGACACGTACAGGGTTACACTTAGGTGTTTTTTTTTTTATTTTATTGCTCCTTTTATGATGTACTGCACAAGCTATAACACGTTATTAAAACAAGGTACACAAAATGTAACCAGACTGTAACTGCACTGTACTTGCTATGTAGTTGCATACAATATGTAACTACAGTGTAATTACCCTGTTGCATGTAATTAATGATTAGTTACATTGACACAGACACTTAAAGTGCAACCATGTACAGGATAATATGAATCAAAGGGTGCAAATACTTGTTGACACTGAAATGTATAACAGAAGCGTGACTGTAATCCGTAAAGAAGAAACTCACTGGGAAGGTGGCAGAGGATACATACTAACTGAACTGATTCCACAATAAAAATATCCAGGCAAGCTGTTTGTCAGCCTAGTGCCAATATGACATGGAACAAGCATATTCCATGTTAAAGCAACAGTGTAATGAAAAATGTGTTTACAAAAAGCTAGGTTTAGCTACAGCACACTTGATAACATTACCAGCATACCTGTCAAATCTACTTTTCTAAATACCGTCTATGAGTTTTTTATAATTAATTTATATATTTATTATTTATTTCAAACATTTCACTAGAAAAGATACTGAGCTGATAACGTCTCGTTTTCAGGTGCATCCTGGGGGTGAGGGGTAAGGGAGATAGTTCAAGAGGGAAAAAAAACATAAGCCTTGCCAGGTCTGAAAGCTATTTCTAAGCCAAATGTGGCAGACATCTTTTTTCTTGAGAAATAAATAAATTAAAACATTTATAAAATACTCAGATTTTGGTGGAACTAGAAAATAATACCACCAAATAGAACTGGAAGATTTGTGAAATGTTTTATAAGGAAAAAAGGTCGAGTAAAGTTTTTGTCAAATTTCATTGCACTGTTGCTTTAACAACACAAAGTGTGGAAGCTGGCTCTTTGTTTTTTTATCACCCTCTCTTTCACTCTAATTTTATTTCCGTTAGCTGGGGGGGGGGGGGAGGCGTATGTTCTGCCATGCTTGGGGTCCAAAACCACACTGGAGCAACTCTCTTAGGAGCTGGTAGCATAGCCTAGAGGTTAGAATAACAAGTTATGAATGAGTCTGGAACATCCAGCAGACCTGTGTCTGAGTCCCACAACTTCCACTTGCATACTGTGTGACCCTAACAAATCACTTAACCTTCTGGGTCACCCCTGAAAACAGACATTATGCCTAGTTGGCCTTACCCAGTTACCAAAGAATGTATTCCTTAATGCTTATTTGTGTGAGTGTGGATCAGAATCCATTAAGAAAATGAACAAAAAACTCAGTGATTCATTATTAGACTAAGAATCCACTGATTGGGGACCTAAACTGGAGACATTAGTAACTAATACTCCAAAAGAGATTTTCAATTCAGCCATCCCAGCCTGGAAACATGTAATACAGCTTCAGTATCAATTTCAGATTTCTCTTTTGTTTTTTGTAGTGAGATACTGTAAGCCACTAGCACCCCTCTGTGGAAAGTGTGATCCACTACAGTAATCTGCACTGTTCTTCATTTCTGTTCTGAAAAGCTGTAACTGAAACTCTTCACTTCCTAACCAGCCAGTGCAGATGAAATGACCAATCTGGATTACACCCATATCTGGATGTGGCTGCAGTGTTGATCATTTTCTAGAAAACAATTCAAGTTACACAGTAACCTAGTAATTTAAGGTCAAAAAGGACACAAGGTCCTTCAAGTCCACCCCCCTGCTTCATGAGCAAGGACCACAATTATGTCATTTAAAAATGTATAATTTTTATACAGCTTTCCCCACCACTGTACTACCAAAGGTACCCTGTGATTCCCTTGGGAAGAAGGATTTTTCCAGGCTTAATTCAAAGGCCTGTACTGTCTACATGTCCACTGTCTCCACTGATAGGCTGTTCCATAGATTTACCACCATCCAGGAATAGATGTGCCTCCTAATGTTACCCCGAATTTGCCACTATGGAGCTTCAGGGTGTGTTTCCGTGTCCTGCTGGAGGACACCAGATCAAACATTTCCATCTGCTGGACTTTTTTTATATTTCTGAATTTTTGGCTAGGAAAGGCACACTGAGCCCCAGTTCATTGCCAGGTGTGATCCCAGGAGTACAGAGAGGGTAAATGACTTGTTCAGGGTCACACACTATGCAAGTAACAGTTGTAGGCTTCAAACCCTGATCTGCTGGGTGTCCAGGATCACAGCTTGGAACTATAACTTCTACTCTATACTGTCTCCGTTGTCATCCCTGAACTTGGTGATAGACATCAGTATGTGGAAGACTGAGCTCATGTACCCCCTCACCCTTCTTTTCTCCGGGGTAAAAATGCTAACATTCTCCAGTTTCTCCTCCTAGCTTTTATCCCCCACATCCCTTATCACTTTGATGGCCCTGTAGTGTATCCTCTCTACCACCTCAATTGGGGAGCCCAGAACTGCATTCAGTACTCCCGTTGGGGTCTGACCATGATCTTATAAAGCTGTAGGATTATTTCCCCTGCTCTGCTGGTCACCTCCTCTTTTAATGCTTCCCAGCATCTGGCCAGCCTTCCTGACAGCAGTTGCACACTGCTTCTCATGCTTTAGCCCTATGTCTATTATGACCCCCAGATCCATTTCCTTCTCCACTGCAGCAAGAGGAGTCCCATGCAGTGTTTAGGTCCCACCTCAGTTTCTCCTCCCCAGGTTTAGAACCTTGCCTTTGGCTCCATTGAATCTAAGAATCCAGGAGTCCAACCAGTGCCCCGACTTGTTCTGGTCCTCCTGAAGTTTGACCTCATCCCCAAGGGAGTCCACCATCATTGCCAGCTTCTTGTCATCAGCAAACTAAAGCACTCTGCTGACTGACTTCAGTTTCCAAATAGTTGATGAAAATGTTGAAAAGCAGGGGCCACAGCACTGACTCCTGAGGAATGCCACTGATTATACTGGAAGAGATCCCTGTTAGCCAATCAGGATGCAGGGTTACTGTCTGGTTATTCTGCAATAACTGGACAGTAGACTGAATAATGGTACAGTGACTCTGCATTCTGATTGGCTGATGCATGTGTACTTAACCAATCAGAAAGCAAGTCCAGTTTACCCTCCCACTTCAACACACAGCAGCCAATTACAGATGTCTAGGAATGTTACACCGCTTCTGTGAGAAACAGTTCCTGCTTTTTTGTTTCTCACACACATGCTGTAAAAACGAGAATGTAGCAGCTTAAATTTTATTTCCATTTTTCTAGTTATAATAGCAATAATACCAATTGTGGTCTGGGTTTTCTTGGTAATAACTGGACCAGGGGTTAATAAATACCTTGGCATTTGGCCTCTGTGTCTATTACCCCTCATCCACTTAGCATACTGTAAACCCAAATCACTATGGTATTATCGCTATAGTAACAGCTCTCCACTCAGAGTGCACACCAGCCACAATCCTCTGCTTACTGCCCCCAAGTCAGTTAATCCACCATGTGTATGCATTATGTATACTACTCTGGTCTACTTTGAATAAAAGTTTATTTATTTATTTTTATTTCTTATTTTTTTTATTTAATTATTTGGTAACTGGGTAAGGCCCACTGTGCACAAGACCCATTTCCAGAGGTGATCCAGGAGCATAGGAGAGGTTAAGGGACTTGTGCAGGGTCACACAGTATGCACATAGAGGTTGTAGAAATCAAATCTAGGTCTGCTGGATGTACCTAGCGTGTTTAGAGCTCATTGCTCTAACCTCTAAGCAACAGTGCTAGTCCTGCATCCATCATGCAATTTATCATTTGATCATGTGTATTATGTTTATCACAAAATGTGTGGATTGTTAACTGTAACTAAGGAAGACGCAGTTTAGACTGGAAAGGTCTAGTTTTTTTTTAGAAAGGTACAACCAGCAACATTAGGGTAGGAAACCAGGGGAAACATTAGGATAAAACCAAGGAAAATAAATTACTTCCAACTAAGTTTAAACATAGGCCAGCATATGTGTATAGAACAAGGCTACTAGGTACAAATCCCAAACATCCATGGCTCCCTTTTAGGGTAGTGCATATTAGGGATTTAGGAATCAGTTGTTAGGTAAAAAAAATCATAATGCCCTACTTAGGGTAGTAAAACATATAAGAGCCACTTATTAAGCAAAAATTCGGAATATCCATAACTACCTACAGTATTTAGGGCACTAGGGAGTTGATAGGTACACTAGTGGTTAATGTAGTAGAACAAGCTGTTTAAACATGTCACTAATAGCAGGTGGCATAACACCCTATGTAGGAGAAGGGGAACTGGCAAATAAGTAAGGGGCATTGAGGGGTCTGTGGAGGTAAAGGGACTGTAGAGAAGTATATACACTCAACTAAGGGGACTACATGAAATGGAAGGTGAGTACAACAGGGAGATAGTCAGCTGCAGGGATAGTGAGGTGACCATCCTCTGACCTGGGCTCTGGAGAGTGAGTCACTGTTCCACCTGCAGGAGGTTTGCAGAATTCCAGGCACAGCCAGTGGCAGCATGGGATGAAATATCCCTGCTGCACAGACAATGGTACTACAGTTTGCAACCACAACCCACACATCCCCTTCCCCAGAAGCCAATTGGCACAGGGGGCTGGAGGGTTGTAAAGTGATGGGAAGATGGAATGAAGGTAAAACAACAACTGGTGGAGGAGAACAATGCCTTTCAATGACAACTGCAAGGCATTTTGCACCCCTGGTAAAGGCGCAGGTACCCAACTTTCCATGGGGAGGTTGTGAACTGGTTGGGAGGAAGGAACGTACCAGTAGGACAACACCTAGCGTGGGTTAAACATGAAATCAATAAAGTATTTTTAGTTGGTAACTCAATGATAAGGGGCATT
Source organism: Neoceratodus forsteri (assembly GCA_016271365.2). NCBI lineage: Eukaryota > Metazoa > Chordata > Ceratodontiformes > Ceratodontidae > Neoceratodus > Neoceratodus forsteri. The sequence goes on from JADMNL010000025.1 coordinate 119,727,097, forward strand.
GAGAGGGTGATATGTGGTGGAGAGAAAAGCAGGAATTTATCAAAGTCTTCAGCCAGGAGTGATGGAGGCAGGATTGAGAGAATCATTAGTAGGTTTGGAGGATAAAGAAGTTATAGTACACCAAGGTACTAAGGGCCCAGCAAATCAGTAAATGGAAGCAGTTAAATCAAATGCCCAGGAACTGGAGGATTATAGGCTGAGGGGGAGACTGCTTTATTGGCCTTTTCAGAGGGCTTACTAGTGTGGGGTGAGTAGTAGGGAAAGGTGAGGTTGGAGAAAACAAGCTTTAAACAACTGGTAGAAGGGCTGCTGCCAGGAGAAGGGCTATTGATTTGTGGGTGACTGGGGGTGCATCAGGGAGAGAAGATTCTTTACAAGAGATAGCCCTCGTCTCATGAGGAAAGGAACTAGTGCATTAGGACAGAAGTTTAATGTCTCCATAGCTAAACATTTAAATTGATGGAGGAGGGAGACTGATGCTAGGAGAAACCTTGGATGGGGGCAGGAGAAGAGGAGCTTAGCCAGGAATCCTCCAAAAATGAGGAGAAGGCAAGGAAAAGCTAGGGATGGCATAGACAGGATACAGATAAGATCAGGAAGAGATGGGGGTGGTCATGATAAACCAAAAAGGAATGGGGCAACTGGAGTGGAAGAAAGAGACGTGCAGACAAAGAATGGTGCACATGTATTGGAAAGGGGACAAGACAGGGAGGCTGGAAAGTGGTCTATCTGATTGCCAGGAGCTTGGGTAACAAAATCAGTAAGCACAAGGCAATAGTGGCTGATGCTGAGTTAGACTTGGTGACCATTACAGCAACTTGGGGCACTTGGAATTATGACTGGGGTCTGACTGTTCCAGCGTATACCCTGTATAGGAGGGATAAGAATCAGGGTATGGGGGAAGTAGCCCTAATGGCACAGAGGCTACAGTGGGTTGGATTTTCAAAAGGGAGTGAGGAGTGGAGCAATCTATGTGCAGCTAAAAACTAGTACAGGAAATAAGTCAAGGATGGTGGTGGTCTATAGACCATCTGGGCAGAAGGAGAGGGTGATGAGGAATTAGGGGAGAAAATTAGGAGTGGGTGGCAAAAGGGGACTTGGTTATAGAAAATCAGAATCTGCCAGACATTGACTAGGATACCTCAGCAGCTGTGCTAGATATATTACTGGACTGCTTCCCAGTACAACTGGTATAGGGAACCCACCAGGCAGCGTGCCATTCTCGATTTGGTACTTACTCTTTGCAGACAAACCAAAGCTATGCGGCAAGGTAGATCATGAATAGGGACTGTGGGCACTACAGAGGGATTTGGAAAGGCTGGAGAGTTGATTGAAAATATGGCAGTTGAGATTCAGTGCCAAGCAGTGCAAAGTGATGCACATGGAGAAGAGGAAACCATGAACAGAGCGCTGAATGGGTGTGTGAGTGTGGGGGAAGGGGGTGGCTGGTAACTACAACTGAGAAAAGTGGCCTGGGAGTCAACATTAGTTACTCACTCAAACTAACCAGTAAGTATAATAAGGCCTACAAAATGGCAACAAGCATGCTGAGGAACATTCAGAGGGGTTTCAACAGTAAGAGAAGGTAATTAAGATTGCCCCGTACAGCTCTCTAGAGAGATCAGACCTGGAATATGGTGCCCAGTTCTGGAGTCCACACCTTTCAAAGGAAAGTTATAAGTGGGAGATGTTATGGAGTTGGTTCAGGGAAGGCTTACCAAGATGATTCAGGATCAGCTGGAGAGATCCAATGAGGAACGGCTTGAGGCCCTAAACATGTACTCAATCGTGGTCAGAAGAGAGAGTGGAGACATGGTAGAAACTTACAAGTTCCTAAGAGGAATAAATAGAGTGAACAGCAAAGACCTATTTAACAGGAACTGGAATAAAGTCATGAAGGAACATGAGTGGAAGCTGGTGGGTGGAAACTTCAGGAGGTATGTGAGGAAGTTTTACTTCATTGAGAGGGTGGCTGAGCCATGGAACATATATTTGACAGGAGTGGTGGAGGCAGGGACCATAAATGGGTTTAAATACAGCTGGGACAGTGTTAAAGGAGTTTTTGTTTCACTAGAAGGAGTGAGGTAAAGGATTCAGAAGTAGGGCAAGGGTAGATACTCCTTCCAGACATTAGGTTATGAAGTGAGGTAGGAATCTCTATATGGGCAGTGTTGATGGACCCTTGGTCTTTATCTGTCAGCAGTGTCTATGTTTCTATGTGCTTGAGTGACAAAGGCCTTGATGAAGTTCAGATAGACTATGTTGAGGGCCCTGCCCATGTCCACCTCCCTGGTCAGCCTCGAACAATGTGACCTGATTATCTTCACACAATCTGACATTCATAAACCATGCTAAGGGGGGAGGGGACAATCTTGGCTTCAGTCAAGTAATCCATTAGTTTGCAATTCATAATGGATTGCTAGACCTTGCCCAGCACTAATGTCAGGCTGACAGGCCTATAGATACCCAGGTCTGATCTTGCTGCCTTCTTCAAGATATAGGGCTACACTGGCAACTTTCCAGTCCTCTGGTACACTGGCTGTATAGACCGACTCATTAAAGGTTATTGCAAGAGGCACAGCAAATTGCCCTTTCAGCTCCACTAAGATCCTGAGGCATAGCCCATCCACTCCTTGGTATTCACCTGGCTTGCTCTTTGCTGGAGTGAGTATGATATCCACAGATTGCATCATAGTTATCCTTGATAACAGGGCCCTTCCAAACAGCACCCTACCACCCCACGAGCTCTTTGATGAACAGCAAAGCAAACTGTTCATTCAGCATCTCCGCCATCAGCCCTGGCTTATGCACAGGTACCCCCTTCCTTGTTTTCGCAGGCCCAATCCTCTCCCTCACCTACCTCTTTCCCTTTACATACTGGAAGAAGACTTTGGTGTTGTCTTCAACTCTCACTATTATCCTGGTTTCCAAACACTCTTTGGAGTCCTTAATTCTATTCTTGCAGTCCCTCAGTGCTGCTCTGTGATCCTCCTTTACCAGGAGACCTGTCTCTTTCCTACAATTACAGACTGTCTTTTGTGTAGGATCAGTGGCCTTATGTCCCTGCTGTGCCGAGGGGGGCCATGTTTGGCCCTTTTCCCCTTATTGCTCACAGGGATTCAGACCTCCTCAGCTGCTTCAAGACCCTTTTCAACAAACCCCACATGTGCTCTGCATTATCAACCTCAAGCAACTTCTCCATACACTTTGCTACCAGACTTCTTATCTTAGTCTGCCTGATGGCCCAGCATAAGCACATTGCACTTCCATGGAGGTGGCTGGGTTTCAGGAGTGGACTATGGAGCCAGAATCAGTTGTGGCTCTATCTGGGGAATGCTACCACCCATGGAGCAAGCCAGATCAGGATGGGAAAAGTCAACTCCCTGCTGGCTCAGCAACCCCTTGCAGTGTGCTGGGGAGTCTGCTCCCTCGCAATAGGTTGTGCATGTGCGCATTGCAACGTACTGTACAAGATGGACTGTGGCTACCAGCAACACCAGAATTTGAGGGTGAATGGGGTGGGGAGAACATCATGGGGAGAAAACCCCAGTTGTAACCTCTACGATGTCCAGCACACTTGGGCCCCACACCAAGAAGCCCTCCACCCATACATGGATCCTTGGTGCAGGTGGAAGGATGGCCCTCCTTCCTGAATCCCACTACAGGGGCGAGCAGCAGGATGGTGGCACCAGAGTTTAGTGGTTGATGGGGCTGGTTGACTGCCTGGCCAAAGGAGAAGGCTTGATATGCAGCCAGCAAGGAGAAAAACTTTGAAGACCCATCATCTTGGCAAAGTCTGTCTTTCTAAAGCTCTTGTTCCTGCTGGCTGGCTGAGGCCTGACTAGTTTTCCCTGTCTCCAGGAAGAAGGTTACCTGATTTTGCATACTGCCTACCACTGTTTCCTTGATGTTCAGTCTGTATGTGCTCAATCCCAACTGCTGAGAACCTGGTCTTCAAATCTAGTCCCTTGTTGGCCATGTTGTACTAGGAAGTAATTCTTGAACGTGGACTGGAACTCAGTCTCAGCCCTGCCATTAGCCTTCTCAAGATGCCAGTCTATGTCCAGGAGACTGATGTCCTCCAGGATTTTCTGTCAGCTCAGTCTTTTTAGAATAGCCTGCAACCCTCTATCAAGGTGTCCCAGTCATTTTCCTCTCACCGCCGGCTCTCTACAAGTGCCACTAAGTCCTGGCGTATCCTCAATCTCACCCATTTTTCCTAGTGTACTGCTCACATTGGCATGAGTACAAGTGAGAATATTTGCTTCTCAATGCTTTCCCATTCTCCTTCTGAATCTCCTCCCTTGTGCCTCCCCTGCTCTGTTGTCCTTCTCTTGTTGATCCCATGTCTGTCTCCTGCCTTTCATGAACCCCCTGCACCTACACGCTCTACTCGATACTCTAGTTTAAACCCCATAACATGGTTCAGTTTTAGATTAAGGAAATGAAACCTACTATTAAAGGGGTAACCAAAGTCAAGAAGTGGAAGAAGGCTGATTATGACTCCATCCAGAAATATATGAATGAATGGAACTAGGAGAAAGAAATTATACAACTTACTGTCGAAGAAATATGGATAAAAATTAAACATAAATTAGAATACTGCATTAAACTATATGTTCCAGAAAGAACAAAATATAATAGTCGGGGAAAGATTTCATCATGGCTAACCATGAATTTGATTAGGATCATAAAAAAGAAAAAGAGACTACATGCAAGGTATACAAAAACAAAAACAAAAAAAACAACAGATACAATTTGGCAGAAATTCAAGGAAACTGCCAAAGCATTTAAACATGCCATAACAAAAGCTAAACAAAATGAGGAAGTACATATGGCAAATATGACTATGGACAATAAAAAAAAAAAAAACTTTCTTCAATTACGTAAACAATCAGCATAATGGTACAGAGGGAGTGGGTCCATTGTCTATAAATGGTAACTTAGCCTCAGACAAACAGACAATGTCTGTTACATTTAACAAATATTTCACAAGTGTATATAACAAAACAAAACAAAAAAAAAACACAGCAAAACTGAATTAGGAGTTGTAGCCAGAACTGGATGTACTGAACCAATTGATTTCAATAAAACTAGCATAATTAATAAATTAAAGAAATCAAAAGTAAATAAGACCCCAGGGCCAGATTGTCTCCATCCATGAGTATTAAAAGAGCTGTCTATCAAACTATCAGGTCCCATATATCTGCTGTTTAAAGCATCTGTGAGAGAAGGGAAGGAAAGGTTTCAGACAATTGGTGTACTGCAAATGTTACACCAATGTTTAAAAAGGGTAATAAAACAAATCCCAAAAACTACTGACCGATCAGTTTGACTAGTATATTGAGTAAAGTCATGGAGGAATACATGAAAGAGTACTAAGGATGGATGTCTCACAGCATGGCTTTACTAGAGGAAGATCATGTCAGACAAACCTATTATATTTCTTTGGTCATGTGAGTAGGGCCTTGGAGAAGGGTTTGACAGTCAATGTGGTTTATCTGGACTTCACCAGGGCCTTCAATTTAGTCCCTCATGATAAACTAACTGTCTGTTGGCCATAGAGATAGACATATCAATTATAAGAGAGGTGGAATCTTGGCTAAGCAATAGATGGCAACGAATAAACATCAGCAGATTTGCATCAGAAAGGAGAGAGGTGTCTAGTGGGGTTCCCCAAGGCTCTGTGCTAGGACCAATATTGTTCAACCTATTTGTTTCATCATTAAAAACATCAGAAAAATCATTGATTACTAAATTCGTAGACGACACCAAGATTGGAGCTATAATCCAGAATGCTGATGATATCATAAGGTTCTAGAATGACATTAATCAAGTAGGAAAGTGGGTGGAACAACATAAAATGAGATTTAATATAGACAAGTGCACTGTTATGCACGTTAGTAGGCATAACAGGCTAGGAAATTGTGCCTTAAATGGTATAACATTATCAACAGTTGAGAAGGAGAGAGAGACCTGGGAATTATAGTAGTAAATGACCTGACATCTGGTTATCATACAAGGGAAGTGGTTAAAAGGGCACATATAATGCTCAACTGTATATTACAGCACATCAAAAGTAGAAAAATTACAGTGATGCTTCCATTGTACAGTGCAGGTCAGGCCACATTTGGAGTATGGGGTGCAGTTTTGGACATTGTATCACAGGAGAGATGTGAATTTCCTCGAAGGAGTCCAGAGAAGAGCAACCAAAAAAATAAGCAATATGTGGGATTTACAGTATGAGGAGTGAATTAGACATCTGAATTTGTACACCTTGAAATATCAGAGACTGAGAGGTGATCTTTGTCTGGTGTATGCTGCCTTCCACAATATGGACCTCTGGGAATGCATAGGTCTAGAAAAGAAAGATGTAAATATATGTACTAGAGTACATAGTTACCAGTTAAAAGGCGAACACTTCAAAACAAATAAAATACTTTGCACGGTGTTGACAATTGCCCCTATTTTACTATCATCTGCAGACTTGCAGATCCAGGAATGGTCAGATGTTTTTAGGGAGGAGACAAATAAATTAAACAAGGTGGGGCCCGAAACTGATCCCCGTGGGGTTCCGCTAGTAACCTTGCCCCAGTCTGACATGACTCCCTTAATACAGACTCTTTGCTTCCTACCTGTTAACTATGCTTCTACCCATCTTATTACTGGTAGTCCTACATTTAACTCTTTCATTCCAGTGACCAATTTGACATGTGGCACCAAATTCAATGCCTTGGCAAAGTCTAAATAAATCACGTCAACTGGTAAACCTTCATCCAGGGGCCTACTAACTTACACAAAACACTGGATCTAATTTGTTTGACAAGATCTTTTTGGTTTAAACGCATGTTGGGAGATACTGATATGGCCCTCTTTCTTCATATGGTTATCTAGGCATTCCTTGATATGGTCCTCTATGATTTTACTCACTATACATGTGAGGCTAATGGGTCTGTAGTTTTTATAGTCCATTCTTCTCCTTTCTTATATATGGGGGTAACATGTGCTTTAGTCCAATCCTCTGGTATTTCACCACTTTTAAGTGATTCTCTAAATAATGTCATTAGAGAACCTGCCAACTCCTGCGCCAACTGTTTCAACATCCTTGGGTGGATGCCGTCTGGACCTGGTGACTAATTAACTTTTAGTTCATCCAGTTTGTTTCTGACTGTAACTTCATCAAAGTCTATCGTTGTTATTTTTTCCTGGTTTTGTGGGTTTCTAATTCTATTTTCTACATCCTCAGGTTGATAGACACTGATGAAATATAAACATATATGAACATATGAAGAAGCCAGCAGAAGAAGGCCATTTGGTCTATCAAGTCTGCTTGTGTTGCAGGGTTCACAGCTTGAGCTACTGTACCTGCCCCCTCTCCCCACTCCTCCCATCCTCCCTACCCATGATCCTTACCCTCCCACTGCCCACTGTCTTCAACAAGATTACCTCTTCTGGCAGTGCATTCCAAGTGTCCACCACTCTCTCTGTGAAGAAGTGCTTCCTGACCTCCCTCCTAAACCTCCCACCCTTCAGCTTAAGACTGTGCCCCCTCATGTTGTGGTTGCCACTCAGCTTAAGGAGACTCTCCTTATAAACCTTATTTATCCCTTTCAAGTACTTGAAAGTCCCAATCATGTCCCTTCCCTCTCTCGTCTTCCAAGGAGTACATGTTCAGTGCCTTCAACCTCTCCTCGTATGCCTTACCCTGCTGACCAGCTATAATTTTTGTAGCCTTCCTCTGGTCCTCTCGAGCAGGTTAATGTCCTTTTTGAGGTGTGGGCACCAGTACTGAACTCCATACTCTAGATGTGGCCTTACCAGTGACCTGTACAGGGGCAGTGTAACCTCCTCTCTCCTACTACTTATCCCCCTCAATATGCATCCCAGCATCTTGCTTGCCTTTGCTGCTGCTTTCTTGCACTGCCTGGAGTGCTTCAGGTCTCTAGTGATCATCACTTTCAGGTTCTTCTCCTCCTCCTCTGATGCAGATACTCAGACTCCACCCAAGTAGTACTCTGTCCTAGGATTCTTGACTCCAATATGCACAATTTTGCATTTATTGACATTGAAGCCAAGCTGCCTGAGGTAGCTAGTCAAAATAGTGAATACAAAATAGCAAAAGTCAAAATAGTGAATAGCATAAAGTAGTGACTCATATTTACATTGCTCCGAATATGTCATTCTCTCCACCATCAATGAGCGGCTTGGTGTTAGAATATTTAAAATGGGGGGAGTGCGGGGGCACAGCCCCCTGCATATGTCACAAGTAATCATGCCAAGAACAATTTTTAAGAGAACTGGTAGTAGTAGCTGTTATGTGCTTTTGCATTCACTATTTTGATGTTCACTACTTTGTATTCACTATTTTGACATGGACCCACTGCCAAATCCTGGACCACCTCCCTAGCTTTGTCAGATCTTCCTGTAGGTCCTGTATCCCTTCAGCTGTGTCCACTCTCCCACAGAGCTTGGTGTGATCTGCAAATAGGCACATTTTGCCCTTAATGCCATCTCCAGTGTCACTGATGAAGACATTGAACAACACTGGCCCCAGCACAGAGCCCTGCAGGACCCCACTGGTGACCTGTCTCGTGCCAGATAACTCTCCCCCCACAACCACCCTCCGAGTTCTGTCCTTCAACCAGTTTTCCACCCATTTGGCCATCTTTTTCCCAGTCCCAAGATCCACCAACTTCCTGATCAACCTTTTGTGGGGTGCAGAGTCAAAGGCTTTGCTGAAATCAAGACAGAGGATGTCTACCGCTTGGCCCCTGGCTACTGTCTTAGTGACACAGTCAAAGAAGTCAATCAGATTTGTCTGACATGATCGCCCCCTGATGAACCCATGCTGCTTCACATCCTGGAGACCATGCTCCTCTAGATATTCCACCAACATTTCCTTTAGTATGGTCTCCATGAGCTTGCCCACAATGGATATAATAAATAAATGAAATAGTTGTTGAATGTATCTGCCATTTTTTGCTTATTTGACACTATTTGATCCCCCATCATTATTGGTCCAATCTTTTGTGTCCCCTTCCTTTGGGTTCCTATGTAATTAAATAAGTTTATTTTTTCCATTATCTTCAGTTTTGTTAGCAATTCTTACCTGTTTGTTCATTTTTGCTTTTTTATCACTGTTTTACACTCTTTAGCTGCAGTTTTAAATGTGATCCATCTATTTGTTGTAGTATCTTTTTTGTATTTATGATATGCTCTTTTATTCTTATTTATAAGTTTTTGTATCCTTGTAGTTAACAGGGATAGGATTCTACCATTTGCGTTACATTTAGTTCGTTCGGGAACATATGTAATTACACAGTACTCGATTTTACTTTTTATATTGCTCCACATCTCATGCACTCCTAATCCTGGGGGATCTGGATTCTAATTCCAATTTTGTAAGTAACTTCTCATTTTGATGTAATTTGCTCTATTTCAACACTTAACCTTGGTTTTATCCCTGTGTACTGTTAGTTTACAGACTATCTTAAATTCTACCATGTTGTGATTGCTTGTTTCAAAGGGTTCCCTTATGACACAATCTGAAACTTCATCCTGCATGTTACTTAATATGATGTCAAGTGTATTCTGACCCTTGTACTATTTTTCACATATTGCTCAAGGCTGTTACTGTCTGTCTGTTCAATTAGTTGTTTTTCCCATTGTAAGAACCCAACTGGCTCTGACCAATTAATGTTGGAAAGATTGAAATCTCCAATTACTATTGTTCTCCCATTCAGTTCTATCTCTTCTATACGTGCCACAAATTTGATGTTCTCTTCTATTTTTAACCCTGATGCTCTATACCGTAATCCCACAGTTATTGTTTTGTTGCCTTGCTCTAATATCTGTATCCAGATTTGTTCTACCTTCTCAGTTCCTTCAGTTTTTGGTTTTGTCTCATAGGCCTCAATTGTGTCTTTTACGAATAGTGCTACTCCACCACCTCTCTTACCCTCTCTATTAACACAGAACATCTTGAAACCTGGTAAATCTTTGCCCCAATCATCCTCTCTCCACCAGGTTTCAGTCACTCCACATAGTTGTATGTTGTCCTGCTGTAGCAAATGGCTGAAACTCCTCTTTTTTATTAACTAGGCTCCTCACATTTATTAGTTGAGCTTTGGTCTCATCTCTATTTTTCTGTTTTGTTTTTTTTTAACTACACACATTTGCTATATCTCCATCTAGTGCTGTTTGTGATTTTGCTTTGGTAAAATGGTTGTAACAGGCGCTCCCCCCTCTCTCCTGATCTGTTAGTTTAAATTTTCATTACTTATTGCTCTACAAAAAATATTCCCCCGTAAGCAACTTCCCCTCTTACTTAAATGGAGCCCATAATAGGCAAACAAACTGTGATTTCCCTCAAACTTTTCCCAGGTCTTTATGCAAGTGACGTTTTCTGATAGGCATCATTGCCTCAGGCCATAATTTGTATTTTTCAATTTTTGTATCCATCTGTAGCCGGCTGTAGGTACTGGTAATATTTTGGAGAATATAACCTCTCCATCTCTTTCAGAAGTGGTTTTATAAATTTGTGTTCCATTAAGATCTCATATACCCTTTGTTTTGTGGTCTTATTGGTCCCTGCAAGTATGACCACAAATGATTTTTCCCCAGCATGCTTTATTATATTAGGTAGCATATTGTCAATATCTTTGATTGTTGCTCCAGAAAACCCACAATTTGCAACATTCTCCTTGTTTCCGTTAGTTGTATACTGATCGGTGTTCTTGATCATAAAGTCACCAAGAATAAAAATCTGTCTTGGTGTATCCACTGTCTCATTTGTTTCCATGTTCTGAGCCAATTCAATATTGTTTCCTACAGTTGGTTCATTTTCAACTGAATCCAGTTTTTGAGTTCCTGCCCCATTATTTTTATGTTCGCTTGCACGCATGCGCAAGGAATGTTTTGGGAGAGTAGCACACTTGGAGGTGTGCCTCTCACCAATGCACTGCTCCCTTAAGGCAGGCGTGAGTCCCGCACCAATGGGTGCAGGAGTTCAGTATGACAGCGGTGTTCCTCTGCTTCAGGGAAAGCACCGCTGCCATCCTGGCCGCCGCCCTGCGTCGCACGCGCCATTTCCCCCGACATACGTCACGCCGCCCTAAGCTTTGGTGCCACACTGAGGCCCACCCCAGCGTGGCAAATGTTGTTGCCAATGGTGGTGCCCAATCCCCGTCGCTCCACGTCCCCAAGCTGTCCTGCTGCCATGCGAGGCCCACCCCAGCGTGGCAAACCATCGTTACTTTGCCGGCGGGGTGCCCAATCCCCGTCGGCTCCTCTTCCACCCATCCATCTTCTGCCATGCGCAGGGCTCACCCCAGCATGGCAAAATCCCACGTCATCTTTTTTTTTTTTAACCTGGAAAACAAACGGTCCCAGCAATGGCGTCCTCCCAGCCCCTCCCACAACCTGCACCCACCACTGCGCCTCAGCCTCCCCACCCCCTCACCCCATACTTACCTCTGGACTCCGTGCGACGATCTTGATAGACCGGGAACACGTCTGCACTCTTCAAGGCCGGACTCGCGAACTGAGGAAATGCGGTAAGCTGTATAATGGGTTACATATGGGGGTTTCAACTAGCATATCTCAGTCATTTTTAGATTTTGCACAATTTTCCAACATGGGTTTTGGGACCCCTCCTCATGAATGATGTCACTGTCATGGCGTTATTCAGGCCCGAGGGTGATTTCGCGGGCACTGAGCGGTCACTGCATGAAATCACCCTCGGCCTGAAATAACACCATGACAGTGACATCATTCATGAGAAGATCCCAAAACCATGTTGAAAATTTGGTGCAAAATTCCCAAAATGACTGTTTTACGAGCGTGCATTGTGCAGTTCCTACGCAGGCTTGTAAGTTCGCGAATTTTCAATACTTTCACTCCAGATTTTCAACATTGCCATTTTACCACACCTTCTTATGAGTAGTACAGCTGTCATTTTTCACATCTCACCCAAAACGTGTTTCTGCCCATGTAGTGCACAATGGCGCAGTCGGTATGCGAAATCAATGTATGGAACACATTAAGAAAATCACAGTGACACTGTTCATGAGCAGAGTCTTAAATAGCTATGTTGAAAATTTGGTGAAAAATTCCTAAAATGACTGTTTTTTTAGCGCACGTTGCAGCACCTTACTTCACGCCTAGACGCTTGTGAATTTTCAATATTTGCACCCAAATTTTCAACATTACTATTTTACCACACCTTCTCATGAGCAGTACAGCTGTCATTTTTCACATCCTGCCCAAAATGTGTTTCTGCCCATGTAGCGCACAATGGCGCAGTCGGTGTGCGAACTCAATGTATGGGACACATTAAGACAATCACAGTGACACTGATCATGAGCAGAGGTCTTAAAATGGCTGTGCTGAAAATTTGGTGAAAAAATTCCTAAAAATGACTTTTATGACTCTGCATTGCGCAGTTCCTACGCACGCTCGTAAGTTTGCAAATTTTCAATATTTTCACTCCAGATTTTCAACATTGCCATTTTACCACACCTCCTTATGAGCAGTACAGCTGTCATTTTTCACATCCTGCCCAAAATGTCTTTCAGCCCATGTAGTGCACAATGGCGCAGTCGGTGTGCAAAATCAATGTATGGGACACAGTAAGAAAATCACTGTGACACTGTTCATTAGCAGAGGTTTAAAGATAGCAATGTGAAAATTTGGTGAAAATCCTACAAATGACTGTTTTCTGGCGTCGTTACACAGGATTAGCATGCTAAATAGGTTTGTGAATTTTCAATATTTCCACTCCAGATTTTCAACATTGCCATTTTACCACACTTCCTTATGAGCAGTACAGCTGTCATTTTTCACATCCTCCCCAAAACGTGTTTCCGCCTATGTAGCGCACAATGGGGCTAACAACAAGGTCATGCTGACAATTTATTGTGCAACTACCAGCAATCGCACAGGGCATTAGGGTAAAGCACCATACATGCCAAACACCACTGCAAATACCTGCAAGCGAACGTTCGGCATTGACAAATGTTTGTTTATAGTTGGCTCACTATCAGTTGCCCATTGTAAAAAATCATCTGTCTGTTGTTCCAGTCTGCTCATTAAGTTAAGTAATGGTGTGAATTGATTTTGTAATTCAATTTTAGTTTCATTTTCTCTTCTTTCTCTCCTTTTTCTTTTGTGCACCTCATTTTTGTTTACATAACAGCAGTCATCATTTTCTTCAATATCTCTCTGCCTTAAATTTATATGCTCCATATTATTTTCTGTGTGTGTGTATTTCCCATTCCTTTATGTTATTAGCATCAAGTTTTTTCCTTAAACTTGTTATTTCTAATTCTAATCTACATATTTTTGTCTTGAGGGTTTTTATTTCAGTGCATTGCTGGCATGTAAATGGACCAAAACCTTAACTTGGTTCTATTGTACATTTTCCACGGTTTATACATTGTATTCCTAGGTTGCCATTTTTAAGTGCCAGTATGGGGTTGTCCATGACTTGTGGTAGCTATTAGTCATTTGTAGCTGTTAGATTTTGGCCTACCTGGAGCGTTTTGTATCCCTTTTACTTAATATTTAAAGCTCATCACTGTTAACTAGTGGCTCTTTTGACACCCTTTCTGAGTTGGAGTTTTCTATTACTGCTGCCTCCCTAACCATATAACCATAATAGATACTTACTGGACTTTCCTTTCCTGCAGTTTCTGCAGACACCTGCTGACACCTGCTGGCACCTGCTGACACATGTTGACATGTATTAGGCTAGTATTTGAGCACCACTAATTTAAAATAATACAAGGAGTGCTCCTTTTAAAATGGCTCAGACCCAGTTTTCATCAGTATTCTCAGCTGTTTTTATACACCTTTTGTCCTATAAGATTAGGGAGCAGTACCTGCTGCATGTTAGTTCAAGTCAGTCATAACAGAAGTGACACTGAACAATGGGTGTTCAAAAACAACAGAGAATACTGATGAAAACTGGGTCCAAGCCATATTAAAAGGTACGCTTCTTTTTACTACTTCAAAGGTAAAAAAAAGTTTTAACTCTGACTCAAAATGGGGAAAGAAGGGTATCATACAAGTCAGGAGAAACGGGACTATCTGAAATAATATAATAAAGTATAAATCAAAACTTTCACTGCAATAATGCACTGTTGCTTCAAGCAGTTATTGCTGGGCTCTAGTGCAAATAGGAATCCATTGATTCTTACACTGTACCACCTGTGCAAGGAGCATACTGTTCCCCCTAAAACTTGAAGTTACTCTCTGTACCTTGATAACACCATCAGCCTGATGTCACATCGATGGTATTATGAAGTCGAACGTTCTTGAAAGTCTTTGTGCACAGTGCCAGTTGGCTTTTACTGTAACTGGTATCTGAAACATGCTGGCAGTATAGCCTAGAGGTTAGAGTAACAAGCTGTGAATGTGCTTGATACATCCAGCAGACCTGGGTTTGAGTCTCACAATCTCCACTTGCATACTGTGTGACTCTCAGTAAGTCATTTAACCTCCCTAGGTCGCCCTGAAAACAGGCATTTGTGCCTAGTGGGCCTTACCTGCTTACAAAAGTAGTAAAAGTCAACTCTTTTTATAAAAAATACCTGGATCCAAAAAAAAAAAGATATCAAGCAGATAACTGTCAAAAACTCAGCTAGAATTCCATCTCAAGGTTCTGGTGACATCAAAAAAACACTCAGACTTCATTCTCAGGGATATGATGTCACCATTCACAAATTTCAGCATGAAGTGAATTTCAGCAACTTTGCCCATTTCTAGTGATGGATAGCTACTTATAGCTGTTCCTAGCATCATGTTTGCTTGTGTAAGTCCATATCTTGAGTGAAGAACAGTTGAGAATAGTCAGGCCATCACTTTGCACTTGCCTGTCCTTTCACAGTTTGGCAGCTGATAACTACAGCGTGCAGGCTAGAGGGCTTGTGGAGGCACACACATGCACAGCACAGTTTATGAACAGCGCCACCTGCTGACTGAACTCTGCAGATGACATATATTTTTAGCAGGTAAAGCAGTAGTATTTGTTATTCACCATGTAATGTTTTTCTACTGTAATGTTGTTCTGGAAAAACATCAATATACATATTTTGCTTTTCATTTTCATTTATTCCTGAACTGAGATACAGGATTTAATTTTTTTAAAACTGCCTGCTGCCTTCCAACGCCAGCCATGAAACAATGTAATACATTGCTGAGGTGCTATGCTGTTTATAATCAGAAACATGTTTGTAGCACTATCCTAATACATGGACAGTATAAATATAGCATATACATTCAAAAGTTAACCTCAGTGGAAGAGATTTTTTTTAAGTGTGAGTGGCAGCCTTTTGTAATGACTTGTCATTAATTACAAACTTAGTTTAAAAACTTGTTTTAATCATATCTGAGAAAATTAAAAATACACTGAGGATGAATCTATGAATGTCACAAATAGGCCAACCCAGTGGCATGGAGGATTAAAACACCTGTGCCTCACCTGCCACTATGCTGCTGCACCAACGACCTTGGTTCATGAATGGACCTGGGACACTGGAGGTCAGCCAGGGTGGAACAGGATAGAGAATCTGGAGGACTGCTCTCCTCTCCCAAGGAGGGAGGGAGGGAAGGCTACAGCACCCAGCGTTAGCCTGTCCCCTAGCATCGGCTAGGGGCACACCAGCCAGGGACTGATGGGGAGAAGAGTGGCAGCTGCTGATGTCCCATATGCAGTAGCATGCATCTGGATGTCTGGGCGGCAATGCACATCCACAGAAAAAAATGGAAAAAAGATGGATTCCAGAGCAGCCACTAAATTCCAGCCACCCGGTAGCCCTGCACCCAATGAATACCCAAGCCACGCTGCCTACACATGAAGGTAAATCCTGGCAGAAAATTAGGGAGATGGGGCTGGGATGGCTGGCATCTGGATTGTTGCTCATGGACAGGGGAGAAAAAGAATTAACTACCAAAAAAAAAAAAACAACAACAAAGAGAATGTCACATATACCTTTTTGCTAAAACAAAACAAAAAAAAAATATGGTATATGATGACCTCTTTTGCCATGTAATAAATACTGCTGCTTTAAAAACAGTGACACCTAGTGACATCAAACATTACAACTATTTGTGACTGAGGAATTGTGACAGTAGTATCTTGATATTTTTAGTCATGATGGAACCACTGTATCTATTATTCTGTTTGTAATATATGGCTGGCAGTACAGCCTAGAGGTTAGAGGAACGAGGTGTGAATGAGTTTGATACATCCAGCAGACCAGACCTGAGTTTGATTCTCACAACCTCCATTTGCATACTGTGTGACTCTGAGCAAGTCACTTAACCACCCAGTGCTCCCAGGTCGCCCCTGAAAACAGGCACTTGTGCCTAGTGGGCCTTACCTGGTTAACAAAGACTAAAAATAAAATAAATAAATAAATAAGCCTCAATAATACTATACTAAGTTATACAAAAATTTCCCAGTAATACATCACTACTCTCAATAATACTGTCCTGAAAATGATAATATAATATCGTTTTTGCTGACAATACTACAGTTCAAAGGTCATCTCCAACTGTAGCATTATCAATGGATCCATATATTACAAAAAATAACAGAAAGATAAGTGTTTTACAAGGCAGTAATACCATCTTGGGGTTCTGGGGACTTTAGGATCTCTCGAGCTTTGCTCTCGAGGTTCCATGTCCCCAAAACCTCTTGATGGTATTACTGTCTTGTAATACACACTTATCTGTCTATTATTCTATTTGTACAACATCAGGTTATTAATCACTAATTAAACTACTGTATGTGTGAAGATATAGCTGTGTCTCTTTGAGTTCAACTGCTGGCTTCAGTGCTGCACAGGGTATTGTGATGTCTTCAGCACTGTGGAAGCTACTCTCTGACTGGTTCAGTAATCCGTTGAGATGTACCCAAGCTTTCAAGATATCAGTAATTACTTACCCAACAGCAAAGGTAACATGTTATAATACATACGAATCATCAAAGTAAACTGTAGCCTTGCCACACCATGGTCAACATCAATTAGTCAAAAGCATGACCTTATCAATTAACTGCCATTGAGATCACATGCATTAAAAACTAGAGGGTTCATCACGTGACCCCTTCCAGTCATTTGCATAATGGGGCCATAGAAATTGTATAGATCACTTGCATAATGACACTGGTAAACCCTAATTTTGTCATGTGATAACCCCTCTACTTTTTGATATATGCAATCTCTGTGTTAACCCTTGCAGGGCCACAGATTGGTATATCAGTCCAAAATTCCTATACGTTCTAATTCTTTTGGCAGCCTAAGGGTTATTTAGACTCTACTAACTGGATCAAATTATAGGTTTGTGAACTTCAAATGCACCCAATTATACATTTATTTCAACCAATAAACATCCAATCAATACCCATTCAACATCTAATTAACTAATTAGCAGTCAATCAATAAGTACGCAGCACTCTCCAAAACAAAAACGAAAACATTATCTTGAAGCAAAATCCTATAAGCTACCAACATGTGCCAAACTTAAAGCCCACCATATAGAATGCTGGAGCTGCAGTTGCCACCGAGCAGCACAAACTGCTCTACCAAACCACCAAAAATGAGACAAAAACTTAGACAACTGAATTGTTGCAAGATGGCGAAAGACCAGGAACATCTGCTGCAACAATAGCTGCTAATACAATCTACTGTACCACTACATGTACTCCAGCTCAACTCAAACAGGCATAACCTCAACTAAAAAGACACAGATAGACCTGCTGCAACATTGCATTTCAACTCAGCATTCCAACTCCAACTCCTGCTCAGTGCATAAACATAGCAGTAGGGCAATACAACACTCCGACGGCAAACTGATCCCTGTACCACTGTGTCCAGAATCCATAAAATGCTTGCCTTTAATTTTGAAGCTACAGGAGTAGAAATGCCACTTTTTAAGTGAATGCTGCAACTGCTCAGAGTGAGCAAAGGAACATTACCCCAATTCCAACTTTCAGCAATGCAGCACTGAAGTACAAAGATGGTGCCATGCTGATGTCACAATGCACGCTATGCAGTACCATCTAATGGCACGTAGACAACCCATTGTACTGTTACCATGGCAACCACCAGCACTTTGCAGCTCCATCACAATCCTGGTACAGAAATAATGTCACTTAGCTATGCCTCCACAAAATTACGAGTACAGTAATGGTTGTAACTCAACACTTTCAGGCTACAAAACATGCATCAGAGCTCCGACTACAACACAAACTGCTCTACCTACAGTCATCCAAATTTACTTCAACAGACACCAAACGATTGAATACAGATTGCCAGGAACACTGGACACCCAGATTAATCACACCGGACCAACTTGAACTATGGTAACATTACCATAAAATATTACCAAATCACATAAAAGGTAAAAAAAAATGAAAAAAAAAACTGAGTGGTCAGGGAAGGTACAGTAAGAGCCAAACAGAAGACCTTCACCAGGTACAAGAAAAAACAAGAGGAGGAAGGATGGGGAAAGTACCAAATGAGAATAAGGGAAACCAAGAGGGCAGTCAGAGAAGTAAAGGCAGACACAGAGCTACATGTTGCAGAAGGGGTCAAGGGAGGAGAAAACCAGTTCTTCAGAGACTGTATATTATAGAAAAAAGGAAGGAGGGAAGAGAAATTATTGGGCTAATTGAGGATGGTAGGCTTATGGATAAGGGGAGACCCAAACAGCAAATAACAGTCTCATATCACAGGCAGTCCAAGGTGTAGTACAGACAAACTGAGTTCAAAAGCCAGACAGTCCAAGCTGGTCACAACTGCAGCTGATGGTTCCACCCCACAGGGCAGACACTCAGTCAGTGGACCAGTAATGTCCTTCACGATGTTACTAAAAGTCAAGATTCAAGAATATTGGACAGAATGAGAGGAATTAAGACAAGGCGACCCCCCCCCCCCCAAACAGGTCTGGAACAGACGTTTTTTCCTCCAAACTACCTCTAAACTGAAACTAACTCCAAAAGAATTGACTGGTGCTGCTCTGAGTAGCATTTACGTGGCTGACCAGGCCCCTACCCCTTCGGATCAGCATTAACCCCTGAGGTGCCAGTGGGCAACCTCCATGAATTTTGGAACCCAACGGATTCCCAGGGTTTTATCTACATGTGGTAAATAAGGAACACTACTACTGAAATGTCTCTGTTAATGTAAAACAACTGACCCTTGGTAGTTGTTAACAAAAGTTGGTAAATGAGCAAACAGCCAGCTGACTGTAGTAAAAAGAAAAATCAGTGAAATGAAAGTACTGCACGCTGTTTCCTCCTTCATCCTTCTTACGTATCTTAGAGTTGGGTTGGGTAATGCGTATGAGAAAACACACACACACACACACACACACACACTAGACAAGCTCTCCCTGCAGCTGCTGCAGTCTGACCGTCCTTCCCCAGAAGCATCCAGATACCATAGAGCTTCCCACTACAGTTCAAGCTCTCTCTGCAGCTGCTGCGAACTGACCCTCCCTCCCCTGAAGGTAGAGAGTTTACAAGTAAGCACTAAGCCACTCCAAAGGAGTGTTCTACTGTAGAATTAATGCATGGTTGGGGGGGGTGGTATGAGGCCGCAGGCTGAGTGTCTAAAACCTCCCAACCATGCATTAATTCCACAGTAGAATACTCCTTTGGAGTGGCTTAATGCACTCGTTACATGCCAACTGTAAGGTAAGTATTGTTTATACACTGTTTAAGTTACAATGAAAGAAAGATGAGCAGAAACAGTCATAGTTCAGAAAACATGCTTGACATATGTCCCTTTGAAAGGCTGTATCTCTCTGGCAACGTGCGCATGCACGTTGTACAGTTCACATACATTAATGTTGTGCCTGAGAATGTATAACACACAGGAATCTTACATTAAATAAGAAAACACAGATAAACATAAAAAGTGGCTAGTTGTGATGAAGAGTTTAAATGTTTTCCCCTCCATTGCTGGCTCACATTGATGGTTTTCTGGTTCATTGATAACCGTGCTGCATTATGGTCAGTGTTCCATAATTTGCATGTGGTGACACAAAAGTACAGGTCCACATTTTGTGTGCATTTTCTATGGAGAAAAGTAATATAGGTGTCAAAACAAAAGGGATAAAGACTGGGAGAAAATTTACACTGTGTGGCTGTGTGATAACGGCTGAGCTCAGTGGGGTAACTATGGAGATCCTCACATGTGCAGCTCAAAATACCATTTTCATCCCACCCAATCGCAGTGCTAGGTAAGATTACTTGTGGCAACATCAGAGAGGGACAAACTGGTGGTGGCGACACTGACCTCACGATTCTCCAAGGTCCATTGGGTGAGTGGGTGGGCACTGTGAAAATGTGGATAATTAAGGTATATCTGGTACTTGCAGCAACGCCTGAGAGGGACACACTGGTGGCGGTGACACTGACTGTACAATTCTCCAAGGTCCATTGGGTTGGTGAGTGGGGACTGTGAAAACCTGCATAATTAATGTATTTCTTACACACTAATGAACATTTGGAGTCTGTCGGTGATATGGGGAAAGAGAGACAGACACCGATCACTGCTGTGTGTCTGTGTGTGTCTCTCTCTCTCTCATCTTTCTCTGTCTCTTTTTCTCACTCACCCTGCACCATACAGCTTAGTGTAAGGGGTGTGTCGTTGGGAAAGAATACAAGCACGCTCCCGGTCACAGCCATGCATTACATAAGCATTAAGCCATGTTGAAGGAGGCATCTACTGGGGAATTAAGCATCATTGGGGGGAAGGGGGTTGTTGCCCGAGGCCAAAGGCTAAGTGCCTACAACCACCCAACCATGCATTAATGCACCAGTAGATGCCTCCTTCGGAGTGGCTTAATGCTCCTCTAACATGGTCATTTTTGCTTTTAGGTGATGTTTCTGTTTAATGTACTATATTTCAAACATGACACAGACAGGGTTTAAAATCTTTCCAAATGTTTACTGCACTTTTTTCAGGCACGTCATCACAGAAATCATATTTTTTAATATGCTGATATTGAAAGCACAACAGCACATTTTTGTGACAAAAAGTAGGATTTAACAGTTTTAGCTGACATTACAAATGTTCTATACTGCTATAATTCTTATACTAAGATGAGGAGGACTACAATTTGCCACTTTTTGTCTACCGCGATCATGTATCGTCCTGTCTTCCATGTTGTTTCGCATATTTGGAGACGTGGCTTGCTTCCTCATGTTCAGACGTCCGGTGTCACTGTAACAATTCTTCTGGGCTACTAACACATCGGGTTACATCTCTTTTACAGTGTTTCTCTGTTAACCTTCACTTTCTCACCACTATAATAGAAATTCACTGTTCCACGCAGCGATCTCAACCTCTCCACAAATGCTAAAGGTTATTTGTTTTACTTCCATTTTTCTCTACGTGCAATGTGTAAATATCTGCTAATTATGAGTTTTTTTCATCATACACATGTTTTTAGTGTGGTTCAATAATTTCCCTTTGGGTAGGTGGCTGGGAAGGTCATTTTGCATTTCTAATGTTTTCGGTATCATTTTGTGATTACTTTATTTTTATTTTATTTAGTAAACTCTAGGATTACAAGTACCTTTGAGCAGGGACTGCTCACTTACAAAGGTTCCACATCAAAGGATGTAGGGGAACGACAATACAAAAGAAACAGTAGATACATATATTACCTTTCAAGGTTGAATTAAGCATGGTATGTACAGTGGTTTGCAGAGAGAGAGACAGCAATAGCCAGCATGAGTAAGTTTTGATGGTGAACTGCATATGGAGTGGAGAGAGGTAGGGAGGAGTGAGCAGCTAACACCATTGTCAGATAGAAGGGGCGGGTGGCATGAGATCGGTGATGGTGGCTCAGGCCTAGTGTCAGCTGAGAGGGGAGGGGTGGGTAAAGGGAGGAGTGCGGGGGGGGTGACAAAAGAGGGACAGGAGGCAGGAACCCAGAGCACCACTGTCACCGATACAAGGTGAAGACCATTCTTTAGGAGAGGCAGTCACACTGCGTGGTTGTGGGAGGCAATGGAGCATCGAAGTTCCCTTTTAAAGGGACCAAGAGTTGCAGCTGTAAGTGCTTCTTTGTTAAGGGTATTGTACCACTGTGGAGCCCTGTGCGAGAATGATCTCTGCCCCATAGTGGTCTGACACCTGGGGACCTGGAACGTCTGTTGCAGAGCTCTCTGTGTAGGTTGGGTGCTGCTGTAGGAAGTAAGGAGTTTTGGAACTTCAAGCGGCATGTGCCCAAGGAGAATTTTTTGGTGAGTAGACAGGTCTGATACTGTATTCTGCTCTGGAGAGGTAGCCATCCAGCCTGGGCATATAGGTCACAGGTGTGAGTTAGGCAGGGGGGCACCTGCTTCTTTCACTGCTGTGGCTGATATTAGTATTTCAATTTGGAGTGAGCATTACTAGGGATTAATACCATCTCCAAATTGAACCACCTGATCCTTTTTGACCTACTATTTCTCTTGTTTTGTCTACGACTTGGTTTGCCATGTTACAATTTGGAATTAATGCATGGCTTTTTTGTACTTTTTAACCAACAGAAATTCTCCATTTGTAATCTTTGCTTTCTATCATGTTACAGGTGTTCTTTGAGATATTTTGTGTTTGGTTCCTCCTGCTCAGAGGTGGTTTTACTTTTATACCTGCCAGAACCTAATCAGACCACTTTGGCCCCCCTACCCTCTTACTCCCATTTGATTCAGCTCACTCAGCCCCAGGTTAGCAACACTGAAGTCATTCCTTCTGCCCACTCCCCCCCCAATCATCATATTGTACTCTAAACAATTTCTGGACTGGACCTGTCTCCATCTACAACAATTTTCTCCTCAATGCTTTCCTACTATTTTACCCTGCCCAAGTATTCATCTGAGAGAGTCACTCTTTCTGTGGGGCCGAGGGACTCAAACCACTTCTGCATCTTTCTCTTTGTTGCAGTGTGAAACCCTAACCACTTGGCCAACACTGCCATATAGTGCCTTTGGTCACTAACTCTTATAGCACCTTAAATGAAGATATTACTGCTCCCCCTTCTGGCCACTTCTATGACTGGCCTATTAGTGCCAGATTTTTGTGCCTCTGTGCTTGCCGTAGAACAGCAACATTTATCCTCATTTACTCACCTCCGTAGACCTGATGTGCCTCCTCCTACTATTGTTAGATATGAATTCACTCCCCTGGGCCCAGCTCTCTTCGCCCTCCTCTCCAACTCTGAGCGTTGCCTGCTTGGCCTCTTCCTGTACTCCCTCACCATCTTACCAACCCCCGGGCTCCCACCTCTCTGCTCTTTCTTCTCCCTCCTTCTCCTTGGTGGTGACATTGAAAGCAACCCTGACTCTGCTAACACCCCAGCTAACACCCCTATTGACCACTCTAATGTCACCTGGGCAAGGCAGATTGGTCTAAGATATGCACATTTAAATGTTTGCAGCCTCCCATCCAAGTTCCCAGACCTTGAGGCCTGGGTGTCTCTCTATAAA
This sequence comes from Neoceratodus forsteri, assembly GCA_016271365.2. Lineage (NCBI taxonomy): Eukaryota > Metazoa > Chordata > Ceratodontiformes > Ceratodontidae > Neoceratodus > Neoceratodus forsteri. Next base: position 119,750,585 of record JADMNL010000025.1, read on the forward strand.
CCCCATGTGCTAAGCTCTCTGAAACCTGGCTGAAACCCTACAACTCCGACCCCTCCTACCATCTCCCAGGTTACTCCCTCCTTCATCTGGATAGACCAGGAAGAAAAAAGGGTGGAGGAGTAGCACTGTATGTCCAGGAACATATCTCGGCCACCATTATTAGCCACTCTAATCCCCTCTACCCCAGTGAATGGTTCCTTGCAGAATTCACCCTGGGTTTCTCAAAAAAGTTCTACCTGGATCTGCTGCTACAACCTCCCTACCAGAGGTATCCCTGGATTATTCACCCTTCTCGATGGCGTAGGACTACTCTCTCCTACCAAGGACACCATATTGCTAGGGGACTTTAACCTTAATTGGTTAAGTGCCCAGGAACCCGATTATGCAAACCTCCTGAAAACACACATCCTTGAGCAAATCATCCATCCCCCACCAGGCACGATGCCCATATGCTCAACCACTCGCTGCTTGACTGGATAGCCACAAACTGGGTGGATACGGTCCTACAGGCGGGTACAATGTCAGACTCTGTAAGTGACCACTCCCTTACCTATGTCACATTGACCACCAAAATCAAATGCCCCCCGCCAAGTACCTGTCTTTCATAAATTTTAACTTCCTGGATCCCACAAATCTCCTACAGGATGTAAGAGTGGTGAAATGGTCTGCCCTCTACCCCATCAACAATGTGTCAGATGTAGTTAGCTTCTTCACAAATGCCCTCATTCAGATACAAGACCTCCACTTCCCTCTCTCTACTCGGAGGGTGAGAGGGGGCTGCACCCGATGGATATCCAAAGAGTTACTGTCCTTAATGAAAGAGAGGGACAGTAAATGGAAAGCTTATAAAGCATCCCCTTCCCCCCAACTCTGGAACACCTATAGGTGCTTACGCAACACATGTAAGCAAACTGCCAACTCGCTAAAATGTAATTTCTACTAAACCTTCAAAGGAACAACCTTGGCGGTCCCCATCACCTTTAGGGCTCAATCGGGTCCTTGCTCAGCCCTAAGACCCATAGCTAAGTTACTCAACTCGCCTCCCCCTCAGGCCCCTTGACTGATCCCTCTGAGATTACGCAGATTTTTAACAAAGTATTTTCTGACCTTTCTACCTATCTTACCAAACTACCCTCCTAGTCACCCACCAGCCCTGGTAATCAGGATAACTACTCCCCATCCATCACCACCCCCTCTGACACCCCACCCTTCTACTTTAGAGCCACTGGCCCAGGTGTTACCACCAAGCTCCTGAAGTCCCTCCCTGCCATGGGTAACCCTGACAGTGATGGGATTTTTCCCTCATTCCTTAGGCTCATCTCTCCAGCAGTCATTGAATCCCATACCTTCATATTTAACCTTGCCCTCTTCTCATACACAATGCCAGACTCTTGGAAACATGCTAACATTGTGCCTATTTTTAAATCAGGCAATCCCCTTTCTCCTGATAATTATAGGCCTATCTCCCTCCTCCCCCACCTGAGCAAGCTACTGGAAAAAATCGTGCACTTACAACTCTCGGAGCAACTTGGAAAGTATAATCTGCTGTGCCCTCAGCAGCACGGCTTCCATAAGCACCACAGCACCACATCAGCCTTAGTCCATTTCTCTAACCATGTACTCAGAAACATGGATGCGGGTAAGGCCACTGGTGCTGTATTCGTGGATCTGACTAAGGCCTTTGACCTCGTCGACCACACCCTCCTTCACTCCACTCCACTCTCCTATATCTTGGCTGCTCTGCTGAGACAACAGTATGGTTCAGAAGCTACCACAAAGGCAGGTCCAGCCTGTTACAATTGGTACAGCCTCCTCCCCTGCCCTACCAGTATCCATAGTGGTTCCCCAAGGCTCCATCCTTGGCCTCCTACTTTTTTCCATTTTTATTAACACACTCCCAGCTGAAAGCCTCACCTGTGAGGCTCTCCTCTATGCAGATGATCTTGTCCTTTACCATAGTGACAAATCTCTTGCAAACATCTCCTCCGCTCTTACACTTAACTATGGTGCTGACCACAATTGGTTTCTTTCCAATAGACTCTTGGTAAATAAAAAGAAAACAAAAGTAATGCTATTTGGATACAAACCACTCCTCACAAAGATCTCCAAGGCAAACTCTTCCCTCTTTGTACCCACACCTGCTGGTCCCCCCCTTGAAAATGTCCCTTGTTTCGAATACTTAGGTGTCACTCTGGACCCCTCTTTTACATTCGCCGACCATGTCAATAACTCTGTGCGCAGAGTTAATCAGAAGCTAGGTGCCACCTACTGTCTGAATCAATTCCTTTCTTATGAGGTACACCTAGCAACTGCTCAAGGAAACCTTCTACCTCTCCTTGAATACTGCTCTCCTGTCTGTTCCCTCGTATCCTCAGCAGTGCGCTGTAGACTAAACTCAGTCTACAATAGTATCTGTTGCTTTGTCCTCCATGTCCCCTTTTCTACCCATCATTGTGTATTGTACCAGTCACTTGGTTGGTTCCCACTGCAAGGACAGTTTGACTATGCCCATGGTTGCTTAGTTGACAATACTCTGAGAAGCGGACACCTGTCCCCATACTCATCCCTCCTCATGGGCTGAGTGGCAGCTAGGAGCCTCTGCGAATCATCCATCCCTCCCCCGGTAGTTCCACGAATCTCCTCTACCATGGGTAGTAAAACCTTTTCCGTCTCTGCCCCCCACCTCCCTATGGAACAGACTCCCTACATCTTTCTGCTCTTCCACCTCCCATCTCTCCTTCAAAAACAATTTCAGAGTGGCAACTGTTTGAAGCCAAATGCGACTGCTGTCCTGTGTAATCTCTGGCATCCCTTCCCTCCATCCCCCCCCCCAACCACCTATTAGCAGTGTCTCATCCTTGCTACACTCACCACTACCACTCCTGTCCTCTTCCTCCACTTTTTGGTGCTTCTACTGTTGCCTCCTTATTCTAATTCTCATCACCATTTGCTAAGGTGAAGTGTTGTACTCGATTTCAGAGTTCCAATCTGCTCATTGACCTGCGCACTATTCGTGTACCTGAATGCATTTACTTTATGTATCATATCTGAGACTTATGTTTGGTCTCTGTGTTTTGTGACTTATATTTCAGCTTGTTGCCTGGCCTGTGACTATGGATTTTTAACATGTATGCTGGCCTTCTTTGACACCTTGTATTCTGATGTAATTGCACTTTATGTAATGACCCCTTGTTCTGTATTTTCCTGCACCTCATGTTGAGGCCTGTGTTAACTGTTGTTCTCCACACCTGTATTGCTTAATGTGCCATGCTGTGGCTCGGGTCATGCCTGAAAACGGTCCTTTGGATCAGTGCACCCACCCGGTTATCAAAGACATAAATAAATAAATAAATGGCCTTAGTTATAATTATTGCACATGCATCTTGTTGCAGGTTATTTCTGCTCACCCCAACACATACACACACAAAAAAATAACCCCAAAAATGGAGATCATTATGATTTACTCTAAAAGACAAGACTTGTGTGATTTGGAAAACTTGCTTAACTTTATAAGTGTGTCAATAAAGTCATAGAAAAGCAACAGTTAATCCCACAGTGGAACTGGTGGTGATTTGCTTCAGCCCAAAGCTTTTTCAAATCAATCAAGTTCTGTCTTTTAGTATCTTTTGCATGACATGTCTGTGATGTCTTTTAGTGTATTTTGCACTTATTTAAAATAGCAAATGGGGAGAGGGGTGCAGGACGCACGCTTGTAAGTTCCTGAATTTTCAATATTTTCACTCCAGATTTTCAACATTGCCATTTTACCACACCTTTTTCTGAGCAGTACAGCTGTCATTTTTCACATTTCGCCCAAAATGTGTTTCCACGCATGTAGCGCACAATGGCACAGTCGGCGTGCAAAATCAATGTTTGGGACAGATTAAGAAAATCACAGTGACACAGTTCATGAGCAGAGGTGTTAAAATGGCTATGATAAAAATTTGGTGAAAAAATTCCCAGAAATTACTGTTTTACGAGCATGCGTTGCACTGTTCCTTCGCACGCTTGTAAGTTTGCGAATATTCACTATTTTCACTCCAGATTTTCAGCATTGCCATTTTACCACAACTCCTTATGAGCAGTACAGCTGTCAGTTTTCACAGCTTGCCCAAAACATGTTTCCGCGCATGAAACGCACAATGGCGCAATCGGTGTGCGAAATCAATGTTCGGGACAGATTAAGAAAATCACAGTGACTCTTTAATGAGCAGAGGTATTACAAAAGTTATGTTAAACATTTGGTGAAAAAAGTCCATAAAATGACTGTGTTATGAGCGACCATTGCGCAGTTTCCACGCACCCTCATAATTTCATGGATTTCTAATATTTTCAGTCCAGATTTTCACCACTGGCATTTTTCCACACTTCCTTATGAACAGTACAGCTGTCATTTTTCACACCATGGCCAAAATGTGTTTTCGCACTCTCAGTGCAGAAATACGTGGTCGCTGTGGGAAATCACTGTTCGGGACAGATTAAGAAAATCAATGCGTGAGTGAGAAATGCGTGGTCGCTGTGGGAAATCACTGTTCGGGACAGATTAAGAAAATCACAGTGACACTGTTCATGAACGGAGGTTACAAAATCCCTGTGTTGACAATCTGCTGTAAAAAATATGCAAACTAATTGCATTATGGGTGTGCGTTGCGCAGTTTCTACGCACGCTTGTGACTTCACCAGTTTTTTTAATATTTTCACTGCAGATTTTCAACATTGCCATTTTTTGCACCTCCCCATGAACAGTACAGCTGTCATTTTTCACATCCTGTTTGAAATGAGTTTTCGCACCTGTGGTGCCAAATTACGTAGTCGCTGTGCAAAATCAGCTTTCCGCAAACAAACTGATATTGCCACTGTTCATGAGGTGGGGGTCACAAAAAATCCATGTTTAAAATTTGGAGTGAAAATACCAATAAACGCCTGGGATGTTAGAGTTTCCGACCATAACGCCCCACCCTGTAGAGACTGACAGGCATGAGGGGTGTGACTTGGGATTGTCGCCTATAATACTCCTGCCATTCCACCCCTACCCACACCTTGCAGCCAATGACAGGCATCAAGGTGTGACTTTGACTATTTGGACCCAAAGTTCATCCCATTCTCCTATACTGCACCCATCTCACCATATTTCTTATCGAATGGGGTGAGCATAAGGCCCAAAGACTCCAAGGCACACTGTGACACTTGTCGGTGTCTGCAGGGTAGGGTGTGGTGAAATGGCATGGCTGTTATGTCTGATGACCCAAAGGCACACCCCAGTGCCTGTCAGTCCTCTGAAGGGTGGTGGTGGTGTTGGCTTCAGTTCAATACTTCACTGCCATTCCTATTATGCATCTCCCTAACTCCTACACTACCAATGCCAATGCCAGCAAGCAAACATTCGGCATTGACAAATGCTTGTTATATAAAGACACTCCCCCTTCCCTTCTCCCTGTCCCTCATGATACTTCATATAGCCTGGAATAATCGTGTCTCAGTCGTGGCTCATTGTAGCTCATGGTTCTGTGACCACTGTCATATATTTAGAAAATGGAACTGACATTTAAAATCAGCATGTTTTACTTTACAGAACATTTGACAAATCCCTGTGTGGGAAATGGACTATACCAACTGAAATTAGAACTTCAGAATTTTAGAACTATCAGCATGGGACACCCACTTATGGTTATAAGAGTACCTGGGGTTTAGAAATAAAGAATCCTAATTGCCTAAGAACAATGTCATGGTTTATCACTGTCTACATTTTCTGGTCTAAATTATGCACTACTTCTCTCTTAAGTGGCCCCTTCTGTTTTATTCCCTACCTGAAAGTACTAAATGTGCTGTTTGGAACAGTACTCTACCTGTAGGGTGAAACAAAGTATCTACTTCTATCATGCCTCACTGATATTGTGACTTAGTAACATCTTATAAAATGGATGGGCTATATCAGCCAATCAGAATGCTAGCTACCCATGCATGAAATATGTTTCATGCATGGGTAAAAAAAAGGATGGCAGTGAAGAGGCCAAAATCACCTAGCTGCAGAACGTTGGCATTTGAAAATGCCACCATTGTTTCCTCGCTATCCTTTCCCTGCAAGACAACAAGAGATATTTCAGCATAGCAGACCAAACCAAAATCAGTTTCCATAAAAACACTGGCGGAAAACTTGCCTGGAAGTGGACAGACTTAGACTGCTAGATCATGATAAGATCTATCAGTTAGCAATTTCCCATAAGAAGGCAGAATTCCTGTCCAAGGAAATTGCTACAGCGAGGAATAGACCGGCCCAGCTCTTCCGGACTGTGGACAGACTGTGCAATCCAGTCTGTCTTCAAGCTGGTCGAGCATTATCACAGTTACAGTGTGAGGAGTTCACAATGTTCTTCGCTGATAAGGTGTCCATTATCAGGGATGAGATCAGCCAGCGCCTCCCCATTGGGTCTTGCAGTGATCAACCGAAGGACACAAATACCCAATTAACCTGGTTCACCTTCAGTCAACCGGCAGTCATGGATATAGTGAGGATCATCCAGACTTTGCGTCCAACCTGCTGTAGTTTGGATCCAGGCCCTACTCACCTACTTGTGGGTTGTGTAGACATTATTAGCCTGATCCTTACTGGGATAGTCGTGGTATCACTGGAGAACAGGATCTTTCCTGATCCCTTGAAGGAGGCAATAGTACGCCTCCTTTTGAAAAAGCCCTCCCTTGATCCCGACTGCCCAGAAAAACTACAGACCGGTTTCGAATCTTCCCTTTTTGGGGAAGATTATCGAGAAGGTGGTCGCCTTGCAGCTGGAGGACCATTTAACCATCCACAGTATCTATGACCCTCTCCAGTCTGGCTTCAGGAAATTGCATAGTACTGAGACGGCTCTTGTTCGGGTACTAAATGGCCTCCTGATGGCGAGAGATTGGAGAATTCATTCTATATTGGTTCTCCTTGATCTCTTAGCAGCATTTGACACCTTGGAGCATGGGGTGCTGCTTCAACGCCTTTGGTTTCTCTGTTGACTAAGGGGGGTGGTCCACAGTTGGTTTAAATCTTTCCTACAGGGTAGGACACAGAGAGTAGTTTCAGGGATTTATTCCTCGGCCTCTCACTGCCTACGCTGTGGGGTGCCACAGGGTTTGGTGCTTTCCCCCATGTTCTTTGCAGTGTACATGCTTCCATTGGGGGACATTATAAGACAATATGGGTTGAAGTTTCATTGCTATGCCGATGACTTTCAACTGTACATGTCTTTTGTGTCTGAGCAAGAGTCTGAGTCAAGTACATTGTTTAACAACTGCCTCCTGGAGATACAGAACTGGATGAGTACCAATTGGCTGAAGTTGAACCTGGGAAAAACTGAGGTATTGGTGGTGGAACTGGGGGTGAGGATGTCAAATTCATGGGCGGAGAAACCCTCAGGTTTATCTCTGGGGGGGGACCCAGCTTATGGCATCTGGCCAGGTACGTAACCTTGGTGTTATATTTGATGATGGCCTGACCCTGAGGGCACAGGTGTCGGCCGTAGTCAAATCATCCTTCTTCCTTCTAAGGAACATAGCATGGGTGAAACACCTGGTTTCATCAGAGAATCTTCCTACCCTGGTCCACATCTTTGTTGCCAGTCGTCTTGATTACTGCAATGCCCTTTATCTAGGGCTGCTGGGAGTGGATATTCGCCGCTTGCAGCTGGTGCAAAATGCGGTGGCTAGGTTGTTGACTGGAAGCCCAAGGTCCAACCTGTGCCTCGCGAGTTGCACTGGCTACCTGTGCAGTGGCGGATCACTTTTAAGGTCATGTTGATGACCTATAAAGCCCTACATGGGTGGGAACCCCACTATCTGGAAGAACTCCTGACTTCTTACTGCCCCTCCCACTCCCTCCGATCCTCTGGCGAGGGATTGCTAAAGATTCCCAGGGTAACCTTAAAACCATCTGGTGGAAGAATGTTTGCCTTTATGGCTCCTAACCTGTGGAATTCTCTACCTCACCAGATATGAAATAGCCTGACTGTGGAGGGTTTTAAAAAAGCCCTAAAGACCTTTCTTTTTAACCAAGCATTTTCTGTGATTTAAAGTACATTGAATTTGTTATGGATGAAATGTTATTTATTATTGTGGTTTTACTGCTGCTTGTGGAATTTTTGTAAAGATGCCCTGAGCATGGGAAGGGCGCCTTACAGAAATAAATGTTACAATTTTTACATTACATAAACATGTCACTACGAACCTGATTTGGTACTTTTACACACAAAAAAAATTAGTTTCCATATTTATTGTACATTGTCACGGGGAAACTTTGTTGTGCAAAACAACGTAGAAGTGAGAATACGGCTCTTCCTGTGTAGTACTCATTTACTGAGCCAAAGTCCTTCAGAACCTGTCCTGACAGTGGCGGCACAAGCAGCGTTACTGAGCTGCTGCATTTCTGTGCACCAACTACTTTGTAAGTACCCGAGGGCAGGAGTTGAAAATTAAAACAACTAAACACTGTAGCGAGACGGCAGCTCTATCGGGATTGGAGAGGTAGGAAAGAGACATGCTGCAGGAGGTGGCCGCGTGATCAGCATCTTAACTAAGGAAACTGTTTTAAATTGTGCTGCCTTGCTTCTGTTGGAGGTGTTTAAATTAAAGAATGGATTACAGTCTCTAGGTCTATCTCCCTCTCCCTATCAGTATGCCTCTCTCTCTCTCCTCTGTATTAAGTGGTGCTGCATCACACTGGCAACATAGCAACCTGGAGTCACATGCAAATGAGCTCATGCATATTAACACAATGTCTGCAGAAGGACTATTTCATCATACATTAGTATCTTTAAATCTTTTTTTTTCTACATACAAGCAAGATGTTTTTACCTGTAAAAAGTAAAAAAAATATAGGTGCCCATTTTATAAGTGTAAAAAGACATTCCAGGTGTGTGCATGGAACATATTTTACCACACGCCAGGGGCTAAAGGCACTCTGCCAAGGCCTCATGCCTTATTATGCCCCTGGCCGTGTGGTAAAATATGTTCCATGCACACCCTGTCGTGTCGTACTGCTTACACGACTGATTGAGAGGATCCACTCATCTTCTGCCAGGCTGGTCACTTGTGATGTCACAATGGTGAGAAGGTGTTAAAAGCAACAGCACTAGATAGAAACATAGAATTTGACGGCAGATAAGGACCGCTTGGCCCACCCAGTCTGCCCATTTTCCCTACCTACTGTAACACCGCAGACCCTACTGAATCTCTGGCTTTACCCCCCCCCCCAGCCACAAGTTTCCCTTTTGCCTATCCCATGCCTTCTTGAATCCTATTACAGTTTTTGACCCTACCACCTCCTCTGGGAGGAGATTCCAGGCATCCACCATAGATATGTCGATAAGCTGTGCAGAATACATGTATTGCCAGCAGAATTCTATGAATTTGGGGGTTTCCTATCCACAGCATTTATGTGGAATTTTTTCGTATTCCACATATGAAATTCTTCCAAGTTCTACATGGATGATATGCAGGAAAAATTCTCAAACTATACTACTTTAACTTGTGTAGGAAAACAAATCCACAGATCACGTTGTGTTACAGTCACATATAGCTGTATCGCATTCAACTGTGTGTCACACTGGGCTCTGTGGAATTTATTCCTGTAAAAGTAAATGTAGCACAATTTTATATTTATTTTCTCACAAAGTATCTTGAAAAACATGCTAAATCCAATGCAAACAGTTTCCGTAATTTGTAAATGTTCACAGCGCGATTCTGAGGAAGTGGAAACTGACAATTGCTCCCAGCTCTGTGTGTCAGTTGCCCAGTAAAGTGCTGCTCTACATATCACACAGCATTATCAGAAAGAACATATTTTTACTGGTAAAAAGGCCAAGGAAATACTTCAGAATTATAACATTACAGCAGACTACTTTTAAAAACCAACAGCATTTTCTGTAACCAGATTTACTGCTACCAGTTCTTTGAAAGGGTCCTTTGGTCCAGGTGGGGATTGGATATGGGAGTTAGGGTAGTCTGATGGTTAAATCTCTGGCATGGAACCAGGAGATCGCAGGTTCAAAACCAGCCAGAGCCAAATATTCACTATTTGACCTTAGCAAATCACATCAGCACCCAGTGCTGCAGTCTACCCGGTTGTGGAAAGGACAGAAGCGGGACCCCACTGGAAATGAAATAGTGCATCTCAGCTATGTTATTCTGGAAAAATAAATTGTCAAAAATAAATGCAATTAAAGCATTCCTAAAGCACGGATGACTGAGATAACTGCTTTGCACCTGTACAGCAATATGTAACAATTAAGTTTGCTGATGACTGTAGACTTGGGGCAGTGGTGGATACAGCAGAGGATTGTACATCACTTCAGGAGGCACTGGATTGCATACAGAATTTAAGATGTAAAAGCAAATTGCAACTAAATAAAATAAAATGTACAGTTATGCACATGGGGAGAAAAAACCTGGGTTGGTCATACGCATTAGGTAATTACTCTCTAGTAACCACAACAGAGGAGAGGGACTTGGGGTTAACAATAAAAAATGGTTTAACCTTTAATACACATTGTGAAAAGGTCATAAAAATGGCAAACAGTACATTAAACTGCATTCTTAGACATACAGAGTAGAAGTCGAGAGGTGTTGTTGCTGCTGTATGGATCACTGGTGAGGTCACAGACGGAGTACTGTTCCCAGGTATGGGCCCCTTATAGAAAAAGAGATACCGATAGATTGGAGGGCGTGCAAAGAAGGGCAACAAGATCTATTGAAGGTATGAAGCATCTAACATATGAAGACAGACTGTTGGCTCCTGACCTGTATTCTGTCAGGTATAGGAGTTTAAGAGGGGATATGTGTTTGCTTTACTGGGCTTTCACGGACCGTATATTATGGGATGACCTGGGGTTGGAATTGAAAGTACAACCCTATGATACTAGAGCGCATACATTGCAATTAAAATTGGGCAGATGGAATTTACTTAAAAGAAAGAACTGGTATACTCAGTGAGTCGTCCCTATTTGAAATTCTTTGCCAATGACAGTGGTAGGTAGTCAAACTACAACAGCCTTTACAACTAAATTGGACAAACGTTATAAAATAAAGGGAGTGATGCTACAGATCTTATGCACATGGCAAGCATAATGGATGAAAGTCTAAAAAACTTAGTTTTACCTATGAAACCTAGTAGCTAGCTTCAAAAACTGCACAAAGACCACCAAAATTTGCTTGGTAAAAAAAACTGCTGCATGTGGTGATTGGGTGGGATCATCACCTATTTGATGACTTCATGCTGCAGATGGCCAAGTGGTGACCAAGGACCTTCTTTTTATGGTCACAATTAAAGAAGGATACAAATGAGACACTAACCTGAGGGGCCTTCGGCTAGCTAAAAACTATTTTTGGTGGCCCTTGGTAATTTTCAGGTGGCCACTGGGCTACGGGGTAGTTTTATGCCACTGTAACTGATGCATCATATTTGTAGGGCGCATGTAAAACAGAATGAAAACATTAAGGAACTGCAGGTTTGATCTTTGGACGATCTTTAATGTTTTTTTAGAATTACAAAAAACATTTTTGACATTCTTGAATGTATTCAGGGACTCCTGTTGCCCCTCTGTGACAACACTGGGTGAACTGCACAGTATATAACACAATGCTGGTGGTAACCCTGGCTTCCTCTTATTTCAGTTTAGTTTGTTCATCTCTGACTCCCGCAGACATAAACAGCTGTGTTGGAGTACTGTGCAATCACAGTTCATCTTTTGCAGCCTCTGTAGCTTCTTGTCCGTCTGTGCTATTGGTGACACCTTTGACCTCAGGTTCCTAATAAAAAAAAAACAAAGAGCACAAGTAATTATTTAATTTTCATTCATTATTTGTCTACTGTATTTACTAAAATGTTCACTGCCAAGACAGTCTGGTAGGATAGGGCATCTAATTTTTCAAAGGGTTATGGGAGGATGACAGGACACACTGTTAGGGCACGCCTCCCCCCCCCCAAAATAAATAGTCCCATCTGCTCCAGCTGTAGATATAGAACAGGAAACAGCACATGCTGAGGTGTTCAGGTGAATTATATTTGGGGGCAAAAGTAAAGCACTTCCATGAGTCTGAAAGTGGAAGTCATTCTAGCTTTTTGGAAGTCAGACTACTTTCCAGTCCAAAATTTAGAAAGCTAATATTCTACAAAAAAAATATTTTTACACATTAAACAGCACCTGGTGCCCCGGGGAAACTTTGGAAAATGTTACTTTTGAGACACATTTGTGCCAGCTCATCTACTAAATGATGGTGCTACCGCTCGTGATGCTGGCAACCCAGGTTCCAGAACGAGCCTGGGTCATTGGGAGTCAACGGGGGGAGGACAACTGGGCATCCCAACAGATGTTCTCCTGTTCCAGGGTGGGTAGAGAGCCAGCTTCACACCACTCCTGCCACCAGGGTGACCAAGCAAGCGAGAAATGCTGGGGGAGGGAAGACACTACCTGACATGGACACGACCACAAGCAACATGCATGTGTGATGACATCCCTAGCCACCAGCATTCATGGGGAATGCAGAAAACAGGGAGCACCCCAGCCATTGCAGGGTAAAGCCAACCCCTCTCCACAGTCCTCGCACCACACCCATCGGTACCTACCTCTACATGAGAATTGGAAACTGCAGGGGCCTTTCTTACACTTGTGGCTCACCATAGTGTTAAGTCATGGGGGAATTAGAGGTGAGATAAGTGACGGAGATGACGGGTGAAGGGTCTGGAATGGGCTAGCAGAAGGGGGCCAACGGGAGACAAGGGGACATAAATAATAACTGAAGACATTTTTTGGAAGGCTTATTTCTGTTTATAATTCATATATTCACTGCATTTAGTTCCCCCTTTTTTCATTATTATTAAAAGTGTCTCAGACATGCTGCAGTTTGATTGGCTGTCAACATTCTGCGACCCCTGTGTTATTCTCCCTATTAATACATTTGTATAGCTTGATTACTTGGGCACTGATTCAAGTGGACCTACATTTTCTTGGGTTCCAGTTGTTAAACTCAGAGCATTTAGTGCCCCCTTTTTTCATTATTATTGAAAGTGTCTCAGACATGCTGCAGTTTGAATGGTTGTCAACATTCTGAGACCCCTATGTTATTCTCCCTATTTCCATTTGAATAACCTTATAGAAAACATGTCAGCCAATCAGAATGCTCCATTTTCAGGGATTGCACATCATAACCATTGTAAATCATGTTAGAATCTTTAGCCATTAAAACTGTACATTTCTAAAGATTTCTTGTACTCCTATAACCATATAAGGATAGGACCCATATGCAGTCGCAAAGTGCTCTAAACATTAACAACACTGCCTTCTATAGGTTCTAAATAGGTACATATGGAAAGATCATTTATACATTATAAAATGTTTTGGTCTGTGGATTGACAATAAACCATCCTTTTCTAACCACATCAAGGCAGTCTGTAAGAAGCTACATGCTAGATGTGGCTTCTAGTACAAGAATCAGCACTGCTTCCCTATAAATATTAGAAAGCATCTGGTGCAAATGACTTTCTTGCCAGTCTTCTATCATGCTGACATAATCTACAGCTGATGCCCCATAACATGCTAAACCAAGCTCTATGTTCTCTACCGCAGAGCCCTGAGGTTCATCACTAACTTGGCACCAAGAACTCATCATCGTAATCTGTATGCAGCAGTGGGAAGGTGCTCTCTATCTAATAGGAAATTATACAATCTCTGTATGTGGGCATACAAGGTGCCATTCAATGAGCTACCCAGGTATATCACAGAACTTTTTAGCAAGTCCGCTTGCTTCTATTCCCTAAGAAAGAACAATCTACTACTACTGGATACACCTAGGTAGGCTACACATTATGGCAATCCTGCCATCAGCAGCATCAGTCTGGTTGCCTTTAACAAGTTACAGAATACTCTAAAACTCACCTTTCTGGTCAGTCGCAATCATTTATAAAGCCCTCATTGACAGCATATGCACTGAGACTTGTTCACATTAATGATGGTTAATTTTCTTTTTACTGCCATGTTTTCCTCAATTCCTTCCTGTACTATCCCCCCGTGAAGCTATCTGTACTGTCTCCATGACTTTTCATACAGTATATTACCCCACTTTGTATCCTAATGAATACCAACTGTATATCCACTGTATTTGGTCACTAGTGTAACTGTGATTGTATTTGTATCATATATTATGACATTTATGCTACTGTTTTGTTTTTATTATCTGTACCCCTCTCCTACCCAGGACCTCCTTGTAAATTAGCTTGCTCAATGGAGCCTTTTCCTGGAGAAATAAATCAATAAAATGAAATCATAACATAGAGGATAATGTATGGTCCTCTATCGTTCACCGGTTTGTTAACCATCGAGAGGTTGCCAGGGCAAACATGTAAGGTTTACATCACCATGGCAACCTCGAGAAGGTTAACCAAACTGGTTACGATAGAGGGACCATACATTATATTTTATAGTATATGGTCCTCATAAACTGGCCAAACAAATGAATATGGCTTACTTTTGGCCCCACTGCGGACATTCTGGGTCATTTTCTGGCTGCTGCGCTGGTTTCAGGAAGGCCCTCGGTGTGCGAGATCGCAGGTACACGCATGCGCAGATGAGCTCCGTTTGTAATCCCATCACTATGATGTACTCAAGAGAGGTTTATAACCATTTACGCCATAGGGATGGGATTATCAAGAAATAGTTTTGCCGTTTTTTAGCGGTAATAAGGGCACACCATATATTATATCATTCTTAACCAATCAGGATTGTTAATTTTTTTTTTTTTTTTTTTTTATATTTATCCCTCCTTCTTGCCTCCTGGTCTGCCACTCCTTCCGGCTGCTCATGCTTCCTGCGACCCCCTCACCCTGACCCCCTTCCCCACACCCCAGATCGCAGCTGACCCAGGGGTAGCCCCGCGTATCCCTTCGCTGGGTGGGTCCCCCTCCTCCGAGGGGGAAGGCACCAGGAGGGCCAACCAGCGCACTAGACATCAGTCCCTGAGTGCTGCTGAGGTGGGTTTGGAGGCGTCGGGGCATCTCAGGCCGACAGGAGTGAGGCAGCCATCATCCGGCAGACCAGAAGGCCGGATTTTCCATTTTATCCAGGGCATGGTGTGCCATGAGCGTCTGGGCAAACCAGCGTTCACCATGCCCCTATGTGTCTGAGCTCTGCTGCTGGTCTCCCCAGCCTCCGCCGGGGGTACCAGACAGCGAGCCGTCCCCTCCCTCCCTCCCGTGGAGTAGGCGAGCAGTTGTAGGGCGCTGGAGCCTACTCCCCCCGGCCAGCTCTCCAGTGACCCAGTCTGTTCCAACCGGTCAGTCCGATCTGGCGAAATCCAACCGCTGCGCCGACGAGCCGGTGGATTGTTAATTTCTAAACATTCCAGGTACTTTTATGTAACTTCCGAGTAACTTAGGCTCCCCAGTAGGTTCATGGACCTCTAATGGTCAACTCTAGCCAGCCTGGAGACTCTATGCTGCCTGGATTGGCTAGAAGTTTTCAGGGGGTGTGGCCAGCTCCCACTGACTGGTGAGTCACCAAGTGTGGTTGTTTACTCAGTTCAAAAAAGAGGAGCGAAAAGAAGCTGCCACAAGCAGCTGAACTAGTAGAGGCCTTGTTAGAAGTGGAAACCACCCAAGCCTTAGAACGTGGTGGCAGCCTGCAACATGGGGCCCCCTGTGGATTTTACACCCCACTGTATGCAAACCCTCAAAGGAAGTTATTTTACTCACAAGGCTAAGTGTACAGCCTCTGTGGCAGAAATGCAATTGTTCTGGACTTTGCAGGCATGTTTTAAGGCATTTTGGTGCCTCACCCTGCTGGGAAGTGGGAGGGGGCAACCCTATATAGGGATGTATGACCATTTGGCTGGGACCCTTTGCTCCATAAGCTCCGGTGCAGTAGAGGGCAAAATGGCCGACTCATGGAACCTGCAGTTCCCCAGTGAGGAGTGCCCCTCTATAATCATTCTAAATTATGTGGTGAGCCACACATGTCCCAGAGTACCTGGGATCAAAGCCTGGAATAGGTGATTATGTAGGCTCAAGGGCCCCTGAGTTAGTTGCCATAATTCCACCTGCAAGTGGACATCTGGGCATTTTCAGGCTACCATGGACCTTCCCTTGGGGGACAATGGTGAGGAGGGTACCCGGTCTAGGGGAGGTTGGAAGGATGGTATCCTTGAGTCAGCTTCCGAGTCAAATGCCCTATAGCTTCATTTATATTTCAGTGCTGTTGCTGTTTGAACTCCTTCAGACTGGAGTTTGATTAAATCTACCTCATGTTGGGTCTTGTTTGGTAACTGGGTATGAAACCCACAGCTACATTTAGTATACTTGTGCCCCAGGGTTGTGCACAGGCCCAAGGAGTCCAATAACACTGATTAAAGGACCAGTGCCCTTATGAAGTACCCCTCATGTGAGATGAGGAAGTCATCTGAAAGACATTCCCCCTTGTGGGATATGAAATACCTGGAACCCTCCAGGTTGGGAATTATGTTTTTTTCTCCCCTTCTCATATGGTCATGAGCTTTTCCTTTTAACGAAAGGGATTCTGTTGGACTTAATATTGACTTGGACATTCATTTGCCTGCTAACCAGCTGATTTTCAGCCTCAGCAGTCTAAAAAGTGTCCAAACACTCAGGATGTCACCACAGGCTGAGGGATTAAGGAAGATAATTGCTTTGTGAGCTCCCTCCCTGTAAATGAGTCAGCTGGCTACCACTGGTGGTGGTGGGAGGTACACTAATATATGGGATATGCAATGGCCTGCCTAAAAATATGTCATTTATTGTCACATGTGAGTGAGCAGGACCATAACTCACAAGTTGCAGAGCCATGAGCGAGTTATGAAAGTCCTGTGCCCTCACAGGTGTTGATAAATTGCATATTCTGAGTCAGGCCATTGCATAGTCTAGTACTAAAACATCCGTTTCACACTCATAACTTTTAAATATACTGTTTGTGTGAAGATGTAACTGTGTTTCATTGATTTCAACTGCTGGCATCAGTGCTGCATAGACATACTGTGATGTCATTAGCATTATTTATGTAGTTTGTATTGACCATGTAAGTACACCAGACAATTACAATGCCTATTTCCAGGTATGACCCATTGTGAAAGCTGCCCTCTGATTGGTTCAGTTTTCCACTGTGATGCACCCAGCCTTTAAAATTTGTATTTACTTATTTGGTTTTTGTTGACCGGGAAAGGAGGACTAAGCAATTCTGCCTATTTTCAGCCTTGTCCTGGGGAAGGGGGATACAGATGGATGCCAACTGACATTGAACTAGATTAAGCTGTCAGTGCTTTTTTAAGTGAATGAGGGGAATTTGGTCAGGACACCGGGGATATTCCCATACCATGGGATCTTTAACATCCACCTGAACAGGCAGAAGGGACCTCGGTTTAATGTCTCATCTGAAAGACAGCACCATCCTCATACTGCACTACAGTGTCAGTATAGAGATTTAACCCAAGGGCCTGGTGTGGGGATAGAACCCACAGCCTTCTGATCTTCCAGCCTCAGAGGTGAGTGTGCAGCCTGCTGAGCCACTAACACTGTGATAAAAATATAAATTGTCACCAACATAACCTTCAAGATATCATGCTATCTTGAGGTTAGATACAAAAATATCACTTATCTTGTGAGTTTTATCTCCACTGGTGTTATATAAATATGTTTATATGTACAGTTACTGTGTGCAATGTGGTTATAAGAGTGCATTCTTGAGTTTTTGGGTGCGAGAACTGCGAATCAAAGCTGAGCAGTTCTCACATACAAATGACCTGCGATGAAACTCTTAGAACGATAAGCGACACAACAACTGTTTCAGTTAACATACAGTATAATCATCCCACAAACTTAAGGCTGCTTCTGAGTGACAGTGCTCTGTCCCAACATACTGTATAGCCAAACTGAAAAGGAAAAAAAAGTGGGGCACTCACTCTAACAGATACAAATGTCAAAAGATGCAGTTCCAAAATGCTTTTTACTGCTAGTGCATTTGAAGGGTGCAAATGCAGCATACAAGTAAGTTTGAGTACTCCCCTGTAAATGCCGAATGTTTTGTACCCTTCGGGTGCTGTGCCAGGGACTAGTCCTTGAAAAAGTGCTGAAAGGGTGCAAAGATGCTGAGTATTTACAGGGGAGCACTAGAGTCTGTAATTTGCATTTTCACCCTTAGTTTGCACCAGCAATGAAAAATATTTTGACTGCAGCTTTTGATAGTGATATTATAAATCAAATTGAAGATTTCTGTTTTAAAAAAATTGACCAATGAATTTAAAATTAAAATGCTTTACTTTGTAGAAATAAGAGACATCCCTGTGTAGGAAATGAACTATATCAAGGAAACAACAACTGATCCAATAGCTCAGATCCTGTCTAGCTACAGGAGGGAGAGGAGAGAGAGAGGCAGATCCAAGATGGCCGCTTGAGGCTCGGTATGCTGCTGCCGGATAATGCTTCGATGCTGTCCTTCTGAACAGACTGTGCTGAACTTCTGACTGCCATCCCTCAGAAATGGACTATGTCAAAGTTGACACACCAAACCTGTGAGCTGGTGGAACAATTACAGAAGGGAAGAGAAGCAGGAGGAACACTGTAAATTCCACACAAACAAAACCCATAGACAGTGATACAGCTACCTCTACCAACCTGGAAGGATAAACCCACCTTCAACAACAGAAAATAAATTTCTTCATGGATATGGTAAAAGTGTTTCCAGATACGCCTATATCACCTCTACCTGACTGTCCCAACCAGGGTGACATACTGGATCCCAACCAGGGTGACATACTGGATCGAAAACAGGAACCCAAAGTCATTGAAACACAACAGGACATCGCCGCAATTGAGATAGAAGTAAGCTGTGGGGCAAACCCTTCTCCAGAAAGAACTGAACCCTATGCTGTGACCACTGAATCACAGGTCAGTCCTATAACCAAACAACAGCTAAATAGTCAAACTAATATTGTAGCTTCTACTCTTTTACCTACCGCTAACATTGAAAATCATACCATGGGGGGGGGGAGTAAATGTTCAGAATAATAAAATTATTCGAAACAATGATACACCCCAGAATTCTGGACCTGAGTTACAAAACAATACGGAGAACATGGCAGAAGTAAATATGGAATCCCTGTTAAAAATCAAAGCGGAACTTGAAATGGATATTCAGAAGGGGTTTGAATCAGTAAATGCTTCCTTAGCTATGCTCACCAAATCTCTTGATGACCTGGGGGCAAAAATGGAGGCACTTCCTCTCAGAACTGGAGAATTAGAGCAGTGGATCAGTAACAGAGAAGACCAAATACACCCGACCGTAAGGCAAGTTGATGAACACACTACTCTTTTGCAGGACCAACAATAAAACATGACAAGCATGGAGGATAGGTCCAGACAAAATAACGTAAAACTTATCGATGTGCCCGAGGGGCCAGAAGGTAATGAGGATCCACTACCATTTTTTGAAAAACTTTTGACTTTGACCCTCAATTTGAAATATCCAGAACAAAAAATTGTATTAGATCGGGTACATCATGGGGAAGGCCCATGGGTCATGGAAAAAAATTCAGCCTAAATGAAGGTCTCTAGACCTGTATATGTCAAACCCCACTACTACCTTAATAAAGAAAACATTTTATAAAAAGCCCAAGTGGATAGAGGACTCCATGCCTAAGGGCTCAGATTCTCAGCATAGCCGACTTTTCAGTAGAAACAGCCCAGTCAAGAAAATCATTCAACAGGGTGAAAACCATACTAAAAGAAAAATGAATTAAATTCGCTTTGCTTCCCCCAGCCAGATTACGCTTTTTTTCATAGACGAAAAACACATTTTTTTACAGATCCCAGCAAGGCAGAGCAACTATTATGAAGGTCTGATGGCAAATCAAACACCAGGTCTCCCTCAAATATTAACTCCACCTCAAATTCAGAAGTTGGGTAGGAAATGAAGATCATCAAAGCACAAAACTATAAGACTCAATAACATGTCAAGTCTACCCAAATATTCAAAGACTGGGCTATCTGAAGGAAAGAAAAGTAGGAAGAAAGGAAAGAGGAGGTAAAAGGGAGAAGAATTGAAAAAGATGGGGAAGAAAAAGAAAGAAAGAGAAACGGGTTAAGGAAAAAAGGAGAAAACATTTGTTTTTGTTTGTGTGAGGTTTATATATTGAGAATTTGCTCAGCTAAGATGAGCAAAATTGCAATGTTTAATTGAAACATAAATTGATCTCAGTACAATGAGATATATGCATTAAGGTGATATTGAAATAATACGCTTCGTTATGATATGTGTTGAGGATGAAGGACGTACTACACTAAAATTGCTAAAACCAAATACTTGTTTAAACTCCTATAAATTTTATTTTGTTTATATTTTCTTTTGTTTTTTTCTTTCAGGTCTGTTCCATGTGAAAAGGCAATATTGAGTTGGCACAGATCCTACTTATATTCTGACACGAGATGGATTCTCTTTATTTAATTCACATCACTACATGGTAAATCTTATAAAAAATAGATCACGTAGAACAGATGCACCTGTGGGAACAAGTGGATAGGCTTAGTGTAGTAACAAAGTCATTGCAGCCATGATCAGAGTCATCTTTGTTGATGTATGGGGATGGGGGGGTGGCTCCTTCACTCCAGGGCCAAAATGATATAGGAAATGCAACATGGATAACGGTATACATTTTGACCACACTTAAAGGAAAGCTGTCCAGATTTTCAGCTCCCTACCCCCAAAAGGCTTATCCCCCTGATTAAGCTTTTCGCAAGAAAAGCCTTTGTTTTATGTGCTGGAACTTACTTTATTTTATTTTTGTAAACTCTGGGAGTTGGGAATATGGCGGGCGTTGTGGAGTTCCATTTAGTGTAAAAGTCGCGATTGTACTGTCTTCGCTTCAATACAAATGTATTGAGGCGGCGGTGCAGTGCTCTCACTACACTAGAATCGCACTATTGTCCCTTATGTTCCGCACTCCCAGAGTTTACAAAAATAAAATAAAGTAAGTCCCAGCACATAAAACAAAGGTTTTTCTTGCGAAAAGTTTACTCGGGGGTAAGCCTCTGGGGGTGGGGAGCTGAAAAGTTGGACTGCTTTCCTTTAAATATGTGCTGATAACAAAATACTAAAATTGAAAGCCATGTCATGTTTATTCTTTGCCTCGTGGGGAACACAAGGACACAGGTTCATAGAGCAGATGGGGGTTGGGGTGGGAAGGTATGAAGGGAGGTAGGATGGGGGAGGGGCTAGCAATAGTTATAACTTATGCTGATTTAGTATATTATTGTTGCTCCTTTAGAAATGTTGGCAAGTAGTATAATAATAATGATAAGCTAAACATAGAATCCAGCACTATGATTAACCTCAGAGAAATCATATTATTGGAAGGATTAATTTACTACGCGTTTTTATAATATAGTCAGATGTCTACAGCACTAACAATAATGACATGAAACATGAAGGGTATGAGGGATAGAACCAAAGGGAAAAATATTTAATTACTATATGCAGACAAAAACAGGATTCATTGCATTGTGCTGCAGGAGACTCACTTAATGAACAATTAATTTTATTTCTACAATAATAAGTGGGGCCCAGGAATTCATGCTCCCTATAAGATTAATGTTCAGGGGATCATGATATTATTTAAAAGAAATCTGAATATAGAAGTTAAGAAATCTACAGCCGATAATAATGGGAGATATTTGAAATCACTATTAATGGCCAAACAATCACTATAGCTAACATCTATGGCCCCAACAAGAACTCTTCCCCAATGTTTTAATTATTTTTTTCTCAATTTGTCCACATTTAGATCCCTGTGGATCATTGGTGGAGATTGCAATTTGATCATTAATAACATGCTAGATAGATCTAATATATTTGCAGATAGGACCACAAAAGCTTCCTTAAGGGTTCACCATTTTATGAAAGATTAGAATCTGACAGATTTGTGGTGTCTTAAAAACCCTACCAACTTACAGTACATTACTCCTTTCTCTCTCATGCCCACCAAAACTACTCCAGAATATAAATTCTTCTGGTGTCTCAATCCACCTTACATCTAATTAAAGAAACCACTTACAAAGGGATTCTGATTTCTGATCATGCCCCAATAATTTTACAAATTGATCTGGATAACACTTCCACTCCCTATTACTTTGGATTCGATCCCTTACAATTAAAAGAAAGCATTTTTTAGACTATATTTAAATGAAAATTCAAACGTACTTTCAAAGCAATTTTAATACTGGATTATCAGCAATACTAATATGGGAGGCCTTTAAGGCAAATACTCGTGGGTGCACTATAGCTTTTAATGCAAAGAGGAAAAATTCAAATATCAAAAAATGAAAGACATAGAAAATAAATTATAAAGAACTAGAACATGTTGACACCTCCAATACAGTGGCTCTACAAGAATTACTAAAGTTAAGAAATTATTATAACCAACTAGCCACAGAAGAAGCAGAACGGCACTACTGTTAAACAAAAGTAAATATTATGACACTTGGGATAAACCCAACCAAATATTAACTTGGTGGCTCAAGAAAGAACAAGAAGCAAACAATATCTCAATGATTAGAAATGAAGCAGGGAAATTAATAGAACATTTCGTGAGTACTATAGAAAACTATATTCTTCAGAATATATTAAGACAAAACCAGAGATAGAAGCATAGCTCTCAAGGATACAAATTCCTACACTATCACAAAGTCAAAATGATCAGCTGGAAAAACAGATCACAATAGAAGAAATCGAATATGTAATAAACTCCCTACCCGTAGGCAAGGCAACCAGACAAGACGGTCTGCCTATTGATTTTTATAAAGAATTTAGAACATCTTCAAAAACTATTCGACAACATGTTTAAAAAAGGCTCATATTCCCCCACATTTGGCAAGGACAATATCCAACTTTTCAAAAAGAAAAATAAAGATCCTCTTAATCCCAGCTCCTACTGGCCTATCTCATTAATGAATATTGATGCAAAAATACTGGCCAAAATTCTAGCTACATGACTACAGAAAGTATTGCCATACATCATTATTTTCCAAGATGGCGGTGGTGTGTGAGTTGCCTGAGGACTGAGTTCTATCCTGAGAGGCTATTAGTTATATTTGAATGCCATTTTACAGACAGAAAGGGTCTTTAAGTGAGCTTAACTAAAGCACGTTTGTAGCGCTTTTTTATGTTTTTCTATGAAAAGACAGCGTTTTGTTTTTAAATTGGTCTTTTCGCCTTGGTTTTTTGACCACACTGAGATAATGTGGGGTGAACCAGTGGTTTAATATCAGTGGTTTAATATCAGTGTTCACTGGCTTTTTCTTCTCTTTCTGGAAGAAGCAAACTGTGCCGCTAAAAAGTGGATCTTGAGTAGATTTGGTTATTGAAGAGATAGTCAGACGGATTTCTGTAGCACGATTTTGTGGAACTATGTCTGAGGATTTGGATTGCTGCTGAGCTATTACTTTGCTAATGAACAAAAGTACGGACTGGGCTGCAAGAAGTGCTTTATCGTGAGGAAGTCTGGCTGTTCACAGAGGCTGCTGGTGCAGTGAGAGTGCATCCAGCGGATGCTTCGTGGGTTCTCTCTAGGTATAATAGTGGCTGGGAAGTGTGTTGGGGAGGGGGGTCTCCTCTAATGTCCTTGGGGCTAGGTGGTCAGCCGGTCTCCTATGACCAAACGGGAGCTGCTCAGCGACTCTGAGGGGAGCCGGGGGTGGGCTGAGATCTCTCAAGCCTCTTTCAGGTGGCCTGCCCCTCTGGGGGTTGTAGTTGTGGGTCATGGGGGGCTGATTACCAGGGCCTAGAAGTGATTTCACCTGGAGGAGGAGCCCCCTCTGGTCCCTGTTTTGCACACTTCTAGTGCGCTGTTGCAATAGAGATCCCTATACTACTAGACTATCAAACTCCCAAGACTGCTAGATGAGAAAATTTGTATGGCTTTGGTTATGGTTTAATCGTGGAATTTAATTGCTTTACTGGCTGATAAACTCCTGGAGATCTGATACAGCAGACCTTGGATTTGCTACAGTGGTTATGGATTGATTCCTACAATGTGTTACTTTTTCTTATTATTTGAGTGATATCTTCATTAGGTTCTGGTGAGAGCAGAACCAGGGATTGCTGGACATTTGCTATAATGGTCTTGGATTCATCATGGACTAATTTCATATAATTTGTTTTATTTTTTCTTTTATTATTTTAGTTATTCTTCTCCCAGGTTCTGGTGAGAGCAGAACCGGGGATTAAGAAGTATTGGCATTTTGCTCAGGGGAGATGAGAGCTTTCCTGGGCTATCTAATTTTTCATTTGGTTTTAATGATTTGATTTTTGAACTGTTAGCTATCTTTCTTATAGGGCTGTTGAATTAGTTTCATGTACATTGAGGAATTTTTAGAAGTAAGTAAGATTAACTCTAGACTCAGACTGTCTGATTGTGATTGTGTAGAATGTGTCGGTCTACCCCCACAGTTGTGCGCTACTCACCCTCTGCCCTTCATGCCCTCCACCCCTTTTTTACTCCTCCTCTTGAATTTGTTGTCTACCAGTGCTGTAGAGTGTTTGGTATTGCGTGTAAGAGATGGAGGGGGGCGGGGGGTGGCGAACAGCAGAGGGTGAATGAGCGGGGTCATCTATCAGGGTGGTAGGAGCCAGAAGACACCTTGGGGTGAAATGGAACTCAGAACATGCCTGGTTTCCATACCCAAGGGCATGACTGAGTTAAGTCAGCAGGTGGTTTGGGAGGTACAAGGGGTTCGTCCAACTTGGGCGGTGTTATGCAATGCCAGGTCGGTTAAAAACAAGACCACAATTATTGCTGATCTTGTTGAAATGCTTGACCTGGCTTGCATCACTGAGACCTGGCTGGATGAGAATTCTGACCCCATTTTGGAGGCTTTAATTCCAGCTTGGTATTCAGTGATACACCGCCCGAGATTGGACGGTGGGGGGGGGGGGTTGCAGTCTATTTCAAGACCGAACTTAACCTCATGAGTGTACTGGTTGAGGAGACTGAGTCATTCGAATGTGCCATTGTAGCAAGTGTAGGTTGTCGGATCGTTCTTTTCTATCGTCCACCCAGCAACGAGAAACGATTCATTCAGGAAGTGGAGGACTTCATCATCGACATGGCATTTAAGTCACCCAGACTGATGGTACTGGGTGACTTTAATGCCTGGGTCGATGACGAACTCTCGCAATTTGGTCAGCACTTCCTCCAGTTGATGTCATCTCTGGGCCTGACACAGGTAATTACCACTGCTACTCATAAACATGGTCATTCCCTTGACTTAGTCTTCCTCCTAGGGATCGAGACTTCTGATTTGGAGGTGGAACCAGTTGGGTGGTCCGATCACTGCACTGTGGGGTTTAGTTTTTATACCCCCCAGTAGGCCTACCCCTACAGAGATGGTTAAATACTGCCCTTTATGAGATATAAGTTCTCGGAGCCTAATGGCAGTGCTTGACCTATCATCCCCCTCGTTTACCAGCAATGATCCTGAGACTCTCGTGACGGCCTATAACTCGTCTGTCTCGACAGCCATGGATTCCATTGCCTCTGTCCGAGTTTGCCCTCTCTCCCCCTTCACCCTCGATCTCCCTGGTTTGATGGGACTTTGAGGGAGATGCAGAGACTAGGTCAAAGGTTAGAGCGTTGCTGGCTTAAGTCCACCCTTGATGCCCGCGCCTTAGATTGATGGACCATTACCAAGTCTATCAAACTACAATCTCCTGTAAGAAGGCAGAATTCCTGTCCAGGGATATTGCAGCTGCTCAGAATCAACTAGTTCAGCTTTTTCATACTGTGGACAGACTGTGCAACCCAACCTGTCTACAGGCACAGAAAACTTTTTCCCAATTAGAGTGCCATGAAATTGCTCAATTCTTTGCTAATAAGGTGGCCGACATCAGGCGGGACTCCAGCCAGCACACTCTATGGGCATTGCTGTTGATCAGTACAAGGTCACTACACCTCGATTGTCCTGGAGTACCTATGGCCATCTGTAGTTCATAGATGTCATGTGGATTATCCAGGGTGACACCCTATGTGCTGTAGTTTGGATCCTGGACCAACTTCCCTAATTTTGGGATGTATTGATGTTACTGGTCTGGTCCTAGCACGGATTGCCTGGTGCTCCCTGGAGTCTGGAGAGTTCCCTAGCTCTCTGAAAAAGGCGGTGGTGATACCTCTCTTGAAGAAAGCTTTCTTGGACCCAGACTGCCATGCAAACTGCAGACCTATCTCTAACCTTCCTTTTATAGGGAAGGTGATTGAGAAAGTAGTGGCTGCACAACTGGAAGACCATTTGACCATCCATGACATCTGTGAACCACTCCAATCTGTTTTTTGTAAGAGACACAGTACCGAGACAGCGCTGGTTTGGGTGCTCAATGATCTCCTGATGGCTAGAGATTGGAAGAACCACTCCATCTTGGTTCTTTTAGATCTCTCTTCAGCATTTGACACCGTGGACCATGAAGTGTTGTTGGGCCCTCTGAGGTTCATTTGTGGACTGTTGGGAACAGTCCTCAGGTAGTTTACTTAGTTTCTCATGGGTAGATCAGAGAGAGTGGTGTCTGGGGTTTATTCCTCAGATCCTACTTCTCTGTTGTCTGGGGTACCTCAGGGCTCTGTTCTTTCACCCATGTTGTTTGCGGTGTACATGCTGCCCCTCAGAGACATTGTAAGAAGGTACGGTCTGAGGTTTCACTGTTATGCTGATGATACCCAACTCTACCTTTCTTTTGCACCTGACCAGAATAGAGCTGTCTCAGTCTTTACTGTCTGAAAGAAATCCAAGATTGGATGGATTCCAGTTGGCTAAAGTTGAACTCAGATAAAATTGAAGTGTTGGTTGTGGATCCAGGTCATCGGATAAGGGGGTCGGGGATTGTTCGGACTCTGGAATTTTTCTCGGTGGCGTCTCACTCCTGACCTCTGAACAGATGCGTAACCTGGGGGTAATTTTTGATGAAGGACTGACCTTGCATTCGCAGGTTTCGGCTGTTGTCAAAACTTCCTTTTACCATTTTAGGAAGATCGCCAGGATTAGGCATCTTGTTCTGTCCGATGACCTTCCTACATTGATCCACACCTTCGTTTCCTCGTAGATTATTGCAACTCCCTTTACCTAGGGCTTCCTGGACTAGAAATCCACCACTTGCAGCTAGTGCAGAACGCAGCAGCCCGGCTTTTGGCGGGATCTTCATGATCCTGTCATATTTTGCCAGTGCTGCGCGAACTGCACTGGCTGCCAGTACAGTGGTGGATCACCTTTAAAGTCAGTCTGCTGACTTTTAAAGCCCTACATGGACTGGGCCCAGACTACCTGAAAGAGCTCCTGATTCCCTACTGCCCCAGAAGAACACTCCGCTCAGTCAGTGAGGGGTTGCTAGATATTCCAAGGGTATGTTTAAAATCTTCCAGGGCAAGAGCTTGTGAGTTTGCAGCCCCTACCCTTTGGAGTTCTCTACCCTGTCGGATTCGGGAGTGCGCAACTGTGGAGGGATTCAAACAATCATTAAAAACATATTTGTGGCATCAAGCCTTCGATAATTGAGCCTCTTGTTTTTATGGATAGCTGTATGATTTTATTGAAGTTTGTTATATTTTATACTGTTATTGCTGTTTTAAAATGTGAGGCGCCTTGGCTTTGGATAAAGAGCCATACAAATAAATGGTATTATTATTATTATCATCATTCATGAGGACCAGCATGGTTTTATCAAAGGATGTCAGCTGAAAAATGACATAAGAAGAACGCTGAATATATTAGATGAATATAACACAAAGATTTATCTCTTCTATCATTAGATGCAGACAAAGCTTTCAATAGGCTGGAGAGGGACTTTCTGAAATCTGTATGGGAAAAAATGGCTTTAGTCCTAACTTTACAGCTTGGATCAATATTTTATATTCCAATTTATCAGCAAGAGTTCAGACCAATAAAAACATATCTAAAAACATATTTTTACAAAGAGGCACCTGCCAAGGATGCGCTCTTTCCCCCTTAATGTTTGCCCTTGCAAGTGAACCTCTGACAGCAAACAACAGAGAAAATAAGGACCTAAAAGGCATCAGCCTAGGCTTCATAGAGCAAAAAATAAGTCTTTACACTGATGATGCATTAGTATTTACTCCGAATATGAACAACAATTATGAAACGTTACACAATATACTGAAAGAATGTGGTAAATTTTCTGGTTACAAAGTTAACTGGAGTAAATCTGAGTTGGTAGAAACTAAGGAACACTCGAATCCCTTTCAGTCACGACCAGACTGTTATATTCAGAGAGTTAATCAGATGCGATATCTTGGCATAATACTAGATCAAGATCTTTGCAGAATACATGATCTAAATTTTACCCCACTCATGTCAGACACTAAAAAAGATCTAGGAAGATGGGAATCTCTACCATTAACAATGATTTTACCTATTTTACCTAAATTCTTATTTCTATTCCAAACTATTCCCATTATTATAAAGGAAATATTTTTTAAAGAACTGGAAAAGATAACCAAGAAATTCCAACGTTTTGAGTAAGCTGCGTGCATTGATGTGCCGGAAGCTGAAGCCTTAAGCTGAACTAGGTAGGAAGGTGCCAAATAGGCAAGGGGGGGGGGGTCCAGGGTTTGGTTCAATGTTACCAGACTACAGTAACAGTAATAAGAAAAGTTTCTTTAATCCATTAAATAGGAATTTGAGGACCAGAAGATGCACCCATTTGGGGTAGGTGTTTCTAGGCGAGAAAGAAAGAGGGGCTGTATATTGTCAAAAGAGGGTTAACGCATACAGTGCCACATCAACAGGGATACTTGGTGGCTCATAGATATAGGGGAAGGACAAGACGGTTTGAAAATACTCAGTGTGTCCAAAATACGCAGTGTCAAGGGAACATAACTGGTGTGATGACATATATAACTTAGTTAGGAGTAGGGGCAGCAAGACTTGGGCAGGAGAACCCTGTCTGAGCATAAATCTGGATGCACTCTCAGCACTGGGTGTTCCTTAATGAGGTCAACAGAGTTTAAAAATATAAGAGAGGGAAGTAGGAGGCCTAGGGATGCATGTTTTAGAAGTGTTAGGGGAGAGCAGTGTAAAGTGGATTGCAACCTCCTTGAGTTGTTGCCCTCTAGTGGCTTTGCAGTATAATTTGCTAATGGGGAAGCAGACACTTAAAGAAATTGCCCCAGATCTGGAACAAAGCAAGACAACTGTTAAAAATATCATCCCAAATCTCACCATTCTGGCCAATTTACCTTAATGGTAATTTTGCACCATCACTGACAGAGCGAACATTTCAAGCATGGTATCACAATGGACTAAGCAAAATCAGACAACTTTTTGATAATTCAGGCCTACAAGATTTCAAGACCATAAAGAATCTATATGGACTATCAAAGGCTCATTTCTGTGGGTTTCTCCACATCAGAAACTTTATTACAAAAAATATGAACATACAATCCACATCTAAAAATGATGAGTTAGAAAAATTGTTTCTAGATAAAACTGAAACTAAGCTGATATTAAAAAATATATTCTCTCCTACTTAATTACCTTAATAATGATTTAACAGGTTTAAAATCCAGATGGGAAGAAAAATTAGACTTTAAAATCTCAGAATGAAACTGGCACAAAGTAATTAATTTTAAACAAATTGGCTTAAAATCATCTAAATTACAACAAATCTACTTCAATGTCATTCACAGACCCTAGTACACTCCATACAGACTCAGTCAGATGAACCAAGAATGTTCTAATGCCTGCCTTAGGTCTACTAACAAAGTAGGAGCGCTCGAACATATGATGATTTTTATGTCCAAAAATTAGCACCTTTTGGCAAAAAGGTATTAAATACTTTATCAGCAACTACAGAAATATCTTTGATAACACATCCTGCATGGATATTGTTAGGTCATGGGGGCCCCTTTGCTAGAATTTCAATACTCTTGCAAAGGTTATTGCGGCTGGGCCTCATCTTAGCCTTCAAATGTAAAATGGAAGGACCCAGCCCCCCCCCCAAATATTCTATAAGGATAAATGTCATAATTTTGACTCATAGGTTGGAAAAAGTTCACTACACTTTGGCGAATAACTTATGATATTACAATAAAATGTGGGTACAATTTGAAAAAGTTCTGAAATTCAACACAGTATTAAATCTGTTAAGATAATGTCCCGATCCACACAGCTAAAAGATAGAAGAAAAGAGATGTACGAATGCTATGTGATACTTTATTTATTATTCTCTCATTGATTTTTTTTTACTCCTTCTATAGCTCTACTTTTCTTTGTTTACTTTTCTTCTGTTGGTTATTTAGTTTCTTTTTCTCTTTTTTATTATTTCCTCTGATTACTCCAAGATGTATAATAATGTTTTTGAAATGGCTGATTATATGTACATTGCTTGCCACATTAATAAAAATAAAAGGAAAAAAAAAACAGTTGGATATATTGAAAAATACAAGCCCCCCGCAAAAAAAAAAACCACCTGATTCAGTAGCTTGGTTGGATCAGGTTGCACTAAAATTCCAGTTCATGCCACCCCCCTGCATATTTTACCCTCCCTTCCTCGTCTGCGATGGTTCAATACTGCCCTCAATGGAATCTGGCACTGGCTAGGCTCCTTGAAGTAGTGGACATCTCATGTATGTTGACTGCCTACGAGGGTGGTGTGGACACAGCAGTGAAGAGTTATAACAAAGTTCTCTTGTGTCAGCCAATCTTGGATCAGGATATTTCTCAGGTACTTTCTTTGCTGCAGCCAGTTTACTGCAACTTGGATCCAAGGCCATCCCAGTTATTGGTGGCTTTTTGGAAGGCCCTGCTTGGTGACAAGAATTGTCCAGGATTCTCTAGGAGATGGTATTTTCCAATCACATTGAAGAATGAGGTTGAGATACCGCTCCTAAAGGAAACCACATCTGGACCCAGAAAGTGTGACCAGCTACAGACCTGTCTCAAACCTTCAACTTTTAGGGAAGGTACTTGGAAAGGTGGTTGCATCACAGTTGGAGGTGCATCTGGTGCTCCATGAAATTTATGAGCCATTCCAGTCAGGGTTCAGATCACGACACAGCACCAAGATGGTCTTGATGAAGGTGATGAATGATCTCTTCCTGGTGCAAGATCAATGGAAATACTCTGTGGTCATTCTTCTCAATCACTCACTAGCTTTTAACATAGAGGACCATGGGGTTCTGACTAATCACCTGAGGACTTACGGGTGACCATATGGGACAGTGCTGCAATAGTCTGCATCCTTCATAGCCAGCAGGGAGTAGCATGTAGTACTAGGAATGCTTTCTCCAAGGAGGCTGTTGTTCCGTCCTGCATTCAGCAAGGTTCAATGTTGTCTCACATGCTGTTTGCAGTGTA
Organism: Neoceratodus forsteri; assembly: GCA_016271365.2. Lineage (NCBI taxonomy): Eukaryota > Metazoa > Chordata > Ceratodontiformes > Ceratodontidae > Neoceratodus > Neoceratodus forsteri. The sequence goes on from JADMNL010000025.1 coordinate 119,781,972, forward strand.
TATGCTGCCCGTGGCAGAGATTATAAAATGGTATAATCTGAGTTTCCACTGCCATGCAGATACTCAGTTGTACCTCTTCTCACCAAACCAGGTTGGCATGATAGCTGAGATTAATAGATTTCTATCTGAACTGAATGACTGTATGGCTGCTACTGGCTGCACCTTAATCCTGGCAAAACGGAGTTGCCACTCATAAAATCTGGATCCCAGACATCAGTAAAGAAGAAGAACACTATCATCTTGCTGTTCTTGGGTGGTAACAACCTCAAAGCACTGGGGTCATAGTAAACAGCAGATTGACAGTTGAATCCCAGGTGGCAGCTATCTGCTATGGATTTTTTCATTCAAGAAATATCACACAGCTAAAGCCCTATTTCCGGTATGAGGACCTGGTGACTGCAGTGCATGCCTTTGTATCTTCCCAGCTTGACTACAGTAACACTCTGTATCTTAGGCTTTCTGGCAGTTTGTTTCTTCATCTCCAGTTAGTGCAGAATGGCCGCTACCAGGTTCATGCACTTTCTATCACATCACGCCTCTGTTGTGGGATCTGCACTGGCTTATGGTTACATGGTATTATCATCTTTGAGGTTTGCTTGATGGTCTTCAAGGCCCTGCACAATAAGGGATCTGGCTACATTAAAGACCTCCTCTGCCCACATTGCCCCCTTCATTCCACTAGGGAGAACTTGCTGGAGGTTCCTCATGATTGCCTCAAATCTTCAGTAGACAGGACTTTTACTGTGGCAGCATCTCAACTGTGGAACTCCGTACCACCATACATCCACAACAGCTCCTCAGTTAAGAGTTTTAAGAAGGCCGTGAAGACATATCTGTTTACCCTGGCTTTATTGACTGGTTTTAAAGATATGTTATGTTTTTTTATTGCTGTTGATTTTTGTGTTGTGTATGTTGTTTGCTATCACCACATCGTTTTGTTGCATTGCACTTTTATAGAAAGTGCCCCTAGCCTATGGGATGGTGTGCTGTACAAAAATAAAAGTACATTACCTTACTTCACATCACAGCATTGAATTTCAGAATATTAGAACTATTTGCATGAAGCACCCTCTTGTGGTGATAAGAGTACATGGCATGTTTGAAAATAAATAATCCTGACTGGTTAAGAAGGAAAAAAAAATTACCCACCATAGTAATGATTCTTCTTCTAATGGGTCCAGTAGTGAGCCAATAAAAAAAACTGCATCATCTCTATGCTGAGATGTTGCCTTGATAATTAGAATTGTGTTGTAGAATCAGAACTCCATTCAAATGTTGCTGTGTGGTGATGCTCTCACTAGTGTTCTAACTTCAGATTTGGGCTGAAGAGTAGAAGGTAGCAGAACTAACCAACTAAACTGCAATGCTTATAGCAAGCTAAATAGCAAATATATGCAGACTCAATTTTTACATTTTTATATAACCATACCAAAAATATTTTGAAAGACATATATAAAATATAACGTGTGTAAACCTATCCAAGTGCTCGTGCAGAAAAGCGTATGTAAACCCATAGTGTATTTAAGAACCATTTAATGAGCAGGTTCTAGAAGGGGAGGTAGGGATGGAATAGTAGTACTGGTTCACTGTTGGACCCATTAGAAGAAACAACTTTACTACAGTATTTTTTTCTTTTAACAACATGAGTACAATAGCGATGCCATGCAAAAACTGCAGACTACATAGTAGTACCTTGGGAGGCTGGGAAGTCTGGAACCTATTTAGGAAAAAGGTTCTGCAAAACTGTAGCCCCAAACCTAACATCTCTTCTAGAGAGAATGTCCAGATAGTAGTGCTTAATGAAAGTGTGTACAGTTTTCCAGGTAGCTGTTTTGCAAATATCTGCCACAGGGATGCTTCTTGAGGCTGCCACTGAGGCTGCAGTGCCCCTTGTGGAATGTGCTCTAAGCCATAAGGGGGACTGCTTACCTGATTATTCATAGAATTGTATGCAAGTGACCAATTACCTTGAAATTGTCTTTCTTGAAGCAGGTTTGCCTTTGCGAACCTCCCCACAGGTGACAAACAGCTGGCTGTTGTTAGACCTTACATATTTTGTTATGTCAGGATGGTAGCTGAGCACTGGCTTGACTTTCAAACAGTGCAATGTTTGTTCACCTAGGCTTGAATGGGATGGGAAAAGTACAAGCAGCGTGACTTTGGTTAAGATGAAATTTCAACATCACTCTGGAGAAAAATTTTCTGTTTGTCCTACAACCTTGTCACTGTGCGTGATGATGTAGTTTGGTTCAGAGAACATAGTTTGGAGCTCACTGTCTCTCTTAGCAGAGGACATAGCTATAAGGAAGAGTGTTTTCCATGACACAAACTTGAGGTCCACAGAAGCCGTGGGCTTGAAGGTGGCATGCACTAGTTGTGCCAAGCATATATTTAGGTCCCAGCGGGGAACAGGTTCCCTGAGGTTTGCAGGTGGAGGAGGCCTTTGAAGAATCTCTTGAACACAAAGTGCGAGGCTAGAGATTTTGACTTCCCCACAGATTGGAAGGCTGTTGCTGTTGCCAAATGGACTTTCAGTGATGAAGTCCTTAAATAATCTGCCTGCAAATTTTCTAAATAATCCAGAACCACTGTTTAATCAGCTTCCAGGTAAGAAACTCCATTACCTGACAGGTCCATGCAAGAGTACTCTAGGTCTCCAAGAACCAAGCCTTCAGCCTCATTGTTTTGAGGTTTGGGAATTTTATCCTGCCCTGAAAATTAGTGGGAATGGGATAATGCATAGAGGAATTCCCCCCCCCCAACAAAAAGTCAGAGCATCTGGGGGGGTACAGTCTCCGTGTGGGGTGGCCTCCAGCAGAACAGTGGTAACTTGTGATTGTTCCATGAGGCAAACAAGTCCACATCTGTTACACCCCATCTCCTGATTAAGGTTTGAACCTCCTGGTGATCCAGTGGTCACTCATGGTTTCCCTGATTTATTCTGCTTAATGAGACTGCCAGAACATTGTCTTTTCCTTAAAGAGGTATAGCAGTGATTTTTTTGTGTTCAGGGAGTACGCCAGATTCCAGATCCTCACTGCCTCACTACACAGTTTTGTGCATCTGGTGCCACCTTGCTTGTTTATGTAGTACATTGTGGTGGCGGTGTCTGTTCTGACCAGAACTGACAAGTTTTGACCAGGTCTGAGAAGTGCTATAGAGACAGGAGTACAGCCCTGGGCTCCAGCAGATTTATGTGCTCCTGCTGCGCTTGTGGAGGTCAGACTCCACTTTCTGTGTGATTGTCCAGATGGCCTCCTTATCCTAATAAAGAGGCAGCTGTTGTCAGAGTGAGTGTTTCTGGAATGAGGTTCCTACCCTGAGATTGCCCACTGCCTTCCACCACTCAAAAGCCCTGGCCAGGCTGACTGTTACTGATACTGGTTGCCTCAGTGGACTTGACCTAGGCCCAGGCACCACAGCTGTTGCTGCAGACATGTGCCCTAGAATCTGCAATAAGTCTCTTGCTGTCTTGGTTTGCCTGTCTTTGTAAGATGTATGTTTTGCTACTGTATGTACTGTACTTGTATGACTTCTATGTGTGAAAAGGGCTGCCATTGTGAATGAGCATAAGTTCAATGGTTATTCCTAATAAACAACAAGATATTGCACAGGACAATAGGTTTTCCATTCTTGGCAGTGGCAAAAATACTTTCCCTTAAGCAGTGTTTATCTCGGCTCCTATGAAAACCAGCACCTGGCTGGGGTCCAGCTGGGACTTTTCAATGTTCAGGAAAAGGCCAGGCTTTCCAGGGTGTTTCTCATCATTGCAATTACATACAAACATACAAAATTGCCAGCAGAAACAGGCCTCGTGGTCCATCGAGTCTGTTCAAGTGTGCAGCTAGCCCCTAATCTCACAGCTGCCCCTCCCACCCCCTTCCCAGTATCCCTTTCCCTTACTCTGTCCCAATCCCTCTTGAAACTGCCCACCATCTTACAGGACACTATCTCATCTGGTAAAGTGTTCCATTTGTTCACCACTCTGTCCGTGAATAAATGTCTCCTCATCTCCCTCTTGAATCTCCCCCCTCAAATCTCAGTCCATGCCCCCTCGTGTCCCTCCCGCTTCTCATGTGAACAATCCCTTCTGTGTTGGACCACACAGGTGAGCTTAGTGCCTCTTGTTTAGTCCTTCCTGTGACTAGATAGACGTCCAGGTAGGGATACATTGTTATTCCTTTATTTTTCAGTAATGCAGCCACTGCTGCTAGGAACTTTGTGAACACCATTGAAGCTGAGGTTAGGCGAAAAGACAGTGTGGCAAACTGATACTGCTCTTTCCCTAATTTGAATATTGGGTATTTTCAGTGGGATTGTCTCACAGGGATATGGAAGTATACATCTTTCAGATCCTGTGATCCCAGCCACTCCCCTTTCTACAGGGATGATAAAACTGTTCCCAGTGTTATCGTTTTGAATTTTCCTTTTTTATGTGCCTGTTCAGGAATCTTTAAGAGCAGCTGATGACTCGTTGTTTGTTGTTTACATAATGATAAATAAGCACCCATAGAAGCACACTCTGTTCCTTGTTTTTTAATAAAAAATGTATTAAAATTGTTTTTTACCATTTTTGTTGTCTCCTCGCAAGCAGCGCACTCCTGCTGATCGTCCATGTGCCTGTGCTCACTCTCGCACTGTGCTCTGCATGATGATGTGTAGTTAGGAATGTCTGCAGTTCCCATGGCTAGCTAATGCCTTTGGAAGTCGGCATAAAATGCTAAAGAAGCTACTCAATCTGTGGTCGTGCGGTCATATTATTTAGAGTTACTGTGCACATGGAAGATTTATTGTTACAGCATCGCTTAAGCATTTGAATGGTGATCTTAGTCTATTTCACATTTTACTTATGTTACGTTTGATAGTTGTGTTTTGATCATTCTCCTAACCGGAGTTTATGCTTATGTAGCTTCATCACTGCTTCTGACAGGACTATAAGTGGCTGTCATTAGAAACATAGAAACATGGAATTTGACAGCAGATAAGGACCGCTTGGCCCACCTAGTCTGCCCATTTTCCTACCTAACAGATAAGCTGCAGATCCTAGTTAACCAACAGTTTACTTCCTCCTACCCCCCACTAGGACTGCCTTATGCCTGTCCCATGCATTCTTGAATTCCCCCACTGTTCTTGACTCCACAACCTCCTCAGGGAGGCTGTTTCATGCATCCACAACCCTCTCCATCAAAAAATACTTCCTCACATTACCTCTGAGCCGTCCCCCCTTTATCTTCAAATTGTGCCCCCTTGTTCTTGTACATCTCTTTTTCTGAAAGATGCTACCCTCTTGGACTTTGTTGATTCCCTTGAGGTACTTGAAAGTTTCTATCATGTCCCCTCTCTCCCTTCTTTCCTCAAGGGTATACATATTAAGCTCTTTTAGTCCTTCTTCATATGTGTTCTGGTGCAGACCCTGCACCATTTTGGTTGCCCTCCTCTGGACAGCCTCCACTCTGTCTATGTCTTTGTGGAGATGGGGTCTCCAGAACTGCACACAGTACTCCAGATGGGGTCTCGCCAACTGTCTGTAAAGATTGATAACAACTTCCTGTTTTCTACTATTGATGCCTCTCCCTATGCATCCCAGTATCCCCCAGCCTTCCTTACTGCCTTCTCACATTGCTTGCCCACCTTTAGGTCATCTGATATAATTGCCCCCAGGCCCCTTTCCAATTTTACTGTTGTCAGTATCTCACCCCCCATTGTGTACTCTTCCCCTGGGTTTTTGTTTCCCAGGTGCATTACCTTGCACTTCTTTGCATTGAATCTGAGCTGCCATACATTTGACCATTCCTCCAACCTTGCCAAGTCCCTTCTCATCCTTTTCTCTACATCTTGTGTATCAACCCTGTTGCAGATCTTTGTGTCATCTGCAAAGAGACATACTTTTCCTTCCAGTTCCTCTGCAATGTCACTTATAAAGACATTAACAAGGACTGGTGCCAGTACTGAACCCTGCGGTACCCCGCTAGTAACCCTCCTTTCATCACTGTGGACTCTGTTTACTACTACCCTTTGCGTCCTGTTGTCTAGCCAATCTTTTATCCAGGCTACCACCTTGGGACCCACTCCAAGGCTGGCTAACTTGTGTATTAATCTTTTGTGTGGGACTGTATCAAATGCCTTGCTAAAATCTAGGTAGGCCATGTCCACAGTCCCTCCCTGGTCTACTACTTTGGTCACCCAGTCAAAGAAATCTATTAGATTCGTCTGACATAACCTTCCCATCGTGAATCCATGCTGCCTTGGGTCCTGTGCCCCACTGACCTCTAGGTACTCAACAATTCTTTCCTTCAAAAGTGATTCCTTCATTTTCCTTATCATTGAGGTCAAACTAACTGGTCTGTAGTTTCCTGCCTCTGTCCTGCTCCCACTTTTGTGAAGAGGAATCACATCCACCCTCCTCCAGTCCTCAGGTACCACCCCATCCTCCCATGATTTGTTAAAGAGAGTAGTCAGCAGTGTCACTAGTTCTACCCTTAGTTCTTTTCAAACTCTTGAGTGAATCCCATCAGGCCCCATTGCTTTGTCCACCTTCAATTTTATTAGTTCTTTCAGAACCCTTTCTTCTGTAAATGGACTGGTATCGACCCCCGTCTTCAGAGTGTTTCTCTTGTTTGGTTTAGGTACCTCCTCCTCCTCTTCTTCCTTTGTGAATACTGAGCAGAAATATTCGTTCAGTATCCCTGCTTTTTCACTTTCACCCTCTGCCCACATTCCCTCCCCTTTATTAAGCCTCAGTATCCCTCCTTTGGTCTTTCTTCGCTCCCTAATGTACCTATAAAAGGTCTTATCCCCCTTCTTAACAAAGTTGGCTATCCTTTCCTCGGTTTGGGCCTTTGCTATTCTGACTGCCTTCCCTACTTCTTTCTGCTTTAACTGATAAAGTTCTCTGTCCTGCTCCTTCTGTGTTTCCTTATATTTCCTGAATGCTATCCTTTTCTCCTTAACCTTCCCTGCCACTTCTTTTGAGAACCAGAATGTTTTTTTCCTTCATTGTGTTTTGTTGATTTGCTTTACACAAAGGCTTGTTGCCTCTGTGATGGCTGTTTTGATTACTCCCCATTGTTTCTCCACCCCTCCTTCTTGCCTGTTTGCTAGTGCTTTTCTGAGGCACTCTCTCATTTTCCCAAAGTCAGCACTCCTAAAGTCCAATACTCTTGCTTTTGTATGGCTTGATTGTATGGCTATATTTATCGTGAACCACATTGGTGGTCGCTTGTTCCCAGATGGCTACCCACTTCTAAATCTGAGATTCTTTCTCCGTCCCCATTTGAGAGTACCAAGTCTAAGACTGCTCCCTCCCGAGTGGATTCCAATACTAGCTGTCTGAGGCATGCCCCCTGTAGGGCATCAAGAATGACCCTGCTCTTGGATGTGCTTGCATTACATAATATATCATCAAATGCTAATAAACAAGCAAGTGTTATTTAGTTTATTGTGACAGTCAAGTTGAGTAAAACTCATTTGTATCCATCGTGTCCTAATTGCTGAACATAATAAGGTTTTTTAATGTGTTATAGTGGCAAATCTGGTAATTGCAGTTCTCTCCATATTTTGTACGTCACCACCATTTACATGGCAATCCATTCTGTATTTTTGAATTAATATATGTACAGTCCAATAAAAAAACCTTTTAAAGAAAACAAATTAACTGTGTGCATTTCAGTCACTCACTGTGACATACAATAGATAATATATTGGATAATTATCAGTTTCCTAAATACAGCCTGTCATATACTGTATTGTATTTTGAGTTTCCATTTAAAATGGTCAACAGATGTGTGGCATATGGCTGCAGCAATACACATAAAGATGGTGTCAGCCTACATAAACTTCCCAAAGATCCAGCTTTAAGAAAGTTGTGGGATCAGGATGTGCATTGCACACACTTGGACGGGAGTGGTACTTCTGACAGCAGTAGTTTATGTAGTGTACACTTCACAGAAGACTCTTATGCAACTGAGTTCATTCTTATGAAACAATTTGATCTTAATACTGGTCATGTTTGCCCACATTTAAAGTTCGATTCTGTCCCAACCAATTTTAAAAAACCAGCAACTCCTGGTAGTCTTGGTGCAAAATCAAAATGTCACTGAACTTCTACCACTTTTGAGAAATGCGAAAGGAAAGAGGTTTGTACGATAGGTTCAGAACTAACCCCTTTATTCATCTGTATCATGTGCATTATATGTTGTTTTGTGGTGACAAGTGTACAAAGCCATACAGAGACAATATACATGACAGTGTGTACATGAAGATGCCTCACAGCATCACTCCATGGCATGGATTGACTACAATATCTGATGTTGTACCATCAACAGCTTAATTTGCCAGACAGGTGCCTTGACTATCCACCCTCCCTGCCAAGGCTGGCAGTGTAGTTGTAAGGATGAGATTTTTCATGGGAAAAACAACCCTCCTTTCCCAACATCCACCTCACAGTGACACATGTCACCTCTCACCATCCCAACCCCCATCCAGATTCCACTAGAACCACTGCTTCTCTGTCACCCCTTCCATCTCGATAAAACCAGCACAAACATTCCTCCTCTGGTCAACTCGTCATCCCATAAACACTTATATGTCTCCCACCTCCACATCATGGTTACACCCTGAACATTGTTCCTTTTCCTCCATCCCCATCCGTGATCCGCTGTGTACAGTTTGCCCCCCCCACTCCCAATGCTATGACAATCTTCCCTATGTTAGAAACACGCCTCCTCCGTCCCTCTTCCCCAGCCAAAGGGGACACATGTTACCTGACCATTATACCATGTTTTATCTTGTGCTTTTACATTAATGGCTGTTTTGAAACGTTTACCTCTTGGGAGTGCTATGCTAGAGTGTGTAGATTTCCCTGTCTGATCATTTATTGTTGCTTTTACCTGACCAGGCTCTTCTTGAGCTGGAGATTGTATGTTGTATTTTTCATTTATTGTACTTGTCAGAAGTGTAACCTTTGCAAAAGAACACTTGTGCTCAAAGGTGTTTTCTGGATTATAAACAAATAAAATAAATGTAGCCAGCCCAGTGGCGCTGAAGGTAAAGGTGCTGGACGCCACACCTTGCGTTACACCAGTGACCCATGTTCGGGAATAAGCATGGTCTGCCGGGGGTTGGCAGGGGAGGAAGAGGAACAAATGTCCTCTCCCAGGAAGGGAGGGCTGCTGCCCCTGCCAAACGACTGCTCCCAGGTGGAGGCCTGAGGGTAGTGTGGGACTGTGCGTGCCATGGAATGGAGGGATCTACATTACTTGCATGGATGCCTCCACATATATATGCACATCCTGCGTGTGCACCCCAGCAATGGGAAGGAAGAAAATGGAGGAAAAACCTACCAGCTGCGGATAACTACTGACCCCTCACAGGCTCCGCACCTGGCAACTTGGCAGGCTCTGGGTAAGTCCCGGTGATACCAGGGTGATGGGGACGAGGGGTCAGTTAGAAGAGGGCAGCTGGAGTCAGAGACAGGAGATAAACACCTATATTTAAAAAATAAAAATAAATAAAGTATTGCCGGCCCATTGGCAAGGAGGGCTGAGGCATCATGTCTTATCTCCTGCCATGCCGGTAAGCCATGTTCGCGGTGCGAGCGGGTTCCTGGTGGTCAGCCAGTGAGGGAGATGATCTAGTGTCCAGGGGACATCTCTCCTCTCCCGTGAAGGGTGGGGAACATGGACGGGCACTTGCCTGACATCTAACGGAGGCTAGGTGTTGGTATGCCGAGTTCCATACAGTGGGGAGCAGAATGGGCCACCAATCCCCATTTTTTTTTTTCTTGGAAGAAAGTATCTTGAGAAGAGGCCTCTTCCCCATTGTGTGGGACGGACTTTTTCTATGACCTTTATCTTTAGCAATTTCTTTACTTCTAGGTCCTTTTTTCCTGAGATTGAAATGGAGAAAAAGTCTTTGGGCTCTTTAGTCTTGAGAGGCTTGTAAATGGAAGGGCTAAACCAGAGCCCACTTGTCCGTGGTGATGGTTTTCCACTCCTGGAAGTAGTGAGTCAGGTGGCCATCCACTGGTAGGGGTTCTATAGCTGACTGTGCAGAGTTAAGGATTTTGTTTCCTCTCCTGCCTCTTGGGGCACCCCTCTGAGGAGGGTTGTCATAGTAGGAGCAGGGCCTTTTATACAACTTGAAGGAAGTATTAGCTCTCTCCTTTTGAGTCAAATTCTTGTATGTTGTTTTTTGTTAATCAGCCTTTTTTTATATAGGTTTCTGTTTTATCCCCAAAGCAGGAGGGTCCCTCGAATGGGAAGTCCATAGCCTTTGTTTTTGTGTCCTCTGACAAGATGGTTGCCGTGAGCCAGGTAAACCTTCTCTGAGCTATTGCATGTTCTAGTATCCTTTGAGGCTGTGCCATTTGCATCCACAGCCAGATGGAACGGATACTTACTGGCTTCCAGAGCATCTTGTGGAGTTTCTGCCAGAGCACCGACAATTACACTGCCCACCTTTTCACTTAGGGCTTACACACTGCTCCACAACGCTTTTTGGTACTGTGAAGCATATGCCATGCAAGCAGCCTTCCTTAACTGCAGGGTACCTGAAGTGTACACTTTCCTTGTCATAAGCTCCAGCTTTCTGGAATCCTTTTCTGGAGGCATGGAAGCTTGTTACACTAGATTTTTCACATGCAGCTGCCTGCACAACCCTCTCATGAAAGGGTGGGAGTATAAGAATTCTACCCCCCTGCTTCTCTACTTGATATTTCTTCTCTACACTTGTTGTCAATGCCAGGAGCTGAATTTGGATACTCCAAAATCTTGCTAGTGGCTGTTTTGAGGGATTCGGGAATGGGTACTGTGAGCCTTTTAGATGAAGTCAGTCCCAGCATACTCATGAGTTCTGCCTTTTCCATATCCTCCTCAGGCTCAGTGGAAGGGGTATCCAGAGTTTCAACTATATGCCTTACAAAAGATGAATATGAGGTAAAATCCTCATTGGTTCTGGGTGGTGCACCAAAGTTATGTTCAGGGGTTGTCTCCAGTTCTATTGTTCTCCTTTATCCTCTTCCGCTTCCTCTTCCTCTTCCTCCTCCTCCTCCTCCTCTACCTGAGGCTGGGGAGCGTGGAAGCAGGAATAGTGGCAAGGCTTTCCATGGCTTTGAAGGTCTGGAAAAATTGCCACATTTTTGTAATGTCCTCTGCTGAGGGCATAGCTTTCTGTTCTATTGCTGGCTCCTGGTCCCATTCGGGGTAGGTGCAGACAGATGCTTTTCGTTTTGTTTTTTCTTAGCCGGTGTTTATGGCACCAGCGCATCTGAACCATTTTCTTTTTGCCATCTTTGGCATCAGAGTTCCCCCTAGTGGACACCCTGTGTTCTTTCTCTGAGCATTGATAGAAACATAGACAATGACGGCAGAAAAATACCAGAGGTCCATCCAGCCTGCCCAAGTTCCCTATAATCCCTTGAACCTATTGTTCCTTCAGTGTATTAACCCTCCCTATGATCTCTCTATTCTCCTCTTTAGTCCTGTCTCCCCCGGTAATCACTATACCCTTCATTATGTTCCAGTCCTGCTTGAATCCTGTTTCCACTCCCACCACTTTAGCTGACAGACTGTTCCAAGGTTCCACCACCCTTTCTGTGAAGTAGTACTTCCTCACATCTCTCCTGAACCTACCTCCTGTTAATTTTTTTTCATGTCCACGTGACCTCGAATTGGTATTCTGGCTAAATAATTCCCCACAGTTCACTTTGTTAATTCTTTTAAGGAACTTGAAGGTCTCATTCATATCTCCCCTCTCCCTTTTGTTCTCCGGTAAGTACATATTTAGTGCTTTGAGGTGCTCCCCATAGGATCTTCCCTGCTGGCCCTGAATCATTTTTATGTTTGCTTGCAAGAAACATACTGCCACCATACAAATTTTTGTAGGTGAGCCACCCTGCTTCCAATGCCCTGCTCCTTCTTGCAGATTCGGCCTCATCGCACCCATAAATGTCCAAACATTCAGATGCAGTGGCGTACAGTTGAAAGCCAAAGACCGCCACAATCAGCGGTGGTAACGTGTAGGCAATTTGCATACTGCCATCGGCAGCCAATTTACATACTGTCGTCGGCAGTATGCAAAGTGCCTACACTCAGCACTGCATGTGAACAGCTGTCATAGACAGCTCTGTTTTTTTCTACTCCCCCACCAACAAACCCCCAAGTAGCACGCTGAGGCCACCTCAGCATGCTCTCGCTCCCCGCACGGCTGTGGCTGAAGGGGGTGCCCAATCCTGTCGGCTCCACTGCCCCCCAAACAGACTTCCAGGCCCCATGCTGGGAGTCCACCCCAGCATAGCAAGAGTAAATATGGCCGACGGGGGTGCCCAATCCCCCATCGGCTCCACTGTACCCCTCCCAAAAACAGATTTCTAGGTGCCACGCTGGGAGCCCACCCCAGCGTGACAAAAATCTCTATGGCCAATGGGGGTGCCCAATGCCCCATTGGCTCCACTGCCCCCCAAAAAAACTCCCAGCTGCCACGCTGGAAGCCCACCCCAGTGTGGAAAAAGTCCCACGTAGTCTTCCTGAGAAAGAAAAAAAACACCTGTAAAATAAAAAGGTCCCTTGTTGACTGTCTTGCCACCCTCCCCCAACCCGTGCCCACTCTCTGCGCACCCACCTCCCCATATCCCCCGACCCCATACTTACCTCTGGGGCCCAGCGTGATGATCTTCGGTGGACCGGTAACACGTCTGCACTCTTCAAAGCCAACCGCGAACTGAAGAAATGCCAGTAAGCTGTATAATGGCATAAATGGTTTTTTTTTTTCAACTTTGGTGCATATCTTGGCCATTTTGGGGAATTTTTTCACCAAATTTTCAACACGGGGTTCTTGGGGCCCCACCTCATGAACTCAGTCACTGTCATTTTATTTGATCCCGAAAGGTGATTTTGCGGTCACTGCACAGAACCACCTTTTGGGACTGAGTAATGAAACAACAGTGTCAAAGTTCATGAGGTAGGCCCCCCAAAACCCTATGTTGAAAATTTGATGAAAAAATTCCCAAAATGATTTTTTTGACGTGTGTTGCGCAGTTCCTCAGCGCTAAGTAACTTTGCAAATTTTAATATTTTCACTCCAGATTTTCAACATTGCCATTTTACCATACCTCCTTATGAGCAGTACAACTGTCATTTTTCACATTTCAACCAAATTGTGTTTTCATGCATGTAGCGCACAATGGCACAGTCGGTGTGTGAAATCAATGTTTGGGACAGATTAAGAAAATCACAGTAACACTGTTCATGAGCAGAGGTCTTAAAATTGTTATGTTGAAAATTTGGTGACAAAAGTCCAGAAAATGACTGTGTTATGAGCGTGCATTTCGAAGTTTCCACGCACCCTCGTAAGTTCACGAATTTGTAATATTTTCAGTCCAGATTTTCAACACTCGTCTTTTTCCACACCTCCTTATGAGCAATACAGCTGTCATTTTTCACACCCTGGCCAAAATGTGTTTTTGCACTTCTGGCGCAGAATAGCGTGGTCGCTGTGGGAAATTAGTGTTCGGGACAGATTACAAAAATCACAGTGACACTCTTCATGAGCAGAGGTCCCAAAATGCTTGTGTTGAAAATCTGCTGTAAAAAATCCCCAAACGAATTACATTATGGGTGTACGTTGCGCAGATTCTACGCACGCTCATGACTTCACCAGTTTTTGTATATTTTCACTCCAGATTTTCAACAGTGCCATTTTTTACACCTCCTCATGAACAGTACACGTCACTTTTCACATCCTGTTCAAAATGTGTTTCGCACCTGTGGCGCCAAATGGCACAGTCGCTGTGCAAAATTACCTTTCACCTAATGAACTGATAGTGTCAATGTTCATGCGGTGGGGTCACAAAAAGCCCATGTGGAAAACTTGGAGTAAAAATACCAATAAACGCCCAGGGCGTTAGGGTTTTTGACCATAACTCCCTACCCTGTAAGGACTGACAGGCGCGTCAGGGGTGTGACTTGGGATTGTCGACAGTAATGCTCATGCCATTCCACCCCAACCCCCACCCTGCAGCCAATGACAGGCATCGAGGTGTGCCTTGGAACCTTTGCCCCCAGAGTTCACCCCGTTCTCCTACACTGCGCCCATTTCAGCGTATTTTCTTATGGAATGAGGTGAATGTAAAGCCCAAACACCCCAAGGCACACCTCAACACTTGTCAGTGTCTGAAGGGTAGGGTGAGGTGAAATGTCGTGACCGTCATGTGCGACGACCCAAAGGCACACCCCAATGCCTGTCCATCTCTGCAGAGTGAGGGTGGAGTTGGCGTCAGTTCAATGCTTCAATGCCATTCCTATACTACATCTGTCTAACTCCTGCACTTCCACTGCTAATGCCAGCAAGCAAACATTCGGCATTGACAAATGCTTGTTATTACTCTGAGCTGCATTGTCTCCAACCTGCCCTTATCTTTTCTGAGGTGAGGACTCCAGAACTGGGCACAGTACTCTAGGTGAGGCCTCACCAGGGATCTAGAGAGGGGAATTATTACCTCTTTTCTTCTGCTATCAATACCCCTCACCATACATCCCAGAATCCTGTTAGCCTTGCTATAGGCCTCGTTGCACTGACTCGATTGCTTAAGTGAGTTGCTAATAACTCCCAGATCCCGTTCCTTGGCTGTAGTGCTAAGTCTCTCTCTTCCCATCCATTGATAATGATGTTCCCATTGATGAACGCCTGGTAGCTTTATCTGTCTCTTGGATCAGAGACTGACACTTTTCTGACACCTTAGGTTTGCTTTGAGACGAGGCACTTCAAGATATGGGTTTAGCCCTTTTCTTTTGTGTTTTGGGGCAAAAACATTTTCACAAATCACAGTTTAAACAGTCGTGGTTAGGGCCCCAGACAATCAATACACAGACTGTGGTAGTCTGTCTTTGCCAAGCTCTTGTGACAGGATTCAAAATTTTTAAATCCTGTAGGCCCTTTTCTTTGGCTTTTCAGTCATACCAATCGACTGAGTATAGCAAGAAAGTATTCATGTTTCCTTAAACAACAAAACTCATACACCACTAAATAAAACTTGTAAAATAAGCATAGAAACATAGAATCTGATGGCAGATAAGGATCATACAGCCCACCTAGTCCGCCCATTTCCCTACTCAGTGTTGACAGCCCAGATGCTATTTGATCTGCAGCACGCCTTCTCTGCCAATCTCCAGGGTACTCTTTTGTCTATCCCATGCTCTCTTGAACCCTCATATTGTTTTAGCCCCGACCACCTCCACTGAAAGGCTGTTCCATAGATCCACCACCCTTTCAGTGAAAAAGTACGTCCTGACATTCCCCCTGAGCCTTCCTCCCTCCAGTCTCGTATCATGTCACCTTGTCCTTGTGCAATGCTTCCTCTGAAATATGCTTCCCTCCTGTACCCTGTTTATAAGTGTTTACAGGGCACTGTCACCACACAGTGCCCTGTAAATAAGCAATCTGATTGGTTCATGGGATGTCACCTCTATATAATATCTATATAATATCTGTTAATTACAATTCAAGAAATCACGTAATTACACACCACTTACACTTGGGGCTTGAGACTGACATCCTCGAGACTGATCCAGTCATTTGGTCAGATCACTGCACCATCAGGTTCAGCTTCAGAGCCCCCCCATTGTCCCTTCCCCTGTGGAAATGGTACAGTTCTTCCCTTTAAAAGGGCTATGGCTGGAGGGACTGTTAGCGGAACTGGACATTTCATCTGTGCTGGGGTCTAATGCAGAGGGTCCAGAGGAGGCCATGGTGGCTTATAATAAGACTGTCATGGGGGCCTTGGACCTTTTGGGGCTGGACTGTGTATGCCCGCTGGTTTCACGGCTCAGCTCACCGTGGTTTGATGGAGAGCTGAGGGCACTGAAGACCAGGGGGGAGGTTAGAGAGGCATTGGAGGAAAATCAGGACCCAGGAGGACAGACTGGTTCTGATGGCTCATTTTGATGAATATCAGAATGCAGTGACCTGAAAAAGGCAGCTTTTATGTCTAGGACGATTGCAACTGGGAAGACCTAACCGGCTCAGCTTTTTTGGGTTGTGGACAGGCTTTTACATCCAGTCAGTCTGAAGCCTGTTAGAGCTTTTTTAGATCAGAAACATAGAAACATAGAATTTGACGGCAGATAAGGACCGCTTGGCCCACCTAGTCTTCCCATTTTCCTACCTAACAGATAAGCTGCAGATCCTAGTTAACCAACAGGTTACTTCCTCCTACCCCCACTAGGACTGCCTTGTCGTGTCCCATGCATTCTTGAGTCCCCACTGTTCTTGACCCCACAACCTCCTCAGGAGGCTGTTCCATGCATTCACAACCCTCTCAGTGAAAAATACTTCCTCACATTACCTCTGAGCCATCCCCTTCTATCTTCAAATTGTGCCCCTTGTTCTTGCACATCTCTTTTTCTGGAAGATGCTACCCTCTTGGACTTTGTTAATTCCCTTGAGGTACTTGAAAGTTTCCATCATGTCCTCTCTCTCCCTTCTTTCCTCAAGGGTATACATATTAAGCTCCTTTAGTCTTTCTTCGTATGTCTTCTGGTACAGACCCTGCACCATTTTGGTTGCCCTCCTCTGGACAGCCTCCACTCTGTCTATGTCCTTGCGGAGATGGGGTCTCCAGAACTGCACACAGTACTCCAGAAGGGGTCTCACCAACTGTCTGTACAGAGGGATAACAACTTCCTGTTTTCTACTATTGATGCCTCTTCCTATGCATCCCAGTATCCCCCCCAGCCTTCCTTACTGCCTTCTCACATTGCTTGCCCACCTTTAGGTCATCTGATATAATTACCCCCAGGTCCCTTTCTATTTTTACTGTTGTCAGTATCTCACCCCCCATTGCGTACGCTTCCCCTGGGTTTTTGTTCCCCATGTGCATTACCAGAAGTGTGAAGAGTTCACGCTAGTCTTCTCAGACAGGGTGTCCTCTGTTAGGGCTAGGATTTCTCCAGTCGGTGTGTTACCATCTGACAGGGTTGGGCTTCGGATGGATGGGTGTGTTCAGTCTCCCGGGGGGGAGAGTTCTGACTGATGATGAGGCTAAAACCAACTTTCTGCACCCTGGACCTGGGCCCGACATGATTACTTGTTGATTGCGTTGGAGCTCTGGGACTAGTTTTTGCCAAGATTTTTGGGTGCTTCATAACGATGCAGGTTTTTCCTGAGCCTCTTAAGCAGGCTCTGATGAAGCCCCTATTGAAGAAACCATTTTCAGACCACTACATCTTGGCAAACTACCAACTCATCTTGAACCTTTCCTTTTTGGGGAAGGTTCTTAAGAAGGTGGTTGCAGAGCAGCTTGAGAGTCACCTCATGGACTTCCAAATTTATGAGCCGCTCCAGTCCAGATTTAGGCTATGCACAGCACAGAAACTGCATTAGTACAGGTGCCGTATGACCTGCTCAGGGTGAGAGATAGGGTAGAGTGATCTGTTTTCATCTTCCTCGATCTCTCATCAGCATTTGACACTGTGGATCATGGGGTGTTGTTGGACAGGCTGAGGGAGTGTGTTGGACTCACTGGCAACGTCATCAGCTGGTTTGACTCCTTTCTCCGGGGTAGATCCCAAAGGGTGGTTTAGGGGAATTATCCCTCAAGCCCAGTAGCCCTGTCCTGTGGAGTGCCCCAATGTTCTGTCCTCTCCCCCATGTTGGCAGTTTGGGCTTGAGTTCCATTGCTACACTGATAATATCCAGATCTACCTGTCTTTCACACCGAGAAGATCAGATGCAGTCGATGTGCCAAATAAATGCTTTTCCAGATCCAGACATGGATGTCATTTAATTGGTTGGGACTCAGCCTGGGGAAGACTGAAGTATTGGTGGTTAAGCTGGGTTGGGGGCCTCTGGAGAAAATTTAGGGCTATTTTTTGGCTCAGCCAAACTAGAAGCCTCCACCAAGGTGAGAAATGTGGGAATTCTTCTAGATGGCGAGCTGACTCTTGATGCTCAGGTGTCAGCAGCTGTCTGGAATGGATTTTATCATCTATGAAATATCACCCAAATTAAATCCCTTATCTCCACTGATGATCTGGCCACACTTGTACCTGTGTTTGTTACCTCGAGGCTCGACTACTGTAATGCCCTCTACCTCGGGGTCAGAGGGGGTTCGATGTGGCGCCTGCAGCTGTTACACAACGCTGCGGCATGGCTATTGATGGGCCTCTCAAGGTCCTGTCATATTACGCCAGTGTTGTGAGAACTGCATTGGCTGCTGGTGCACTGGCACATCTCCTTTAAACTAGGTCCGCTGACCTATAAGGCCCTACATGGGCTGGGTCTGGGTTACCTGAGAGAGCTTCTGCATCCCTACACCCATGGATGCTCTCTCCAATCAGCAGGGGAGGCCTTCCTGGAGGTCCCCAGAGCAACATTAAAGTCATCTGGGAGTAGGCTTTTGAAGTGTCCACCCTGATCCTCTGGAATTCTTTGCCGTGGTACCTATGGAAGGCTCACTAGAGATATGTAAAAGAAAATTGAAATAATTTTTCTTTCAACAAGCCTTTGGGGGTCTAATGTAATAACTGAATATGATGAGTGATTTTATTGTTTTAGATTGTTAGGGTTTATTAATGCACTGGAGGATGTTATTTATATGTGTTTTATATTGTTGGAGTTTGTTCTATATGCTGCTTATTCATTTATATTTTGTAAGGGCACCCTGAGCCTTTGGGGAAGGGTGCCCAAAAGAAATAAAATCTATCACTGCTACTGCTGCAAGGTTCCATGTGATAAGGGTGAATTCATAAATGCCGAATGCCCTTATCGCAACTCCACATCGCAGAAATTGAATTTCGGTGATGTGGAATCCCAGCATCAGTGCAGCGATGCAAAAATCATGTTTTTTTACTTTTATGCGGGGGGGTTGTGCTCCCCCTCGCCCCCACCCTGCAGGGTACTTCAGCCCCGCACCCCCCTAAATTTAGATTCTCAACTCTAGGGGGGTGCATGTCGGGGGGGGGGGTCATCTACCTGCAAAACACTGTCTCGGGCCGGGTGCAACAAAACCTCCCGGGGCCCGGTCTCGAACCCTGCATCCCTGCCACCCCAGGCCAACGCCCACCCCACCATACCATGATGCCAGCTCAGCGACAACCCGCAGCACCACCCCTCAAAAACCCTCCCGCCCCTCATTTGATCACTCACCCCCGATGATACATGCGTGAAATCCCATCACCATTTCACAAACTCTCCCTATCTGGTCACCATCCCCACACCCTTGTCGCCGGGCAGTCGCACCTAGCAAGTCACTGTTTCTGCAGGCTCCGCCAGCGGTCTGCCCATATCACAGAATACCCTGCTACTACACAGTAGTAAAAGTCCATTAACATATGTAAAGTACTACAGATTACTGTCATTCTATCTTTCAATCACTTAATTTTTGCTGACATTTCTATAGCTGACCAGGGAGATGTGCATGATTTCAGAAATGCCCAACATCGAGACTTTACCCCCAGCAAGTGGATTAGGAGGCTTTGCCCCCTCGCACCCTCCACACCCCCATACTTAAGGATTCTTACTCCGCTGGGGGTAAAATCCTGATGTCAGGCAACTGTGTATCAGGTGCCTGGGGTCAGGATACGGAGCGTCGGGTCGATGCATTTCTGCAAACCAAATGGATCCCGACTAGAGCGAGGGACTGACAATACTGGAGACTGAAGCCCTCTGTTTATCTACAGGCTAGGTGTAATGTTAGCAGGTACAGTTAGTACACAGTTTCTGACCTTTCACTAGCATTAAATTCATGAGTAACAGCACTGGAAGCGGAGCCTCAACAGGGCCTGGTGCAGTATGAATAGCTATAGCACAGGTTTCCCCACACAGTCATGGCTTTAGTGCTGGTGAAAGGTGAGAGACTGAAAACACTGAAGACTGAAGCATTAACAGGGTCAGGTGCAGTGTGGGTAGGTAGGTGTGAGGAATTTAATGCTAGTGTGAAGCAAGGGACTCACTGGAATATCCAGAAACGTGATATAGTGAAGACTAAGCACTGGATGAATTCAGTACAGGTCCAAGGTGAGGGACTGAGGGTGCTGGAGAAGGAAGTCTTCTTTGTAGCTAGTCACACAATTATTTCGGTGAGCATGGCTGCAAATTCAGCTTCTCCATTAATGCTGTTTTAATGTAATTCTTTCAGAATACAGCAGAAGTAAAGTATACAATTGTTATATAACTTATTTATCAGGAACCCTTAAATCTTGTAAGTCATTGGCTCTGAGTTAACCAATGAATACCAAGATTTACTTGCATTATAAGGACCTCTTAGAAACTCAAGAGGTCTTCGTGTTTAATTTTTTATAAAGTGGATTGTTCTGGAATGAAGTAGTTTTTTTTTTATTTTTTATTCAGAAAGATGTTTTAAAAAAAATCAATAAACATGCTAATGTTTTATAAATCTGGCTGATTCAGAAGACATTATTATAAATGCCAAGATGTTTCTACACTCATAAAGAGTACTGAGTCTTGATGACCTCTCAATGCAGCGGTAGGGTAACCGCTCCCACGGCCAGTGAGTGACCCAGGTTAAGGAACATGTCTGGGGCAGGAGGGGCCGACCTGGGCACACCAGTCAGAGCAGCAGCAGGAGTGAGGATTCTGGCCAGTGCCACGTGTGGCCACGCTTCTGCAGGAACACACATCCACGGCATCCTGCTGTCAGAATCCTGAGAATTGACTGAAACTGAAAGAGGAAATCCCAGGTAGTCAGCACCCCAGCAGTCTTGGACCCCACCATCCAAGTTGCCCACTGCCTTTCACAATCAAGGACTGGGTGGGCAATTGCCTCGCCTCCTGGTGGAATCCACCATGGAGGGCCAGGGAGAGAAAGAAGAGACTCTGTGGACCCCATGAAGGTAAGGTAAGGTAAGGGACAGAAAAGGCAAGGATGGGACTGGGAGGTGACCAGGTTGGTGAGGACAGCTCTGGTGAAGGGAGATAAACAGAGATTAAAAGAAAAAGAGCACTGTCTCTTCTATCTATTGGGTGTCAGAATGGCTTCCGTTCAGTATACAGTCCTTTCACCCAAAGAACACGTGAGACAGCACTTTGAAGAATATAGTGATGCCATCACTTTCATCCTTATATCTACAAGGGAAAAAAACTTTAGACTCTTTCATGGATTTACAGCAAAAAAAAATAATCAGTGAGTTAGCAGTGTAAGGGTTAAAAACTGCAGCAAAAAATCTCCTCTCCTCCAGATGGGTACTCTGCCACAGAAATCCTCACTGACAGAGCAGGTCAGCACCCTAGAGAGCTCATTCAAACGCAAAGAAAAACTGCAGCTGAATCTGCCTTTACCCACAGAACAAAACAGAATATCTGCGTGTATTGTATGTAGCTTGTTAAACATAACCCTTAGAGCTACTGTCTGGTGTTTATTATTAAACTCCAGTCTATGCAGATCAATTAAGTAGGGGATGTAATATACAGTACCTGTTAATGGAAATTAGGAAACACGAGCCTCTTGCTTTGAGCCCACATGTGCCCCCTTGTCAGGTGCAGGGTAAACCTTATGTAATGCTGTAGGCCAGTTAAAGATACCCTGACATTTCAGAAGAAACATTGGGAAAACGTAAAATAGTGACACCTTTCAGGTTATTTTTTTCCCTTTTTATGAAAACTATACCAATTATCATGAAAATATGGACATCGGTCCCTAAGCATCATCTCTGCTGACTGCCTGTCCACACCTGACATCTCACAATCCTCAGTTTACAACATCATAATCTTTTCTAGAGTAGCAGACTTTGATGCCACGGACAGAGGATTGTGATGCCAGGTGTAGATAAGCAGTCAGGGATGACAACATCTAAACAGCAGTGATTCTGTTTTCATGATTACAAGAAGCTACTACAGAAAATATATTAGATATAAGCTAAAATGTGTCTAGTGAGGATGTTTTCTTCAAGCGTTTCCCCAGGGACATCAGGAACTGTTTAATGGGTGTGGCTGAAGCCTTAAGTTGGGGGGCTTTGAGGCTGCATTCATCATGGGCTACTGATCCTGCCACTCTCATCTGTGTTTGCACAAGATTAGAACTGGGGAGCTAGTGTGGAGGGAGCAGGGACCCTTGATTAGGACTCCATGAGGTCGCCAATCATTGCTGAGTAAGACTGCCAGCTGGCAGGGATGAGAGGTAAGGCAAGGCATTTTTCTGTGTATAGTGCCCTATCCCAAGGGCACAGGGTTCATCAAGGAATTAAAAAACAGACAATAAATTATAGAATTATAGCAGAATACAAGAAATTAATAAATGATATATCATACAACTGTAAAACACTGATATACCAATCTCAAAGGCAGCTGCCAGAGCAAACTGGTGATGTAAAAAGGTGACATTTCAGCCCTTTTCTAAACGCCTCCACTAAGGGGAACTTCTAAAATGGTACGGTAGGACTTTCCAAATAGAAGGGGCCACAATTGAGAACATCCTATCACCTGATAGCTGAAGTCATCATGCCCCCAATTCAGCACAGAAAAACTTTGAGGTGGAGCAGAGTGAGCAGGTGGGAGTGTACCAGACTAAGAGATCTTTTAGGTAGGTAGCCAACCCTCAGTCCATGCAAGGCTTTGTAAATTAACAAAGCAGTCCTGAAGGTGGTGCACCACCTGTTTAGAAGCCAGTGCAGCTGTCGCAGAACAGGTGTGATGTGTTCTGCACACAGTGATTCTGAGATTAAACTGGCTGTGGTATTCTGCACCAACTGAAAGCAGCTCACCACCCTCTCTAATAACCTTAAGAAGGTGCCTACCTTGATAGGATGTGCTGTCCATTTCAGCTCAGTCCCCGTGGCAGTGTCACAGTGATGGAGGTGAACTTGTAAATAACAGTGGTGGAAGGCTGACAAGGCACACACCCAACAACTGCTTAAAGAGCAGGGGCAGGATTCGCAAAGCTCTCAGAAGGTGCAAAACCTTCCCTAAGTCCCCAAAACTCCCTCAGCTACGGAAAAAAGGGTGGGTTTGCTCCAAGTGCTAGTCTTAAAAACCCCCGCAGCTGCGGGAAAAACCACTACGGACTGAGGAAAAAAGTGCAGCTGCAGAAGTCCCTCAGGACAAAAAGGTACGAGATAAGTAAGGCACAGCCCCTGAAAGGCTATTCACAGCCAGGTTTTTCCCGCAGCTGAGTAAAGAATGTTACACACAGTGGAATGAAGTGTAGCTCTCCCTCAGCACACTGCAGTAGTGCAGCAGCAATTGGAATCAATTAAGGTGGAGGTGTACCACAGGTAATAGCATCTCAGACAGTATAGCAGTGGCTGATGTTACAGCACTGAAAGCACTCATTGCCATGCTATGGCAGCAGGCATCAGCCACTAGACCCAGTGCAGCCCATGACAGAGCCCCACAAGCAGCCTGACCAGCCAGCACCACGTGCTACCCCACCCCCCGCAGGCTACAGGAACGCCCCAGGGAGGGACGACCAGCAGGGACAGTCAGCCACTGTGGTGCCAAGGTATCACAGGTGCCTGTGGTGCTGCTGTGGTCCCAGTTGGGGACTGGTTGCTGGTCTCTGTGTGTGCTGTCGGCTTCATATTATAGCAGCACTGTTACAGTCTGCTGATTCAGCTACTGTGGTTCCCTATTTCTGTGCCTTCACAGCCCCCGCAGCTGCAGATTCGCAGCACTTGCGCAAGTCCTGCAGCAGTTATATTGCCACACCTGCGGCACTTTTTACGGAAATCCGCAGCTGCACTGATTTTCTTTGAGAATACAGCACAGCTGCGTTTCCACACTCCAGCAAGCCTTTTTCCCGTAGCTGCGGGAATTTTGACTTTCTTTGTGAATCCTGCCCCAGGTGCTTAGCAAGGGTGCATATCTTAAAGAATAAAGGTCTGGGGCCTTTAGATGTCTCTGCAATCATTCAGCTTGCTTTTATTTGTTTCTTTACTTACTTTTCCATCATCTTATTTATATTTTGTTAACTGCTAGTGAGAAAAGAATCCAATGGAATCCTTGTACTATGATGTCAGGAACTCTTTACTGGCAAGGCTGCCAGTGTATTTCAAAGGGAAACTGCGAATCTGTTTTCAGATTTTTATGGAGAAATAACACTTCCTGCTACCAAAATATTACATATTTAATAGAAATATGTGAGTTGTGATAACGTGATCTTTTATTATAATTTAGTAGGTTACATTTTCTTCATAACCAGATTTTACTTGGAAAGAAGTAAAGAGAAGCTAATTATTGTATTCAAAAATGTAAAGTCATACAGATGGAGCACTATAGTGCAAACATATAAAAGGCACTCTCTAGGCTTCCCTCCCTACCCACTTTCCACACCATTGATGGGACTTTACTTGAGGATACATCCTCTTTCAGGTACTTAGGTGTTTGGTTGGACCAACACCTAAACTTCTCTGGACATACTGATGCCATCCAGAAAAAACTGCACCCCAAGCTTGGTGCCCTGTTCATGAGCCGTAGTTGCATCCCTCCTACGGCTAGGTGCAAACTTGTTCAGAAGATGATACTGCCCATTTTCAACTACTGTGACGTAGTCTATGGTGCTGCCACGAAGTCCTCTCTGGCCAGACTGGACACCCACTTTAATTCCTTCTGCCGCTTTGCCCTGGATGCCCCCCCCCACCCATCACTGTGATCTTTATCGTGCCCTATCCTTCCCATCTCTTACAAATAGGCAACTCTCCCACTGTGCTAAATTCACCTCCAAGCACTGGTTGGGTGAGCTCCCTTCCTACCTCACCTCCTTCTTTATAACACCGCACCCACCCTCCCATTCCTTAGATCATCCAATTCTCATACCCTGGTTGTTCCCCGTAGATCCACCCAAATTGGCCAATCCGGTTACTCCCACCACCTCCCAAAAATTTGGAATTCCCTCCCACTTCAAATCCGGCACTCATCCTCCACCTACTCCCTCAGCTCTGCCCTAAATAATTACCTTGCACCTAGCTGCTCCTGCCATGTCCCTCCCTAATTCCCTTCTCTAAGCCCTGGACAAACCCTACCTCTCTACCCTCACCTTCACCTACCACGCCAAGGGGCTTGTATCTCTGATCTACTCCCTTCCCCCACCATCCTAAAGGGGTCTCTCTGGGACAGTGCATTATCCCCTTCCCTCTGGTCCCCCCAGTCCCCACTGCAGGGTTCCTCACACCCTGAGGGGGTCTCCAGGGACACAACTCTTCTCCTTCCCCCACCTCACCCCTCTCTCCCCCCTTTTCCCATTTTCTTTCACATAAGCACTTGTTAACTCAGCACTTATTATTGTCCATTCTTTCTACATGTTATGCGCAACACTGTTGTAACACTGTTTGTAACTCCTGCCTTACAACTGTATGCTACTGTTGATCTTGTAACTTGAATGTTTAATGTCTCACTCCTGTTGTACCCCTTCCCTCCCAGGTCACACTGGGAGACGAGCGACTTGTTGCTCAGTGTGCCTTCCTGGTGAAACATTTCAATAAATAAATAAATAAAATCTTCAGAGGAGCCGATTTTGATGAGCTGAGAGAGATGGATGTGGTTAATTCAAGGGATGGAAAACTAAGTGAGAGGGTAACAAGGGCAAAAGTGCTAGGTGGAGGCCTCCATTGTTGCCCAAGGCACCTCTTGGGGGGAAATGAAAGAAATGATAACAGAGTTCTATTGAGTGGTAGGATTCTGGTGACAGACCAACTGAAGTAGAGTATGGGACATTACTGAAGGAGTGCAGGGTCAAGATTGCACAGGCCAACGCTGGACTGGAAGATAGGATTATGCAGAGGATCAAGGGGAATACTCTTTTTTTCAATTCACAGCGATTAAAGGGAGAGTCAGGGAAAATGTGGGGACACAAATCACTGGAGAAGGGGAGGAACTATTAAGTAAGACAAACGGAGGTGCTGAATAACTACTTTGTGTCAGTATTCAGCTCCCATTGGGTATGGCCAATTAGGGCTGGAATTTATAGATGAGATGCAGACTAGCTTGGATGCAGTGCTAATAATACTGTCATTAGTTGGTAAGTAGCTGGATGGTGTGAATCTGGAAAAATCCCAGGGTCCCAATTGTATCTACCCAAGGATAACAGTGGAGCTAAAAGGGGCGCTGGCTGAACCCCTTGCTGATATCTTTCACGACTAATAGAAACATAGAATTTGACTCCTGACAGTTATATATAGTGCCAGAACATTGGAAAACAGCTGATGTCATCTCCCTACTATATTCAAGAAGGGGCAAGTGCCAGCTCATCTGTGCAGTGGTAGTGTTACTGCTCATGATGCTGGTGACGTGAGTTCGGGAACAGGTTTGGTCACTGGGGGCTAGACAGGGAAAGTAAGACTGACTGCCCCAAAGATGGCTCTCCTCCATCAGAGTGGGTGGGCATCTGTGTCCTGTAAAGTGATCACTACCTAGAGAAGGTAAGGTGGCATTGCAAACAGGACCAGCAGTAATGAGGCCTGCCATCAACACATTGCACACCAGCTACCATTAGGGGTGAAAACTAGTAGAAAAATTCCCTGGCCCCCAGCGAACAGTTTGCTGATACCTAGCAACTGCTGGCCAAATAAGCCCAGGAAAGATAGGTGATGGGGCTTGGAGGAGTTGCCATCCAGAAGTGGGCAGACCAGAGGGTACAGAGGATAAATATTCAGATTAGGAAAAGAAGGGGAAGGTCAGACCCTAGTAACTTCAAATCTGTGAATCTTACCACGATGCTTGGGTAGGTGTTTAAGTTGATCCTTAACACTTTCAAATTTTCAGGGTTCAACACATGATTAAAAATGAGCTGTTCATTAGCACACAGCATGGCTTTACAAATGGCAAATCCTACCAAACCAACCTGATTGCCTTCTTTGAGCAGGTAACTAGGGAGGGGGATGGGGGCCTGCCAGTGGATGCAATCTATCTGGACTTCAGCAAGGTCTTTTACACTGTACCTCACAGAAAACACATGGAGAAAGCACAATCTGGAGTTCACAAAGTATGCAGGAGGTGGATAACAAACTGTCCAATGGTATGATGCAGGGAGTGGTGGTGGATGATCAGACTGTATGGGTGGGCTGAATGGAGTACCTCAGGAGTCAGTGCTGGGTCTGTTGCTCTTTAACATATTTATTAATGATCTACAGGAGGGAGTCATCAGCAGGCAGTGGAAGTTTGCTAATGACACTGAATCAGCAAGAAGAGTGGACATGGCAGAGGAAGGGGATACACTTATTTTTATTTATTTATTTATTTAGGGATTCAGATCATACCTTTGAGCTCAGAGCTCTTTTACAAAGGTTCCACGTCAAACAGTGACAATGACAGAAATAACAAACAGTTTACATACAATACTCGAATAGTAGGTAGCTAGTATACAATAAGGTTACAATGTCATTCATAGTACCAATGGTGATAGTACAGCATCAAAAGCATTCAACTAGGGTAAAGGACAGTGTTTATATGTAGCGAAGGAGATAAAGAGGTATGACACCTAGTGTGAGAGTCCAAGGAGGAGTCAAGGTGGGGGAGACTGGGGGAGGTGGGCGGCCAAAAGACAGGTTTGTCTAGGAGGTTGGGAGGTAGTGGTAATAGGTTGGTTTTAGGTTGATCCAGTGGGAGAAAAGGCACAGGGGAGAGGAAGACAGAGGGATAGGGCAAGAGGAAGAGTGGGGTTAAAGGAAGGGAAAAGGAGAGTGTGGGTGAGTGGGCATTATGGGTGTTAGAGTCCTAGTGGCAGTCACAAACTGTCCTAGTAAGAAGGTGTTGCCTTAGGCCATTTTTGAATTGTGAGATGCATTGGGAGTTTAGAATGTGCGCTGGGATTTTCATTGAGCCATTGGGAGGCCCCTATAGCTGAAAGCACACTGTCCCTGCACAGTTCAATGGACAGGAGTTGATAGGGCCCCCCTCATCCTGCCTCTGGTGGTATAGCTGGTAGCACTTGGTGTTAGGATGCTAGAAATGCATGGGGCAGTTTTACCCATTAGTGCATTTTTTCCAAGGAGACATGTTTGGAATAGAATCATGTTCTTTAGTGACAGCCAATTGGTCTCCTCGTATAAGGAGCAGGTGTGGGTATTTCGATCTGCAGCCATTGTGAGCCTACATGCCTTGTTGAGGGCAATGTGAATCCTTTATAGTGCAGTGTCTGTTGCTGCGCCGTAGAACACCAATCCATAGTCAATGGTAGAAAGGATGGAGCTGGAGACTGAGGGCCTCTGGAGTGAGATTCTTTTTATGCCTATATAGTACACCCAGCTTGGTGTTCACTGCCTTTACCACTGTGTCGATGTGTTGGGTGAAGGTGAGGCAGTCATCAACGGTGACCCCTAGGTACTTGAAGGTCTGAACTTGTTCCAGCGGCTCACTGACTTTATTGGAGATGGTGAGGGGAGGGAGCTTCTTTTTGTGCTGTGGGCTGGCTGTGAGCATCACCTTGTTTTTTTTTTGTAGTTTAATAGAAGTTTATGGCTACTGAATCAGTCTTCCAGCTTAAAGGGGGACCTGCCAAATTAGGGGCTTGGGCTGAGAAGTGGGGGTCACACATACAACCTGTGTGGTGCAACAGTGGGCAGCACAACTGAAGAAAGGGATCTGGGGTAACTGCAGACCATAAGCTGAAGTCAGGCAGGCAGTGTGCTGCAGCAGTCAAGATAGCAAATGTAATGTTGGGATGTATTAGGAGGGAGTAAGTAGCAGGTCAAGGGAGGTGATCCTCCTTCTGCACAAGGCCTTGGTGCAACCACACCTTGAGTACTGTGCCCAGATCTGGTCACTGCATTATAGAAAGGGCATTAAAGAGATTGAGAGGCAGGTGTTAATGAGCAGCTAGCATGCCAGATATGGTTTCCTTGAGCTCCATCTCCTCAGATCAAATTAACAAATAAAATATACTTTGAAACCTTGAGATTCACTCAAAAATGGATCTGATAGCTGTATGAACCTAGGATGGACAAGTGTCTGACAAACGTGACAGCTCAACAGCTGCGGGGAGCAGCTAAAAGTGGCAAGAAGGCAGCGGCTGCCTTGTAAGCAACAGTCGTGCTGTCAGCAACTGAGATGGCAGTTCTAGGTGCACTATCACAAAACAAGTCCTCAAGGCACTGACCCCAAAGTTGGACACTCTCACAGGCAAGCTGAAAGAGCTAGTGAGTCAGTCTGCTGGGCTGGACACAAGAACAGGAGTGGTGGAGACTTCTGGTTGAGCTATCGGCTGGCATGCAGCACCGAAAGATGAAGCTCCAGGGACCCCCCAAAAAAACTCCCAGAATCAGTACAAAATACATCAAAACCAGAAAAACCTTTTTATACAAGAGGCTAGAGGAGTTACAGAACTGAATGGGAGCCCGAAAAAAGAAAAAATCAACTGCTTTAGCTGCACAGCAGACCAGACAAGTGAAAGACTAATGATTCCGGCCTACCAGACATGGCAGAGATCCCACTATCTCCTAATGGACAACCCAGTAATGCTGCAATCCTGGCAGAACTCAAAGGATTCAGAGATGAAGTTCACTCATTTCACACTGAAATATCCACAGAACTGGCTAAAATAAATCAGAAGTATCTGAATTGGAGTCAGCTCACACAGAAATTGATACAAGAACTGATAGCCTGAAGACAGTTGTGGTGCATTTAATAAATGAACAAAAGCTATTAACGGACAGATGTGAAGACCTTGAGAATAGATCAAGGAGAAATAATCTACCCATTCATGGAGTACCAGAGGAGAAAGAAGGACATGATATGCTTAAATTTGTGGATACTTTATTACGGGAGGTACTACAACTTGATCCAGCCACCAAACTAGACATAGAACAAGCTCACAGAGCCCTCACCCCGAAACCTCAACATACTGATCAGAGGCCGTGCTCCATAGTGCTCAAGCTAATAAACTACGTAGTAAAACAGCAGTTGTTGTCCAGAGCATGGCGCATGGGGGACATAAAATACAAGGGCAGATGTCTTTATTTCGATAATGACTACTCCTCACAAATAGCAGCAAGGAGAAGGGCCTATGCCCCGATACTTCACACCCTGAAACAGCAGCAGTTGAAGTTCATTACACCATATCCTGCAAAGCTTATAATAATGTTTCCTGAAGGCCCACAAATATTTGAAACTCCAGAGGAAGCCAGCAAAGCTTTCTAGGCCAAGAACATCATGGTACCCCAGCAGATAACATCAGAAACTCGGGACCTAGAGGCACTCAAGTCAGGAATCATATGGGAGAAGGCGCAGAACATGCAAACCAGAAAGAGACAAGGCTACTCCACATTACAAGATGTTAAAAAACTTTTACTCAAGTTCCAGAGGACTGCCCCCGTATTGACTGTCTGAGAAAGGGGCTCTGGTAATCTTTCTAGCCCACGACGAGAGTGCACTTACTTTTAGAGCAGCTGTTTGAGCCATCTAAAAAACTAGCTGAGGTGGTGCGATGTTATAAGGGCTGAATATTTGTAATTTAGAATGCTAGTCAGATATATTAATCAAGGGAAATGGGGACTGAAGTACAGACTCAAGCGATCTATACATAGTAATCTGATTTCTTTTTATTGTTTAATGTAAAAAGTCTGGGGCAATTATGGTGAAACAACTGAAAACTTATCACCCCCATTTATATCTACCTCTGTAAATAGCCTCGCTACCATTCCTCATTTGTTGACGAGCCCTATTAAAATAATTTTTTAAATAATACTGTTGGGGCTCATACGGTGAGCTAATGGAGATGCATTCAGCTAGACAGCAATATGGTGACAGTCACATGCAGCGGATATCGGGACAGCATCAATTTATTTGGTGCAGTCCAGAACTCCGTGTGTTGTTTGTCTGCTCCATGGTACTAATTTTTGTACATGGTGCTGGGGGCCCATGTTGGTCTCGTGAGCTTCCCCCACAGGGAAATAACATTCATCCCTGCACAGGAGGGAGTACAGATCCCTCCCGACCTAGAGAGTCATTACAGACTTGTTCTGTAATCCATGTAAATAAGTTAATGTTACACTGTTATGATGAGAAACCTAGGCATGAAAGCTACAAATTCTCCCCAGAACCAATATTCTTTTACTTTTGTTACTCCCACAGGCTAACACGAATTAAGATATGTGTTAAACCTAGCTGGAAACAATACATGGTTGGGAGTACCACCAAATCATCACTAGAGGGGGATAAATACTGTCATCTATTACTGATCTTTTATAAGGTATACAAATATGTTTTGAACATGTGTACCCTATCTTATGGGTATATTATTTTGTACATGTTGTTAAAATTAGGCAATGAGGACTCAAACATACAAGAGACTATTTTGGTGCGTTTGCTTTGGACTGAAACTGCTTACCAGCAATTTGGGCTGACAATATATGGAGAGGAGATGTTTACTATATTGGGTGACAAGGAGAACAGTAGGAAACTGGGCTTATGCATATAAAATACTCATTAATGATACAAAATGGGGAAATCAACAATGATATTGTCCCTTAATATTAATGGGATCCACAGCCCAGTTAAGAGATCCCATTTGATACAATTTATTAAAAGAGATGATCCTGAAATCATATTTTTGCAGGAGACTCACCTGTCCTCTCCTGAGCATAAAAAAATTCACCAAATGGGGGTTTCCCATGGTGATAGCTTCATCTCACAGCTCAGGTAGGAGATGGGGAGCGGCCATCCTGATCAGACGTGAGGTACCATTCGGCCTCCATCAGAAGGTAATAGACCCGGAGGGACGATTCGCTATTGCAACAGGCATGCTTCATGCTCGCCCGGCTACTCTGGCACCCGTTTATTTTCCCCCAGGGACCTCAAAGAGATTGGCTCAGACTTTCTTTGCACAGCTTTTGGAGATCCTCCAGGGCCAACGTCTGATGGGGGGGGGGGCGACCGGAATACTACTCTGAACCCTGCAAGGGATGTCTCAGTCCATCTTCCTCACAGGGTTAACCTGCTTCAGAAGTACTTGCAGGGTACAATTGCTTCTTTGGGGCTGGTAGACATCTGGCATCACTGTTACCCCATACAGAGAGAATATACCCATATAGCACCGAGACCAGGTGTGGCGTCTCAACTAGATTATATGTTTACCACAGCAGAACATCTAGAAACATTATATGATGTGTGGCATGAGGCGACCATATTATCAGATCATTCCCAGTATATACCAAATTTGATTTGGCGGGGACATAAAATGAACTTCTGGCACTTCAACTTGATGCACTTGAGAGCTTCAAAGTTTAATCAAATGGTTAAAGACAGGATCCCACAGATACTGGGGGAAAATGGTGACCCAGATGTTTCGGCAGCGATTCAGTGGGATACCCTTAAGACAGTGTTGCGTGGGGATATTATTGCTTATTCACTGAGGAAAAATAAAGAGAGAGAGAGGCACAGCTTATTAAGCTCCAGGGGGAGTTGAAAGTACTGCAGTCTGTATATGCCCAGGGGGATGGAACTGTAAAGGTATAACTACTAACAATAACACAAAAAATTCAAAAATACCCAGATCAGAAAGTACAGCAACAGTTCTTTTATTTCAGACTCACACCACATGAGGGGGGCCCTAAAGGAGCCAAGAATCTGGCCCATAAACTTAGAATGCATAAGGCTAGAGCCTGTGTTATGGCCATGCAAGACCCTACTACGGGGAAGCTAGAACATCACCCTAAGTTCATTCGACGAGCCTTGGCTGAATATTATCTGTATTTATTTTGGGCAGAGTCTGAAGACCGTAGTCAACAGATAGAGGCATACCTTAACAACTTAAAGCTTCCCAAATTGACTGCCTCCCAGACATATATTTTGAGAGCCCCTACTACCTTGCTTGAGATAGAGGGAGTGTTGCAGAGAGCTAAGACCCAGAGAGCTCCAGGACCAGATGGTTATCTATTGGAGTTCTATAAAACTCATTAAGAAGAAATACTACCACCATTACTCCAGGTTATCCATGAGATACAAGAAGGAGGTATTCCTCCCCCCTCTTGGCAATATGCAGTGATATCTACCATACTTAAACAAAACAAAAATCCTACCCTACCCTCATCATACAGGCCAATTTCAATGTTAAATTTTGATTACAAACTTTATATGTCTGTGCTAGCACAAAGACTTGAAAACATCATGTCTTTGTTGATCAATCATGATCAGGTGGGCTTTATTAAGGGATGACAGGTTCATGATGCAGTGAGACAAACACATCTACTTAAAGAGTACACAGCAACACGTCCGGTTCCCCTGGCACTCATTGGATTGGACGTCGAAAAAGCATTTGACAGGGTGGCCTGGGCATTTCTTTGGGCTACATTGTCTAGTTTTAGCTTTCCCCTGGAGATTATACAACAATTGCAAAATATGTATAAACACCCTCAGGCATACTTAAAATTAGATGGCTCTATCTCTGACCCATTTCTTCTACAGAGGGGAACTCATCAGGGATGCCCCTTCTCACCCCTGTTATTTGCTCTGTATCTCATGCCATTAGACCAAGCCATTAGAGCTCACCTGGAGATTGAGGGCATACCTATGGGAGGCACAAACCATATAATTTCACTATTTGTGGATGACATCCTTCTCACTTTGTCCTCCCCGGATATATCAGTCCCAAGGGTCTGGGAACAGCTGGTGAAGTACGGTAAAATCTCAGGGTATAAAATTAACCAACAAAAAACAGAGGTACTACTGTGTAACTACATCCCTTCCCCTGTTTTAAAATGTGCATTTCCCCTGAAGTGGTATAAACAATCGCTGTGGTACCTTGGGATCCATCTTACTAAAAATCAGATACATGCAGATATTGTAAATTTTGAACCCCTAACACAAAACATAACTGAGGACCTCACACAATGGTCACAGATACCTTTGAGTTTCCTAGCTCGAATAGAAACTATTAAACAAAACATATTTCCCCAGATTTTGTTCTATCTGCAGACACTCCCATTATTTCCAACACAGACTTATTTTCAAGCTTGGAATAGTCTGATCTCTCGCTTTATATGGCAGGGGAAACCTCCCAGGATTCGGTACTCTCTATTACAGTTATCAAAAGACAAGAGGTGGGTTAAATTAACCGAATCTCCTGAATTATGCCTGAGCTTCTAAATTAAAGATCTTACTCTCCTGGATGAACCCCAATTATATTAGGCCCTGGAAGCGGTTTGAGATGACTTGGAATGGCATTGAAGACCTGACGGACTGTATCTTTGGACATCCTCCTTGTTGCATACCTCTCTCTAGATTCCCACAATATATTGCAGAGGTGTTTAAGCAGTAGCTGACTGTACTCAATAAAAGATTATTGCCCATGGAGGTACTTTTTTCTGAGATCCCTTGCGGTGAACAGTGCCTTTCCACCCACTTATTTGGATTGATCCTTAACCCGGTGGTATAAATATAATATCAAACATATTTTTCAATTATTAGGCCCACTGGGCCTTTATTCATGTGTGCAGCTCCAGGCTCAGTATAAAATACCCCAGGGATTCTTTCATAAGTATTTGCAGCTAAAATCTTATTTGCGGCCAATGGAGGAAGCACTGGCAGCAGTGGCTGAAAACCCCCCACTAATAATAAAATTACTTCTATCACAGAGACAAGTTACCACTGTAGACCACTGTATCAGTCTGGCCTACCTTGCTTTGGGAGAGAAACCAGAAGACGCTACTGAGTCGATTAGAGCCCGTTGGTCCTTGGAATTGGGGACTGACCTACCGGTTACTAACTGGAAGATGGCCTCCCCACTTATGCTTAAGGCCTCAGGATCCCCATATTGGAAAGAGTTTGCATGGAAATTACGATATAGATTTTTCTGCACTCCTGCTGTGGTAGCTAGTTTTACAGGCAATCCTGAAGGAAAGTGCTGGAGGGGATGTGGAGCGGTACATGCAGCCCAGACTCATATTTTGGAATTGCAGCATGCTGGGTCCTTATTGGGGGGAGGTAGTGCAGGAGCTGGTGGCAATATATGAAAACCCAGGTCTTTTTACCTCTGGGTATATACTGACAGCTACTACTCCACTTGGTCTAAAAGTAGAGAAGAATGTATACCTGCAACTACATTGCTAATATTGGCAGCAAAAGGTATAACTAGACTATGAGAACGAATAGGCTGCCAACTAAGGGAGAGTGGTTAAACTTGACAAGAGAGATATGTAGGATGGAGAGGATGGCGGCCAGAGTATGGGATAGAGTGGAGGTATTTGACACAAAATGGAGAAAATGGATTATGTATCAGTTAAGCACTTATTCAGACTTTGTTCCCTGAAGCTAATCAAATCAATACTGGAGAAATGTTAAAACGAGACTTGGCTAGTTCATGTGATTAATTAGTCCTGATGCTGGGTGAAAGTTTTTTTTTAAAGTCCAATATATAATTATATAAACTGAATGAATATATCTATGTAAAATGTCTTGTATAATGTATAAATGTCCTCGTGCCTAATAAAAATTTTATTATAAAAAGAAAAGAACAGAAGTGGTGGAACAACGTATTTCAGATTTGGAGGATGCACAGGGAGGACTGCCTGAAAAATCAGTGAGGCTGGAGCAGGAACTCAAAGACCTGCAGCAGCAGCAGCTTGATTATCAGGAAAATTATAATCACAGAAGCAACCTGTGAGTAAGAAGGCTACTGGAGGGCAAGGAAGGGGAGAGTGCTTTAAAATGTTGTGTGGAAATCCTATCAAAGCTGCTAGGGCTGAAGCCGAAAGGAGACAGGATGAATCTGGGATGAGCCTATCGTGCACTAGTCCAGAGTCCACTACCAGAGGAGCCACCCAGACAAATCATTTTCTGACTCTACCACTTTGGGGATCAGCAAGCACTCCTTGCAATACACAGAACTAAAAAGCAGCCTCATATACGAGGGTAGCAAGCTTTTCATTTACCAAGCTTTTCACCCAGGCTGCAGAAAAGGAGGAAGGCATTTTTACCTGTCCTAGATGCACTACAAGAAAAGAAGATATAGTTTGTCTTCTCACACCCAAGAGTGGTTCAGATCAACAGTAAGGGTGCTACATACATGTATTAGGAAGTGGATAAATTACATAGCTTCTGGCAGGAGTAGGAGAAGAAGAATGAGGTGAGCATCTTTGTGTCTGAAGCTTAAAACTTGTCTGTTTTTCTGATCTGTGGGACTGATCAGTAGGTGGGGACCAGCCACCCTTACGGTTCCCCTTGATGCCTCCTAATGTAGTTGAGCACCACTCCTGGAGGGACTATGCTATGAATTATTGGACTTTGGTCAGAAACTGGTGCTGGCTATTATGCTCACAATTGTCTGATATACAGAATTCCTGCCTGGACTGATTCCCAGAGTCATCACCTGTAAGGGGAATTGCCGAGCTGCGGACTACCCGAAAGTGCGGATTTGGACAAGATGATGGCAACCACGAGGCTATTCAGCTTGTTGGTAAGCAGGATGCAGTGAATTTTGTTACTAAATTCTTTTACATAACTAGAGATAACCTAAAGTGTTCAGAAAGCACAGGCAGCTAGGGGTCAGCCCATTGACTCCTCGAACATGGGGGAGTGCGCAACGGAGGGAGTGCCTCGAGGGGCTATACAGAAGCCAACCACTGAGCAACTTGCTGCATGATTGAGTGACTGCAGCTAAACTTGCAGGTGGTGACATGAGCTAACAAGGCAGGATAGGACAAGGCCAGAATGTATCAGTGTCCCAGGCTCTGCATAGTACTACCTAAATATCTCCACGGCTGTTAAAACTGATAAGTTGGGGGACTTCCAGTGATGTCATGATTCAATAAGTAGACTAGAAAACTCACTCTATCTCCTCCTGGATAAAAAAAACTCCTTAAGCCACCACTTTCCACAACAAAATCCATTTTTGACCACAGGAGAGTCACTAATGCCAACAGAAAGAGCTACAAGAGCACAATCACCTTCAGACTTCATGGATGGAGATGGATCCTACAATGGCAGATCAGACAGCAAGGGGTCCCTAGGCATCAACATGCAGCAGCTGCTCCCATGCTGACACATTGGGAGTAAAAACTTTGTAAAAACAGATGACCCTCATGATTTCTGAACTCCTTGAGTTCCACAAGGAAATGCGGCTCCCCACTGCATCCCTGCGGACCAACATAGAGAAGCTAGAAAAAAGACTGAACACTATAGAGGAACATATGTTGACCATGGACTCCCACCTAGATATGGCTGAGAGGGCAATTGTCCAGTTATACCAGGCAATACGAACCTTTCAGGACTGTGCTGAAGACACAGAGAGCCATAATCGCTGCAACAATGTGCAGATTTATGGACTACCTGAAGGAGTGGAGGGTCCTGAAATAATACCCTTTCTTCAGAACTTAGAAAATAAATTGATCTCCTTCCCTCCCTCCTGCTTGCTTGCAATTGAGTGCACACACTGTGTGCTAGGCCCCAAGCCAGCAACCCTAGCTGAAAAACCACAATCAGACATTCTGAAACTCTTTAAGATTCCAAGAGAAAGAAACAATTTGCATACAGCCTAGGAGAAGAAAGTCATAATGCACCAGAACTCCCACCTATTCTTTGACAATGACTACCCTTCAGTGCTGGCAGCCTGACAAAGAGTGTATGTCCCTGTCATCAAAATCCTCAGATCCCACCAGCTGACATTTCAAACCCCCTACCCATCCAAGGTGACCATTTTTTTCCAAGAGGGGGTACAAATCTATGAAACAGTCAAGGCAGTCATTCAGGAGCTCCAGAAGAGACAGATCAAGATGTTCCTCCCACAGCACCACCAGCCACCCAGACTTTCACCAAGAAGCTGTCCCAGAGGCTCTGGGAACATTTAAGCCAAAAGGAAGCAGTGGCCATCCTGAAAATACTGTCATCACTCATGAACAAACAACCCACTAGTGAAACCCCCCAGAGGCACACTAAGAAAGCCACCTGAAGACTGAGAGAACTCTCCCTCCAACTAAGGTATGGCTCTGGTTCCCTTACCTCCCCAACCTCTGCTGGTCACCTGAGGTTCTCCTATGGCTCAGATCCCCTTAGGCTCTCCCCCCTCTCCCTCTGGCCTGACTCCCTGGTCCACAATATTGATAAATGTGCCTGTTTTTTTTCCCCCAATCAGGTTTTGGTCTGCCGACTTGTGATGATTCCCTTCCAGTTCCTGGTCTAGCCTAGCAATGAGTCCTACAGATGAGCATCCAATAGTATACCTCCTGCTGAAGTCTGGGATGGCCTGCAGGGGTCCATAGCACAGGTCTCCTGCTCAGGAGTTGGAGCATGTTGCACATCCTGGGCATGCTCAATCTAAATCCTAAAACCAGATTAGAGTGATTGGGGCATACATCACATGACCGCCATGTGGAGCAGCCATGTGCACTGCAGCCAAGTGTCTGTTGTGGGCACGTGCCAACTCCAGCACTCGCAATGATCCATATAGTCAGCTGATCCAACTTGAGGTTCCTGGTTGGAGGCATTATTGCCAACATTTCAGTGGCACATCTCCAAGCACCTGCCATGATGTATGCTGCAAACAGAAAAAGAGCTCTACAATGCAGACAGCTTGTGGAGGCCCAGACAGAGCTGCTATTAGGATACAAGTACCAACATGATTATAGGCACTGTGCTTCCAGCTTGTTATGGAAGGAGGAGGGGGTTGGGAATGAGTGCAGTGCATGGTTGCCCAGGTGCAGAGGGTTCAGAGATAGGGGAAGTAGGGGCCCCAGACCACCTACATTGTTTTTTTAAGCCCAAGGACCCAGCTATGCCTTTACTAGCATGTTTCTCTAAACCACCCTGACCCAACCTGACTGGAGCATCAGATCCATGAATGCTAACAGGCTGATCCGGAACAAATAGAAACTCCTATACACTGCAGCTCACACCAAATTTAAATATCCCAACCTCTCTGGTGGACTGTCTAACCTGTGCATCTTCTGCAGAAACAATAGGCTAGAACCATGTCTTACTCGCCCTGATACAGCCGATGCCACGGGGCACCCGGAAAAGGTGCAAGACACTGTTGGGTGTCATAGCCCACCCAGAACTTAACTCAGTACAGGACCTAAATGCTTCAGAATAATAATGCTACACTGCTGTTAGGATCCTGGCATCATTAATGCTTGCTGTCTGTGGGATGGAGGGGGGCTGTGGAGAGGGGTATGAGACACAACTGGATTTGTTACATTATACTAATCTGAATATGGTTAACCCCTTTTCCCCTCCCCCGGCCGCCCAGTTGGAACTAGGGTGCTCCTTCAGATGTCCTCTCACTCACCAGGAGATACACTACTTGGAGTCTGTCAAGCGGGTTGAGGGCTAACACCCCCTTGAGTCTTCCCATCACAGTGGAACTCAAGCTAAATTCATGACACAGCCCTGGTCAGAGGGCACCCCACTCCACTCCCCCCTTTGATCAGTAGCAGGAGCACTGCCTATTGAAACCTCCTGAACACTGGAGGGGAGCTTTTTCACCTTCTCTCATGAACAGTAACATCAGATTTCCATGAAACTGTCCCATACCATACCATTTCTAACAGTACCCTTTCTATCTGTTCTGATACCCCTACCTACTTATTTCCGGCTGGAGTGAAAAGACAACATTCCTTCCATCCCTCCTACCTAGACATAAGACATGTTAAGAGGCCCCTCAACAGATGCCTGACCTCCTGGCAGGGCCAAGGCCCTGCCACCAGGGTTCCATTTGCTGGTCCTGCACCTTGGAAGCCAACAGTTCACCTTGTTTTGGAGGCCATGCCCAACTGGCACTGCCAGCCACCTTGAAAGCTAACAGCAATGTTTAGGTGGCCATGCGCAGTTGGCGTAACTAGTTGCAGACTGAACCACAGGTCCCCCCCAACAGTTATTTCCCAGCCCTGAATACTACCGTTTGTATGTTGCTAGTTCTTGACCCAACCCTGAACCCTTGGAATGGGTCTGATGTTACTTGGTTCCTAGCTAAAATATGTCTGCATATCCCTACAAACTGTTGGGTGTGGAGTGAGGCATAGTGGGGGTTTGGAGGACTGGGAGGGAAGGGGTGGGTTGCATCCTTTTTCCCTTATCCATAGTGGTTAACCCAACAGCTTTTTCCTATAAATGTTAATGGGCTCACCAGTCCTATCAAATGATTCGGGATAATGTCGTACATTATAAAACAAAATTAGACCTCAGTGCAGGAATCACACCTCTCCACCTCAGAAGATGAGAAACTCACCAAATTTGGGTTCACTTCTGTATTTTCCTTCTCCTTCTGAGGCAGTAGAAAGAGGGGAGCAATAATTCTCATCCCACAGAACACCCCATTCCAGGCCACCCACTCTTGGGAGGACCAAAAAGATGCCAGATTATTGTACAGGGCCTCCTCAACAATACTGTCTCTTGCCAACCTGTGCCTCCCCCAAGGGACCAATACCCTGACAGTTAAAAAACATCTTGATAAGATCCTGACACTGATGAATGATCTTCTTCTACAGTACTTGCTGGGTATTTTTACATCACCCCAGTCCCCAGCTGGGACTCCTCCAATCCCACCCTACCATGGCAGACAAGTGCTCATAAGTATTTTAGATATTTTATACAGGAGGTGGGTAGGTTGGACGCCGGACATTTCTTGCACCCGCACACACAAAACTATATGTACTACTCCTCAGTGCATGGCACATTCTCTCGAATCGATCATTGCTACACCCAGGCAGAAAATCTGTCAAGTCTGGTTGACTACAGGTTGGGCGACATCACTCACTCCAACCATGCCCCAGTAATTAGTTGCTGGAACGTCTATGACAAAATTGAAGTGGTCCTATGTGAAAATGATATGACGGTGGTATGGCACTATCTGCTGGGACACCTTCAAAACTGTCCTATGTGGACACATCATACAATACACGTCAGCTCAGACCAAATTGAGACTGAATATCAACAAAAACTGGAAGACACACTGCATGTTCTGCAGATGGCCCACCAGCAGGGGGACACAATG
This sequence comes from Neoceratodus forsteri, assembly GCA_016271365.2. NCBI lineage: Eukaryota > Metazoa > Chordata > Ceratodontiformes > Ceratodontidae > Neoceratodus > Neoceratodus forsteri. Next base: position 119,822,833 of record JADMNL010000025.1, read on the forward strand.
GTGGGCCCAAAACTCAAACAGGCATAGAATGACTTTGATGCTTACTGTCTGCACCAGACCGAAATTACCCTCATGTTTCTCCATCATCACTATTACGGGGGGGGGGGTGCAAGGGCCTCACACCTCTTAGCATACCAAATCCATAAACAACACTGTACAGTAACAATTATAGCCATAATCTACCCTATTACATAGGCCTAGACAACAGAACCCCATGATATCACTCAAGCTATCTATTCCTACTACTAATCCCTTTGTACCCTGGAACAGCAGGTGCCCCCAGAGTCCACTGACTCTTTCTTGGGCACCTTATCACTTCCCAAGCTGACTTCAAGAAGACCCACCTCATGGACCCAGTCTCAGCCGAGGAGGTGGAAGCAGCCCTCAGATGCTCCAAGACCATGAAGGCCCTCAGTGCAGATGGGCATGGGGAAGAATTTTATAAACCACCAAATTGCAAATCCTCTCTCTATTCCTCCAAGCAATGAATGAGGTTATGTCCTGTGGTACCCCCCTCCATACCACCATTTTGGGCTTATGCAACAATTTCAGCGATCCCAAAACTGGACAAAAAAAAAACCTTGATGTATGGTTACTACTAACCTACATAGGTCCTTAACACTAACTAGAAGTTCTTTATGGCCATATTCTCCCATGGACTAGATAAGGTCCTCCCCACCCTGGTGGGGCTAGATCAGACTGTTTTTTCTGCTCCAGAACAACAGCTGACAATCAGGTGGACACTGCACATTATTCAAGAGATGCTGAGCCAACACCACCTCATGATTCTTTTTAGCATTGATGCTGAGGAGTCATTTGACTGGGTCTACTGGCCTTTCCTTTATGCGGTCATGGGCAGACTGGAATTCCTGGTGCCCTTGGTACAACTCCTGCAGAACATTTATGAAGTCCCCTAGGCATGCATGAAGGTCTCAGGGCACCACTTTGACATGTTCCCCTTACATAGGGGCAGCAGACAAGGGTGCCCCCTTTCCCCTGCTCTTCACAAGTTATATAGAACCCTTGGCCCAGGCTATCTGTGAGGCCACTAACATCTTGGGTGTACAACTTGGTGAAGAAGAGCACGGTGTCACTCTTTGTGCCGATGATGTTCTTCTTTACTTAGATGACCCAGATAGGTCTCTCCCAGCTGTCGTCAAGATCCTGGATGCCTATTGTGCAGTCTCAGGGTACAAATAAAATGCTACCAAAACCAATGCCCTGACCTTCCACTACCTTTCACCCCAGGAGGAAAGAGAAAAATGCCCTTCCATTGGGATCTAGAAAAATTGAAATACCTGGGTATCTTTCTCTCCAGAACCCTGGACTCCGCATTTCAAAACAAATATGCTCCTTTCTCCATGCAACTAACTCAGGACCTAGCACACTAGAACACACAGCCCCTTGACATCTCCAGGAGACTGGAGATGATACGCATGGTTACACTCCTCAGCGCACTATACTTGTTCCAAAATGTCTCACTTTCTATACTGTTCTCCACTTTTCAGCAGTGGAACAAAGAAATCTTTTGATTCATCAAGGCGGGACAACATGCCTGAATAAAACTGAAAACAATGTTCCTCCCCAAGGCAAAAAGGTGTATTTCTCTTCCAAACCTGAGGCTGTACTACTGGGCCGCGCACTCCGATACATAGTCCTGGGCTACCTTGGCATTCCACCCTCTGGCAACGGTTGGAATCCTTGCACTTCCCTAACAATGACTGTGTCACTGTTTTGTACCACACAGACCCTCATCCCGAAATATTAACCAACCTGGACCCATGGCTCAGATATTAGGTCTCAACCTGGATTTCTGTCCATAAATCATTACACCTAGTCTCTTTTTTCTCCCTGCTGTGCCCTATTGCATTGCAGGAGCACTTTCACCCAGCACATAGAGATCTGGCCTTCAGGAAATGGGAATGTCATTCCTTATAATTCCTCTACCAACTCATGTCTGGGGCTACAATAAAATCCTTTGCTGAAGCCTAAATGGAATTTGGTCTCAGAAAAGTAGATTTCTATAGATTCCTGCAACTGAGGTATTTCTGCACCTCTCTCCTTCTGGATCTGTGCAACTCTGATGCCCACCTAGCCAGCATCACCTCCCTAATCTCTGTTATAAGAACAGGAATCACTGTGCATATGATATCCTATCTATACAAGGCTATTGCTAAATCCACTGGAGATCCAATGCAAGACATTCTCCAGCACTGGCAAGACAAACTAGTAATGCCAATATCTTTAGAAGACTGGCACAAGTCATGCCAACTATCTTCCAGATTCACTAGTTCACACCAGTGGAGAGAATACTCCTCAAGCATCAAATCAGATACTTCCTGCGACCATTACCGTGTACTAACTAACCTCTAAAGATGCATCCTGCTGGAGACTCTGCAAAGAAACACAGGAAAACCACACCCACATCATGTGGCCTTGCCCTATCCAATGCTCCTTTCTCCAGTCGCTAGAAGAGGAGCTGAAGGAACAGTTTGGAAATCCAGTGCCCCTAACAGCAGCACTGTTTCTACTACTCCAGCTCCAAAGGGGCCTGCAGGACCCAAACACAAGATATCTCACTGACATCTTACTCATGGCAGACAAGAAAACCATTACAAGGGCATGGCTAACTCCCCATCCCCACTCAACCATTCTGGCATGTCGTACCACAGTCAATTAAATCTACAGAATGGAGAAAATGACACACCCACTGAATGATAAGGCAGAACTCTGCTCCTCACGTTGGAGTGAGTGGCTGCTGCTACTACTCTTAATGAGCAAAGATGGTGAATTTGTTCCATGAAACTCTGCAGCTCGGTGGCACACACACACACACACACACACACACACACACACACACACACTAGGTAAGCCCTATACCTGCCCCCAGTCTGTAACCCCCCAACCATCTAAACATTACACCATATCGACTGACCTGCCCCTTACAGCCCAACCCCCCTTTTTCCCCTTTCAGGGGTGTGCTCAGGCCTCTCTCCAGTCTTCCCCACACCTCACTCAAGTGTCCAATCAGATATATTATGCGCCTCACTCTGACTGAGGTGAGGTGAGGAATGTCTAGCTAAAGCAATGTATTACTGACCTCCTCTCCAACCATGCTGTAACTTATGGGGTGAAGGGGACATCACTCCTTCCCCCAGAAAGTGTAACTGTAATGATTACTCAGGATGACACTTATTGTATCGGCATGGTGTCTTCATTCTGTACAATGACGGATGTAGCAGATATGGAAAATTGCTAAATAAAAATTATATTTGCAAAAAAAGAAATGATAAGCGTGTAATGGCTCAGGGGAGGTTCTTCTTGGGGAGAGGGTGTGCTGCTGGGTTTCCAAGAGAGAGAGAGAGAGACTCACAAGGAGACCCTGAGAGCAGACAAGAGAAGAAAGGAGCTGGGGTCTGCTGCCTGGGGCGTGTCTCCCACAGGGAATCTTGCTTAACAAACAAAGATCCAGTTATCATTTCCATCTCTACACCTATGATGGTTTCTATAAGGGGTGAAATAATTGTTTTTTAACAATTGTTTTGGTTCATACTGCTGGTTAATTTAAAAATGGTGCAGGAGGTAGCTAGAGGAGGAGATATGGGGGAAGGGAAACACATGCTCAGTGGGAGGAGAGCTGCTGATTTCCACCTACTGACCAAGGGCAACCACAGGTAGCTAGGAGTCAGTAGTAGTGCAGCAACATGTGTGAATGTTTAAAGTTCAGTGCCTGGCAGAGTGTGGGGAAAGAACAAGTTCATACAGTTACATGGGTTATGTGTTCTCTATGTGTTTTTCTTTCTTACTTTTGATTGCGGAGCATTCTACAAAGCAGAGTAGTTAATGGTGAGGTATTTTTTTCCATCATAGTTTATTTAAGGATTAAGTTACTTACATTCATGCATATATCATAAAAATATTGAATGACAATTATACAGAATGTCTTTTCAAATGACATCTGGCAACTCATCAGAAGATAAACTAATAATAAATAAGTATACATCGTTCAACTTTAAAATCATCTTTCTCCATACCTCAACTTAAACAGAAGGGACTCATAATCTTTTTGGAATAAATCACAGTAATATGCATTAGTTCTTTTTTGGTTATTTCATTTTCCAAAGCCCCTTACCGTAATAAGTTAACTGAAGGAAAGGACCCCAGATATCCTCAAATTTCTCACTTTTTCCTAAAATGGTGTAACTGATTTTCTCATTATTAGCTACAAAGGCCATCATGTTGTACCATTCTTTTATTGCTGGGGCTTCTGGGTTTTCCCAATGTTTTAATATAACCCTTTTAACTGCTAGAGCAGCAGCTAGTAACCATAACTTCTGGGAATTGGTAAGAACACAGTTCTCTGGGAAGATACCCAATAAGTATGTTTCTGGCTATGTTTACTTTAATACAGCTAGAGGTCATTCTAAGACTTCTTTCCATAGGGTTGATAAATCATGACAGCTCCATAGCATATGTAATAGAGTACCTTCTTCCTTTCCACATCTTCTACAACTATTATTTTTTTCATACCCCAATTCAAACATCTTCGTTGGAGACAAATAATAGTGGTGTTAATGGTGGGGTCTGATGTGCTCGAAGATGCTGGAGGGGTTCTTGACTCGCAAGTATTTTAGAAAGGGTATCCAGAATTGTGCACAGCTGGTTTGATGATGCAGTTCCAATGATGAGTAACCAGATTAGATATTGGCAGCACTTAAAAGGAAGCAGGCCAAGGTGGCACTCTTACAAGAAACCCTGCTTTCCAAATGTGAACATACCAAATTTGTTGTGGGCTGAGTTGGGGCGTGCCATGCTGCACTGTGTTGTTCTCATAAGTGGGGGGTGGCTATCCTTATTAATAATAATTTCCCCTTGAAGGTGACAAGAATGATAGCAGATCCTTGAAAGGGAGATACATCTTTATATGTGAGGAGCTGAATGGGCAGCAAGTGACATATGGCAGTGTTTACGCACCCTCTGGTTTTGATCAGGTTTTGCCAGGTTATATGCCAGGTCTGATCTGACATATAAAAGCTGGAAAAGCTAACTCACACACACACCCCTACCAGGAAATAAAGCAAAGCTAAAACCATCCGCATCCAACATAAACTCATATAGAGTAATCCCATGGATTACGTCGGATCTTCTAATACTCTACAGAAACCGAGACAGATACTGGGCACAATTTAAAGACTCCCTGTCCCCAGCACACCTACAACTATTCAAATCCCACAGAAATGCCTGTACCAAGGCTATCTGACAATCCAAAGCTGCTTATTTCAAATCACAACTACAGGCAAATTCCAGCACTCCAACTAACTTCTGAAATGTTATACACTATCTCATCGATCCACCTGCAATTCACACCCCCACTTGTCCTTAAAACTGAAGGCTTGACTATCTTCTCTGACCCATCCTCTATTGCTGAGACCTTCAATAAATTCTTCACTACCTGCATTCTCCCCAAGCATCCCACTCTTACCCCATGGGTCCCCCTCCCCCTGAAAATGGCTTTAACTTTCCCTCTATCTCTCCTACAGAAGTCTACCAGGTGCTAATGTCTCTTAACCTTGCAAAATCCAGCCCTGATGGACTCCACCCAAAGCTCCTCCATATCTCTGCCCCAGTCATTGCCACCCCCTTGCCCACCTCCTCAACCTCTCCCTATCAACCAGCACTGTCCCTCAGGCATAGAAATTGGCCAAGGTGCTACTGCTCCACAAAAGAGGGGACCCTACTTTTCCCGGTAACTATAGGCCCACTTCTCTCCTGCCCTCATTCACCAAATCACAAGAGTCACTGATCTACTCTAGGCTCTTGGAACATCTAACAGCTTCAAGTATTCTCTCCCCTTTTCAGTCAGGCTTCAGGAAACAGTGTTCAACTATTTTATCCCTGCTATGAGTCACCAACTCAATCCATACAGCAATGGATGAAGGCCTAATCACTGCTCTGGCCATTTGCGCTGGTGCAGTGCCACTGCACCATGCGCACTGCGGGGTGGCCAGGGTGCGATATTCAGCGATGCTGTGCCATGGCGCAGCTCCATTGAATATCACCCTGTCAACACCCCTGCACAGCCCATTTGCGCTGCACCCAGGCTTGCGCCACAGCCTGGTGCAGTCTGAATATCCAGGCCCACAAGTGCAAAATACAGTCACAATAGTTTGGACCCAGGGGAATGGAGGGAAGGTCAGCATACACTTAAGGACAGTGGCAGGAGGGAGAGGTGTGGGATCGGAGAAGAGAGGTTAGTGAGGGTTTTGAAGAGGCTGAGCAAATGTTTAAGGGAAGAGAATTCCAGAGTTTAGGAAAGCGGAAAGAGAAGGCTGATTGACCAGAGAGAGTTTCACGGGAAAGGAGCTTGAGGGAGCAATACCCAGAGTTTCGAAGGAAGTAGAAGGAGAGGGTGTATGGAGAGAGTATGGAGTCGAGAGGGGGGGTAGGGAGGATATCCAGAGTTTGGGAGTAAAGAAGGCTAAGTGGGACAGACGGCAATCCTCCAGGGAAGTGAGGGAAAGAGCAGAGTAGAGAGTACCTTGGCGGGTGTGGGTAAGGCAGTTAAGAGCATAGTGGCATAAGGAGTGGAAGAGGGGATCCTGTCTGGTCAGGGTGGATTTAGGGGCAGCATCATAGACAATATTGTTGTGGTCAAAGATGGGGAGAATCATCTTGGTATGGATGTTTCAGCGAGCAGAGAGGGGGATATAGGTCTTATGCCTAAAGAGGGCACCCAGTTTAGGGTGAAGCTTTTTATGAATGGTGTCTATGTGCTGGGAGAAATGGTGGTGACGGTCAAGCCAGATGCCAAGGTATTTGAAGGCAGGTACATTGTCAATTGGGATACTATCTAGGGCATGGAAGGAAGGGAGGGATGAGAATTTAGAAAGCCTTGGTCTAGTGCCCAAGCACACTGAGACTGTCTTTTTGTCATTTGGAGATAACTGATTTGACTGAAACCATTTCTGGACTGAGTCAAAAACAGGTTGAAGTTTGGATACTAGCTCAGCTGGCAAAGAACCAGAGATAAATTGGCAGCGTCATCTGCGTACATGTGTGTGGATACAGATGAGCAGGCAGAGGAAAGGTCAGTTAGAAATATGGAGAATAAAATGGGACCAAGTACAGAGCCTTGGGGGACTGGTGGTAATGGGGAAGGGGGATATAGCTCCACCTAGCCTCACAGATTGAGATCTCCCTGTGAGGTAGGAGCTGAACCAGTGGGTGGCGGGGACTGAATGACCAGCTGAACTGAGTTTGTGGAGTAGGAGTGAGTGAGAGATGGTGTTGAATGCTTTTGCTAAATAGATGAAAATGGTGGCAGTGAGAAGACCATGGTCCATAGCTGTATAGATGGAATCTGTTAGTCGGAGGAGGAGGTGGAATGGAATTTTTGAAAGCCAGACTGCAAAGGGGTGAAAAAGGAAGAGGAGGCAAGGAAAGGAGAGAGAGTTGGGATAACACTATGCGTTCTTGGAGTTTGGAGAGGGTAGGGAGAAAGTTACCAGGAAAGGAGGAATCACCACCTCTATGGGGGGGGTGAGAGTAGCATGCTTCCAAGATGATGGAACAGAGGCCAGAGAGAAGGAGAGACTTAGTAAGGAGACAACAGGAGAGGCAATGGCAGGGGCAGAGAAGTGTAGGAGCTTAGGGTCAATCCCATCAGGACTGTTTCTTTGTAAGGGGTTGAGGGCTAGAAGGGCTTTCAGGAAGGAGGATGAGGAAACAGGAGAAAAGAAGAAAGGAAGAGAAGAGGTGGGAGGAGGGGGATGAGGGAGGGGGTGAGTGGGTGGGGAGGTTGAAGGAGGAAGGGAGGAGAGGAGGGTAGAAGCACAAGTGGTGAAATAAGTGTTGAGGGCAGCTGTCACAGATAGAGGGTCAGAGTCTGCAGAGGCCCCTAAACTAAGTAAGAGGGGCAGACTGGGTTGGGGGGAGAATAGGGCATGGATAACTTTCCAGAACTTCGAGGGCTGACTCAAGTTATTCTGGAAAGATGATGAGAAAATCTCAGCTTTGGCTAACATAGTGGCCCTGGTGCAAGAATTCCTTAGGTTGCAATACTTATGTAGGTCAGCAGAGGAGCTGGAGACCTTATAGGATTTCCATGCCAGGTCATGAGCACGCTGGCAAGCCATAAGTTCAGCTGAAATCCAGGGGAGGTGGGAGCCTCTGACCCTGGTTTTGCATAGGGGGGGCATGCTGATCCCATATCTGTATGAATCTGGTATGGAAGTAATCAAGTGCTGTGTTAATTTAAGTGGCATCAGAGATTGGTTACCTGTCAGTAGACTGTAGATCAGCATGGAGGGTGGATAGGTCTAGAGGTCAGAAGGAGGGGATGTGGATGATTTTCGGAAGTACATTAGGGCGGTGAATGTTTTGCATACAGTATACCATATGGTGGTCGCTGAGTGCATCAGGGAGGGTACCTGCATCAATGATGCAGTGCTGATGGTCGGTGAGGACCCAGTACAGGACAGAATGGTTTTGTGATTTCAGGTTTAGGTGGGTCAGGTCAGACTTGAACCCTAAGCCTCCCATTCCCAACCTGATTACAGAGGCAGGTAGTTTCATCAGAGAAATGCCACAGCAACTAAATTATTTAATGTAGACTGATTATGTTATGTATATAAAATGTGTTCAGTCAGGAAGCAGGATGGAGATGATGCTGTGAATTAATACTTTGTGAGAGATATTCATTTAATTTTTATGTTTCCTTGCACGTGCGCAAGAAACATTTTGCTTTGCTTCAGAGAACAGCATTTCAGAGGTGTGTCATGGACTAGCCCAATGCAGAGCAATCTACACTGGGTTCATTCCTGACAGACCAATGATCAGGCAAGTAGAGTATGACAGTGGTCACAGTTTCATGGGTGTAAACTTTGTGTACTTGAAAGAACTGAAGCGCTCCAATGAGAGAGTGCTTCAGTCCTTTATTTACATAAGGCCAGCTGGTAATCAGCTGAGCGGCTTTATAGTATATGCTATTTATAGGTGTGTGGTCTGCCAGAAACCTCACAGTTGAACATACCATTCCCCACACAACCAAACAGCTTCACAAGGCCTCCTCACACCGCTACAACCATCACCATCTCCATGGAGAAGCTAACACCAGTAAGCATGCATCACAGCAGTCTCATATAATGTCTTTAAATGTCCATGCTATACTGTTATGATTTAAAAGCATACGATTACCTCCAAAATACTGTAGTCTGAATGGAAATGGAAAGCACTGCATTATTTCACTCCCAGAGTTAGTCCACCAGTTTAATTACCAAATTTCCACCAGGATAACCCAACATAATGGTTCTAAAGACATATAAGAACAAAACATACTGCAGGACTGGATAAGCAACATTAGTAAGGGTCTGAAAACACACTCCAACACTATCATTGTTCACATTCTTGTGACATTCATCTAATTATGTTTTAGGGATATTTCAGCTCAGTAAACTGGCATGATAAATGGAGCCAATAAATCATTGCAAGCTACCTGTGTCCCATTTCAATGAGATGTTCTTACCAGCAGTACTGTTAACTGCCATGTTGCTTCTCCGGGGGGGAGAGAGAGATAGTGGCTGCCGTCGTTTTCAGTCTGGGTTCTACTCCTGAACTGGGGTGTACGGAGTCTGAACCCTGTGTTTCAGCTGCCGGCAGGAGGATCTTGAGCTTTTACATGGGGAACTTACCGTTTTTCTTTACTCGAGCCTTAGTACGAACCGCCAGCTTACCAGCTTTTCTTTGGGTTCTTTCCTGGCTTGATTGCCTTTTACCTTTTCAGTTACCACATATTTGCAAACACTTGGTTCTTGCTTGTTTATATTTCTCCATAAGACCCTTCCCACTCTTAATTTGTCTGCTTCACCTTTGGAAAGTTTCATTAATAATAAATCATTTCTCATCCCCACTGGTGTACTTTACTACTAGAGAAGTAAGTAGAGACGATGATGAGTGTATCCCAAAAGACAGACTTTTTGACAGCTAAAAGACTCAAACTAATTCCGGTGAATATACATGAACTTCGGAAGCCAGGATTTGTTAAGCTTCATACATGACACACCTGTGAGAAACACGCTACCACGTTTAAAAAACATTATATGAGGCCGCTGTGATTATACAATGCAGGACTACTAGTATGAGTCTCTCCGCAACAATGGTGATGGTCACAACAGTGCAAGGGAGCACAGGCAGAGCTACTGAACTGCACAGGGGACAGCGTGTTCACTGTCCAAAGCTTCCAATGGACCATACACCGATAAATAACATATTTCAGACTTCAGTGGGTACCTTTTATTTCTTGCCACTGATACTGGGGGAAACCCGTGGGCATAATGTATCCCTATGGAGCAGCTCTAGCCATCGGTTATTTGCAAGCTGTGTAACTGTTTAAATACTGTCAAGAATAAATAAACTATAAATGTAGAGGACATTGTATTTATCCATATTGAAGTCTTTAGGGAACAATGAATAATTAGAATATCGCATAATTATCTTTGTAATTCATTTTTCTTGGGGGGGGGATCCTATAAAACAGAAAACTGTTCATCATCGTCTGTTGTACCATTAGACACCCCACCTGACCCTCCCACTCAGCACCCCCCTCAAGCCCTTGCTTACCCAGCAGGGGTCCAAAGCCATGATCTTCTCCACACCGCAGAGATGTCTTCACTCTTCAATGCCGGACCACAAACTGAGAAAATCAGGTATGTGGCTCAATGTATTTCAATGGGGGTTTGAACTTAGCAGCATAACTTAGGCATGTTTCAATATTATTGCCCCAAACCTTCAACATACCCCTCTTGGGACACCACCTCATGAACAATGCAAGTGATATTGGGAAAATCGGTCCCGAAAGCTGATCTCATGGTTGCTGCTCAAAACCACCTTTCAGGCAGGAATTGAAAATGTTTTCCACCATTGTTCATGAGGTGGGGTCACAAGAAGGCTATGCTGAAAATTTGGCACACAAATATTTAAAAAAAACATAAAATTAGGAGACTATATTTAAGTTTGTGGACGCAGGCTTGTAATTTTGGTAACTTTCAACATTTTGACCACAAATTTTCAACAAAGCCATTTCTTCTCAGAACCCCCCATGAATACAACAGCTGTCATTTTTCAAATCCTGGCCAAAATGTGTTCTCGCATCCCGAAAGGTGATTTCACAGTCGCTGCACAAAAACACCTTTCGGCAGGAGTTGAACATTTTCTCCACCATTGTTCATGAGGTGGGGTCACAAGAAAGCCATGTTGAAAATTTGGTACAAAAACACTAAGATACAACAAAACTATGAGCCTATGTTGAAACTTGTGAAAGCAGGCTCATAACTTTAATACACCCCCACCACATACACCATGCAAGGAAACATTTGGCATTGACAAATGCTTGTTACCTCTTAAAGTGGAAAGTTCAGAAACTGTGTCCCAGATGGTGTGAAAGTAAATAAAAAGTTCTTTTAAACCAGGGATCAAGCTTATATGAAAGTGGCAGTATTCTGAAGATAGCCACGATAATAAAACTGGTGAGAGAAATCAAGACCTGGGATTGGTCAGATATCTTAAGATAAGCTTAATCTGGTTCAAGGTCAGTTGGTATTCATCTATATCCCCCTCCCCCGGGTAGTGCCTGAAAATAGGCAAGAGTTTGTCTAGTGCACTTACCCAGTCAACAAAAACTAAATAAATAATATGATCACATGACCACGTGTCATTCCAGAGCAAAAGCACAGACCAGACAGACTTAATGTTCTGATCCTAATTATTCAGTTTTTAAAATAAAAATCAATGGAACCATTTTATAATTGCAATAAGCATGACAGCAGGGTGTCTGCAATTGTGGGATCGTGGCAGTTCTTGGTGCGTAAGGCACTCTGTATTGACTCGTGCCTCTTTTCCCGAGGTGTGCTGTTATCACACCATAAAACACACTCTGTCATGCTTAATGGCTTAATTAAGCCTGCCCTATACTGATTCAAGGCAGCAATCACTGCATGGAATCATGAGACAGAAAGTGATGTCATGGTTGTGGGATCTGAGTTATTAGGTGTACAGCTTCCCAAGCTATGACATCATTGCTGTCTTAAGATTCCATGTAACAGCTACTGTCTTAAATCAGTATAGGATAACTTTAGTAATGGATATATCTAGACTACTGCCATAGGCAGTGTAAGTAGCTAAGCAGGTTGCACCCTTGATACTGGAGCCAGAAGACTAGAAGGTCATAGGTTCTGGTCCCAAACCTGGAACTTTAATTATTACAAAATATTGACACTGTATTGTAGCACAAGGGGGCTGATGTACTGTCATTTGGTTGAGGTGACAAGCGAAGGTCCTATCTGCCTCTCTTTGATGGCTGTGTAGAAGGAAATTAAAGATCCCATGGCATTTATCATGAGACCAGGGAATTCCCCCAGCCGCTCCTGTAAACAAGCTGTAAGAGCTCAGTGTGCATTTCCTGGCTAAAAATGACAAGTTTAAAAGGGCTTTTTATGTGATCTCACACGGTCAGGGGCACAATTCATGAATCCTGCCTATTCATTTAAGTGCCCAGTGTCACAACTGTGCTTCAACAATAGTTCTTTGATTATTTCCTCATTAATTATCTTTCTTCATTGTCCCCTTTTCATCAATATATAATATATTGTAGTTAGTTATAAACCGATGTGATAAGGGGTCATTTGCATGCCAATTATGGGCTCATTTGCACGGGGAGCGAGGCTGGTTTGTGCGACGCCACCCCCCCCAATTGCCCAGTCCCTGAAAGCTATCCCCGGTCCTAGTGATTCACACTTGCTCTGATCCCACTCCCATATAGAAAATATCATGTCTCTGGTATCTAGTGGTGCACCCCTCCCTTTGATCCCACCCCTGTATAGAAAATATTATGTCCCTAATGTCTAGTGGTCCCTCCTCTCACCCGCACCCATGCCCAATGTTGTAAGTATTATTCCCTGGTGTCTGGCAGTCCCTTCCTCCACCCAATCATCATCCCTGTATGGATAAAATCTCCCCCAGTTTGTCATGTCCCCCCACCATGATGACAGCTGTCCCGCGACAGCCATGTGGGAAGCCATTTGCAAGGAAGTCCCTCCACAACAAAGCCCTATCTCTGTACCCTAACATTGATCTGTGCCTCCCCGAGCCCATCCCCCATTGGTGGTTAGTGTCACCCCCCACCCGTGGCATCCGACAACCCACCCCCCAGTCCCCCTTACCTGACTGTCAGTGCCACAGCAAATTCATGGTGAGTAACACAGCCCTCCACACACCATCTCAGCCTGCAGCCATCTAACAGCAGTAGAACGCAGCTTATTTATAGGGCAAGGTGTGTCACCTGTGCCCTATAAATAAGCTGTTCTCCGCTATTGTTAGAAGGTGGGCAGCCGAGGTGGTGCGTGAGGGCTGTGTCACTTGCCATCGATTCACCATCGCACTGACAGATAAGGGGACTGGGAGGGTGGGGCTGTCAGTGCCGCAGGGGAGGTGGGAACACCAGCCACCACAGAGGCATGGGTGGGTGGGGGCTAGATCACTGTTGTGGTATGGAACAAGGGCACAAGTGGGGGGAGCCTTGCAAATGGCTTCCTTTTATCCATAGGGATGGGGATTGGAGGAGGGAAGGAGGGACCACTAGACACCAGTGAATAATACTTACAACATCAGGCATGGGTGTGGATGGGAGGAGGGACAACTAGACACCCGGGACATGATATTTTCTATGTGGGGTGGGAGTGAAGGGAGGGCAGCACTACTAGACATCAGGGACATGATATTTTCTATATGGGAGTGGGTTCTGAGGGGAGGCACCTCTAGACACTAGGGACTTCTGTTTTGGGAGTTAGGGTGCCAACATGCTGCCTCCGACAGCCACTAGGGTTGCACGGGAGTAAGTCATGGCTTAGGTCAGTGATATCTGCGCTGCACAAGGGGACCACGCAAAACTCCCTTGCACAGTGCAAATACTCTGAATATTGGACTGCACCAATATTCAGGTCCCCACCACTCAATTTGCATTGTGCCCCCCTCTATAGTTTGCCCATGTGCAAATCCTGTTTACCTGCGCTAATCAGGCTTTTGAATATGGAAAATTTGCACAAATCTGCACAAAGCCCCATTTGCATGCACAAACTAGGATTTGTGCCCTGGCAAACTTTTGAATATTAGATCCCATATAGGTAAAAAAGAAATAGCAGTATAAATGCAGGAGAAACAAATACAAGTTAGTGCAAGTGGAAAACAGTACAGACCTAAACGATGAACAACAAGAAAGACACCATGGTATGTAATAACAACTGATCACCTTCTGATCATAGGAGACTCCATGATTCGGGGAGTTGATACCCATCTCCAGCCAGGGGTGATGGTCAGATGTCTCCCAGGTACATCAGCATGGAGAGACACTGACCGCATTGCTAAAATTGTTCACAAAGCAGGAGAAAACATTGATGTCCTAGTACACATAGGGACTACTGATCTCGCCAGCCGGTCAGTTGTGGAGACCAAGGAACACCTGACTAGGCTGGGTGACAAACTATCATCTATTTCGTCGGCATCTCCTTCTCTGAGATCCTGCCAGTCTGGGAGAAGGGAGCAGATGGACGGAAGGTCAGAGAAGGGGAGATAGGGAGCTAAACACATGGCTCAAGGACTGGTGCCAGGAAAAGGACACAGATTTGTAGGAACTGGCAACAGTTCTGGGAGCGAAAGTTCTTTAAATTTGATGGACTGCATCTGACTAAAGGGAGTCAGTGCATTGGGGCAGAAGTTTGACGTCTTTGCAGAATATTTAAACTAGCAAATGGGGAGAGGGTGCAGCACCCCATACGTTGAATGGGAAGAACACCCTCCCCTCAGCTAGGGGTCAAACTGGAATTCAGTGTGTTTGCTGCTCATTTGCATCACCAGGTAAGAAAAAGGTTTGTCTCCCATACGATGCACAGGGTAATGCCAAACCTCACCCAACAACTAACACACCAAAATCTGGCCAATGGAAAATCATGTACACAAATGCTCACAGCCTGGGAAATAAGATCCCAGACCTGCAGGCAATAATGTCAGAGGCTAAACTGGACATAGTAGCAACTAGTGAGACGTGGTTTACCAGTAACCACACTGGGAGACTTCAGTACCTGGCTATGTATTGTTCAGAAGAGACCGAGGGTGCAAAAGGGGGAGAAGTGGCCTGTATGTTAATGAAAATATCAAAGCTACAGAAACTAGAATACACATAGGAGCCAGAAGAACTGTGGATCACCCTGGAAACAGGAAATGGGACAGCCATAAGAACTGGGGTTGTCTACAGGCCCCCAGACCAGAGGGAGGACATAGACACATTACTGTTAGAAGATATACAAAACATGACAGCTAAAGGGGAGGTTCTGATAATGGGAGACTTCAACATGCCAGATACAGATTGGTCAATACCAGCAGGAACATCTGCCAGAACTAGACTCATAGTGGATTCCCTGCAGGGGGAGGGCCTCAAACAACTGGTACAGCAATCCACAAGAGACAGGGCTATCCTAGATCTAGTACTGACTAACAAAGAAGGGATCACAGATCTCCAGGTAGAAGGTCACCTGGGGGCCAGCGACCATCACATGGTATGGTTCAATTTGGCTACTACATCTAAATCATCCCATTCCAAGGCAAAAATATGGGACTTCAGAGGAGCTGACTTTGATAAGATGGCCAACAGAGTTAAGCTAGCCATGGCAAAAAAGAAACACAGGTGAGGAGGTACAGGCAAAGTGGGCAAGCATTAAGGATACAATACTTGAAGCAACATCCCATTGTGTTAGAGAGAAAAGGAAGTGCAAAAGAAGAAGGAAACCACTTTGGTTCTCAAATACAGTAGCAGAAAAGGTCAGAGCCAAAAGGCTGGCCTTCAGAAAATATAAGGGAACACAGCGGGATGAAGATAGGGGGCATACCAAACTGCCCTAAGGGAAGCAGGTAAGGCAGTAAGGCAGGCAAAGTCCCAAACTGAGGAAACACTAGCACAAACAGTAAAAGAAGGTGACAAGACTTTCTATAGATACATTAGTGAAAGGAGAAAGTCCAGAGGGGGTACTAAGCTTAATGGAGAAAGGGAGCATGTGAGGAGGAGGACCCTGTAAAGGCATCTATCCTAAATAGATACTTTTGCTCAGTATTCACTGAGAGAAGGTAGGGCAGGGCCCACAGCTCAGCATCATGGACACGGGGGAGGAGGTGAGCACTACTCCCTTCACAAAAGAAAGGGTCCTACAAGAGCTTGCTAAGCTCAGGGTGGATAAGGCAATGGGACCTGATGGCATACATCCCAGGGTACTTAAGGAGCTAAAGGAGGAACTAGCAGAGACATTAGCAGAATTGTTTAGTGAGTCTCTGAGCACAGGAGAGGTCCCAGAAGACTGGAGAAGGGCTCATGTGATCCCACTCCACAAGAGTGGTAGCAGGGAGGAGGCGGGGAACTACAGACCGGTCAGTCTTACCTCAGTAGTGGACAAGATTATGGAAGCACCTTAAGGAAAGGATAGTGCAACACCTGGAATCCATAGGGCACAGGATCCAAGACAGCATGGGTTTACAAAGGAAGGTCCTGTCAAACTAATCTCAAGATTTCTTTGACTGGGTAACCAGAGTGGTGGACCAAGGGGAGCAGTTGATGTCGCCTACCTTGACTTCAGCAAAGCTTTTGACACTGTTCCACATAGAAGATTGATAAATAAGCTAGGTAGGCTCGGGTGGGTCAGAAGTTGGTCAACTGGGTGGCAAACTGGTTGACTGGCAGAAAACAGAGAGTGGTGGTAAATGGTATACAGTCAGAAGAGATGCAGGTCACAAGTGGATACCTCAGGGATCAGTCCTGGGGCCAGTCCTATTCAACATCTTCATTAGTGACCTAGCAGATGGACTAGAGGGTAAGGCTTGTCTGTTTGCAGATGACACCAAGATCTGCAACAGAGTAGATGATCCAGATGGGGTGGGCAGAATGAGAAGAGATCTGGATAAACTAGCAGAATGGTCAGAAGAGTGGCAACTGGGATTTAATGCAAAGAAGTGCAAAATCATGCACATAGGGAAGAGAAACCCAAGCCACTTATAGGCTGGGAGGAGTTGCTAGCAGTCACAAAGGAAGAAAGAGACTTGGGCATCATCATCACTGATGACCTGAAATCATCCAAGCAGACCTCTAAAGCAGTAGGTAAGGCTGAGGGGTGTTAGGTGTATTAGTAGGGGTATCACAAGTCGTAAGAGAGGTAATAATCCTCTGTACAAGACATTGGTTAGGCCCCATCTGGAGTACTGCGTGCAGTTGGAGGCCACACCTTCACAAGGACATTAACCAAATTGAGGCAGTCCAGAGAAGGGCAACCAAAATGGTGCAGGGACTGCATCAGAAGACATATGAGGACAGATTAACGGAGCTCATATGTATACCCTTGAGCAAAGGAGGGAGAGAGGACATGATCGAGACATTTAAACACCTTAAGGGCATAAACAAGGTGAAAGAGTCTAACATGTTTAAATATAAGAAAATAGCAGGACAAGAGGACACAGCATGAGATTAGAGGAGGCCGATTAAGGGGAATGTGAGGAAATCTTTTCACAGAAAGGGTGGTAGATGCATGGAATGGCTTACCACAAGAAGTAGTGGCTATGAATACAGTGCAGGGCTTCAAACAGGCATGGGATAGGCATAAGGGAGCAATACAAATGACTATGAATAGATAGGTCACTGACATAGCAAAGGCCGATGGCACATTTATAAGGTAGAAAAAGAAATGGGCAGACTGGATGGGCCTTGCGGTCCTTATCTGCCGTCAACTTCTATGTTTCTATGTTTCTATGTTTCAACTTAGATGATGAACAAGGCACAACACAGATAAGGCAATACATCTGTGTTATGATTTTGTAAATGTGCTGCCTTGTTTCATGTGACTCTTTTATATAAAGCCCATTGTATTAATGATGGTATATAAAATAAAAAACAATATTGTAATTGGTTATCTTACTAACCGGTGTCTCCTCATCCTTCTTTGGAAATTCTCCACCATTATCCAGAAATTCAGTAAATGCTTCCAGTTCTCTTTTGCCTACGTAGTCTACAACCTACATGTGCAAATAAAGGGACCATCTGTATAGTAATATGGATAGTCAAACCTTTAAGCAAAAGTACCTGTACAGCAGCATTAGAATCCAGACATGCAATGAGATGGGGTTATATACCATAGAATAAATAACTGGTGTTTATGAAGAAGGGTGCTACTCTGCCACCTCGGGTTTCTGATGACAACACACTGCCACAAGAGAGGAGCTCAAGCGGCTCACTGATGTGACCAGAACACAGGGATGGTAGAATAGCACTGTTCTTCACAAACACCAGTTTTTTTTTAATTATATAATACATGGTTAGGCTATCTTGCCACAACTTATTTGAAAAAATAATTACCTTGGGGTGACTCAGTTTCTATGTGGAATTGGTTTTAGCCCAGGACTGCATGGCTTCAAACAAAATGATAATTGTGTGCATGGGTATCTCTGGTTTCTATGCACACACATTCTTTATGTTTTAAAAAAGTAATTCTGCATGGTTAGCTGTACACAATGACATTCTGAAACCATGACAAACTGTCTTACCATGCATTACAAAATTATTTTCCAATTCCCTTCCAAACATATACAGCAGGACTCATATCTAACAACAAAAGTGTGTTTGTTATTTATTGGAAAAAAAACACTAGTGTCCTCCAGCTACAAATGTTACATATCTTTATAAAATGGGGTGTAAAATAACTGACCTAATTGGACAATTTCATTGGTAAAAACACCTCCCACCTAACCATTGATTATTTGCCTAGAAACTGCACAGTTCATAACTAACCTGCCCTAATCTACCCAGCAACAACCTAACTAGATGAAAATCAAAAATTTTAATTCCACTTCTTAAACAGAAAATCCACAACAGGACATAGCTTTCTTCAAAATAAATGCAGTTCCTGGGTTCATACAAAGACACACAACCTTTGTTACCAAACTCTCCCATTCTACCTAGCAACAACCTAAAGAAAGGAAAATAAAACCTTTAAAAAAATGTTCTATTTAATCCAGGACATGGGTTTCCTGAGATTTAATGCACTTCCCAGATGTTTTGAAAGTCATTCAGCTATTGGCCTTGTGCCTTCCAATTCACCGGGTGTGTGCATTAATCCTCTAGAAACGTACACCACGTTGGGGGTTTTCACTTAGTCTTACATAATATTGATATATAATTACTGGTGAGGGATTTAATAACTGGGTTGCCACCACTTTCAAATGCCATAATAATTGGCTTTCTCTGTAATGCATGGCCATTTAATATAATATGGCATACCTGTCACTCAAACACATTCTGCTAAAAAAAAAAAATCACTGTTTCCTCCTGTGCTCCAAAGCCACAAAAACAAACCAGTGTTTTGTTTGTCACATGCTACATAGGCTCCGTTCTCAGTAAAAAATAATCTATAAACACAAAAGTGTCATAAATTGTGAACTGCCATATGAGAAAGTCAGTTTATCTGTAAGGAGACTTACTTTTCTTTTCGCTCTCTGTTTTTCATTGGTCACTTCTGTGTCAGTCGTAAAAACACACAAATCCCCAAACCAGCAATTATATGACATAAACTATGGAATTTTGACATTATTTATTTTTTTAACACCCTTGACGTATGATACCATCACAAACCGATCATGCCTCGCACTCTTGGTTTATGTGGTATCACACACCTCAGGTGTGCAAAACGATTCACAATATACAGCACTCCATACATTAATATATATATATATATATATATATATAATTTTTATTATTTGCTCAACTTTCAGTCTTATTGTTGATATTTATTTTTATTTCTTTAAAACATACTTTCTCAGGTAAACAAGCAGAGCCCAGGAGGATCACTTTCAGTTTGACCTCTGGGGAGAGGCAGAGAGAAGAGCGAAAAGGTAATCATTCATGGGGATACAATGTGTTGGCTGAAATAATGGGACTTAACTTAAAAAAAAAAAAATATGTTTTTACATCTGGATATAATGCAGTCATAGCAACATCATATATTGATATATCAACATAGCTGACTCCAATCTTTCATTAAAAAAATTAAGTTCCTGGTCCTTATGGTTCCAAAGTAATGCCATTTTAAAGAAATTATCTTTCCGAAGTTCTGACTTTGGAAACATTTGAGCTTATAAATGAAAGCTTGAGGTCAAATCAGTATGAACCGATCATAACGATCTGGTTTTCATGTGTCAATACATGCCTTCACCTGTCAATCTATGTTGGTAAAAACAACATTTTAAAATGTTTTTACACCATTTTATGTTTCAATATATCAATATATGGCAGCTGTAGTAACATGATATGTAAGCAGTATCATGCCTCAGAAAAATATACTGGAAATGTTATGAGTGTGCACCCTTCCCCCCACCCCACTTCAAGAGGGGTGGGGTCAAGCAGAGCCTCCAGTGAGGTGAGGTGGAGGAGAAGCTCACCAGTCAAACATCCAGCACATTTTACCAAGAGGCATGACATATTTAGTTTCTACAATGCCTCTCTTTGACCTGATGACAATTAAACTATTTCTGTTTGATCTCACAGCTTACTTGGAATGTAGCACAGGGCATCTATGATGTCATCAAATGCTGTAAAAGCTACTCTCCCATTGGTTAGGTATTCCATAGGGCCAGGTCTACCATGGAAATATCTGTTGATGATGAGGACTAAACTGCAATTTTTTAAATATTCATATTTTAGGCCAATCATCAACAAGAAATATCATAAATATTAAGTCACATTTATTCTCACAAGATGTGCATGCAAGCAGCATTGTTGGCAACATTTCAGAGTGAATATAAAGCTTATTCCTGCACATCCTATAGAATATCCTATTTATGCCATGGGTCAGGTTCAGATTGATATACTGTAGCAGGAGACTCCATATGACATGCAGCTACATGTAAAATGACATGTTGTTCATCATGTGGAGGAATAGCAGGGCATACTAACATTTTATTCAGCTCTGTTATTTATTCATCCCTCTAACCATAGTATTAACTGGGAATATTCCACGGGACATGCAGGAATAGCTTTTTATTGACTTTGGAATGTTGCCAACAAGGCTGCCTATCTGATGGTACTGCAAAGTGGAGCCATGAACGCTGTGGCAGCAGTGTTGGCAACCTGCCAGAGTAAATGCAAAGCTTATTCCTGGACACCCTATAGAATGTCTTATTGATGCCATGGGCTAAAACTCAAACTGACATAGCAGAGAAACCAACAGAATTGACAGCTACAGGGAAAATAAAATGTTCTTCGACTAGTAGGTGAATAACACTGCCAAATACTGTTGTTTTATTTAGCTCTGATATTTATTCCTCCCATGGTATAAATTAATTTATCAGCTTAGCTGACTCCAAGCTTTAATTAAAAAAATAAAAAGTTTCTACACTAAACAGTTTCTAAGTTATCTTATTTTAAAGAAATCAGGTTTGGGAAAGTTAAACTTTGGAACTATTTCCTTGATGACTTGGTGACCAGGGAAATGGACCAGGGCAGACCTATGACCCTGGCATGTACAGTACGTACGAGTGTGTGGTGGTGCACATGCACACCAGGTACCATCTCAGCCCTTTCTGCCCCCTATCACTGCCACTCTCTCCCTATGCTTCCCACAGGACCACCACCCAGTGGGAGCAGAACTATTGGGGAAGGGCAACCACCCTGGGAGGGGAGAGCTACCTAGTGGCTGCTCAATCCTGCTCCCTCCCCCCCCCCACACTGGCTCCCTGATGACCCGAGGTTGTTCCCAAACCTGAGCTGGCAGCATAGTGTGAGGTAAGGCATCCAGTGCCTCAGCCCTCAGTGCCACCAGGCCGGTTTCAGTAAGACTTTCAACACTGTTGCACATAGGAGGCTCGTAAGGAAACTGGGCAGCTTAGGGGTATGTACAAAGTTGGTAAACTGGGTAAAGGATAGGTGACAGAGGGTGGTGGTGGTAAATAGAATTCACTCTGTGAAAGGGAGGGTGACCAGCGGTGTGCCACAGGGCTCAGTATTGCAACCAGTCCTCTTTAATGCCTTTATAAGTGACACTGCAGATGAGCTGGAAGGGAAGGTCTTCCTTTTTGCAGATGACACTAAAATCTGAAATAGGGTGGGCACTCCAGAGGGAGTGGAAAGGACACACAGAGACTTGTGAAACTTAAGGAATGGACAAGGGCATGGCAGCTGGGCTTCAATGAAAAAAGTGCAAAATCATGCACTAAGGGCACAGAACCTCAGAGGCGGAGTAAAAAATGGGAGAAGAGGTATTGACTGATGACCACCAAACAGGAACAGGATCTGGGAGTAATCATATCTGATGACCTCAAGGTGGCAAGGCAGTGCCACAAGGCAGGGGGTAGGGCCAATGAGATTTTGGGGTGCATAGGGAGGGGTATCACCAGCAGAAGGAGCAAGGTGGTGCTGCCTCTGTAAGGAATGCTGGTTGAGACCCCAGCTGGAGTATTGTGTCCAGTTGTGGAGACCACATCTCAAAAAAGACTTAGACAGAGTGCAACCAGTCCAGAGGAGGGCAACTAAAAAGTGCAGGGTTTATATCAGAAGCCCTATGAGAGACTGAAGGACCTCAATATGTACACCCTGAAAGAGAGAAAGGAGAGGGGGAATATGATAAAGACCTACAAGTACCTCGGGGGGGTTAAATATGGTACAGAAGGGGAATATTTTTCAGAGAAAAAGATGCACGAGAACAGGGGGACATACAATGAAGCTGGAAGGGGAGTAAATTCAAGCGAGATGTGAGGAAGTGATTTTCCACAGAAAGAGTAGTGGATGCCTGCAACAATCTTCCAGCAGAAGTGCTGGTGGTGAAAATATTTTTGGGCCTCAGGTATGCATGAGATAGGCACAAGAAAATCTTAGTGGGAAGCAAGTGGGAGGGAGGGAGTCAGAGATCATGTAAGGTCTGCAGTGACAGCATAGGCAGGGGAAAATGGGCAGACAGGGTGGATCAAACAGTCCTTAACTGCTGTCAGATTTTATGTTTCTATGTTTTAAAGGTCTCATCATATTGTCCCTCTCCCTTCTGATCTCTAGTGAGTACATGTTCAGAGCCTTAAGTCAATCCTCACAGGATCTGCCCTGTTGACCCTGAATCAATTTGGTGGCCCTACACTATAGCATATCTACTGTCTTTTCTTTGGTGTGAATTCCAGAACTGAGCACAGTATTCCAGATGTGGCCTCATCAGTGATCTACAGAGAGGTAGTATCACTTCCTCCCTCTTACTGTCAAACCATTTCCCAGTACACACCAACATTTTGGTTGCCTTTCTGTAAACCTTTGGTAACCAATAACCACTAAACCTTATGTCTTTTCCCTCTGCTGAAGCCCATGTAGGGCAAATGCGCATGGGGCTCTGTTTCCCTGCAGTTTGTAGGCATGATTCTAATATTGATGCAACTATATGTTGTGTGTGCCCAATTCTTTAGTTTTTTTATCTAAATTTCATGTCAAACTTTGTAATGTTTTTACTGTATAATGCTGCTGATTATCTGCTTGCAAACGTGCATTACTCAATTGAGCTTTTTCCTGGCAAAATAAATACAAAAAAGACAAAAAAAAAGTCCTCTGTACCTTTTTCTCTGAGCCAGCTGGGAAGTATTTAATGGTTGGGTATCCACTGATCTGGATATTATCAACCTCATTGGCTGTTGCATCCATCTTGGCAATGATGATATTTTCGTTGTCTTTATATTTCTCTCCTAGCTCATCCCAGATTGGAGCTAGTTCCTTGCAATGAGCACACCAGGGGGCATCTGCAAATACAAGAGAATAAAACAAAATTGTCTGATGTGTTTTAGTTTTTTTTCCCTCTATCCATGGAACTACTCTCAAACTGGCATCACCAACAAGCTGCCTGCTGATGAAGATCACAGATGTGAGACAACCTCTGTAGATAACAGCACTCTAGCTCGCTGGCCTTGTGCACTAGGTGAACAACAGGACTTCAGTTAACTCTGTTTTAGAAGTAATCGAATTCCCCCAAAAAAACAAAAAATCCAAAATAAAGGGAGAATGTTTGACTCCCAAATGGGAAACAAATTAAAATTAAGACTTATCCAGTTCTAGCCATACAAGTAAAACAGATAATTTTCCCAAAGAACTGGTTTATGCCGTTGCACATGTGCTGAGTCCTATTTTCACTTTTCAAACAACAGATTCCGTATGAAATAGCCCTTAGTTTAAAAAAATGACTGCTATTGCCGAAATCAGCACCATTAGTATTATACGGGAAGCTGTTTACTTTATATACTCCCCAAATCACCAAATTTGTTCATGTACGAGTTTGGTGTGATTCAGTGCCATACGTACATTGGGGATGCATAGGAAGGGGCAGACTTCATAGAAAAGGTCTGCTCTAGTAAAAGTTATTTTTGTGAAAAATAAGGATTAAAGGTAGCAGATGTGCCTTTCAAATATAATCTGATCAACTGCATGGCAGAGCTCAGTTAACAGGCGCAACTATTACAGGGGTCCTGAAAAACGGTTAAAAAGCTGACAGTGCCCCTTTAAATAATTAAAGATCTAATGGCACTAGAAGACAAGCAGAGACTGGAGCAGTTCAAAGTCTTTCACTAGAAAAGACAATGCTGATGGGGGTATGATAGTGGTGTCTAAGGAATGGTATGGAGAAGGTACACATAAGCAGTTCTGTACTGTTTCTCAAGCAGCAAGATGAAGGAGGCATAGCCTCAGACTGAGATGGTGGCAGGAACAGTTGGATGTTAGAAAGTATTACTTCACACAAAAAGAGTTAGGAATGTGGATGAGGCTGCCCACGGAGGTGACAGAAGCAGAAACTGTAGCTGGAGTCACACTGAAATTAGAGTAGCCCCTGGAGAGAGATGACATCTCTGGACATAACGATAAAACAGCAGAAGGACAGACCTTCCTGAGGGACCATCTGTCTTAATCTGTCTCAATACTGCAATGTTACATTGTTACTATGAATGTGACAAAACACTCATGGGAGTGTACTGTAAGATCTAATTGTACCCTGATCTGTACATTTCATAAACATACTCACAAAACTCAACAAAGACGTTCTTTGTTTCATCAAAAGCTACTTGCTCAAAGTTCTTGCCCACGAGGATCTTCACAGGATTTTTGTCCCAGTCTTCAGGAATGTCCTCACTCTTCAGATGAGGCTGTATAAATCATAGAAGTCAAAAGTGGCAAAAACAATGTTACAGAACATGTATCACATAGGCTGTATCACCTAGTGCAAGTCCAAAAACCGGCTGCTGTATCATCAGCATAAGGACTGACAATCAAGCCAAAGGGATATTTTAAATAGGAATGAATAGAATTGTGGATTCAGAATTGGAACCATGACATTCTGATCCTTTTTTTTTCAGGGGGGGGGTTGCCATCTATAAATCCTATTTCCAAAATAAAAGACAAAAATGCATTTACATATTAAATTAGGATATAGGATTCCAATTCCAGTTATGAGGTCCTTCTAGGAATTGGAATTAACACTTTACTACCTGGAATGCTTCTTGAAGTCTGAACTTTTCATTGCTTAACCTTAATACAAAATGGCCGGCCAGGCAAAACTGAGTTAAGTTGGACTAGAAATCAGATATTCTGAATTTCCAGTGAAACCCCATCAGATCAAAATAGATCTATTCTGAGCATCCTTAATCTTTAATGCACTCAGAGACGGACAATAAGTTAGAGACAATGTTGAAACCATTATACTGTCTGCTGGGATGAGTTATTGTATAGAAACATAGAATTTAACAGCAGATAAGAACCATTTGGCCCACCTAGTCTGCCCATTTTCCCTACCTACTGTAACACCCCAGATCCTACTTGATTTCCAGTTTACTCCCACCTTCCCTTCCACTAAGGTTCCTTTATGCCTATCTTATGCATTCCTGAATCCCGTCACTGTTTTTACGGTATGTATAAAAAAGTAAGGCTAGTCGATTCTGCTTACTTTTTTTATACAGTAGACGTTCCTGAAAACAATGCTATGATCAACAAGTTGATTTTAAATAAAAATAAATGTGTCCCCGGATGCAATATACTGGGACCTGGAAGCTCTGAACAAAAGATATGCTGAAAACAGTTTTTTAAGCTTTCACTTTTTGGTGATATGTATTTTTATCTGGTGACTCCTGCAACCCACTTGCCCATATACCAAGGTTATATGCACTAGCAGCTGGGGGAGGGTTCAAAAAGTACAGAACTCTGTGCAATAACTATCAACCTGGGATGAGGGACAGTACAGAGGTTAATATTACTGACAGAACCAATATTACTCCCTGGTGAAGGCATTCAAAATAAATATGGTACCCATGCTTGTCTGAACTTTTAGAAAAAAGTACCACTATTCCTTCCTTATTTGTTCCACATTTTTGATCATTGTAAATACCCCCTTTCCCTTGATTCAACAGATGAGCAACAATACTGCTCATAAGTGAATGTGACACCATCAGGTTTTACTCTCTCTCCCCATGGGCATGCTGGGTCAACCAGATAAAACTACAAACCACAAAAAATGTGCATAGCATGGCAATAGTGCTACTACCTGAAACCCCACTGACTCAAGTTCAGGAGTGGACTAGAAACATTGAGGGTTGGCTGAAGGGGGGGGGGTTGAGTATCCAGAAGACAGCTCCCCTCTCCCATTTTGGGGGGAGGGGAGGTTGCACCTCCCATGGCTTACCTGACACCCAGCAGAGGCCTGTTGTTACAACAGATGGGAGGTCCAGAAGGGTGTGGGAATTCAACAAACACTCTGCATCATCACACATCAGTGTCGCAGGAGCTGCAAAAATGGAGGGGAAAAACTCTACTGATGCAGGATAATGGATAGCCTTCCCACAGGGTTAGCATAACTGACTGCAGGATGAAGGACAGCCCTCCCGCAAGTTTGGTACTACTGACTGCAGGATGAAGAATGGCTCTCCTGCAAGTTTGGTACTACTGAATGCAGGATGAAAGACAGCCCTACTGCAGGGTTGGCACCACTGACTGCAGGTTGAAGGACGGTCCTCTGACAGGTTTGGCACCATTGAATGCAGGATGATAGACAGCCATCCCACAGGGTTGGCACCGCTCACTGCAGAATGATGAATGCCCACCCTGCAGGCTTGGCACCACTGACTGTAATATGATGGATGGTCCTCCCGTGAAGGATGGCCCTCGCACAGGATTGGCACCAATGACTGCAGGGATGGCCCTCCTGCAGGTTTGACACCACTGACTGCAGAATGATGGATAGCCCTCCCATAGGTTTGGCAACACTGACTGCGGGATGATGGACAGCCCTCTTGCAGGTTTTGCACCACTGACTGCAAGATGAAGGATGGCCCTCCTGCAGGTTTGGCACCACTAACTGCAAGATGAAGGACAGCCTTACCACAGGTGTGGCACCACTGATTGCAGGATGATGGATGACCCTCCTGCAAGCTTGGTAGCACTGAGTGGGCACATACTATATCCTGCTTCAGAACGGCAAAGACAAGTCCCTCTGAACCTGCCATGAGGGGCTAGTCATGGGGGAAATGAGTAAATCCCAGGCATGGTGGATGACTGGCCTGGGGGGGGCAGTCCAGAGAGGGGCAGGCAGAAGACAGGGAGATAAAACTAAAGGGAACATAAAGTGCTAAGAAACATTTGGGGACAGTAGATTTCTTATGTTGGACATCCCGGTCTCAGTACATGCTTGGGTCTGGGAAAACTTTTGCCTTTTGCTCCTGTTTAACTTTTTCTATTTTCAGCATTCAGTGAACGTAAGGATTCATATGAGACTGTGTCAGAGATTAAGGTAAGTCAGGACCTGCCTGACCCAAATTGTTAAAGCCAACAGAGCAAGATTTCAGCTGCCTTGATCTTGAATCAGATGATTTTCTTTTAAAGTAAAGTTTCATAGTACTAAACCAGTATGCATAGGGTTTGAACTTGCAACCCTAGGGCTCCCAATCAAGAATTCCACTCCTCCCCCTCCTGATTTTGATCTCTCCCCAGTAGCTAAAAAGTCCTGCTCTAGTGTTGGCCCCTCAGTGGCCCTGCATGGGTAGGGTTGCACCTAGGGGCTTTGGAGGACTAGTGTGATGCAGCAAGAGCTAGAGGTGATCTCTCCAAAGGTGTTTTTGGTTCCCGGGCATGTGGCTCAGCAGAACAAGGCTTGGAGAAGAAAAAACAGAAAAGGGGGGGAGTGTTCTCAACTAGAATACCACTAGAGTACTTTAACCAAACAGTCTAGAAAACCATCACATTTCCATTTTCTGAGAGCAAAAGACAATGAAAAGTCAGAGGTATTAAATGTACAGAATCATCTTCATAAGAAAAGTCTTATCAATGTTATTTATATGTGGCAATATACATCAACTTACATTACATAATAACAACACCTCATTGCATCAAGACCAAACACACACAATTTCACTTTAGATGACACAACAAACCATATCTCCAGTTACCAAGAAAATGTAAAGCCTTATAACTATAACACAACTTCAACTATATATATATATATATATTTTATTTCCTAATAGTGTGAGGGGCACCAATTTTTTGTCATAGCTAAAACATTTCATAGTTAGGTGCAGAACAAGTGTCAGAACATCTCCTTTATAGTGTGGGAACATCTCTTTTATAGTATCAGTTTTACAGTTTAATTTTTTTATGAGGAAACACACCACATATGAATGCACTGCATCATGGGTATGCAAATACCCAACTGCCTGGTATTGCATAACACACTACAGTGATAAAAAACAATTGATTATTTGCATACCCATAATGCAGTGCTTTCACGTGGGGAGTGTTTCCTCAAAAAAAAATTAATAAATTAATTAAAACTTAAACTGTACAACTGATACTATAAAATAGATGCCCCTACACATACAAGGGATGTTCCAACACTTGTTCTCTGCCTAACAGCCATCTACATGTGCCAATTTGCCCGTCTTTCGGATGAGACTTAAAACAGAGGTCCCATCTGCCTGGATTGGTGGTAGTTCAGGTGAATGTTAAATATCCCATGGCACTTATTGAAAAGCGTAGGGGAATTTCCCCAGTGTCCTGGCCAAATTTCCCTCATTCACTCAAAATACCACCAACAGCTTAATCTGGTTCAAGGTCAGTTGGCATTCATCTGTATCCCCCTCCCCCAGGTCGTGCCTGAAAATAGGCAGGATTTGTCTAGTGCACTTACCCGGTCAACAAAAATTAAATAAAGTAAAAAATAAAATAAATTTGTGTCCCCACAATATTAATAAATAAGAGCCATTGTATAATAGCAATAATGCACCCCTAACTAAGGGTTGTGATAGAATAATCTCATTTTTTGGTGGGAACGTATGTGTGTTTTTTTTTTTTAAAGTATAGCTTTGTTGCTGTCGGATGAATTTTGTTTTCATTCTCATGTTATGCTATCCCAGGTGCTCATAATTTCAATACCCCCCACTGTACATCACCATTTATTCAATACATTTATAAGCATAATTTGTTGGCTAAAACTGTATATATATATATACATTTTGATGTGTACTGAAATACATAGATGCACAGGAGCTATCAGTGACACAAACCATGCCAAGGTGATTCCAAGCTTATGAAGTTCTTTTGTATAATTGCTCTAAAGTTAGCTTTTCAGTTTTTTGTGGTAATTTCTTTATCCGTCTTGCTATCATAAATCACTATGGTGATGTTGGCCAGTCAGCACGCAGAGCCATTGTACCTCTTATTCTGTGTACAGTGTGCTCTCAATCAAGCACAGTAGGAGGGAGTGCTCCACTTTGGGCTGGGCTGGGCTGGGCTGGGTGAGGAGGTAAACCAAAATTTAAAAAAAAGTCTCTAAACTTATTATACAGGAGATCACTTAAGCTAAACCTGAAAAATTTATCATAAGATAATAGGATCTTCGAGGGATGTTTCTTATGGTATAAAACACTCCTCACATGAAGTGTGGACAGACAGAACAGTTTACCTTCACTTAGAAACATAGAATTTGATGGCAGATAAGGACTGCTTAGCCCACCTAGTCTGCCCATTTCCCTACCTAATGGATAAGCTGCAGATCCTTGTTAACCAACAACCTACTTCCTCCTACCCCCCCCCCCCCCCCAGAATTGCCTTATGTCTGTCCCATGCATTCTTGCATTCACCCACTGTTTTTGACTCCACAACCTCCTCAGGAAGGCTGTTCCATGCATCCACAACCTCTCTGTGAAAAAATACTTCCTCACATTATCTCTGAGCCGTCCCCTCTCTAATAAATTATGCCCCCTTGTTCTTGCACATCACTGTTTCTGAAAGATGCTACCCTCTTGGACTTTGTTGATTCCCTTGAGGTACTTGAAAGTTTCTATCATGTCCCCTCTCTCCCTCCTTTCCTTGCAGGTATACATATTAAGCTCCTTTAGTCTGTCTTCAAATGTCTTTTGGTGCAGACCCTGCACCATTTTGGTTGCCCTCCTCTGGACAGCCTCCCACCCTGTCTATGTCTTTGTGGAGATGTGATCTCCAGAACTGCACACAGTACTCCATATGGGGTCTCACCAACTGTCTGTACAGAGGGATGACAACGTCCTGTTTTCTACTGGTGATGCCTCTCCCTATGCATCCCAGTATCCCCCCAGCCCTCCTTACTGCCTTCTCACATTGTTTGCCCACCTTTAGGTCATCTAATATAACTACCCCCAAGTCCCTTTCCATTTTTGTTGTCAGTATCTCACCCCCCATTGTGTACTCTTCCCCTGGGTTTTTGTTTCCCAAGAGCATTACTTTGCACTTCTTTGCATTGAATCTAAGCTGCCATACATTTGACCAATCCTCCTACCTTGCCAAGTCCCTTCTCATCCATTCCACCCCAACTTGTGTATCAACCCTGTTGAAGATCTTTGTGTCGTCTGCAAAGAGACATACTTTTCCTTCTAGTCCCTCTGCAATGTCACTTATAAAGACATTAAAAAGGACTGGACCCAGTATTAAACCCTGCAGTACCCCACTAGTAACCCCCCTTTCTTCACTGTGGACTCCGCTTACTATTACCCATTGCATCCTGTTGTCTAGCCAATGTTTTACCCAGGCTACCACCCTGGGACCCACTCCCAGGCTGGCTAATTCGTTTATTAATCTTTTGTGCAGGACTGTGTCAAATGTCATGCTAAAATCTAGGTAGGCCATGTCCACAGCCCCTCCCTGGTCTACTACTTTGGTCACCCAGTCAAAGAAATCGATTACATTCGTCTGACATGACCTTCCAGCTGTGAATCCATGCTGCCTTGGGTCCTGTGCCCCACTGGCCTCTAGGTACTCAACAATTCTTTCCTTCAGAAGTTATTCCATCATTTTCCCTACCACTGAGGTCAAACTGACTGGTCTGTAGTTTTCTGCCTCTGTCTTGCTCCCACTTTTGTTAAGGGGAATCACATCCACCCTCCTGCAGTCCTCAGGCACCACACCATCCTCCCATGATTTGCTAAAAAGGATAGTCAGTGGTGTTACTAGTTCTCCCCTTAGTTCTTTTAGAATTCTGGGGTGAATCCCATCAGGTCCCATTGCTTTGCCCACCTTCAGTTTTAGGAGTTATTTCAGAATCCTTTTGTAACCCCCCTACAAATGGGTGTTCCCAAAACATCTTCCTTGAGCTAGCCTAAATGCTCACTGCCAGGCTGGTGTCCTGTGTTTTAGCAGTTTAAATGTGATTACCAGAGCCTGTATAGCCTCTGTGTACTGTCTCTTTAAGAGCTCCCTGACTGCAGCCTAAGTAATCTGAGAGGGAGCTCTGTTAAAAGATGAAACTATTTGCTGACAATTATTTAGAGTGATAATGATAATGTAGTTTGTCTAATCTGCCTTCTTTACAGCAAAGACTGTTTTGTTTGTCTCCACTATCTTGATCCTGGACTGCAAATTGGACCAATCAATTCTGGTGTGACCTAAAATGTAGCTGGACTACAGGAGCCGTCTGAAGTCAAAATCTGTAGGAACTGTAGTTTTGAACTTTTTGCACCTTTTTTTGCAACTGAAGGGAGAGCTCTTGCTTTGACTCACAGCCAAATCAGTCACCCGAATCTTTTGGATCTTGGGGAAGTCCCGGGCTGCTTGTAGTTTTTAGTTAGTTCTGAGCTGGGAAGTGAAATGAGAAGAGCTCAAGTGTAGTTTGGACAGCAATCCTGAGTGGATTTGCATGGGAAAACTGTGAAAGGACTGAGTTTTTGGCTTGCACGTCTGCTGCTGCTCCTGAGAGGGAGAGAAGAGAATTATTTTGGACTAAATCCAAGTTTGTGTGACTAAAGTAAGCTACTAAAGTGGGCCAGGCTCAACCTGAAGAAGACCGAAGATTTTACTGAATGCGATCGGTCTGTCAGGAGTTTCAGCTACCCCTAAGCTCCCGGTGTGTGCAGAGACTTTGCGATTGTGACCGGGGAGTGCTTTGCTTGGTACAGTAGAATTCCTGTACATGTAAATGTGCTATGAGCTGCTAGTGGGTTGTGAGTTAGTTCCCCACTGTGTGAACTGTGTTCTGCTTGCTGGAAGCTGTATCCAGCCCAAAATGGACTGCATACAAATTTGTCTCCATGCAGTCTGGGCCATGCCAGACTGGCCCAGCCAGACTACCCGCTGCACAGAGAAGCCATTGACGAGAGACCTGCCCGAGGATCAGCTCCCTGCTCCACGCTTGAACAGGAAAGATGCCTCTGCAACTCGTGTGGGCCCTGCTTCTCCTGGCATTCCAGATTAACCACCTGCAGTCTTGATTTTCATCCAGCCTGTGTCCAGTCTTGGGTATCGTGAGTAAATACCAGGGTAGCTCCCTGCAACAACAGCTTAATCTGAGTGTGTCATCTAATTGTCTTGTTGTTTCATTTCCTTTGCGAACTGAGCCCTCTGACTCCGGATTACAAATATTGTGTACTGTGCATGTTGTGTTTTCCATCACAGGGCCCCAACCAGCTGCAACCCCGGGCAACAGTCCTGCCTAGTCCATCTCTTCTCCACCTGGGTACCCAGAGGTGTGACTGTGTGGGGGGACTCAAAGCGCATGCATAAATGCTTGATTGATGTAACCTATAAGCTAATTAACCTGATTTTGCCCCTTCCTTGTTCAAGTCCCCTGAATAAATCCGATCTAACTTTTTCTGCATGTAATATGACTGTGGTTACAGTTTGTGCTCAAAGTAGTGTACCTTTGCTATTTGCTGTGCATAACCTTGTTTTACAGGGGGTCTCCAGGATCGAGCCAGGGGAACCAGCCCTGGTGGTAAGTGCAAACAGTGTGGGTACTTTTGTTGTATACCAGGGGTATTGTGAAAGTGATTATTGTACAGTGTTTAGGCCACTAGAGGGAAAGAGGGGGTTACAGTGTCCCAGAGGGCTGTGCCCAGGTTAGCTTGACTACTACCAACCCTGACCTCTGGGTGGAGGCACCCGTTTCAGAACTCAGGCCCCTTAACCTGCTACTAGCCAA
Organism: Neoceratodus forsteri; assembly: GCA_016271365.2. Lineage (NCBI taxonomy): Eukaryota > Metazoa > Chordata > Ceratodontiformes > Ceratodontidae > Neoceratodus > Neoceratodus forsteri. Next base: position 119,856,351 of record JADMNL010000025.1, read on the forward strand.
GCAGGCAGGGGTAGTAGCCCTTGGGATAGTGCCACCTAGGGGTTACACTTTCTTCTGTAAAAGGACTGATATAGACCCCCTATCCAGAGTGCTTCTATTGACTGGATTAGGTACCTCCCCCTCCTCTTCCTTTGTGAATACTGAGCAGAAGTATTCATTTAGTATCTCTGCTTTTTACTGTCCTCTCTGCCCACCCACCTCTCCTCTTTATTCAGCTTCAGTATCCCTCCTTTGTCTTTATTCGCCCCTAATATACCTATAAAGGTTTTATCCCTTCTTAACTGAGTTGGCTGTCTTTTCCTCGGTTTGGGCCTTTTCTATTCTGGCTGCCTTCCCCGTTTCCTTTTGCTTTAACTGGTACAGTTCTCTGTCCTACTCCTTCTGTGTTTCCTTATACTTCCTGAATGCTATCTTTTTCTTTCTAACCTTCCCCGTCACCTCTTTTAAGAACCATCATGTTTTTTCTTTCATTTTGCTTTGTTTATTTGCTTCACACAAAGGCTTGTTGCCTCTGTGATGGCAGTTTTGATGTTTCCCCATTGTTGCTCCACCCCTCCTTCTTGCCTGTTTACCAGTGCTTTTCTGAGGCACTCTTCCATTTTGACAAAATCAGCCCTCCTAAAGTCCAGTACCCTCACTTTTGTATAGCTTGACTCTACAGCTGAGTTTATCATGAACCACACTGTTTGGTGGTCACTTGTTCCCAGATGGCCCTTCCTGGTCCTCTTATCCAAACTTCATACTCAGAGTCTCTTTTACCATAAAAGACATCCCATGGAGGCCCTATTACATTTTTTTAATTATTTGGTAACCAAGGGCCAGACATTCAAAACTTTGCCCTGGGGCTAAATTAGCACTGCCTGGAGTTCTAAACTAGCCTGGAACCAATAACCCGCCATATTCAAAAGGGATAGCCCCAGTGCTAAAATTGATGAATATAGCATGCTAAGGAAGCCGGGCAAACTGGGCTGGGAGTGCAGTGCAAAAATAGCCCAGGAAATAAGACAGTTCTGAATATAGCAACCAGGAAGTGCAAACCACAACAGCAGCCTAGTGCAGAGCGATGTGAAGGAAGCTAAAGGTAAACTATGTGGCCAATATGTGTGCTAGCAAAGGAGTGGATTCATTAAAGCTGCAAGCACCAGCGCATGTGAAATTCTGCAGACATGTACCATGTTTCCGACTTGCGTGGTGCAGACACATTTGTGCAGGTTTTGCGTGGCGCTATGTTTGCCTGGTGCTAACACATTTGCCCTAGGCAAAAATTTGCTGTATTCAAAAGTGACATGCAAATGAGCCTACTTAGGCAGTCTGTGGGCAAACATCAAGATTAGCAGCTTATTATGTCCTGATCTGCATGCAGTTTGACCAGTGTTATTGCAGGGTCCCACAGCTCCACTTGTAGGTCAGTCTGAAAGTACAGGGGCTGGCTGGGTCTGCACACAGCCCCACCTGTAGGTCAGTCTGGAATTGCATGGTGGTAGCTGCAGGCTACATTTGTACAGATCCGCATAGAATATTGTTTCCCAGGGGACTACACAGCATAGGCACAGGTGGTGGTGTTGCATGCAATAGTCGAACTGTAGTTCCTGCTACAGTACACAGCAGACACTACAGTAACAAGTGGGCAAGTAGTGTGAGGGACACAGCAATGCTTATGGCGTGTAGGGCATCACTGACTGCTGTACTTTACACAGTGACATGCCCATCTTGCAGGTGTGTACTGACAGTGGACATTACTGTTATGCTGTTATGTAACCCACTGACGCTGTACCACTGGCATGGGATGCTCACAGTGACATATACATGGCTGGCTGTGTGTGCTGTGGTGTCTGTACAGATGTGCGGTATGTGGCTGGGGGGCACATACCATCAGACAGGCACACTGGTGTTGGGGTATTTCCTACACTAGACCATTTGCACTGGGTGGATTGTCCCAGCCTTGTGGCAACACCCAGTATGTGGTACAGACTGGCCACCTGTACACCCTCCCCTCAGCACCCTCCATGCTCCCAGTGCTGTATGTGTGTGCTGGAGTCTGTTGGTGTCCACCAAAAGGTGGTCTGCAGGTGTGTGCTATATGGACACACTGCCATGGTGTCCACTGGGCGCGGGTCACCAATAAATACCTGGCATGGTTGGGATTGGTGGCAGATGATGGCAACATAGGAGGTGCCATCTGTGTGCAGCATGTTTCTTCCATGTCTGTTTTTTTTTCTATGTTTAATATTTATTGGTTAGGGTCAATAAACCACTGCTGGCAGACCCTCACAAACTCCATAATTCACACTTGTGAATTACAGAGTTCCATATACCATGGTTCTATGTCATGCAAACCCGCGCAAAGTTGCACAAAGCTGCGCAAAGCCATAAAGTTGAGCAAACCTGGTTTGCCCAGAGTTAAGACTACCTTTTCCTGGGTGGTAATTTGCACAGCGCAAAGTGTCATGCTAAGTCATACAAAAACACTTTGTGCGGTGCTAATGCACTGAATATAGCATTGCGCCTGTATTCATGTACATGCCCCTTACATACATTATAGTTTTACCCGGGGCTAATGCAATTTACCTGCGCTATTTTGGCCTTTTGAATATAGCGGACCCACGCAAACCAGGTGCAAACGGTTTGCACCCAGTACAAATTTTGAATATCAGGCCCCAGGTGAGGCCCACTAGGCACTAGTGCCTGTTTTCAGGGGCAACCCAGGTACGTGGTGGAGGTTAAGTGACTTGCTCAGAGTCACATGGTATGGAAGTGGAGGTTGTGGGAATTAAACCCAGGTCTCCTGGATATGCCAAACTCATTTACAACTCGTTAGTCTAATGTCTAGGTTATACTGCCAGTCCCATTAGAACCCAGAATGTGCCACTCCTTTAGACTTTCAATAGGTTGCATCCTGCTGCCTGCATGACTCACCCACCACTGCCGTACGGTATTACCAGGCTCCCTCAGGTTCTCCGCTACTCCTACAAAGTCAGGTATAAGCCCAATAGGCTGATGTTTCCTCTTTTTCTCACAGCCCTCCACCCCAGCGTGTGCATGCAATGATGTCCTGGGGGAACACCTGGTAATGCATGGCCACCCTCACTACCTAGGGCAATACCACCAATCCTGTCACCAGGAGTTGCTATATAGCAGTGTAACATAGTTTCCATACCAGAAGTGTAGAGTGTCCAGTGGATATTCTAAATCTTCCCTGCTGTCCTCAGGTTTTATGGTACAAGGCTGGATGGGAACCCATGGTGCCTGTATGTCAGAGCAGTCCTTTACTGCTAAATGCCATGGTATCAGTTAGTTACCTCATTCTTAATAAAAAAAATATTTGAAATGGCCCAACTTTGGAGTCCTCTGGACTAGAAATATTTTTAGATAACATTTTTTACTTATCAATAGTGCTCCAAGAGATGGTAGTTCAGATTTAATGCCACAAGTGTAAAGTTATGCATATTAGCAAAATAAATCCAAAAACTGAGTACTGGTCAGGGGGGAGTGAGGGCAGAGCAGATGTCAGAGGAATAGGTCCTGGGGATTATTATTAGTAGCAGCTTAAAGTCCCATACCCAATGCTAGAAGACTGGGGAAATCAAATAGGATACTGAGGTACAAAGGAAGGGGTTTTGCTAGCAGAAGAAAGGAGGTGATTTCTCCTCTCTATAGGTCCTGGAGCCTACATCAGAAGGACCAGGACCTCTTGGAAGCTGTTTATAAGGATGGCTTTGAAGATTTTTTTTTTATTTTAGTCTTTGGTAACCGGGTAAGGCCCACTAGGCACAAGTGCCTGTTTTCAGTGGCGACCTGGGAGCACTGGGTGGTTAAGTGACTTGTTCAGAGTCACACAGCATGCAAGTGGAGGTTTGAGAATCAAACTCAGGTTTGGTCTGCTGGCTGTATTAAGCTCGTTCACACCTCATTCCTTTAACCTCTAGGCTATACTGTCAGCCCATTAATAGGCAGCAGGGGAAGACATATGAGAAGAGGCTGGTGGGCCTTAATATGTATGTACACACACTATGGTCAGGGAAGCGTCATTTAGGGGTCGCCAGAAGTGCATTGTGACAATTCTCTATGAAAATTTTATGACCCCTATGACAGGGTTTATGACCCTGCCAAGGCTTAATTAAATGGAAGCACTTGGCCGCTGCTGGCCAGCTGAATTAAAAAAAAAAAAAAAAAACTTTTTTGCTTCCCCAGCAGCGTTATGTGCCCGTGCACTTGTGCTGTGAGGAGGTTTCAGGAAGTATTCTGTCTGTGCTGCCATCACATTAGTTAAAATTGGCACAGATCACAGATGGCGCCTTCCGTCCGCTTGGTTTGCAACCCCCCCCCCAAATCATTCTGACTGGTTGGTTGGGGTTCGCAAGTACCACTTGCACCACTGTGATTGGCTGGGAGGGGAGAGCTTATTAGGCGCGATACGCATGCGTCAACTCTGGGCAATTCCGTGAGTGAGGACTGGCGGGATTCGGGAATCAGGCTAGGCGAGGACACTGAGCGGTTTCATCGTGTTGTCTGTTGACTGTCGTAGTATGAGTCGGGAGTTCGGCGGGATACACACACCACCAGGCTGAGCAGCAGACAGACTAGCGGTGCTGCTGTAGAGGAAGACGACCGGGGAGTTAGGTAAGCGAGTGGACTGGGCTGGGCAGTGATTCGAGCACTCTGGTGGGGTTAGGGTCTGGAGGAGGGAGGTTGGTTTATTAGGCAGGCAGGCTGAGGCCTACGTGGCGGACTCTCCAAGTGGCATGGTGGCATTAAGTGTCCTCTTCAGTCCGGGCGTGACACGGCACCGCATCAGGCAGCAGAGCAGCCAGCAGGAGCCTCAGAGGAGCGGGAGTGAGGTGAGTAGCTGCAGTAGCAGAGGAGAGCGGCCGTCAGCACAGCCAGCCCACATCGCCCAGCAAAGGTAAGCAGCTGCCTGCTGGCAGGCTAGGACATTTTTTCTCACTTGTTTTTCACAGTCATGAGTCAGCCAATGGGACTTAACTTCAGTCCTTCACTTTCATTTATTTAAGGTGCACCTACTGAGTCTGCCAGTGTAACTCAGCCCCTCCTCCACCTCTTCTTATTCATTGTAGTGATGCCTCAGCTGACTTTGTCAGCTCCTCCTCTTTTACCATTTGTAGTCTCCACTGAGTCTGCCAGCAAGAGTCTATTTATCTTCTTAGTCCCAATTAAAGAACATTAACTGAGTCTGCCTGTATCTTCATCTTATTCCCAGCTGTATTGTATTTCCTTGCTACAGTAAATTTGTCTGTAGATCACAAATCCTCTCCTTGGTGATTAAACATCTGACCCTATTCACCCTTCTTAAATCAATCAATGTTGTTGCTTTAGAGAGCAGTCAGATATTTTATCAAGTGGAAAACAGAGTCATCTCGACGTGTAAAAATGTTATTGTTAATAAAAAGAGGGGCAAATACAGTATTTTTAAGAGCTGATCATTAAGAATTATTTTATCATATCATTTAAATGTTTGGTGCCTAGATCAAAATGGTAAAAAAAATTGAAATTCCAAGATTATTTCAGCCAGTCCTACTTGGGCTCAAGGGTTTGTGTGGGGGGCAGCACTTTTGAAAAAAAAAAAAAAAAAGATTAATACCAGGACAGGATCTGATAAGAGTTTTGGGAGTGTCAGGACCTTTTTCCTTTTTTGTACATAGCAAGATCATCAACAGAGGGAGTAAGGCTGCTTCTGTGCTCAGTGGCACCTGGTTCCACTGCATCTCAGCACCGTGTCAATACAGTGCCAGATTTCAGCAACTGTCACTAATGGTTACCTCTCCGTTTATGGGTGACTGTGCCCTTCCCCCCACCCTTGAGGGTGGCTGTGCCCCCAACACTTCCCCATACTAAATATACCAACTCCAGTGGTGCAGACCTCAGGAAGGGGGCACAGAGAGGTTGCCATAAATGATATTCACCGAAATCTGGTGCTCTACTGACACAGCATTGTAAAGGTGGTGGTGTACTGATGGTATATGGTGGCACCCCACCAGTCTTGTTTAACTTGATTAGTTTCTCTTGGCAGGAAAAATAACAATTTTTGAAGTGATCATATTCAGCTTAAGCCAATTATATCCACTCCAGACAGCATTTGCTCCACCAGAAATCCTGATCATTCTGCTGTCCTTAACTACACCATTGCTCTCTCAAAAATAGTCCAAACATAATCGGCCTAAAAAAGAGAGAGCATCCAGATGTGTCTAAATTAAGGATGGAAGAACCAGTTCAGGTATGATCAGAACCTTCCAGAGGAACCTGTGCTAGTTTCTGTAAAATATTCATATCAGCACTTTTTTTCAGGTTCTGATAATTTCTGAAACATAGCTTTTGGAGCTTAATATCTCCCCTTCCCCGCAAAGCGGGTCTTGATCTAGAAAGAAGGCTGGTGGTGGGGGGCAAATTACCCATAATTAAGGCAGGAGGTGTAGAAAGGAACCAGTGGGCCAGGTCTGTATTAAATGGTCATATTCACAGTGGTGTTACACAAGGGTACTAACTAGCTGTATGGCACAAATTATATTTACTGTGTACCACTCCAGTTTGCTTTACAGTGGATACATTTGCCTCACACTGACAATAGCTTATGGGTGGACAATGATGGTTAATACTTTTTTGTATTTTAAACTAAAATGTTTAGAAAGTTCAAATAAGGCTCTGATTACTATCAAAACATCTCATGGCTTATCAGAACCTATTGGAACCTCAAAACCCTTTGTGATTCTCCCATCTTTACTCTAAATAACTTTAGAAGTTGCTTCAATTGTCTTTAATTATTGCTGAGCCCCAGCAGAAGCACTTTTAATTAATTTTATCAACAAACCCCACCATTTTATCTTATTAAGTAGTTACCAATTTCAAAGGCCCATTGTCCCATCAAATTCTCATGTAATAATCGCCATATTTAGTAGCTGCGACTGCATCACCTGTGCCTAATCCTACTGTTATTGATAGCTTATCCGTCCTGCATAGCATCCATCTCCCCCCCACTTCCTCCCCTGCCTGGTGTGACCCCACTGAGCACTTACCCCCACATCCCCTCCTTATCCCCCCAGCCTTCCTGCTTTCTCTTCACAAATATTAATCCCCCAATATTCCACCGCCCCGGTTCCCCTCACCTCACCTCCCACTTTAAAACCCTTCCCTTATCCCTCTCCCCAACATTACCCGGCCATGCCCTATCACCTACTTATATAACCCTGTAGATTCCTATCCAATCCCACCCTCTGACTACTCAACCCCTTATCCTGTCCCCCTTTGTCTCTGCCCCCACCCTCCCCCTGCTCTCATCTATTCTGTCCCCCTCCTTTGGTCACCACCACTTCTGACCCTCCATAACTCTACCTGCATGCTCTAAAGCTCAGCTACCACTATAAATTGCTTGTCCACCTTAGGTATGCTCTTAGTACTGTTGCAATAAAGTTGACCTCTCCTACCTGATGTATTTTAACTGTACTTACTTGAATCTGTATCTGTATGTACCATAATGTACTTGCCTGCTGTATATACCCCTATCTGTTTTGTAATGTCTACGACTTGTCTATTGCTTAACAACGTGGAACCTTTGTAAATGAGCTTTTAGCTCAAAGGTGTTATCTGAGATTCCAGTAAATAAATATTTTGATCAGTGAAACATAATTCAATTTTGTATTCTAGGGGACATATCTTCAAAGGCTGGTATTATATACTGTACATGTTTGTGTGAGGCCAGAATTAGCTAATTTAATTTTAATGGTGGTTTTCTAAAAGCTGGGTTCAAAAATATAAATTGTAACAGAAATTGCTCTCATGCTTCTGTAGATTATATCTAAATTTCATATATTTTGAAAGTGGCACAAACCCTTAAAGGCAGGTCTCAAAACTTCAACCATTTTGCTTTTTATAAATAAAAGTTTCCTGCATCTTCTATCATTCTGTCTGTTTTTTTCTCACTGGCAATAAGCCCAAGAGATGCGCAAGTGTTAACTGCATGAGGTTAAACCATGGACATAGCCAGGATTTATTGGGGGATTCCAAATATTTCTAGGGGGTCCAGGGGCATGCTCCCCCATAAAAGTTTGAAAATGTAGGAGTTAAATGGTGCAGTTTAGTGTATTTTAGGCAATAATTCTCCCAGCACAGGGCTGCTTATATCAGAACAGAAATTACTTTATTTTCCTGACTTTTGTTCTGTGCCTTAACAGGTAACCTTTGTTTTAGTCATCTTTGCCTTCCCAATATGTGTCCTTCCAAATACGTTGATTCACATTTCTGTCATTTGTCTGACCCAAATATTCTCTTCCTCTGACCTGCCAGGCATTTCTACATTATTAGGATACACGGACTGAATAACAGCGGCCAGAATAGCACCAGAGTTAAAATCTCTATCAGACATAGTGATTGCTAGACTCAGTAACAGTAAACTGTGACAACTGGAATGTTATTTGAATACTGTATTGAGACTAACAATCACATTCTGGGTGTGAATACTGAATAACACTGGTATTCCGCTTTGTAAACCCACTGCTATGACATAGGTGAGCGGGTTTATAAGGTTCTGACATCACAACAGTGGATTACAAGGTTGTAATCTGTTTGATTTCAATGGATAATAAGGGCTATTCATACATTATAATATTGTCTAATATTTGTACAGTTGAGGAATGGGACTTTCACTATACTGATTCCATAATTTGAGGAAAATTAGCTATTTAATTTGAATCAACATCTGTAATGACCCATTTCAGATTTATATTCAAACTTTACTATCCAGTTCACACCCATTTTTAAATTACTTGGTAACTAGCTCTATGTCACATTGACAAATGCCACCCTCTCTGGCCCCGCCCACACTGTGGCCCCTCCCACCTCATGCCCCCCCCCCACCTTGCTACCCCTATGATTTTGCTGAAATGACGCCCCTGACTATAGTCCAGGAGGGAGAGTTTCCACCTTGAGCTTCAGAATTCAAATTCAACTGACAGAAGTGATGGACAGAAAAGACCTAGACAATCCATTCAGTCTATGCCAAGATTCCATACTTGAAGATTGTTTAGTCTCTCCCAGTCACCCCCTCCCTTCCCTTCACTTTCTGTCTGATAACGCCTTTATATGTGTCCCACTCTGAACTGAACAGACTTTCTGTGTCCACTTTGTCGAATCATTTATTGAACTTGAAAGTCTACATCATGTTCCCCCATCATTTCTATCCACAATGAATAGATGCTGAGACTTTTCAGTCTTTCATCATACACCACAACCTACTGGCCATGGATCATTTTGGTGGCCCTTCGATGCACCATCTCTAATCTAGCACCGTTTTTCCTAGGTATGGGCCCCAGAACTGGGCACAGTTTTCCAGATGCGGCCTCATCAGTGATCTATACAGAGGCAACATCAGCACCCTTCTGCTAGTAATCCCTCTACTTATGCACCCCAGGATGCAGTTAGCCCTCCTGTATAATCTGTTGCACTGAACAGCCTGCTTTAGATCATTGCTGATCACCCTTCCCAGGTCTCACTCCTTTTCCATGGGTTCTACCAGTGGCTCATCACTATAGTACACTGCTCCCAGATTTTTCTCTTCTATGTGTAAAGTAAAGTTATGCATATTAGCAAAACAAATCCAAAAACTCAGTACTGGTCGGGGGGGAGGGCGGAGCAGATGTCAGAGGAATAGGTCCTGGGGATTATTATTAGTAGCACCTTAAAATCCCATGCCCAATGCCAGAAGACTGGGGAAATCAAATAGGATATTGAGGTACAAAGGAAGGGGTTTTGCTAGCAGAAGAAAGGAGGTGATTTCTCCTCTCTATAGGTCCTTGTTGAGACCCCACTTGGAGTATTGTGAGCAGTCCTGGAGCCTACATCAGAAGGACCGGGACCTCTTGGAAGCTGTTTATAAGGATGGCTTTGAAGATTTTTTTTTAATTTTAGTCTTTGGTAACCGGGTAAGGCCCACTAGGCACAAGTCCTGTACGCCCCCGGTCCCGCAACGGAGGCTCTAAAAATCTACCTTCCAACAGGATTTCAACGCTGTCTAAACTTGGCTTAGCTCAAATCAACTCATCCTAAATACCAAAAAGACCGTATTCTTAACATTCAGCACACAGCATAGACTCTCCAGGATAGCTGCTCTACCCTCCTTCCAAACACTGGACGGCTCCACCTTGGAAGCTTGCACCTCCTTTAAGTACCTGGGAGTATGGCTGGATCATCACTTGGACTTCTCTGTCCACACAGACTCCCTTCAGAAAAAATTGCACCCAAAACTAGGTGCCCTTTACCGTAATAAAGGGTACCTAACCACCCCCATCAGGAGAGAGCTTGTACTCAAAATGATTCTCCCTATATTTGACTATGGCGACATGGTCTACGGAGCAGCCTCTCCATCCACCCTAGCAATCTTGGACCCCCTTTTTCACTCCTTCTGCCGCCTTGTCCTAGAATGCCCCCCTACCACCCACCACCGTCACCTATATACCACCCTAGGCCTCCCCTCGCTGCAAACCAGGCGACAGCTCCACTGCGCAAATCTCATAGCTAAGCACTGGTCAAATTCCTTCCCTTCCTACCTCAGTTCCACTCTAACATCGCAACCCTCACCGGCATACTCCTTGCGGGTCTCTGACTCTAATCTACTTCACATCCCTTTCATGCGCACCTCTAAAGGCCAATTAGCTTTCAAATACAAAATGCCCACTCTCTGGAATAATCTCCCAAGTGTAATCAGGCAGGCCACCTCCACCCCTAGGACCATGACCACTCTCCTTCAGGCCCATTTCTCTGACACCTGCAATTGTAACCTTCAGGATAGAGTGGCTAAACCTAAGTATCCACTTGGTACTTAAGGGGGCACATGCAAACTTTCATACTTTCCTAACTGCCACCGTCCCCTATGCCCACTCCATCCTCGATCACTGCAAGTTTTTGACTAGCTTCTTTGCCCCCATTGCTTGTATGTACTAAGTAAACACATTTGTAACCTACATTCAATGTGCTTAATGTCCTGACTGTAATCACCCTTGGACCTGTTTTTGTTTTCACCTTTTGTTGAGCCTACTGTATCTAACTATCTACTTTATGCATCTATTCTATTGTAACAATGCCTACTGTACCAAATGTTAATTCTAGCACTGCTATGTATTGTTATGTACACCCAGGTCGCATCTGGAAATGAGTGTTTTTTCCTGCTCAGTATGCTTATCTGGTAAATCTCGTTAATAAATAAATAAATAAATGTGCATTATCTTAAATGTTTTGGCATTAAATTTCAACTGCCAAATACTGGACAACTTCTTCAGTATCCTCACGTCCTGTCTCATACTTCTAATAAAGTCACCATGTTAGCATTTAAACTCAAGGTCCTAGAAGCAGCAGAAAGCCTCAGCACTAGCATGGGGAGCCATCCTCAGCACCAGCACAAAGTATGGTGAGCCGGTGAACCAAGTGTCAGGAATCAAGCCCAGGACCCTAGAATCAGCAGGAAGTCTCTGCACAAAGGGCTCTAAAAGCACCAGTGGGTCTCCACCACTATGCATTTGTATGCTAAGCCAGAGTACTTGAATTTAAAGTTGGGACCCTAGGATATGTAAAAGCTCTACTCAGTAGCCTACTAATGCAACGAGCCAACTGCCCAGGGATTCAAACAAGGTGCTTTAGAAGTTCCAAATGCTCAATGAACCAGTGTGTCAAGATGACAAATCATACTAGCACTGATAAAAGTTCAAATCAAGGTCCCACAAGCAGAAAAAGGTTTCTACACTAGTACACTATTATGGTGCGCTATGTGGTAACATACAGGCATTCAAACACAGGGTCCCAGAAGCAGCAGAAGATCTCAATACTTTAGCACTCTGCCACATAACTGGACCCACAATTCCCTATACCAAGGACTGTTATTTACCTTTAGCTTTCCATCTAGCACATCCTGGCAGAAGACCTTTACTGTGTCTTTCGTAATCTCGTCTGTGGCCATCTTGTAAGTTTTGACTGTGCTGATGTTGATGAAACGAACTGTGGGTATATCCTCTTTTTTCAGTCCAAAATAAGTCAGTACATGCTCAATGTTCCCATTAATATCAATCAGTATAAACATGACCTGGGAAGATGAAATTAAAAAGAAAAGGGAAAATTAGTTTTCCTTCCTGCCATTTTTGCATCTGCAAAAGAGATGGACCTTGGCAGGAATAATAGCTCTGATAACCATACTGTCCATTGTACATAGTAACAAATTCCTCATGGGCTGTTTTAGGCAGTAAGTACACACACACATGCGCACACACACACACACACACACACACACACACATATACACAGATATATTTATGCAACAGGGGTAGCCATAAAGGGAGTGTAATAAATCTGTTTATCTGATTAATTGTGTATATAAATTTCATTTATATACACAGTTACTATGTCACACTTATGTACACAGTTCTTACGTCACAGTCCATTTTTCTATACAGTTTCTACATCATGAGTCTCACCCCCTACACTTGGCTGCCAGTCCATCAGCATTACTTCTTCTTCTGTCAGGGTTCTGCAACACTGCCTCCCCCACCCCACCCCCACCAGCCTTCCTCCCAGCTCGCCAGGTCCAACCGTGACTCAAATATCTAAACAGAGAACTTCTACCACAAAATATTAATGTACCTTAAAGTAGTATTTTTTTTTCACTTCTGTATTTCTATTGCCACTCCAGCCTCTCACTGCCACTACACTTTCACCACTTTAAACTATGGCCACTTCCCTTGACTTCTTCCATGCCTCCCCCAACACCGAAGCAAACACCTGGATACAAACTCCCTCCAATCTTAAAAAAATTAAAAAGTGTCACAACCAGCTGAATAAATCTTCCTCTCAATCTCAAGATACCCTGGCAGCCCCGGGAAGTGGCTGCATTCGCTAAGTGCAGCCGCCATGCTTCCTTCACCTTTTTTTCAAATCCCGCTCACTCCACCAAACAGCAGGTATGCTGTCACAGCAATTTCATGACCAAACACACCTCTTAACAATAGGCATAGCACCCAGGAAGTGGAAAGCAACTATATCACCAAAATAAAACCCTAAACACTGTAAAAAGAACACAAGCCCGGTGGTGCTGAGGGTTGAGGAACTGGACGCCATACATTGTGCCACACTGGCAACCCAGTTTCGGAAACAAACCAAGGTTGTTGGGGTCAGCAAGGGTGGGAGAGGACTGAGCATCTGGAGGACTGCTCTCCTCTCCTCTCCCGGAGTGGGTTGTATGGGGTTCCCGGCACTGTAGTGGCCTCTGGTGGACACCAGGGGTGGTGCAAGCACACGGGACATGGAAGAGGGTAGGACAATGGCAGGCTCCAGTGGCACAGACGCATAGAGGATATGCCATGTAGGAGCCATTGCACACCATGTCCTGAGGGGGAACCAGTAAGGAACCCTCCCCTGGATGAGCAAAGTGATGCCAATGACAGGGGAAACCCACAGCCAAACAAACCCCAGAGTAATCCAGAGTGGGGGCCCTAGGGTGATGTGATCTCTCCCCTGGTCCGGCAGCTGCTGGGGGGCCCTTCCATGGGTGGTAAGCCACGGTCCTCCCTGACTGCTTCCATGGCAGAGGCTGGCTGATGGGGTGGAGTTGAGCTCCTACGCACAAGGCAGATGTGGGGCTAAGTCCACCCTGGCCATCCAAAGGAGCATAAATAGAAATTATAAAAAGAAAAAAAACATTGGGGCCTATTCAAGAATGGCTGGGGTGGCTATGTACTGTGTAAGTCAGGTGTGTAGCCACTGCATAGCCACCCATGCCCACTGAATCCCCTCCACCACATTCCCCAAATGGATGCACCCCCCTATGCACCCGATCTTGTGGATGATCGCAGGGCTCCATGCGGGGGAGGTCTGGGGGTGGTGCGGGAGTGAGCTAGCTTTCCACAACATTTACTTTTTTTTTCTTACTTTCTTTCTTCCTGGCTTCCTGGTCAGGACCTCTCATCCAGGCATCCTCTGAGTATCCTGCTACTGTCCAGTCTGTCCCCCAGCTTCATCTTGAGAGGCCATCATCTTCTTCCCCCAAGGTGGGGTGGTGGGGAGCTCCCAAATCACCCACCAGGACTGGATCCAGTTTCAGTGATCCCCCTCTGAAGCTGGGGCACCCGTAGGATGGCCATCAAGCTGCAGCAACCAGGACGTCATTTTCCCCCTGATTTTTCACCCCTGTGGTGTTCAGTGTGCAATGATGCCATCAACATGGAAGTGCATGCTTCTATGCGCACCACCTCAAGCCTCTGCCATGCTCCACCCCTACAATTGCAGCACCATGATGCCGACCCCCAGTCTTCACTAGGAGTCAAGCGCACAGTGACCAAAGTTCCTCCCCTTCCCTAGAGATGGAGAGCAGTCCATCGGACACTCGATCCATCTCCCCCCCCCATCGACCAGTGATGACCCCTGTTCACTCCCGAACATGGGTCACCAGTGTGGTGTGAGGTGTGGCATCCAGCACCTCAACCCTCAGCACCACATTCCACAACATTTACAACCATACAGAGTGTTGTGTGCGGGGGACTCCTGTTCCACATCCTGAAGGCAGCCATAAACCACCGGGGCCAGCTATGTGCCCCACAGGGAGGCTGCCTCCAGACGTGGTGGGGGGGCATCAGCACCCTCAACAAAGCAGCTCCTGCTGTCAGGGCACATCTGGAGGCCAGGGTTGGGTGGGTGGGATGAATAACCACAACAGAATGGGCAGTGATCTGTGCACAGGCAGGCATCATGGTGGCAGTAGCATGAAAAGGATCCACTGCAGATCCCTGCCTGGGTAGTCAATTGACTGCCCACCAGGATCCGTGCTCTGCACCCACCTGTCCCCCCACAGACCTGCACACCAGGGAAGTGAGGCCATGTAAGGGAGCCAGGCGGGGGCCTGTGTTTGTGAATGTGGCCCCTGTGTGGAAATCCCTCGGGTGCGGAGCTGCATGCCCCAATACATGCCTCTTGCATGTTCATTTGTGAATAGGCCCCAGCAGCATAAAATGAAAAAAAAAAAAGAAAAAACTACACATAATAAATCACTTCAACTATTACACAGGGTCTTTCTCTATTGCATAAAAGAAATATACAGAGGTTACTGTGTGGTACAGCATTAATTCTGTGTAGTTGCCACTGACCTGTCATAACCATCACTTGGAGTCACGTGATGTAGTGGTGCTGAAAAGCTGCTTGCTGAGGAGCTCCCGCTTTCCTCCTCCTAAACTAGCTTCTTTTTGCATCTAAAACTACATCATCGGCTCTATAGTGAGTTGTGAGGCCTTCCTAATTCTGCAAGACCCCCCGAGGACCGCGATCGGCGTTTTGTTTGTTTTCCTACTCGATCGCGATGGCAGATACTGAAATGAAGGCCGGGAGTTAAACATACTCCTCCCACCTCACCAGAAAAGGCTCCCAAAAGCCAGGAACACCAATACCAATGCTGCCTCAACGCCAAGCAGACTTCCAGCGGGGTATCCAATGCTTCACCTGGCACTATACTGACGGAGGAGCGCTTCCTTGAAGAATTATCCCCTTTCAAAGAGACTCTTCAGGAAATCTCTAAAGAGATCAGGTCTCTGAGGTTAGATTTCGCTGATCTCTCGAGGAGAGTAAGCGACTCAGAGGCCAGAGTTTCCTCTATTGAACAGTGGCAACATAAAACTGACCCAGAGATCACCAGGTTGCGGCAACATATTCAAAAACTCCAGATGAAAACTGAAGACCTAGAGGGACGGAGCCATGGAACAACGATTGATCCTTGGTCTTCCGGAGGCAGAAGAGGGGAGAGATACCCCTGCGCTCATCCAGCACTTTTTAACAAAGTTGTGGGCCCTCACCCATTCACCAGCACATACCATATAGAGAGGGCCCACAGATCTCTCAAGGCCCAGACCACCTCCGGTACCCTCCCAGGCCAATAATTGTTAGATTTCTGAGCTATCTGGAACGCCAACACATCTTAGCGAAGGCTAAAGAACTTGAAGCTATCCTCTGGGGCAATAACAAACTCAGGATCACCCAGGATCTCCCCTTTGAAGTCCGACAGAGAAGATCTGCCTTTCACCCGTGGTCAAGAAGCTTATAGCAGCCGGAGAGCCTTTAAATGAACTATCCTGCCAAATTGCTTGTTCAGGTTGATGGCACATGGCACGCCATGAGAAACCGGAGGTTGCTCTGTCTGAACTGACCAAATTGTTCCTGCATTTATTTAAATGATTCCTTAAATTATCTTTATGTAGCTGGTTTATTTTAATATTAATCTCTGTGCAAGCTGCTTAATTGTTTTGGCTAACTGACTTGTTTAGCTTTTCTTCTTTTTATGCCCTTTTAACATTACTGCCTAGCGTAATTTAATGGTGCCTGGTACCTGTGGTCTCTCGTCGAGAGGTCTCCTTTGTTGGGGTCCCGCGTGGAAGTAGGCCTTGAGTGGTTGAAGGCTGTGAGGCCTATTCGGCCTGTTTCTCTGTCCCCGACACGTCTGGCCCTTTTACTGGCTTCCTGGGTACTGCCAAGCAGGGGTGTGTTTCTGGAGGACGTTATGGTCGGACTGCTTTGGTCCGTCATCAAATCCTTCCCTACGCTTTCATCTCCTGTCTTCCGGTATGATCGCGAGCAGCTCTACCATGGGAAGCGGCCTCCTATTCTCCCAGGATTTTTCCAGGTATTTACTTATTTCCTTTACCTCGGTCTGATGGATGGTGTTAAGGTGCTACTTGGATTATTCCTTTCATTTGCCGGAGGGGGGGGGGAGGCTCGAGTGGTAAAGTCGCCTCAGAGCCCTGCCTTACGACCTTAATGGGGTTTTGTGGGTACCTATTTTGTTGTATTTGAATGGAATCATTTTTCTCTTCGGGGCTTGGCTATTTAACAATTGGTGCTGGGGTATAATCATTGCTATGTGTACTTCTGGAGCTTTGGGGAGGTTTTTATGGTACCCGAGGGGTGGGGAGGGTAGTATGGTTCAGTTTATTACTTCTATTATGCTGGCTGTTCGGAACCTGGATTGTAAATAGGGAGTTGTCTTAAACTGTTGTTGTTGTGTATTGGTATTGGGGTTGCCGCATCTGTTGCTCTTTGAGATTGTGGGGTTCTTTATCCACCTTCGCTTCTGTTTATAATGAAGCTCAACTTTTATATTTTCAGCAGAAAGCTGTTCATTTTTGTTATCACCGAGGCGTAGGGTGGTGTGGTGGTAGGAAGGTGTCACCACTGGTTGGTCTAAATATGGGGATCTCTATGCAGCCTACTTTAATCCTTCTACTGTTTCTAGAAGATGGCTCTGGATTATATTAAACTAGCCAGCTGGAACATTAGGGCATTAGGAGACTAATAAAAGGAACCTTATATTGTTTAATTGTTCCTGTTGGGGTTGATATTCTTTTACAAGAGACTCATATATAACAGTATCAGAAACTAATACTCTAAGGGTTAAAGGTTTCTCTCAAGTTTTTGTTGCTGGTGATTCCTCTGAGGCAAAGGGGGTAGCTATTGTGATTAAAAAAGGTGTACCCTTTATCCTGGAGAAAGTTACTCAAGACCCTGAGGGCAGATTTATTCTCGTGCAGGGCTCCCTGTATAACTTTGCTATAACCCTGGGTACTGTTTATGGCCCTGTTGGGGGGGATGCTGGTTTTGTAATGTAACTAATAGATAAGCTGAGTGTTTACTTGCCAACTCCCCTCATCCTGGGAGGAGATTAGAACATAGCCCCATCGCAAGAGCTAGACAAAACCTATAGGCCTTTGAAGCCCCCATCCCCAGCGCAATTGGCACTGTGAGATCTAGGTAACATGCTAGGTTTGGTGGACCCATGGAGGACTTTGAATCCTTCTAATAAGAGTTATACCTTTTTCTCACCGCTCCATAACTCTTGGTCTAGGTTGGACTACTTTCTGGTAAGCACCTCCTTTATGGCTAACATACCCCTCGTAGGCATTGAGCCTATTGTAATTTCTGATCATGCCCTCGTATGGTTTCGATTCAATCCCTCCTCTCAGGTACAGCGCGACACAATATGGAAGCTCAATACTCAAGTCCTAAAGGATGAACACTCCAAGGCGCAGATTAAATCCTTAATTAGAGAATACCTGGATGTTAACCAGGGCTCAGTGTCCAGACACGATATACTATGGTGCTCATTAAAATGCTTCTTAAGGGTGAATTCATTAAAATTTCCACTAGGAGGAAAAACTCAGAACTCAAAATTTCTTCTTTATCTGGCCAGATTAAGGCGTCAGAAGACTCCTCGCTTTTCTAAGTCCCAAAAGAGTTTGGAGCAGTTATACAAGCTTTAAAATGAATATGAGGAGTTAGTCAGAGAAAAGACTGAATTTGTGCTGTTGAAGTCCAAAGCTAAATATTTGGACCAAGGGAGAAGCTGAGTAGGCTTTTGGCCCTAAAACTTAAGGGAAGTCGAAAACTCAAGATTGATCCCTCTTAAAGGCACAGGATGGCTCCATCAAGACAGGTCCCAGAGATATTTTTGAGGTTTTCAGATTATTTTACCAAAACCTTTATGGAGCTGCATCAACCCTTCCTTGCCCGCAATTGAGGCTTTCTCTAAACCAATTTACCCACCATGTCTTACTGACGACCAAGCAGCTTTCCTCTCTACTCCCTTATCCTTGAGTGAGATTGAGGAGGCCATCCATAATCTTTCGCCCGACAAGGCCCCTGGCCCTGATGGCTTACCCTCCAACTTTTACAAGACCTTCTGCAAGGAACTATCTCCAATCCTCTTGGAATTTTACAATTTCATTCTCTCCTCTGATTTACTGGACCCAACCATACTAGAAGCCATTATAATTTTGATTCCCAAAACAAATAAATCCTCTCTGGATCCAGCCAATTATAGGCCTATTTCACTACTCAATTGTGATATCAAAATCTTGTCTAAAATTCTGGCGTCACGTATTAAACAGGTATGGCAATCACTTTTGAGTAGGGAACAGGTAGGCTTTGTGCAAGGTAGATCGGCTGCTGATCACATGAGAGTCCTATCCTATGTTCTCCAAGCAGCCCAGACCTCTCAAGCTCCCATGGCACTAGTGGCTTTAGATACTGAGAAAGCTTTTGATCGTGTCAATTGGGACTTCTTGTGGAGTACTATGGTAAAATTTGGTTTCCCAGAGAAATTCATCCAGTGGGTAAGGGTCCTATACAAAGACCCCTTGGCAAAAATCTATTGCAATGGGGTTTTCTCATCCCATATCCGGTTATTTTCGGGCACCCGTCAGGGTTGCCCCCCTCACCATACCTCTTTAACCTCTATCTGGAACCCTGCTACTTAATCTTAAGGTGGCTCCTGAGATTCAAGGGTGTGTCATTTCAGCAAACCTCCACAATATCCGCTTTTGCAGATGATATTCTACTACAGCTAACTAATCCGCTGACTTTCTACGTAGTAGTCCTAAATATAATAGAACAATTTAGTGCTGTATCTAATTATAAACTTAATTTGGCTAAGTCCAAATCTTCCTCTCAATTTGCATACATCACAGTCCAGTATGTCCCACTTTGGTATGAAATGGGCCTCGTCCCCACCTTAAATATCTCGGTATTTATTTGGCTCGTGACCCAGATTTGGTTAAAAGTTAAACTTGGACGACTTAGTGGATAAAATTTACTTCGATTTACAAAGATGGGACAAACTCCTCTATCAGTAGGAGGCAGAATTAGCATTATTAAAATGAATATTTTACTCATCCTTTTCTATCCCCTTAATCTTTGGATATTTGGTTACCCAAAATATTTTTCAAAGGGTACACTAATTCTGACTCGCTTTTATCTGGAATCATAAATCTCCTAGACGAGCTTTTTACAAACTTTGTTTACCTAAAGATAAAGGGGCTCATGCGCTCCTAATTTTGAATATTACTACTGGGCTAGCCACCTAGTTAAAGCCGGTAAATGGCTGGGTAACATGCGATGCAGTATCCTCGCCTTTGTGGCTAAGTCTGGACCTAAATCTTATTAAACATTGTAATATAGATCCTCTAGTTTGTTTTACTGTAATTTTTCAACTTTACCTCGTTGTATTCAGGACTCGGCAGTGGGAACATCGGTGAGGGTGTTGAACCAATTTTATGCTGCAGCTAAAATCCGTCACACTAAAGACCCTGGACAACCACTGGTTCTTAATCCCAACATTAAAATTGGTACCAAATGGATACCTCTGATGTGGTTGCCCCAAATCCAGGGACTCTCAGTGGAAGATTTATTTGTGCGAGGAGGTCTTGGATCGACGGAGGAACTGTTATTAGTCTTAAGTATCTCCCCCGTATGGTTTTCAAGGTATTTCAATTAAAACATCTTATAAACAAAGAATTTGGCAATACTATATCGATGTCGGCTATCAAGCCCCTTTTAATGGAGGTCAAAGAGTGTGCGACCAAGCCTCATGGAGTATCCAAAATATATTTATATCTCTTGAATGTCAGTTTTCCAGATGTTCTATCTGGATCCAAATCTTGGGTTCCATTGCTTTCAGACTCTTCTTTCACATGGAACCAGGTTTGGAAAGATTTACATACATACAATACCCTTGATAAGAATAGACTCATTCAATATTTTATTGTTAATAACATGTATTTTACCCCATCAAAAATCGAATTCGACCACCCTGTTCTCCCTACTGTCTCAGATGTGGTAAAGACTTGGGTAGTATCCCCATATTTTCTGGTATTGCTCCAAGGTAGCTCCACTGTGGAAGGCTATTCGTGACAGTTTAGACCCCATTTAGGTCTGCATGATCTCTTTACATTAGAGATTTGTATTCTGGGCATCTATTCAGGCATTAACGTCAAGGAAAGAAGGTACCATATGGCTCTTTATCTCAATGGCGGTTAAAGATTAGTGTTACGCTCACTGGTCGGACCATCTAGAACTTTCTTACATGGACTGGGTGGAAGAAGTGTCTTTATTTTAAAATTGAGAAGCTGATTGCCGACTCCAGACTTACTCCCCTTGCCTTTCAGAAAAAGTGGGGTAAACTTTATGCCCTATATCTACATTGACTCATAGGCTCAAGATCATTCTGATTTAAGTGAATGCTGAAAATACCCCCCCTTAGGGGTTCCCTGATGCACCCCTTCTCTACTCATGTCACAACCAGCAGTGGAGTTGTATTTTTCTTTTTCTCGATGCTTAAAGGGTAGGCGGTTATCTTATCTTTTTTGACTTGGTAATCTCCTTTTCCCCTATTTATTAACTCTCTCTGTTCCTTTTAGGGGTGGGGGTAAGGGGGGGAGGTTTTTTAGTTTATCCTATGTTCATTACCCTATGTCTCTCCTATTGAATATTGTTACTTTGTTGTATAATTCCTGTGTTTGTCAGTTTGATTTTGCTGTTATTGAAATTTAATAAAAAGAGAATTTCAAAAAAAATAACCATCACTTGTGGCACTGCCACTCATGAGGTTACTTGGGGTCAATGGCAACTACACAAGATAAATGCTTTATTACACAGTCACCCCCCAAAGTCCCTTATATATACACACACACAAACGTATGTATTATAGGAGCACAGTAGCGCCCCTATTATTTGGGTTGAGTAGTATTTATTGTTAAACCCCTACATTTGTACCTTAATAGCGTTGCCTCCATTCAATGTAATTGTACAAAATTTTGCATGTGCAGTCTGGAGCGGCAAGATCTCTTGATTAGCCAAGTTTTGTGATGGTTGGATGTCTGGATTCCGAGATCTGAATAGTGCAAAAAGTGGACTTTTGTTCTGTTTTTTTTGCTCTTACCTACAGCCAAGATGGTTTGTAATTTTGTCCTTAAATTTTTTGGGTAGAAGGGGCTTGCCCTAGAAAGGTGTCTTGTTTTGGCTTGGTGAAAAACTATTCATCCATTCCTGAGTTATAAGGATTTGAAATTGTAGTCTGAGCATGCTCAGTAGGGTCTTTCCTTTATAAGTTTGACATGAAAGAAGAATTCCCTGCTCATGAAAGAAGATTCTTCTTTCATGAGTCGAAAAGTCTTCTTTTTGTTTTGTTTTCTTCAAACAAATTGTATTTATTTTCAAAAAAGGTCATACAATGTTGAGATCATTTGAATATGCTCAAATATTACATCAGTTCAACAAAACTTATATAGTACTGTATGTATACTACAGAATCAAGTATTCTACATAATACAATTATCATATTAACATGTAATTAAAACTTCCCCTTAGTCTGAGTAACACAAATCTGTTATACTAATAATCTGGTCCTGCCTGCAAACAATACTAGCTCTGAAAAGTCTTCCTTTGTGAAAAAAACAAGTTTTTTGTATGGCAGTCATCTTGTTTTTTATTTAAAAAAAAAAATTGAATACCCCCAAAATGTTTGCCCTGGAGAAAATCAAACACATGAATCTAGCTAAATGGGATTGATTTAGCTAGATTCTAGTGTTTGTTTTTTGAAATAAGACCCTGAAATATGGTTTGTGGACAGCCCTTAAGTCCTAACTTGAAGGTTTAGTGAGGAGTCCAGATTCTTTTTTCATGAGCCAAACTTCTTTCGTGAGTCTTGCAAAAGAAGAATCTTAGCTCACGAAAAAGGTCGTGGGACTTAGTTTTTTTCACAGTTCTGTTGTGAGCTGACCTTCTTTTGTGAGTTACAAAAGAAATCACAAAAGAAGAAGGTCAGCTCAAGAAAAAACTACGAAAAAAAAACTAAGTCCCACCATTTTCTTTTGTGAGCCAAGATTCTTCATTCATGAGTATTTTTGTGGCTCACGAAAGAAGAGGGTGGGACTTTGTCTTATTCATAGTTATTTCATGAGGTCATTTAAAAGAACCATTGTGATCCAACTGCCCATGACAGGGACTTTCTTGAATTGTAAAGCCGTACCTGGAGTTGTGCTGCTGGCTTCAGTTAGAGCACTGAGCCACCAACCCTCTGCTATTTCTCTCTATCTGTCTATCTATCTATCTATCTATCTATCTATCTATCTATCTATCTATCTATCTTTTTATTTTTATTAAGCAGACCAGGTCACCCACCCCGGTACCACAAATATCATCCCAACACTGGGGTGTCCAATCCCCAGTGTCAGCTTTTGTCCCCTCACAATAAAGAAAACTGTCCTTCATTGATCTCTTTTTTTTTGTAAACTGAAAAAAAGAAAATGATCCATTTGCAATCTGACTCCCCCCACACCCCCACACTCCACCCAACTGCCACTCGCACCCCCCACCTCCACACATCCTCACTCATCTGAATGTGTTCCAAGACACATCCTATGTTCTCAGTATGAGAAAAGTGGCAATTTCTTGAAATGTGAAGTCACAGCTGGAGTCGTGCTGTCAGCTTCAATTAGAGCAATCAACTGCTGATCCCTGGATCTGTCATTCTCTCTCTGACTCTCACTCTATCTATAGCTAGCTATTTTTTTTTTCTTAAATGGACTGGGGTACCCACTCCCAGCAGTGTTTCTTTCTCACCTCTCTCTTCCAGACTGCCTGCCCCCCCACAGTTTTTAAGTAGTAAGTGGACCAGGATGCACCCAGAGTGCCACTTCTCCTGCCCACTTTTCTCCAGGTCACCTTCCCCTCATTTAATATACATGGTGGTACAAGGGTGCCCACCCCTGGTACCACTAAAGATCATCCCAACACTAGGGTGCCCAATCCTTGGTGTCAACTTCTGTCCCCTTACAATAAAGAAGACCTTCCCTTGTTGATCTTTTTTTGTAAGCTGAAAAAAGGAAACGGTCCATCAGTGATCTGACTCCTGTGGGGCCTGTACTTACACAGCTGCAACTACAAATCCATGAAGGCAGCACATCACTGCTACTGCATTTGTGCCATCTGAAGCAGTTGTATGTTTTATGTCATACCTGACAATGGCTGCCTGTGGTTGCTTGTGTGGGCTTGTCCTTTTGCTGCTGGGGAGGGGAGTTAGGATTGGAAACCATGCCACCACATGTCTTTACTTTGTTGCTTTAAGTTGAGCCTTAACTGTTGTATTGACAGTTTTTTTTGCAATTAATATATATATATATATATATATATATATATATATATATATATATTTGTATGTTATAGTGGTACGGTAGTGCCAGTATAGTTAGGGTTGAGTAGGCTGTTTAATGTTAACCCCCTGACTTTGCACCTTAATAGATTTGCCCTGTTCAAAGGAGCTGCACAAAAGTGTGCATGAACTCTGAGTTAAAAAAAATAGTTTGCATGCACAGTTGGGGCCGGGGCAAGGTCTCTTGATTTTCCAAGTTTTTTCCAGTTGGATGTGTGGATTCCGAGATGCGGATAGTGTATTTTTAGAAAAAATCAGGGGGGTCCACTGTTTTTTTGTCATTGCCTAAAACCCAGATGGTTTGAATTTTGATCTGAACGTTTCAGGTAAGAGGGTTGCTCAGAATGGTATTGTTTATGAACAAGTCTATTCATTAGTTATAAGAATTTGAAATGAAGTTCTGAGCATGCTCAGTAAGGACTTTTGTATAGATGTTTGATACCCTACTGAGCATGCTCAAAACCAAAATTTCAAATTCTTATAACTTGGGAATGGATTAATATTTGTTCACCAAACCAACGAAAAGCACCATTCTGGGGCAAGCTCTTTACAGACTGAAACTTTCAGACCAAAATTCCAAACCGTCTGGACTGTAGGTGATGATGACGAAAAAAAGCAGCAAAAATCCTGATTTCTCCTATAAACACATTACCTGGATCTTGGAATCTACACATCTGACTGGAATGAAACTTGGCAAATCAAGACATCAAGCCCCACAGACTGTGCAAGCAAAATGTGCAATTCCATTGAATATGGATGAAGCTATTAATATATTTATATACAGTATATATATATATATATATATATATATATATCTACATACCACACCACAGTAGTTAGGAGTGAGTAGGCTGTTTAATGTTAACCCCTAATTTTGTACTTTAATGGATTTGTGCCCATTCAATGGAATTGTACATCATTTTGCATGTGCAGCCTTTGGGGTAAGGTCTTTTGATTTGCCAGGTTTCATTTCGGTCAGATAAATTATTTATCTCAACTGATTTAAGTCCACGCCTATTGCATAAATACAGTTTATACAGCTCCAGTGGAGTAAAAAATGGAAAGTTAAGTGATATCTTTTGTTGATGACACTTCTACCTTCAAAATACAGTATCATGATATTTTTGCTGTTAAGTAGATCCCAATCTGTAGTTTGAAGGTGAGGCACATCACAAAAGAATACTGTACCAATCAGAGAGTGACTTACACAATGCTGATAACCTCACAGTAGTGTTGTGCAGTACTGAAGCAGCAGATGAAATCAAAAAAGAAACCGTGAAATCATCACACACAGCAGATGTAAAAGTTATGGTAAACTGACATAATATAAATTAAATATTCAATAGTCTGATTCAAAACATGCCGTTTATCATACCCTATGAGAGGGCAGGACTTTCATACCTTACTTCGCTTGTGGCTCCACTACTCATGAGTCATAGTCCTTTCCTCTCTCATGTGAATATAAATATGAATTCTATATTTTTAGTTAGAGTACTGCATAGCTCATATATTTATATTTTTTTCTATCAAACTATCGCTCTCTTCCCTACATGCTAAGGGGCCACAGTGTATCTGATTTACACCACACTCACTTCTTACTAAACATTTCGTTGTATTTAAGCATGAATTGTTTTTTTCATTATGTGACCTTTTAAATGTTTGGATTCTGCTTTGACGTTTGTCTCATGGTAGGGGACCAGCGTCAATATACTGTACAGTAGGGGCTTTCATGATAGAACTAGCATTAGCGTATTCACATGCTTGATATGGAGTGCCAGTGTAGGCATTTTCCTACAGTTGCTAAATGGTGGAAAAGCTCTGGCATCAGTGTAGGAGTGTGTGGTCATGAAGGGCCTGGCATTAGTGCAGGTGTGTTCTTGGAGACATGTGGAGGTATGACATTTGAACTACTTCAGCTGCCAGTGCATTCAGTACAGCTAGACTATGACTGTATTCCGCAGCTTTAAATATTGTTTAAAAATTTTTTGTTAACGGAGCATAAACAGAACTGAGCATTGCTAATCACTGAGATAGGCAGTTAGAAGGTGTGACAGTGGTGTGCATAGGTTAGTTATCACACGGTTAAATTATTTGATTGATATTATGGCTGCTATTTATAAATTTAGAATATGCTGGCCCTGTATAAGGTACCAGGCCATTGTTGCATGGCCCTGTAGCTGTGGCTTGGCCTTGGGTTACAAAGGTAGGAGAGGTCAGAGGGGTATGGGAGTTAAGGTTAACAACACTAATATCACATTCCAGACATTAAGGGCATTGCCTTGACAACCTAATTAGGTCATTTCCAACTTTTGTGGGGTTGGCGTTTTGTGCAGTAGCAACACTAGTAAGCATAAACATAGTTTTTTGCCATCAGCATACCGACAGGTAGACAGAGACAGACAGACAGACAGACAGATGAGCAATGGCCTGGCTTAATATGAGCCTTATCTTCAAGTGTGAGGGGGCAGAGCCATAACTCATGAATAGTGGAGTCACAAGTGAAATAATAAAGTTCTGCCCCTTCATAAGGGATGATAAGCTGTGTATTTTGAGCCAAACCATTACGTATTTAATTTATAGAAGATCAGTTTACTTGTTACAACTGTTAAATATGCTGTCCGAGTTAAGATTTAACTGTTTCTCTTAAATTTCAACTGTTGGCTTCAGTGCTGAACTACAGTAGGTAATTTTCGTCAGTACTGTGAAAGATGCTCTTACTGGTTCAGAACTCCTTTGTGATGATACTAACCTTCAATCTAGCAACTGTGACAACACCAACAAGATATTTTGATATCCCAAGGTTAGTTACAACAAAATTACTTAACCTGTCATTTTTAGCTCCACTGGAGTTATATATAGACTTGCAAAGTCTGAGTATTTTGCATCCACACTCCAGAACAACATTAACCACCCCTTCAAGTTCTGGAAGGTTATACATTCCCTTTTTGCCCCTCTGATCCAGTCTCAAGGTTGGTGATGCCCTTATCTCTGACACCTCTGCTGTTATCTCTTCCTTTACCTCCTACTTCATATCTATGCCCTCTCTCTCTCTCTCTCTGTCCCCTAACTCTGCCTTCCCCTCCTTTCTCTTTTACCTTCTTTTCTACCAGACCCTCTGCTTCCCTTAAAGGCTCTGCTTGCCCTTAATCCTCACAAGGGAGGTAGACTTGATGAGCGTGATCCTAAGTTTTTCCTTCTCTCAGCCTCTGACATCACATTACCTATTACCCTACTCCTCAACCTCTCTTTTTCCTCTGCAACTCTCCCTGAAGCCTGGAAACAGACTGATTTCATACCACTCTCTAAAGGTGGTGATCCCTCTTCTCCTGATATCTTCTGTGCTATCTCTCTCTCTCTCCTTCTCACCCTGTCTAAGTTATAAGAACACCTTGTACTATCTCAACTCTCTAGTTTCCTGGACTCCTCCTCCTTCTTCACCCCTTGTAGTCTGGTTTTAGGAAATCCCATTTCACTTTCACCTTCCCCCTCCAGCTCACTGACTCCATCCTCTCAGGTATGAACCAAAGATTGATCACCTATATAGTGACCAGCTTGTCAGCATAACCAATCTTATTACCCCATCTCATGTATCTCTGTACAGGATCATTGTGAAATGCAAGGCAAAACATAATTATGTGCAACTGCAATGCTATTCTGCACCGCAGGTGCAAAAATGCATTTCAGGCAGGATGTGAAAAATGACAGCTATACTGTTCCATGAGGTAGTGTGAAAAAATGGCAATATTGAGAATTTGGCATCAAAAGATTAAAAAGCAACAAAGTTATGCGCATGCACAGAATAAATTTAATGGATGCACGTAACTCAGTCATTTTTAAGAATTTTTGCCACTAAATTTTCAACATGGCCTTTTGGGGACCCCACCTCAGGAACACTACCACTGTTATTTTGTTAATCGGTCCCAAAAGGTTATTCTGCACAACAAACGTGCCATTCTGCGCCATGGTAGCAAAAACACATTTTGGGCAGGATGTGAAAAATGAAGGATGTACTACTGTTCATGAGGTGGTATGAAAAAATGACAATGTTGAAAATTTGGAGTGAAAATATTAAAAATTGGCAAAGTTACGCACGTGCGTAGAAACATTTCAACGACCATGCATAACTGGCATCTTTTGAGATGGTACCAAATTTTCAACATGAACTTTTAGATTGTATCATGAACACTGGCACTGTCATTTTGTTAATCAGTCCTGAAAGGTGATTCAGTGCAATGACCACAAAATCACCTTTTGGATCCGATTAATGAAACAACAGCGTCAGTGTTCATGAGGTGGGATCCCAAAAAGCCCATGTTGAAAATTTGGTGTAAAAATTGCAAGATATATCAACATAAATTCAAAATGTCTTAGACAACCATTATACATCACTTACCTTGATTCTTCAGTTCGTGGTTCAGCTTTGAAGAGTGCAGATATGTCCCGATCAACAGAAGCTGGCAGCCAATGGACTTTGGTGGGAAATATAGGGCAGGGTGGCTGTGAGGAGGTGGATTACTCAGTGGGAGAGTCAATATGGGGAAGGGGGACTGGGGGAGACAACGAGGGACCGTTTTCTTCTTTCCAGGTTATTTAAAAAAAATGTTGGGGGACTGTTTTCTTTTTTGACAGGTAGAAATAAAAAATATTCAAGGACACTGAGGGTGGGCTCCCCAGTGTCCCACCATACTGGGGAGTGGAAAACATAATTGAGGTTACTGGGAGTGGGCTACCCAGTGTCCCACATTGTGGAGGGGGGTAGTGCCAACATGGGGACTGGGTACCCAGAAGTTGAGTAAGAAAAAGGGGGAATGTAAAATAAATATTTTGGTACACAGGGAGTGGGATCTCCAATGTACCACAGTAGCTGGGTGGTTGAGGGATGGATTTCTACTGCCAACATGGGGATTGGGCACCCCGATGTCGGCAGAAGCATTTAAAAAAACAAATACTTCGGGACACTGGGAGTTGGCTACCCAGTGTCCCACACTGGCTGGGGGGGTATTTCTACTGCTGACATGGGAATTGGGCACCCCAATGTCAGCAGGACATTTTTATTTAATAAAACATGCCTCCACCCCCTTACAGGCATTAAAAGGAGAACAACTCATTTTATTAGGTAAACACCAACAGATGTTTACCTAAATGGGGCAGAGGAACATGATTCTGACATTATTTGGCCCAAAAAGAGGCCAGTAAAGGTTTTGGGATTTTGTACTGTGGGCAACTGTTTTTTCCCATTGAAGCAGTGCTGCAAATTGTGCCTATTTTTACAGAACAGTGCTGCAATTTGCGGCAGTTTTCACACTAACGTGCCATTAGTTGTGTGAAAATTGCAGCAATTTGTGGCAGTTTCACAATAGAAGTGCCACAAATTGTGACACTACCAATGGCCAAAATGCAGAAACTCTATTTCTGTCCACTATTTTGAAAAAATAATGCCAGGATCGTGCTCCTCGGGCCCCGATTAGGTAAACACAACTGCTGGTGTTTACCAAGAGGCTGTATTTTTTGAATTACAGCATTTTTTGCCATCACTAAGTGAAAGCAAGATGGTGGCCATGCAAAATTGCAAAACCCATTTGCGGCCATCAAAAGTGCTTTCACGAAAGCAAAAAGTGTTTTCGAGGTGTACATATATTTTTTCCCATAGGCTATAATGGGAAACTTGAAACTTAATAACTTTTGAATGGATTTATATTTTTTCACCAAACCTTCAAAAGGCACATCTGTGACCAAGACCCCATATACCTTAAAATTTCAGACCAGAGCCCCAAACTGTTTGAGCTGTAGCCCCGAGCAAAGAATTTGCCAGAAAGTCAGGATTTTTCACATTTTTGGCACTCCATACCTCCGCAACTGCACATCCGACCAGAACGAAACTTGCCACATCCAGAGATGTATGGTACTGGATGATGCATGCAAAATTTCAGGCAAATCAGAAAAATTATTGCAAAGTTATTAAAGTGAAAACATTTGGGTTCAACACAGAAGTGGCCATGTAACCCTAACTATAGTGACACTACCATGCCACCATATATATATATTCATTGAAAAAAAACTCTGTTAATGCATCAGTCAGGGTTGATTCCACACCAACAAAAGTGTGGAAATTCGAAGTTAGGGTTACCAACCCTACCACCACATGCACACCTCGATGCCTGTTGGTGTGTGGAGGGTGGTGTGGTAGGGTTGATAACCCTAATGTTGAATTTCCACACTTTTGTCAGTGTGGAATCAACCCTAACTGATGCAATAACTGAGTTTTTTTGCAATGAATTTCCCTTCTTTTTGAGAAAGTGAAATGTTACTCATATGGAATGCTTAGGTGGGAGCTTACCAGATGACAGATGTTTATAGTTGCTTGGGAGTCTTCTCCTATTGCTGCTTGGGGGGGTGTTAGGGCTAGAACGGCAAACACCACATCTCCCTACTTTTGTGGCATTAAAGAGCAGGTATTCACTTTGTTTTGATTTTTTTCTGCAGGGATTTTACATACCTGATGAATAAAATTTGCACTGGCAACTTGTGTTGGTGTGGTTATTGACTAGCTGTAATTCATGTTTTTGGTTTTATATTACATTATGACTCTGTATAGTTAGTGTAGTCCTAGCCGTCAGTGTGAAAAAAAGAACACCTCAGATGTCTAGAACTGAGAAGCCCGAGTCTGTCTGATGTTAATTAAAGAAAACAGACTTGGGCTTCTCATGCAGTATGCTGTGCGACTGCACAAACATCATAGAGCTGGCTGATATGCAAGTCCATGTTGACACATGACAATCAGCTGTTCTGACTTTTGCCATGTTTGCCATCCTGGCACAAGCCATTGATGTCACCAGAACAGCTGATCTCTGAGTGAAAATCAAAACACCAGAAACAAAACTCCTTGTGAACTGTCATGTCCAGGTGAATTGGACAGTCTGTGTAATCTTTCATAGCAACATACTGAATCATACATCATATTCAGTGCAGCTATCAGTAAACAGAAATACCAAATTACAAAACAACTGACAGGTTAGTTAGTGAATGAAGATTGCTAGTCCAATTTGCAATCTGAACGTTTTGTATACTTATGTAGTAGGTGTCTGGTCCACAGTTGAGTCAATCAGAATATTGGCTCATAAGGTTGGAATTTTTTATTAAAAAACTCCTATTATGTGTGTGTGCTATGACAGGAAAAATTATAACCTAGCGGTAACTTGCTTACACCATTACTGATGTGCACTTGTTTTACATGTATTGACAACTGTATACTGGCATACTTGATCGGTATCTTAACAGAACACTGCTCAGTCACATAAATAAAATTGCTGAAAATACTTAAATGCTGCAGAACACATTACACTCTGTCACTAGTCGGATCATCCTACTAATTCTGGCCTCCAGAGAGCCTCCATCTGCAATGACAGAAGTGAGGTAAAAACCACCAGTCTCTTGTATAGATCGTGGTTTCCTCACGGCTGTTAGATGTCAACTGTTCACATTTTTGCAATACATCAAATATAGCAAGTAAATGTTACTTTGAGTAATAAATACATGTCTTTCCCTTTCTAAAAAAAAAGAAAACACAATTTATTTCCCTTTACTGCTTTGTAGAAAACATGAGCCGGATCTTCATTTGTCACCGTTTTAGACTATGTCTGCAATTCATATTGCAAATTGTGAAGATAACTTATAAAGTGTGATGTAAAAAATAAAAATAAAGCTGGGCACATCAGAACATAGCACTGACACCTGCTGACAGTCGGACTCAAACTCTTCTCTTATGTTT
Organism: Neoceratodus forsteri; assembly: GCA_016271365.2. Taxonomy (NCBI): domain Eukaryota; kingdom Metazoa; phylum Chordata; order Ceratodontiformes; family Ceratodontidae; genus Neoceratodus; species Neoceratodus forsteri. The sequence continues at coordinate 119,888,129 of JADMNL010000025.1, forward strand.
CATAACATTATCGTAGGACTCACTCAGAGATTGTGATTTTCTTGAGGATGAAATTACACTCTCAATTAACAATTCTGTCTCCTTTTCTAAAGCAATCAGTGCTGCATTTGACATGTTTTAGAAAAAGCAGCATTCAAAAGGGACTTTTCATTTTATATGTGCAAAAATTGTTCTTTCTGAGAAACAAATGATATTAGCCTATTCACATTAATGTTGCATTCTTACATAAGGGATCCACATCAATTTACCATTTAAAAATGGGGCTACAACCTTAGTAATCATGTACTGGAAAAAATATTTAAATCTTTCTTGTACTTTATGGAAAACAAAGAGTACAGGATTCTTGGGGTGGGAAGTAAACCCACAGCCTTCAGATTTCTCAGCCTCTGAAGAAAGCTGGCAATGCACTGCACAATTGAAAACACTTAGGTTGTTCTTTGGAATTAGTAAATGCAGTAGTCATTTTTATGTTGGCTTGCATGTGCGCAAACAACATCTTGTAGCACTAGTGCATTTTAGAGGTGTATCAGTGTTGCCGTCAATGCAAGGAACACTTTAGTGGGTGCGTCCCTCAGCCACCAAATAGCGAGCATGCTGCCAATGACAACAGTTTCAAAGAGAGCCATGGAGTTGAAAGAAATCTGCCGCTCCAGTGAGGTGCAGTTTCCTCAATGGAGCGTCAGATGACAAGACTCCCTTATGTGCTTTTCCTGGTGAAACATTTCAAATAAATATGGTGGCTCCTGCCGTCTGCCACACAATCCCCAGAAAGCCAACTTCAGGGGTGCCTAATCCCCGTGTCGGTATGTCCTCCCCAGTTCAATTTGTTTGCCGTTGGGGGTGCCCAATCCCCATTGGCATAATGTTCCCCTCCAATTTAATTCGTTTTCTGACGGGGGTGCCCAATCTCCATTGGCATCATGTCCCCCCCCACTTTGTTTGCCGACGGGGGTGCCCAGTCCCCATTGGCATCAGTCCCCCCTGCCCCAAACTCATGTGGCACACTGGGAGTCCACCCCAGTGTGCCCCAAAGTATTTTTTTTAAACCTGTAAATAAACAAATCCTTCCCTAACGTCCGTTTGTTTTGTCCCTGTAAAAAAGAAAATGGTCCCTCATCATCCTGCCACCCCCTCCCCCAACCTGCACTCACCCTCTATGCACCCTTCCCTGCACCCCCATCATCCCATACTTACCTCCAGAGGTCCGGCGCTGCAATCTTTGGTGGAGCGGGAGACATCTGAACTCTTCAAAAGCTGACCGCAACCTGAAGAAAATCACAGTAAACTTTATAATGGCATCAATGGGGGGTTTCAACTTAGGTGGATACCGCAGCCATTTTTTTGGAATTTGGGCCCCAAATTTTCAACATGGGGTTCTTGGGACCCCATCTCATGAAACATGTGACTGTCATTTTGTTACTCTGTCTGAAAAGGTGGTTTTGTGGTCACTGCAGGGAATTACCTTTCATGACTGATTAATGAAATGACAGTGCCACTTTTTATGAGGTGGGGTCCCAAAAAATCCATGTTGCAAATTTGGTGAAAAAATTCCAAAAAATTACTGTGTTACAAGCATATGTTGCGCAGTTTGCAAGCACACTCGTAAGTTTGCCAATTTTTAATATTTTCACTCCAGATTTTAACATTGCCATTTTTTACACCTTCTTATGAACAGTATAGCTGTCATTTTTTACATCCTGTCCAAAATGTGTTATCGCACCTGTGGCATACAGTGGCGTGGTCACTGTGGGAAATCAACTTTTAGGACAGATTAACAAAATCACAGTGCCACTGTTCATGAGGGGAGGTCCCAAAATGCCTATGTTGAATATTTGGCAAAGCAAAAATCCCAAAAATGATTGCGTTACAGGCGTGCGTTGTGCAGTTTCTACGCATGCTCATGACTTCACCAATTTTTCATATTTTCACTCCAGATTTTCAACATTGTCATTTTTTTACACCTCCTCATGAACAGTACAGCTGTCATTTTTCACATCCTGCACAAAATGTGCTTTTGCACCCATGGCCAGTCACTGTGCAAAATCACCTTCCGGCTAATGAACTGATAGTGCCACTGTTTATGAAGTGGGGTCACAAAAAGTCCAGTTTGAAAATTTGGAGTGAAAATACCAACAAACGCCTGGGGCACTAGAGTTTCCAACTATAACACCCCACCCTGTACAGACTGACACACGTCGGGGCTGTGACTTAGTATGGTCAGCTGTAATGCTCATGCCATTCCACCCCCACCCTCACTCTGCAGCCAGTGACAGACATCGAGGGGTGCCTTGGAATCTTTGGCCCCAAAGTTTACCCCATTCACCTATACTGCACCCATCTCAGCATATTTCCTATGGAATGGGGTGAGTGTAAGGGCTGAAGATACAAAGGCACACCACAACACCTGTCAGTGTCTGCAGGATAGAGTGAGGTGAAATGGCATGAACGTTATGGCTGATGACCCAAAGGCACACCCCCAACACCTGTCAGTGTCTGCAGAGTGGGGGTGGGGTTGGCGTCACTTCAATACTTCACTGCCATTCCTATTATGCATCTCTCTAACTCCTGCACTACCAATGCCAATGCCAGCAAGCCAACATTCGGCATGATAAATGCTTGTTAAATATGTACTGCTTAAAGTATTTTTCATATTGTTATCGGTGCAAAATTGTTCTGAGAAAAATAATGGGGCTTCTGTAAATGCCATCATAAATTGCATGGCTGTATGAAAATGGTTATGAGTCAGTGTCACTGACAAGCAATACAGAATGAAACCATAACATATTATTGGCAACAGTGCAGTTGTCCTTATCTGCTGTCACATTTATGACAGCATATACAGATGCTCCATTTTTACGGCTGCAGTGGGTGGAACCTGCAGATGTTTTGCATGTACAAAAGGGGTGATGTCATGTTTTCTGTCCGTGGAACTGACTGAAGGTGTAAATAGTCCCCTCCACCTTACCCTCCACCAAGGAATGTTTTCCGCCCTCAAATAAATTCACTTTCATGTTAGTCAATGGTTGCAGGGCACTATTTTCTTTGTTAAATGGGAGGTACAAGAACTGGAACCTGAGTAGTGGGAGGCAGCATTAGTTTTTTGGGGGGAGTAAGATCCACTCCCACCTCCACCTGAGAAGCTCCTAAAGATCCACCCCACCTTTATTTTTGGTTCATGTGGGAGGGGCATGCAGTGGATCTATCATGTTGGAACAACTGACTATCAGAGCTGTCTGGGGAAGTAATTAAGGAGTGCCTGAAACTGCATCTAGGCATATCGCCCACCCAACACACACACATAGGCATCACTGATTTTTTTTTTTAACTCTAAGCATGTCAATATTGGCTCTAACAGAATGGGCACGTTAGGCATAAAAATAAAATAGAAAAAAAAGGATCAAGCAGGTGCATTTTCCTTTATCAGATACATGCAGACAGAAGGTCACAAATCCTGTATGACAAGTTCATTATATGGATGTTTTCCATGTAAAACAGAAATTGTGTTATTGTCATGTCTGTAGCATCATTTGTAGCCAGTAAACTATTATTTACAAAGGTACTGTAAACGACAGGTTTTCATTCAGAAATCCAGTCTTGATAAATTTGTTTTTTTTAGCAGTTTTGTAAGATTGATGACTCTCTGATGTAAGAGTGCATAGCACAGAAATGAAAGAGGTTTGCCTAACTGATTGCTGTTTGCATGAGAAGTGGGCGTGACAGCGGTATGCAAGAGTGAAGTCTAACAATTGTTTCTTGGCTATTCTGGGACCTGAAGTTTAACAGTGATGTATGAAGAGAATAAAGTCTTGTGTTTTGTGCATTTGAATAGGTTTAGTGCTTTGAAGTTAAAAGATATAAATATATATATACATAGTGTCATGGGCACCTGAAAAGGAAGTAGATGCTACTGAAATAAATGCTATTCTGGTGATTTATTTATGTGTAGGATTTTAAGTGTAGTTCTGCCTAGGTCACAGACACATAAGCTATAAAAAAGTACATTTAAGGATAGATGTATTAGTCAAAGCTTGTAGGAGCAAGATAAAGCAAGAAAAATAATATATTGTGTTTTTTTTCTTTCAGTTGTCTAACCAGGAGTGGCACACAAAGCTGGAAGCTTGTTTACAGGGGCAACCTGGGAGCACATGGAAGTTAAGTGATTTGCTCAGGGTCACCCAGTATGCAATGGGGGTTGTGGGATTCAGACCCAGATTTCCAAATTTGCAGTGCAGAACCTTAAACCACTGCACTATACTGCCTCCCTAGTTATGGCAGTCATCTGTTTTATGGTTCATGATGTTGGTGTAGTAAGCAGCAGTACATTGCATCTCAGGTGTAAAATGCCAATAAGAAGGTCATGCAATAGATGTACTGAGCAGTTACTGAAGCAAGAAATGTATTTAGGATAGTAAAATATTCCTGTTGGAAAACTGATAAATGTGTGACATTTGCATCTCAGTTTCAAGGAGGTCCTTATGGGGTGTCAATGTACAATATAAAGTAGTTATAGTTTTCAAGTTGTCTGAGTAATTGCTTTGTACTACCACTGTAACTAAATTTAAATTATTCTATGAAGGAAATTTAAGTTTATGTAACTGTCTGTAAATGTATTAAAAACATTTACTTGTCCTTATAATGTAATGCATTAAATGCTATTGCTAGGTTCAGAAATTACATAACAGCAATAGAGAAGAAAACAATGGGATGCATAGGGATTTAAAAAAAAAGTATACATTAGCAGGAGCAGTGTCATGACTTCAACAATGTTTTTATAGTTTCAGTCCAGCTTTTCAACATTACCATTTGTCATACATCCTCATAAACAGTACAGCAATCATTTTTTACATCCTGTTCAAAATGTGTTTTTGTACCTGTGGTGCCAAATGGCACAGTTGCTGTGCAAAATCATCTTTCGTCTAATGGACTGATAGTGTCACTGTTCATGCGGTGGGGTCACAAAAGGCCCATGCTGAAAACCTGGAGTGAAAATACCAAGAAATGCCTAGGGCATTAGGGTTTCTGGCCATAACACCCTGCCCTGTAGGGACTGACAGGCATCAGGGGTGTGATTTGGGATTGTCAACAGTAATGCTCACGCCATTCCACCCCCCCATACCCACCCTATAGCCAGTGACAGGTATTGAGGTGTGCCTTTGACTCTTCAGCCCCAAAGTTCACTCCATTCTCTTATACTGTACCCATTTCAATGTATTTCCTTATGGAATGGGGTGAGTGTAAAGTTTGAACACCCCAAGGCACACCTCAACACTTGTCTGTGTCTGCAGGGTAGGGTGAGGTGAAATGGCATGAATGACCCAAAGGCACACCCCAATGCCTGTCCATCTCTGTGGGTTGGGGGTGGGGTTGGCATCACTTCAGTACTTCACTGCCATTCCTATTCTGCCTGTTTGTCTCTCTCGCTCTCTATATATATGTCTATGTAATTATCTTTCTATCAATTGCATGTATCACTATTTTTACCTACTTCTAAAATAAACCTGCATATCACATTTGCCTGCACTCTGAGCACATACTTATGAAACTGTGCATATTTGTACTCCACTTCTGCATAGACCTCATACTTTCCTAATACTCCCATTATCACAAGCATAACTGCCTTGCCATTATCAAAAGCGACCTCCTCTGAAAGTTACTATCACAGTTTCTCTGCTAACAGTTCATCATTACACCTAACTTCCTGACACCAGCACATTGCTTAAATATAACTTACATCACCTCATGGACAAAAACACTGTTTCTCTAAAAAAACCAAAAACAAACTGTGTAAATAATCCCAAGGCTGAACATATGCCAGCCATTACTTTATCATGTACTGCCACCTTCTGTACCATCTTGGGGAATTGCATATGTTCCCATGATGCTTTGCATTATTGAGGTATGTTCAATTGTTTTTTTTAAATTTGGCTGTCCGGCCAATATAATCCAGGATAACACATACCTCAGTGGCATTTGCTCTGGGGTTCTTTTGTAAACCTATATTGTTTCCTATTCCTTCTATTAAAATGTACACTTCCATAAAGTTTCCTAATAATGTGTATGCCTTCCTTAGAACAGAAACAAAAACAAATCTTATTACTCACAAATCATTGTGCTGTTTCTCCATACCTCCTTAACAATTCCACACAACTTTATTAACTGCATTATGCAGCCGTTGTGGATCTGACCAGATTTTGTTTTCTCAGAAAGAGCAAATTTGCTCAAACAAAAAAAACAAAAAATACTTTAAGCATCATATATTTAAAAATGACAACTACATTTTCCAATTGTTAAGCAAAGAAGTGCTACGAGTAAAAAAGTGGATTGTAAGCTTTCCTCTCCAAATGCGAGCTCTGGAGGCTGTGGGATCAATCCCCATTCAAGGATTATTTACTTGTTTATTTCCACAAAGTACAAGACAGCTTTAAATATTTTTTTCCAGTACATGATCACTATGGTTGTAGCTCCATTTTTAAATAGTAAACTGATGTGGACTCCTTATGTAAGAATGCAGCATTAATGTGAGCAGGCTAACATTGTTAATCTAAATTATTGTGTCTCTGCACAGTTACCAATAATATCCTATGGTTTCATTCTGTACTGCTTGCCAGTGACACTAACTGCATTTAAATTGTTACGAACAGAACAAGTAGAGTCAGTGTCTCAGTGGCTTACATGCTTGCTTGTGAAATTGGGAGAACAGAAGATAGTGGGTTCCATCCCTACTCCAGGAAGCATTTACTGTTTGTCTTCTCCAAAGTACTAGACATATAATGCATGATTACTAAGGTTGTGTGACTGTTTTTAGATGGTACAATCATGTGGACCCCTTATATAAGAATGCAGCATTAATGTGACTAGGCTAACATCATTTGTTTCTCAGAAAGAACAGTTTTTGTACAGATAAAATGAAAAGTCATTAAGAATGCTGCTTTTTTAATATGTCAGATGTAGCACTGATTGCTTTAATAAAAAAAAGAAAGAATTGCTAATAGAGAGTGTAATTTTATCCTTGAGAAAATCATGATCTCTGAGTGAGTCCTGCAGTAATGTTATGAAACCTAAGAGAAGAGTTTGAGTCTGACTGTCGGCAGGTGTCAGTGCTATGTTCTGATGTGCACAGCTTTATTTTTTATTTTTTACATCACCCTTTATGAGTTATCATCACAATTTGCCATATGAATTGCTGATACAGTCTAAAATGGTGACAAATTAAGATCCGGCTCATGTTTTCTAAAAAGCAGTAAAAGGAAATAAATAGTGTTTTTTTTTTTTTCAGAAAGGGAAAGAAATGTATTTATTACTCAAAGTATAACATTTGCCTTCTGTATTTGATGTATTGCAAAAATGTGAACATTTGACATCAAACAGCCAAGAAGAAACCACGATCTATACAAGATATCAGTGGGTTTTACTTCACTTCTACCACTGTCGCTGGAGGCTGTCTGGTGACCAGAATCAGTAGGATGATCCAACTAATGACAGACGTTAACGTGTCCTGCAACATTTAAGTATTTTCAGCAATTTTATTTATGTGACTGAGCAATGTTTTGTTAAGATACTGATCAAGTACGGCAGTATACAGTTATCAATGCAGGTAAAACAAGTGCATGTCAGTAAAGGTGTAAGCAAGTGAGGCTAGGTTAGAATTCTTTCTGTCATAGCACACCCATTATAGGAGCTATTTAAAAAAATCCAACCTTATGAGCCAATGTTCTGATTGACACAACTGTGGGCAATACACCTATTACAAGACGATAAAAGGCAGTATAGCGTAGTGGTTTAAGGCTCTGACCTGCACACCTCGAGACCTGGGTTTGAATCCCACAGCCCTAACTTGCATAGTGTGTGACCCTGAGCAAGTCACTTAACTTCCTTGTGCTCCCAGGTCACACCTGTAAACAAGCTTCAGCTTCGAGTGTCTCTCCTAGTTAAAAAAAAAAATTCATATTGCAAACAAATGACCAGTCTCCATTCACTAACTAACTCTCAGTTGTTTAGTAATTTGGTTTTTCTGTTTACTGATGGCTACACTGAATATAATGTATAGTTCTGTATGTTGCTATGAAAGATTACACAGACTGTCTAATTCACCTGACCATGACAGTCCACAAAGAGTTTTGCTTTTGGTGTTTTGATTCCCCCTCAGAGATCAATTGTTCTGGTGACATCAATGGCTTGTGCCAGGATGGCAAATGTGGCAAAAGGGAGAACAGCTGATTGCTGTGTGTCAACATGGACGTGCACATCAGCCAGCTCCCTGATGTCAGCGCAGCCACACAAGACACTGCACAAGAAGCCAAAGTCTGTTTTCTTTAATTAATGTTAGACAGACTTGGTCTTCTCTGTTCTAGACATCTGAGTTTTTTTTACACTGATGTCTTGGACTGCACTAACTACACAGAGTCATCCTGTAATATATAATCAAACACATCAATACAACTAGTCAATAACCACACCAAGACAGGTTGCCAGTACAAACTTTATTCATCAGGCATGTAAAATCCCTGTAGAAAAAGCTCAAACCAAAGTGAATACATGCTCTTTAAGTTGAAACCTAACTCGTGCATTAACACATTTTTTTTTGCAATGAATATATATATATATTTTTTTTCTTTGAAAAAAAAAACCTGCTGTAGTGCACCAGTGAGGGTTCAGCATAATGTCACAAAGGTAGGGAAATGTGGTGTTAGGGTTTCCAATCCTAGCTTCCCACCTGCCCTAAGCAGCAAAAGGATAAGACCACACAAGCAACCACAGATAGGCATCATCAGGTAAGACAAACAACATACAAGTGTTTCCAGATGATGCAAATGCAGTAGCACTGATGTGCTACCTTCGTGGATTTGTATCTGCAGCATGCACAATGCAAGACATACATACTCATTTGTCACTGCAGATATAAATCCACAATACTCAAATCACAACATTGCTTCTGTGCACAGAAGAACAGGTCCATGCAGCCACAGATACAAATCCATGATAACCAAACTAAAAGAGCTCTTTTGGCTGCAGAAGTGCAGGCCCTTATGGAGCCTGTGATTCTGTCTCCTCGGGTACTCATGCACACGGTAAGACATACACACACTTGATTGCCATGCACTTCTGCAGTCACAGGTGTGAGACATACACAATGACTTCTAACTGCAGAAGCAGAGGCATCACACAATCCATGATGCCAAAGTTGCAATAGTACTTCTGTCTGCAGAGACGCAGACCCCCTAAGGAGCCTGCACCTCTTTAGCCACAGGTGTAGGACATACATACCAACTTCTGACTCCAGAAGGGCAGGCATCTGTGTGGTCTGTAGTCAGGTGCTGCAACATGGATATCATGGTTTCAACAGTGCATCTAGAAATTGTTCAAGGGAATAGCAGTTTTTCTGTTATGCAGCTGGATATAGAAAACCATGCAGGAGCAGATCATGCTATCCAGTGAGGTATCTCATACAGTGTGAATGGATGCATGTGGTTGCAGAGCTGCAGGCTCCATGGGGCCTTCTGTCTGCAGACCGGCAGGCTCCCCATGGGGCCTGTGCTTCTGCAGTTACACATACTCATGCACGCTGTATGACATACACACACTGGTGTGGCTGCATAAGCGCAGGCCCCTGTGTGGAATGTACTTAATGCAGTTGTAGACACAAATCCATGTAGCTAGTACATCAGTGCTACTGCATTTATGTTATCTGGAAACAATTTTATGTTGTTTGTCTTACCTGACGATGGCTGTCTGTGGTTGCTTGTGTGGTCTTGTCCTTTTGCTTTCTTTGATTGGAAACCCTAATGACACATTTCCCTACTTTGGTGGTATTAAGCTGAACATCAACTGATGCATTAACACAGTTTTTGCAAAGAATTTCCTTTCTTTTTGAGATAGTGGAATCATCCTCATTCATGCATGTCCCAAAGATGCAGATGTGCTGGGCCCTCTTGACCCTTCATTAAGGGAAGACTCCATCTGCCTATGGAAGTGCAGCACCCTAAGGGCCCTGCACTTCAATGCTGCAATGGATGTCAAGAATTCATGGGGCTATTTGGTGGGCTGTGAAAGCAGATACAAAGACAGATACAGATGCAGAGGGCAAAAAGTCCATCTCTCAGCCAAAGTGCAGGGCTCTCTGGCACCCATGTAGGGCCCTATTCCAACAGAAGAGTTCTCTCAACTATATGCTACTTGGGTCCCTGTGAGCAACCCTGCACCTTCCCTTACCAGGCTGGAAGGGGTGGTGGTGGTGTTGCATGACAGCGTTATCCTTCCAGCCTCAGCCCATCCATCTGGCTCATTAAGCTCACACCAAAACTCAGCTCACTGGAATGGAGTCACAAAGCATTAGTGACTGAGGTAATGGCTGGCCCTGCACACAGTGTTTTTTTCTTAATTTGTTTTTTATTTTGACCCCAAATTTTCAAGATAGTCATTTTATGACTCCCCCTTATAAACATGACATGTGATATTTAAAGATTACTGATCAAAATGTCATTTTGCACCACAAGTGCAAAAACACTGGTCAGGCCACAGCTGGAATATGGGGTTCAGTTCTGGAGGCCCCACTTGCAGGGTGACAAGGACAGGCTGAAAAGAGTCCAAAAAAAGGCAACCAGAATGGTCCAGGGGATGCAAGGAAGATCATATGGGGAGAGGCTGGAGGAGCTGGGTCTGTATTCGCTGGAGATGAGAAGGGAGAGGGGAGACATGGTTGAGACCTTTAAGTACATGAAGGGAATAAATAAGGTAAAGGGGGGTAGCATCTTAAAACTAAGCAAGAACAAAGCCACCAGGGGTCATTCACTCAAGCTGAAAGGGGGCAGATATCAGGGGGACAGAGGGGTGTGACTTCTAGCAAAGGGTTGTAGGTCCATGGAACAGGTTGCCAAAATGGGTTGTGAAGCAGACACGGTGGAAAAGTTCAAGAGAGCATGGCATATCTACATGGGACTTGGCCAGGGTGGTGAGGGAGGGAGGGGGGTGAGGTAGAAAGGCAAGAGGGGGATCTCTCTGGGCTGACCTGATGGGCCGAAGGATCCATTTCTGCCAGCAGTATTATATGATTCTAACATGCTTCATCCAGGATTTCAAAAATTACATCTGTTGTTTTTGTGAGGTGATGTGAAAAAATAGCTACACTGAATGTTTGGGGGTCAAAATATTGAAAATTAGCAAAGTTATGAGTAAACATTGAAATATTTCAATGTTCATTCATAACTTGGTCATATTATCATATTTTTACACCAGACTCACAACAGAGTCTTCTTATGACCCAACCCCCATAAACCCAGCAGATGAACATTTTCAAATCCCACCCAAACCAGATTTCCCACAGGGACTGCAAAATCATCTTTTGGTCCATATTAGAAAAGTCTCAACTACAGTACCTTGTTAATGAGGTAAGGTCCCAAAAAGAGCACATTGAAAGTTTAGTGGAAAAACACAGAAAATTAGTGAAGTTATGAGTGAACATTGAAATAGTTCAATGTTTACTCATCACGTGGTCATTTTACTGTATTTGTATGCCAAATTGTAAACATATTCTTCTTATGACACCATCTCATGAACCCCATATGTGAAAATGTTCAAATTCCATCTGAAAGATGATTTGATGGAGTGACTGTGACATCACCTTTCTGAATGGATTTCAAAAATATCACCTACCTGGTTCATTAAATAGTTCAATACCCACTGAATTACATTAACCAAGACTTACCTTCTTTTCTCATTTCACATGTATGGCACATTTTGTATTTTGTTTGCATTTGTGAAGTGTTTTGAGATACAATACATTGTGTATGAAAAATGCAATACAAAAAAATTCTTAATATTGAATTGTATTGTTTTCTCCAAGGTCCACACATCTTTGAATAGATACCATTTTATAGGACAATGTCATCACAGCTGCTGAGGAGGAGGAGGAGACAGATTCCATCTACTACTCCAACCCTCTGCCCAAGGGGGTCCGAAGAGTCCAATTAAAATTATTAGTTAACTCATTCTGACTTAAAAACAGCATTGACGTCACAAAAAAAAAAAAACCTTGCAACAAACTGTAATGCCACAGAAATTGTTATTATTGTGATATATCATCTCCACAGGAAAGATTTATTTAAATCAATCAGGTTACAGTATACAAATTAGCCATTTTATCATCTGCTTTTTTTTAAATTCACTACGTCACCCTGAGAAAGTCACGGGACTTCCTTGCTTCAGTCCTGCCAGTCTATACAACTGGGATGCAGTTGAACAAGATGTTACTGCCTAGGCCACAAAGAGAAGGCCTTGTCCCTGCTGAACCAATATACCTGCAATGAGATGGTGGATCACTTGGTCCTGGGTTCTCTGGTAGCTTTTATCTCCATAGTGCCAGTCAATAGAATTTTACCACTAGCACCAACAATGGCTACAGCTGTTTCACGTGATGCTGAATACTGCAGTTGCCTGGCTGGACCATTTGCCTTTCAGCATGTAGTAATTCCATATTTGTACCTTATCTCAGTTGGACTCTCCTGAGTCACGCTAGCCAATTTTTTTTATGCTTGAGAAACTGCATGAAATTGCAGATTTCGTATTCAATTTTATAAAACGGCACCAAAATTTGCCTAATGATTCTTGATTCAGAAAGCACAATTCTTTCCCAAATTATGCATTTTTTAAATGTAAGTTCTTAAAAATTAGCAGTTTCAGCAAATTGTGCCATTTTTTCAAACTACACTTTTTTTAAACTGATTTTTTTCCAAAAAAGTGCATGTTCAAACAAAATTGCTTGTTTTAAACCTTCTACTGTTCCAGTTCCAGAAATCGTGTACAGTTTTGCAAAAAAGTGTACGAAACGGACTATTTAATTTTGCATGACACAACTCCTGGGTATATCAATTGTATTTATCTAGTTGACATTAAAAGGAGATCTGCAGTGAGCATCATGGCATGAGAAGGTGGCAACGATGGGACGCGTCAACTTTGTCAATTTCTTAAAGAAGAAACACCCAGTATTACAGCTAAATGTTACCTTTCCTCTGAAGTCGATGGCAGCCCCTCTAAATTGCTCCAGAAGCTGGCCATGAGGTTCAATTGTCCTATTAATAAACAGCAACAGGTGGTTCTTGATACTGGCTCCAAAAATTTTCTCTGAATTCTAAAAAAAAAAAACAAGAGCCCATTAAATAAGTTAAGGACATTTCAAAATAGGGTATCAGACAGTAGTCCCAGTGTGCAAGTGCTAGGGACTCAGCGCTGTATAGAACTATAGAAACATTGAGTCTGCCAGCAGAAAAGGATTGCTTGACCCACCCAGTCTGCCCAGATGTTCCCTGCCTATTCTGTCTCTGCAGACCCTAACTGGTCTCCAGTGACCCTCGCTCCTCTCTGCCTGTTCTCTAATACATCCCTATGTCTATCCCATGCATGCTTGAATCCCCACACTGTTTTTGCCTCCACCACTTCTGCTGGCAGTCTGTTCCAGGCATCCACCACTCTTTCAAGTGAAGCAATATTTCCTCACATTGCTCTTAAATTCCCCCTTCCCCCCCCCAACTTCAGTGCATGCCCAGGTGCTCCTTCTCATTTGAAAGAGATTCCCTCTTGCTCCCTATTCACCCGTGTGAGGTACTTGCAGGTCTCTATCTTGTCACCTCTTGTTCTCCTCTCTTCCAGGGTGTACACTTCTCATGCAACCCCTGCATCACTTTAGGTGCCCTCCTCTGGACTGCCTCATCCTGTCTATGTCCTTTCTGAGGTGCAGTCTCCAAAACTGGACACAGTACTCCAGGTGGGGTCTCACAATGAGGGATACAGTGACAATACCACCTCCCTCCTCCTGCTGGTGATACCCCTCCCTACGCATCCCAGCATCCCACTAGCCCTACCTACTTTGTCACACTGCTCTGCCACTCTCTACCCAGTCCTGAGTATCCACTCTATTGCAGATTTTGTTGTCACTTACAACAGACATACCTTCCCTTCCCTTCCAGTTCCTCAGCAATATCACTTATGAAGACATTGAAGAGGAGCAGTCCCAGTACTGAGCTCTGTGGCACCCTACTGGTCACTGTCCCATCATTAGAGTGAATACCGTTTACCACCACTTTCAGTCCCCTATCTGTTAATCACTTTCTAACCCAGTTCACCACTTTGGATCTAACTCCTAGGCTGGTCAGTTTCTTTATCAATGTCATGTGCAACACATTGTCAGATACCTTATTAAATTCCAGACAGGCCACATCCACTGCCCTCCAAATCTATCAGATTTGTTTGGTATGACCCACCCCCCATGAATCCATGCTGTTTGTGGTCTTGCAGCCCCAACACTCCACCAGTCTTTCCCTTAGCAGGGTTTCCATTAATTTCCTCACAGCTGAAGTACTGGTAAGACTTGACCGGCCTGTGATTTCTAGCTTCCATCCTGCTGCTGCTCTTATGTAGAGGCACCATGTCAGCTCTGTGCCAGTCCTCCAGAGCAATGCGTGTTTCCAGTGAGCCATTGAATAAGGCTGTCAGTGGTGCAGCTAGCACCTCCCTGAGTTCTTTTAGAACCCTTGGGTATATCGCACCTGGTCCCACAGCTTTAACTGCCTTCAGAGCTGCAAGTCCCTTCAGGACTGTTTCCTCTGAAAATAGACTTGTGACCACCCCCCACATTCTTGCTACTTTCTGGTGGTCAATAGCCCCCTCTCTCTCCACTGTGATGACTGAGCAGAAGTACCTGTTTAGGATGCCTGATTTGTCTTGGTCCTCTTCTGCATAGCTTTCCCTTTCCGCCTTTCTAATCATCACTACTATCCCTTCCCTTGCTTTCCTCTTCTCACTTATATATCTGAAGAAAGCCTTATCCACCTTAGCGACCCCTTTGGTGATTCTTTCCTCTGTCTTCATCTTTGATCCCCTCACCTGCTTCCCTCTGTTTTACTTGGTATATACCTCCATGTCCTCCTCCCTTTGTGTTTCCTTATACCTCCTGAATTCCAACCTTTTTTCTTTCATCATGTTTGCCACTTTCTTAGAAAACCATAACAGTCTATTTTTCTCTCTGCTTTTACTAACTTCCTTCACACAGAGATTGGTTATTTTAATTATACCCTCCCTTATTTTTCCCCACTATGCCTCCACCACTCCCTGGCGATCCCCCCTTTTTAGGCAGTTTCTGAGGCAGTACCCCATTTCCTTAAAATCTGCCCTTCTAAATTCCAGGACCCAAGTGCTTATGTGGTTAGCCTCTGCTCCTGCCTTAAGGTGAAACCAGACTGTATGGTACGGTGATCACAGGTACCCAGGGGACTGCTGACTGTGACATATGCAATGCTATGCCTGTTTGTAAGCACCTGATCCAGCCCCACCCTATCCCTAGTGTGTTCTTTGACTAGCTGCCTGAGAAGAGACTCTTGTAGGGAGTCAAAGATGGCCCTACTGCTTATAAAAGCTGCAGTTGGAAGGCTACACTCCACGTCTGGCAGACCAAAATCATCAACTAACAATATCTCCCTCTTTCTAGCCAATCTGATAATGGCTTCCCCAAGTGCTGTGTATCCAACTCCTTTCCCTGTGCTGGAGGTCTGTACACTACCATGGTATGGATAGCAGCACTGAAGCCTGCCTCAAGGGTGTCCCACAGCACCTTCAGTAATTCCTTTTCCTTATGGTGCCCCGTACCTCTGTAACCTTGATTCCCTTCCTCACATATAAACCATATAAAACAACCCTTCCTCCTTGTCCTGTCTCTCCTGAACATACAATAGCTGGCATGGCCATGATGTCCCAGTCATGGTTCTCTATGTACCATGACTCCATTGTGATCACTAAATCCAGGTCAAGCTCCATCACAATGGCATCTAGGTCTGGAATTTTGTTTCCTAGGCTCCTTGCATTGTCCTAATGTACTAATGTTGAGATCTCTAGCTGGTTCCTTCAGTTACTGCTATCCAATCTCAGGATCATCATAGCTAGTTGTACAATCTTTTTTGGGGCACCATTTTTCCTTCATCACACCTTTTTACACTAATACTCTTCATTAGCATAGCTCAGTCAGATAACAAAAATGAACTGCCGTACACTGAGCAGAATACTGGGGTGCATAGGGAGGGGTGTCACCAGCAGAAAGAGGGAGGTGGTGTTCCACCTGTATAGATTACTGGTGAGAACTCACCTTGAGTATTGTGTCAAGCCCTAGGCCACCACACTTAATCTCTGGCAGTGCACTAAATGGATTTGCCACAGCTGCATCCTATTTTAGTAGGTCGGATGCAGTTGCAGCAGTTTACACAATTTACAGCAGGCTGCGCCAAATATTTGGTGCAAACACTAAATAAAGAGTCAATTTTTCTCCTGATTGATTGACAAAGACTGATGCAAGCTAGACCACAAAAAGGTGGTCTAACTTGTGGCACTTGCTGCATGGAGTGTAAACCCCTGCTAGATTACTGCAAACCCAGGGCCCCATATCTTTGGTGCATCTGGGGCTTGCAGCAATCAGACCCCTTGGAAAATCCATCCCATTAGCTCAAACCAGTCACCAAAAACAAATGTTCATACCTGTATGCAAAAAGAAAACGAATTCATTATTTTTCAATGGAAATGTAACAAACAAAAGAAGGAAAAGGCCAAAACAGAGCGGCAAATGAAGATACAAGGGGAAACATAAGATAGCAAGTAATCAGAATAAGCAAAATGTTCAGCTTGGTGAAATCCATGGCAAATTCTTCCATAAAGATTTTCAAATTCTTTCAAGAAGCTGATGCCATTCCCTGCTATGTACATTTTGCAAAGAGAGCGTAATCACATGCTCTAAGTCCGTAACTGAATTGAAACATTGCTGCAATAGTAAATGACAGTTTACTTGCAAAATAAAGAATTTAATAACAGAGAACCACAAAGCTAATATACTTTGGTGGTACTGCTACCATATAGGTCTTAGAGGTAAAAAAACAGAAGCTCCTTATATGGAGGAAGGAGAACAAAGGCTCACATCTTAAGAGTAGGGTAATTTTTATTGGACAAAAATAAAACTTAGGCTCCTGCTTGAAGAGCATGGTAATTTTAATTGGATAAAAATGAAACTTATACAAACAGAATACAAAGAAAAGAATTAACAGTGATACCATGCTCCTCCCCTCTAACCAAAATCAAACAAATACAAATTTAAAACAATCCTCTACTATTTATATACATATTTCAATGCTGCTCATATTTAACTGATGTTATATATAGACACAAATAAACAAGAAAAAACAAAGCAGGCTTCCATTCAAGGAAATGGAGAAGGAAAACAAAAGAAAAGCTTAGCCTTCAATTATGAAATAAAAACAAAATACGGCATAGAAATGCATATTATGATTCTGTCTTGCGTTAAAGGACTTAATGGGCAAAAAATCGACATTCATAAACATTCATAGTAATGCATTGTTTACAATTCATGCTCAGTCAAATTAATTACAGAGGGGTGGTTTAATATTTGCTGTTGAAAAATTAACCTAAAGCAAGCTTTCATGTGGGTGGCTATGTGGGTGGCTGTTTGTGTTTGTCTGAGTCTGTAGCTTAGTTTTGGGGGATTTACAAGATTTTCTGCTTGGAGTAACTACACCATTCTTGCTCGTTACATCTGTGAAGGTCTCCTGGACTGGATTTCTGCAAAACATCACCACCAGGTATTTGCATTTTCAGTTTAAAATCAACTTTTTTGGAAGCTATCCCAAGCAAAATAGAAGTCAAGCAACGAAGTCTGACAAACTCAGTGACCCTGGGTCCTGCTCGAATCCACATTTTCGTCTGGCTTTCTCCTAAGGGATCTATCTGTGGGCTTTTAAACAACCTTTTTAAATAACAAAGGAAGCATGCGGACAACATAATTTCACATCCTGCACTTGTATTTGAGTAAGTGTGCCCCAGGCTATCAAAGTAATGGAGCTGGGGAGTGTATGCCTGCAAGGTCTTGCATAGCGAAAGCCTCTTGTCAAATCCCTGCCTAGCTATGACCCTGGGTGACCCGCTGTCATAAGTTCTACTAATAGCCCAGATGGCACAGAAAGAAATTGAACTGTGCATTTCTGTGTTTGCTGTTCTATCCTCTTCCTTAATTAAATCTTACTTGACACTATGTTCATGCCTAACATTGCTGCTCTGCACGACATTCTTATCTTCTTCTTCTTCTTGATCAGTCACTCTGGAAACATTATGCCTAACTGGACTCAACCTCGGATTCTTGTGGCTGAAATTAGCCTCCACTACACTATAGACTGGACTTCTGGGGATTATTTTTCCATCTCAAATGGGCCCTGGTCTCCCCTATTTTTCCATTCTCAATGTGATTGTTGGGTTTCTACTTACCCACCTACCTGCATCATAACCACCTCAGGACCTATTATCTTCCACTTCCTGGGCGTGAAAGTGAATGCGAAATCATTGCATAGCTCCAGAATGGCTACTAAACAAGCATCCAAACTGATTAGAGAGTACCTCCTAAGGCTCACCCTCCTGCTACTTCTGGTATCAGGTAACATCCACCCCAACCCCGGACCAGCGCGCCTTATTACAAAGGATAATCACTGGAAACAGGGAACTCTTCACCTGGCCTGTATTAACATTTGTAGCCTACTGTGCAAAATTGACCTCCTTAAAGCCTGGGTCTTGCTAAACAACGACAACATACTATCTGTCGTTGAAACTTGGCTATCTCCCAAAATACCAGATGCAGCGGTTGCCATACCTGGCTACACTACCTTCAGATTGGACAGATCGACTAAGCGTGGTGGTGGTTATGGTGGTTATGCTATCTATCTAAAAGACACTCTAAAAGGACTGGTCTTGCCTGTTGCTGACCTTGGGTGCCCCACCCAGGTACTAGCAATTAAAGTGCTACTGGGGGCCCACCATAAAACTCTCACAATCCTACCAGTTTACATACCTCCCACCGACCCTACCACTGGTCTTCATAAAGTCCTGGACTACCTGAGAGTCCAAAATCACATTGCTGAGACAATATTACTTGGTGACTTCAACATAAACTGGCTTTCTGCCTCCAGTGGCCCCATAAAGGATTCACTGGCAGCTCTGCACCTTACTCAGCTGGTCAGCTCTCCCACTAGAATTAACTATAGGACTGGGACAAGCACCACTCTTGACTGGATAATCTCTAATCATCCATGTCACCAATGTAAGTGTGCACCCTGACTCGCTCAGTGACCACTCCCCTGTTACTTGCAATTGGACCAACAAATTCCATGCCCCACCACCTCCAACTATCTACAACAGAGTGCTAAGACGTGGCCACCTGGAACTCCTAAAACAATACTTGCACTGTCAGAACTGGTCATTACTTGACTCATCTACAGACATTAATGTATCACTCCAACATTTTATCACTATGTTCAATGCTGCCTGTGATATTCACGCACCCCTCAAGAAAATAAAGGTGCGCGGCATTGTTCATCCCTGGACTACTCCTGCGCTGATAAACAACATGAAATGGAGGGACCACCTCTGGTACTATGCTAAATCTTCTGGCAAGCTATAAGACTGGCAAGCCTATAAAGCTGCAAGAAACTCCTGCACTTGGGAAATCTGTAAAGCAAGGAGCAATCACCACAAGAAGCAACTTACCAATACCTGGGGTGACAGCAGGAAATTCTGGGCAAATGTCAATGATGTTCTGGGGAAAGACACAAAAAAGGCTCCCATGATGTTAAACCTTGATGGTACCTCCATACTTGACCCACTCACAATGGTGAATACCTTTAATGATGCTTTCATTGACCTAAGTAGTGTGCTACCACAAGACTTCTTTAACGATACCACCTTAATGGCAGCACATTATCCTGAGACCAAGACAAATCATCACCCACTCTTCTACTTTAAATGTGTCTCAGTAGCCCAGGTCAGGAAACTACTAAGCAATGTGCTGGGCAAGTCCAGGCACAGTGGTGACTCTTTAGACCTCAAGCTAATCACACTCACCACGGAGGAAGTACTTCCACCTATTACTAAATTACTTAACCTCTAACTCTCTCACAGTTTCCACAGGTATGGAAAACAGCCATTGTTACCCCAGTTCACAAATCTGGAGACCATGCATTACACAGCAACTATAGGCCTATATCAATCCTCCCACCCCTCTCTAAAATACTCGAACGTATTGTTGCCAACCAACTTGTGGACTACCTCGATAGAAACTCCCTACCATGTGAACAACAGCATGGCTTTCAGAAAGGGCACAGCACCACCACTGCACTCTTAGAATTCACCAGCTATGTCCAGCAATCTATTGACCAAGGCAGTCTTGTGGGTGCAGTCTTTATAGACTTAACCAAGGCCTTCGACATGGTTAATCACCGACTCCTCCTTAAACAACTCTCACAAACTGGTCTCTCCCCTGATACACTGCCCTGGTTTAGAAGCTATCTTGGGGACAGATCTCAACGCGTGAAGATTTCCAATGCTATCTCTGACCAGAAGCCTGTTTGGTCCAGGGTACCCCGGGGCTCAATCCTGGGTCCACTCCTTTCCAGCATCTTTCTTAACAATCTACCGACTGCCTGCCATCAACGAACACTGCTCTACGCAGATGATGCTGTCATTTTTGCAAGCCACCCTGACCCTTATCTCCTCAAAAGTAACCTTCAAAAGGGCTTCACAGAAGTTGAGCACTGGTTCCGCAACCATAAACTAGTACTAAACTACAAGAAGACAAAAGTCCTGTTGTTCTCTTCAGCCCGCAGTCGACATAAAGAGCATGCTCTTACCATCCAAAACTCCCAAGGTGACCCCCTTGAACAAATACAGCACTTCAAGTACCTAGGGGTTACCCTTGATAGACACCTCACCTATTCACTGCACATCGAAAATGGTGCCAGAGCCGTCAATACCAGGATTGGGCTCCTCTATTGACTGAGAAAGTCTCTAACACCTGAAGCCCTAAATCTTGCTGTCCACAGCTTGGTGCTCTCCTTAATCAACTATGGCCTTGTCATTTACGGAACTACTTCCACCACTGCACTCAAAAGGCGCACTGTGGCACTAAAATAGGCCTGTAGACTCCTAATTGGTGCACCACACCTCATGTACACTTGCGATACCTATATGCAGGCTGGGTGGCTTAACTTGCATGGGAGAATTAAATACCACACCTGCTTACTTGCCAGAAAGATTCTCCTTGTACTCATGCCTTCGGGATTAGGATGCTTACTTCACAAATCCCCCAAGACCCAACATACGAGCACCTCATCTTCCGCATTTCTACTAGTCCCGATGTGCCAGACCGCCCAATACCAACGCTCCTTTTGTATCATAGTGCCATCCCGGTTAAATGGCCTCCACAATGGCTTGGCTAACCTTACTTGTCTTGGTGAATTCAAACTCAAGTTTGGTCAGCACATCCTAACTGAAAACTCCTGTGAGTGCACCATTTAACATCCTTGTCCCTCTTCCTGGGACCTCCCCCCTCCCCCCACACTGTTCTTCCACTGTTCTCTCTACTTGCCTTTCCCTCTCACTCTCCTCTCCTTTCCTGCCCTCCCATCTCCCCCTCTTTTTCTCCCCCCTGCTGTCTTCCTTGCTTTTTGTCCCTTACTATCCTCACTGCTACTTGACAAAGCCGCCTGGTTGCTCTCCCCTTCCTTGATCTGGCTCCCCTCCTAATTCCCTCCTCTTCTCACTCTCTGCCTTGAATCGTGCTAAACTAATGTGTATTTATTTGCTGTCCTCTCATTCTGTATTTTGTAATACAAATTGCTTAATTGTTTGTGAAACCAGTCTGTTTTCCATTATGGATCTGTACCCCACCATTGACGTGGAACCTTTGTAAATGAGCTGCTTAGTGGTCAAAGGTACTTGTAATCCTAGATTGAATAAATGAATAATAAATAAATAAATAAATAAATAGATAAATAAAGCTTGCCAAAATTGTATGTAAGTGAATATCAGTTTCAAGGCGCTTTCAACATATGATCTTCCCAAGGAGAAATGTCCTACTATCTTTTTAAAAGATGCATCGATCCATCCAGTATCTTTCCATTTAATAGCTAGTAGTGACCAGAGGTCCTTAACAAAAGGGCAGTCAAGAAACATAGAGGATAATGTATGGTCCTCTATCAGCAACCAGTTTGTTAACCATCGAGAGGCTGCCAGGGCGACCATGTAAACCTCGAGAATGAAGCTCAAGAGGTTTACGTCACCATGGCAACCTTGAGATGGTTAACACAGACCGGTTACCAACAGGGGGACCATACATTATGTTTTATAGTATATAGTCCCAAGAAAAATGAAGACGGTTCCTTACCTTTTAAGTATTAGTCATCGTCGCAGCTGTTTAGGGTCATTCTCTCACCGCTGTGTCCCTCCGTCAGTTCATGAGAAAAAAAAGGCACAGGGATGCGCAGACCATTCCCAGTTGTTAACTCATTAATGTGATGTACTATCGATGGGTTAACAACATCATGACGTCACATCAATTGTAAAATGTTGTTATAAAAAGGTAGATTTCTACATATAACAATGTTCTACTATACATTGCAAATGTTCTATGGGTTCAATCTGCCCTTCTCATGGGTACATTCTTTCAGTAATACCTTTATGCTTAGAGTTGCCTGTCACATCCCATCTCCTATGGCAACTCAGCCATACAGTGCCCCACATCCTAGGAAGAACTCTTTTATCCATTAAGTATGTTCCTACTCTCCTGATTTCTTGTTGTCTAACTCTTTTGTATTTTGCCATTGTCTGGAAACCTTGATGCTGAATTATGTTTAGATTTCTGATCATGATGTTGATGTTAATTGTAAAACTAATAATTTCCATTTCTGTATCTTCTCTCATTAGGGAACCTTAAAATTGGAAGTATCAGCACTTTTCTTAAGCTTAGTTGCACTGACCTGCCATTTATCAATTATTAAAGATAACCATTTATAGACTACGTCCACGTGAGATCCCCAAAATACGTACAGGGTCATTCGATGGTGGTAGTCCTTACATATCTTTTATTTGTTCTGTACCTGGTTTAAGATCATACCTTTACTTTTTTCAATATTAATTTTAGGACCTGAAATTTCTGAAACTTTCTGTAGCTAAGTAATTGTGGTTTCTCCTGAAGTTCTATCCTTAAAGGAATGTTCTACTTCTAAGATAACTGGGTGGGAAAAAATTGGAGTTTTTAAACCCAGGCTGGCTTGCCTTAATGCAGCATTAAACATTCTGTGGCAAAAGTGAATTTTTTATTGTAGCCCTCATTGGGAGGGATGGGATCGCAAGCTAGCCCTAACAAGCAGCAAACAGATTCCTTTCACTTACCAGTCTGCCAGCCTGCCCCCATGCTTAGAGGTTTTGTGTCGTCTAACTAGGGAGAGTGCTGGGGTGCACCCCATATAGGTCTATGGGATTATTTTAAAACATGGGTTTCTATATGTAACCGCAGTGTTATACATATGTTAACACCACTGCTCAACTAAGAAATCTTAGTCGAGCGGTGATGTTGATATATGTATAGGGTTGCCACCTGTCAGGTTTTTTACCTGGTGATCAGGTTTTAAGGGTCCCTATCAGGTAATCCGGTTTTGCTCTGTGATGGTCAGGTTTTTAAGCCATTGTGAGTGCTCACACACTTTTAAAACACATTTTGTAATCTCATTCATTGTTTCTGCTACTCCAGATTACAAACAAATTCTGTTGTTAATATAGCCTTTTGTTTGTGAAAGCAGTCAGCCTGGGAGGTGTAAAGTATTGTCATTAACACCATTAGCACTTGCTTATCTTTTCCACTGTATCTTAAGTGGTATAGCAGCAAAGCTGCCCCAATGTAACAGCAACACAGCCAGTCGTCTTCCACTTTCATTTGATCTTAAACATTTTATCTCTAACAGAACTTAGGCATTTAAAATGTTTACAATTATTTTCCTCAAGAAAAACTATGGTCACTTCTTTGGCTTTGAAATAGTACTATGGACATGAAAAGAAAATGGAGCCAGAAAAATATATAAAGTATACATTATAGGAAACAATTTCTTTATTATGTATTATTATATATCATGTGTACTGTTGTATGCTATTTACAGTATTTCCCTTGTCTCCCCCAGATCATAGCTGTAAAATGAGATTTTTTTTTATCGCTGTATGTTTATCTGGTAAACCAATGTCAGTAAATAAATACATACTTCATATATGCATATTTGCATATGCAGCCCACAATGCTTTGCATTGTGTGGGCATGTGTGATTTTGTATTTTCTTGAAACTTGGCTTCCCAGCCAAATGCCCTTTGGGGTAACCCTTGCCTCAGTGTTTGCGCACAGAGGTTCTTTGTCTTTTAAATAGTTTTTTTATTTTAATGGGTTCGCCACAACATACCCAAGGCACACTGTCTTAGAGTAGCTGGTCCATTCCACTGGGGTGTCAAACAGATGAGGCATACTGATGAGTCCTGGTAGGATGAAACACGTGTCTATGTCTTTTGTTAGCATCCTTTGCAAACTGTGTGAGAGGCCTTTCGGCACCATGCAATTCTGCTTAAAGTTGGACCAGCATAACATTCTGTGGTGATTTGCATATGCAGCCCATGATGCTTTGCATTGTGTGGGCATGTGTGATTTTGTACTTCATATAAGTAAATAAATAACTGGGAAAAATCTGGGAGAGTAATTTTAACAGATACAGCACAGTATATTAACATTTTTGTTGAACTGCTGCTTTGTGTTGTGTTTTATTGATATAAAAAATGGCTTTCTAGGAGAAACGGTGCATGATGAGTTGTGAACAAGGGTGGGGCTAGGGGCAGAGCTTAGGATCCTTTTTCTGCCTCATCCAAAGGTGGCAACCCTATATATGTATAACACTGACGTTACATATAGCAATCCATATTTAAAATAGCCCCATAGACTTATATGGGGCTTGCCCCCATGCTTTTTCTAGTTAGACACCACAAAACATCTAAGCACAGGGGCAGGACCAGAAGACCGAGAAGTGGAAGGGATTGGCTGGTTGCTTGCTAGTGCCAGTTTACAATCCTGTCTTTCCTGATATGTGCTACAATAAAAAAAAAATTACTTTTGTCACAGAATGAAGCCACCTATAGGCTGGGAGGGGAGTTGCTGGCAGTCACAAGGGAAGAAAGAGACTTGGGCATCATCATCACTGATGATCTGAAATCATCCAAGCAGACCACTAAAGCAGTAGGTAAGGCTAGGGGGACGTTGGGGTGTATTAGTAGGGGTATCACAAGTCAGAAGAGGGAGGTAATAATCCCTCTTTACAAGACACTGGTTAGGCCCCATCTGGAGTACTGCATGCAGTACTGGAGGCTGCACCTTCACAAGGACATTAACCAAATTAAGGCAGTCCAGAGAAGGGCAACCAAAATAGTGCAGGGACTGCATCAGAAAACATATGAGGACAGATTAACGGAGCTCAATATGTATACCCTAAAGCAAAAGAGGGAGAGAGGCGATATGATCGAAACATTAAAACACCTTAAGGGCATTAACAAGGTGAAAGAGTCTAACATGTTTCAATATAAGAAAAATAGCAGGACAAGAGGACACAGCATGAGACTGGGAGGCCGATTAAGGGGTAATGTGAGGAAGTTCTTTTTAACAGAAAGGGTGGTGGATGCATGGAATGGCCTACCTCAGGAAGTGATGGATATGAATACAGTGCAGGGCTTCAAACAGGCATAGGATAGGCATAAGGGAGCAATACAGATGAGTATGAATAGATAGGCCATTGACAGAGCAAAGGCCAATGGCACATTCATAAGGTAGAAAAAGAAATGGGAAGACTGGATGGGCCTTGTGGTCCTTATCTGCGGTCATCTTCTATGTTTCTATGTTTCTAATGTTGCATTAAGGTAAGCCTGCCCGAGTTTAAAAACACCAATTTTTTTTCCAACCCTATTATCTTAGAACATTCCTTTAACAAATAGACAAAGGTCTGTATATGCAGATACAGTAACAGATGCTGTACCATTTTAATCCATCAGACCTGTAATCTGAGGTTGCTCATGTAATGTCCGAAGTAAAGAGTCCAAACTAAACACATAAAGTAAAGGACTTAAGGGACAGCCTTGTCTTATACCACATTTAAGTAGAATTTCACCACCTATATGTCTATTAACAGTAGTGATAACTTTAACTATTGCATACAGTATTTTCACTCAGTCACAGAAAACCCATGGAATTCCATATTTAGCTAATATGTCGAGCAGGTATAAATAAGACACTCTGCCAAAAGCCTTTTGTTGATCTAGTGATACAACATATCCTTTTGTCCCGGTTCACCTTGTTCTATAAGTTCTCTTAACAGTATTAAGTAAGCAATAAGCCACGACAGGGTGGGTTAGACACTAACACGACTTTAGAGGCGAGAGGCACGAGGCCACCGGCCGAGCGCGCCCATCCTCCGTAGCCGGTGTTAAAGCGTTCAACGACACTGGAGTGGCTTATTGCGCTTATGAAATGGTCATCTGTAATGCAACTGCATTTTGTAGGTAAAATTCCCAATTTTAAGTAGGAAAAAACATAAATGATTGTGTCACTTTTAATAAAATAGTTCCTCCGCCTAAGTGTGTTGTGTGTTTTTTTTTTGAGTGAAGGGATTTTGTCCTACAAAAGCTTCTGTAGTTTAGGTCTGGTTGTCATGGCAGTAGTCACCCCCCATGGTGTGTGGAGACAACGAAGATTAAAAATGTCTTTTTTTTTTATTATTTGTAAAAGAAGTTGATTCTGAATGACTGGGTGGATTCTAAATGAGTGGGTGGCTGGGAGACAGATCGCGGCTGTTCGTTTATTTTTTTCCCCGAAGAAGTTCATTCTGAACAAGCGGTCGAGCTGAGAGACAGAGATCGTGGCTATTCGTTTCTTTTTTTTTTTCTCGTTTAGTAAATGCTGCACCGATGAGGAGATAGGTAGATGTTATGAAAATTTAAACATTCAAGAGCGAGCAGATGGGGAGAAAGAGAGCACAGCTGTTCTGTTTTTTACATTGAAGAGCGAGTGTGTGGGCTGGGAGAGAGAGCGTGGCTATTCGTTTCTTTTTTTTTTTTCTCATTTAGTAAATGCTGCACCGATGAGGAGATAGGTAGATTTAATGAAAATTAAAATATTTAAGAGCAAGCAGGTGGGGAGAAAGAGAGCACAGCTGTTCTGTTTTTTACATTGAAGAGCGAGGAGATGCTGCCAATTTCAGCTGGTTAAACAAGATGGCTGATTTCAGATTTGCCAACATTCTAACTGGCATGTTTACTAGGATCGGTGCCCACAGGGCACTGCTGGTACTTTTTCCTGTGCGTTAGAAGGAATATCACACAGGTAAGCACCAATCAGGATGGCTGAATTCTGATGTCCATTTCATAAGTTATTATAAACACTTTCCCAACTATTGAGCAGGACCGAAAAGGCATTATAAAAATGCTGAGTCGCTGCTTCCAGTCTTACATAAAAAAAATCTTAAGAAGTTTTCAATCAGAATTTAATAAATAAAGCAGTCCTCAATTTTTCAACTCTTGTGTATTCCCTTTTGTATGCAAAAACATTTCCATGCCTAACTCAATAGGTCATTGGGGTGTGCCTTCTAACAATATCCAGTGATACACTATATGTACAATCCCTTTCAACTCTTGCACATTTTTTTTTATAAAAGTCTGTGGTTACCCCATCTATTCCTGGGGCTGTATTGTTATTTAACCCATTAATTGCTGATTTAATATCCTCTGGTGAGATGGGGCAAAATAGGGTCACGAAACATATTTGAAAGTTTTATGGACAGGGTACAGAAATGACATAGAAGTATTCTGAAAGATGATACTGGACAGACAAGGGACACAAAGGAAGGACTAATGCAAATAATTCAGTATTTTTATAAGGGTTAGAAATTCCCGAGGTTCCACAGGTAAAATGAGATAAACTGTGTGCCCTGTCTCACCAGAGGATATTAAATCAGCAATTAATGGGTTAGCTTTGTTTGTGGGGCATAGACATTAATTAACCAAACTAAATAAAAGTGGAAGAGTATGGAACAGATGGTGTAAGATGAACTAGATGGGGGGAGTCTTTTGGGCAGACTGGATGGGCCAATGGGTCATTTTCTGCCAACAAATGTTCTATGTTTCTATATTCTGTCAGAATTTAGTGTAATATCTAACAGTGTAGGTCTCCCAGGTATTATGTATAATACCCTCAAGAATACAGAATTAGTAAATTTAAATAAAACGCCCACACCATCACACTTATCCTCTGCAAATGACCAAAAAGAAGCTCCCCACTACCACGATCTTTAGACTTGAGTAACATCTGAACTCATATTTAACCTAGTCTTGTGAAGAATATAGATATATATCAAATGGAATGGTACATCTTTCAAAACTGAGAAAGATTGAAGTCTCCTTTTTGGACTTTTTATACTGTTTACATTAACAGTTGCAAGATTAATCTATGAAGTAGGTGTCATTTGAAGAGGGTAAGATTATAGTTGTAGGTCCTTTTTCCGGTATCATGTGGTCTTTTCAAAATGTTTTCCATTTCTAGTCCTTGTCCCTAGGAAATTCTTCCTTTCCTAGTAGAGGTGGAACTCTGGAAATCATTTCTGTTTCAGATAAAGCCAGCCTCTGGGATGATCTTGTTGACGGACCCTCCAAGTCTCTAGAATCAGAGTCTCCTTTATCTGAAGCCCACGCCTCAGGTTTATTTTCCAGGAGAATATCTGTTTCTACTGGATCTTTACACAGTATTTAGATTTTGGTTATTGTCTCCTAAGTGCACATTTTCTTGTGACCATTATCATACTTGAGGGAGGCATCATGTCTTCTTCCACCGTGGAGTTTGATTGACCTTCATGAATCAAATCTGTATTTTTCACCTCTTGTTGTTCCATATGCTGTGTTGAATTCCTAGTATTCTCTCCTTCCTCTATCTGTACCTCTTGTTGAAAGTCTGTGTCTTTAATTCCCATGGGATTCTTTTGTACTTGTTCCACATTTGTTTTATTTATTTTAAATTTGTTAACCGGGTAAGGAACACTGGGCAAAGCCCTTTTTCAGGTCTGACCCGGAAGACAGTCAACAATAACATACAACAAATGAGAAAGACAAAAAAAAAAACTAACAATTACATACAATAGATAACAAATAACTTTTAAATTTAAACTTAAATCCACTAACTGAAAAAATACATCTAAGACAAGAAGGCAAATCATTCCATAAACTAGAAGCTAGTGATGAGAAAGATCGAGAACCAGATTTCCCCTTATCAATAGTTGCTCTCAAAATAATTCCAAGATTAGACCGTAAATTAACTTGAGAGTCTCAGATTTTTACAAGATCAGCTAAAGGGGAAGAATTCCTAGCAAGAATAGCCTGATATACCAAATTACCAAGTGCATAGGCAAACTTCAATTTGGGAGATAACCAACCTAAAGAAGAAGAATATAATACACAATGATGTGTCATTCGTGGAACATTAAGAACAAATCAACAAATATTATTATAAGCTACACTCAAAACCCTCCCTTCCCTAACACCCAAACCATAATATAAAGAGGAAACATAATCAATATAGGGTAATAAGGTACTTATTGCAATTAATCTGCAATATTCCAATGTTAAATATGCCTAAATTTATATAACAAACCCAATTTTGCATTTATTGTTCTACTGACAACCTTTACCTGGGGCAAAAATCCTAAAAAAAAGGATCCAAAAAGACTCCCAAATACTTGAAAAGGGTAACCTGTTCTATTAAATCACCACTTTTATCAAGTATATGTAAACTAAGATTCAACTTTAAATGAGGAGCACTCCCAAATGCCATGCACTTGGTCTTTTTTACATTCAAAATCATTTGATTATCTAACAACCAAGAATCAAGTTTATCAAAATCATTTTGTAATCCAACATTAACTAATTCAATATTCTGATTTTGGTTATACAAAATCAAATCATCTGTATAAAGAAGACAAAAAACTGGTAGAAAAAATCGATGGAATTTGATTTATAAATATAGAAAATAACAGGGGGCCCAAAATGGACCCCTGTGGAACACCTCTGGGGTTTAGCTGTAAATTAGATAAGGAAGGCTCAATGTACACTTGTTGAAAAAGTCCCTCAAGAAAACTCCTAAGAAAGTGGAGAAACCCAGATCAACAAGCTTAGAACAAAGCAAATTATGATTAATTAAATCAAAGGCCCAGGTCAGGTCCACTAACACCGCCCCCCGTATAACAACCACTGTCACACCCAAGGAGGACCGCATTCATGAACCTGACCAGAGCTATACCAGTACCCCTGCTCTTCCTAAACCCATGCTGCTCCGAACAAAGCAGATCCCCTAGTTCCAGATAATCATTCAACTGCTTAACTACCAGCTTTTCTAACATTTTACTTAAAGGATTCAATATTGAAATGGGACGATAATCATCCACTGTATCTGCACCAGCCTTTTTCAGAATAGGCACTACCCTTGCAACCTTCCAACATGAAGGAAAATGACCTGTAAACAAACATGAATTAAATATAGAACAAAGAGGTTCTGCAATAAGAGGAGCAACCATTTAAACAAATCTAATATCCCAAACCATTACCACAATCAGCAAGCCCATTAGGTAACTGATATAATAATCTCAATATTTGATGTGAATTAATACAACTAAACTGAAAACCAGGCAAATCTTCGGAAGAATTAATCAATAATGAATCAAACAAGTCAGACTCATGATCATCAACATGACCATCACATCCCAACACGTCAGAAATAAGATTATCAGTATTAGTAAATTTAGTATTCAACAAATTTGCCATTTGAAAAGAGTCAGTGATCAACCCATCATAAATCTTTAACTGGAAAATGATTGTCCTATGTTTAGGAGATAACAATGAATTTATGGCTCCCCAAAAAAGCCTGGAGTCAGATGAAGCCACCTCAATCTTATGTTTAAAATAATCAATTTTTTGCTTGTTTAATCTGATTACAGGCCAAATTTCTAGCAAACTGACAGGCTTGTAAAGATGCCTCCGTAAGAGATACCTTATATGTTTTCCATGCAAAATGTTTCTGTTTCACAAGTAATTTAAGAGCAAGAGTAAACCATCCATTTTGAACCCCCCATACCCTCAATTTACACAGTGGGCAGAATTTATCCTGCAATTTTAATAATTGTTGACAGAAAAAAATCAACTGCACAGTCTGGGTCTGGGATTGAATCAAGAAATGACCAATCCAAGGAACTACATTCTTGATATAATAATTGATATGGAATAGCTTTAAAATTACGAGTAAAAAACACACGGGGGGGGGGCAACCTTTGAGCCTTAAAATGTAGAACTCCATAAATAGCTTGATGATCACTTATGGAGTCTCTCAAAACCCCAAAATGTGATACCATTTGTTTATTGCTAGTAATAATCCAATCCAAATTAGAGTGCTTATCAGACACAGAATTTAACCTTGTAGGTTGATCAATTAATTGAAACATGTTATAAGACTGCATTAAATTATCATAGCCAAGAACATCTGCTTTCACCCAATTTAAATTAACATCTCCAACCAAAACAAAATCTCTATCCAACAAACTAGGAGCTATAACATCTAAAAATTCCTGTAAACCAGCTTTACCATATTGCAATGGATTATACAGGCATCCTACAACTATCTGTTTGACCCCTCCTAATCGCAATCTTAATAATAACCAGTCATTTTGTAGAGTAGAATCCTGACTAGACAGTAACAGAGAAACATCCAGATTATCCATGCAATAAACAACTATTCCACCAGCAGACTTTTTACCCTTTCGATCTGATTGAAATATTTTGTATCCAGAAATTTCACAGGCACTATCAGGTATTGAAGGCTTTAACCAGGATTCAGAAATCATAACTAAATGCAGTCATAAACATAGTTATAAACATCATGCTCTTTAAATGGGGGGAGGGGCAAGGTCCAGTTGTAAGGGTGGTTTATCTGGCTGGCCTTCAGCACATGGAAATGCTAGGTGTGGATGTTGTGCATATTTTGGCGTCCGATACTTTCTACTTTTAACTGATGCTTGCTTTTTGTGCTGTGGTCAAGACATCATCGTTGTTTGGCATGTCACCTGTAATGTGAGTTGCCCACCTACATACACAAATGGAGTGACCACTGTCATCACAGAGACTGCAGCAGAGTTCACAATCCAGGCATAGATTACTATGGACATGGTCACAAGCTTTGCTGAGATGATTTGGTGACTCACATGTGAAACATGTCTTTGGTTGTCCTCTTTAAAAACATTGACCTCTACCTCAACCAGAGAAAAAACAGCTGGGAAGGTGTTGTATCCCTGTTTCCATCTGCTGCAGTTTTACCCTAAATTTCCACTCCCCTGTCCACAGTTGTTTTTTATCCATTAAAGGGTCTGGGACCCCTAGAATGTCACAGATTTCTGTCATCCAGTACTTTATATTGAACACATTGACCCCTTTGTTCTTAAATAGGATGGTTACTGTATTGCTGGTTTGGAGAAGGGACTCACTGAAAGGGGATCAACAACTCTATGTATTTTGAAGCATTATATTTTTTGCAGAATCTTTCGAGACTTACAACTGTTTTAGAACTGATGTCAAATACATCCCCCAGAGTATGCATTAAAGTGTATATTTCTGTTGTGAAATAACTCACTGAATCCTTTAATAAGGTTCAGCCAACATAATGTCAGTCTTGAAGCAATTTAAGACCACCTCTGTATCTTAGTCTGATCACATTTTTTCCTCTGTGCAGGAGCTTGGGCAGAGGAAAGCTAATCTGCCATGCTAAAGCCATGCCATTTCTGTTGTGCAGACTCTTGCTGCCTGGTAATATTCCGGGGCTTTTGATCTCCCATGGTTCCCTTTCAAGCACCTGTTCCACCCATTCCCCCAAGGGGCTACCTATTTGCAGTGCTGGGCCCTTCCTCTGCTAAGGAATCTTTAGTATTGTCCTCTTTACCTGCATTATCCAAATTCCCAGGATTATTCCTGCTCCCAATAACTGAACTAGAGGATGGATAATTCTCTTTGTGTTCTGTATTAGAACTATGCCCCCTGTAGCATCATGTGGAGAGGTAGGAGGTATACTGTTACACTCTGTTTGCTCTGTCTCAGGCTGTATGTCATTATTTCTAACTTCCTTCTGAGCCTGGGGTGTAACCTGTGAAGGGGAGAGTGTCTGTCCATTGTCAAAATGTAAGGACTGCTCAGCAGTTGCCCCCTTCAGCGTGACACCCTGATAGCAAAGGCCGAAAACAGACCATTACAGCGCCAATTGCTGTAATGTTCTGTTTTTGGGTGATGCTTTTCTCCCAGTGTTCTGTCCCATCCCTGGAACAAATCTACCTGAAGTTGATTATATAGGAGTCCGGGGGTGTGGAAGGCAGAGCCCCCTACATTGGTGGTGCGGGGGGCATAGCCCTTCTCAAAGAACACTTCATTTTTGGATGGCACAATACCAGTGACAGTACTGTGCTGTCATTGTGCGGGAGGTCAGGAAATTCACTGTCAACCTCCAGTGGTGCTTCCCTACTCAGCATTTTTGCCAGTACATAACATAGACAGCTACACTTTGTTCGATGTACCTTGTTAGTACTGTTGATTTCTCCAACCCCAGTTTGCTGTACCGAATTTACACTAGTGCTGTACTCTCGTTTCTGAAACATTCTGCTTACTGTGTAAAGTTGGGTTAGGAAGGATTGGTGTAACATGAGGCATATTTGTGAGCTGAGACTGTACTCTGCATGACGTTCCCATGTGAGTGGGCCCACTCCCCATTTCTACTGTCAATACCTTGTTGTCACACTCAGTCCATTTACTTCTGCCCTCCCTCCTCTCATTTTTTTCTCAGCTCTACAGGGGGGATTTTGTACTGTCTTTGTTAAAATTCTGACTTATCTTACTTTTCACAGCTGCTTCCTGGGACTGTGTAACCGCCGACTACTGCTCTTCTAACGTTCACACTTCAGCAATTTCTGACTGTGTGGATAATGCTGGAATTTGTGAAGTGGAGTAGTACACTGGGTGGAGCAGCCACTTTCCTCCTGGACCCTTTTGCCAGTCTGCCCCTATAAGGGATTTCTCTACTTACCACATAGATACTTCTGTAGATGTCGGTATCTGAGGACCCAACTGGCATCCATGTCTTAATCCAAGCTGGCATTGTTCTTTCAGAGCCTTTAATAGTTCAGTGTTTTCTAGTGATTGAGGAACAATTTGGACACTAGTTGGTCTGGCATTTTTCCCACAGAGTGCTGTTTTCTTCAGCTTTAAGGAACCTTTACCAAGCATTTTTATGGTCCATTCTAGAAGTTTTAGGCAGCTTGCCTGAGCTGTCATCACTACTGCATCATTAGGAACAGCTGACACTGGCAATCCTGTTTGCAGTTTCATCTCATCAGCCGAGGTTCCCGGCTTTCTCTGTTACTGCTCAATCACCAGTTGTCCATGTTTCTGTTCAAACAATGCTTCTTTCTCAGCCATGAGAGCCATTGGGTACCCTTTCCTTTCTTTTACAGCAGTTTGCAGTTTTATTTCTTCTGACTGCAGCTCAGTATCTGACAAGTGCAAATGAACTTTGCTCAGCAAGTCTACTTCCACGCATTCAAACTCCAAAAGGTCAGTTGCAGGGAGGGGGTTAACTCAGTTGCATGCACTCCATCTCATTCTCCACCACTGTCACCTGTGTCTGTAATCTTGGACCAATGGACAGCAACTCCCCTACAGGAAGTGTAGGGGAGTATCCTTGGTGTCATGGTCATCAATCCCCCTGTCAATAAACAAGTGGATGCTCCTGGAAACAAGCTATTGTGGCTTAAGTGTGCCTTTTTTGGTCAAAAATTACAAATACAAATAATAAATACAGTAGTCATGCAAAAAAAAAAAAAAACAGTTCATTTATTTAAGCCAGTATTTCATGAGCTACGTTTTCAGGGCTAACATTTAATTCCCGTAACTATGGTTACCAAATTGTGGTCTCCACTGATTCATGTGACTGGTGGAATTTTGTTTTGGGGGGGTATTTCTTCCCTTTTGTTTGTTCCTGATTCTGAGAGAACAGTCTTATTCATTTTGCATTCACGTGGCCCCACTGACCTCCATTCTTTTACAGCTTCTGAAGTGAGGCAAAATTCCCTGGTGTGGGACTAGAACCCACAACCTTCTGATTCTCTGGCACCGGAGCAGAACATGCAATCTACTGAGCCACTGACAGTGCTGATTATCTGCTGATAATAATTATTAGAAAGGTCATAGTATAATAACAAAAAGTTAAAAGCGTAGGGTGCATTACCTGTTCTGAAAATTCTGTCACCAGCTCAAATGAATTGATTTGGATAAACTTTGAAAGTTCCACTTTATCCAGACCTAGATCTTCATCAACTACAAGGTCAGCCCGTTTGTCATCAAACTGCAAACCAAGAAGTATAAAGTTTGTAAATGATTGTTCTCTGGTAGTCATGCCTCAGTTTAAAATTGTTCTACTGCAGGCGAGGTCCTTTTTGCAAGGGTGGCCTGGATATATAGCTGCAGAAATAGAGAGTTCACATCTTTTGCATTTAATACACACTACAATACAATGGGTATACACATAAAGGTGCTGTTTGTTGTGCTTTATGCAAATATATAATACCTGTTTGAAGATGCATTCATTATATACAGCAAGGTTCAGTTTGGTGTGCTTTAAAGCAAGTAAAAACTCTTTGATGGAACCTTATGATGCTGCAATGGTAAATGGGCCTAGATTGGAATTTCCATATTGTAATTAAACACACATGTTCATTAGTGTAGTGCCCTCTGCTTGAATGACACCAGGCTGCACTCATCATACAATGGTTAAACATACATATGCATTAGTGTGAGAAGTTTCTGCTACTGTGAATGGCCTGCCTGGGATTTTAATCAACATACAAGAATGAAAAACACAAGTGCATTAGCGTGAGAACCCTCTGATTATGTGATGTAAACTGCCCCAAACTGGACTTGCCATACAGAGACAACACACATTAGTATGGAACATTATGCTTCTGTTATGGTGACTGGTCACATGTCTTAATCCCTATACAGTGACTAAATATATTCATATGGGAACCTTCTGCTACTGTGATAGTGAAGTGCCTCATGTTTGAATCACCTTACGCTAACAAAACACATACGTGCATTAGTGTGGGAACATTCTGCTACTGTGATGATGAACGGCTCTAGACTGGAATCCCCATGCAATAACAAAACACACATGTGTTAGTGTGAGGAAATCTCTACTTATGTGATGGTGAATGGCCTCAGGTTGGACTCACCATACAACACACACGTGCATTAGTTTTTGAAACCATCTGCTACAGTCATGGTAAATCGCACCAGGATGGACTCCCTATACAATGACCCAATATGCATGAGCTTTGGTGTGGGAACCCAGTACAGTAACTCATTTTCCCAGTATATTAGTGAAGGGACCTTCACTACTACAATAGTGAACGGAACCCCTGACTTGTAACCCCAGGGTAGTGATTCAATAAACTGATGCATTAAGGTAGGGACCATCTTATATTATGATAGTGAATAGAGTGCTAGACTTAAATCTCAGTGTAAGTTGTGTATTCATGTTATTTCAGTACTGTACCATGTCATTTGTTTTTTGCTTGAAAACAATAAACCTTAAATTAAAAAAAAATCCCAGTGTAAGGGCTCATTGCACTAGGGGATTAGTGCAGGGACCCTTTTATAGGAACAGTGCATATAGCTTAGGTCTAAATCCTTTTGTAGTAGCTCACCGTACTACTAAATTAGCAAACGTAGCTTCTGCTAGTATAATAGCAAACATACAACTCAGTTTGATTGCTAATGTAGTGGCACATTACCCTGATGAATTAGTGTACAGTAGATACCCTTTGTTGCTACAATAGTTCACAGGGCCCCTAGGTAAAACCCTGGGTTGTGGCTCATCATACGAACATACGAACATACGAAATTTGCCGGCAGATAAAGGCCTAGAGATCTATCAAGTCTGCTTGAATGTGCAGCTAGCACCCCTTATTCTGCAGCTGCCCCTCCCTTCCACCCTTCCCCTTCATTAACCCTCCCCCTTGTCCTGTCCCATCCTCGTTTGAAGCAGTCCACTGTTCTACTGCATACCACTTCAGCAGGTAACGCATTCCACCCAGCCACCACCCTCTCTGTAAAAAAGTGTCTCCTCATCTCCCTCCTGAACCTTCCTCGCTCCAGTCTCATATCATGGTCCCTGGTGGCCCTCCCCTCCCTTACTTTGAACAGCCCCTCTGTACCCGTCTTGTTTATTCCTTTCATGTATTTAAAGGTTTCAATCATGTCACCCTGTCTCTCCTCTCCTCCAGTGAGTACATGTTCAACTCCTTCAACCTCCTCTCGTATGATAAGTCCCCCAGCCCCTTGATCATCTTTGTTGCTCTGCGCTGCACCCTCCAGTAACTCAATGTCCCTCTTCAGATACAGGCGCCAGTACTGCACACAGTACTCCAGGTGTGGTCTAACTAATGACCTATACAGTGGCAGAATCACCTCCTCCCTCCTCGAGGATATACCCCTTGCAATACAACCCAGCATTTTGTTGGCCTTTGCAGCTGCCTTCCTACATTGTGCCGAGTTGTTCATTGACCCTGTAATGAGCACACCCAGATCCTTCTCCTCCTCTGTCTGGGCTAGCTGCACTCCCCTAGCTGGTAACTCCTCCTTGGGTTCTTCATCCCAAAATGCAGCACCTTGCACTTTTTGGCATTAAAGCCCAGTTGCCAGGTGTCTGACCAGGTTTCAAGCTTTGCCAGATCATCCTGCAACCCCTGCCATCCCCCTAGGTCATCCACCACCGCGCCTACCTTGGTATCATCAGCAAACAGACTGATCTTGCTCTTGGTGTCCCATGATATGTCTGCAATGAATATCTCAAACAACACTGGTCCCAACACTGAGCCCTGTGGAACACCGCTCGTCACTGCCCTTGGGTGTGAGAGCTCCCCACCCACCACCACCCTCTGTTGCCTTCCCTGCAGCCAGTTTCCTACCCATCTCACCAGCTTTGCACCCGCCCCTGTGCCTACCAACTTCCTTCCCAGCCTTCCATGTGGCACTGGAGTCGAATGCCTTACTGAAGTCCAGATACAGGACATCCACTGCATGGCCCCTGTCCAGTTGCCTAGTTACCCAGTCATAGAACTCGACCAGGTTGGTTTGGCAGGATCTGCCACATATGAAGCCACATGCTGTCTGCTGTCCTGTAGTCCTTTGGCCTCTAGGAGGGCCACCAGCCTCTCCTTCAGGATAGTCTCCATTAGCTTACCCACGATGGATGTGAGGCTCACTGGTCTGTGGTTCCCAGTTCATCTTGGGGCCACTCTTGTGGGGGCACCATGAGCCATCCTCCAGTCTGAGGTACACACCCCGAATGTAGTGAGGCATTAAATAGGTCTGCCAAAGGTCCTGCAAGGACCTCTGCCAACTCCTTCAGTACCCTGGGGTGGATGCCATCTGGGCCTGGCGCCTTGTCCACCCTCAGTGCCTTCAAACCCTCTCGAACTCTGCTCTCCATGATTTCCCCATCTGTCACCACTTCCCTCTGCTTCTGCCATTTCTACCACCTTGGGTGTCACCCCCCTCTTCTCTTTAGTAAATACTGAGCAGAAGTACTCATTTAGTGCTTCCGCCTTATTGCATCCTGCTTCCACCCAACCCCCCTCCTTCCTAATCCTTACTATGTGGTCCTTACAGTTCCTTTTCTCCCTGATGTACTTAAAGAAGTCCTTCTCCCCCTTCTTAATGTCTTGTGCCAGCCTGAGTTCCGTAGATGCTTTGGCTCCCCTTACTGCCCTTGTCACCTCCTTCAATTCTGTCAAGTACTCCTCCCTGTCCTCCCCTTCCCTGTTTTCTTGTACTTCCTAAAGGCAGCTCTTTTCCTCCTTACCTTTTCCGTGACCTCCTTGCTCAACCAGATTGGTTTCTTAGCCCTAGCCTTCTTGCTCTGGGCTTTGCAGCACGTTTTGGTTGCCTCCACTATCCTCAGCTTTATGAGCTCCCACCTCTGGTTAGTGTCCATACTAGATTGAATTCTGGCCAGGTACCCTTTTACCACTTCCCCCATCCTCCCAAAGTCGGCCCTCCTGAAGTCCAGCACTACTGTGCCAGATTCCACTCCTTCTTTGCCCATATCCAATGTGAGCCATACTGAGCAGTGGTCACTCCCTGACAGCGGTTCCTCCACTGTAAGTTCTCTCACAAAGTCCCCATTTTCCAGCACAAGGTCAAGGGTATTTCCTAATCTGGTTGGTTCACTGACCATTTGCAGCAGGAAGCTGTATTGGAAGGCATCCAGCAGTACCTGCTCCCTTCTGTTCCTGGTTGTTGGGGTGCTCCAGTCCACTCCTGGCATGTTGAAGTCCCCCACAATCACCACACTACCCTTCTCGCAGGTCCTCCTGATCTGTCCCGCTAGTTCCCTGTCTAACTCCTCCATTTGAGATGGTGGCCTGTACACCACTCCCATTCTAAGAATCCTATTCTTGGAATCCTGGATTTGCATCCAAAGTGACTCCGTACTACCCTCCTCCCCTTCCTCCCTTACACACTTCAGTCCTTCCTTCACATATAGTGCCAACCCCCTCCTTTCCCAATCACTCTGTCCCTATGAAATAATCTGTACCCTGGTACAGACAGGTCCCAGTCATTGTATTGGGTGGCCCATGTTTCCGTGATGGCTGCAATGTCCACCTCTCCCTCTGCCATGAGAACCTGTAACTCTGCAGTTTTCCTCCCAAGGCTCCTAGCATTAAGGGTAACCACCTTCCACCCTCCCCCCATCCTGCCCTCCTTTCCTAACATCACCAACAGTACTTGCCATTTGTCCTTTGTCACTGTTATGGGGGGTAAGCTCATATGGTTTCCCAACCTGTGGTCTCTGCATATCTCTTCCCAACTGCCCACCCACTCCTAGTTTAAATTCCCAACTTTCTCTATGTCTCCTCCATCATCTGTTTCAACACTTTCTTTCCCTCCTCACTCAAGTGTAGTCTGTTCTTGGCATAGAGACTACTGTCCTCCCAGGTCCCTACCCACCCACCCAACAGCCCATACCCTTTGGCACAACACCAGGTTCTTAGCCATCCGTTAAATTCCTCTATTCTCAGCTTTCTTGTTGTGCTTGCCTTTGGCACAGGAAGTTATCTCTGAAAAAGTTACTGATCTTCCTGCCCCCTCATATAATTGTGCTAGTTCCTCAAACCTCCTCTGGACTGTATCTACTGTCTTGTCAGCCAGGTTGTTTGTCCCAAGATGTATAATTAAATGAGGCTTGTCCTTACCCCTTCTAGCATATTTCACAACAGACTGTCCCACCCTTTCTGCTGTCACTCCTGGCATGGCCTCCACCCAAATGCGACTATGCCTCTCCCCCTTGCTACCCCACCTAATTCATCTTAGTATTGAGTCCCCCAGCACTAAGATTACACCCCTCTTACTCCCTGCTTGCTTCCATTCATCTCCCTCTCTCATTTCCAGCTCCTCTTCTTCCTCCTGCACATTATTTCCCCCCTTTTACCCCTGTTGCAATTCTCCCAGCAGAACTTTCCCCCGCTCCAGTTTGGTCCAGGCATTTATCAATTACTCCTCTAATTTCATCATTTCCCTCCTCCACTTTCTTCCTCTCTTGCAGTGCACAACTATTTTCTGAAGGCCCTTCACAAATGCCTGCTCCCTCTCTCTTCATAGTAACCTGTTCTCTCCTTTCCACTCCATGACTTTTGCCACTTCTTCGCCTCCCCTCACAAATCCCTATCGCCTCCTTCCATTTGACTTTTGTCTCCTGACCTGGTTTCCCCGGCAATTGTTCTTCCTGGCCTGGTCCCCTTTGTCTCTGCTTCCCTTCTTCTGACCCTCTCCTCACCACTGTTGGCTTAAATCGCCCTCCCTCATCTCCCCTTCCTCCTCCCTCCAGTATTGGGCTAAACCCACCCCCAATCTGCCTTGCCTGTCTTGGTCCTCCTGCAGACCTCAATCTCTTTTCTAAGTTTTCTATGCGGTTGCACTAAACATCCTCCCACACTCAGGCAATTTTAGAAAGATTGGTGCACCGCAGTTATTGCAACCTACCACCCTACCCATTGCTGTCGTTGCCTGGCGACCCCACCCTTCCAGATGCAGGATACCAAACACTCCCCCAAGTCTCCCCTCTCCCTCCTCTGTCAGTGCAAAACATTTTCTTTATTTCCCTTACCTCCTTTGTTGCTCACGTTTAGATATATTGAGCAACTGCTTTTTATATTCCTATCCTTCCTATCCACACTCAAAAACAGACTTTAATCATGCGAATGAATAAAACACAGGGACCTTATACTACATCTGTGCTGCACATAGCCCTAGTTTTAAATCTGAGTGCTGTGGTTCACAACAATAATGAATTAGCATGGACCTTCTGCTACTACAATAGAGCACACAGACGGTTTTAATTCCATGACTCACCATAATACTGAACTGATGTAAGGACCCTTTACTGATGCAGAGGCCTTGAATTTGAGCTCAAGCACTAGCACTCAGGTTAGCGTTAAAATTTTCAGCTCTGCAGTGAAAATTAAATGAAACCACTATGCACGTTCTGGAGAAAGGGTCATGATAGTCAGTTTGGTAGGTCACCCCGTTTGCCATATCGATGGCAAATGTCAGTAGTGGACAGTGACTCCGTGCACTAGTGAGGGCTTTCCTGACCTAGTCTTATCCCTCACTGCAGACTGCCCCTGCTTTTGGAATATTATAGCCAAGACATCTGTACTTAGCTAGTGCAATCCGCAAATGGCAGTAAAGCCACTCAGCAAGTTGGTAACCTAGGACTGACTCCCCAGTCCCAAGTCTGTTTATGCAGTCAGCAAGAGGTAGGAAGGACATGGAAAGTAAGAAGGACATGGAAGGTAAGGACGAGGCAAGGTAATGCAAGGAAGGGAAAAGGAGGGAGGGAAGGGGCAGGAAGGGAATGGATTTGGTTTTATATAATGCCTTCCATAAAAACTGTATCTCAAAGTGACATACAGTCCATGAGGGGGAAGAATGTTGCTGCCATTTTCAGTGTATAGGGAGAGTCATAGAGCACAAATATAGATCAAAGAGTGATTGCGGTGAGGGTACCCATATGAAGATTAAATTATTTACTCAGGGTCACAATGTAAGTGATGGTTGTGGGATTCAGACCTGAGTTGCAAGCTTCCCAGCTCTGTGCTCCAGCTACTAGGCTAACTTGCCAATTGTAGGTTATGAATTCCAGGAGGGAGTAGAAGTCTTATTTGTGGATGACATGAAAATCTGTGGGAGGGTGGATATAGCAGACGGGTTATGAGACATAATGTGGCAAAGCTTAAGATATGGGCTGTAATTTGGCAACTTGGCTTTAATGCAAATAAAATGTGGGGCTATGCACAGTGCAACCAAGAATCTGAAGATGAGGTACAATTTGAGAGGAGTCCTGGTAACCAAATCTGAAGAGGAAAAAGTCTTGGGCATGTTGTTCACTAGCAACTTGAAGCACCCCACACAGTGCAAGAAGGCTGTGGCAAAAGCCAATAGAATATTGGGCTGCATTGCAAGAGAGATCAGCAGGAGGTGGGAGGATGTAATACTGCCATTGTACAGGTCATTGGTGTGGCCTCGCCTGTGGTATAATGTGCAACACTAGCATTCCTAACTAAAAGAAGGACATAAACCTGCTGGAGGCAGTCAAAGGAAGGGCAGCAAAGATGATCAGGAGTCAGCAGGGCAAGGCATATGAGAAGAGGCTGGATGCCCTGAACATGTACTCCCTGGAGAAGAGGAGGAAAAAGGGGGACATTCAAGTATTTGAAAGGTATTAACAGGATGGACAAGGAGCGCCACTTCAGGCTCAGGGGAAACAAAAACACAAGGGGGCATTGTCTTAAATTGGGGG
Source organism: Neoceratodus forsteri (assembly GCA_016271365.2). Lineage (NCBI taxonomy): Eukaryota > Metazoa > Chordata > Ceratodontiformes > Ceratodontidae > Neoceratodus > Neoceratodus forsteri. The sequence continues at coordinate 119,931,000 of JADMNL010000025.1, forward strand.
GTTCAAAGGAGTGAGGAGGTACTTCTTCACAGAAAGGGTGGTGGTGGGTGAAATGGGCTACCTAAGGAAGTGGTATCACCTTAAGCAGTAGATGGCTTCAAAAAAGGTTGGGACAGGGTAAAGCGGAAACTCAGGGTCAAAAGGGGTGTAGCCAGAATAGAGGGGGTAGTTGTTGGGGGAGCAGAGTCCTTAGCTGGCATTAGGGACTCTGCAATATGATCACACTTGATAGACAGCAAAGCCTCATTCTGCTGGCACCATCATATGTTTGCATGTACTGTATGTCCTTTTTAGACGGCACTCCATAACTGTACCTCTGTTCTCCTATGAAGCTTATATGAGAAGCAAAGTAGCAGAGAAGTCAGGGCCTGACTCATGGAGTATCAGTCATAGGGCCCCCCGGTCCTGCCACAACTGCTCTCTCCCACCTGCTACTTGAATCTGCTAGTCACTGCTTTTGCTAATCTTAGACTATTCGGAAGCACCACTTGTGGTCGATAGTAAATCTGCCAATGTCCCGCACGGTGATAGCACAATACCAACACTGGTATGGTGCCATCACAAAAGAAAGTATTTTTGCAGGGGAGTCTATGCCCCCTGCACCCCCCATGCCTTGCACCCCCCACATTTAAATATAATCAACTCCAGGTCGGAGTTGTTTCTGGGAGGGGGAAAAACACCGGGTGAAGACGCATCAGTGAAAACAGATCATTACAGTAACTGTTGCTGTAATGGTCTGTTTTCAGGTTTCGCTGCTGTGGTGTCATTGTAAAGTGGGCCACTGGGACTACTCTGGGTGTATAAGCTATGTCATGCTGACTTCTCATGTTGTTCATTTTGATTCTGGATTTTACATTCCTTATGCTGCTTTTGGTGTCCGTGGACATTACTGTAACTTGTAAATCATGTAAATTCTTTTTTTTTTCTTTTTCCCATTGAAAGTTTATTAAAGCAATTTTTTCCAGTACACCAAAGGCAGACACGTGTATAAGTACACAGGATACATAAGACAACAGTTTAATCTGGATCCACCCCCCCATACTAACCATCCCTCATATTCCTGTCTCCCTACCCAGCCAACCCAACACTGTTGGAGTGACAACACTTGTGAAATCTGATTTTACCTAGCATGTTATAAACAAGACTTGTTATTGAAGCTAGAGGGAATCATAAAAAATCCTAATGCTTTCTACAACGAGTATACAATATAAACGGGGTCCCATATTTTTTTAAACTTACCCATAGTATTATTCAAATTAGCAATGGCTTTCTCCATAAGTAGATTAGCTAGTATTTCTGTCAACCATTCACTACAGGGAATTTCCAGTTGGTCAAGCCAGTGATGTAGTACTAATTTCGTTGACCGACATGGCAATGATAGTCATATGATATTTGCGGTTACAAACATAGATTGCCGATAAATCGCCTAATAAACACATTTCTGGGGTAAACAGGTTTTTAAGACCCAAAAGAGGATCTGAAAATTGTTTGATAGAATTCCATAGCGGAGATATCGTAGGGCAGGACCAAAACAAATGCTATGGAGTTCCTTCTTCTTGCTGACACCTAACACATACTGGAGGGGATTTCAAACCTAGTTTGGCTAGTTTGTGTGGTGTATAGTATGCATTGTGCAAAATATACAATTGCTTCAATCTTAATCTATCTTGTGTTACTATTTTATGGTATGTTTGCCAGAGTATTACCCAAGCTACATTATAATTGGGAAAGAATGATTGCCAAAATTGGGTTGGTCCAAAACTATCCAGAAATTTGTTTTGAAATATTACATTGTAAATTTTTGAGACTGCTTTAGGAGTGCCGGTAATCTCTAATAGATCTTTATGAAAGGGGATCTCCTGAGATAACTGGGGTTTGTGACCGAAGGTTTGTATTAATAATTGCCTTAGTTGTGCAATCCTAAAACTATGTCTACAAGGAATGTCAAACTTAGTCATGACTTCCTTAACTGGGAGCCATAGGTCACTATTACTAAGGAAGTGGTTAACCTTCAGGTTATTTAAAACTGGCAACCAGGATGCTGGCAATGGTTTACCATCTATTTTAAGCTGCAAATTTCCTATGATAGGTTGACCGAAATCCTTAGTAAAGTCATACTTGAGATAATGACATAACTGGGAATGAATTTTTAAGGAAATGGATATTACTGAGTTTTTAAGCTTTATGGGAAGGAGACTTTCTTTAGTATACATCAGTCCTGCTGGGTCTAGTCCATGCGCTCGTATAAGTGTTAGTTAAATTTTGAGCCAGGCCGGGCTGAGTGTATGTTATCTTTGGAAAGCCATCTCATGTATTTATTGATATGACTAGCCCAAAAGTAGAGACCCACATGAGGGAGGTGTAAGCCTTCTTTATTTTTGGGGGCTGTTAAAGTCTGATATGCTATTCTGGGAGACTTATTATGCCATATGAACTTGGTGAAAAGGGATTGTAATTTTTTGAACCAAGATAAAGGGAGCCACACATTAAGCATTGAGAGGGGTTAAAAAAGCCTTGGGAAGACATTAATTTTTATTAAATTTATTTTCCCCATAATGAAATTGGGAGCACGGATCATCATTTTAGGTCTTGTGAAATAATATGGACCAGAGATTCTAAACTGAGTTTGACAATTTGTCTAGTAGATCTGGATAATTCTATACCTAGGTACCTTAGGGAATCTTGCTTCCATGACAGTCCTAGGGCCTCTATATCCATTTTAAATAGTTGATGATTAAGAGGAAAAACTATTGTTTTATTAATATTCAATTTATAATTAGATATTTCACTAAAAGCGTTAATGATGCCTATCATAGGAGGTATAGATAAACAAGGGTTGGAGACCTGGAGAAGAAGATCATCTGCGTAAGCAGAGACTTTAATCTCACAGGGATGTATGGGGATCCCCTGGATTTCCTGACTGTTACACAAGTTGCGAATTAGTGGCTCCAGGTACATATTAAATAATAGTGGTGACAGAGGGCATCCTTGCCTAGTTCCAGAATGAAGTGTGAAAAGCCCAGAGATCACTCCATTACATGAAACCCTTGCTGTAGGGGATTTGTATAATGCTCTTATCCATTTAATAAAGTCTACTGGGAAGCCAAAGGCATCAAGAGTTTGGAATAAATATTCCCAATTTACCCTGTCAAATGCCTTCTTGGCATCCAGGGAAATTAAAGCAGCTGGGAAAGGCGTGTCTCTGGTCACCAAGAAGACATGAGACAGGGTTCTTAAGTGGTCGAAGGAAAATCTATTCTTCATGAATCCGACCTGTTCTGGTCCTATCAAAGAGTCTATTACTGTGTTAATACGGTTGGCTAACACTTTGGTTAGTATTTCTATGTCTAGATTTATTAACGAGATAGGTCAGTAATTTGCTACACAGTCAGGGGGTTTGTCAGGCTTAGGGATTAATATAATTAAGGCCTCAAGTAACGAGGAGTCTATATCAGCTCCCGTGAGAATTTGTTGATACAGGAGAAGGGGCATGGGGATTATTTGTGCTTTACATTTTTTATAAAAGGAAGCTGTATAACCATCTATCCCTGGGGAAGTCTTGTAAATTTTACTACTCTGATTCTTTCACAGTGTTATTTGTACTCATAGTTGTTTTATCTGCTACTTGTTTCCTATGTCTAAATAATTGCTTGTTGCATGTAGTCCTGTAAATTACCTTGTACCCCTCCAGGTTGCAACGGGAAGCCTTCCAGGGCTATTTACTAATCTGATAAAGACTATGTTTCAGTAAATAAATAAATAAATCAGAGTCAGAATTTGTTCATGTCTCAGCAGTGCCTAAGTGGGTTCCATGTCATAAGAGCAAAGATTAAACAGCAACGGACACATGAGTGAGTGCTAATCACTGGAAACAAAATCGGCGATTAGCACTACACCAACTACAACAAGAGGAGAGGGAGGAAAACGCAACAAGGGACAATCACCACAGGATGGACAACCCATGGGTGGGAGGAAGAACCTCGGAGGAACGGGAGTGGAATGGGAGCTTAGCACAATAAAATTACATTAAATCGCAACAACCGGAAAAAGAAAAGAAACCTGGATACAGTCCCAAACCCAGGTCCATGTGCTCCATAAGCAATCCCCATAACCACCATGCCAGGCAGCCAGCACAGCAGCAGCCTGATCAACTTCCCTATTTAGCTTCCTTCCTTCCTTTACAGTCACTAATCGTTGCTAACCTCCCTATCCTTCACTATTATGTTCCTCCTAACTCACTATTCATATCCATCACTGTCTTTTCATGTCTCTCAATTTGTGTCGCCCATATCAATGGGTACCGCCTAAGTGCAGTGTTAATAGTTTGCTTTTTAGAGAAGGAAACCTGACCTAGAACCTGAGAACAACCAAAACTGTAGCACAAAAGAAAAATCACCTTCCAGCTACCATACAACTTACAACTTAAAAATGCCTCAGGGGACACCTTCATATAGCACCAAAACATACATTCTCCTTACATCATGCTGTATATTATTTGTAAATTGAGATTATTTTAATAAACTGTCATCACAAACCATTGACCCAGGATTCACTTCCAACCATGAGCAGAGCAGAAATTTTTTCAAAGGTGTGTCACTTTACTTGAAAAATGTATAATGCTCCCTTTTAAAGCCTAGGTTTCGGTAAAAATGCAACTGTTTGGTGGCCCAAGGGAGTAACAGGTGTTACTTTGCTACATAGATGGATCAGTCAGTATTTTCAATGGTGTCTCATCTAGAGTCGTGCAGGAAGTGGAATTCTGTAGGGGGAATTCAAACAGGATTTCAAATCTGCTTCTGATATGCATTTCAGAATTTTTCAATTAATTCTGCGGAATTGCAAGAGACTTAACTTAATCCACTGATTCATTTTTTTTTTTGCAGATTACTTAATCTGCAGGTTAGTTTTCTGGGTTTGCAGAAACTGCAAATTACTAATCCACAGTTCAAATTCCACTTTTCTCCAATTTATCTATTTGAAATTAGCATTTTATGATACCTATTCCTGCTGTTTATATATGTGTTTAATGTTTTGATTTACTGAAATGAATGTTTTTATGATATGTGATTTTTGTAAAATGCTATGCTCTATTGGAATAGCGTTTCATAAATAAAATTTTGCTTGCTTGCTTGCTTAGATAAATTTTGGAATTCCACATTAGATGAATTCCAAGAACTCTGTTGTAATGTAATGCTCTACAGTATGGCCCCTTCAAAAATAAAGTCAGGGGCCCCCGGGGACATAGAAGAGAGTACTATAGCTGCTCGGGGACACTTTCAGGTTTTGAAGTAGGAACGAGCTTTTCCTCATGGACACAAGAGCCATCTCAGGCAGTTCTTATGGCAAGGTACACTGAAGGTTCCCAGATGGAGCAAATATAGTCACCTGGCAAGGAGAGACAGAAGTTGTACTCAGAGGTCAAAATGTAACTAGAAATTTTATTTAGCAGGAAAGTTGGTAAGTGTCACACGGGCAGGATTTTCATGGGTCACACACGCAGGCTTTCATCAACAGCAAAACACATAATATTAATAAATAATGAAAGAATAAATAGCTGTATGAATAACCAATAAATAAAATCTAAAAGGTGCACCTTTACTAAATTAAATACTTTTACTTTACTGCGGCTGCTGTTACTTATTGTACCATAAGCAGAGCTGGATTAACAGAAGGGCAAACGGGGCAATGTCCTGGGGTCCTGAGATCTGGGAGGGGCCCACTCATCCTCCCCTCCCTTAATAAACATTCTTTTTTTTTCTTCCTCACTGTGCCCAGGTCAGTCAGCCCCTTGGCTTCATGGCAGGATTCCCCCTCGCACACACATTCATGCACCGCTGACAACTCATAAAAAAAAGATGTTCTTCTTTACTTAGCTCCTGGCTGTGACTATCCATTGCTAGGAGATGGTGGAGACTTGGCTGTGACTGTCTGCAAGCATGGATCAGGCTGCTATTATTGGTGGCAAAAACATGTGAGAGAGGTGAGAGGTCAGGTTGCTACCTTGAATGAGTCTTGCAGACTCACAGCAGAACACTGGTGGGAAGGGAAGAAAATCATCGAGTTAGATTGACTGTTGCTAACATCAGTGGGCACTGACCACTGAGAGAGAAGACCTACTGGAGATGAGTCCTTGCCTGCCTGAGACAGTTCCACAGTGAAGACCAGACAGAGAGGACAGTAGGGTCAGTGTCTGTGTGAGGAGGCGGAGGGAGATGCATGTGGTGCGAGTGGTGATTTTGCTGCAGGTCAAGCTGCAGATAACGAGATCGGACAGGACTGGAGATTCAAGACAGGGCTGCTGGGCCGAGCAGTGTGTCGCTCAAAGTCACCAGTTATGCTGCAGAGCCGCAGTGCAGCAGAGACAGAGCAGCATGGAATGCTGAGACTGAGAGCAGGAAGTGGGAACAAAAAGCCATGCCAATGCATGCACATGTCTGTGCGACACTCAACAAGGCCATGATCTGTCAGGCCAGCCTGCCATAACTGCAATCTGACTGGTAGGTATAAATAAATACCATATTCCTCTCAGCATGTTTACTGATGTTATCCGAGCACTAGCTAGCACCTAATGAAAAAATGTGTGAGTGAGAAGGGTTTGCAGTTACGAATGTATAGACTGTCATGTCGCTCATGTGAGGAAAAACATGAGATATACGTAATGATAATGAATATAAGGAGAGTATAACAGACTTTTCTGCACTGTAGTAGGATGCCAAGACAGCGTTCAAGGATGCTTACCACCAGGATTCAGCTGCACAACCTACTACAGACTGAGGGTGTGGACTCAAGCTCTGTGTGACTGGTGGTGGATGGGTGTCTGTAATTTTTTTTATTATTTATTTAACCAGGTGAGACACACTATGCTGAAAGCTTTTTTACAGGTGCAACCTGGGAGAACATGGAAGTTAAGTGACTTGCTCAGGGTCACACAGTATGCAAGTGGAAGCTATGGGATTCAAACCCAGGTCTGGTCTGCTGAATGTCACCAGATTTGCAGCTCAGAGCCTTAAACCACTGCGTTATACTGCCTCCCTGGTAATGGGACCAGGAAGGCTGTAAAAGAAATAATCTCATACTTTCAATTTTGGGGGTTGCAGCTTCAGCTGAAAATACCCAGGTGCCTTTTCAGTCTTAATCTAACCCTGCCCATAAGGTTACTGTAGTGCTGTGAAGTTTGACTGTATCAACAACTCTGTGCTGTGGTAAACTTATTACTCTATGAGCTAAGTTATACCTGGCCAGGTTATACTACTAATTACTCTAATGCATGAAACCCCTTCTCAAATGCTATGCAGTCGTAGACTCTAAGAATAGGAAGTTTGGCTAGCGGGTAGCCAGCTGGAGTCTCACACGTGTGAACTGTTGAGGGGTTTCACTGATATGGGATGTTGTGTCAAAAGGGTGTTTGTCAGGTTGAAATCAGAACAAAGGGTCATCAGGTATCAGCTACATGACCTTTCAAATGAGTCACTGGACAAGATGTGACTGAGGAATAGGACCAGCAACAGATAAGAACCTAATGGCATTGGCTGTTGGACCCCAATGGGTCACCAAGACAAAAGCTTCTATAGATCCAAAGGCAAAAAGGAAAGGAATCCAGAAGGTGTTGGCAGTCAGACCCCCAATGGGTCACCAGGATAAAAGCTGCTATATATTCAAGATGCGAAGGACAAGAAGCTCTACCATGCATTGGCTGTTGGACCCCAAATGGGCCTCCTGTGGAGGTTGTAGAATGAGCAGCACTGATCGGTACTCATGCTGATCTGGAAGGATATGGAACCTAAAAGAAAAGAAACCCAACCCCACTGTGCAACATAAGTCCTTAACTACTGAGCTGCTGTGACGCCTACATTTCCTCACTTTCCTGTCTGAGATGGGCTGCAGGTAGAGACATAGCAAAGGTGACCTGACCTGACTGGCACCCTATTTTAGCTCGTCAACTGGCTCGAGGACTGACAAGCATGCACACAGACTGGTGCAGGATGGAGCAGTTGCATTAATGAAGTCTTTTTGACAATTCTGGTGTGGTTTCTTGGGCAGGCACAGGTCAAGGTCTTGCACACTTTTGGGCCGAGTTTAAGCATGTTCAGAGAAGGCATTCACAGGCTGTCCAGCTGGTGCTGAAGAATAAGCAATCTCTACATTACTCAAAAGACTACTTGCACTGGGTACCAGCAATAAGGCAGTCTTTTGGGACACAAGGCAGTCTATGCAGGGTACCAGGCAATTCAGCAGTCAATTCACAGGGCACCAACCAAATTAGGCAGTTCACTTTTTTAGGGTATCAAATATCAGGCAGTTTGTTCAGGCAAAGGAGTACCACACAATTAGGCAGGTAGGCAGTCAACTGACAGGGCACCATACAATTAAGCAGTTCACTTTCAGGACACTAAACAAACAGGTAGATAGGCAGTCAACTGGAAAGGCACCAAACAATGAGACAGTTCACTTTCAGGGCACCAATCAGGCAGAGAGGCAGTCCGCAGGCAGATCACCATACAATTCGGCAGATTAGAATAGGCAGTCTTTCAGAAACAGGGTAAAATCACTTTTAGGTGCAGTTCGTATGGCCAGTAACATAAATGATTACACTGTCCCTTTAAATGCAGTCTAGTTAGGCAAGTTTGTTAATATTCATTGTTTCATTTTAATAATCTGCCCCTCAGTACTAACTCGGCTTTTGAAGCCCAGCTCCCATTGTGTGCGTGCACCTATGGAGCTTATTTAATTCGCCATGTGGGCAGATTTTTGGCACAGGGTCATAATGTCGCAAGACATTATGCCATAGCAACATGCCATGCTGCCAATACAACACGATATATTGCAAACAGCATAATTCTTGTTTTTGTGGGGGGCTCACCCCGCACCACTAGATTACAGGGAGGCACCTCAAATCCCCCAACTAATATAAATAACTCCGAGAGAGGGTTAACACTTAATATCACACAAAGTACAAAAAAGAAAAAAATCCATGCGTCTGAGACCGGGAATCGAAACCCGGTCCCAAACTCACTGCTTGTCTCCCTTGCTGCCAGTCGCTCGTCCTATCGAGCCACAGCAGCTGCTCAGCAGACCCCTGTCCCTGCAGGATTTTTATCCTGCACTGGGAAGAGTGACAGGGTGCACTACCGCGCATACTTCCTTTTGCAGTTTTGCACCCTCTTGCTCTTATCTACTGCGCTGTTCCTACCTCATGGTCATATCGTGCGCTGTAGAGTGTGTGACATTTTGATCCAGTAGGGCTTTTTTTACTTCAGGGCTGGCTGCCATGATACTGCTCCTGTGGAGTACCTCTTTTCCCACCCTCTGGGAAGTTCTAATGTTCAGTCATACCACCCTCTTCAGGCTTGCTCCCTGTGGAGTCTCACAGTAAACCTGCCCTCTGGGTGCTTTTTTCCCTGGGGCCTGCCTTGCCCCTATGGTGCTCTACAGCACTGCCTCTCTTGGTGGTCCTTTGATTGGCCTGCTTCTGTCCACCCATGTGGTCTCAGCCACTTGTCACAGCGCTAAGTGGTGCGGTTTCTGGTTTCTTTTCATTGAAAAAAATAAGAACAAAATAACTTCCTTCCTTGGATGAGGCAGTTAGCACTGGTGTGCTGTCACCTCACTCACAACCATGACTGAGGCCTGATGGTTCCTGACAGGGAGTCGCTGCTCCCGAGGTGCTGCTGTGGCTTGGGATGTGCTAAAGGCCTGACTGGCCCTGATGTGCTGCTGCTCCTTCCTCACCGCTGTGACCACCAACTCACTTAGTCTCACCACTGTGGCCCAACTGCTGTGGACAAGGGACTGGTAATTTAAATTAAAAAAATAACAGACCGACAACACTCACACTGTGGCTGCCAACTCTGGCGGAACTTGACCACTGACTGCTGCCTCACTGGCAGAAGGAGGAACTGCTGGACTAGATTACCACAACTGACTGGTGTTATCCAGTGGAAGGAGAAGGGGAGCCACCGAAGAAAATGCTGCTGCCGCCAGACTCCTGCCACCAAAAACTGGTGCAGATGCTGTTGGTACTATTTACCACCACAACAACCCACTGCCACACTACAGGACCAGAGGGAAGAACAAGAGACAACGGATTCCCTTCGACCTCCTCCCAAAAGCTCAGGGTCACTGTTGCTCTCTGAGTCCCCTTCCTTCACTGACCACACACAAACTCCTCACTGGTCATGTTGACCATCGTTTTTAAGGGCTAAGAGTTCCATTCTCAAATTCCAAGCATAAGCCACTAATGGCTGTAACTTTTGAAAACAGCCCACATGTTGGGTGAGGGACAGCAGACCCAGCACGTGGGGGCCTGGACTCACTCTAACTGCTTGTGGGGTCAGAGGGTTTGGCACAAATGAGAGCAGGCAGAAAGGGAAAGAAAAAATGTTTTAAACATAGCTCTGACTAGGGCTGAGCAGGGAACTGACTGCAGGGAGAGATTTGCTGTGCTGGCTGCTGTACTAGGGGAAACTGACTTGCTGGGGTTTACTGGGCCATGCTGGGGACATCCTGGGGCTTACTGGGATATTGCAGGAGTGCTTACTGGAGAAACTGGCTGGTAACAGGAGAAGCTTCTGCGGGAATTGACTGTTGCTTGAGTTTCTAGTATGGGAAGAATGCCCACAGTAAACGTAAGTTCACCCCTATTCCATACCCTGGGGCCTGTGGCTATACGACACTGTTCCCCTAACGTAGTTTTCTAAAATTTCGTAAAATTCCATTTAACTGAAATCTGAAAATTCTGCACAGTACTTGTCCTGCCACAAAGTTAGAACTGTTATGCTATCTACCGATAATAAATGAAATTAAATTAAATTAAATACATTAAACCAGATGGACACATAGTTCAAAACAATAACTGGCAGGGTTAAAACAACAGTAATGTTGCACATCAAGACTGTTTGCCTTATAGCAGCATAACAGGGGAGTTAAGGCACAGTCAATATAGCATATATATTAATAATGGATGTAAAGCTATCACAGTCCCACCTTTTTAAAAAGCACCACAGTGTCTTTGGAAACACCATACTTCTGGAACACATCTGCATTACTCGTGATACCGAAGGTGGCGTCCTCATTCTCAAGTGTCACTTCATGAAAGGTTTTCTCATCTGCATCTTCAAGGTCCTAGGAGGAAAAACAGAGGCTCTGATTAGGTTATCCCTTCTCTGCAGTAACTGGACTGAAGTTGGGTTTCTTTTACAATACATGTAAATGAATGTGATGCCCCAAGCAGAGTAATTTTCCCTTAGTTAGGGAATGAGCATCAAATGAACTCCAAGGGACAACAATCCTGTTTTTATTCCAAAGCTCTTAGTAATAAAGAATGAAATAGCTGGAAATTCCCATTTTTAGGGATTCCAGCTGTCCCTCAATCCATGATTATGGAGCAATACCAGGTTAACTCACTTATCCTCCTTCTCCATACTCCATGTACTGTATTGAATTTTTTTTTAATATTTTTGTTACCCAGGATAGCCCGGCTGAGATGCAGCATTTCATTTTTAGTGGGGCTTGCTTCTACGTATTTCCACAATTGGGTGGGCTAGAGCACTGAGAGGGTAAGTGATGTGCCTAATGTCACAGTGAGTATTTAGCTCTGGTGGAGTTTCAAGGTAGGGTTTCCTGTTTCCAAAGCCTGAACTCTAACCACTAGACCACATTGCTATAATGAACATCTGTAATAAATGCTGTATTGAATCCCCAGCTTGTGTATTAAATATGCACATATTGCAGTGACTGCTCACATACTGAAATGTATATGATACTTACATGCTATTTGATACTGATTATTGGATAAATGTTTGTCTTTCTCAAGGTCTGTGAAAATGGCTTGTTGAAAAAATAATTATGCACACCATTGATTATGGAAACATCATGGGTTCGATATTCAAATCGATATGGTTGCCCAGTGCACTGTTAGAGCAGTGAACTAAGTAGTGTGCTGTCCTAAAAGGACAATATTGCCCTAAAGGAGAATGTGTGCAAAGTGTGTCTCAGTATACCCTCACCAGTACAGTGCAATGAAAAGCTGTAACAGGTGCTTGTGCAAACATGACCAGAGTGCACTGTAGGCCGAAGGTATTGTATTCAAACTGTCCCCATGCAAATAACCCTATAGGCTTGTAAGGCCCAAAGAGGGAATTAACATTGGGTTTCTCTGCTCATGCAGGCTGGTTGCATAATCAGGAACTTGATCTACAGAGCTCCCCCATTGCCAGTTCATGTTAAATAACTCAGCTCTCTGGCAGACTAGCAGTGCCACACTACTGCTCCCCTTGCTTGTTCAGTTAAATTAGTTTCCCTGACAGTCCTGTGGTACCCACCCCCCAACCTCCTGTCTTTGACTATTCATTGCAAATTAAGATTGATTCTGTGAGTCCAGTCATACCATCACCTGCTCTCTTTGACTATTCTTTGTCAATTAGATTAATTCACTGGAAGTCCTGTGATATCCCCCCCCCCCACTCACGTTACCAATTCTTTGTAAATTAGATTGACTCCATGGGAGTCCAGTAGTACCCCCACCCACTCACTTTGCCTTTTCTTTGTAAATTAGTTTGCTCACTGGCAGTCCAGTTTTGCCCTCTCGTCATTCCCCTTGCCAATTCACAGTTCAAGAATAGTCTTACCTGGTGGTCCAGTAGTCCCTGTCTTTACTCTATGGTCTGTAATTAAGCAATATCTCTGGTGGTCTGATGGTTCTCCCATGTAAGATGGTGGCCAGCAAGTCCTCGCCACTCAACGCTATGGCCAGCTGCCATTGTGCTCCTGTAACCTTGTTATCATGCAATACCAAGGTAACAGAAATCAGATGAAGGCCAGCCATGGAGGTGAGTGGAAGGGGATTTACGTGGCACTGCCAAACATGGGTGGTTAGGCCACTGGACCTACATGGACATTGCTCAACTACAGACCTTAAGAGTAGATGGGGGGCTGCCAGACCACCAGGTAAGGCCATTATTGGCAACTGAACAGGCAAAAGAATGGGTGGGAGTGCCTCAGGACTGCCAGAGAATCAATCTATTTTCAAAGAATGAGCAAGGGGAGCAGGGGCACTGCATCACCATGGATATGTGTATGTGTGTTAATACTGAATGCATGTTTACAAAAATAGTTCCTAGAAGTGCTAACAGCACATACTGCTAGTCAACGCTTCTAGAAACCTTTGTAAGTCCTACAGCACCCTGTATGCATCCCAGCCCCATTCATTTACATGCATGCTGTGTGTCCTACTCTTGCGTAGTGGGATAGTCTTTGTGCCACACAATCAATGGGACCAAATACCGGAAGTGCTGTTCCAATGTCACACTGCATGACACAAAGTCCCTTTGTGTCATGCAAAGTCTTTGAATATTGGGACTCCTGAGTCCAGTTGTGATAGGTGTGAACTGGTGACAGTTGCTTAAGTGTGGTCCAATATTCACTTTGTCTGAGTCTCTACTGACTACCCTGAACTCACCACAGAGTCTTGTATGACCATCTTGGTTGCTGTGATGAACATTTGGGTGATGGAGTGAAAGATCAGGTGCTATCATGGACATGCAGGTGCTGTAATGAGCTCCTGGATACTATTATGCACACTCAGGTGCTGTCATGAACATTTGGGTGCTGTACATAACATTCAGATAGAGTGATGAGCAATTGGGTGCTGTTATGTATACGGATGTCATGATACATACTCAGGTGCTGTAATCAGCATTCAGTCAGGGGCTCCTGCACTGCAAGGTGTTTGGGTAAGAAAATGCAAGCGAGACTGAGAACAGTTTGCATTAAACTGCTGTTTTGAGCTCTCATCTGGCTTCTTCTGTGAGTGAATGTTTACTTATTTACTGCACCTATGCAGTGTTGTACTTTTTGATGTCAATTATTGGATTTCATTCAATGTAATCTATGCAAAATATTGAACTATACTGTCTATATAAAATTGGGGTATGAACTTGACAACAGTCAGTGCTGACAAGAAGTAACTTGCTCACTTTCTCTCCTCTGGCAGTGCCTTTCATTTCAATAAATGTGTTGTTTAGGGCCCAGGGCCCAGGGCCCAGGGCCCAGCCCCCAGCCCCCAGCCCCAGCCCCAGCCCCAGCCCCCAGCCCCAGCCCCAGCCCCCATTCCATGAGCAAGACCACCTTTGTTGTTGTAGTCTCACTATTAGGTACCATAATGAACTCTCTGATCCTGTATTAAATACGTGGGTGCTATAATGAACACCAATGTGCTACAATGGACATTCACCCTACTAGTTATGTCAACCTCAAGATAAAGGGTTGTTCTGCTCTGCACACCTTGTTTTGCTAGGAAGAACGTTTTCTGAGAAAAGGAAAAATAAAATGTCATAAATTAATGATAGCCAGCTACTTTAAAAAATCCAGAATCACAATACCCCCCATGAAAAGCATCATGAAATATATATATGTAAATCACCATGATGATGTAGGCTAGTTCTACTTTAAGTAGGAAAGCATGGTGCCACTGGGCCTCTCACACAGTCTCCAAAGGCTGATGAGAACAGAAGACACAGACACGTGTTTCATCCTACACAGGACTCATCATTGTGCCTCGTCTGTGTGTGAGAGGCCCTTTGGCACCATGTATTCCTGCCTAAAGCAGAACCAGCCTACATGTTCATGGTAATTTGCATATATATATCCCATGATGCTTTGCATTATGAGGGTACTTGTGATTTTGTATTTCTTTGAAATCTGACTTTGTTGCCAATGCCCTTTTTGGGTAACCCTTGCCTCAGTGCTTTTGTGCTGAGGTGGTATGTCTTTTTACTTAAAAAAAAGAGAAAGGCTTTCAGTTAATTATTTCATGGTGTACTAACTATTTATATTGCAGGGAACAAATACCTCTTCCATCTCTCATTTAGTACTTCTAAATCTCTCTGTCAATGCCCCAAGTATTAATAGAGAGCACTGCAGCATGAGGCCTTGGCTATAAGAAGCACATGGGTGGTCTTCTTCAAGGAACCACCAAGTACCACCCTTAAACTGTGGTCACAGTAAGTGCAACACAGTTTAGTCATAAACACATCATTTTGGGAGAACAGGCCAAGTAGCACATTAGGATTAGCACCCTGTCCCCGCTTCTCAGTACCTATAATATCTGAGCATTACCTTCCTCATATATTTGTCTAAGTTTCCCTTAAAGGGACATAGCATCATAGACTGCTACCATGCTTGTCAGGCTGTCTCAATTCCACACACTGTTTTTTGTGAGCAAAAATGTTTCCTTTGATCACTTCTGATTTGCTCATATACAGTTAATTACTATGACCTCTACTAAATTTCCTCTCCCCTTTAATTTTGAGATTCATGCTCTACCTTAGTGTGCAGCCCTTTACAAATCTGTGCACTTGAAATACTTCTTTACAGAAAAAGAAGTAGACGTTTGGAGCAGCCTCCCAGCAGAGGTGGTGGGCACCAAAATGGTAACAGGGTTCAAACATGCATGGGATGGACACCAGGGGACTGTGGTAACAGGGTGGGGTTGGGGGAGTAAGGCCACAGATCAATTAGGATCCATGGTGCCACAGCAGGTAGGGACCTTACGGCAGACTAGGTGGGCCAGGAGGTCCTTTTCTGCCAGCAGCTTCTGCGTTTCTGTTTCTATCTCCCACAATCTTCTTTTGTTTAACCTATAAAGTCCAAGTTATTCAGTCTGTTCATAGAGGTTTTTTTTTTTAATCCCATAATAATCGGAAATTTTTCTTCACTCTTCGTACAATAGGACCCTGGAATAAACTTCCATCTTCCATTGTTATGAGTGATACGAAGCATACCTTTAAATATTATCTGGATAAACTAATTATTTCTGGGTATAATTTATCTTATTACACTTTGGCCTAGTATAAGAGCATTATGGGCCTCGGCCTACTAGCTCTTTTCTTTCACTTTAGTATGAACCTTAGTATGAACCAACTTACAGTAGCCCTCCCTATGCAGTGTGTGGGAGCACCAGCTCCAGAATGTGGTCATCTTCCACTAGACCAGTGAGAAGGACCTGAGGTTGCTCCCAAATTCCGTCATTAAGCCACATACAGTATATGCCTTATACTACTTCTCCATTAAATTTACTATCAGGTAATGGGACTCTAGGCTTCCAGAGTCAACTGGAAACCTGCCCATGACATAGGAATCTAAAGGTTTAAACCCATGATGTTAGCCCCTTACCTTAAAGAAACCAACAACAACAACATCTTTGGAGCTGATGAACTCTTCTGCGCTCGCAACACTCTCCAGCACAGTGGCACTGGGGCTCGTTCTCCTCTTCAGCCACCGGACAATGCCTTTAGCATTTCTTTTTCCTACGCAGGAAGAGATTCACAGCTCAGTCAGTTTTTTTGGGATGCCAGTGTCATAAAGTTTGAAATGCGACTGGATTCACTTCAGTTCAGGAGCACGCTACACATTTCTACCTACTGTAATGGGACTGAGTTTGTACAGCTATCCAGCACAGAGAGCATTACACAGCTCTGCCTCACTGAACGCTTGAGAATTACACACAATTCAGCTCATATTTCATTTGTTTTTTTGCATTTCTCTTTCCCTTTATTTTTTACTATACATCACATTTAAATGGAATCAGGACCATTGTCCTTTAGTGTTCATCAACTTCTGTTTCTTTTTTATATACTGCTACATGTCATCTGTCAATCTAATAACCTCATGCACTGTTTGTTTAAAGAGCTATTGTCTGGAATTAATAGTAACTTTCAGAAATAATCAGCTGTCGCTTCTTATATCTGAAGTATTTTTTTTCTTCTTTTCTGTGTTGCTAATTAGAAGATAGTTTCATCTAATAGTATTAAGTGTGATGTGTGGAACAGCACTCTGCCTGGAGGCTGACATACTCAGTTCTGTTATTCCTCCCTATATATCATCAGCATTGTGACATCACTAACTGTGACATCACTAGTAACTAAGAAGTGCCAGTCGCCTGCTACTTAACTGGTAACTTGTGACACATATTACCAATCAGACAGAAGGGCTTGTGATGTAACAATGAGTGAGGTCACATGTGGATAATGTAGTGGGAGGGACAGAGCTATAACAGATATGTCTGCTTCCAGGTAAAGCATTGTTTTTTGCACCCCTGTCAATACTATTAGGTAGAAAACCATCTAACCACCAAATAGGAAAAGAAGAACACTTTAGAAACAAACATTTGTCAATGCCGAATGTTTGCTTGCTGGCATTGGCATTAGTAGTGTAGAAGTTACAGAGCTGCATAATAGGAATGGCAGCGAAGTATTGAACTGAAGCCAACCCCACCACCACCCTGCAGAGAGTGACAGGCATTGGGGTGTGCCTTTAGGTCGTCAGGCATAATGACCACACCATTTCACCACACCCCACCCTGCAGACACTGACAAGTGTCATGGTGTGCCTTGGAGTCTTTGGCCCTTATGCGCACCCCATTCCATCAGGAAATATGGTGAGATGGGCGCGGTATAGGAGAATGGGGTGAAGTTTGGGCCCGAAGAGTCCGAGGCACACCTTGATGCCTCTCACTGGCTGCAGGGTGTGGTGGAGGTGGAATGGTATGAACATGACAGGCAAGAATCCCAAGTCACACCCCTGATGCCTGTCATTCTCTACAGGGTGGGGCGTATGGTCGGAAACCTTAACGCCTCAGGCATTCATTGGTGTTTTCACTCCAAATTTCCAACATGTTTTTTTGTGACCCCCACCTCATGAACAGTGGCAATATCAGTTTGTTAGCTGAAACTGCTTTTGCACAGCAACTATGGCATTTGCACCACAGATTGCAAAAACACATTCTAACAGGATGAAAAATGACAGTAATTGTTCTATGGGGAGGCATAAAATGGCAACGTTGAAAATCTGCGTGAAAATCTTAAAACCTGGTGGTCACAGAGAAACTGTGCAACGATACCTGTTATGTACTAGTTTGGGAATTTTTTACAGCAAATTGTTCTTACAGGCATTTTGGGACCTCCGAATGTTGAACAGTGTCGGAGGATTTTTCTTTTTATCTGTCCCGAACAATGATTTTCCAGCAACTGTACATTTCTGCTGAAAGTGTGAAAACACATTTGGCCATGTAGAAAATGACAGCTGTACTGTTCATAAGGAGGTGGGGAAAAATGCCACTGGTGAAAATCTGGACTGAAAATATTACAAATTCATGAACTTACGAGGGTGCGTGGAAACTACGCAATGCTCAGTCATAACACAGTCATTTTATGGAGTTTTGTCACCAAATTTTCAACATAGCCATTTTAAGACCTCTGCTCATGACCAGTGTCACTATGATTTTCTTAATCTGTCCCAAACATTGTTTTCGCACACCGACTATACCATTGTGCGCTACATGTGCGGAAACACATTTTGGGCGAGATGTGAAAAATGGTAGCTGTACTGCTCATAAGGAAGTGCGCTAAAATGGCACTGTTGAAAATCTGGTGCGCAAATATTACAAATTCGCAAACTTGCCAGCGCGCGTAGCAACTGCACAACGTTAGCTCCTAAAACAGTCATTTTTTGGAATTTTTTCATCAAATTTTCAACATAGCCATTTAAACACCTCTGCTCATGATAAGTGTCACTGTGATTTTCTTAACGTGTCCCATACATTGATTTCGCACACCGACTGCGCCATTGTGTGCTACATGGGCAGAAACACGTTGTGGGCGAGATGTGAAAAATGACAACTGTACTGCTCATAAGGAGGTGTGATAAAATGGCAATGTTGAAAATCTGGAGTGAAAATATTGAAAATTTGCGAACTTACGAGTGTGCATAGGAACCTGCAACGCACGCTCGTAAAACAGTGATTTTTAGGAATTTTTTCACCAAATTTTCAACATAGCCATTTTAAGACCTCTGCTCATGAACAGTGTCACTGTGATTTTCTTAATGTGTCCTGTACACTGATTTCCTACACCAACTGCACCATTGTGCACTACATAGGCAGAAACATGTTTTGGGTGAGATGTGGAAAATGACAGCTGTATTGCTCATACGGAGGTGTGGTAAAATGGCAATGTTGAAAATCTGGAGTGAAAATATTGAAATTTCGCAAACTTACGCGCGTGCTTAGGAACTGCGCAACACATGCTCGTAAAACAGTCATTTTTAGGAATTTTTTCACCAAATTTTCAACATAGCCATTTTACCACCTCTGCTCATGAACAGTGTCACTGTGATTTTCTTAATGTGTCCTGTACATTGATTTCGCACACCGACTGCGCCATTATGCGCTACATGGGCAGAAACACATTTTGGGTGAGATGTGAAAAATGACAACTATACTGCTCATAAGAAGGTGTGGTAAAATGGCAGTGTTGAAAATCTGGAGTGAAAATATTGAAAATTTGCAAACCTACAAGCGTGCATAGGAACTGCTCAACGCAAGCTCGTAAAACAGTCATTTTTAGGAATTTTTCCACCAAATTTTCAAAATAGGCTTTTTGAGATCCCACCTTATGAACACTGGCAGTGTTGTTTCATTAATCATTTCAGAAAGGTGATTTTGCGCAGTGGCTGCGAAATCACCCTTCGGGCCCGAGTAACGCCATGACAGTGACAGCATTCATGAGAAGGGGTCCCAAAAACTCCATGTTGAAATTTTGGTGCAAAAATTCCAAAAAATGCCTGAGCTATGCAATAAAATTGAAAAAAACCCTATCTATCCCATTATACAGCTTACCAGCATTTCCTCAGTTCGCGGTTGGCTTTGAAGAGTGCAGACGTGTTCCCGGTCCTCTGAAGATTGTCGCGTCAAGCTCCAGAGGTAAGTATGGGTTGGGGGTGTGTGGGGAGGCAGGGTGCGCAGTGGGTGGGTGAGGGTTGTGGGAGGGGGCAGGGAGAAGCGCCGAGGGACAGTTTTTGCATTTACAGGGTTTTTGTTTAATAAGACGATGAGGGACGTTTGCCACATTGGGGTGGGCTCCCAGCGTGGCAGCTGGAAGGCTGTTGGGGGGGCTGAAGCTGATGGGGGATTGGGCACCCCCGTCAGCCATAACATCATTTTGCCTCGCTGAGGTGGGCTCCCAGCATGGCACCTGGATGCTTTGGGGGGGCGTGCAGCCGATGGGGATTGGGCCCCCCCGTCGGCCATAAAACATTTTGCCACTGTGGTGTGGGCTCCCAGCGTGGCACCTAGATGCTTTGGGGGGACATGGAGCCGACGGAGGATTGGGGCCCCCCGTCAGCTGTACAGTGTGGGGTGGAGGGGGAAGGCACATGAGCACGCAGTGTATGTGCATGCGTGCGTGTGTGTGTGTGTGTGTGTGTGTGTGTGGGGGGCTATGCTCACTGAAGCAGAATTCTCCCTTTCAACTGTATGCCACTGCATTTTCAGCTGTCATAGACAGCTGGAGCAGTGATTTGTGCACTGCAACTGCACCTGCAAACACATTGACTGAACTGGAAGAGGCTGACACACCTCTGGAAAACCCGTATGATGGCACTGTGTTTCTTGCACATGCATGCAAGCAAACATAAAAATGACTACAGGAATAAAAAAAAGCTGTATACAGTTCATAGGCAATGAGTGGTAAAGTGTAGAGGAGAAAAGGGTGGATTCGATTGTGAGCTACGGTTGAATTTGTGTTTTCTTTTTCTATACCTAGTTTTCGCTATTTTGTTAGGGCACATGTTCAACCCTAAGATGTTTAGGGTCACAAGGTGATGTGACTTCATTGAGCATCTGATTCGAGAAAGAGCTGTGTGATTCTATCTAAATGCCAGCTCACAGCAATTCAGAGAAAAAAAATTTTTGAAGCTGCATTACCAGACTAAGTGTGCAGTTTAGTGAATTACCACACAGGGGTGTGTATATGACAGCACTAAAAGGCGCATTAAAGTGCTTCAGTCATGAAAACCTCTCCCACTGGCTGCTGCTGAAATGCATAGCAGTATGTTTTCCTTTGTGCATTCTGGCTGTTCTTTGCTTCAGCTGCAGGTAGTACAGTACGCTCAAGTTCGTTTGCATAGGTTTTAGCAGTGGGGAGTTCACATTGACAGAATCTAGTAAGAGAAAACGCTTTGAATTACACATACAACAAAGTCTGAGTTTTCACATCAAATGCTGAGGTATTTTTTTTCTGGAGGATTAGAACCCATGGAGTCCATGAAGATGTGCTTTGGAGAGCTGGCGTGTGTAAGGACTGTTAGGCACCCACACATTTTGGTGGTCCTGCTGTGGCAGGAACAGTTTATTAAAATAATGATGTGTGGCTTGTCCTCTAAGCTAGACAAGACCACCATCCTATCAGGTAACCAACACAGTTGATCTGTGTGTGGGGAGGAGCTGCTCACTCAAGCGTAGCTCCCTCTTTCAACTGTATGCCACTGCATTTTCAACTGCTGTCATAGACAGCTCCAGCAGTGATTGGAGAACTGTGACTATGCCTGCAAATACACTGACTGAATTGGAAGATGCTGACACACCTCTGAAAAACTCAGATGATGGCACTATGTTTCTTGCACATGCGTGCAAGCAAACATAAAAAATTAATAAAGTATGTGACTGCTTTCAAAAAATGTTAAAATTTTCTGCCTGCGATATTTGACACTACTAGCACTTTAATAGCTCAAACACTTGTAAATCTTGAAAACAGGGAGAGTAGGAGACACCTATGAGATAGCCTGAGGTAATGGCCTCAAAGCTTTAAGGTAATAGGAAATGATTATAATGTTAAATGTGCTCCAGTTTTCCTTTCCATGACAGTTATGTTCTGATATGCTTTGATCATTTTTTGATAAATGTATCTAGCTTTGTAGTGACCTCATATCTACACTGTGTTTCCGCTTCTCAGTAGCTACTGCTCTCACTTTTCATAATTTCATGACATTCTACGACATCAGCCACATCACTCCATGCTGTTTATATGAACGACCCAGAATGGTGCAACTTATAAAACAGAATGCTCTGGCAGTATGAAAAGAGAGAGCAGAAGCTGCTGAGAAGCGAGGGACTCCAGGGTAGTTACAAAAACAGTAACATTAGTTTATTAGTTCAACAAGAATGGTCATAATATATCACCATGTATGCCAGACACTAAAAGGAAAACAGGAGGGCAGCTGAAGGCACAAAAATCCCCTATAAAGAGAACCAATTTTGGACTGAACCCAGATTTACAGAAAAGAGCCCTACCTGCCTTTAGTTTTTGGATGTGGGCAAATTATTTTTAAGCACTGTATTTAGGGAAGGGAAGGGATCATATTTGAGTTCTATGGGTTTTTTGGCTTCCTTGTAACCCTTTCCCCCCTCCATTTGCTCAGATATTTTGTAACATCACTATGGGGGAGTGTGGGGTGCATTCCATTGAACTGAATAGGGGTCTCTTCGAAAAGCTTTTTTATACATTGTAGTGTAGTGATTGTTGGGAAGCAAAGCCACTGTTCAAGTAACAAGGCCTTTTTTTAGTTGAGTGGTGACTTTGATTCTCAACAATTGCAAAAATAAAACATAAGAATAGCTTTTCAATAATGCCCCTGTTCATTTGAACAGGGCATGCCACCAAGTTCTACCTATAGCAATGTCACAGAACATCTGAGCATGAGAGGGGACACACTTACAGGGAAGCAGAAGGGATCAAGCTGCCAACTCCATGAAGCCTAAATACAATCCCTTCCCTTTCTGCAAAATAGCACAAAAAAATTAATTCAATGTGCTTATGCAACTGAATGAGGTAATATGAGATGATGCTTGTGTAACTTGATTTACTTTGTGGCTTTCCGCCTATCTATCCATGGGATATACCACCTAGTAGGGGTATGACATGAGGAACCCTAGAGGAGGGTCCCCCCCAACAGGTGCCAGGAATGAATGCATCAGCTAAAGGTAGGTTAGGAAGATGCCCACGGGGAAGAGTGATAAGCCGCTGAAGGAGGAGGGGTGGATGGTGGCCAACAAAAAAGAATCCTGGCAAAGCCCAAGATGTTAGTGACCTTTTAAGCTCGATGGGGGGAGTGACGTAGTTGCTCCGCCCAATGAACCTCAGGCTTAAAGCCCTCCTATTCAATGTGCTTACGCAACTGAATGAGATAATATGAGATGATGCTTGTGTAACTTGATTTACTTTGTGGCTTTCCACCTCTCTATCCATGGGATATACCACCCTGTAGGGGTACGACGTGAGGAACCCTTGATGAGGGTTTCCTTCCTACAGGTGCTGGGAATGAATGCGTTAGCTAAAGGTAGGTTAGGAAGAAGCCCACAGGCAAAAGAGACGAGCCACTGGAGGAGAAGGGGTGGATGGTGGGCAACAAAAAAGAATCCTGGCAAAGCCCAGGATGTAGTGACCTTTTAAGCTCAATGGGGAGTGACGTAGTTGCTCCGCCCATTGAACCTCGGGCTTAAAGCCCTCCCATTCAATGTGCTTACACAACTGAATGAGATAAGATGAGATGATGCTTCTGTAACTTGATTTACTTTGTGGCTTTCTGCCTCTTTATTTGTGGGATATACCACCCTGTAGGGGTACGACACAAGGAACCCTAGAGGAGGGTTCCCCCCCACAGGTGCCAGGAATGAATGTGTCAGCTAAAGGTAGGTTAGGAAGAAGCCCAAAAGGAATACCCAAAGATGTCAAGCATCGAAGAGGCAAGGTCGATGAATGAATTCTGTGAAGAGAAGGGCTAGCTTCCTAAGGAGAGAGGAGAAAGCTGGGGCCACCATCCGCCTCCATCCAACAGCGGAACCTAACTAACTAATGAGAAGAAAGCACTAACTCTAACTAATATTATGACCATTGGCATGGGGGAGAGGAAAAAAACCCTTTGAGGAGGAAACCTCTGGGGATCCAAGGCCTAGGTCGCCTTCCCTTCAGGCTGATGATGTTTGATTTGAGGACGTATGTTGGTAAAGAGAATGGTTCATAGATGAGAGATATAAGTAGGGAGGATGACAATGGAATAGGGGGAAAAAACTCCAAAGAAGCACAGATTAAATAAGAAACATGAGGTAGCAGGGACACAAGGAGGGTATGCTCAAGTAGTCGATGAGAGATAATAGATCAGAGAAGCAAGGATAGGAGGGAGTAAATCCATGTATACGTCAGAGGAGCAAGGGGTATCCAGATGGGCTCATGAGAAGATTCCAGATGTGCCGATGAGGAGACAGATGCTAATGCAAACTGGCTTGATTGAGCGATGTGAGTGAGCAGACACTGAAGTTGAAGAGGCATGCTTGATTATGTGATGTGAACAATTAGACCCTGAATGATTAGACCCTGAGGTTGTAGTCGATGAGGTAGTATGGAATTCAATGATAGGAATGTTCAAGTAAGCGATGTAAATAGATAAACCTTGAGGTAATGCTGAGTGAATGATGACTGGATTTATGAACTCGATATGACTGGAGTTATGAACTCGATACATGCAGCAGGATGGTCGCAGTTGGTAGGAGGCATAGAAGTTATAATAAGTATGACCAAAAGAAATATTGATAGCAGGCCACAACTGGAGTGAATCCTGAAGAGCAGGTACAGAATTGGAAGAAGAGGAGATGGGAATGAACTTGAAATTAACTTGAATGAAGGTGACATGCTCAATGGAGTGATGTGAACAATGATGCTCCTCGAAAGGAGGCAGACTCCGAGGCAGAGGAGGCATGTCAGGAACCAGAGAGTATGCAAACCAGATGGTAAGGGGAAGCCATGAATGGAAAGAGTCCACGGCTGTCATGAGTGGAGAGAATCCATGACAGCTGAGATGAGAACACTCACTAGGTCGAGGAAGGTAAAAGGAAAGGAGAAAGTACGATGATAGATTGAAGCCATGGAGGCCAGTATGGGAAAGCAGGGTAGGAAAGGATGAAGGATGGGAGGTCAATTGGGTAGCATAGGACCCAGCCAGTATGGGAGGAGAACTGCAGTAGGTCGAGTTGGATGAGGCTGGACAGAGTTAGCTAGAGCATGTGATTAAGGATAGGAATTGCCCAAAGGAATTATCAACTGTGGGCCAGATGGAGTCAGCTTGAGAGGGCAATAACTGGATGTGGACTGAGGATAAGGAAGACTGATAATGATGATCGCCGCAGGATTGCAGCAGGAGGAAGAAGCAGCATAAAATCCAGTGAGAGGTACACTTGAGCGAGCGAGGTAAGGAAGTAGACACTGAGGATCTGGAGGGGCAATGGAGGCATCAAAGGACCTCTGATGGAGGTGTCAAGGACGGGCGATGGCCAAATGAAGTGGACTGCAGAACTAGCAGGTGCCGGTATGAGTAAGGAAATAGGAAACGCGTATGATGACGGAGGGAATCATGGAGGACTGTAAGGAGACCTTGAGACCAATTGACGAAGATGGAGGGAAGCTGTGATGGAGCATGGGATGAAGAAGGAGGGACAGCATCCACCAGAGGGAGGGAGGGACCAAGGAAGGGACTGGAGCAGCAGGTCAAACTAGAAAAGAGTCCGAAAAACTGCAAAAGGAATGTGAAGCAAAAGCAAAATAAATAGTTGCATACCATCCATTAAAGCAATAACCAGCAGCCAAAAAGAGCAACCTCCAATGAGCATAATGAAAGCCGGAAACGCATAGGTGTGCAGAGCATATTCCAGCTGCACGGCTGAGATCAGAAGCAGATTAAACCGACAAACAATTACCACTGCTAGAATGGGGACACCGGGACTACAGGTTGTTACACCCTCATAATCCAGACAATAGACAGAGCAAAATAAAAGAAATACATGAGCATGACGAGGATGAAGCATATGCAGTGGAACTGGAGACAATTAAACGGCAAGTGCAGAGAAGTCATACGTATAGGGCAGAAAGAAATCCGCTTGGAAAAAGGAAGGGATGCAGCAAGAATGGGGATAGGAGAACCAGGAAAACAGGGATAAAAGGAGTTGGAAATGCTAGGAAGAACGGGATCAGGTGGTAGAGCTGAGCTAGCAGCTGACATCACACCAGATCACAGGCTTCATTAGTTGCAATGTATTGCCAAGGCAATGTTTTTTTTTTTTTTACAGGAATGATTTAAAGATAATGATGATTGCTGCAAGAGTGCAGTGGTTCAACATGAGCAGATCAGAGAAAAGGAGACTGGAATCAAACTTGAAATTGAACTTGAACGAAGGTGGAGAGCGACCAGCTGGCCCATAGCGAAGGGTGACAGACAGGAAGGCATGATGAAAGAGGGAAGCCAGGATGGAGTGAATCCTTGATGGTGGGTATGAGATAAGAAGTGGTGAATGATGACCAGAGTCAGGAACCCGATACGTGCGGTACAATGATGATGGAATAGGGAAATTCGATGAACTTGTACAAAGGTAGTAGGAAAAAAGGCTCCTCGAAAGAAGGTATACTCTGAGGCCAAGAAGACATATCCAGAACTAAAGGGAATGCAAACCAGACAGCACGCTCAGGAGAAGCAACAGAGGATGAGGTGGCATATGAATAAAGAACAAGTATGCCCAAAAGAAACGATAATTGCAGGCAAGAAAAACGAAAGTACAGGAGAATCTGGGATCTTTGTCTGTGGCATCCCTAGGAAGGTACCACTGCAGAAGCCATGGTCTTCAATTGGCAAAGACATTATCTAGAAGCCAAGCCATCCAGGTGGCTGAAAGCAGAAGAAATGGACAGAGGCACTCAGGTGGGGAAAGTGCCACAAGATCTGGGAAGAGAAACGGCTGCATCACCTTCTCACAAATTCTGACCGGTCGCTACTAAAGGTAAGCAGGATCTCAAGATAAAGATAGCCAAGGCCGTCATGCTAGGGAATGAACGAAGAAATAAAAATACAGAGGTAAAACAGCTTGCTTGCAGAACACACAGGTTGACTATAAAATCCCATAGAAATTAAAAAAAAAAATTAAATTCCGAATAGAACAGAGAAACTATGAGGCTCAGGGTTCCTCACAAAAGAGTACCGGACAAACATACCTGAGCTGAGAGCATCTGGAAGATGATGGAAAGTGCTGGGCACCTGAGATCCAATGAAAGCTCCGGGTCCTTGAAAGCCTACCAACTGAGTTCAGACGAGCACAGCACAGGAGATATGCAGAGTCTCAGATGGCGCACAGTATCCCAAACAACACTGGAGAAACCCTCAGACGAGGAAGAATGGTCTGTTCACCATCTGCAAAGGCCTGAGGGAGAATGACGTGCTGAAACAGGACAATGCCTGAAGTGGGAGGGAAATGAAGATGCACCAAAAGGGAGAAAAGGACAGAGCAAAGCAGTGGGGCTGAGGAGAGGAGCGCTGAGGTGCTGAGATGGCGGGAGGAAACAGGAAAATGAAAAGCAGTGCAAGGAGCGGGGAAGGAAGGCCAAAGTGACGGATTGCACCAACGGTGGGTGCGCTACAGGGGCAGAGAGCGGGGCGAGTCGGGGACAGGAAGGGACAGGAAGAGCAAGCATGGGAGAGAACGAGCAGGTGTCCAGAGGTGCCGCAAGAACGGGAAGCAAGAGGTGAAGGAAGGGGAGGAGATGAGGAGGAGCGGCGCCTCTGGCCACAATGAAAAAGAATCCTGGCAAAGCCCAGGATGTAGTGACCTTTTAAGCTCGATGGGGGAGTGACGTAGTTGCTCTGCCCATTGAACCTCGGGCTTAAAGCCCTCCCATTGCTCACATCCAATGACTTACAGGCATGTAAATCTCTTTTCTATAAGTCTAGGAAGTTAATAATGATGAGCACAATTGGTGTTCTTTAACAAATACTTTGCTTCAGTGTTGACCTGAGGGCCCCTGGTGAGGGAAGGGGCTCATTTGGTGGACCTATGACCTCAGAGGTAGTTATGATGCAGTAGTGGGACAACTTGTTTATCCTGGTAGCTGACTGCCTGGCAATGATCAAGCCAGGCATGTCCCAAAGGATGGACTGGATACAGCCCGGAACCATAGTGGAGCTAAAGGATCAGTTAGTGATGCCACCTGCAATTATCTTTCAGGAATCTGTCCATACAAGTCTTCATGCCAGATAACTGAAATGCAGCCATTGTGGTGTCCATCTTCAAGAGGGGGCAAGGTCATACCCAGGAAACTGAAGACCAGTCAGCTTGACATCATTGTTGGACAAGGACCTGGAGACCATTATCAAGGGACAGAAGAATAGAGCACTCAGTTGATTCCAAAGTCCTTTCTTCCAACAGCATGGCTATATCAGAGGCAGATCATTCCAAGAAAGCCAACCTGATCACCATCTGTGAGGAGGAGGAGGAGGAGGAGCCTAAGGATGTAGATGGGGTGGGAGCCTGAAGGTAGTCTATCTTGACTTCAACAAGGCCTCTGATAGTGTGGTGCATGGAAAGCTTCTGTGCAAAGTAAACCAGTGTAGTATACATTACACAAACACAAGGTGGATTGCTGTCTGGCTTGGGGTAGGAAGCAGTGTGTGGTGGTGGTGATGGATGGACACTACATCAAATGGAGAGGAGCACTCAGTGGCATCTCTCAGGGATCAGTGCTGGGGCCACTGCTCTTCATCATCTTCATCAACGATCCAGCAGCTGGGGTCTCCACAAGGCTGCTTAATTTTGTGGCTGACACTAAGCGAGCCAGGGTGGTAGACTCCCTCGAGAATGGGACAAACTTTAGGGGGACCTGAACAAACTGAGCAACTGGTTTGCCTCCTAAACCCTTAGATTCAATGTAGCCAAATGCAAGGTTGACATTTGGTTGAAATCACAGAAAGGATTTATAATAAGTTACATTTGCCATCTATTTACTGCATTTGCTTTACTCAAACCTGAGACAGACGAAAACAGAAAAAAAAAGTTTCCTAGTTTACTTTCCTGGTCAACAAAAGTAAATTATGTAAAATATTATTGCAATGTCTGTGAGATTACAATGTTGCAAATAAATGCATTCATTTTCAAGTCTGACAGGCCTAAAATGGAAATAAATAGTTGATGTCAATGTAAGGTGGATCATCAGCATTTATTTCCACTTTAAGCTGGGCACAAGAGAGCTGTTAACCAATGGGAGAGCATCTTGTACAATGCATGATGTCATCACAATGACCTCTAATGCAATTAAAAACAGAGCTCTGAAATCAAACAAAAAAGTTAAAATTTTTGTTAAACAAACTGCTCTTGCCAAAGAGACACTGTCATTTTATAAATGATACATGCCATGGGTTGGCTAAAAATATTACATTTATTATTATGTACAGAATTTGATCTCTATAGACATCACTCATGGCTCTGCCACCTGTGAAGTCATGGAAGTCAAAACCTGCAGATAAAAATAAATTAGATATTTTTAGTCAGCCCATGGCATAGCCCATATACAGACAACAAATTTTCAATGCCTCCACGGAGCATGAAATTCTAAAATTCCTTTCAGAAATCAGCTCTGTGGTGTTTAAGTATGGCTTAATGAGGCAATAGTAGCTCCACTCATTTAGCTGTTGTAGCCTGTCAGGTGCATCTAGACCAGTGACTAGCAGAACAGCACAAAAAAGGTCAAAATGTTTCACCTGTATATGGTATAGGTGTTTTTCTGTCTCCTTCCTTGAAGAACGTAAGGGTGGGGAAGTTGTTGATGTCAAATTCTTTGGCAAGCTCATTTTCTTCTGTGGCATCCACCTTAGCCAGCTTGATTTCAGAAGATTCATTTTTCAGTATCCCTGCGGCGTTAGCATACTCTGGAGCCAGAGCTTGGCAGTGCCCGCACCACGGAGCATCTGTCAAGGAAATGAATGGACAGGTCAAAACAAGCACCAAATATGAGCGTGGAGGCACAGGTCAACAACTTGCTAATTGGGTTATTCAGAGATTCGGGGATAGGTTTTCAAATCAGCATCAGGGAGCTGCAGCACTACCACGCTACATCCCCAATATATGCAACAAGAAGTTAGGCAACCCACAGGGTGGTCTAACTTATATGTGCAAGTGCTGCAGCTTGCAGCAATTCAGGAGTCTTTTGCGTCAAAAAAATTATGTATGTGTCCCTTTTTTTCACACAAGCAGCTGTAAAGCAGTGAATGTGTTACAAGTACAACACTTGTGCAGAAAATCAGCTTCACACATTTACCTGCATCTAGAGTGCTATAGAAACAGCCAACAATCATCTGCAAGTCCTGCAGCAAAATGGCTGAAAATCCAGCCCAAGGTCCTCCTCTCCAGACTCCCTTGTGCATGTCTGCATTGTACCTGTGTGTACTGCTGCTTGATATATGTATATATATATATATATATATATATATATATATATATATATATATATACAAAACAGCTTTTGACACTGTTGATACTGTTGATCACTCTAGCCTCCTCAATCACCTCAAACATTATGCTGGCGTATCTGATCTCTTACCAGCCGGTTTCTGTTCCTATCTGTTCAATCACTTCTACTTTGTCACTTTCTCTAGCTTCACCTTATTCCCATGCCCTCTTGTGTATAGTATTCCTCAGGGCTCTATTAATTATCCTTTCCTATTCCCCATCAGTCTTCTCCTTTCTTTCTGTAACCTCAACTATCATATCTGCACAAATGACTCCCAGCTCTTCATCATCTTTGGCTCCTTCTGTGACTCCTCCCTTCTCTTATTATCATCCAGCCTAATCCCTTGCTCCAACTACATTTTGTACAACTCAATGATTATATATCAAGGACTAGAACAATTGAAAGGCTTCCTATCTCCTGCAATGTCGGTTGAACCCAACAAATCCCTGTTTATTGAAATATAGAATTTTAGGTGTACATGATTTTACATTTCAGAACGCTGTTTATGATAACATATACATGTTCTTGTTGCCTTAAAAAGTATAGTGAACAATAAAAGTTACTGATTGTGTATAAGACCGAGGTTCTCCTCTTGGCCAACAAGCACTTTCTGAATTTAAACTCTGTCTCCTCAATCTTTCTCCTCAGCTCTGGCATTTCTTTGTCTCCTCTACCCAGAACATCAGTGTTATTGGGAGCTTTACCCTGAATACTACTTTTTTTCTCATATTTCCAGTATTTTTAAAGCAGCAGTATTTGTCAGTCAGCAAAAAAACAAAAACAAAAAAAAACATCATATATTTTTTTGGGCAGTCACATATTTTTGATATTATTAGATTCATCATCAGTATATAGAGAATAATGCACTGGTCTCTGTGTGCTAGGAAGTTGTTTTGCACACCCAAGGTGTGTAAAAAAACATTCATAAGCACACAGTCATAGTTTATTTTTTATAATAACTATAGCAGGGACATGAACACAAAAACTGAGTTTCCCAACAGGGAAAGTGAAGCGTGAGCACTCTAAATGTCGTAATAACTGGATATGACATTGTATCCAGTTATTATGATGTTTGATCACACTGATAATTAGTGTGATAAAGGGAGTTACCTGCTATATTGTTATTTCTTACAGATGTTTTTAAAATAGCTTTAATACTAATTTTATAATTAATGGCTCATGTCATTAAGGATGGCCACCACTAAAAATCCCTTCTCTCAAGGTTACTTTTTGACTTGACATATTTGAGTCATACTGTGGATCTATAAGGAGGGTGAAAACGCACATTTCTGATGGCAAACAGCACAGCACCACATTAAAATGTTTAGTTTGTTCATAGTGGCCATGGCCGGAGGATAGGGTGCTTCAAAAACTTCTAAACCCTGTATCTCAGTTTAGGAGGGAAATACAATTCAAAAATGAATATATTGATCTATTTGCCAGAAACACATTATTACTAAAAATCTATATAATGAAGATCGCTTCTGCTAACAAATTACTGTATTTTAAGTCTGCATAGTGTCACCTCCATATCATCTCCTGTATTCATTCCTATCACGAGTCCTGCAGTACTGAGATCCTTGTCCATGCTTTTGTGTTCTCGCTCCTTGACTACTGCAACTCCTTTCTTTTTGGCCTACCTAAATCTCAACTATCTATATTCCAGTCTGTTCCAAATGCTGCTGGGTGCTCACTCACATGCACCAAGAAACCTGATTACATGACACTCAATCTCCATGAACCAAACAGGCTCTCCCTTTCAGGGACATGTTCAGTATTTAGTACCTGGCAAACAAACAAAAAAATCATTGTATAGTTGTTAATATTAATACATTTCTGATATAATTAGATTCGACAATAGTTTTTTTTTCTGTCAGATGTTTTTAAAACATCTTTGGTTCTTAATTGTATAATTAATGACTCAAGTTATTTAAGAGGGCTGCCTCGAGCAATTTTATGAAATCCCTTCTCCCTTGAGGTGACTTGTTGACTTTACATACTGGATAACTCACAGTAAAAATAGCTTCAATAGACAACAGGGACATGTCATGGGGAAGGGAGAGAAGCTATACTGATACCAGTCCTCAAGAAGGGAGACGGAAGGGAGCTAAATCACTGACCCTCCGACTGTTGTTGCATGCAAATTATGGAACCCTTCATTAGGGAAAAATAACAGAGGAGAAAACTGATTTGGGATACAGAGACAAAACATAGCACAGATTCACTTGTGGGGGATCCATGACTGGTCGTTGACAAAACTTTTGTCTAACGACCAGACAGCGAAACTGACAGGTTCACCACATTTCAGTCGACTGCTGGTTTCGTAGGAGAAAATGTGTTTTCTTTGGGGGCTTTGCCCCCCGAACCCCCCACATGATGGACTGTGCCCCCCACACACACACTCCCAATAGGATTCTCAACTCTGAGTCAGAGCTGATTCAGGGGGGTGCATGACCCCCGACAGACAGTGCCGGGTTCCAGCAGGCACCCTACAGTGATGTGGCGCTGTTGTCACTGTAGGGGACCATGCTGTTGAAATGTCACTGATAGTGTGGCATACCACTTGGGGGCATTCTGCTTAACTAACTTAACTATCTGCAAGATAGTTATTAAAAATGTGGATGGGGAATGCTAGTAAATATTATTTTCTTGGATTTCAGAAAAGTGCTTGATAAAGTATCACATGTAAAATGTATTAATAGGCTCCAGAGCATAGGGCCTAATAAGAAGATAAATAACTGGAGTGGCAGCTGGTTGTCAGGAAGAATGCAAAGGGGGAAGAATAAATAGCCAGAACCAAAATAGGGATTTGTGACAAACAGATTGCCACAGAGATATCTGCTGGATCCAGTGCTGTTCACAATTTATGTCAGGGAGCCGGACATGAACAGGAAACTAGGTTAGTAATTAGTAAGGAGACACCAACAATGGAGGCATAGCAGGCAGTAAAGAAAGCACTAGAAGTATCCAGAGGGACATGGATAAAATAGTCAAGTGGGAAAATAGGTGGGACTTGAAGTTACTGAGGATAAATGCACAGTGCTGCATCTAGGAAACTAATAGTAAAGCAAGGTACTATTTAAATAATGTTGAACTAAGAAAGGTTAACAGAGAAAAGAGAGGACTTAGGTAACACTTAAGTAACACAACATTTTTCTGAATGACCTCCCCTCCACCTGTGCCAACTCGCATATACACATGTATGAAGATGATACAGTTATCTTTACCTCAGGTCCCTCTACAGTATCTGTGGAAAATCAGTTCCAGCAGGATTTCGATAACATCCTGCACTAGTTTCACATCAATCGTCTTCAGGGTAACACCAAAACAATGGTGTCTATGACCTTTGGTACCAGCCAGAAACTAAAGAGAGTCTTGAGCCTTCCAGTTTTGTCCACACTGGATGGCTGCCCTCTTGAAGCAGCGTAGTCCTTCAGGTACCTTGGCGTGTGGCTTGATAGTAAGCATGGCTTCTCAGCCCACATCAATGCCATCCACATGAAACTCTGCCCGATGCTGGGTGCCATGTATTATAATAAAGACTGCCTGCCCCTGATGCTCCGCAGGGAGCTGTTCATTAAATAGGTACTCCCAGTCTTTGACTACATGGACATGGTCTACAGTACCACCTCCTGCACCTCCCTAACCAGACTGGACACCCTCTGCAATGCCTTCACTTTTCAACAAACTACCCTCCTCACATGTGTCACTGTTCCCTCTAGTCCTCCCTAGCCACCACCCCCCACACCTTCACATCACCAGTCTCACTGTACCTCCTTCACTTCCAAATACTGATTTGGTTCCCTCGTACTTCTCATTCCTTTCTCCAGTCCCCTCTGCTCCATGCTCCCTCTGCTCCAGGGACCTGCATACCCTCTCCACTCCTCATTCCCATTCCTTTTCTGGCCAATCCACCTTCCGCAATTGCCTCCCAGCACTCTGGAACCTGCTCCTCTCTTCCATCCACCATTCCATTTCCCCAGGCTCTCTCAGGTTATCAGCTGAAACTCTTTCCACCCCCTACTTGCACCTGGTTTCATAACAGGCCATCTTTGGACACTGGCAGTACAGGAACTTGGTACGCCCAGACTTAGTAGATCTTTAGTGCACCACAATGCTTGCCTCTGGTCAAACACTAAATTTATTCAGCATTCTTTTGCCCATGTATAGTTGTGAATTATTTGCCTTGAATTGAAGTCTTTAATTTCTTCACAAATGTTTAGGTGCTATGAAGTATTTTATTTATATTGTACTGTGTTTCATGTCACTCTGTACCATGGAATGTACTGTGTGTTGTTCACTATATCTCCTGTAATTACTTTCCCTGAGTCACACCTAGAAGTGAGCCTCAGCTCAGTATGCCTTTCCTGGTCACCAGTTTTCAACTAAATAAATAATCTCCGCTCAAGGCACAGCAACAGCAGCATAAGCGTCAATTAAAGTGTGCATCTCCATCTATCCCTGTAAGTGGCTAAACGTTAATGTGAGCAGCATTAAGGACAGCCAACATCACCACAAGTGGACAGAACTATAAAACCTACATGGTATATGGCTAGTGCTTGGTATGGATCAAAATCAGCCCCTTCAGAAATGCTGTTGTGCATGGTCGAAAAAAGTTGTGCACACTCCAGATCAATCTCAGCTGTGCCCTTGCTCCCATGGTACTGTTGCACTTCATTCATGATGAAAAATGAAAGCAAACGTCATGGCATGTGCAGTATTTCCAATAAAACATAAACAATGTAAACAATTCCCTCATTCAAAGCCGTATACTACAAACAAAAAAGTAAACTATGAGTGACCATACACAACTTGCCTTGTGTTTTTATCTTAGGGTTGATCTTACAGCATGCATCGAGCTCTTGAGCTTCACTGTTGAGGCCCACAATCCTGCACAATCGAGCAGACTCGATAGATTGTGAGGCCTGTTTCTGCTGGCATTTTGTATGTTCGTATATGCTGTTATTTTAACCCTCAGTAGAAACTCAGGCTTGCTGTGTATAGTTGTCCATACATCATTAAAGGAATAATGCATGACAGGGTGTGTGTCATGCTAGGATAACATCATGCCTCGGGTAGTTGGGCACGGGGCCGCAGGCCGAGTGCATCCAACACCTGAGAAGTGACATTACCCCAGCATGACACACACCCTGGAGTGCATTATTCCTATTATACAATGGCTCATTTGTAAAATATCAAAAAAAAAAAAAAAGATTTTAAATGATTTTTTTCATTGCTTTTAAATGAGTAAGAATACTTAGAAGAAAAATAGTGCTAGTTATTTTGGCCACTAGATGGAGCTGTTATGGTTTATTGTGGCTCTCAGTCCCCAAACAGACACACAGCTTTGTGGCAGTCTAAATACATTCAAACTGGGACTCGGTTCTGTCTGCTTCTCTAATCTTGTCTCTCCCCCTCCCCCCCATTTGCAAGTGTCTCTGTATGCAGCTTGGAAGCTGCAGATTCACCTGCTTGCCTCCTCGCTCTGTGCCCCCACCACCAATGGTCACATTTACGTGTTTGGTTACCCTAAAGCTGGTGCCTGTTAGTACCAGGGGAACAACTTTAACTAGTGGTCGTTCTTCTGTTTCTGCAACCATAAGGTATGCTGAGTGAAGTTTGAGTCAGCATGATTGTCTCCTGTCCCTCTGACTCATGCCTGCGCTATACAGTAAGTCAACCGTGCATTACTTTGAAGCTGTGAGCTGACTGTGTGGCTGCCGTGATGGCTTTACTATTATTAAGTGGAAGGGACTGCTTTATTTTGAAGGTGGTGGGACATGCTTTGGTGTTGGTGTTTTGTCTCCCTGTATGTGTCTCTGTTTTTTTGGACCCCCCTGTCTGTGTCTCTTCCTCTCTCTTGTCACCAACACCCCCCCCTCCCCATTTGTGTTCTGTTTGTTTCCCTGGCTTACTCCTTTTGTTTAAACATGGGAGCTTGATGCACCTGTCCCCCGCCCCCCTGTCATGAGTGTGGTTGGTGACAGCAGCTGTTCAGAGGGACAACTGTCTTTTAAAATCTGTTTTATTTAACATAGTAAAATTATACAAATATGCAATGTAAAGGGCAGAGTGGAAAACTGCTGACAGTGAAGCAGATCGAACTGATAGCTTTGTTTTATGTCTTTTTTTAATCAAATAATGGCAGGGAATGTGGTTTAATAATGTATTTCGGGACAATGGTAGGGATTTGGTGTGGGGTATGATAAAAATCAAGGAAAAAAGGATGTTCGTGAAGCAGGGACTGTGACTACAGGGGGAAGAGGTAGACGGAAGTGGTGTGAAGCTGATCACAACCACAGCTTTCACTTTCTTGAATGTGGGATGGGTACATGGGATCATTTTTCCTTCATTTGATTTAGTCATGTGTGTGCTGGGACTAGTTCCATGTGGTTATGCTGGGATAACATCATGGGTCCAGCCCCAGACTGACCATTCGCAGTCCAAGATTCTGTCTTGCCACTGCATAATCCTCATTATACAATGATAAGAAAGAATCCTGGGCTCTGATTGGTCAGTCTGGAGCTGAACCAGCATAACATCATGGATCTATTCCCAGCACACACATGACCACATGACATCTTAAAGGAATCATTCCACTATCCATGTTCAAAGTGCCACAGTTGACATGACTACTCTGCCTCATGTCAGTACTTACAGTACATACTTTTTTTCTAAAGTAGATTCCTCTTTCACAGAGAACACAAACTGACTGTACCCCACACCAAAACCACACCACATTCCCCAAACACATTTAGTAAACTGAATTACCTGCCAGTCTCTGAATAAAATGAAAAAAAAAAAGACATAAAACAAAACCATCAGTCCAATCGGCTTCACTGCCAGCAGTCCCCGGCTTTGCCCTTTACACCCATGTGTCACCTCATCTGCTTTTACAAGAAGAAGGAACATGCTTTTCTGGGAAAAATGAAAAAAAAAAAAGATTTAAAAACATAGCTGTCACTCTGTCAGTAGTCTCCTGGTCCACCACTTACATCCATGCACGAGTGCATCTTTTTTTTCAAAGTAAGCATGAGCTGTACTTACTCATCTGTGCCGGTGGCTTCACTGTGCTACTTTCAGGTATTCTGTGAAAACAGTGAGTTAATCTGAGTGAGTCAAATATAGCACGTGGTATGTGAACAAGGATGGTTTTATAATGATTGTCTTTTTAGCAAGGAGTGAATAATGCAGCTTGTTACATTTGTCTACATGTAGGCAATGATTAGTGAGCCAGGGTCTGTGCAGGCAACGTAGCTTGGAGGTTACAGTCGCTGCCTGTGCCCTCACTTGCTAAGGCCGGCAGACTGGGTTCGAGACTTGTGGCTGTGGTATTTTGTTTTGTTTTTATTTTTGTCAGTTGAATTTTGCAGCTGGTTTTGTACTCCTGGCTATTTCCCTGTCCCCGAGTTGTGCCCCCCCGCCATCAGTGTAGGAATAGTTTATTTGCTCCCCACCAGCTTTTTTCCTGTCCCTGAGTTGTGCCCCTCGGAGTAGAATTATGTTATTTGTTCCCCCACTGACTTTCTCCCCATCCCGAGTTGTGTCCCGCGGTGATGGTTATATAATTTATGGGGTGTGCAGGGGTGTGGGTGGGGGCTGAGCCCCCTCCACACTGAAAGTCATTGCAACTGCTTGTTTAGGTTTTTTGGTTTGTGCAGTAGTGCTGTTCATGGTTTTTCCTTTTTGCTGTTTTTGCCTCGCTATTTTGGTCCATGCCATTTTGCTGGCACTGTTTTGACATGGAACCTTATTTTTAGATCGCCCAGTACAAGCAGTAAATGGCAAGCTGTAATGGGGAAAGCAGAACTATAACTTCAAAACACAACTCTCACTCTGTTGTCAGTTCACTGATCCTCCCCTTACATCCATGCCCGACACATTTTGACTGTTTTGGAAGTAAGTACATTTCTTGCTCATCAACACTAGTGGTTTCAGTGTATTCAATACCCTCACTCTGAGACCACGGGCGGGGGTGACATGCCACTTCCTCAGGCCAGTAGCATACGGACGAGGGAGACAAAACAGAGAAACTCTGAGACTATGGGGGGGGCGGAGGCAGGAGATGATGTGCCACTCCACAGGCCAGCAGCATGCAGATCAAGGGAGCCAAACGAGAGAAAACTTAGTGTAGGACAGTAGAGACCCACACTAACAGCAGCTCCACCTACTGGGAAAAACTGCCAATCAGCACTATTTCTTTTTAAAGTATACCTACCTGTCACCAGGTATGGGTTTAGGATAACACAATTTCAGGCAGACCACAAATCAGGTGCATAAAAAATGCATGGGTGCATTCATCATTTTATTTTCATCAAGTAAAATATACAGAAAGCAAAATGGTAAGTCAGACAACTGTTTAGCTTCAACAGTTTCCAAGGCCTTTCTTCAGCCTAGCATGAATCAAACAGTGGGAAAGCACACACTACACGGAGGTCTTTCACTTTCCTATCTCTCCTCTATCAGCACTGAGGTAGGGCTTTTTATAAGCTCACTAGAAGCTAGGAAAACAATTTTCCCTGCCTTTGGATTAACTGCAGACATAACATAAAACTAGCCACTAGGGGCCGCTGTTGCACCACAGAGAACAGTTATTTGGCACCTGGAGAACACTACATAACTTGCTTGCAGCGTTGTTAAAGGTCAGAGCTGAGATCAGAACATTCTGTGCTCTCTTAAACTCTCTTGCAGTGTCAGATTACCTCATGCTGTCTGCTGCAAAATATATCTTATGAAATGGATGGTAGAAAAACAGCATTCTGATTGGCTGCTACGAGTGTGCTAATATGTCTAACACCATGGTAAAAGGATCAGGCTGTGCCAAGCTATGGCAAGCGGGCATTGATATGGGTGATGCTGCCCACTCAGAACCTTCAGAAATGAAAACACAGCCATCTTGTTTCTGGCATAAGTGGTGCGTGCCAGCCTAACTGTAAAAAAAATGAAATAAATAAATCTGACCTCTTGTTCAGTTGACCTCAGTCTTTGAGGGTTTCTGTTATGCATGTAGAAAAGTGGAAAAAAAAAAACAGCAAGTGCCCGATCTGTCTCCCAGCCCACTCGCTTTCCAACAGCAACTGCCGTGATCTGCCTCCCAGCCCCCTCGCTCGCTCACTCTCCAAGTTGGGTAAATACTTAATAAAAATCCATGGCGACTTGGTTCTTGTAAAAGTGCACTCTCTAGATGCAAAGCACAATTGTGAAAACAAAGTCGATATTTATTCCGGTTCTGCCCGCACGCTCACTCGCAGTGCTTAATACGAGAAAAAAGTCAAGATTTCTTCCGGTTCTACCCGCTCACTCGCTGTGCTTTTCAATGAGCGACCTGCTACCTGCTCAATACTTCCATCCCTTAGCCCTGTCATTTCTCAATTTTTATGACGAAACTTTACATTGGTCCCTGTTGTTCCTATTGGGGGGGTGTATCGCTATGACAAGCACAGGTATAAAAACTATAACTACACCAGCCTTCCCAGGTCAAAAATCCTCCCCCCCCAAAAAAAAAACACACCAACCTGAAGGCAGAGGAACTATTTTATTTAAATTAAAGAAAAAGTTATGTTTATAATTACTTAAAGCAGCTTTTTTACCTTTCACATGCATCTATAATATAGCTGCCCATTTCATAAGTGCAATAAGCCACTCCAGGGTCTGTGTGTTAGACACTTTAACACACGGCTAGAAGGCTGGACACACTCGGCCAATGGCCTCGTGCCTCACTATGCCTCCTAGCCATGTGTTAAAGTGTCTAGCACACACCCTGTCATGCCTTATTGCTTACTTAGAAGGGGGCTGCTAACATCTTGAAAAAGCAGACACAAACTTTTTGTTATTCTTATATTGAGACAGCCCTCCCACTTTGTAGCTGCACTCTTAGTTTTGTTTTTAGGTTAATATGCACAGAAAGTTTTATGAGCACTATAGCACTTAATTTATAACCAGCCAACTAGCATGTTGGAAATTATACAAAACATATAAACTGCTTGGGGAAGAGGTTTCAAGTTTATCCAAGGGGTGTCCACTATGACAGGGGACACCCTGTCATACTACCCATTGGAAAAAAAACTGCAAAAAAAAACATTGTAAATGTAGTTTTTCATCTTTTTCCTTTTTTTCTACTCAGGAGCCATTGTATAATTGGAATAATACAAGACGGGGCGTGTGTCGTGCTGGCATAACATCACTTATTGAGTGCTGGATGCACTCGACCTGCAGCCTCATGCCCAACCATGTAAGGTGTAACATTATCCCAGCATGACACACACACTGTCATGCATTATTCCTTTATTCAGCACAGGACTGACCATGTACCATATTAAAGGAAAGCCCTGATGAACAGTGAGTTTGAAAGGCCATAAAACAGACTTTTAAAATGAGGTTTTAGGCATACTTGTAGTTGGTATCACTCCAGAGATATTGATGACTATGTCTGCCCTATATTGATACTACATTTCCATCATTTTTAGACCCCTGTGATGTCATTGAGGATTGAACTTGTGCCTAACTACATCACAAGTAAGCCCAGCTTCACTCTCAGTGACATCTCAAGTTTCTATAATGGTGACAATGTAATGTCAATGCAGGGCACACTTGATCACTGAGCTATAGCCAGGTCCAGGCAGCATTTTGCTTTTATTATTCATGTACATGCTCCCATTGTTGTCACTTTATTTGTTATTGCTGTTTTTTCCCTGCTGTATTTCCACTCTGGGTCGCACCTGAGAATAACCTTCAGCTCAATGGGGCCTATTCACGTACAGCCCAGGAAGTATGTTTCAAAGGCAAGTATTCAGGCTGCGA
Organism: Neoceratodus forsteri; assembly: GCA_016271365.2. Taxonomy (NCBI): domain Eukaryota; kingdom Metazoa; phylum Chordata; order Ceratodontiformes; family Ceratodontidae; genus Neoceratodus; species Neoceratodus forsteri. Next base: position 119,971,949 of record JADMNL010000025.1, read on the forward strand.
AGCTCCACACCCTTGAGAGATCTGTGCGGTGGCTATATTCATGAACACCAGCCACCGCACGGTTCCCGTGGAGTGGCCTGCCCCTCCCATGTGAAGGTTTGTGGGCGGGCAGGTAAGGAGCGGGCGGATTCTGGCAGGCAGCCAGTCAGTTGCCTGACCCAGGTCCCACAGTGGATCACTTGTTTCTGGGTGTTATGCGTTGGCAGTCGCAGCGGTGCACTGACTGCAAGGGGATACCTCGTTATCCATCCACAGCCCTCCCAGAGTGCTCTGAAGGCTGGGGAGTCCATGGTGGGGGTCCAGTGTTCCATGCCGTCACTGCCAGGGCTGGCGGCTGCAACCCCGGGGGTGCATAACTGGGCCCTTGGGGTTATGTCTCACCCGACTTGGCATAGCCACCAGCCCACTGTGTGCAGCATTCCTTACGCTCTGGAATAGCATGGAGTGCAGGCACGCTTCTCCCACTCTCAACACCGCCCTGGCCTGCCCTGGTGCAGAGCTCTGCAATCAGCCAGGGAATGGGTGCATGAGGGGGTGTATTTTGTTTGTGAATCCCGCATGGGGGGCACAGTGGGCATGGGCAGGTGCAGGGTGGGCTATGCACCGGAGTTATGCGGCATGTACCCAACTCAGCACCTTTGTAAATAGGTCCCATTGTGCCTATCCTGGTCACCAAATTTTAAATATTTTATTTATTTAGTTTTTTGTTGACTGGGAAAGAAGGGATAGACAATTTTGCCTATTTTTAGCCTCGTCCTGTGGGAGGGGGGAGATACAGATGGTAACCAATTGAAATTGAACCAGACATTGAACCATATTAAGCTGTTGGTGATATTTTTAGTGAATGTTTGGCCAGGACACTGTGGAAATTTCCCTATTCTTTTTGAGAAGTGCCATGGGATTTTTAACATCCACCTGAAGAACCACCAGAACAGGATCTTGGTTTGCTGTCCTATCCAAAAGACGGCACCTCAGAAGTGCACTATCCCCCTCAAGATGCACTACAGTGTCAGTATTGGGATTTTACCTCAAGTGCCTGTTATGGTGCTTGAACCCACAATGTTCTGCTCTTCTGGCCTCAGAGGCGAGTGTGCAACCTGCCACTGACTCTGATAAAATAAATTTATAAACAGGCAAGCACAATACATAATTTAAAATAGTCTTTCATTAGCTTTCAAGCTATGATGGCCATTATTCATAAATACTGTCCTTTAGGAGGCCCTCAATTTAAAAAGAAAAGTGAAATACTGGTAATGTAAAAACACTAAGGCAGCTCCAGCCTTTACATAGCTACATCTACAGATAAAACATACAAACCTACTGTACAGTTTTCTCAGTTTTACTAAAACAGTACACTTTAAACCAATATTTTACAGTGTAAAACATTAATTTTATTGTTTTATATTTTACATTATATATATAGCACAGAGAAGCAATTTATTTTTAGGAACTAGTCATATTCTAAATGCAATAAGCCACTCTAGGGTGTGCATTTAAGCAATTTATCCCTCCAGGGTGTGGGTATACTGGAGGATTTACCATGGCTGGTGTGGTTTGCTCATGATGCTCAGTTGAGTTAAGTCCTCCAGTATACCCACACTCTGGAAGGATAAATTGCTATTATACAATGGCAAATTATATTTTTCTGCCTTAGTATTTTGCTAATAGCCTCTACCGTTATATGTAATTGTTACAGCTTAAGTCTTTATGTAGCCGTGCAAACTGATATGACTGCTTAGCTCTGTTTAAAACCTTGTTGTTACCCCCCCCCCCCCGCCAAATCTAAAGTGGCAACCTGCTCTTAATTTTTCTCTTCCTGTACTGCACTGCTCAAGCCTGCTACCACCTACTCTCCTCCTGGAACTGTTTCTGTCCTTCCCTGCTCTACAGTCTTTTGGGCGAGGTTGACCCCTGCTGCAGACGTGTCTTGAATTTCTCTATTGTGCTTTTCCCATTGGTAAATACACTCCTCCTAGTCTCCTGCTCCCTTCCTAATACTGCTACCTGCTTGGCCTATCCCTCCCCCATATCTACTTCACGCTTGTCTTAATTTCGCCATCTTTCGTAGCCTCTCGTCAGCCCCCTCATTTCCCTGTTTAAAAAAATTCCTTTACTTCTCTTTCTTTCCACCTCTCTACTGTCCCTCCAACTGGCACCAGTGAATTTGTGGATCTGATCGTTTCTGGCTACCACCCCTGCCTCCCCCCCATTTAGTATTCTCGCACCCTTTTCATCCTAATACTGACTCAGCCTCCCCCCTCGCTGTAGACTCCTGACTTTTTTCCCTCCTCCCCTTATTACTGTTTCCACGTCACTGCCTTGTTTTCCACACTGTAAATATAAGCCTACTCACCAGTCTTCTTCTCTCTCTCCCCCCACTCCAGATACATAGCCCCGAGCGGACCAGCCGGGTGCCAGGTAGGCACGGTCTATGGGGCCTGTATCTCCACGCCACCCACGACGCCTCCTCTAGCCGCCTACCGACCCCTGAAAGCTGGGTAAGGACATCTTCTGACTGAGGAAGCAGTGATCGGCTGCTATTGGCCGACCGCGCTTTGTGCAGAGCACCGATTGGCCTCCGGTCTCAGACCCTGTCTCCTGATTGGTCTGTCTGATTTTGTGCTTTGCTGGGCTGGAAGCCCATTGACTTGCACTGCTCAGTGCTGAAATTTTACGCCCACCCGCCCTCTGTCCCCTCCTACCTTTATTAAAATAGTCTCTTCGGCACCGCCCCCTGCTCCAAATACCCGCCCTTCTGTCTTGCCTCCTATCCTGTTCCCTAGCTAAACCACTCCTCTCTTCCTGCTTTTTTCTTTTTCCCTGCTAGCTTCTCTGGGTGATATTGCAGGCTACACAATTTCTCTGTACTCTAGCTCTCTGGCTTTCTTTTTTCTTTCTCCTCCCTCTCCCCCACTGCCACCTCCATAATCTTCACACCCCTGTTCCTCTCCTCTCTGACATGCCTCTCCACAGCCACATTCTCCTGTCTCTTCTAGCCCTCTCCTTGCTTCCTACACTATGCTATCTTCCAACCTCCTCCTATCCCTCTCCACCCTTTACTCCTGCCCTCCAGGCTAGCTACCCCTCATCGGGTATGATAGCAATCTCCCTCTACCTTCACAAATGGTACCTTTCGGCAATGGACTGGTTGCAAATGATAAGTCACGATGATGGTCAGGGGGCAATTCGGCCTCTGTTTCTGACCACTACCTTGCTTTGGGACTCTAGACACCTGCACTGGACTAAGTCACACAAACTGCAGAGATGTATTTCCATCTACTATGAATTACGACAATTGACTCTCAAACTCCTGCTCCTCCTCCTCTTGATGTCAGGAAGTGTTCACCCTAAGCCTGGCCCCATCTCCCACAGTACAACGAAGCCTGTCAAAATGGAGGGGGGTCTCACTATTGCCACCCTAAATATTTGCAGTCTCCTCAGAAAACTGGCCTCCCTTCAAACCTTTGCCAGCCAACACAACCCTGATATCCTGGCCATTGTTGAAACTTGGCTGACACCTAACACTCCTGACCATGCCATATCTCTACAAGGCTACAAGATACTCAGACTGGATAGGACTTCAAAAAGGGGTGGTAGTTGTGCAATTTACATAAAGGACTACCTCACCTGTCTCACTGTTATGTTTACCACCACTGAAACCTCAGTACAACTCCTTCCTTTCAAATTACTCCTTGGTGCCCATAACAAAGTTCTCACGACTACTGCTATCTATATCCCACCTAAAGATCCAGGGTCCGGCCTCCAGACTGTCCTCAAATTCGTAAGATCACAACCTTCTGACACCGAGCTCCTTCTCCTTGGTGACTTTAATATCAACTGGCTTGCACCTGATACAGGGTCAATTAAGGATGCCATCCTAGCAGCAAACTTAACACAGGTGGTCAACTCACCTAGTAGGAAAAACTACAACTCAGGGACTAGCACCCTCATAGACTGGATCCTTACCAGCCACCCTGTCCGTATAAACAATGTAGCTGTTCTCCCGGACTCTCTTAGCGACCACTCTCCTATAAAATGTACCTGGACAAATAAGTTCAGAAAACCACCTCCAAAAACCATCTCAAGTAGAGTACTACCTTATGGCAACCTTACTCATCTGAAGGAAAATCTTAGGCAGAAAGACTGGTCACTGATTTACAATACTCAAGATGTTGCCTTAGCCCTTGATCACTTTATTACCACTTTCAACGCTGCCTGTGACACCTATGCACCCGAAAAAAAACGCAAAATTAAAGTGCTCTCAAATCCCTGGCTCACGGCTAAGCTATTGGCACAACTCAAAGGAAGGGACCACCTCTGGGCTATTGCGAGAGCCACAGGCTCTCTGACAGACATTCAAAAGTAGAAACAGGCCCGCAACCACTGTACTAAAAAAATCCGCCGGGTGAAGAGCTCCTATTTCAAGAATGCCCTCTCTAACTCCTGGGGTGAAGGGAAATCCTTCTGGGACAACTTAAGAAATATAGAAACATAGAAACATAGACTTTGACAGCAGAAAAGGACCACTTGGCCCACCCAGTCTGCCCATTTCCCCTACCTACTGGATAAGCTGCAGATTCTAGTTAACCAACAGCCTGCTTCCTGCAACTCCGTACTATAATCGCTTTGTGTCTGTCCCAAGCATGTTTGAATTCCTCCACTGTTTTAGACCCAACGACCTCCTCAGGAAGGCTGTTCCATGTATCCACCTCTCTCTACGTGAAAAAGAATTTCCTCACATTACCCCTGAGCCATCCCCCCTCTATCTTTAAACTGTGCCCCCTTGTTCTTACACATCTCTTTTTCTGAAAGATGCTGTCCTCCTGGACTTTGTTGATTCCCTTGAGGTACTTGAATGTTTCTATCATGTCCCCCTGTCCCTCCTTTCATCAGGGTATACATATTAAGCTCTCTCAGCTCTCTTCATATGGTTTCTGATGTAGACCCTGCACCATTTTAGTTGCCCTCCTCTGGACTGCTTCCATCCTGTCTATGTCCTTCATGTAGATGAGGGTCTCCAAACTGCACACAGTACTCAGATGGGGTCTCACCAACTGTCTGTATAGAGGGATAATCACTTCCCTTTTTCTACTTGTGATGCCCCTTCCTATGCATCCCAGTATCCCCCTGGCTCTCCTTACTGACTTCTCACATTGCTTACCCACCTTTAGGTCATCTGATATGACTACTCCCAGGTCCCTTTCCAGTTTTGTTGTTGTTAGTACCTCCCCTGCTATTGTGTTCTCTTCTCCTGGGTTTTTGTTTCCCAGGTGCATTACTTTGCACTTCTTTGCATTGAATCTAAGTTGCCATATGTCTGACCATTCCTCCAACCTTGCCAAGTCCCTTCTCATCTTTTCTACCCCCTTATGTGTGTCAACTCTGTTACAGATCTTTGTGTCATCTGCAAAGAGGCATACATTTACCTCCAGACCCTCTGCAATGTCACTTATAAAGATGTTAAGAGATTGGACCCAGTACTGAGCCCTGAGGTACTCCACTAGTAACCTCCTTTCTTCGAATGTGTTCCATTCACTATTACCTTCTGTGTCCTGTTGTGCAGCCAGTTCACACTCAGGCTACCACCCTGGGACCCACTCCCAGGCTGGCTAACTTGATTATTAATCTTTGTGCGGGACTGTGTCAAATGCCTTGCTAAAGTCTAGGTAGGGCATATCCACAGCCCTCCCTGGTCTATTACTTTGGTCACCCAGTCAAAGAAATCAATTAGATTAGTCTGACATGACCTTCCTGCTGTAAATCCATGTTGCTTTGGGCCCTGTGCCCCGCTGGCCTCTAGGTGCTCAACAATTCTTTTTCTTTCAGAAGTGATTCCATCATTTCCTACCACTGAGGTCAAACTACAGGTCTGTAGTTTCCTGCTTCTGCCTTGCTCCCACTTTTGTAACGGGAATCACATCTGCCTCTCCTCCGTCCTCAGGTACCACCCCCATCCTGCCATGATTTGTTAAAAGTGTGGTCAGTGGTGTCACTAGTCCCCCTTAGTTCTTTTAAGATTCTGGGGTGAATCCCGTCAGGCCCCATTGCTTTGCCCACCTTGAGTTTTAGGGGAGTTCTTTCAGGACTCTTTTCTTCTGTGAATGGACTGGTATCAACCCCTCACCCAGAGTGCTTCTATTGTCTGGTTTAGGTAACTGCTTCTCATCTTCTTTGTGAATACTGAGCAAAAATATTCATTCAGTATCTCTGCCTTTCACTGTCTCCCTCTGCCCACCTCCCTCTCCTTTATTAATCTTCACTATCCTCTCCTTAACCTTTCTATGCTCCCTAATGTACCTATGAAAGGTTTTATCCCCTTTGACCAGAGTTGGCTATTTTTTCCTGTTTGTGCCTTTGCCATTCTAGCTGCTCTTTCCTACTTCTTTCTGCTTTAATTGATACAGTTCCCTGTCAGTGTTCCCTCTGTGATTCCTTATACTTTTTGAATGCAGCCTTTTTTTCCTTAACCTTCCTCCATTCTTTTGAGAACCATAGTGGTTTTTACTCCGCTTTGTTTTCTTTATTTGTTTTACTAAAGACTTGTTGCCTCTATGATGGCAGTTTTGATTTTTCTCCATTGTTCTTCCACCCCTCCTATTTGGCCATTTGCTAGTGCATTCTTCAGGTGTTCACCCATTTTGCCAAAGTCAGCCCTTCTAAAGTCCAGTATCCTTGTTTTTGTATGGCTTATCTCCATGGTTGTGCTTATTGTAGCAGCACTGTGCAGTGGTCGCTTGTCCTCAGATGTCTACTGACTTCTAAATTTGTGATCCTCCCTCATTTGAGAGTACCAGGTCTAGTATTGCTCCCTCCCGAAGTGGGTTCCAGCACTAGCTGTTCAGGTCTGCCTGCAGGGCATCGAGAATGACCCTGCTCTTGGATGTGGCTGCAGTACATGTCCTCCAGTTAACATCTGCATATTCAGGTCCCCATCATAGTATCTCTCCTTTTGCAGCCATTTTGAGAATGTCCTCTATCATTTTCTTGTCCATTTCCTTCCCTTGAGACGGGGTCTGTATACAACCCTGTGCGGATTATGACGCTATTCCCCATCTCCATGTCAACCCAGAGTGCCTCTTGTCCTCCCCTTTACTTTTTAGTTCTGTAGCTTTGATCCCTTCCTTATGTATAGAGCTACTCCCTCCTCTTTGCCTTCCCTGTCCCTTCTGTAGATTGTGTACCCTGGTATGTTGACATCCCATTCATGGTTCTCGGTGTACCATGTTTCTGTGACTGCCACAATATCCAATTGTTCATCTTCCATCAAAGCTACTAGCTCAGAAAGCTTGTTCCCAGACTACGGCATTAGTAGTCATTGCCTCCATTTAATGTTGGCTTGATCCTTTTTCCCCCATCCCTGCTCTTATTGCTCTTATCTATTTTACCACTTACCCCAATCCTGCCCTGTGTTGAGCTCTGTACCTCAGTGTTTACCCTACTACCTGTCTCTGTTTTATGGGGAGGCTTGATTTTCCTGCCTTTTATCAGTACCTCCCCCCTTATCTAGTTTAAAAGCTGCCAAGGAAGCATTTAAACCTGTCACCTAGGAGCTTGGTCCCTTTGGACAAATTCAGACCATCATACCAGTATAGACCTTATCTCTCCAGGTGGACCCCAGTCCCCAATGAAGCCAAAGCCTTGTGCTCTGCACCAGTTTTGCAACCATTCATTAAACTGCTGGTGTGCGGTACCAACCTCATTCTGCATGGACTGGTAGCACCTCTGAGAGGTTACTGGCGCTACCCATGAGGCCCTCCCCAACTCCACAAATTCATTCTGCACTGCACTGATCCCATGCTTAGCTAGGTCATTTGTCCCAAGGTGGACAATGATATTCTATCTCTCCTGTGATGCTGCTTCTACAATTGTGAGGATTTGCTTTTGTCCCTCCAAGCCATGGCACCAGGCAGGCAGCTTACTTCCTTCTCTCCTTCCCCAGTTCTACCCCCTAACAATTGAGTCCCCTATCAGTAGCTGTTTCCTTCCCTGTGGTGTCCTTGCCACACTTTTGTGGGTCTCCTTGTGGATGTCCTCAGCATTCTTCTGGGTCTCCACTGAGGGTGCCATCATAGAGGAACCTTGCTCTGCCAGAATGGCATCTGATTTGTGTAGAGGCACAACTGGGGCTTCGCCTCTTGTCCACCACCCGCACCTCCCAGAACCCACTGTGGTCCCACTGCTCTTCATACATCTCAAACCTCTGACTCAGTGGTTGTGGCAGTGGTGCTCTTTGGGAGGGAGGCCTCCTTAGTCCTTGCTAGTTCAGCCTGGAGGTGGGCAACCTCCTCTCTCAGAGCTGACAGTTGCTCACAATAGACAGCAATGCAGTTTCCAGAATGTTTCCCGAAAACTGCTGCCCCACAGCCAGTGCATTGCACCACCCCACATGTCCCGCTTCCCTTATTCTATACAATATGTAATTATATATGTATTATTATTTGTTTTGTGTAACTACTCTTTATGCACGTTGCAGGGTTATTAGGATATGACAGTTCTGCCCCAAGACCTAGTGAGGAAGTGATATCAGAACTGTGGCTATAGGAAATGCCACGCCTGGGGGTGGGGGTGGGAAGGGTGGTGGGTAGTGCACAGCCACTGGTGACTGTTAGAAACAATCAGATACACAACTGCTCCACCAACCTGGTGAGTACTGTCCTTTATAGTAATACAACTAACACCACAATTTACTGAGACCACGGCTTCAACACAAACCAAGCTACTCTACTGAGTCCAGGGATAAAATGAACTCACTCCTCAGCCAGCAGGACACTTAAAATGTTACAAAATATCCTTCAAAATGCTAGGTCTCAACCTTGACTCAAGCAAATTCAGTTGTATCTCACTCTGTTATAAAATTACTACACTTTTGAAGCTGAATCCTGCACTTCCACTAACACAATAAGGAAAATACAAATAAAACTTTTGTAGAAAGTGTATCTCCTTCTTACCCAGTGCTCTGCAGTATTATGCCTTAATCAGGTTTCCAGGTCCTAAATGGAGTTGCAGTTTGTTCTTTGCAGTAAGTTTGAGCTTCCAACAGACACTTTAAAGTCAGTATAACTGGCTTCTAACTGTGAAGGATGTCTAAGATAAGCAGAGCTGAAATCCCACCCAGAGCCAATTGATTGACTAGTGACACCTGTGATGTAAGCAGGCCTTTTCAATGCAGGCAGACTGCTATGTCTGATTCCAATACACAAAACCTTTCAGTGAAACCAGGGCTAAAAAAATTAACTTCTCAGCCAGCAGGACACTTAAAATGTTACAAAAATATCCTTCAAAATGCTAGGTCTCAACCCCCGCACTCAAGCAAATTCAGTTGTATCTCACTCTGGTTATAAAATTACTACCCTTTTAAAGGAATCCTGCAATTCTCTGCTTAATGCCAATAAGGAAAAATACAAATAAAACTTTCTGTAGAAAGTGTATCTCCCTTCTTATCCAGTGCTCTGCAGTATTATGCCTTATTCAGGTTTCCAGGTCCTAAATGGAGTTGCAGTTTGTTCTTTGCAGTAAGTTTGAGCTTCCAACAGACACTTTAAAGTCAGTGTAACTTTCTGGTACAGTATCCCAATCCGCTGATTAATAGTTACGGGTAAGCAGTCCAAGTCCTCTCCTACAATAATGAATGTGGATGGAACCACTACCCTTGACCCCATGGTCATTGCAAACACCCTTAATGAAACCTTCACAGACCTTAGTGGTGTCCTCTCATCTGACTTCTTCTCTGATGCTGACTCTCCAATTTCTACATCTCCCACTGCCTCACCAACCATACCACCCTTCCATTTCAAAATAGTCAAGGCACATGAAGTCTATAAATATATAAAGAAGGCTATTTCTAAGTCCCGGCAAGCAGTGACACTATTGACCTTAAACTACTGTCCTCACTCTGGAGGAATTACTGCCCCCTCACCAAAATATTCAATCTCCTCTGCACCAGCCAATTCCTAGTAAATGGAAGGCTGCAATTGTCACTCCTGTGCACAAAAGTGGTGACAAGTCACTGCCTGGTAATTATCGACCTATTTCAATACTACCTCCCCTCTCAAAGGCTCTTGAACGCATAGTGGTGGACCAACTTACAGATTACCTGCAGAAATATAATATCCTCTGTGCCCAGCAACATAGATTCAGGAAAGGGCACAGCACATCGACTGCCCTACTTGAGTTCTCAGGAGCAATCCACAAGGCCATGGACAAAGGATACCTAACTGGAGCTGTGTACATTGATCTAACTAAGGCATTTGATACCGTACATCATGGTCTACTCGTCGATCAACTACAGTCTCTTGGGCTCTCCAAGGGTCCTGGTGACTGGGTAAAAAATTACCTTGCCCAGCGCTCTCAAGCTGTAAAAATAGCTGGAGTTCTCTTAGACCCAAAGCCTGTTCTCTCAGGAGTTCCACAGGGATCCATCTTAGGCCCTCCTCCTCCAGCCTTTTCCTAACTCCCTTCCAAAATCTGCCTGAGCAAATTATCCTCTATGCCGACGTATGCTGTAATTCTTTCCTCTCATAAGACCGAATCCTTACGCCTGCCTTTCAGCATGCTTTTGCCAAAGTTGTAGACGTGGTTCCTTGAACATAAGCTGGTTCTAAACCACAAAAAAACTAAATCCATGCTCTTCTCTAGCCCGCAAAACAAGAAAAGGCAAGTACCACTCACTATCAACACGTACCTGGAAAATACCCTTGAACAAGTTGCAACATTCAAATATCTTGGAATCATCTTTGATCAAGGCCTAACCTTTGCAACCCATATTGATAGTACAGCGAAAACTATTGATCAGCGGATTGGGATACTGTACCAGAACCGACAGCTCCTTACCCAATCAGCACTGAGGACTGCCATTCAATCCTCAATCATCTCAGTCATTGACTATGGCTTAATTGTCTATGGGTCTGCCTCTACTACCGCACTTAGACGCATTACAACATCCCTTAACAAGGCCTGTCGGCTGCTCACTGGTGCTCATCGAACGATTCACACATGCAGCTTCTACGCTGAAACTGGGTGGTTGCAACTCTCAAACCGCTTAGTACCTTACCTGCCTTATGGCTAAAAATCCACCATGGGCCTCACTCCACCATGCATCCAAGACCTGTTATGCCAGAACACTAGTATCCGTCTCACCAGAAGATCAGAAAATCAGCCTTTTCAGGTCCCCCGATGCCGGACTACCCAGGGTCAAAGATCATTTGCCTATCATGCCCCCAGCTGGCTAAATGCCCTTAGCACCCCTATTACCTCCTCTACCTCTCTAGGTGCATTTAAATCTAGGCTATACTCTCACCTTGCCACCTCCAACTTCTGTGACTGCCTTGATTAAATCTTTATCTATTCATTTTCCCTCCCTTGTCCATTACTTGACAAAGGCTTGTAAGAGGATCTTTTTTCTCTTGCTACTGTCTGTTCCCCTCACCCTTTCTCTTACCCTCTCTATCTGTACACTTCCCTAACTTGATTTTTCCCTCACCTGGCTTGATTCTTTTGTATGATAAGTGTTTATTGGTATTACCTGTCCTTGTACAAATGTTTCGATATTTTACTGTCTATGTTTTCTTGCTATTGTCACAACACAATTTGTAGTGCCACTCTATGTAACCTTTGTTTGTACTTAATTTGACGTGGAACCTTTGTAAAAGAGCCTTTGGCTCAAAGGTAATAATTCCTAGAACAATAAACTAAACTAAACTAAAAAAAAAAAAAAGATGTTGTTTGTTTAATGTTTTTTTAATGTTTTGTAAGTCACTGAGGTCCTTACAGTTTGAAGGAGGATGTCACTATGTTTGCTTGCACGCATGTGCAAGAAACATAGTGCCATCATCCGAGATTTCGGAGGTGTGTCGCCTCCTCCTCCAATTCAGTCAGTGTGTTGGCAGGCACGGCCCCTGTAAGCCAATGCATGCTGGAGCTGCCCATGACAAGCTCCAAAATGCAGTGGCATACAGTTGAAAGGGGAGCTACACTTCAGTGAGCAGCGATGAAGATATCGCCTGCCCTCGCAGGCCCTACACACACACACACACACGCTTGGCATGCGCGATACCGTGTGCTGCCCCCACGCACACACTCTATAGCCACGGGGTGCCCAACTCGCCAGCTGTGCTGCACTGCCTCAAAGCCTCCCAAACGCCACACTGGAACCTCAATGGTATAGCTGATGGGGTGTCCAATCCCATCGGCTTCCTCTCTCTCCATCCCCCATGCTATCGCTCGACGGGGTGCCCAATCCCCATCGACTTCACTCTCCCCAGTACAAGGTGCCACGCTGGGAGCCCACCCCAGCATGGCAAGTGATGCTTGTTACGACGGAGGTGTCCAATCCCCGCCGGCTGAACACCCTCAATCGTCCCTTGTGCCACGCTGGGAGCTTCCACTCCCTGCATGGCAACGCCCCACGTAGCCATAGAAAAAAAAAACCTGTAAAGAAAAAACGGTCCCACGTAGTCTCCCTGACCCTCCCACAACCCGCACTCCACTCACTGTGCACCCTGCCTCCCCACACCCCCCCTCACCCCCATACTTACCTCCGGAGCTCGCTGCAACGATCTTCGGTGGCCCGGGAACACGTCTGCACTCTTCAAAGCCGACCGCGAACTGATGAAATGCCAGTAAGCTGTATAATGGGCTAGGTAGGGGGTTTTCAACTTTATTGTATATCACAGGCATTTTGAATTTATGCAACTTTCAACATAGGTGTTTAGACTTTTCATGAATTGATGTCACTGTCATGGCGCGAGCTGGCCTCGAAGGGTGATTTCGCAGTCACCGCGTGAAATCACCTTTTGGGCCTGAATAATGCCATGACAGTGACATCATTCATGAAGGGGTCCTAAAACTCATGTTGAAAATTTGCAAAAATTCCAAAAAATGACTGTTTTAAGAGCGTGCGTTGCACAGTTCCTATGCAGGTTCGTAAGTTCGCGAATTTTCAATATTTTCACTCCAGATTTTCAACATTGACATTTTACCACACCTTCTTATGAGTAGTATAGCTGTCATTTTTCACATCTCACCCAAAATGTGTTTCCACCCATGTAGCGCACAATGGTGCAGTCGGTGTGCGAAATCAATGTACAGGACAAATTAAGAAAATCACAGTGACACTGTTCATGAGCAGCGGTCTTAAAATGGCTATGTTGAAAATTTGGTGAAAAATTCCCAAAATGACTGTTTTACGAGGGTGCATTGCGCAGTTCCTACGCATGCTCGTAAGTTCACGAATTCTTCATTTTTCACTAGATTTTCTACATTGCCATTTTACCACACTCCTTTGAGCAGTACAGCTGTCATTTTTCACATCTCACCTAAATGTGTTTCCTACTTCATGTAACGCATAAATGGCGCAGTCGATGTGCAAAATCAATGTATGGGACATATTAAGAAAATCATAGATACTGTTAATGAGCAGAGGTCTTAAATGGCTATGTTGAAAATTTGGTGAAAAATTCCTAAAATGACTGTTTCACAAGCGCATGCTATGCAGTTCCTATGCATGCTCGTAAGTTTACTAATTTAATTTTTACTCCAGATTTTCAACATTGCCATTTTATTACACTTCCTTATGAACAGTACAGCTGCAATTTTTCATATGTCACCTTAAATGTGTTACATTACGTACGCACAATGGTGCTGTTGGTGCTCGAAGCAATGTTTAGGACAGATTAAGAAAATCACAGTTACACTGTTCATGAGCAGAGATCTTAAAATGGCTATGTTGAAAATTTGGGACAAAAGTCCATAAATGACTGTGTTAGTGAGTGAGCATTGCACAGTTTCCACGCACTGTAAGTTCATGACTTTGTAATATTTTCAGTCCAGATTTTCACCAGTGGCATTTTTCCACACTTCCTTATGAACAGTACAGCTGTCATTTTTCACAACATGGCTGAAGTGTGTTTTCACACTTTCAGTGCAGAGATGCATGGTCGCTGTGGGAAATCATTGTTCGGCACAGACAAAGAAAATCACAGTGACACTGTTCATGATCGGAGGCACCAAAATGCCTGAGTTGACAATCTGCTGTAAAAAATCCCCAACCTAATTATATTACGGGTGTGCATTGCACAGTTTCTATGTACGCTCGTGATTTCACCATTTTTTTAAATATTTTTACTACAGATTTGCAACATTGCCATTTTTTACACCTCTCCATGAACAGTACAGCTGTCATTTTTTACATCCTGTTCAGAATGTTTTTGCACCTGTGGTGCTAAATGCCGTAGTCACTGTGCATAAGCAGCTTTTGGCTAACAAACTGATATTCCCCCTGTTCATGAGGTGGGGTCACAAAAAAAACATGTTGAAAATTTGGAGTGAAAATACCAACAAATGCCTGAGGTATTAGGGTTTCCAACCATAACGGCCAACCCTGTAGAGAATGACAGGCATCAGGGGTGTGACTTGGGATTCTTGCCTGTGATGCTCATACCGTTCCACACCCTGCAGTCAGTGAGTGGCATCGAGGTATACCTTGGACTCTTTGGACCCAAAGTTCACCCCATTCTCCTATATTGCACCCATCTCACCGTATTTCCTAATGAAATGGGGTGTGCATAAGGGCCAAAGACCCCAAGGAACACCATGACACTTGTCAGTGTCTGCAGGGTGGGGTGTGGTGAAATGGCGTGGCCGTTATGCCTGATGACCCAAAAGCACTCCCCAATGCCTGTCACTCTCTGCAGGGTAGTGGTGGGGTTGGCTTCAGTTCAATACTTCACTGCCATTCCTATTACGCATCTCTGTAACTTCTACACTACCACTGCCAATGCCAGCAAGCAAACATTCGGCATTGACAAATGCTTGTTTTTATTTAAATTTACCACCATGTATTAGCGAAGCGGTGACAGGAAAAATGGCGTTGGGTTCCTTTGAAGTGAAAGTGTCCTATTGATACACTGATTGGAACGAGATAACGTTGGCTGATACTTTTTCCAGTGGGTACACTGGAGGATTTACAACGCTGGGAAAGGTACCAGACAACCAATCAGGTTGTGGGATTTGGCTGATTCAATTTACCCCATTGTATAATAAAGAATATGCAATGCACCTCTGAGAGGAGTAAGGACACTGGACATTTGGGCTCGTGCCTCACACCGCAGGATATTCATCACAAATCCTGTTACACACACCATGTCATCATTTATTACTTAAATATAGACACTGTAGCCAATTTAAAAAAAAAAACTGATTATGAACCACTGGTGTTACAAATTTACTACAAATCTCTTCAGTGCAACTGAGCTCTCTTACAAAAAACTAGTGCAAAACTGTCTTTTAGCTTCTAATCAGCAGCAACAGCAGGACTCACAGCTTGTCACATTACTCTTAAACTGGCCAGACTGAACATTTTAATTACTTCTTACACTACAAAACATACATTCACTGTTCTAGTGTACTCACACAAATGAAAGGCTTGTCTGTAGTTTGCTGGCCAAGCAGCCAGCCACTCCCACTTCCTGAGCTATATAAGCAGTTCCTCTAAGCCTCACTGTGAAGCATTTTTTCTTTGCAGCCGAAGGCTCTGTTGGTCTGTCCTCTGAACTGGTTAGGCCTCCCTGGCTGGCTGGGGCCTGTCCCCCTCCTCCTGCTTGTCTCTGCTGAGCTTCTGTGTTTATTTTTCTACTTCTGGTTTGTATTTTGCCTTTGGCTGTATGTGCTTTCTTCCTTTTTTTTTGGGGGGGGGGCTTTGTTTCTAAGCTCCTAGCATACTGCTACTCTAGAGCTCATACTGCTTGCTCTTACTCACGTCTCTCAAATTACTTTTACAGTAACTCCTAGCATTCTGCTATGCAGAGCTCATGCTACTGTTTTCAGTTACCTACAACTACAGCCACTGCTGCTGTTTACTTTAATTACTATTGTACCCAGTGCCTGTGTTTTACGCTGTGCTCACCATGCTCAAACTACTGCAATGCAACTGCAATTATTATCTGTGTGTTTCAGCTCAGCCATAGCTGCTCCATGTTACATACTCAATTCTTTTCACCTGACACAGTTTACTGACCTTAGCTGTGCTGCTCATTGCTGCTCTCATTCTACTTGCAGCTTCATTGCACTACCTGGCTACACCTGTTTTCAAGCATTGTCTCCTGTTTTATTGCCCTTGCAGTACAACTCTGAGGTCAGCCAACTAAGCTCCTGCTGAGGCTGTTAATTTAGTTTTGTTATTAAAATTGTCTCACTGCCCGAACATCCTCAAAGTGTTTGTCACCTTGATTTGGCTATTCCTGTTTGGCTGGCTTGCCCCCAATTCAGTGCTGTTTAATTGCTATACCATATGTTATGCAGGTCCTCCTATCACTACTACTGCTTACTGTCCTATGTGCAGGTCCACTCTGCTTATGCAACCGTTGCTCCTTGCTTACGCAAACCATTGTTTCATGCCTACTACCATCCCCCTCGGCTTCAGCCTAGGATTCTGCTGCACTCAATCTGCATTCGACCTTGCAAGATCTCAGCACTCAATTGTCATTACAATCTCAGCATGCCATGCTCATTCAGCTAGCCAGCTCTTCAGTTCTCAATCACTTTCTGGGGCATGCCAGCCATTCTATTCTGGCACAGGGTTCCTGCAACCGACGATCTCGCTCTGCTTTAATCCGCATCTCGAGCATATCCAACTTGGGTCGGGATCCTTCTCACCTGGCCCATAGCTGAGAATGTCCTTGCCCCGGGCTTGGCTTTAACTGCCTGCTACGTGACAGCAGCTCCTGGTGTAGCATTGAAGACTAGCAGTGAAGGGTGGTTACAACGATATCCTTTGGCTCTAGTGCTCCACTATAACGGTTAGCCATTGTCTTTAGTGGTTTCCCTAGTGAGACACCTTCACTGCATCCTCCCTACAACTGCTCTGATTAACCTGGTTTGATTTAGGGTGGGTAGGCCAGGTGAGTGCCTCAGCAGTTGTTGCTCTCCTCCTGCACCTTGGATGCACTCATTGTTGCAGAGTTTTCTTGCAACCATCCATGGCATTCCCGCTAGAGGGTTTGAGTGGAGCCTTCCTCCAAATTGGAATATTTTCCACCTCCCTTTAATTGGGTTTTCCAAATTGCAGTTGCAGAGCCATAACTAAATAAACTATCCCAAGCCTGGAGGGAAGACGACCTAGGCCTTGTATCCCCAGAGATTTCCTCCTCATAGGGTTTTTCTTTCTCTCCTCCATTGCCTCAGGTCATAACACTTAGTTAGCTTAGTTCTTTCCCCTAGTTTCTTTAGGTAGGTCCCGTTGTTGGATGGAGGTGGAGGATGTCCTACCATTCCCTCTCTCCTTAGGGGATCCCTTACTCTCAAAGCAAACCATCGGTATCATGCTACGCACACCTGGGCAGTCATTACAACAACTGAGCATCTCATTGCATTATCAAATTGCCTATACTACTACGTTACAGTTACTACTTGCTCATATGCTTCATGTTGCCTCCTTTTTGGGGATGATACTACATTTTTGGGGGGATTCCTAAGGTACTTTTAGCCATGGGAACCATCCTATTGCACCTCTAGGGGGTGGAACCCTCTCTGAGGGTTCCTTGCCTTCGTACCTCTACAGGGTGGTAATTCCTCTGGAATAGATAGTGCGAACAGCCCAAACCAAACTATCACAGTTGCACAAGCATAACACTATACTGGCTGCATAGGCCAGTGAAATGAAAGGCTTGCCTGCAGTTTGGTGGCCAAGCAGCCAGCCACTCCCACTTTCTGAGCTGTATAAGCAGTTCCTCTAAGCCTCACTGTGAAGCATTTTTTCTTTACCCCACCATCCTTCCCTCCTCTTCCAGTGGCAGCACTCTCTCCTTAGGGGGATTCCTAAGGTACCTTTAGCCAAGGGAACTGTCCCGTTGCACCTCTAGGGGTGGAACCCTCTCCAAGGGTTCCTTGCCTTCATACCCCTACAGGGTGGTAATTCCTCTGGAATAGAGAGTGCGACCATCCAAAACCAAACTAACACAGTTGCACAAGCATCACACTATACTGGCTGCATAGGCCAGTGAACTGCATTTGACCATTTCTTAAATCTGCTACATACACAGGTTGCACAGAGGCCATTCAGACCATTTTTATGAGTGAAATAAAACACTGCATAGTGTGTTTTATAGAACATGAGATTCACTTCTCAGGGGCCATTCAACCTTTGATTTGTGCCTTACATCTCTAGAGCATATATTTCAAATCCTTTAAACCACATTCTGGCTAATTACATAGATATTTTTACTCCTACAGGTTAACATTTTTAAGAGCTATACCTAGCCTCTGGGATTTCAGTTTATTTAATCCTTCACTGTTTACTACTGTCACATAACACCTGACCCCCAATCTACCCAGTAACTTATCTGGCTGCTCCCTGTGGTTTTCACACACAAAGGGATCCTCTGTGTGTGGGACCACAGTGGGAACTCGAACTCGAGAACCAGGGTACCAGCTGGAGTTTGGGCCTTCGTGGATGGCCATTTTTTTTATCCCCTCTGGTTTTCTCGGTCTCCCCTTCCCCCCATACATCATTTCCATGCTGTTCTAGACTTCTGTGTCTCACATTCAGTCATGAAGATCAAACACAGCCACAAAGGGTTGCTCCAACAGTGAACAATCCCTGCCCCCCAAGAACTCAAGCATGTTAGCATGTTAACTCCTCAGTGACACATAAAAGAAAGTACAGATCCTGACTCCAGAATCAAAGGCAGGGAGTAAAAAACACACACATGACGCAGATGCTCACGCAGCCACTCAATAAACACCAATACAAAAGGTATAGTGCATAAATATACAGGATATGCATTTTATTTTTATGAATGAGGGGGAGAACCATAACTTATAAGTGGCAGAGCCAGTGGTAAGTTATGAAAGTACTGCCCCTTTACAAAGGGAGATAAAGGGCCCAATTCTCAAAGGCCTTAGAGCAACACAAGGTGCCTACGTCAAGGTTTACTAATGCAAGTGGCACCTTGTGTCAAAAGATGCCCCAGGAGCTATTCTGGAAAGCAGCCTATGTCAAACACAGGCTGCATGTGCCAAAGGGGGCTTCCGCCAGCCTTGCACACAGACATGGGCTGTGGCATGGCACTAGTGGGCTTGTGGCAGACACAAGCTGCCACATCCCCTAAATCAGTATTCTAAAAACTGTCCCAGAGGACAACTGTCTAAGTACCATTAGACCAGCCCAAGTACCATTAAGTGTACTTAGTTGTCCTCTGGGGGTTGCACCAATGTACCACAATGCCCCCCCAACCTGATCACCGATCCCCCATGAAAAATATGAAGAAATTTCCCTGGTAATCTAGCACCCCCTCCCCAGCCCCAATCCCCAATCCCCATGAAAAATATGAAGAAATTTCCCTGGTAGTCTAGCGTTCCCCCCAGACCTGATCCCTGATCCTCATGAAAAATATGAAGAAATTAACCTGGTAGTCTAGCAGTCCCCCCAGCCTCAATCCCTATGTATAAATGAAGAAATTTGCCTGGTAGTCTAGTGGTCCCCCTAGCCCTGATCCCCAGGACAAATATGAAGAAATTAACCTGGTAGTCTAGCGGTCCCCCCAGCCCTGATCCCTGATCACCATGTACAAATGAAGAAAGTTCCCTGGTGGTCTCACTGTCCCCCCAGTCCCAATCCTCAATCCCATAGAAAATATGAAGAAATTCACCTGGTGAGTCCGAGCAGTCCCCCCAGGCCTGATCACCATGTGCTCTCTAACAATTTCCTGGTAGTCTAGCTGTCCCCCCAGCCAATCCCCACACAAAAATATGAAACTTTCCTGGTGGTCTAGTCATCTCTCACCCCACCCCAGCTGCCACTACCTCACCACCTCTCCCCTCATCCCCAGGCGGCAAGCAGCACAGCCTCCACACACCTCCGTCCTGGCCACCAACTGAGCTATCAGTGAAGCATACTATTCAGTGGGTGGAAAGCCGCTGGAGGTGTGCGGAAAACTGTGCTGAGTTGCTGACTTCAAGGATGGGGGAGTGGTGGTGAGGCACTACCAACTGGGGTGGGCGTGGAGGAATGACTAGACTTACAGAGAGAGTTTTTTTCATATTTTTCATGGGGATCAGGGATATGGGCTGGGGGGACCGTTAAGACTAGCAAGGAAATATCTTTGTATTTTTCATGGGTATCAAGGCTGTGGGGACTGCTAGATTACCAGGGAAATTTCTTCAGTTTTGCATAGGGATCAGGTATCAGGGCTGTGGGGACCACTAGATTACCAGGGAGATTTCTTCAGTTTTGCATGGGGATCAGGGATCAGGGCTGGGGGGGCGCGAGCCACCAGGCACCTGTCCATGGTGCTATTGTCTCATGGCTGACCCACAGCTTGTGGCAAACCTTCCTGTTTGGCACAGGGCCAAGTTTGCTGCAAGCCATGGGACTTTGGTGCCGGGACCCTACCTGATAGAGAATCGGGCACAGGGTCCCTGGTGTGCTGGCAATCGGCGCAAGTCACCTTTGGTACGGCTTGCACTGGCATTTTGAGAATCAGGTCCAAAGTGTATATTTTGAGTCAGTCCATTGTGTGCCCAAAGTGTATCTTTTGAGTCAATCTATTGTGTATTTAGTTTATATACATCAGTTTAGAAGCACTATCATTAAAAAGCTAGTGAAGCCATAACACACAGGCAGGAAAATAATACCATCCTACCCCTAAAATCCCTTCCTCCTTCCCTTCAACCTCTCCCTCTCTATCTCTTCCCCCTCCTCACTCCCCTCCACTGCAACCTCTACCCTCTTCCCATTAATCCTGCATCCACTTATTTCTCACCCTCTACCTTCTCCACTCTCCTCCTCCTCCTCCTCCTCCTCCCCTTATCCTATCCCCATCAATCTGTCCCCCTCCATTCCTCTATACTTGCTATTCCCAACACTAATCCATCTTCCCCCTTCTCTTCTCTTCCACCTCCCGTCTCCTCCCTGTGGTCCCCCTCCTGTTTAATTGATCTCTTATTATCCTGTCCTGTTCCTGACATTACAGCCTGGGAGTGCATGTTCCTCACACTCCTGATATAATCAATTTGTATTGTTATTAATTATGCTAGTACATTACTGTGTGTCACTGTACATTGCTGTACCTTATTACATTATCATATTACTGTGCCTTTTTTTACTTGCCATTATGTAATTATCCTCTCCCCCCTTCCCCCAGGACACATCTGGAAACAAGCTTTATGGATCAGTATATCTTTCCTGGTAAATCTCTAAATACAAATTTAAAGAGGTAGTCACTTGTAACTTTATATTTCTGATGTATTTTTCATTTTCCTTTCGATCATTGGGCAGTCTTCTTTGTGATAATATTGTGCTGGATGTGTGGAACAGCTCTCCAACTGGCAACTGACATATTTATCTTTATCCCCAACACTATATCATCAACATTGTGCTCTCACTGACTGTGACTTCGCAGGTGACTGCTTTGGCAGCTACTAAATGGCTGTTCCTAAGCAGCAGTGATGTCACAGTCCACGAGGCCACAATGCTGATGATGTAGTGAGGGGAAGGGATAGAGACAGATATGTCAGGTGGCAGGCAGTGTTCTGTCCACAAATCACACCTATCAATCTAACATCAGATGAGCAATCCTCTAATTAACCCAATGGAAAAGAAAAACCAACTCAGACACTGCATAAAAGAGAATGGTGAACTGTTTTTAAAAAATAATATTAATTTTAGGCAGTACACTAGCTCTTCAAGATCAGCTATTTGTGTATAGATTTTACAGTATCTCTTTGAATTCAGCTGCTGGCTTCAGGGCAGGACAAGGCTATTGTGATGTCATCAACATTTTGAAAGTTGCTCTCTGCTTGGTTCTTATGTCGCGGATCAGCACTGTAACATATCTAACCTCCAGAAATACAGGAGATTCCACAGGGCATCCAGGAATAAGTTTTTTTATTCAGTCTGGAATGTTCCCAACAATACTGCCCAGCATGAGTGGCTGAGCAAAGAGAAGCCACGAGTACTAGGTAGCATTGTTAACAATATTCTAGCATGAATAAAAGCCTCATTCTTGGATGCTCTATGAAATGTCCTTTTTATTTCATGGATTCTGTCTTGCCCCATGATGGTGCTGTAGTGGAAATAACATGAGTTGCAGTAGAAGGCAGTGGGGAGAGCCAGCGGGATGCTAGGGTGCATAGGGAGGGGTATCACCAGCAGAAAGAGAGATGTGGCAATATCAGTCTCTGGTGAGACCCCATCTAGAGTACTGTGTCCAGTTCTAGAGTCCTCATCTCCAAAAGGACATAGACAAAGTTGAGGCAGTCCAAAGAAAGGCAACTAAAATGGTGTGGGATCTGCATCAAAAGCCCTATGAGGAGAGAATGAAGGCCCTCAATATGTACACACAGGAGGAAAGAAGGGAGGGAGGATATGATAGAGACTTTCAAATACCTCAGGGATATGAATAAGGTTCAAGAGGGAAGCTTTTTTCAGAGAAAATGATGTACAAGTGTAACCACCCCTTATCGCTACTTTAAACAGTTAGCTGCCCCTTGGTACACTTGACTGGGCACAAACCACTTCAGACATTGGTACCATCCCTAGCTTTGGAAATGTATACCAGGCTCATTACTTATAGAGGTCAGAAAAATGGGTGAGGCTGTACAAAAGCAATACCTTTTGACCAAAACCCAGGTCCTGAGGAGAGAGTTATGCTAGATCTAAACTTCTGGAGGGGTACCCAGTAACTTCACACACAGGAAGCAAAAACGTAAATGACCAAACCAGAGTTGGGGTTCTAGAGTGTGACTTTATTCCAAAAGATGTTCTCCAAAGCAAGGGTGGACCCCCAAGGTTTACACATCATGGCACAAGGCATTTGCAGAACAACAAAACAACTGTATCAGAAACTCTACATTTCCCATATTTCATAGGACATTGAATTCTCTTCAGTGGCAATGGCCTTAACTGAACACACATTTCTTCAGGTGGCACTGGCCACAACTGAGCACACATTTCTCATATGGCATAGGACTTTAAAACCTCTGCAAGTGGCAACTGGCCACAACTGAACCATTTCTTCTAGTGGCACTGGCTACAACTGAGCACACTGGGGCTCACTATTAGCACAACCCACACAAGGGTGGGAGGGTAAACTTCTTCTTCAGACATTGGCCACCATGTCCTGAATAACCAAGCACCCTTACGGAGCCTGTAGTGATGAACTGGTTACTCCAGATGGGGGGCTGCCCACCCTTCACTTCCATATTCATACCCAGCTATTCTTTCAGAGTTATACCTTAAATCTTCTTGTAAAACATGTAGAAAAATGCATCTTGGAATGAACTTTTATATCCAGCATATGAAAAACACTACTCCAGGAGTGTAGAAATTAAAGTCATGAACAATGTGCATTAGTCTGCCTCTGGACCCCTCAATTGTCAGCCAACTTTAAACTAAGAAAATTCTCAAACTTAGAACAGAACTGGTATACTGGATTGCCCCCAGAATCCATTCTCTAGCAGTCCTTTTCACCCCTCTGGGGATGAAAATCAGGAGATCCTACTGTAGAGAATGGTTTCCACCACTTCTCTTGGCAGGCTGGTGAATTTCAGGACTAGGGTGAGAAAACAGGCTCTCCTCTCAGAGCCCACAGTCAGCTGCTATGGCTTATGCTGCTGCGAGAGTTCTAAATGACCTCATCTCTCTCATCTCAGTTGAGACCAAGTAAACAGAGAGTGAGTATGTGAAAAACCCATTTACCCATTTATTTGCCAGCTGCCTTCCCTACCTAGCACTGACACTGATGGGATTCTAGTAACCCCCAGAGGACTGGGTGGTTACACAAGAACAAGGGGTCATGCAATGAAGCTGGAGGGGGGTAGAATCAGGGGAAATGTAAGGAAACACTTCTTCACAGAAAGTGTGGGTGATACCTGAAACAGCTTCCATGAGGAGGTGGTGGAAGCAGAAACTGTAATGGGATTTAAGAAGGCATGGTAAAGGTGTAAGGGAACCTTAGAAGCAAGGGAAGGGGTAAAGCCAGAGATCAAATAGCGTCTATGGTGTGACAGTATGTAGGTAACATGAGCAGACTAGGTGGGCCAAGTGGTCCTTATCTGCCGTCAAATTCTATGTTTCTATGTTTCTTACAGATAGATTGGGATATTCCACAGGGCATCTAAAAATAAAGTTTTTATTCAGTCTGGAATGTTGCCAGCATAGAGGATAATGGATGAGCATCAGTTAACAACACCGCAACAACAGTTGCCATGAAAAGCTAGTAAACCTTGACAGCGAGGCACTAGAGGTTTACTGTTGTCATGGCAACCTCAAGAAGGGAAGTCACGTTATTGCTAACTGATGCTCATCTGTTGTCTTGTATAGTCTATGGACACCAGTTAACCTCCTACACTGAGTTCACCCTCTCACCCAGCCTGTCCCAGTTTTATCCTCTGTTCTAATGCAGTGCTGTTACAGTCCCGCCCTCCCCCCAACACAAGAACAAGTCCACTCTGACCATGCTCCCCCACACACTCACAGATTTTTTTTAAAATAAATCCAGCTACATGCACCTTCAGTACTGAGCCACAAAAGTGTCCCCATACTGGCAGTTTTTATCAGTGCTACTCTCTTTCAGGGACTGATCTCATTGTCATGGTCATTTTTCGAAGCGCGGGAATGTGACATATCGCATATACACAAAGACATTACAAGCTGTTGTACTATCGATGTGACATACTAACAATGGTACAACAATATTATAATGTCACACTGATGGCACAACAAGCTTAGCTTTTGCTTGAATTTCATGAACTACAACGTTCTACCATACACTTTTATACTGTCTAGCAACGAGTAGCTGAGCAAAGCAAAGCCAGAAGTGCTGGGTTGCATTGTGGCCCACATTTCAGAATGAATAAAAACATTAGTCTTAGATTTTCTATGAAATGTCCTTTTTATACCATGGGTTCTGTCTTGCCATTGTGACAAAGCAGTGGTGGAAACAGTATGAGCTGAAGTAGAGATAAAATATTATTTCCACTGCAGCTGAATAACAGGCAAGAATAATACTTTACTATGTACTGTTATTCATCAGTCCCATAGTATAAATGATCTTTTTAGCCACTGAGGCATTCTAAATGTAAATAGATCATTTATTTCAATGTTAGGTGGGTCATCAGCATTTATTTATATATGAATACATCCCCTGGAGCTACTCGTTGTAGGATAAGAGTGGTTTCACGCGTGTTCTGCTCGAGAGAGGACAGTGAAGCAAAACTGAGCTGTTCTGGCTCAAGCAGAATGCAAGTGAAACCACTCTTACCTGCAATGAGTTGCAATGGGGATGTATTAATATATTATAGATCAAGGAAGCACTCAATGTTATTTAAAAAAAAAAAGCTGTCCCGGAATGTGCCCATTTCCACAGCATCTGCGCATGAGATTTATTTATTTATACTTTTGGAAGAATACCTTTGAGCCTGAGGCTCGTTTAGAGAGGTTCCAAATCAGAAACAACAACAAACATGACAATAGCAGGGAGATGCTGATACAGTCATATGCTAATAGACAGAATTTTCGCTACAGAAACATTAAGAACAGTAGAAGGCAGAATACAATAATCCGCTATATACAATGGTGATGTATAAAAGACTACAACAAGTAGGAATATGCTATGCAATAACAGATTTTGTCAAAGTGCCATAAGTACAAAAATGAACACATATTTGCTGATAGACATAGTTTAGCTAAATAACACATTTTAGCCAAGTAACACATTAGTCAAATAGTCCAGAGAGGGAAGTATATAGGGATGTCAAATAGTGAGAAATGATAGGGGAAAGGGGCTAGACCTGAAAAGATAAAATGGGGGCAGTCGAAGGGTTAGATGGGGAGAGGCTACAATAAATTAGGAAGGTGAGAGGAGAGAGTGAGTAAAGGGGATGGAAGAGGCGAGTAGTAGACCACGGGCAGAGGGAGTATAAGACTGAGACGAAGAGGTGGGGGATAAAGGGAGCGGGGGGGTAAGAGATGGAAAAGGGGAGAGGGGGAGGAAGTATTAGGTGACTAAGATATCTAAGGGTCAAATAGGACAAACCTGGGTACCACAGGTGTAGAATTGCTGCAGGTCCATAGGTGTTGCCAGGTATTGGCCATCGTTCCTGCTTTTTAAACAGAGCAGCGTGCTCAATTTCCCAAACCCCAAAGGCCGGGCAGTTGTTCTAATAGCAGAAAACCCCTGCACCTGGAGAAATGGTAATTCAAATTGCAAAACACAGTGAAACAACAGGTGCTGTCCCTTGAAACAATGCTGCACTGTGCATACTCACAGTTCCCAGACCCAGATGGCTCCTCCTGATGCATCAGGCCACCGAATCTCTGCTCTCCCTGGGCAGCTAAAACACAGGTAGGCTTCCTCTCTCTGCTCTGTGCTGAACCAGCACTGGCTGCACGCTCTTCCAACCTCCTTCCACTTATTCCAAACTGCTGAGACACCGATCTGATCCTCACGTGGCCTGGCTAACAAACCCCTAGATCAAAGACAGCCCAGCACCATGCTGAAGTGCCTGCTACAGGACCTTGATCAGTAGCACTTGTGTTTTTTCTTCATGTTATATCTTCAGCATTGCTCACGTGCAGGCTTGCACATGGTTGCCACTCTCTTCCTCTTCAGAACTCAGCAGCTCCGTTCACACTTTGATCTCTGCTTTTGAGGCCTGAAATGGCAAAACTGGCACCCCCTCCCAGCACTGCAGACATTTCCACTATGAGATCTCCACCAGATCTGCCCTCCTCCAGCACAGTCCTACCTTTATAGGCCTTGCTCACAGTCTGTCTTGGTTTGTGCCTGGGGCTGTGCCTGCCACTCCAGAAACTTGACAACCCACAGGACACAGAAAAGGTGCCAGAATCTGATGCCCCTCTTTTCTCTAGAAGCCTCTGGAAGTCCCTCCCCCCCCGCGAGGGTTCTGAGCACGGGAACGGGGCCTGCCCAAGTGGGTCCATTACACTACCCCCTCCCACATGAGAATGCATCCCTGCATCCAGCTGGCACAACTCAGGGTTGGAGTCACTGTCAATAATAAAGTCCTTGTGCCAACTAGGAGCCCTGTGTGCTCTCTGTTGTCTGGCACCACTTCTATTCACTGGCAGCACAGGGCTACCTGCTGCCATCTTGCCACTGGGCCCTTCACCAGGACCAGCAGGGTCAGCTTCTTCATGTTTGTGAAGGTGTGAGATAAAACAGACACAACAAACCAGAAGTCAGGTGCAAAAAAATGCAAACGTGCGTTATTTTATTCAAATCAGAAAATAAAAAAATTTAAATAATAAACATACAGTAAGCAAATAGTTATTCAATGTCCAGTATCCAGCAAGGTTTCTGATTTTGAAAATTCCTGAGACTTAGCTTCAGCCTTTGCAAATAAAACTGTGTGGAAACAAGCACACACTTTTGAGGTCCTCCTCACTTGGTAGTCAGTATTCAACTGATTCTCCCATCTATCCTTGTTATTCCAAGTGGTGGCTGTTTATACCTTTCATGGATGACATCACCATCAGGTGATCAACCCCTTTTTTGCTAAAACCAGTATAAACCTCTTATTCTCAGGAGTTCCCCATCAAACAGTAAAGACATACATGTTCATACATGGCTAATATTTCTAGCCTAAACTCAACTCCTCTCTTCTTGGTTAAGGGGGTTTTACATTTCCATTTTGTTTCATCTCAAAAGATAGTTTTTATAAGATAGTAAGTCCATAAGGGTTCCACTGGGTTTTGCAAGGGGAACGGGAGAACTAGGGCACACACCTCTTCTCCCTTCTCCTACCAACCTTTGGAACTCATCATATCTTTTTCTTTTCATTTCAGTTAAATTGTTAAATGTGACACCCTACAATAGACAAGCATACAGCAAACATATTTAATTTTCATTATCAGCACAAGCGGCTGTCTCACAGAAACAAAGATCGAATGGAATGGGGGAACCCCGGACACCCCATGCACCAGCATCCACCCCAGATAGGGCTCACCGTGTCACAATATTCTAGTTCTGAGAGCCCAGTCACTGTCCTTATCTTTGGAGCTTTTGCTGTCCAGAAAATGGGTAGACCATGGTTCCTGTACCAGTTTCTGACTCTGTTGGTGCTGTCATTGTGGCCTCCAAGTTTTGAGTGGTCACTTGCCACTGAGATGGAACTTCAGGTGGGGGCTGTGGTTCAGCAGTTGTGCCCTCAGTAAGCCTGGCCCCATGATAAGGTTTCAGTCAGTTACTTATTTTTTTTTTTAACTTTCTATTTCTCGTCCTTCCCCCACCCCGGAGCTGCGTTTCTTCGGAAGACTTCCTAAGTGCCCCACCCCGTGACTGGCCTACCTGAATCCCCAGAGGTTCCCCCATGGAGCCGTGGCTATACCCCCAGGTGGGTACAGGGTGGGGCCCAGCACCCTGACATCTTCGAGTTTTTTCGTTGGATCCACAAGTGGTCAGGCAGGCCATCACAATTAGGGCTGGCACTGGAGCTCCATCTATCCACACTCTGGTGGTGCTTTTTCCAGCTTTCTGTGCTGTGTGGTGTGTGCCCTTATGTCAAGGCACTGCATGCCGACGTCCACCACACAGTTCCCCCATTGGTCTGTCCTACCAGCTTGCTGTACCTCGGGCCTCCACCTGGGGTCAGACAAGCTGTGGATCTTGTCCCCCGCCCCAGAGAAGGTGAGCATTCCTTGGGATGCTCAAGCCTTCGCCCCAGCCAGCCCTCCAGCAACCCAAGTCCGCTCCTGAACCTGGGTCACCATCGTCGCGAGTGGAAATCCAACCGCTGCACTGACAGGCCGGCAGTTCTGTCAGTTATAATGCATGATTACAGTCTGTCATTTATAGATAACAGTTCATACAACACAGCAGAAATCTTCTTAATCACTTAATATGGGCCGTTAAACCCCAGCTGCTGCTTGGGGAAAACACCCTTTTTACGACTCTGATTCTTTACCCACACCTGGTTACGCTATGCATAAACTTTGCTGGTTACGTTAAGGTTGTGCTGTTCCTTCAGCTTACCCGTGGCCTTCTGCTGGTGCCTCTTTATGACTATGCCCACCCTACTGAGGTGCCCTGCCACTTTAGTCACATAATCAGCAGGATCAGTGCACCTTGACATCTGCCCCATTGAGGAGCTCCACCAGGAGTGAGATTTCATGAATGAACATTACCATAAATGGGGTGTACCCCTTCATAGACTGTACACCACACCTGCAAGCAAGCATAGCATATGGCAGCAGACTATCCCATTTGGTCCTATCATCCTGCATGAAGGAGAACAGCATGGCTAGGAGTATGTAGGTCAACCATGGCTAGTATTTGTCAGCCCATCAGCACAGTGGTTGGATTTCTGCTTGTGGCGCCGGCAACCCGGGTTCGGGAACAGACCTGGGTCACTGGAGGGCCGGCTGGGGGAGAAGGATAGAGCAGCCTGTGGACCATTCTCCTTCTCTGGGGGGAGGGTGGGGAAGTGCCCAGTGTGTGACGGACCCCTGGCAGAGGCCAGGAGTCACACAGCAACCGGTGCTAGCATGCACTGGAGGCGGGGCGGATGTTGGACGTCATTGCACATACCCGCCTCCCCAAAAAAAATTAAAAAATGGGTGGGTCTTTCATCTATATGAAGCCCTCCCCGTGGCAAAATGATGTTATGGCCGAAGAGAGTGCCCAATCCCCGTCAGCTCCAGCTCCCCCAACAGCCTTCCAGCTGCCACGTTGGGAGCCCACCCCAGTGTGGCAAATGTCCCTCATAGTCTTATTAAAAAAAACTGTAACTAACAAAAACTGTCCCTCTGCGCTTCTCCCTGGCCCCCTCCCACAACCTGCACCCACCCACTGCACACCCTGCCTCCCCACACCCCCCTCACCCCATACTTACCTCAGGACCTCGGCACGATGATCTTCGGTGGACTGGGAACATGTCTGTACTCTTCAAAGCCGACCACAAACTGAGTAAATGCCAGTAAGCTGTATAATGGGATAGATAGGGTTTTTTTCACCTTGCTGCATATTTCCGGAATATTTGGAATTTTGACACCAAATTTTCAACATGGGGTTTTTGGAACCCCTCCTCATGAATTCTGTCACTGTCATGGCTTTAATCGGGCCCGAAGGGTGATTTCACGGTCACTGCACAAAATCACCTTTCGGGACTGATTAACAAAATGACAGTGCCAGTGTTCATAAGGTGGGCTCTCAAAAAGCCTATGTTGCAAATGTGGTTAAAAATTCCTAAAAATGACTGTTTTATGAGCGTGCATTGTGCAGTTCCTACGCACTCTCGTAAGTTCACAAATTTTTAATATTATCACTCCAGATTTTCAACATTTTTACCACACTTCCTTATGAGCAGTACAGCTGTCATTTTTCACGTCACCCAAAATGTGTTCCATGCATATGCGCATAAATGGTGCAGTCGGTGTGCGCAATCAATGTTTGGGACAGAGTAAGAAAATCACAGTGACACTGTTCATGAGCAGAGGTCTTAAAATGGCTATGTTTAAAATTTGGTGAAAAAATTCCTAGATATGACTGTTTTAGGGAGCATTTGTTGTGCTGGAACTCTACGACGCTGTAAGTTCATGAATTTTCAATATTTTCACTCCAGATTTTCAACACTGCCATTTTACCATACCTCCTTATGAGTAGTACAGCTGTCATTTTTCATCTTGCCCAAAACATGTTTCCGCCCATGTAGCGCACAATGGCACAGTCAGTGTCCTGAAATCAATGTATGGGACATTAAGAAAATCACAGTGACACTGTTCATGAGCAGATGTCTTAAAATGGCTATTTTGAAAATTTGGTGAAAAATTCCTAAAATGACTGTTTCTGACGTGGTCATTCCTCTATGAGCAGTACAGCTGCCATTTTTCATGTCACCCAAAATGTGTTTCTGTGCATGTAGCGCACAATGGCGCATTCGGTGTGCGCAATCAATGTTTGGGACAGATTAAGAAAATCACAGTGACACTGTTCATAAGCAGAGGTCTTAAAATGGCTAAGTTGAAAATTTGGTGAAAAAATTCCCTTCAGACATTCTGCTATGTTACTAATGAAGACATTGAACAGGACTGACCCCAGGACCGATTCCTGCAGCACCCAACTGGTCACCCCTTCTCCCTAGACTGCACCACATTTACCACCACTCTCTGCTTCCTGTCTGTTAGCCAGTTTCTAACCCAGTTTACCACCCTTTCCCCCATGCCCAGCTATCCAGCTAGTTTATCAGCCTCCTATGTGGGATGGTGTCAAAGGCTTTGCTGAAATCAAGGTAAGCGTTGTCCACTGCCCCACCCTGATTCACTTCTTTTGCCACCCAGTCAAACAAATCAACCAGATTTGTCTGACATGATGTCCCCACTGTGAATCCATGTTGTCTATGATCCTGGGCTCCGATGGCTTCTAGATGCCCCACTATCCTTTCTTTAAGCAATGTCTCCATGAACTTCCCCACTACTGAGGTGAGGCTGAACGGCCTATTGTTCCCCGCCTCCTCCCTGCTCTCGGACTTCTGTAGAGGGACCACATGTGCCCTCCTCCAATTCACTCATGTTGAATGACTCAGTGGACATGGCTGCCAGAGGTACTGCTATCTCCCTTCGCAGTTTTTTTAATATCCTTGGGTGTATGCCATCTGGTTCCATCGCTTTGTCCACCTTCAATTTAGTGAGCTCCTGCAGGACTCTTTTGCCTTTGAATGGACTATTGTCCACCTCTTCACCCCCTTGGCAACTGCTGTACTGTTGTGGCTCTTGCCCCACCCACTCTTCTGTGAATACTGAACGGAAAGACACAGTGGATGTCTTGGGAGGAAAGCATGGAACTATCACTTCCAAATATCTAAACAGCACATACAAGCAAGCAACATTCAGCATTGACAAATGCTTGTTAGAGTACACTGTCAATCCCAGCTGCCCACAGTACTTTCTAAGTGCTTACTGTGTCTACCAAATGTCCTTGTTCTTTGGGGCTGACTGGTTTCTAGCAGACACAACCACTTCTGCATACTGATGAGATGGGGATGGAACACAAACCGTATCTGCAGTTGTTGCTTTCTGTCATGGTGGACTAAGTGTAGAAGCATGTTTCAGGTAACTTTGAGTCTTGTGGAAGCCTTGCCAGCTCTGCTCTGCCAGTGATTTGTATACTGTTACCCCTGATGCAGAGTACTGGTGGGCGGGGGGGTCCTGTTCCTAAAACAAATGGGTTCGTGATTTCCTTCTCACACTTTTACATTTCAGATGTCAGTCATTTTGTTACACTGAGCTTGTCAGTTATGCATATACAAGTGATAACACAACAGGGTGTGCAGTCATGCTGTGCTATGTGTATGCCATCAGTGCCTTGACAGGCATGAGGCAAAGCTGAGTACCTTCAGCCAACCAAGAACAGCGTACTTCATGCATGATCCCACACCCTGAAGTGTGTTATTGTGCTAATAATAGTGGAAACAAAATTAATACTTAGGAATAAAATGAAAAACGTGCAGATGTGTGGTCATTAGGGAATAATGCATGGTCATGCGATGGGTTTGTACCAATGGAAGAGCAGGATGGTTCTTACCCAGTTTAAAAAGAGAAAAACTGAATTATATACTGAAATGAAATGTATCCAAGTCAATCAGGGTGCAGAGCTGCTGTGCAGTGATCCTGTAATTAAATACATAGTGCATCATAAAACCATGAAATATGTCAAGCCCTACACTCTGATTACCTCAGAATCACTGCTATGCAACTTTTGGAATGCATTTCGATTATAAAATGTAAATAATCTGTGGCATCTTTTACAATAATAATAATGGGCCTTATGCAAGATGCCAGTGCCTCACAGATACACGGCATGTAAGTTGCCCTAAGTCTGAATGCTGCACATCAGGTGTCCTGTTGGACCCCGGCAGCAGGTACGAAACTGGCACGAGCCCCATCCATACTGGATCCCCAGGCTGCAAGCAGCACCACATGCAGGGATAGTCAGGGGGAGAGAGAGAAACTGGGGGCATGTCTACATGTCATGCACTACCCCAATCCTGCAGTAGCTGCTACACCCCCCTCCTACCAGCAGCAAGTAGACATGGTGTGGCAAGTACCCCCCATACCGCTGCACTGGCTCTCCTGACAGGCAGCGAGGGCTGGGGAAAACCATCTGGGTATTTCCCATTTTGCACAGTTCCCTTACGGTCACAGAATGTTGGTACCCACAATCCCGTGCTCCACCTCTTTGCAGGTGAACCAGTCCACTGACAGTATGGGCATCTGACTGAATGACCACCAGTGCTCTCCATGCTACTCCCCCACCATGACCCCATGACCCCTAGGCTCCTCCATGCTACTATGTGCATGTGGGGAGAGGCAACAGGCAACCGGGATAAAGCATAGCATGTGATGTGTGCCTGTCCAGGGATGCATGCTGACACAGCCCAGGTACATGCCTTTAGCATGTACCCAGATCTCCTTCATGCACAGACCTCAGTAATAGCAAGATTGGAACTGTACTCAGGAAATAGCAGTAGTTTGCCTGGTAGACACCTCAGATTTCAACCTCAGAGATTATTGACCAGGGTTACCATGAGTCCCTCGTAAACCCAAACCATCCTGCAATTATCACTATGTTATAATGATAGGACCCTATTCACACAAGCATTTTAACACAAGCATAGAATGGGAGAAACTCTTTTGTAAAAGACCCTAATGATTTGTCTATATAAGAATTCTGGTATAAACTTTAAGCAATAAGGCATGACAGGATTGGCTATGTGCTAAGATGATAGCACACCTCAGGTGGGTTGAAGTACAAGGCCAAGGGCCGAGTGTTTCCAATGCCTGAGAAGTGCCATTATCCCAGTACAAAGCACACCCTGAAATGCATAATCGCAATTATGAAATGGGTTCAATTGGATTTGTAAAGAAATATTTTTAAATTTAATCAAGTAAAAATGAGACACAAAGGTAAAAACAGAAGAAGAAAGTAGACCCATTGAGACGTTTTAATTTTGCTGTTTGGCCAGAAGATGGCAGATGCTGCATTTTTCATTTCTTTAAAACACAAGTAAGTGATCTGAGGTGTGTTGATGCAACTGTGTCTGCTCATAGTAAGCAGGCCAGTGAGGCCATGGATCTTTTTCCAGTGCTTTTGTGCTGTGATAATCAGCACTCGGATCTGAGCTCCTCAGCCAGTGAGGTTTCTGGATTTTGTAGACCCATTTCATAGGGTTTCAGACAGGATCAGTAGAGGCTGTGTACAGTCCCAAAGGGGTGTGCAACGTCTCTGGAGTAAGTCTGTGGCTTTGCTTGCTGTTCAGCCACCACCTTGTGGACCAGGGACTGAGCGCTCAGCAGGGTAGGCCCTCAAATCCAGCTTTCCTCCAGTGTTAGAAACACAGACATATAGAAAATGTCAATGGAAAAAGACCACCCAGCCATCCAATCTGCCCTGTTTTACCCTATTGGACCCCAGGACCTAATGTCTAGTTGGGATTATTGCCCTCATCTCCCTATCCCTTGTCTCTACTCTACCGCTTTGCTCCTGTGTAACCAGTAAGCCTTATATTTGGTTCCAGCCATATTTGAAACCATTAATGGTTCATGCACCCACCACCTCTGCTGGCAGGCGGTTCCATGGCTCAATCGCTCTTTCTGTAAAATAAAACTTTCTTACATCCCTTCTGAATCTCCACCCTGGGATTCCATGCATGTCGCCATGCTCTTGAATCACCAGTCCTGCTGAATGTTTCCTCACAATCTACCATATTCATTACTTTAAGAAACTTGAAGATCTCTGTCATTTCACACCTCTCCCTGCTGGTCTCCAGTGAGCACATGTTTAGGACCTTAAGCCAGTTCTCATAGGATCTGCCCAGATGGCCCTGAATCATTTTGGTTACCCTACTCTGAACAATCTCTAGTGTTCAGGGCTAGGAGCAAGCCATAACAATGATCCTGGCTCCACCTCTGCAGGCTGCTGTTGTGCACAGGACCATCCGCCAGATGCTCTTGGCTTGATTCTTTATCAGCCTCTGGGCTAGCCACTTGAAGGAAGCCCCGCCATGTAGTAAGACTTAGGTTTTCTCTTGCAGTAAGCAGAGGCCACTAAGGAAGGACTGCTCTCCTGCAGAAGATGTATGGAGGCTAGGGAATGGGCACTTCAAAGACTCGGTGGATTCAAGCTTCAGGGGATAATGGCATAAATACAGTACAAAAAAGTGAAAGTAACATGGCCTTTTCACTTGCTATCACACATCAAAATTACACTGTATGGTGAGCAAAAACAATATTACAAAACCTCTAATTAAAATAAAGTGAACAATTCCTGGCACATGCTGGCAGAAATATGAAATACAAATGTTCCTCCATAGGTATAATGTCACATTAAAACTCCTTGTTGGATCAATTTTAAATCTATACTCATCGGAGGCCTAATTCATCAAGCCATTTCTCATATCCCTCCCACATTTACCCTTACCTTTACAATATACCTATCCCACTCTCTGTTGAAACTTGACACCAACTCAGCATTTGCCAGATCCTCTAGTAGGCAATCTAACTTTTCCATGGCCCTCCCCATGAAGAAGCATTTTCTCACATCCTTCTTACCTGTCACGCCTGCCAGCTTATAGTTGTGGCCTCTTGTAATGAACTCTACACTAAGTTTGTAGTGATTTTCTCAGCTTCTTAGATTAGGAATAACTTACATTAAATTGAAGCTTGTGCTGGTGATGGTCTGGCTGCATAAATGTTAATAATTTTTCTGCTGCCGTTTTGAAGGGGAAGGGATCATGGTTTTGTCCCAACAAGATGGCAAGCCCATCCCTTCCATTTCTCGATTAATTTCCACATACCCACATTACGATGTGTAGCAAGGGAGAGCTTTGGGGCATGCCCCAAAATGAATGGGGACATTTTTATTAGCATTTTGTACATTATGTTGGCAAGTTAGAGATTAAAGAAGGCCACCACTCGACTAACAAGGATCTTATTAGTTAAGCGGTGGCCTTCATTAATTTCTAACTTGCCATCATAATGTAGAAAATGCTAATAAAAAATACCCCCCTTACCATGATAATGTAGAGAATGCTAATACAAAAATAATCCCATTCATTTCAATGGGGTCTGCTCCCACGCTCTCACTTACGGCACATCATAATGCGCCTGAGCGCGGGGGCATGGAAATGAATCAGGAAGTGGAAGGGATCAGCTAGTCACCTTGTCGGGGCCAAACTATGATCCCTTCCCATTCAATAACATTCACAAAAAATGATTAACATTTATGCGGCCAGACTATTACCAGCACAAGCTTCAATTTAATGTAACTTACCCCCTAATCTGAGAAAATGGCTTTTCACTTCCTCCAAAAATAACATTACACCTGTATATAACTACAATCAATATTCGCATATCTGTGTGTAGCACAAGACTTTCTAGTGCAAAAATGCTAACCAGGATTTAGTTGATTGGACGATTAATTACTCAGATATTAATCAATCAATCATCTTTATTTTACCAGGCAAAATACCATTGAGGCAGACTCATTTGCAAGGTGAATCTGGGTAGGTCATAATAAAAACACATAAGCTAACTGTTCCTATAATACAATGAGACAATAGTCCGTGTAGAGCAAGTACGAGCTAGGCATAACTAACAGTGCATACAATGTGGCTAACAGTACAGTAGACCTCAAAAACTCAAATACAACATTCGTAGGGCAAAAACAAAAAATATTTACAGAATAATATAAATCAGTATTTGCAATATAAACAATACCTGCCCAGTCACAACAAGACTTATGGGATGGACAGGGGGGCTGGGTGTCCGGTAAGGGGAAGTCAAGGGGGGAGGTGTGAAGGGGAGGACAAGGTGAGGGCTAAGATGTCAGAGATGAGGGGAAGTCAAGGGAGGGTGGTAGTAAAGAGAGGCCAAAGGAGTGTTTAAGAAGAGGAGGGTACTGGGTTGGCAACACGGTGGACAAAGGAAGACTATCAGGGCACAACATTTTGAAGATGTACAAGGGGAGGACAATCTACTGGCTACTGACTACCAGTCAGATGGAGAATCCTCTTTAAGGTGGCTTGCTCACCTTTAAGGCTGTACATGGTCTGGGCCCTGGTTACCTGGTAAACCTTCTTACGCCTCCTACATCAGTCTGCTCCCTCCATTTTTTCCTAGACTTAGAGGGTACTCCTTGTGATTCCCAGGACAAGGCTGAAAACTGCCAGTGACAGAGCTTTCAGTGCCGCCGGCCCCATCCTGTGGGATTCGCTTCCTCCATCTATAAGGGAGGCTTCCTTGGTGGAAGTATTCAAGGCTCGCCTCAAGGCCTTCTTATTTATACAGGCTTTCCCTGACCCCGTTTTGTAAATTCTGTCCTGCTCTAACTGATTATATTATTTGTCCCACAT
Source organism: Neoceratodus forsteri (assembly GCA_016271365.2). Classification (NCBI taxonomy): domain Eukaryota; kingdom Metazoa; phylum Chordata; order Ceratodontiformes; family Ceratodontidae; genus Neoceratodus; species Neoceratodus forsteri. The sequence goes on from JADMNL010000025.1 coordinate 120,009,311, forward strand.
TTTTGTAATGTTATTAGTTTTATTTATTGAAATCATATTTAATTGTTATTATAGTTTTATGAGCATTGTTATTTGTTGATTACTTTGTGATTGATTTTATGTACAGTGCCCAGAGCCTCTGGGATTGGGCATCTTTTAAATAAAACTTGCCTTGCCTTGCCTTACAAGTAGTATACAGAGTTCAAGATACAGGGCTTGGCTAGTTAAAGCAGTCACAGGATTCACTGAACTTACGAAGGAACAGAGCCTTAAAGAAGGCTCAGTTTACTGGTATTGCAAGCTTTAGAACCTTTTGCATGTTGTTCCATATCACTGGAAGGGCATGGCTTATAGCTGCTGCTCCAAATCATGTTCTGATCTTAGAAACAACCAGGGAAATCAGGGAAAGGCTTCTCAACATGTAGCAGCCAGCAGGAGAGATGGGCAGACAGTCGGAAATACATTGGAGAGCATTTCCACCTTCTGGGTAGAGGAAAACCCCTTTGAAAATATACATTTTAAAGAAAGAAGTGTCACTACCAAATGGGATGTTATATAGTCATGTAGGTGAAAATACATCATGTTTTACCTCTTGGTACCTGGCATGCCACCTGATCATGAGCTATATGATCACTGGAATTCAGCAATATTTAGTTATTTTGAATAGGACTGAATGTTTTATTATTGTTTATCTTGCGATCTTTATTGTTCTTGAAATATTTATTTTACTCTAGTCTTACACTGCACTCAGATATGTAAATAATTATTCTAGTTATACAGAGGTGTAAAGTTACTGTTAGAGGAGCTATTAAAATGTTTTATAAAGTATTATCCACACGGGTGGATTTATTGGAACGTTATTGCTTATACAGTCACCTGCAGTCATTCAGCACCTGCTCTGTGAGTGCATGGGGCATCTGACATCATGGCCAGCTCTCTGGCAAGTGAAGTAATAATGCTGGGCAGTGGCAGCTTCAAAAGCAGGCAGGTAGAGTGTGCTACCAGATTTGCACTGTTTTGGAGGTGTCTCTCTTGTGCAGGCCACACACTAGCCAATATGAGCCTCCTGGATGAACAACTTTAGTAGCTGATGAGCTTGGTCAGTTTGAATGACTTATTGTATAAATGTAGCTATGCCTTGACTTAATTGGCATTTAAATGGGGTTTAACCTGTGTTTTCTCAGAGCAACAATTGAATTCCATGTATACTTTCTGTGAACATGTGCACTAAAATTGTTATTATATTTTGTGACTTTCATAGGACCACTCCCCTTGAAAAAGCTAGCAGGTTGGGCCAGCGAAATATCAGGGGCAACAAGTTGTTGTGGCCAGAGAAATAAAAAAAAATTTATAAGACAGCATCTGAACCCCTTTTTTTTCTTTTTTTCTTTGCAGGAGGGGGTTAACTGGTTGATAGAGTGAATCTGCTGTTTGAACTGACGTAGTTCTTTGGAACTCTATCTCAGTGAACCTTGCAAAAATTAAATTAAATGTATCTTGAATTTTGATGTGACCAGATTTGATCTCCACTTCTTTAGAATTGAACTTCAGTTGCCAAATTTTGGACCACATTTTTAGTCTCACCAGGTCTCTCTTTTCAGTTCTCTTCTATCCTTCTCACAGTCCACCCTTCACCACATCTTGGTGTCATCCACAACTAGAAACATCTTACCCTGAATCCCTACTCTGTTGTCACAAATTAATGCATTAAAAAACACCAGGCCCATGACAAAGCCTGGTGTGACCCAACTCATAACCCTTTTGACCTCTGAGAATACACTATTTGATACCACTTTTAGGGTTCTCCTCTCAATCAGATTTCTGACCCAGATAGTGATCTTACCCCACCATCTAACTCCCCCCAACGTATGCATTTGTATTTTGTGTGGCACATAATCAAAAGCTTTGCTTAAGTCCAGGTACAGGACATACAGTGCATGGTCCTTATCCAGTGCTTGCAAATGGAATTGAGAAAATCCATGAGGTTTGTTTGACATGACTGCATCTTCCCAAAGTCATACTGCTTGCTACCCTGGAATCCATGAGACTCCAGAAAGTCAACAAGATGCTTCTTGATAATAGTCAATGAGTGTCCAGATCATGGAAGCTAAGCTTACCAATCTATAATTTTCTAAATCCCTCTTGTCCCTACTCTTGTGCAGAGGGACAACATCTTGTAAACATTTAAGTAGGTCTGCCAGAGGTGCTAACAGAGCCTGCCCCAACACCCTGAGTATCCATGGGTGCAAACCATCTGGTCCCAGGGACTTCCCTGCCTGGAAAACTTTCAGCCTTGGAAACACCTTTCCCTCTACAATTCTATCCATGTCCATAATTGTTCCCTAGCCTACCCTGATACTGCAGTCTGGCAATGGCCCTCTCGCCTGTATTGTAAAGACTGAGTAGAAGTATTTATTGAGAATATCAGCCTTCTGTCCATCCTATTCCACCCATTTCCTGACCTTTCTCAACCTCTCTATTCCACCTTCATTTTTTCCATGACATACCTAAAGAAGTCCTTATCATTTTCCCTCACCATTTCTGCAATCCTGAATTCCACCTCTGGCTTGGTCCTCTTTATTGCCTTGCTAGCTTCCTTTGATTTAGCATGGTACCCTGTTTGCCTCTGTCTGAACAAACCTTATACACTTCGAAGACCATCTTCTTCTTATTCACTGCTGCTATAACCTGCCTGGAAAACCATGTAAGCCTTTCATGTCTTTTACCTTTGCCCACTTGCCTGAGGCAACCCTCTGTTATTGCTTGCATACCCCCTGTCATATGATTCCCTCGCTCTGTGTCTCATCCAGCTGTTGATAACCCTGCTGTCTCCCATTGGGATCCTCCTCCATCCTCCCAAAGTGTTATTTTGCTGCAGCTGCTTTGTGACAGCAGCACCCATGGTTATGTTCCCCACAGCACATGGTATCCTAAGTCTGAGAGAATTCTGTAGTTGTGCTAATTCTCAGAAAGCTGTGTTTGTTGAAGACTATGATGCATTCTATTTAACCAACAAACATCTTGTACATACAGTAGGTATAATAAGTAAAATAGTACCTGAGATTTTGGGCCACATGGTGTATCTTTATTACTATTAAGAAATACTTTATCCAAGAATAGCTCCATGTGATAGCATCCCATTTCTACAAATGTCCTTGGCAGAAAAACTACATTTTGATTAGTTCAATGAAGGTACAGCAATCTTTAGCAAACACTGCCAAGGTCACTATTGGAGCTGAATGTACCCACACTTTGGAATGGTTTGTTCTTAGAAATATTTAACAAAGGCCCTTTTTTTTTGCTGTAGCAAAATATTAGTTAACAGAATTTCACATGCGCTTCCTTCAAACTAAAAAATCTCATGTTTTTACAGACTTTAATTCAAAAAACTCCTGACACCTCTGAGAACACTGTTGAAAAAAGGATTTAGACAAAATCCAGTTGATATTCCAACTGTTGTCTATTTCTCACCATCCCTGTTTCATTATTACTGAGGATATCTGCATGTACTGTGAACTGGCCTTTTGTCCATTATGCTTTATATCTCATGGTTTCTTATTCACCAGTTAAAGTCATAATCCTCTGCTTGTGACATCACAAAAGTTTCCTTGGTAGCAGACTGAGGTCAAAAAGAGACGATTATTGGTTCAAGGCAGGAGTAGTTGAACTTTTTTGTAAAGACTCAGTTTTCATGCAACTGTCCTTAATGATATAGAGTAAGGGGAATATTAATAATGAAAATATTTATATCATAAGCTACTTTTTGTCTAGACAGGATGCTTTTCAAAGTCATCATTCTAGATCTTTTAGTTGCTACAGGAACAGACTATTATATCAGTATGAGTTCCACTGTACACCTCAAAAATGGTAGGTAAATTACTAAGATTGGAACACAAATTATAATTTAAAAAAATCACCTGAAGTGTTTTTCACATTACAATTTGTGTTCCAATTGCTTTGCAGTGGCTAAAACTGCACCAACCAATTACTGACTACTGTTGTTTTCTTGTTAAAACTATTTTTAATCATCTTCATTTGCCGTGTAGCCACAAAAGAGTTGATAACTAGCCTTCATGTACTAATGAGATATTTACTGAGTACTTGTCTGTAGTTCTAATTGGCTAATTAGCAACTGTGGGGACCAAAAAGGTGTATATGGCAAGGACCTGCTGCTGTATATTGAAATACATTCTGATTACATGGCAATTTCCACTTAACTGGGAGAAATCGGTTAAGTGGAAAAAGGTTGCTAATTTTTAACTTATATTTTATATCTGATCATAGGTGACTTTCTGGGAAAGTTTGCAGCTGCCTGCATTTGTCAAGGCCAGGCGATACAAGTACAGCTCAGCTGCCATACCTGGGACAGGCACTGGCCAGTAGCCAGTCACAGATTAAGGGAGGAATGGAATTACTAATTGCACCCCTTTCTGGGTGTCAAGGTTCTAGGCTTTTTTAATTATTTTGTAAGAGTAATTTTTTTAAAGGTCTGTCTTCCTGCTATCTTCAGGCATTGATCAATCCTCCATAAACCGTCCACAAGAACCCAGGTGGCCTAAATGAAATCCCTATGGAAAGTAAATTCCCCCTCCCCTCCCAACTATTGTTCAGCTGTTATTGTGACACTAATAAGGCGTTCGAGAAAGACAAGTGTATTTTTTTTTTTTTTTGGGGGGGTTCTACTACAGAATTCAACCAGGAAGGAACTTGTTTTCCTTGAGCGCTCTGTCAAAGTTGTGCTGGTTTAAGACCAAGACTTCTTCCTCAAGGGTGATCTCATCTGAAACTTCCTCCTCCTTCTTCGTGGAGTCGCCTTTGCTTTCTGCTCCTCCTGGTGTTTTCTCTGTCTCGGTAGCTTCCGTTTCTTGTTTCTCGGTTGCTTCTGTTGCCTGTGCCCTGCAACTCAGTACCAAGGCCAGGGCGAGGAGGAGGAGGAGGGCGAGGCGGCTGGCTGGGACTAGCTGCATGTTGCTGAGGCGCTGGAGCAGATGAGCGCTGTCCAGCGCCTGGTGGTACTGATAAAGTCCCAGGGGGCGGGCGACGCCTGCACTTCGTGTTCCATTGTTACTGGCTTCTACAGCTGATAGTCTGGGCTTGGGTGAAAGGAAGGCGTGACTCTTCCCTAAAATCAGGAGAGAGTAAACGTTGCAAAAAGGTAGCGTAGGTTTAGTAGTAGCCGCAAGACCCGGTGCCTAGAGATGGCTGTGTCTGACGTGGTTGTGTAAAGAAGTGAAGACATTTATAGAGGGGGACATTTGTGTTGCTTCAGTTACAGGTGGCTGCGGCAAACGAATTAACGTGTGCACTTTTTTCTTTCAGTGTCCTTGTTCTCTTCTAATCCCTATAGTGTTTTCCTTTTTTAACGCGGGAGGGTATTACTTACATACAGGTTAAACAAATAAATAAAACCAATGGTTCATGAAGCTTCCCCCCACTCAACACAGGACTGTTGTCTTGCCACCACTGTCCTATTCTGCACTACAGGTTAAACCCTCCCTGACTATGCCTGGACATATATTGCTCAATTCATGTTTCCACTCTACAGAACTGCCCTGCTCGCCCCAGCCCACTCTAACCCACTATGGAATCCAAACTCTTTCTCGACAATGCCCCTTGAGGCTGCTCCCTCTCTCCTTCTACCTCCCGCCCCCCACACACACACACACACTCTCTCTCTCTGTCACAGTATCAATTCACTGCAAATGTTATGGCACTGCTTGTACTTGTATTGTGTTATTTATTAGGGGTATCACTGAGGGCTATCACTAAGCCATTGTGCAGTACTCAAATTGTAATTGCTCCTTCACTGTGTGATTCTCATGCACCTACTGTTTTCATGTAACTGTAACCATTACTGTACTGTATGTTGTACTAGTTGTCTACTCTGATGTGGAACCCTGCTCTTTTTATCCTTTAACATTACTGACACCCCCCTCCCCCAGGGTCTACCTTACTGACTCTACCATGACCCCTTCCGCAGTCATTACCAGCCTTCACCGTCTCCTGCCCTTTTTCATACTTTTACATACTAGCTGGGTTAATACCCCACAGGTACAATGTACACCTGGGCCATGTCTGTTCACCCCTGGGGCCAATCCGAGGGATGAGACAACCCTCCCTGGTGCACCCCCTCCCTCCTCCACCCTGTCCTTAGAGAACCACTGGGCCATACCGCTCGCCGCCATCCAATGTGGACTGGCCTCAGCCTCCATTTGGTCACTCCTCTGCTATGCCTTTTTTAACCTAAGTGACTTGCCCATACCAACTATTGCCTTGCACCTCGCTGGTGCTGCCCAAATGTGCACTCGAACATTTAAAATGCTAAAGCTTGCCTCCCTACTACTACTCCTGATCTCTGGCAACATTCATCCCAACCCTGGCCCAACCCCCACCCCCATGGCCAACATGGCGGTACCTGGGGAACTCCATATAGCGTCCCTTAACATCTGTAGTTTACTAAAAAAATTAGACAATTTTCAGGGATGGGTTGTCCAGCAATGGCCAGACATCATCTCAATGGTTGAAACCTGGCTCAATGACTACACCCCTGACACCACGGTAGCTCTCCCAGGGTATGCTATTTATCATGCTGACAGACTAACTAAAAGGGGGGGAGGGTGTGCTATTTACCTCCGGGACACCCTCCATGGTCTTACTGTACCTACCCCAGCTGTTGATCACGGTACCCAGGTCTTCTCCCTGCAAGTCAATATCTCCAATCCAGGGCCCCCCTGTTCATTTCCTCTGTTTACATCCCACCCAGAAACCAAAAAAAATCATTTCAGTCAGTTCTAGCCCACCTCCAGCAACATCCAGACATGGCTGAAATCATTGCCCTGGGTGATTTCAATGTAAATTGGCTAGCTGATGCTATGGCCCCCCCATAAGGATGCCGTGGCAACCCTCAATCTATCACAACTAGTGCCATCAGCCGCCCACTGCAACCCAAGAACTGGCACCTCAACCCTAATTGACCTTGTTCTCACCCACTGACCCCACAAATTTTCCGAGGTTACGGTACTACCTGATGCATTGAGCAACCATTCACCAGTGCTCTGCTGCTGGTCCTACATGGCAAAAATGCCCCCCCACAAAGTTATCTTCCAACACCGCCTTGGACCAGGACAATTATGACTCCTAAAGCAACACCTCTCCAGTTGGGACTGGTCACCCATTGTGCTAAATTTTTGCACACATAAGCCATAGTGTAAGTTTTAGAGTACAGTGCATCTTGCTTTCTTTGACTCTTTAAGGAATGATTGTATTTTTACACCTGGACTAGGGCTTTATATTTTGCTTAAAAATAAAGTTTCCAGTCAGGGTAAAATGATCTGACCCCTTTGTTCTGAAGCGCTGCACCAGACAGGGAGACACACACTCTCTTCCCTACCCTCTGAGGCAGTGGTGAAGCCCCTTTACCATAGTAGACATCCAAGAAATTACTGTGGAGGGAGCATCAGTAAACATTTCAATGTATGTTGATGATATTTGCTGTGTCTGAATAATCTGATGTCCTTCCCTGTGCACTTTGATGTACCTGAACAGTCTAAGGCCAACTGTGTACAATAACATCGATTAAGATAGTTCTGCCTTTGTAGATCCTCTAAGATCTCAGTAAAAGCTTAAAAAACATAATTTTAGAGACATCAGCTTATATGTCATATATTTTCTATATTTTGTTTCTTCCTTTTAATAACTATGCACATTAACATTAAAACAGGTTCCATGTCCCCTAGACCATCTGTTTTGACTACTTGTCTACACCCAATATCATCTTCGGTTTGTGGCACAAGAGTGAGGTGCCACAAGCAGAGGACTGTTGGTGACAGGTATGGACAGGCAGTCAGATCAGAATAAGTCTAAGAGACAGAGATCCTGTTTTCACATCAATTAACAAAAGTTACAATGAAACGGGGAAAGCTAAATAAGGAACTATGTGAAGTATAATGGGCACTGTATTTAAAATTATGTTTTACAAAGTATCCACCAAGGCTCTTTAGAGAACTAAAACATCTCCAAGCTGGAGGAATCCCTGCCTTGAAGTGGATGTAAAGATGCTTTACAGGAGATCTAGGGTCACCCAAAAAAAACTTGTAATAAGCCAAGATCTCTACTCTCAAGGACAAGATCATGGAAGAAGTAACTACTGCAATATGAAAACACTTCACCTCACCATGCTGGGATGGGTAAATTTCAAACTGTTAATTCTAGCATTTTTGGATCTCTTTCAAGTTTTGCCTTTTCAGGTTCCAGACACTTTTTAAAAGAGCTAGTAGAAAAAAATGGAGAGGGGGAAATGTTAAAAATTGTAAGAAGTAGTCAGTTGTAACTTTTTCATTTTGGAAGTATTATTCCTTTTACTTTTGCACATTAAAGTTTTCTACAGTATGTGATAGTATTATGCTGGATGTGCCAGTCCTGGATCCCTCTGTTGTGAGGTCTAAACCTCACCTTCAGATTCTTGACAATATTGGGAATGCAAGTAATCACAAACATGTTGCATTAGAGTAATAAACAAGTGTATTACTACCAAAGGGATAAATTATAGTTGCCCTAAGCAGTTCTTACCAATACGAACCGGGAGCCAGTGCTAAGCGTTCCCTACACCTCGAGGTTTCTCTGTGTCTCTTGGGATCTCTCAGGTCTCCGAGGTATAAGGTTTGTGCATTACATTATATACCTATGATAGTTTCTATGGTTACTAAAAGATAGAAACATTTCTAGTTACAGAGATGAGCCCTATTGGCTAAATTAGAGGTGGCTCCACGATCCAAGATAACATTATATAATTCTGTAAAGTCATCAGTTTGAGAACAAAAGAGTTCTTATACAGAGTCTTACATAACTCAGTGTAGTGGTACAAGTCACTGAAAGGTGGCAATGCCGTCTTACATATTATAATTACTCCAAGGACACAGATGTCCTGGCATCTTACAAGTAAGAAATACACAGAAAATACATAGCAGAATATATGTATTAGCAAGCCAAGTGTATTACAACAATATGCTTTCATATCCTGACATCTACTCTGGTACGGTAGATGCCCTTAGCTTTAAATAAGTTAGTATAACTTATACCTAAATGCTAGCTGTCTACGGTGTACCTCTGAGGGTACCAATTAGGGTGCAGGGACCTCGTGTAACACCTCGGTCCCCATTTTTGGCTCCTGCAGCCCCTTGGTGCCTGTTCTGCTGTGGGGCCTGGGGCAATTATATAAATAGTTGCATTTTGCTACGTGGCATAACAACACAACAAAAACTGAGCAAGTCTTGAATAGCTGCACAGCTTAGTGTGCGCACCTTTGAGCTGATGCCTGCTCGAACATGTGAGCTGGTGGTTTGCTCATGTATCCCTTAGTGCTGTGGTGCCCATGTTGAATCTGCATTTGCAGTCACTGATGAACAATCTTTGTGTCTTTCAGCTCCTGGGGTCCCAAAATATGTGTGAGGTCAGAGATACATTTAGGGAGCAAAACACAGTAAAACTTTGTGTACAAGAGTGTATAAATGCTTATGTGGGTACCGTTACTTTAGGAATCGCTAAGACTGCTCAGTGAATGTGTTTCTGTCTGTCACAGGGGGGACTTAGTCTTATGATGCTAGCAACAGACAGAGAAGGACACCTTCAGAACCCATTCCACAACCAGATAACAGTATAGATGGACAGTTATTGAACTGTGGGACATTTGTTTGTCAACACTGCTTAGTTTGCTTGTAAATAGATATTAAACTTGGGGCTGTGTATGAACTGTTTATTTGGATGCTATTTTGGTAACCTCTGAACCTGTTTTTTCCAATCGGTACTCGAGGGGCTCTAAGTACTGCTGCTATAGCTCCTGGGTAGGGGGACTGAACAATATTCTTGGTGACTTTAATGTCAGCCAACTGGATGTCAAATGAACCTTATACATATTAATGTTAAAGATGGATGGCTGTCTTAACTAATGGATGCTGTCATGCCTTCCTCTTGGACATTGGAGGAGAACAGCGCTCATGGCAGTTTTGGCCCGAGGCTCTCTGAGTGAAGGGGAGAGCAGAGTGAGCGAGAGAGAGACACTTGGAAGTTGGCACAAGGCTTCCACAGCCAACTGCTGGGAGACTTGTCTAAATCCTTCTATCAGTTGGAAGACCCAGAGTGCAGATGTATAGAATGTTTGTGAGAAAATCCATGTGGCACCCTGAGAAAAAAACTCGGTTTGTAAGGAGGGTCGGTCTGCATTCTGCCACAGCCAAGTGTTGCTTGAGTTTCTGAAGCCAAAACTGGGAGAAGTCTGCATAGTTTCCCTTAACCTGGGGAAGCCAGCAAGCTGATTGTGGTGTGATGCCTAAGAGTTTGGAAAGCCATCTAAGAGACTGTTTGCTCCTCCAGCTTGGGAGTGAACCAGATCTACCTACAGAGGTGCCAGTGCCTGCTGCCTGCAGAAAAAAAGGGTCTGTGTGAATCCTAAGCTCCAGTCTTGGAGATACTACCAGCTAGGATGATCTGGGGAATCAGCCAGGTAGTACTACAGCCAAGCATCACCCATATCATTTGGCCCAAGGAGTTAGATGCCTGAATGTGGGGGGTGAGCGTGTGGCCATGTCCTCAGTACTGGTCTGACTCTCGCATTCCTGCAAGCAACCTAGAAGGTGACAAGCCGTTAGCAACCTGCTCCATTGCTTGAGGTCCTGGCTCTTTTGACTCAGCTGCTACTCCCAGAACCTGTGTAATTGTCAATGGAACTATAAGTTAACACAGGGCCTGCCTTGATATGGGGATTATACAAAGTTCTTTCCAACCGTTGTTTATTTTGAAAGTGTACCAATGCCGGCCAACCAGCTGCACCATTCAGGCCTGCAACAACTTGTCTACCTGGGTATCTAGATTAACTTTGTGGGGGGGGGGGGCACTGGTACCAGGGGGAGGTGGGCTATTGTTGGGATTGTTGTTGTTTTTGATGGGCACTATTAATGGTGTTGTTTATGGTTTTACCAGATCATCAAATACTCAAACTGCCATTTATCTCTGCATTCCCATTCCCCTCTCCCTGGTTAATAAATCTTTTATCGTTGTTGTTTAAAACTGTCTGTGTCAATATTATTAGCAATAGTCATTATTTGCAGGCACACTGAAGTATTGCATTGGTTTATGGCAACAGTTCTCAAACTTTGTCATAGTGAGCCTCCCCTAAGCCATGGAAAAGATCTTGAGCCTCCCCCAAAATACTGAAATATTTTTGGACCTCCCCATAGAAAAATAGCCTACTTATCACAGTACGTCAGGAATAAATTGAAACCTCTTTGCACAGTTGGCTCTCATGTTATTAAGCTTATTGTAACCCCCCAAAAGGACAACCTACTTGCTGCAATATTTTGACTCTGAATAATTGTTACCCTTTACTGCCATACCTTCATGGGTCAGACTACTTTTTCAGTTTCCCCTCTATCTGGCATAACCTTTCTGCCGACCTCTGCCTCTCCTCCTCTCACCCTGCTCTTAAGCAACTTCTCAAGGATCATTTTTCTCCCTCCTGCTCTTATTCCTAGTACCTGTATGGTTAACTCTTGTATTTGGACAGTTCTGCTGCCAGTCTAATTGATCAATTGTTCCTTGCATTGTTAGTTTATTGTTCTTAATTTGTTTGCATGTTTATTCAGTTTGCATTGCTTGAGTGTTTTGCAATTACATTTTGAATTGTATTCTCTCACTACCCTTCCCTGGGTACACCTGAACTAAGCCATGGTTCTGTCTACAGTACCTTCCCTGGTCACCAACTTGTGAATAAATACATGAATTCACCTACTATTATCCTCTTTCAGTTTGCCTTATCCCTTCACACAAAATCTATAAAGTTCAAAACTGAAAAATAATACTTTTTCAAGACTTGCTTGAGCCTCCCCTGGAACAGGTTGGGGCCTCCCCAGGGAGGCTGGCCTCACCATTTGAGAACCCCTGGTTTATGGTATTTCATGTGTGGGGTGACTGAGGTGGGGGGGTAGGGAGATATAGCATTCCAGGGGGTTGTACCCAGCAGACTTCTGGCCCACTATACTTTACTCTGTGTGGAGGCACTGTGCTATTGTTTTTGTATCTGGGAAAGAACCCCCTTTCCACCATAAACAGAGCCCAGGTCCCTAAACCTTGTTGAGTCCACAAGGGAGGGGTAGTAACCAAAAGTTGCACGGCAAACCCAGTTACAGACATATCTAGTTCTGCTCCTCCCACTAAATCATTAGCACTGTTGATCTCACTAATAGTGACATCACAGGTGACTGACCTGGCAGTTACTGAGTGGCTCTTCCTTTTTTTTTTGTTTGAATTAAAACATTTTATTAAATTTAAAAAGAAACAGACAACATGACATTATAATCAATTGTCAGCCAGTTCATTCAATAATACAATGAACAATACAGTAACAATAAAAATGTTAGAGTCTAAACATGGAAAGTAAGTTTAAATGAATAGTCTCCTAAGTTAATAACAGGAAGTACAAATAACATACAAATAAATAATGTTAAAACATCTAAACATGAGTGTCACCATTCATACCCAGTCATATACCTATGTGCTATTTAATTTCAAAAAGGGGCCCCATACTTGTTCAAACAGATCCAATTTATCAAGAAGCATGTAGCAAATTCTCTTGCTATTAGCTCTGGTTCCCATATATTTATACCATTGTTCAATAGGAGGAACTATGTCTGACTTCCAGTGTGATAAGATTAAACATTTCAGACTCCAAAAAACAGCCAATATCCAGCGTTTGTGATTCTTTCTCAAGCTAATGTTATCATGGATAATGCCTAGGATAAACAGAGATGGCAAAAAGGGAGAATTACTTTGACCACCTCTGAACAAATAGCATATATCAAAAGCCAATAGTGTTTTAGTTTAGGGCACTTCCAAAACATGTGAGACAAATCTAAATGTTGGTGAGCACATCTCCACCATACACCATTTCAGAGGAGCCCCATGTTTTCTAGTTTATATGGGGAATAGTAATAGTAATGCAAAATGTTATATTGCATCAGTCTACCCTGTGTCTCTACTAGATAGTCCAGCTTGTTCCCATGCTGAGTCCCATTCCACTTGGGACATAAGGAAATTAAATTCTCTTTCCCATCTTTCTTTTGAGAAAGTCATTAAATTGCTACCAGGCTACGTTAAGAGCTTATACAGGACACTGGCTCCTTTTTTAACTGTGGTAAATTTCCTAAATTGTGACCATTCTGGGGAGTCTGCAAGTCAGAAATTAGAACCAAGTACCTTATTCAGTGCTTCTCTGAGTTGTAGATAAAAACAAAAATGGAATCTATGTATCCCAAGTTTTGATCTGAGCTCACTGAAGGAATGTAATACTTTAGATTCCTCATCTAAAACATCAGTTAGATAGTGAACTCTGAGTCTTCCCTAGCCAGGGTCTCTTAGTGGCTTGCCATTATACAAAAGATATAGATTGTTCCATAAGAGGACTTCATCATTCAGAGCAAACTTTGGGTTGAATTGCGAAAAGATTTTCTTAAGGACTGCAATGGATCCAACTATGGTAGGGTTATCTTTAACTGTATCTAGCACAAGAATAAAAATGAACTCTAACAACTGATAAGGAGTCAGTAGATGGGATTCAACATTGAACCATAAAGGACAGTTAGATGTGTTACAAGTCTGAATGTATTACAATGTTTGTTTGGCAAGGAAGGCCCAATGATACCACTCCCACCATGGTACAGCTAAACCCCAACTATCTAGAGGGGCTCTAAGTTTACTAATAGAGAGGTGAGGTGGTTTTTGTCCCCACAAAAAAATGTTTGACTGTACTCTCTACTTTCTTAAAAAACTTTTTATCTATGGCTATTGGCAGAATTTAAAATATATAAAATAATTTGGGGGCAACCATCATTTTGATAGAATAAATTTTTAGTAACAATGATAATTTAAGTTTGTCCCATTGTTCCATGTCCCTTTGTACTTCTTTTAATAGAGGAAGGATATTAAGATCCACTATGAATTTAAGGTTATTACTTAAAATTATTCAGAGATATTGAATTTCAGTTTTCAGTATGGTACTCTGAAACTGATTTTTCAGACTAATTTCAAAAATGTTTGGACAACAGACAGGCATCAACTGAGTTTTATTGAGATTTGCTGTGAGCCCAGAAATGGTACTGAACTCCTGAAGAAGTGCTTCAAGTGCAGCATATGAGTCCAAAGGTCTACTAAGTGTTAACAAGAGATCATCTGCATAGGTGAATATAGTCTGTTCCATCATTCCTATGTTCACTCCATGTATCTTTGGTGAATGCACAATGGCCTGAATTAAAGGCTCGATGGAGAGTATAAACAAATAGTGGGAGAGAGGGCAATTTTGTCTTGTTCCGTATAACAGTTTAAAGGGAGTGGAAATTAATCTATTTATAATGACCGCTGCCAAGGGATTATTATATAAAAGAGTGATCCATTTTATAAAGACTTCACTAAATCCAAATCTCTTTAGTGCAGCATGCATAAACTTCTGACTGAGTCAGTCAAATGCTTTCATCATGTCCAATGACATAGTAATGGTAGAGATTGATTTTCTTATTGGAGAACCAAATTATGTTTAGTAGTCTTCTCACATTATCTGCCTCAGACTTCCCCTTAAAAAAATACTCTTTTTCCCAATATTTTACTAATGACTGTCTGAAGTTGATTAGCTAAGACTTTTGCCAGTATTTTGTAATCTTGATTAAGTAAAATATGGATCTGTAATTGGCACAATCCAACAGATCTTTCGCTTTTTTTGGAATCAGTGAAATATAGGCTTCCAACATGGAAGGGGGCAAAACGTGTTTGTCCCAAGCTTCCTGAATAGTTGTATGTGATATCAGTGCTATCTGAGGACTCAGTAATTTGTATATTTCCCCTGGGATGCCGTCTGGTCCCAGGTTTTGTTATTATGCAGTTCTCTAATTATTGAGATGACTTCATTAAGCTGAATTGGCTTATCCATCTCTTTAATTTCCTGCTCTGTTAAACAGGGTAGCTTCAATTCATCCAGGAAGTCATTGTCTTCTAAATTGGAGCTACTGCCCTTACATTGATACATCCATGTATAGTAGGCAGTGAACATCTCATTGATCTCTTTATCAGTTAAGTGTTTCTCCTGTACTATTCCATATTCCTGGGATGAGATTACTGTTCTGTTGCTTTTTGAGGGGATACACTAAAAGCTTACTAACTTTTCCCCAGACTCTCAAAAAGACTGTTTTGTATTAAATAAACCATACTCTGCCTTCACAGTGTATATGTGACTAATTTCATATTTTAGCAATGTTATGTATCTCAACAGGTCAGACCAACTTCCCATTTTTTGTTTATATGATGTTTCAACTGATTTTAATTCAGATTCCAAGTCAGCTAGTTTTCTTTGGGTTTCTTTCTTTTTAGCAGAAAAATAGCTAATCACTCATCCTCTGAGGTATACTTTAAATGTTTCCCACAGACAGGTTTGTGAGACTTCACTGATATCATTAATTCTGAAGAATTCTGTTATTTCTTTAGAGATCCAAGTCTTAAATGTTGTGCCATTATTCAGTGAAGTATTAAATCTCCACCTGAAAGTTTTAACTTTTGTGTCACCAAGGGCCAAATGTATGCTTATTCTGTAAGTGACTGATCAGCTATTACAATATTTTGGATGTCAGCAGAAAGAAGAGAGTTTTTAAAGGCAGGTGCAAGAACAAAGTAATCCAAGCTACTATATGACCTGGATCTGTTGGAGAAAAAGGTGTAATCCTTACCCTGAGGATGAGTGATTCACCATGCATCAGTAAGACCTACTGTAGGTCACTAGCAAGCTTTAACAAAGAGCTTCTTGCTAGGGTAGGATCTATACGATGTGCCAATTGAGCTGCAAATCTATCCATAATAGGGTCTAGGAACTCATTGAAGTCCCCTGCTAAAATTGTTCCATATTCTGCCAGATCATTTAACTGTATAGCCAGATAATCCAAGAATTGTTTCTGATCTCTATTAGGGGCATTTATGTTACACAAAGCCACTGTCTTTCCTTGAAGAGTCCCAATAAGTATCTGAAGTCTCCCCTCTATATCTGTAAAATGTTATGTTTTACAAAACTAATTCCTTTTTCAATTACTATCACAATTCCTCTCTGTTTAGAGCTGAAACAATTAAATGCTGCATGTAAGATCCACCTCCTACACAATTTCACAGCTTCAGCAGGAACCAGATGTTTGTCTTGAAGGAAAGCAATATCTACTTTTTGTTTACATATATAACTTAACACTGTTTTCCTTTTAATGGGTGAACCTAAACCTTGGACATTCCAAGAAACTATTTTATAATTATTAGTCATACCTATAAGGATTGCCAGAATAAACTACAACTGTAACATTTCTAACAGTGGATTACAATGTTTATATACACAGTTCTACCAAGTATGGGTTAAAAACTGAATAGGAAGGTTTATAGAATGCTGAGTGGTTATATTCAATATATATCAACTATTAACAGTGACAACAACTGTAAATACTCTACAAACTATATCACTAAGTGTAAGATTAAAATAAACAATAAAACCTTTTCCAGACCTCTATCTCTTATGCAAAGTGATCATTAAGTTCTAAAAACAAAAGTTATAAAAAGGGACACGAAAGGGGGTAAGACAATAAGTTGGGTTGTAGATAGCCCTAAGAACTAAAGGACTGCTTAATGCTGGGAAACTGAAAACCAACCCAAGGCATCGCAGTTCAAGTAGAAGGAGTGGGAAGAGAGTAGAATTGTGGAGAGCTGACCAGTGCTCTTTAATATAGAAACTAGAGAAATGTCTGACTAGCAGCAAACATATAAGATTCAGCTGCAATAAATTTAACTCCATTCATAGCAATATGACAAGGGGTAGTAAACACAGGCCTAAAACCCAAGAGCCACAGAACATTAATGAAAAATAAAAGGTGTAGTTCTGAGATAGGAAAGACTGTGTTGTCTGCATAATTACATATTATTGCTGGGTAATGAGGAGCTTTTGAGTTACTGCTGGAAAAGAGTATCTCAACAGGTCACTCTCACAGAGCTATGCATAATTATGCATTATTGTTGAGTAATTAAGAACTCTTGAATAACTGCTAGATCAGAGTACATAAGCAAATGTCTCTCTCAGAGCTATGCGTGGCAGTGCATTATTGCTGGGTGATAAAGAACTCTTGAATTATTGCTGGACAAAAAGTATAACAACAAATGGCTCCCTCAGAGTGACACCCCTCAGGGTAAGTATGGAGACTTGGCTAAGGTCCAAAGTCCTTTTCATAAATAAGTGCTAAGAACAGGCCTATAATACACCAGAGTTCTGTGCTGTACAACAACAAGGAGTCATGGTTCTGGCCAGTTTCCCAGATTCCATGCATTGTGTATCCTGTGAACAGAGTGAAATGAAAACCTGGCTTAGATCTAAAATCCACCTTTTGAACAGGTATGCAGAAAAAAAACCAGCCTTCATATAAATACTAGATTAAGAGTATGGCAGGAAATAAAAACACATTCAAAACTTTAGTTTGAGAGTGTAGAAGAGACATAGCAAGGCAGGTTGATCCAGGTTGATAAATACAGAAAGTGCACATTGCAATAATGTTCTGTAGTACTGGAGTGCAGGACAGCCCATCTGCCACCTTGGCATAAGTGCCAGGAATGCACTGAACTCTCCTGCAGCACTGTGGCATACACCAGCCCATTTGTCACTTAAGCAATAATGCCCGACAGGGTGTGTGTCATGCTGGGATAACGTCACACCTCAGGTGGTTGGGTACGAGACTGCAGGCTGAGTGTCTAACAACTGAGGTGTGACATTATCCCAAATGACACACACCCTGGAGGGCATTATTGCTATTATACAATGGCTCGTTGTTATATATAAATAAAAATAAATAATTTTAAAGAATGTTTTTATTAGTGTGGAAAAATATTTTAGTTTCTTAAGAGGAGATGCAAAAAAAAAGCTCTAGGTCCAAAAAATCATCTACAGGTTCACAGTGAGGCTGAGACTAGACCCGTGATGTACTGATAACATCATGGGTCCAGCCCAAGACTGACCAATCAGAGTCCAGGATTTTTTTTGCTATTGTATAATACATCATATGCACTGGGAGAACACTGAAAGCCTAGCACAATTCCCACTCAACCCGGAAACAGTATACATTAAGCATTTGAGAAGTAAAATAAAGCCTAACATCTGTACAGTACATGTAGCATTTTAGTGCACTGGTAATTAAAATAGGGTTGCAAAAGATAAGGCTCTTCAAGAAAACAACAACAACAACAAAAAAAAAAGAAATGGCAGACATATATGAGAAACCATGGTCTCTGAGGGTACTTTGACAAATTCTAATCCCTTTGCCCACCATTATTCATGGTCTTAAAGCTTGCCTTCTTGATGACACCAGGAGCAGTAGTCCTATGTAGCTAGAGAAATAAATATGACTAAATATAAGTAAACAATGAAAATTGTGCTGATTATTTATGATGAGATTGTGTTCTTCTGTTTGCAGAGTTGAGATGCCATGACCAGTATTTCAGGTTGGAGGTTTGCCTTTCCTAAAAATGGATGGATGGTCCTGTTGGAAAGTCCTGGAGGTAAGCAGAGTGGATTTTGGACTGTAGCATAAATGGGGTGAGGGAGGTGCTGTGATTTGCCGCTCTGAACACTTGTGTGCCATGGGATCCAGAGAGTCTCAAGTCAAGTCACCATGGAGATCAGTGTGAAATAGAATTTCTGAGTCTCAAGCCTCAGTTTCATTTGAAAAATTAGACAGTTTAGTCAAGCTAGCCACATGGTCATGGAGAAAGCCATCTTCAATGAAATCCCAAGCAATGCCAGGAGAGGTGCGCTGTACAATGAACCGGCCCAGAGCCCCTTTGAATAATCAGGGTAACTGGACTCTGTGACACTTGGCCAACTGGTTCTGATTTCTCTATGATTTTGAAAAATAAAAATGTAGTGTGTGATTGTCGTGAGACTCCTGTGCTCCTGGGATGACCCCCCCCCCCAGGTTTCAGTTCAAATGACAGGATATGTTAAACAGCAGATCTCTGTAATGTGATTAACTTCCAAGTTGCATTTTATGGCTGTGTTTATGATCTGAGTTGCTTTGAAGCCAGGAACTTAAAATATCCATTGCATGACATCTTTAGAGGAAGAACAGTTAATTTCAGCTGGTGTTAAAAAGCTATATGGCATCTAGATGAGAAAACTGCAGAGTTGTAAAAGGTTTTTTGATATGGACTGAGAAGCAGAAAACCACTCAATATCAAAGAGTCATATTGGGAAATGAGTTTAGCTGATGTCACCTTATTTAATATACCTCCTGAGTGATAAGACATGCTGGTTGTATAATTTTTAATACTCAAGGAGGAGCTAGGTGATATCATGAAAGAGGTGTGTTTGAAAGTCAGTTAAACTATTCTGTGTCTAATCATTTACACTTTTCTTTTGGGCTCTTAGAAAACAACATCTAACTATATGTACTGTAAGAAGGTAATACATTAGCTAGGAAAGTCTAATTGTATTGTGGTAGGAGTTTATGTTTGTACTTTAACCTTGTTCTTTAAAGTGATTGTATGCTTTGTAATATATGGTTCTGTGTTTACATTTTACATATATTTTATACATTTTTAAGTAAATCTATATTTAAAGAGACTGCCTGGTGTGCCTTCGAAATTCTTTCTTTTGCATGTGAAGTACAGATGGTTAAAGTTGACACTGCTCATAAGCTTAATGGTAATACCAAACTGGGAAAAGGTAAGAATTTTCCAACGGTCTTTCATAGAGTTTTTAGGGTTCATTTTGGATACCTGGTTAGGTGCTCTTAGGTGAAAGATATCTGGCATTCTCTGAAGAGCAGAATTAACTGAGCCTGTACATTTGGGTATGCTAGCATAAGGTTCACAGTTTGAATCCCTCCAGAACTTGAGACCAAAGGGGATTCAGACCCACAAACAGACAGGACGGTTACCCTGTTCTGTTACCTGTCCACAATACTGTGCTCAGAGTTTGGCACTGTGGGAGCAGAGGGGCTGACCTGCTGAGTGGGGTTGTGACAGATTGGTTGGCAGTGGTGCTGATAATTTTGGTAAAACAAGCTTTAATTGTTAAGTGTATCAGCTTAATACTGTATAGCTCAGTTGCAAAAAAAGGCAGTGATTTATTTTTAAAAAAGGAAACAGAACTATATCATTTTGCTTACAGTCAAGTTCCTACCTGTTTTATTTTTTTTTTTCAAAAGTGCAAGTTAGAGTAGCCGTAGTTAGGGAAGAAGATGGCTTCCAACTACAGCGGGCGCACTGTAGACCACTTGAGGCAGTTGTGCGAGGACAGAGGAGTCCTGTACGAGGTGAGAGCCACCAAGCAGAACCTCATGGATGCCCTGATGACAGCAGATACCCAGAGCATCGAGTCATAGACTGTGACTGTAAGGGGCCAAACCTTGAATGTGGAGGGGCTAGCGGCCAGTGCAGTGTCCAGATCTGATAAGGATGACAACAGGGCCAGTGCCAGCAAAAGGCCATAGCAGCAGGGGAAGGTCACCAGCATTCTGGAGCCAGAAGTACTCAGGCTGCAGATTGAGTTGTGCAGAATGGAGCTGGAGTTCCAGGAGAGGAGGGACCGTGAACTGTGAGAGGTGGACAGTGACCAGTGAGAGGCTAAACGAGAATGGCGTGAGGCACAGCAGGAACAGCTGGAGGCTGACAATGAAGAGCAAGAGTGCCAGAGGCAACATGAACTGGAGAAGTTACGACTCCAACCACCAGTGCAAGAGCAGGTAAGTGGCTTGGGTTTAACTGGAACTACAGGACTGGGTTACAAATTTAATTCCAAATTGATAGCCAAATTTAAAGAGGGGGAGGATATGGATGCCTTTTTAAAATCCTGGAGTTGACCCCTCTCTAGGGGGGCATGGGGTCTGAGTCAAGACCAGTATAGTATTCACTAGAACCTGGACATCAGTCATGGCCACCTGCCCTGTGGAAGTAGCCGGGGCAGACTGGAGAGAGTGAAATGGGACCACTGATGGAATAGAGGCAAGCAGTGGAACCAAACGTGGAGCCATCGATGAGGGGTGTGTGTATGACCCCAGGATCATCAACGAGGGTGCTAACAAGCCCTGTGAGGCAAGGCCAATCATCTATAATGGGAATATCGATGGGCCTGAAGCTCCTGCGATTGTCAATGGCTGCAAGCTATCTTTGATGATGATAGGATTGTCAATGGGCTGTAAGCCATTGTCAATGGGCCTGAAGCCATCATCAATGGATGATGGCTATAAAGCACTGAAGAGGGAGGCAGCTGTGAAAGTTCTAGCATGACCCCAGAACCCACCATCGACAGAGGAGCCATTGATGAGGGAAGAGAGGAGCCCAGAATCGTCGACAGTGTAGAAGATGATGTTAGAGGGGCAACCTTCTCCATTCTTTTTGTGAAGTAGCCTTCATTGACGATGAGGGAGTGGCAGAAACATGCTTTGTCTTGCTTGCATGTTTCTTACCAGGACCATGTGCCATCAATGTGGATGGGGTCACCCATTGAGCAGTGAGACCCTGAGGAGGACGTTGAAGATTTTCTGGTGTTGGAGCACTGCTGCTCCAGAAGGGCAACCTTTTGCTCCATGAGGAACTCACTGAGTTGCTGAAGCCTTCGCCGTTTTATGGCCTTGTTAAATCTGTTATAGAAGACACACTCCCTGGAGTTGTGTTCAGGACCAAGGTACCGAACACAGACTTTGTGGAGGTCTTCTGTAGTGATTCTGTGACAACAGGAACACCTTCGGAATAAGGGATCTGAAGACATTAGTATATAAACTTGTTTGTAGTAAATTTGGGTCAGTAGAACTCTTCATCAACAACAGGAAGCAGAGTTCCAAAGGAGGACTTGTTGCATGCAGGTCGCGGTTGAAAAGAACAGAGGAGTAGCTGGGACTGCCCCCCTTTATACCTGCTAGGCAGACACTATGTGGTGGTGTTAGGGGGAGGTCCCAGGGTTGACTGCTGAGAGGTTATCTGGAGGAAATGACACCTGCAGCTGTAATCCCATGTGTTATGACCTGCTGCAAGAAATTACCTCGAAGATCGCCTCACTATTCTGAAACAAAAAAAAGTGAGAGAGTTTTGATTGGGAATTGATATGCATTAATGGGAAATTGACTTGTTTGCATGAGCTGGTTTTTTTATGATGTTAGGGAAATGTGGGGGTACAACAGAAGAAATGTGGTGTATAGGGGGTTGGAGAGGGAATATGTGTTGACACGTATGATGGAGACGTTGGTTTTGTTATGCAGATTTTTTTATGTTCATATATATTAATATGTGTACTTACGGTTGTCTCTTATGAGATAAAAAGGTTATCTCATGCTGGTTTGAGCAAGAGGCGAAGCTGAGTGGTTCTGTCAGCCCAAACCAGCACGAGATAAACTCCGTATTTCATAAGAGACAACCGTAAGTACACATATTAATATATTATGAAGCAGTCGAACTGTTTCCAGCATAAAATAAACTATTTAAAATCCAATGTTAAGAGACAATGTGTGGTTCTGTGTTGCTGGTTTTCCCTGCTGTTCGGATACTTTGTGGTAGACTCCATGAGCGAACGCTACACAGCCTTTAATGATAGGCAGGGTTATATGCAGCTAAAACATTTTTTTTATTTTGAAGCTTGCACATTCACATTTCTTTCACAAATATTTCATTTATTTTACAGTTTCATTTGCAAAAACAAACCACTGGTTTATGATGGTAGTGGGGACACACACCCCGTAATGCTCAGTGGGGCTAACTGCTGCTAAAAGATTTGAATCCCTTCATAACTGCCCATGAAGTTGTAACCTTTTGTGCTAAAGTGAAGATACTGCTTTTATGACAAGCCCCACCTTTTTTTAATGGGACTCCTCGTTCCTGTTACAGCCGATTCCACCACCATGATTCTTACACTTGTGACTATTCCGCATCACCGATTGCTATGGGAATCAGCTGACTGGAGGAGCGCAAGACAGCAACTGTACACAGATTAAGAGGTACAGTAACTGCTGGCTTCTGATTGGTGGAAGCAGTCTGACTGCTTTATAATGATGCTTGTAACATGGCAGGGTCCACTGAAGAAATTAGGTGTAAGTTGTTGGGCAGGGGTGCGTTCACTCTCCTAAAACAAATAACAGTGAAAATGATGTAATCATGACATGGTATGCATAAAATGGGCAAATTATTTTATTTGGTTAAAGCAGCAGTACTAGATAAAAAAACAGGATATTTGCAACTGTTTGTTCCCTGTGCTCTATTGAGCACTTACCTGGTAATCTTCCTTGTTTTTGTTGTACTTTTACTCCATAATATGCTCTGTTTTTCTTTGTTTTTGTTTACATTTCTCCCACCCACCATGCTGAATTGGTATCCTCTGCTGCCAACTGCGCATGCATATGAATCAGCACAGGGTCATAATGTCACAGACGATACCACGCATTTAACCACTGCACAGTAGGAAACGGCGTATGGCAACAACAGACAGCTTTTCTTTCATTTTGTGGGGGGTAAATCCCCCTGCACCCCCCCCACATCCCCCAGAAGAGATTCCCTAGCAAGGAATTAAACCACAATCCCCCAACCCACACATTGCTGCTCAGGTGCTCTAGCCATTCCACCATGGGAGCGGCTCGACCAAGCTCTCGACTGGCAGTGGCTACATACACTTTCTCCTTCCTGGTGAGGAACAGGGGGTAGCAATAGTATTACATCCCTCATAATCCCCTGTCGCTCTAATCCTACACACTACCTATAGCGCGCTCCTGCGATGCATGGATTAGTGTGTGTGGTTATGACCCAGTACCCATGACTCACAGTACTACACAGGGAGAGTGGAAACGTGCAGCACAGGGTCCCACAGAAGTAAATAAAGGACGTGATGCAAAGTAAGGGGGAAGCTCGGCTGCAAATTAGGCACCAGCCATATTTACTGTGGCTCCACAATAACAGAAATAAGTTTTAAATATCTAAAATGTAAAGATCTCTAGAAAAAATATTTACAGATATGGAAACTGGAACTATGGCTGCATGTTTCTGGCCAAAAAGCAGAATTTTGACAATCATTCGTGATTATCCAGCACAACTGCTTTAAGCTGATTTTTTTTATTATAATGTTTTACATGTGAGGTACTATAGGATACCTTTGGCATAAGGGGCTTGAGGAGGGAACTGCTGGCTATCTTGCAACCAAAAACATTAAGGTAATGTAATTAGAGCTGACATGCATAATGCAGAAGTTAATTTATTTGCTGAAGCTTATTTTTTAAAAATGTTGAGATGCTAGCAACATGTGAGGAGCACAGGATCCAAGACAGCATGGGTTTGAGGAGCATAGGATCGAAGACAGCATGGGTTTACAAAAGGAAGGTCCTGTCAAACTAATCTCATAGATTTCTTTGACTGTGTAACCAGAGTGTTGGACCAAGGGGGAGCAGTTGATGTTGCCTACCTTGACTTCAGCAAAAGCCTTCGATACTGTTCCACATAGAAGATTGATTAATAAGCTGGGTAGGCTCAGGTTGGGTCAGACTTGGTCAACTGGGTGGCAAACTGGTTGACGGGTAGAAAATAGAGAGTGGTGGTAAACGGTATACAGTCAGAAGAGATGCAGGTCACAAGTGGGGTACCTAAGGGATCAGTCCTGGGGTCAGTCCTCTTCAATATCTTCATTAGTGACATTGCAGATGGACTGGAGGGTAAGGTTTGTCTGTTTGCAGATGACACCAAGATCTGCAACAGAGTAGATGATCCAGATGGGGTGGGCAGAATGAGAAGAGATCTGGATAAACTAGCAAAATGGTCGGAAGAGTGGCAACTGGGGTTTAACGCAAAGAAATGCAGGAGCATGCACATAGGGATGGGAAACCCAGAAGCCACCTATAGGCTGGGAGGGGAGTTGCTAGCAGTCACAAGAGAAGAAAGAGACTTGGGTGTCATCATCACCGATGACCTGAAATCATCCAAGCAGACCACTAAAGCAGTAGGTAAGGCTAGAGGGATTTGGGGGTATATTAGTAGGGGTATCACAAGTCAGAAGAGGGAGGTAATAATCCCTCTTTACAAGACACTGGCTAGGCCCCTTCTGGAGTACTGCGTGGAGTACTGGAGGCCACACCTTCACAAGGACAGTAACCAAAATGAGGCAGTCCAGAGAAGGGCAACTAAAATGGTGCAGGGACTGCATCAGAAAACATATGAGGACAGATTAACAGAGCTCAATATGTATACCCTAGAGCAAAGGAGGGAGAGAGCGGTGATATGATTGAAACATTCAAACACCTTAAGGGCATTAACAAGGTAAGAGTCTAATATGTTTCAATATAAGAAAAATAGCAGGACAAGAGGACACAGCATGAGATAAGAGGGAGGCCGATTAAGGGGTAATGTGAGGAAGTTCTTTTTCACAGAAAGGGTGGTGGATGCATGGAAGGGTGTACCTCAGGAAGTGGTGGATATGAATACAGTGCAGGGCTTCAAACAGGCATGGGATAGGCATAAGGAGCAATACAGATGAGTATGAATAGATAGGCCATTGACAGAGTAAAGGCCGATGGCACATTCATAAGATAGAAAAAGAAATGGGCAGACTGGATGGGCCTTGCGGTCCTTATCTGACCTCAATTTCTATGTTTCTATGTGAGGGGAGTTGGAGACTTTAGGAGAATTGAAGTGTGTGGAGGGTGAGGAAGAGACCACTGGCTATCCTGCAACAAAAAAGTGAAAGTGATTTAATCGGAGCTGACATGCATAAAAGAGAACGCATTTATTTATTTATTTGTTTATTTATTTGTTTATTTATGCTCTTTTTTTTACATTGGCGTTAAAAAAAGGTCTGCTGGGTATTCTGATTCAAGAGAGAGAGACTGATGTTTACATGGGAGGAAAAAAACTTAAAATAGCACTCTGCAATCTTGAACTGGGAACCGCTGTGTCTTATGGGAAGTTGGAATGGCATGTTTGGATTTTATTCATTTGTAACCTCCTTGTTCCCAGGGGTCACTAGAATCCCATCAGAATCAGTGGCAGGCAAGGATAGGCAACTAGTGAAATGCCAGGTAAATGGACTTTCACAGTGTCACACTCTGTTTTTCAGTCTCAGCTGAGCTAGAGTGATGATGTCACTTTGGAACTCTCGCAGCTGTATAAGCCACACTTGTCTAGCTGCAAGGGAGATAGCTTTGGAATGTTCGTGAGTCTGTAGAGTGGAGTTCCAGGAGGAAGCTGCAGTCTGCAGCAGCTCCTCAGTTTTAGCTCTGACAGAGAGCTACCACTGTGTGTTTGGGTAGTTTGATCTCACCCTAGAAGAAGAACATAGAAGACAGAGATTGAAGTGGTGGAAACCATTCCAAGTGGGTTTTCCTTTGCCCCATCCCAGGAGGGATGGGGGCGATCTTCAGGGTTCAGGGGCAATCCCCTCACCCAGTCTGTCTAGTGAAGTTGCCTGTGACAACTTCAGAAACTCTGAGTACTTTTGTGTCAGCCCAGGAGGGGCACCTGCATTCCTTGTGGTGAATTTTCTCTGACAAAAGGGACTCTGTCACCTAGACTGTTTCTGTTTTAAAAGTGCCTGCCTACTATGAAGTCTAAAGAGAGAGACTGTCCAAGTACAGAACTTTTAGTCTTGTAGTATGTTACTGTAAGTGTGAAAAACATTTCAAGATAGCATCTGCAAGTTTTCTGTGAGGGTGTTATTAACCAGATGAATGGCCGAGTATAAACCTGGAAGCAAAAGGTGGAAGACCCCCCCCCCCCCATCTGGAGTAACCAGTTTACCTCTCCGGGTTCAGTTTGAGCACCAGTTCAATTTTCAGCTAGTGCATTTGGCCAGTGCCTGATGGAAATAGATACCCAGACATGGGTTGGATTTTCTGTGAGCCTAGATGTGCTCTTTGGTGGTCGTGTGTTCCACCAGTATTCCCCATGGAATATGGGAAAGTGTGCTAGTACTGGCCATGTGTGCCTAGTCAAGAGGAAATGTACCAGTTCTGACCATGGGTGCCAATCTCCATTTCAGAACCAGAGTGTTCACTGTTCAAGTCAGAACCTGAGGGTTCACTGTATGTATTCTCTGTACCTCAGTAATCTGCATTACCAGTAGGAGTAGCCCTGTGGGGGGTCCATCTTCACTTTGTGATTATTCTCTGTGTTATGTGAATAAAAGCCACACTCTAGAATCCCAACCTGGTTTGGACAGTACTATTATTGCTTCCACTGTGTCTGGATTTACTTGGGTGCCCCTGACTAGAAGTACAAACCTGGCATAAAAGTGAGCAAAATTTTTCTCCCAGGGACCTAGATTGATGGCCATGGTAAATGGTCCCACCAGGTGTGAGCCAGGTAGTTGCCACACTTGGTTTTCCTGTCTGTGTATGGCAGGCTCAGAAGAAAATGTACTATAAACTGTTTGTAGTGACAACCTCCATCCCTCTCTTTGGCGCCATGTGGTTAGAGGAGCAGCCCTGCTAGTTAAACAAGGGGGGGGGGGCGCTGGGGGGAGGTTACACATTTTTAGTATATTTTATGAATTATTGTTATCTGGTACTATGTATTACACATGGGTCCAGAGTCATCCCAACTTTAAAAAAAACTGTTTCACCCACAACTGTTACATATACTACTGGCTACCAACATCTCTTTCTGTAGTTGACTTTACAAAGTTATTATTGAATCATGCTCGACCAGCACAGTTTAAAACTATTAGCTTAGGGGAAAAATTCCCCTTATAAGGAAGAGCAATTTACAACACTCCAAAGGCGAGGGTCCTGACCAATGGCATCACATCACCAGGGTTTCCATTATTTAGAGGTACAAGACACGGGTGCCCCCTTTCACCCTTATTGTTCACTTTGGTCATACAGTCCTTGGCAAATGCTATCAGAAAATCAATAGATGTTAAGGGCTTTGAGTATAGTAGGAAGAAAAAAGCTGAAGATCTCTATTTACTGATGATGTATTTCATATCTAAGAGTTCCAGGAACATAACTGAAAATTATTCTTAAAATGATACAGGAATATGGAGAAGAGTCAAGTTATTTGGTTAACTGGAAAAAATCAGAGGCATTACCCATAATAACCGAAAAATACAGTGTTGAGTTAGAACATTTTTCCAGGAACTGTAAAAACAAAACCGAGCATTTCGTAGTTAGGGATGCAGTTAACCAATATTCCTGGCAAATTATTAAGTGTTAACTTAGCCCTATTACTTGATGCCATTGCTCAGCACCTAGACAGATGGGGGAGGGCTCCCTTGACCTTACCTGCTCATACCCAAGTAAAAAAAAAAAGAATATTCTCCCAAAGTTTTTGCATACATTTCAGACTCTCCCTTGTAACATTCCTAAGTCTGTATTTTCTATATTGAATAAAAACTATCAACATTTATTTGGAAAGGGGGTAGACACCTGTTGAAAAAAGGAATATTGAAACATACCAGTCTGGCTCTAAAGTTATCACATTTTCAAACATATAATTGGGCAGTGATGCTATTTAAAAGAATTTCTCAGTAAAAGTTACCGTCTCGGGTATTCTCTAAAACACTTTAAACTCCCTATATAAATATTAATGTAGTCCTCTTTCAAAATCTAAACAGGAAGTTCTTGTTGGGCAAAGAGAATATTTTTTGTGAAAAATATAATATTATTATGGAAATAGATTATAGGGATTAAAAATAAAATTAATGCATTATCACCACTGTATATAACAATTTCTATTCAATATTTAGTCACCTGGGGCCCTATAATCAAAAGTTTGCACTTGCACTAACTGGTCTTTAAAGGGACTTTTGCACAGGCAAAGAGGGTTAGCACCAGTGCAAAACATAATGTATGTAAGTGGGCAAGGGGAGAGGTGTGGCCATGAACAGCCATGCTACTCCATATTCAGCTGCTTTGTGCTGCACAAGAGGGTTTTGCATGGTCCTTTTGCACAGCACAAATACCGCTGAACAAAACCCTGACTTACTCCGTGCAACCCTAGTGGTTGCTGGAGTAATGGAGCCACCTAGCCGGTTGGCCACTGGAAGAGCACACCACCCCTCTGTGGTCCATGGCCCTTCCCCCCCACTGATTGTCAGCCTGTAGTACCAGTACAGCCTTCCCTGATGCTAGTGATACCCCTTCCCTCCGATCACCAGCTCATTGTAAAAAAAAAAAGACACGTTCCTTGGTGCTAGTGGTTCTCCCCTCCAGTCGCCAGCCCATTGTAAAGCTTACATCCACATACTTTGCCACCATTTTATGCAGCCTTGTACTGTCAAGAAGGAACAAGCTGTGCTTGACAACATGTAGATAATAAAATCTTGTTCCTCCATGACATCACCATGTTCCATAACATGGTGTCAATGTAGTGTCAGTATTGAATGAACTTAGGGCCTGATCCTCAGTAGGCTTCTGGTCCTACCACATGTGTGGAAGGCCAGGAAAAGCCCCAGAGTGCCCTGTTTGCACTGGATTTGCACCACTGTTGCATTTCAGGGCATTCATGGAAAGGAATTTGTACTCTCTTTGCACCCAATCCCAAGCCATTGGCCTGCTGCACTCACCTTTGAGCTGGGGGGGGTGGCTAGGGGGCAGGAGCAGACATGCACCCCATTCACACAAATGGCACCATGCTATCAATCAATCAATCAAAATCTTTATTTAAGCAGGCAATCGCCGTTGAGCAAGCTCATTTTCGAGGCGGACCTGGGTGCAACAAATACAAATACACACAAATACAAGATAACAAAAAATACATGATAGCTACAATTCACTGGCAAATCAACAACAGGCAACAATTGTTGGGAGTACAGATTAAATACATCAAGGATTCAAAGTGAAAGGGTACGAGCAGCAATAGTGTAGATGAGTTCAGCAAGGCTCAGTAGGATAGGGCCCAGAAGGAGGTAGCTAAATAGCTGGAGCCCCAGGAAAGAGAGACATGGGGGGGGATTACCTAGGGGAGGAGGGAGAAGTGGGGAGAAAAGGTCAGCCAGTGGCTGGGAGCAGGAGCCGAAGGAGGAGGACGAGGCAATATTAGCTTTGGGGCTCCATCGGGAAGGGGGATCAGGTATTCAAGGGTAGCAAGCACAGGATTCCTAATAGTGATGTGAGTAAAGAGTTTTGAAGGCTGCTACGCTAATTTTATGCTTTAATTTTAGAGTTTTTTGTAGCTTGTTCCATCATTGGGGCAGCACATGACTGATAGAGGCAAAGTGGGATTTGGCATTAAGTACCTTAATGGTGAAGTAGGAGGTACTTCTCAAGGTGTATCTACTTAAGGTACAAAGTGGTAGGCAGGCAGAGATGTAGTCAGGCAGTTTGTAATGATAGATTTATAGGTCCAGAGAATGGCGTTTCTTTGGCGTCTGAAGCTAAGAGAGCACCAACCTACTGCAGTGTACAGTGCACAATGGTGGGTGGAATAGGGAAGGTCTGTTATGAACCTTAGGGCTCTGTGATAAAGCGTGTCTAGTTTTAGGAGTGCTCCAGTAGGTGCTTGACTATAGAGGAAATCAGTGTAGTCTAGAAGGGAGAGGAAGGTAGTTTGGACTAGTCTTGTCTTGGCATCCGAAGAGAGGAGTTTTTTTTTATCCTGAAGAAGAGGCCAAGCCTTTGGCGAAGTTTCTTTGTCAGTTCATCTATGTGTTCTAGAAATTAAAGTCTGTTGTCCAGTCATACCCCAAGTATTTGAATTTAGCTACATACTCCAGCTGTTCGCCAAGGATGGTAGATATCAAGGGGAGAGTCCCAGCCATGGCTGGGTTCGGAAAGCTGAGGAAGGGCAAAAAGAACATAGCTTTTGTTTTCTTGGCATTCAAAAGCAACTTTCAGTTTAAAAACTGGTGCTGCAGCAAACTGAATTCATCTTGGAGAGCTGAGCGTGCCACTTCGGGGGAGGGACCACTGACATAAAGCACAGTGTCATCTGCAAATAGAAGTATTTGGGCCTTAGTGATAGTTGCATCAATCCTGTTAATGTAGACTGCGAATAGCAGGGGACCCAAAATAGAACCTTGGGGTACACCCCTCAGAAGGGGTTTTAGGGGTGAGACTTCACCTTCAGTTTTTACCTGCTGAGAGCGGCCTATGAGATAGTTCTCAAACCATTTAATAGACAGAGCATCTAGACCAATGTGCTGGAGGGCTGTAAGGAGCAAATCGTGATCAACGTTATCGAAGGCCTTGCTTAGTTCCAAGAATACAGCACCAACAAAGTTCTTGTTATCCAATTCACACTGCCAGTCATTAGTTACCTTAGCTAGGGCCATGATAGTGCAGTGTTGTGCTCTGAAACTTGATTGTAGTTGGTTGAGCAGCTTTGCCGATTCCAGGTGGTTCCTGAGCTGGGCGTTCATGATTTTTTCCAGTAGCTTAGACAGGGTTGGTAGGAGGGAGATTGGCCTGTAGTTGTTGAGATCACTGAGATCTCCTGACTTAAACAAGGGGATAACATGAGCCATTTTCCAGGTGGCTGGAAGGTCACCTCGAGCGAGGGATAAGTTAAACAAGTGAGTAATGGGCACCACGAAGACATGGGAGCCTAGTTTTAAGAAGTAAGGTTCAATAAGGTCTGCTCCGGTGCTTTTCTTAACATCCAACCGAAGCAAGAAGTCTTCGACTTCCTTCAGACTTGTGGGCTGAAGGAGAAGGACGGATTAGGGAAAGAGGTTCCTTGATTATCAGCTCCAAGCTATGAATGAAGCGTGCTGGCTGGGAAGGAATCAAAAGCTAATGCTGCAGTGGCAAAGTGATTGTTGAAGGTATCGAGGATTGACATTTTGTCTGTAAGTATGGTGGAGCCGAATTAAATTTTTGACGGCAAGGAGGCCCTGGCAGGATGGCCTTCAATGTCTTTAATGAGTTTCCAAAATGTTGAGGAACATTTGGCAGAAAGTTCAAGTTGAGAGCAGTAAAAATTAGCCTTTGCCTGTCTGATCATTTGAGTACAGTGGTTCCTTGCACTCCTGAATAGGTTACAGTTGTTCGTATGTTTGGACTTACGAGCCGTTTTCCACAGCGTGTCCCTGTTGCACAAGGCTTCCTTCAGTTCATTGGTGAACCACCGGCAAGACTTGTTCCTGGCACGAGTTTTCACTAATGGTGCATGCCTATTAATGGTGCCTAATATTATATCTTGGAAGATGTTGTAGGCAGAGGGCACTGTTTTTGCTAGGTAGAAATCGGGCCAGTTTACAGAGTGCTTTAGCTCTGTGACAAAAGCGTAGGGATCAAAGTTCCGAAGACACCTTCTCGAGGAGAAGATAGATGTGCATGGGGAGGGGTTAGACCTCACACAGGCAATGAAACAGTGGTCATTGATGTCTGGAAAGAAGACACCAACATGGGTGAACAGGTAAGGTTTGCTGATGAGGATAATATCCAGCAAAGTACTGTTAGAGGGGTTTGTCTTATTAGGACATGTGGTTTCGTTGATGAGTTAGGTCAGTCCGAGGGAGTCACAGAGAATTTTTAAGGGAGAGGATACACTGGACAACCAGTCCAGGTTAACATCACCTAGTGATATGGACTCAGTGGGTCTGTTCCCCAGTATAATGCTTAAGTGACTCAGCAGCTGCAACCCAGCTGATGGAGGCCTGTAGCAGCCAGTCACCAAGAGTGAAACTCCAGCTGAAATCTCAACCAGCAGGGAGAGACTTTCAAATTCCTTTGAGACTGATGATGAGTCCAGAATGGAGACAGCAAATTTGTCTTTAACATAAATAGCCACCCTGCCACCTCTGGACTGCCTGTCAGTTCGGAACAGGGAGTAGGTAGGGAGATTTATTTACTGTAATTGTTACTAGTTGTCAGACGGAGCCAGGTCTCTGTGATGACCAATATGTCAGGGGCAGAGTGACAAATCCAGGCCTGGATAGAAGTAATCTTTTTTAACAAGCTGCATGCATTAACAATCATGAAGCTTAACCCTTTGAGGGTGGGTAATTGTGCCAAGGATACGATGGGAGCTGGAGGGCCCAGGTTCAGCTCGACATTACCTGAGCACAGTAATAAAAGAAGCAGGAGCCTCCTAGTAAGTGCTAGTGTTATGCAGGGCCAATGGATGGGGTGGAGGCTACGCACCCCCCACCGAGCTACAACTGTTGTCCCCTAGCCCGATCAGCCTACCCTCCTCCAGACCCCAACGCTAGGTGCCTCCATAATTGGCTTGAAGCAGTATCTACACTGGCCAACAACATTTTCAATTATTTGGCATTCCAGAGGGGATATGGCAGCCCTTGGAGGACTGCTGCATCCCACCACCTGCCACTCCTAGTGTCAGTACAAAGACATCTAACTGGATACTGTGGTTTGGTACAACTCTTCCCCCCCCGCCTGCACCAGTGGACTACAGAAAGCAATGGCTGTGGCCGGAAAGCAGGCAGTCTCCTAGAACAGCAGGTCAACCACCACAGATACATGCAAATCACATTTATCTGGGGTGCCTTTGGGGATAGCTCTCAGTCATTTATATCTCAGGAAAGCTGATGACTGCAAATGAGCTCAATACCTCATTTAAAAGAACTTCTCATAGGCCTGCAATCTGTTACAGCCACAGTGTACAAATGTTCCCTTTTAAGAAATGCTTTTTCAGTACTTTTGCATTGTTACTGTATAGAAATGTTTTTGGATAACTCAGAAATATGAATGTTTCTGAAAATACTCTATTGCCCATACCCTTTATTTTATAAAACCTTTGTCTTGATCATAGCTAATGTATGTTTTATATCATGTCTGTGTTGTAACATTGTACCACTGGACGATCCTGAAACTGGGAATTTTTTCAGGGATCATATCCTTAACAATGATAACATCTAATTGGATTTCTGAGTACAGTACACATAATAACCTGTATTTAGACTAAGGAAATAATTTCAGTAATGAATAAGTAATGAAAGTTCATGGTTTTCACTTTTTAAAGAAATCATATCCTAAAACTTGAACAGTGGGACACATTTTATCAAGAGGCTGTCATGATTCATACTAGGTTTCATATTAGGTGCAGTAAGGAGCGAAAAGGCAGGAGTGTCTCTCTGATACATATAACAACCAAATTTAAATCCCCATAAAATTAGTCTGTCCAATCTTTTCTTAAATTTATTTATTTATTGAATTTTGATGACCGGGTATGCTCACTGGGCCCCAGAGGTCCCTTTTTCAGGGGCGACCTGGGAGTTACAGGACAAGTAGGATATACAAATAGTACAGATATAGGTTACAACATATACAGGTGACGTATAGCAATGACATGTTACATAACAGGTTACAGTGATTAGCAAAAGCGAACAATGGAGGAAAGCCAGAGTAACACCTGGGTTGCAATTGCCCAAGTAGAGTATGTTAGGAGGAGAGCCAGTACAGAAGGATTAGGAATTTATCCTTTGTTTTGCTTATTACTATATGATGAAGTCAGGTATTTCATGGGCATTAGTCTCATAGTGCTAACCAGCAGCAAACTTGCACAATGACATCTCTTTTTTCCTTGGGAACCATAGGCCCTTCTCCCAGCTGCAGTAGCTGATATGCCTTTATCTGCTCTGTAGGTGACTTCTGGATGACGTCTGATGAGAAATCAGCAGTAGTTCTCAGCTGTCCTGGACACGTTGCACTTGAAGCAGCACATCACAGACATGGTGCAAATGCAGAATACCCCCCCCCCCACTCCATTTCTCAGTCCTGCTTTGCTAAACTGTGTGCTGGAAGACAGGTACCGTATTAGTGCAGCAATGCTCGTGCTCTTGTCTCTGGCCATAAGGCCAAAGGTTCAAGTTCCACCCTAGGAACATGGGCTCACACATAGTTCAAACAGTGGTTGAGGTGGTGGTGGTGGTGTTGCACAGTGTGAGGTGACGTTCTTTGGAGGCAATATCAAATTGAAATTTTTTTTTTTTTGATGTTTGGTCATATTTTCCAGCACAATATTAAAGAGCAAGGAGCAACTAAGCTTAGGTAAAATATGTTTACAACAATCATTGATTTTTAATTTATTTTCCCCTGTTGTTGGTCTACTAAACCTTTTAGGTAACGCAGTATTTATATTTCACTCTGTCTTTTGAAAAGACTCTTGTATTAGTAGCAGCTTTATTTCTTAGGTGCCCTTCTCCAGAGGATCAGGGCACCGTACAAGACATAACAAAAGTCATAAACAAATAACATTGAAATATTACAGTTAGATAAAATAAACACCCATAAAACTCTAACAAACCCTCTCATACTAAATGGATGTATAACGTGAGACAAATAAAGTGTGGAAGGAAAAAGGGGAAGAAACAGCAACCATAGTGGCCAAGATGAAAATGGGATCTTTAAGGGTCTCTAAAAGCTTGCCCGAAAAGATAAGTTTTCAGCCCCTTTTTAAAAGGCCTCCACTGAGGGGGGCTCCCTCACTACCCAGGGAAGAGTGTTCCAGAGCATGGGACTTTATAACCTTAAAGGCACAATCTCCTGAGGATTTAAGCCATGCCTTGGGGACCAAAAGGAGACCTGCCTCAGACCAGCGGAGGGGGACAGAGGACTGGAGTGGATTCAGAAGTTCCACCAGGTGGCCTGAACCCAACCCATGTAGAGCCTTGTAGGACAGCAAACAACCTTGAGGGTAACACACCACTTCACAGGTAGCCAGTGCAGTTCATACAAGACTGGGATTACATATCTTTGCCTCAACAGGCTAGTCATTATTCGGACATTCTGCACCAGATGCAAGTGTTGTAATGTACTGTACCTCCACTGACCCAGAGGTATAGCATATTACAGCAATCCAGCCTGGACATTACAAACACATGTACTAGTGTTTGCAACTCTTCCAGGAGGATAAGGGGCTTAATCTGGCTGATGTTCCTGAGATGATAAAAACCACTCCAGACTACAGCTGACATGTAAGCCTCAAATGTCAGTAGCTCATCCAGAATGACCCCCCAGATTTGTCACCTTAGTGGAGGCCAACAGCCTACAAAATCCAAAATGAATGCTAGTATCTTCCATGGCTATCTCCGCACCCCTCCTCCAACCTGGTTCAATCACCAGTACCCAAGTCTTGTACAGGTTATATCTCAACCAATTCGATGCCATCCAACTCTGAATCTCAGCCAGGCACAAATTAAGCACCTCGATAGTGCCAGGCATTCCTGATGCAAATGACAAATACAACTGGGTGTCATCTGCAGAGCACTGAAAACCTAGATTGTGTAGTAGAATGATTCCTCCCAGAGGCTGCATATACACTGCAAACGGCATGGGTAATGGAAACGATCCTTAGAGCATGCTATAGAGCAGGAGCACTGGGGATGATAGGAAAGTTCCCATCACCACCCTCTGTGTCCCATCCCTGCGGTCGGAGTTGAACCAGCAGATGACAGCGCCGGTGAGACCTTCATACTCCCTCACATGATCCAACAACAACTCATGGTCCACAGTGTCAAATGCAGAACAGAGATCAAGGAGGATGAGAAATGACCTTTCACCCCATCCGTTGCCTCAAGATGACCATTATGCAATCTGACCAATGCCATCTCAGTGCCATGCCTGGATCTGAAGTCAGATTGGAGGGGTTCATAGATGTCATAAGCTGCAAGGTGTGCCTCAAGCTGCAACACCATAAGCTTCTCAATAGCCTGGCCAAAAAAAGGTATGTTAGAGTAAGGACAATAATTCACTAGACTTTCCAGGTACAAAGATGTTTTCCTCAACAAGATCTGAATCAATGCCTTTTTCTAAGCAACCAGATGGACCCCCTCAGGCAAAGAGCACTGAATAATTCCACTGAGCACCGGACACAGCAACCACATGCAACTCACTAGTAATTGTGTGAGGCCTTGGTCTAGTTCCCAAAAAGTGAGCCACAGCTCTGAGATAACTTTGCAGACCTGTTCCACTGTAATTAGCCCAAAACTCTCCCCAGGACAGCTCAGCATATCTATAAGGTGCAGGCTCAATCTTGCCGGTTTGTAATGGTCCACTTGGAGAGATCATGACCTAATAAAGGATACTCTGAGAAGAACTGAGCAAACTCCTCACACTGTGCTACTGA
Organism: Neoceratodus forsteri; assembly: GCA_016271365.2. Classification (NCBI taxonomy): domain Eukaryota; kingdom Metazoa; phylum Chordata; order Ceratodontiformes; family Ceratodontidae; genus Neoceratodus; species Neoceratodus forsteri. The sequence continues at coordinate 120,046,328 of JADMNL010000025.1, forward strand.
ATCCATTCTAACCAGCTGCAGACAGGTTGGATATAATAACCTGTCTATAGTACATAAAAGATGAGACGGTCGATTTTTCCCAGCCACAATCTCCCTGGACAGGAATGGTGCCTTCCTATGGGAAATTGCTTGATATTCATCATGATGAATCTTCAAAACCAGTTTGTCCTCCTTAGCCTGAGACCTCATCCAACATCACTCTAACCTCCGATCCCAAGTCTTCATCTACCTAAGCTCCCTATTAAACCATGGGGATCTAGAGCATGAGACGAGGGGTCATACTCAGATGGGTGCTATGGAATCAAAGGCCCCTGTAATGACCCTATTATAGGCCCTTGCTGTGTTCTCTGAATCCATTTCACAAGCAGCTAACTTCTCTGAGATATTTATTACCATCTGTAGTCCTTCTGGCCTAGGTCCCTTTAAAGGGCAATAATGAATCATCTCCACAGTGGGTAGAATTCGGGGGCCTGACAAAAACTTCACCATGCAGTGATCTAACCAACTGATTGGATCAGTCTTGAGGTTATTAATCTTGAGCCCCAAGGAGAAAACCAAGTCCAAGGTGTGTCCATATTGTTGAGTCACAGAAGAAACTACTTGTGAGAGGCCCAGTGAATCCATCAGTTGGAGGAAATCCTGTCCAAATACAAGAACTCATTATTGACCCAGGCATTGAAATTGCCCAGAATAATCCATCTGGATGACTCCATTACCCTGTTGGTGATGAAGTCCATGCATTTCCTACAAGAACTTCCCCTTGTGCCCCAGGGGCTGATATACATGGAGAATCCTATAACCTGCACCTGGACCCCATTCACAGACACACACTAAAGAGATGAGGTGGCCCCCACTAAGTGTACAGTGAAGTTCAGCTCAAATCTAAAACACATAGCCACCCTCCCCCCTTGATCCCTCATCGATCCCTTCCAGGACTGGGCCGGCATCGTCACTCAGCCAGGTCTCCATGATGCAAGCTAGATTGACCAAGGAACAAGAAATTAAATCTGCCACAGTGGCATTTGTTGCTCGTCAATTTGATGGCCTACAACTGATGTCCAGTTGCACTTTGTAACATCACACTCTGTTGTCAAGGCAAGAAGTATGATGTCAAAAACAAAAGCATTGTGAGGTTGGTTGGAGATAGTCACTTGCTTTTTATATGCACTTCTTATAAAAGACACTTAAACATGTTATAACCCCTGGAAAGTAAACCTGAATATTAAAAACTATGTTCTGTTGTAAATTACAATACTTGAAACATCATGTTTATGAAAGTATGTGTTGAAGTGCCGAGCTGCTCTTTAAAGAGTAGGTTTCCCCACGTTTGCAGTATATTTTGGTAACTTATCCAAGAAGCCCATATAAAAAGCTTTTTTTGGGTCTTCATAGTCCAGTGGTTATGACATCACAGTGCTCACCAGGGCAACAGACAGCGATATCACAAACTGCAATTCTGAGGTTGACTGGGGACAATCAGATGCATTTGAAACAGACAGTGGAACTTGTTGCACATATTTTTCTTCGGTAATTAATACAAATTAAAATACCTTATATCCTATAAACCAGAAGCTCACGCACAGTACTATACACATAAAACCTGAGGAAATTAGTGGTAGGTTTAAGGCACTGAATACAAACAAATCAGCAGGACCAGGGGGTTTACACCCTAGAATATTGAGAGAGCTGGCAGATGAATTGGCAGAGCCCATAAGTTATCTATTTCTGCACTCTCTAGACAAGGGAGAGGTGCCTGAATCTTGGAGGAATGCAACCATGATACTGCTGTACAAGAAAGGGGATAGAAGCAGACCGTCACGTTATGGACCTGTAAGCCTCACAAACATTTTGTGCAAAATGCTGGAGGGGATAATAAAAGAACACCTAAATGACTACATAAATTCTGGGATGTGTAGTGGATTCACAAAGGGGAGATAAGTATGTCCAAGATCTGCAACAAAGTTGATGCACAAGGTGGGGTGGAAAGGATGAAAAGGGACTTGGCAAAGTTAGAGGAATGGTCAAATGTATGGCAGCTTAGATTCAATGCTAAGAAGTGCAAGGTAATGCACCTGGGAAACAAAAACCCAGGGGAAGAGTACACAATGGGGGGTGAGATACTAACAATAACAAAAATAGAAAGGGACCGGGGGGTAGTCATATCAGATGACCTAAAGGTGGGCAAGCAATGTGAGAGGGCAGCAAGGAAGGCTGGGGGGATACTGGGATACATAGGGAGAGGCATCACCAGTAGAAAACAGGAAGTTATTATCCCTCTGTACAGACAGCTGGTCAGACCCCATCTGGAGTACTGCGTGCAGTTCTGGAGACCCAGTCTTCACAAAGACATAGACAGGATAGAAGCTGTCCAGAGGAGGAACTAAAATAGTGCAGGGTCTGCACTGGAAGACATATGAAGAGACTTAAGAAGCTTAATATGTATAGCCTCGAGGAAAGGAGGAGAGGGGACATGATAGAAACTTTCAAGTACCTCAAGGAATCAACAAAGTCCAAGAGGTAGCATCTTTCAAAAAGAGGTGTGCAAGAACAAGGGGCACAATTTGAAGATAGAGGGGGCGGCTCAGAGGTAATTTAAGGAAGAATTTTTTTCTCAGAGAGGGTTGTGGATGCATGGAATGGCCTTCCGAAGGAGGTTGTGGAGTCAAAAACAGTGGTGGAATTCAAGCATGCATGGGACAGTCATAAGGAAATTCTAGGGGTTGGGGGTAGGAAGAAGTAGGCTGCTGGTTAACTAGGATCTGCAGCTTCTCCAGTAGGCAGGAAAATGGGCAGGCTGGGTGAGCCAAGCAGTCCTTATCTGCCGTCAAATTCTATGTTTCTATGAGATCATGCCTGACAAATACCTTGGAGTTTTACAACAAAGTTAGCAAGTACTTAGGTAATCCAGTAGATGTGGTCTTCCTGGATTTTGCCAAAGCGTTTGATAAAATTCCACACGCCAAGTTAATACAGGTATTAGAAAGCACGGTCTGTTTAATAGGAAACAAAGGGTCAGCATAAAAGGGGTAACATCAGAGTGGTCCCCGGTGAAAAGTGGGGTACCTCACGGCTCAGTTTTGGGCCCTTGTTTGTTTAATATCTACATGACATCACTTCAGTTAGAGGAGGAAAATCTTTGGATCACAAAGTTTGCTGATGATTGTAGACTGGGAATTGAAATAAAGAACCAGGATGATCATGCAACTTTACAGACAACATTGAATTATATACATGATTGGTGTAACATTTATGGCCTCCCCCTCAATTAGAGAAATGAACAGTAATGCTCTTCGGGTTACATAATATATCTGAGGACCACAAGTTGGGTAACACAACTTTAAAGAAGGTACATATGAAGAAGCCAGCAGAAGAAGGCCTTTTGGTCTATCAAGTCTGCTGGTATTGCAGGGTCCACAGCTTGAGCTAATGTCCTTTCCCTCCCTCCCCACTCCTCCCATCCTCCCTACCCATGATTCTTACCTTCCCCCTATGCCTATCCCAGCCTCTTTTAAAGCTGCCCACCGTATTCAATGAAATGACCTCTTCTGGCAGCACATTCCAAGTGTCCACCACCCTCTCTGTGAAGAAGTGCTTCCTGACCTCCCTCCTAAACCTTCAACCCTCCAGCTTAAGACTGTGCCCCTTTGTGATATGGTTGCCACTCAGCTTAAAGAGACTCTCCTTATCAACTTTATTTATCCCTTTCAAGTACTTAAATGTTCCAACCATGTCCCCTCTCTCTCTCCTGTCTTCCAGGGAGTACATGTTCAGTGCCCTCAACCTCTCCTCGTATTCATTGCCCTGCTGACCCGCTATCATCTTTGTAGCCCTCCTCTGTACCTTCTCCAGCAGGTTAATGTCCTTTTTGAGGTGTGGGCACCAGTACTGCACTCCATGCTCTAGATGCGGTCTTACCAGTGACCTGTACAAGGGCAGTATAACCTCCTCTCTCCTACTGCTGATCCCCTAGCTATGCATCCCAGCATCTTGTTTGCCTTTGCTGCTGCTTTCTTGCACTGTGTGGAGTGCTTCAGGTCACTACTGATCATCACTCCCCGGCTCTTCTCCTCCTCTGATGCAGATACTCGGACTCCACCCAGGTAATACTCTGTCCTGGGATTCTTGGCTCCAATATGCATAACTTTGCATTTATTGGCATTGAAGCCAAGTTGCCAGATCCTGGACCATCTCCCCAGCTTTTCCAGATCTTCCTGTAGGTTCCTTATCCCTTCAGCTGTGTCCACTCTCCCACAGAGCTTGGTGTTATCTGCGAATAGGCACATTTTGCCTTTAATGCCATCCCCAATGTCATTGATGAAGACATGTAACAAAAGAGAAGGACTTGGACATTATAATAACTGATTACCTAAAATTTGGAGAGCAATGTGTAACAGTTTATAGAAAAGCAAATGGGGTTTTAAACAGTATTTTACCCCATATATTTAGCAGAATCAGTGAGGTGATCATTCCCCTGTACAGTTCATTGGTGAGTCCCATCATGGAATATGGAGTCCAACTTTGGTCTCATACCATCAGAAGGACATCAAGAAAACGGAAAGCGTGCAGAAAAGAGCTACACGTTCTATACAAGGGATGGCAGGCAAAGATGACAAAACTAGATTAGAGGAACTGAATCTATTTCCCTTGGAGTACAGAAGAGCTAGGGGGATCTGTGTCTAACATATAAATCAGTGAAGGATGCTGACTTACAGAAAACATTAGGATTATACTCTAAAAAGCAAACCTATAGCACAAGAGCCCACTCATTACGACTCACAGAGGAAAATTGTAAAACCTTAAAAAGAAAAATGTGGTTTAACCAGCGGGTGGGAGCCAGGTGGAATGGTTTGAAACAAGAAGTAGTTAGTTGCCAAACCATGTACAATTTTAAACAAAACCTGGATAAGATATATAGATGGGGCAAATGGTAGATTCAAGTAAGCATTATGGACTAAAGTCTGATTAGCTTAGTATACACCTATGAAACCTATGCTGTGAAATAATTGCCTAGTAATGTGACACAGGCAGAAACCTAGGGAATGTTAAAGCTAACCTTAATGAGTATAAACACAATCATTTATATCATTTTATTTTAGTAGATACCTGGTGCCAGATTTTCAAACACTACGAAAATTGCGCACAGGCAGCAAAACCTGTGTGCAAGGGATGGGGGGGCTTCCCTTTCACACCTGCTGGTTTTGCTGCATGCACCATATTTTCAACCAGCTCCATGATTTATGGCAGCTTGTGGTCGTATTTCTATGCGCAGCTGTGTCAAAATGTTACACCTGGTAGGGCCAGGCATAACATCCTCGCTGCAGCTGTGCTTGCTTCCAGTGCGCACCATGGGCTGAAGATTGTAATGTTCACCAGTGTGGTGATTTTGATTTCTGCACCAGTTGGTTACTACATGGGATTTAGTTCCTGTGCCATCTTCGGCCCACTGAAAATCCGGCCTCTGGTCTTCAAAGATTCCCAAGCACTTTTTCAAACGAGTGTTGTCTTTGACCTGAGCAACATTCTTTCCCAATAGAAAATGGGCTCCGATTAGTGTTACTCAGATAGTATCTGACAGAATTAGATCCTGTCAGGTGTCGGGCACCAGATTTTTAGTTTTGATAACCAGGCAGTATCAAATACTCAGGATCCAATGAGACACCAACTATCTTATGCAACTATCTGGAATCTGAGGATGATATGATATCTGACTCTGGATACCACTATCTAGCCTTGGATCCTGAAATTCAAAAGGGGTCAGATAGGATATGGGATCCAGAGTAGGAGAGATGGCTATCTGTCGGATCCCACAGGGAAATAAATTGGAACTGTTTAGGAGGTGGAATTGTAGGGAAAGGGTGCTCACTGCAGTAGTTGGCTTTCTTCTAAATGCTTAAAACAGCTAGTACAACTCTTGCATCATCCCCACTTGTGGAATGCAGCCCCACAACTTAAAATGTTTTTTAACTGAAAACCCTGTCTCTCAGTGCTAGTCTCATGCCAACAGCCTTTCCCTAACATATCTTTTGCTGAAGAGTCCAGCTGTAGCCAAGACCCAATATAAAAAAATGGCAATTCAAAATAAATTGACCATTTGGAATTAATATTGTAAAACAGTAAATGTCTATACAAATTTTAAGTAAAAATGAAAACACATAAAGTGAAACAGGCAAATGTTCACTGCAAAACTCAAACTGGACTGACCATGTAACACCTACCCAAACCTATTGATAACAGTCCTAGAAAGTGGAGGTCAAGGAAGGATGAGTTGTACTAGCTGTTCAAATTATTTAGAATTGACTTGAAGCGGATGAGGGAGGTATCGCTGGACCACCAGGGATAATTTAGGATGTTTCTTATTATACTTATGCCCACGATTGGGCTGGAAGCAGTCCACTGGACCACCAGGGATATTGGACATGTATTTTACCATACCTATGCCCGCGATCAGGCTGGAAGCAGTCCACTGGACCACCAGGGACATTGGACATGGTTCCTTTATACTTATGCTCACGATCAGGCATGGGGGGGGGCGTGACGGTGACAGACACTGGCTCCGGAGCTCGGGTGGCCACCCACAGCTGGCAGCTGCCGTGTTACGCCCTGCAATACGGCAGCTCACCTGTGGGTGGCCAGCCCTTGCTCCTATTTCTTTCTGGCTCAACTTTGAGCACCAGTGCGTGGCGCAAGTAGGGGTTGCACCAGTATATGCACCGCACATCCCAGGCTGAATATCGGCATGTGTGGAATATGCATGGGCATGCCCCCCTGCACTTGTGCCGCATACATTACTGGTGAGCCCCAGTGCATCGGGATCTGCGCAGTGCAACATCCCCTTTTGAATATTACGCCAGGGCACATCAGTGGGTTGCACATGGTGCAACACTGTTGCGCCATGAGCAACCCCTTTGAATATCCCACACCATGTGCCTTGCAAAGGTATAGTGAGAGGTGCAGTAGACTAAAGTTCCAAGCACACACCAAGCCCATAAGAAGGACGCCACAATGGAGGTAAAGCTCGACTTACATTTTATTGCAATAAAAGCACCACCCCTGACATGTTTTGGAGCAAGAACTCCTTTTTCAAAGGCTAATGTGAGCCACTCATAGACAATAAACAGTATAGCACAAACCACATGACACTAATCTAACTATAAAATAATTAACCGTTCTCACCTGTGTGCTATCAAAATTCCTCATGAGTAGAAAAAAAAAGGCAAGCAGATATTACATTTTAAATAATCTCTAAATTAAAAACTTTCCAATATATAGAAAAGAACAAAACCAAAAACAGCTTATAAAAACAATTCAGATCAGATCATATACACTTATAGTTGAAGACATCCTATGTTCTTCTTTCATTGATAAATCATCACTTTAATGTTGCTTTAAAAAGACTCATTTTGCCTTCATTATCCTACTTTTACAAAAATCTACAGACGTGGACTACCTGATTGGGTGGGGGGTACAATATTCACCCACATTTATTTCTCTTCCTATTAATTAAAGGGGAATTCTCCCATAGTTCCACACCAATATTTTCCCAACTCTTTATGTGTAACTGTTGTGTGCCTCCTCCAGTTGCCAGCAGTCCTATTGCTGTCCAGATCTAGGTTATAAATAAAAATATACAGCCCCCCAAAAGTTATCAATGTGTTTATCCTCCATTTTACCATCAATGTTGGTGGAGGAGGATGTCATCAGAGCAACAGATAATGGTGCTGCACTAAATGCAGTTCCACCAGTAGACCAAACCCACAATGTTTGGTTCCCCACTTAAGTAATGGAGGAACCCTTTAAGTGTTGTGCACATCATGAAGTGCAGGTCTAATAGGGACTAGGACCATGTGAGTGTGATGCAGCACTGATTTGAGGTATATATAGTATTCATGTAAGGAAGTGCCTGTATGTGTTGTGTTACTGTTAGCAAAAACAGTTTACCCAATAAATGACTCTAGGTACAACAAGAGTTTTAAGTGGTATTATGCAGCTGTTGTATTATGGTGTGTGAGTGTGTTATTCTCTGTTTTGATTGACACCAGCAGTGAGAAACAATCTTGCAAATAGGCCCCCTTCCCTTTGTAACTAGGCAGTCAGTGATTGGATGGCTGCTGTAAGGCAATAAAGAATACAGCTATGGCAAGGAATAGGTTACTAGGAAAGCACAGACGCAAGCACTGGGGGACTCTGGTTCAAATCCTACTAGAGTGCCTTACCCTCTAACCCTTAAGAAGTTCCCCTAACCTCCTTAGAAAGTGTGATGGCCCCACAGGTCCATGGTTTAAAAGTGCCCCAATTCCCATTATAAATCATTAGAAGTGATGTGAGAGCTACAGCACTTCACTTTCAAGGTACTAAGGATAAACTGTGGCAGCCCCCACTTTGTAATGCCAGCATTTGAAGCAGGATGTCCCTCACAAATCAGATGCTACACCTCAGCTGTTGTAGGTAAAGAAACTAATCAGTCTCTGTTTGTAGTGCTCTGTATTTGCTTAGCTCACTCCTCCCATGTCATATGCATTCTGTGTCTTGGTATTTCCAGTCAGAAACTCAGATTTAAGGAGCATTTGAAATGTAAAACAATACACTTTATAAAGTAAATGATCTAGCTCTGCACTTTCAGGCTGCTGAAAGGGGATGTGTATAAGGCAGTCTTGTGTGATCCTCTGGTAAACTGCCCAGGCTCATCTTGTAACAAATCTTCTTAAGGGTGCTCACCTGGTTCAATACAGAGTGACTGATTGATTGATTGATTGGTTGATTGATTCACTCTACTGCTTTCCACAACATGTTACAACTGTCTCACAGAGAGAAATAAGCAGTGCAAAGAAACAGCTTTTTTTTCCTGTGAATGAAATACTATTAGATGTATTATTTGCTCTACACATACAGTATTAAGGCTACAGGTACTTCTCCCTTTGTGAATTGCATGACAGAACTTCCTTAAGCCATTGCAAACAAACTAAAATCAGGCTAGACCAATAGTTCTTAGACCTTGTCACAGTGAGCCTTCCCAAATCCATGGAAAAGATTTTGAGCCTGCCCCAAAAACTGAAATAATCTTGGGCCTTCCCTAAGAAAAATAACATACTGTACTTTGCGCAGTACACCAGGAATAAATTGAAACCCCTTTGAGTACTTGGCTCACATTCAGTGCTTTCATTCAGTTCTTTGTCTTATCCTGAGGTGGAACCTTTGAAAAAGAGCTGTGCTCAAAGGTGCTATCTGAATAACAAATAAATAAAATAAACAAATATTATTATTCAGCTTATGGTACCCCCCACAGACCAGCCTACTTGCTCCACTATTTTCATTCTTAAACAGTTGTTACCCTTGTTGCAGTACCTCCATGGGTCAGACTACTTTTTCTGTTTCCTCTCTATATGAAATAACCTTCCTACATTCTTTGCCTCTCCCGCTCCTAAGCAACTTCTCTAGGATTACTTTGCTCCTTCCTGCTATTGCTCTTAGCACTTCAATACTCAACCCTTGTATTTGGGCTGTTCTGCCATCAGTCTACAAATTGATCAATTACCATCACTCATTATCAGTTTATTGTTCATATTTGTTTGCACTATTGTTCATTGTGCATTTCTTGATTGTTTTGCAGATTCCTTTTGAAATGTATTCACTACATTACCCTTCCCTGGGTACACCTGAAATGAGCCTTGGCTCATTCACCTTCCCTTGTCACCTATTAGTAAATAAATACATTAAATTCACCTACTATTATCCTCTTTCAGTTTGCTTCATCTCTTCACGCAAAATATATAAAACTCAAAATTTAAATATAATACTTTTTCAGACTTGATGGAACCTCCCTTGGAACAGGTTGGGGCCTCCCAAGGGAGGCTGGCCTCACCATTTGAGAACCCCTGGGCTAGACAGCATTGACACCCTTATGTTTTGTTCTGCACTGTTGCTGCAGTGATATCAAGGAATGGGAGGGCCTGTATTGCAAGTACCTCATTTGCATGGAAATGGAGGCTTGCTTGACATTTTACTACTTTGTGTCAGAGCCTCAAACTCTAGATATGTGTTGCAACAGAAGAAATGGCTGATCTCTTATTGACATATGTACAGTACTTGATGTAATGTATAATAAATACATCAGATCTATCCAAATCATACATATACAGGAGTCTGCTTTAAAATACAGGGACATGTATATCTAAAATTCATTAGGAACAGTCATTTAATCATTATTTCTCACTATCTTTCCCACTTGCTATCTTCCTCCTTATTATTCTTTTTTGCTTTATAGCATAAAACAGAAGGAAGACAGATAGGGAATGCAGAGCTACAAAAATCCATTCACAGGTATACTTGGGGGGGAGAGACTTCTTAACTCCTTGCTCAACTTCTATAGATCCAGGAAGGCGTCTTAAAATCATCTGCCTTTTCTCAAATAAGGGTGTATATCTCTTTTTGGTTTTGTACTTTTCTATATATTGGAAGTTTTTAATTTAGAGATTATTTAAAATGTAATATCTGCTTGCCTTTTTTCCACACATGAGGAATTTTGATAGCACACAGGTGTGATTGGTTAATTATTTTATAGTTAGATTAGTATCACATGGTTTGTGCTATACTATTTATTGAGTGTCTAGGAGTGGTTCACATTAGTCTTTGTAAAAGGAGTTATTGCTCCGAAACATGTCAGACATGGTGCTTTATCACAATAAAATGTAAGTCGAGCTTTACCTCCATTGAGGCGTCCTTCTTATAGGCTTGGTGTGTGCTTGGAACTTTAGTCTACTTATGTGTCGTTCCTTTAGCACCACCTTATCCGTGTGCACACTCTATTTGTAAATGAGAGGTGCAGTACTTTGATGGCCTAGGAGGAGGGCCAACTTCTTGCTCAGAACCATTTAGTTCCAGGGGTTCTCCTTTCTTCTCATCTTTAAAATACATTTTGACCTCCACATGCATTGGGAATGGAACTGGAACTGGAGCTGGGGGGTGCAGGCATATTAAAGGAAAACTACACCCTCGTATCTTGTAAATGTTATTTGTTTCCATGTCAACAGACAACTCTTTTCCTATAGCTGTTAGGAGTATATGTGATTGCTTTAGGTTGTTTTCATTGTTCATACTTGTCCCTGTAACTATCCTGGGGGGGGTCTCCATTTTCTGGTTGTTGAAATCTCATTGTACATCAGAGCTGCATTAGCATATGAGGACATGATTTGTCCACACCCTTTAGACTACACAGTATGCCTGTCTGCTTAATTAAAGTTCAACAAAATAAGTTGCAGCAAGGTGTGAAATACCACATTTACCTTCCATTAGCTTTGCAAACTGTTGGAGTTGTAATATAGGGTTTTTCTTTTAAATTGTTTTCAGTTTGTGTGATTCCAGAGGTTTTTTTTAAGATATTTGTACAGTCAGCATAGAGACACATGGTATAAATGGGTGATGTGACATTGTGTTCTCATATGCTAATGCAGATCTCCTGGACAATGAGATTTCAACAATCATAAAATGGAAACTCCCAAGATAGTTACAGAAGACTAGCATGAACAGTGAAAACAAACTAAAGCAAACATGTATGTTCCCATCAGCTACTGGAAAAGCTGTCTGTTGACAAGGAAACAAGGAAAATTTACAAGATATGAGGATGTAGTTTTCCTTAAATGAGATTTACTATAGCTTGGAAAGCCTGGAAAAAATTGCTATGCCTGTGTCATGTCCTCTGCTGAGGGCATTTCTTTTAAGACAATTGGTGCTCCTTTCTGTTTTTTAGGATGAGGGTCGGAGACATGTTTTTCTTATCAAGCACGGTTTCTGTTGTCTGCTCACAGATTCTTTTATTTTACTGGATTCAGGCTTCAGGCTTCCCCTTTCAGACTCCCTGGTTTCTGTACCATCTTTAGCAGCTTTATCTTTCTTTTCTGTCCCCTCTGACAGGGTCACCTGCTTACTCTGAGGGGCTGGACCCTCATCTGAGCCTTCTGGTGACTCGGAGGCAGAATGAGAAGCCAAGAGGTCTTTTTTTTTTTTAGCCCTTTTCTTTTGTGTTTCAGGGCAAAATATTTTAGAGTTCACAATTTAAAAAATCATGATCTGGACCCAAGCACCTTAAACAAAGCTTGTAGCAGTCTGTTGTTGCCAGGAGTTGAAAACAAATCATACACATTTTAAAGCCTGTAGGTCCTGTTTTCCTTTTAGGTCTGTCAGTCATGCCAAACACTAGAGACTTAAGAGAAATACTTCTGGTTCCCAGCTGAAGAAAAAAAATTGACAGCAAGCCCAAATTGTATTAAAAAAGAGCTTTTGTTTAAAAAAAAAATGCAGTTCATTACCTAAGTTGAGAACTTCAAATATAATATCACCTGAGAAAAGCTCTGAGGTACAAATTTTGCAAGAGAAGTCTTGGTTCCCAGAAAAATGGAACTGAACTAAATAATATTAAAACTGTAAAAGTAGTTATTCAAGATGTGATTTTAATAAGATTTAAGAGACAAATATTGCAGTTCCCTCAAAGCGGGAGACGCTTTCAGTTCCAGGGACCCAATCAGGAACCAGAGAATTAACTGAAAAAACACAACTTCTAATAAATTACAACCTTATGAATGCAGTTATCAAGAAATAAACTAAAACACTAACTGTTTAAAACAATAAGCCATAAACCGGCCAGAAGTGAAGAGATTACTTCGGGGTGACTGTTCTTCAGTGGAGAAACAAGTCTTACTTTGGGAAGCAGGGCTGCACGTGATTACACAGCAGAGTTTGAACTTCATCCTAAAGTCCAGGCATTAGCATAAAGCACGGATCTCCAGGGCTACTCTTCCCTGGAGAATGATTCCAGTTGTTGAACATAATGGAGGGATTCCTGGGGTTAAAATGGCTCTTCTCTTTTTTGAAAATACTAAACTTTATTGAGTTTATTAAAGAACACAAAACAAACACAACAACTTAGCAGAGAACAGCTACAGCAGTGTGAGTAGTCCTTTCAGTCCCATCAACATTTGGAGAGTAAGAGAGAGTTGTATATGGTGCTACAATACCTAAAAGGAAGTACAACATAAAATCATTACATGCAGTTCCCTTGGATGTCACTTCGAGGTTTCAAAGACAATCCTCTATTAATGTGACTGGCCAGACTTATGACCCTGTGATCAGCAGTGTGTTGAGGGAGCTCCATCTGGTTTGGTATACCAAGGTAAACTTAACTGCTCATGCTACCAATCATTTTTTCAATCCTTAGATTATGTATGTCGTCCATTTCTTGTTGCCCGAACCTTGGGGCCAGTAGCCTCCTGGCCTTCTCACTCAGGTCAATGTATTTAGTTTTGGCTCAGAGGGTAGCAAATTTGACTTTTTCCCTAAGGAGTTTGCCACATTTGGCTCTTGCCACATTAAGCCTTACCCATTCGTTGGTGGGAGATTAGCCAGAGATCACCCTCTCCAAACCACATATCTCAGCGAGGAGCTTTTTTGCCCTCTGCCTCCCTCTTTTTTTCTAATTTAATAAACTTTATTAGGTTAAACAGCATTAAGTCCAGTACATTGGCAAGTAACCAGAGATGAACACATTTGCTGTGAAAAACCTACTATTACATATTAAGAAAAATAAACGCAAAAAAGCAGCAACAAACCATAACCTCCCTGCCCATCCCCAACCCCAATTTGCGACCTACTCAATAGAAGAAAGTGGACAGCAGAAGAGCAGAATTGGATTGCTGTGGTTTCCAGTGGGAAAGTAGAGTAAAAAGAGGTTCCCATGCTTTCTGGTACGACTGAGGCCTGCGTTGCATGAAGGCAATACTGTATGTTTTTGTAATTGAAGTACTCATAGGGCCTCACGGTAACCTTCCATAACTGAAGGGAGGGAGTCATCCTGCCAGTGGCACAACATGACTAACTTTGCAGTGGAAGCTATTAAAGCTAGGTGCATTTTCCTGATACAGGGGTACCTGGGGGGAAAAAGGGTTAGTAAGGGTAAGAAGGAACTAGAAGGGGGACAGGATCAGATCTACAGTACAGTAGCTTCTTGTTTTTCATGGATTCTACTTGGTAGAATGTTTATTTTCTTTCTTACTACTAAGGGGCTAGCAGGGTATTGTTTGGGGCTGTTGGAATTTTGAAACCTGTTTTGGTAGCTAAAAGTGGGCTCATTTGTTTGGTTTACGGTGTGGCAGGCTGCATTTGTAGAGGCCTATTTCTTCTCTTTTAAACATAATTGGTGTAATTTAACTGGTCTGTTTCTTTGAATTGGAGACCTATATCTTATAATTCCAAACCTATTTTGATGTATTGTTGGGGAAGCTGTTTGAATTGGTGTCCTGTTTCTTTGGGTAGCAAACCTATGTTGGGGCTTTGAGTAGAATTGATTCATTGTTGCTGGCTTCACTAGCTGCAAAGTTTTGAGTGGGGGAAGGGTGCTAATTGTCTGACTAGAGGCCTCAGCTACCTGATTGTTTCCGGAAGACTTGGGCTGGTCCCACCCACATCTGGTCAATTATTCCCTTTGTACTAGGGGTTCTGACATCACTTCCTCAAACAGGCAAAGGATTTGCACCTGTCATAACAGAAGCAGACATCCAGGAAAGGAACTGCAGCAAGTGAAGAGGTGACTGCTCTCTCAGTGGAAGGGAAGTAAATGCAAATCTAGGCGCGTTCATTATTACTACTTCACATAGTTATTGCATTGTGTAAAGGAGGAGTAGGAGTTGAAGAAGGTTGTGCAATGGCTACTTGAAGTATTTTTGAGTGTGGATAGGAATATAAAAAGCAGTTGCTCAACATATCTAAACGTGTGCAACAAAGGAGGTAAGGGACATAAAGAATGTTTTGCACTGATAGAGGGGGGAGAGTGGGGACTTGGGGGAGTGTTTGGTATCCTGCATCTGGAAGGGTGGGGGGTCGCTGGTGGACAACGACAGCAATGGGTAGGGTGGTAGGCTGCAACAACTGTGGTGCACCAATCTTTCTAAACATTGCCTGGAGAGTGGGAGGATGTTTAGTGTGCAACCACATAGAAAAACTTAGAAAGGAGATTGAGGGTCTGCAGGAGGAACTAAGACAGGCAAGGCAGATTGGGGGTGGGTTTAGCCCAATACTGGAGGGAGGAAGAAGGGGAGATGAGGGGGCAATTTAAGCCAACAGTGGTGAGGAGAGGCTCAGAAGAAGGGAAGCAGAGACAAAGGGGCCCAGGCCAGGAAGAACGATTGCCGGGGAAACCAGGTCAGGAGACAAAAGTCAAATGGAAGGAGGCAATAGGGACTTGTGAGGGGAGGCGAAGAAGTGGCAAAAGTCATGGAGTGGAAAGGAGAGAACAGGTTACTATGAAGAGAGAGGGAGCGGGCATTTGTGAAGGGCCTTCAGAAAATAGTTTTTCACTGCTAGAGAGGAAAAAGGAGGAGGAGGAGGGAAATGATGAAATTAGAGGAGTAATTGATAAATGCCTGGACCAAACCGGAGTGGGGGGAAGTTCTGCGGAGAGAATTGCAACATGGGCAAAAGGGAGAAATAATGTGCAGGAGGAAGAAGAGGAGCTGGAAATGAGGGAGGGAGATGAAAGGAAGCAAGCAGGGAGTAAGAGGGGTGGAATCTTAGTGCTGGGGGACTCAATACTAAGAGGAGTTAGGTGGGGTAGCAAGGCGGAGAGGCATAGTCGCATTTGGGTGGAGGCCATGCCAGGAATGACAGCGGAAAGGGTGGGACAGTCTGTTCTGAAATATGCTAGAAGGGGTAGGGACAAGCCTCATTTAATTATACATCTTGGGACAAACGACCTGGCTGACAAGACAGTGGATATAGTCAGAGGAGGTTTGAGGAACTAGCACAATATGTGAGGGGCAGGAAGATCAGTAACTTTTCTGAGATACTTCCAGTGCCAAAGGCAAGCAACAAAGAAAGCTGAGAATAGAGGAATTTAACAGATGGCTAAGAACCTGGTGTTGTGCTAAAGGTATGGGCTGTTGTGGGGTGGGGAGGGACCTGGGAGGACAGTAGTCTCTATGCCAAGGACAGACTACACTTGAGTGAGGAAGGAAAGAAAGTGTTGAAGCAGAGGATGGAAGAATATATAGAGGAAGTTGGGAGTTTAAACTAGGAGTGGGGGGTGGCAGTTGGGGAAGAGATATGCAGAGACCACAGGTTGGGAAATCATATGAGCTTACCCCCCATAACAGTGACAAAGGACAAATGGCAAGTACTATTGGTGATGCTAGGAAAGGAGGGCAGGATGGGAGGAGGGGAAAGGGTGGAAGGTGGTTACCCTTAATGCTAGGAGCCTTGGGAGGAAAACTGCAGAGTTGCAGGTTCTCATGGCAGAGGGAGAGGTGGACATTGCAGCCATCACGGAAACATGGGCCACCCAATATAATGACTGGGACCTGTCTGTACCAGGGTACAGGTTATTTCGTAGGGACAGGGTGACTGGGAAAGGAGGGGGGGTGGCACTATATGTGAAGGAAGGACTGAAGTGTGTAAGGGAGGAAGGGGAGGAGGGTAGTACAGAGTCACTTTGGGTGCAAATCCAGGATTCCAAGAATAGGAGTCTTAGAATGGGAGTGGTGTACAGGCCACCATCTCAGATGGAGGAGTTAGACAGGGAACTAGCGGGACAGATCAGGAGGACCTTCAGAGAGGTAGTGTGGTGATTGTGGGGACTTCAACATGCCAGGAGTGGACTGGAGCACCCAGCAACCAGGAACAGAAGGGAGCAGGTACTGCTGGATGCCTTCCAGGACAGCTTCCTGCTGCAAATGGTCAGTGAACCAACCAGGTTAGGGAATACCCTTGACCTTGTGCTGGCAAATGGGGACTTGTGAGAGAACTTACAGTGGAGGAACCGCTGTCAGGGAGTGACCACCACTCAGTATGGCTCACATTGGATATGGGCAAGGAAGGAGTGGAATCTGGCACAAGAGTGCTGGACTTCAGGAGGGCTGACTTTGGGAGGATGGGGGAAGTGGTAAAAGGGTACCTGGCAGAATTCAATCTAGTATGGATACTAACCAGAGATGGGAGCTCATAAAGTTGGGGATAGTGGAGGCAACCAAAACCTGCTGCAAAGCCCAGAGCAAGAAGGCTAGGGGCTAAGAAACTGAGCTGGTTGAGCAAGGAGGTCATGGAAAAGGTAAGGAGGAAAAGAGCTGCCTTTAGGAAATACAAGAAAACAGGGAGGGGAGGACAGAGAGGAGTACTTGACAGAATCAAGGAGGGACAAGGGCAGTAAGGGAGCCAAAGCATCTAAGGAACTCAGGCTGGCACAAGGCATTAGAAGGGGAGAAGGACTCTTTAAGTACATCAGGGAGAAAAAGGAGCTGTAAGGACCACATAGTAAGGATTAGGAAGGAGGGGGTTGGGTGGAAGGAGGTACGATAAGGCGGAAGCACTAAATGAGTACTTCTGCTCAGTATTTGCTAAAGAGAAGGGGGGTGACACCCAAGATGGGGTGAAATGGCAGACGAAAGGGGGAAGTGGTGACAGATGGGGAAATCATGGAGGAAGAGTTCGAGGGTTTGAAGGCACTGAGGGTGGACAAGGCACCAGGCCCAGATGGCATCCACCCCAGGGTACTGAAGGAGCTGGCAGAGGTCCTTGCAGGACCTTTGGCAGACCTATTTAATGCCTCACTACATCTGGGTGTGTACCTCAGGACTGGAGGATGGCTCATGTGGTGCCCCTCCACAAGAGTGGCCCCAAGGATGAACCGGAAACTACAGACCAGTGAGCCTCACATCCATCGTGGGTAAGCTAATGGAGACTATCCTGAAGGAGAGGCTGGTGGCCCTCTTAGAGGCCAAGGACTACAGGACAGCAGACAGCATGGCTTCATACGGGTCGATCCTGCCAAACCAACCTGGTCGGGTTCTATGACTGGGCAACTAGGCAACTGGACAGGGACATGCAGTGGATGTCCTGTATCTGGACTTCAGTAAGGCATTCGACCCAGTGCCACATGGAAGGCTGGGAAGGAAGTTAGTAGGCACAGGGCAGGTGCAATGCTGGTGAGATGGGTAGGAAACTGGCTGCAGGAAGGCAACAGAGGGTGGTGGTGGGTGGGGAGCCTCACACCCAAGGGCAGTGACGAGCGGTGTCCCACAGGGCTCGGTGTTGGGACTAGTGTTGTTTGGGATATTCATTGCAGACATATCATGGGACATCAAGAGCAAGATCAGTCTGTTTGCTGATGATACCAAGGTTGGCGCGGTGGTGGATGACCTAGGGGTATGGCAGGATTTGCAGGATGATCTGGCAAAGCTTGAAACCTGGTCAGACACCTGGCAACTGGGCTTTAATGCCAAAAAGTGCAAGGTGATGCATTTTAGGATGAAGAACCCAAGGAGGACTTACCAGCTAGGGGGAGTGCAGCTAGCCCAGACAGAGGAGGAGAAGGATCTGGGTGTGCCATCACAGGGTCAATGAACAACTCGGCACAGTGTAGGAAGGCAGCTGCAAAGGCCAACAAAATGCTGGGTTGTATTGCAAGGGGTATCCTCGAGGAGGAGGAGGTGATTCTGCCACTGTATAGGTCATTAGTTAGACCACACCTGGAGTACTGCGGCAGTTCTGACGTCCGAGATCTGAAGAGGGACATTAAGTTACTGGAGGGAGTGCAGCGAGGCAACAAAGATGATCAAGGGTCTGGGGGACTTATCATATGAGAGGAGGTTGAAGGAGTTGAACATGTACTCACTGGAGGAGAGGAGAGACAGGGGACATGATTGAGAAACCTTAAATACATGAAAGGAATAAACAAGACAGGTACAGAGGGGCTGTTCAAAAAGGGGAGGGAGGGCCACCAGGGGCCATGATATGAGACTGGAGCGAGGAAGGTTCAGGAGGGAGATGAGGAGACACTTTTTAGGAGAGGGTGGTGGCTGGGTGGAATGCGATCACCTGCAGAAGTGGTATGCAGTAGAACAGTGGACTGCTTCAAACGAGGATGGGACAGGACAAGGGGGAGGGTTAATGAAGGGGAAGGGTGGAAGGGAGGGGCAGCTGCAGAATAAGGGGTGCTAGCTGCACATTCGAGCAGACTTGATAGACCTCTAGGTCTTTATCTGCTGGCAAATTTCGTATGTTCGTAAGCAGCTTTCAGAGGGTGAATAGTGATTCCAGGCCTAACAAGGGGTCTAGAACTCTCTTAATGGAGTTCCAATAAGCCTGGGTTTTAGAACAACCCCAGAGCAGGTGGTAAAGGGAACCAGGAGATTTACTACAATGGGGACACATAGAGGAGATCAACTTCCCCATTCTATATAATTTGACCGGCGTAAAATAAAAGGTCATGCATTATGTTAAATTGGCTCAGACGCAGTCTGTCTTGTTTGATAAACTTGTATATATTGCTCCAGGCCTTATTCCAAACATCTTCCCCAGCTGAGAGAGATAACTCTTGCATCCAATAGTAACATACCCCGAGGACAGTTGAGGGTCTAGGGACTGTAGACATTTGTAAACTTTGGAGACTGCATGAGGCTGGTTAGCTGCCATAAATAATGAGGACATAAACTCTGGTGTCATAGTGGACCAGGGTTTTGGACCCAGGAAAGCGAGGAGAGCATTTTTAATTTCCAAAAACTTGAAGAGATCCTGGTTTTTAAGCTGGAGCCTAGCCTGTAATGAGGGAAAGGAGAGTATGTCCCCATAGAGAAAATTAGCTAGAGTACACTCTTTAAGGGGGGGAGGAAGGAGTGCGGGATAGGACGATGACCAGTTTGAAAATTAGGGTTACCACATATCGGTTGGGAAAGTGACCTAGTTCAGTTTAGGGAAAGATGACCCTGAATCTGGCTCAGGGCCTTCAGAGATCACCCAGTAGGGGAGCTTTTAAGGGACTTGGGCAAACAAGAGGGCGGAATGTATAGGAGAGAAAGAAGAGAACAGTGCAGTTTGGCTGCTATGGCCCGTTCAATGTCAAACTAGAGAGGGGTATAAATGGGAGAGTCTGCTCACTTCCCTCTGCTTTCCCAGAGAAAGAGCTTGCTGATATGCTGAGCACTATAGTACATGAATAGGGAGAGTAAGGCGAGTCCACCTTTTGATTTGGTGGCTGTAAGCTTGTTATAGGCCCTATCTACTCACTTGTTACATCAGAGGAAAGCAGGCAGAAACCTAACATGCCCATCAGGTAGAGTAAGCAGGGCAGAATATTTATCTTCAGGATACTGATATGACCATATAGGGACATGGGGAGTGCTATCCACCTATCAAGGTCAGCTTTTAGAGCTTGCAACAACTTGTGGAGATTGTTCTTTAGTATAAGAGGAATGGAATGGGAAATTTTAATGCCCAAATAGGTCACAGCTTTATGTTCCCATGCCAGACTATAGTCCTTGACATCCGCCCGTGTCAGATAGTTGTTAAGGGGGAGTCTTTGAGCAATTTAGCTTGTGGAAAAAAACTTTAGAAAAGGAGTCAATCTCCTCAAGTAGTGTGAAGATGGAAATGGCAGGGTTTTCTATGTGGAGCAGCAAGTCATTGGCATAAGCTGAGAGGGAGTATCATTTCCCCTCAACTGGAATGACTAGCATCTCAGAGGCACCGATTAGTTTATTTATTTATGAGATTTACCAGGAAGGCATACTGAGCAAAATGCTCGATTCCAGATGCAACCTGGGGGCCGAGGCCCGGTGCATTACATAAAAGTTTCTGCATTACAATAGTAATTAGAATACATAAAAGTGTATACTTGGAGACGTAAGTCAGGGAGTTTTCAGACAGGAGACAGATGTAATAGGACAATGCAAAAATCTAGTACTAATTGTACAACACATAACAGAATCAGAGATTGATTAAATTAACAGGAGCAGGTGGAGGAGAAATGTGCCTTGAGTAGTCGGGATCGATGATAGGGATTTTGTGCATGTCTTATGGGGGCAGGTAGGGCATTCCAGATCTGTGGTATTCTGTAGTTAAAAGCTGCCTGCCCCTTGGTAGTGCGCATAAATGGGATGTGGAGTAGTCTTGGGTCCATACCTCTTAGGGAGTATGCAGGTGTCGGTTGTTGGGAGAGGGTAGATGCCAGGTAGGGAGGGAGGGAGAGAGACCAGTATTTGGCAGCAAACCTGGCACAGTTTATTAAACACCGATCGTGGAGGGATGGCAGGGTTAAGAAGCTGTATAAAGTGCAGTGGTGGGTGGATTGCGGGCAGTCAAGGATGAATCAACAGAAAGAGTGGAATAAGGTGTCTAGGCTTGCCAGGGCAGACACAGGAGCGATAGTGTATATGATGTCGCCATAATCCAGTACGGGAAGTATCATTTTTTGGACTATAGCATGCTTCGCTTGGGTGGAGAGGCAGTTTTTGTTACGATAAAGTGCTCCCAGTTTTGGGAGCAGCCTCTTGTGCAGGGATTCAATGTGAGAGGCAAAATCTAGGTGCTGATCAAGCCAGATGCCTAGGTATCTATAGCTAGTGCATTGCTCCAGGGTAGACCTGTCCAGGGTTACGAACAGTGGGCAGGGGGGTTGGCGGGAGAGTCTTTGTTGGGAGCCAAACGTGACGGACACAGTTTTTATTGGGCTTAAAAACTGATTCGACCTAACCAATGCTGGATGGCAGTGAAGTCCTCCTGTAGGAGAGATGCCACTCTGCTAGTAGTGGGGCCGGAAGCATACAGGACTGTATCGTCTGCATACATTTGGATGGAAGAATGAGAGTAGGCAGAGGGAAGGTCATTTAGAAAAATGGAGAATAGTAAAGGACCAAGGACTGAGCCTTGGGGGACACCTGATGTGACTGGAAGGGGGTTTGAGGTGTGTGATGCAATTCTGACAGCTTAAATTCTGCCCACAAGGTAGTCCTGGAACCACTCTATCGCTGGGGGTGCGAGCCCAGCTTCAATAAGCTTGGAGAGGAGCAGAGGGTGTGAGACGGTATCGAAGGCCTCTGCTAGGTCAATAAAAATAGCCGAGATGACCTTTGTCGATGCCGGTGAGAATGTCCTCAGAGACTCGAAGCAGGGAGGTGATAGTACAGTGATTTTTTCGGAAGCCAGATTGGAAAGGTGTAAAAAAGGAGGAGGTGTCTAAGTATGGAGACAGTTGGGACAGGACAAGTCACTCCTGGAGCTTGGCTAGAATAGGGAGAAGGGAAATGGGTCTGTAGTTTCCTGGGAAGGAGGGGTCACCGTCTTTTGGGAGTGGAATAACCGTGGCCAATTTCCATGCCACTGGTAGCTTGCCCAGTGTAAAGGAGAGGTTGAGAAGAGCAGCGAGGGGGGCTGCTATGGCAGGGGCAGACAAGAATAGCATCTTGGCATCCAGGGATGTCGGGCATTTGCCTTTATTAGGGTTCAGAGCCCGTAGGGAGCAGAGGACTTCTGCTGGGGAAACTAATTGAAAAGAGAATGGCTGGACTGGTGGGGGTGTGTGGGGGAGATGGGGGGTGACTGGGGTGTGCTTGTGATTGAGGGAGGCTAGAAGTTTGTCTGCGCAGCTGGCGAAATGGGTATTAAAAGCTTCGGCTACGCTGGTTGGGTCAGAGATGAGAGTGCCCTGATCAGATAGGGTTGGGGATGGCGATTGTGTTGGGGGGGAGAGCAGGAATTTGAGAGATTTCCAGAAATTGGTCGGATGGTTTAGGTTAGTGCTAAAAGCCGATAGGAAATAGCTCTTTTTGGCTTGACAGATGGTGTTTGTGCAAGCATTTCGCAGGGATCTGTAGGCAGTAAGGGAGGCCTGGATGCCCAGTTTCTTGTATGCTTTCCATGCGTGGTCCCTGGAATGGCATTTTCTAATATATCAGTTTACAGACCAATAGTTCCAGATAGAAGTTAAAAAGGAGGGGAGAGAGGGGACATCTCTGTCTGATGCCCCGTTGGAGTGGGAAGGGCCTGGAGAGGCAGCCATTGCACCAGATATGTGCCACTGGGGAGGGGTACAGTACTTTAACCCATCGAATGAAGTCACTCGGGATCCCAAAATATTGCAGAGGCAAATGGGAAGTCCCAAGATACCCAATTGAATGCTTTCTCCACATCTAAGGATACCAGGGCCATAGGTTCCCTGGCATCCCCAGACACGGAGATGAGATGGAGAAGTTTCCTTAAAGTCACTAGAGACTCGCCCCGCCATGAAACCTACCTGTTCATGGCCTATGACCTCCCCCATGACGGGTGCTAGCCTGTTTGCCAGAACGTTAGCAAGTATTTTTATGTATATACTAACATACTAATTGCCAGCAGATTAGGCCTTATGGTCTATACAGTCTGCTCGAACCTCAGATCCCTAGTTGGGTGCAGAGGCCCTCTCCCCCTTGTGTTCAGAAACCCCTATCATCCTTCCCCACCCCACTGGGCCAGGTCATCATCTGATACATCTGTTTTCTGTGTCTGTCCCACCCTCTCTTGAAGCCCTCCACTGTGGATCTCTGAACCAGCTCACCAGGCAGCGCATTCCAAGGGTCCACCACCCTCTCAGTGAAAAACCTCCTCTTCTTTTCTCCCCTCACCCTTCCACCTCCCAACTTCAAACCATGCCCTCTGGTGATACCCCCCTGCTTTAGTCTAAAGATCCCCTCCATGTTTACCCTATTCATTCCCTTAAGGTACCTGAAGACCCCAATCATGTCCCCCCATCTCTCCTCTCCTCCAATGAAAACAGGCAGAGCTCCTCAAGTCTGTCCTCATATGTCAAATCCCCTAGTCCTCGTATCATCTTAGTTGCCCTCCTCTGTACCCTCTCCAGGAGCTGTATGTCCCTCTTCAAGTGTGGTCTCCAGTACTGTACACAGTACTCAAGGTGTGGTCTAACCAGTCCATTGTACAGCAGAAGAATCACTTCCCTGCTCCTAGAGGTGATCCCTCTTACGATGCATCTCAACATCCTGTTTGCCTTGCTAGCCACTATCCTGCACTGCTCAGAGTTATTCATACATGCATCCACCATGACCCCTAGGTCTTTTTCCCCTGTTGAGGCCTCCAGCACCTCCCCTCCCAGGGTGTACCTGTGTTTAGGGTTTCCCTGAGATGTAACACCTTGCACTTAGTGATATTGAAATTTAATTTCCATGTGTAAGCCCAGCTTTCCAGGGTGTCCAGGTCCCCTTGCAGGGCCAATCTCCCCTCTTCCCCCTCAACTACTGCTCCCATCTTGGAGTCATCAGCGAAGAGACTCATTTCATACCCCATACCCTCCCTGATGTCTGATATGTATGCATTAAACAGGATTGGACCCAGGACCGAGCCCTGCGATACCCCACTACCGACCTCTCTAGGGTTCAAGAGCTCCCCACCGACCACTACTCTCTGGGTGCATCCAGCTAGCCAGTTTTTAATCCATCTGACCATCAAAGGGCCTACTCCCAACCCTGTCAGTTTCTCCACCAGACCATTGTGGGGGTCAGAGTCAAATGCCTTGCTGAAGTCCAAGAATAATACATCCACAGGCTTTCCCCTGTCCAGTTCTGATGTTACACATTTGTAGAACTCCACAAGATTGGTTTGACATGATCTACCTGGCACAAACCCATGTTGTAGACTATCTAGACCTCCCACCTCCTCCAAGTACACCCCCAATCATTCCTTTAGTATATTCTCCATTAATTCTCCCACCACTGAGGTCAAACTGATGGGTCTATAGTTACCTGGTACTTCCCTCAACCCTCCTTTATGGATTGGCACCACACGTGCCTCTCGCCAATCCCTAGGTACCCTCCCTGTCTCAATCGACCTGTTGAAGAGCTCTGCCAGGGGTGCAGCCAGTATGTCCGCCAATTCCCATAGTATTCTCTGATGAATGCCATTCGGCCCAGGAGATATATCTTTCTTTAGGGCCTTGAGGGCTAACCACACCCTTTCGGTGGAGATAGCATCATCCGTCCTCTCCATCTTACTGGCCTTTTTATCCTTATCCTGATGTGACACCGCTGGGGTACCTCTCCCTCCCTCTTGCTCCATTTCTGTTGCTCCCCTGATCCCACTCACTACCACTTCTATCCCCATCATGCCTTACTTTGTAGATATCCCATCCCCCTCCCTAGTGAACACAGAGGTGAAGTACTCATTTAATACCTCTGCCTGGTCCCTCGCCTCTTCCACCCACTGTCCTTCTGATCTCAATCTGCCAAGATGGCCCTTAGTTTTTCTCTGCTCCCCAATGTACTGGAAGAATCCCTTTTCCCCTCCATGTATCCCCTGTGCCAGCCGCTGCTCTTTACTGGACTTTGTCCCCTTCACCATCCAGGTGACTTTTCTAGATGCAAGATGGTACATTTCCTTTTCCCTATCCCCTCTTGTTATTTTATATTTTTTGTAGGCCACCTTCTTTTCTCTGACCACTACCTGAACCTCACTGGACCACCAGCATGGTTTATGTGACCTTACTCCCTTACGTTTCACCTTAGTGCAGGTCCTGACTGCCTCATGAAGTCCCGGTTTTATGACCTCCCATCTCGTTTCCACATTTGTCATTGATGTAATCCCCTTTAAGTGATCCTTGAGAATATTTCCCATGCCCACAAAGTCTGCCCCCCTGAAGTCCACTGCCAGTGTCCTACATCTCTCCCCCCATGCTTATTTGAAACCAGACAGTATTGTGGTCGCTCCCAGTCAGGGGATCCTCTACAACCAGGTCCCTTACCAGATCCCCATCGGCCAGAACCACATCCAGGACATAACCCTCCCTTGTGGGCTCCATCACATGCTGTGTTAAGAACACATCCTGGAAGCCGTCCAGCAGCCTCTGCTCCTTGGCCACCTTAGAGGACGTGTTTAGTAAGAAAATGGGACGGTAATTGGATGGAGGGGATCCCTGCCAGGCTTTGGGAGGAGGGTGATAAGGGCCTCAAAGAAGGTAGGATCCTACATGCTCTCTGAGAACTATAGGTTGAAAACTTTGACTAACAGGGGGGCAAGCTGGGAATGGCAGGTTTTATAGAAGAAATTTGAATGACCGCCTGGGCCAGGTGCTTTGTCAGTAAGTAACAGGTTAACTGCAGTGTCAATTTCCCCTAGTGTGATAGGGCCAACCAATTTTGCTATGGACACCGGTGATAAGGTGGGAAGAGTAATGGAGTCGAGACAGGAAGCAATGGAATCCGCGGTTGGGTTGGAGACTTCATCAACTGAGTAGAGTTTTTTGGAAGTATTCTCCAAAAATTTATGCAATCCATCTTGTATCAGTGATGACCTCATCACCAGGGGAGGGGTGTAAACCGGGCAGAAATTTAGCCACCTCTGCTTGATGGAATTAGAGGGCCAGAAGCTTTCCAGCTCGCTCCCCAGACTTCAAATAACATAATTTAGTATGGTGCCAGGCTAGCTCTGCCTTCTGTGCCACGACATATGCGTATTGGGACTGCAACAAGTGCAATTTTGCCCAGTCTGAATCTGGGGATGAGCGACTGAGGGAGTATTCAAGGCTATTGATTTCGGCTAGTAGGGAGTTCAGATGGTCCCTACATTTATGAGCCCTGATGGTTGCAAGCTAAATAAAGTCTTCCCGGAGGGCACATTTAAATGCTGCCCAGATCATGTGTATCCTCTTAACTGACCCTCTATTAAAATCTAGGAAGGAAGAGATGAAATTTTGAATGTGGGAAAGGAGGACAGGGGCTTGCAGAAGCTGGGTATTGAGATGCAAGAGGGTGTCATGGTTAATACAGAGGTCAAGCATACAGTATATGTTATGCTGATAGGGGAATGGTCTGACAAAACTCTGGGGTGAATCTTGGCAGCTAGGATTCGAGGGAGACAAAATGCACTTTTTAGAAAATAATCAATATGTGACAACGTTTTATGTTGGGGGGGGAATAAAAAGTGTACTGCCTCTCTGTGGGATTAAGAATATGTCATACATCGATGGTCCCCATCCCAGCCATTAAATCCCAAAGGGTCCTTTGGGTGGCAGTTAATCCTACCCTTCTGGTATCAGAGCAGTCAAGCTCAGATTGTGGAACAAGATTCCAGTCCCTACCAACCATGGTCAGTACGGGGGGGAGGGGGGTCAGAGGTGAGTATGTAGGACAAGTACACAAAGAATTGTGAAGAGACCACATTTGGACCATAGACAGAACCTAGGATTATTGAAACAGATCCCAGTGTGCCCTGGAGAAGAATATTGCACCCAGAAGAGTCCCACCACTCATGGGTCAAAGTAAGGAAACAGCTTTAGAAATTAGAATTTAATGGTACCCCCTCACTTGGAGGAGTTCCCCAGCAACCAACAGCACCTGAATAGGGAAATATCTCCTGATGAAGGTGGGTCTCTTGTAGGCAAGCTACGCTTGGTTGGAGATGCTGAAGGTGATGTAAGATCATTGAGTGTTTACGCCTGTCCTGGGCTCCCTTCACATTCCAACTGAAAAAGTTATATGGTCCACTCATTTATGTTTACAATATGGCTGGATGGGGGCAGCAGTAAGGGGTTAGAGCCCTCCCAAAATCCTGTGTGAGACCTTTAGTTAATAGAAAAGTAAGTGTCTCTAGGTCGCAAACATCCCCCCCACCCCAATCTCCCACTAACCCTATAAATGAAAAGAAAAAAATATATATTTGAGCTAGCTGAGGAACACTACATAAGTAACTCACCCATCAACCCACCCCCAACCCTCGAATACAACTATCTGGAAATAGAACAATGGCATTTGAAGTAACAACTATTAATACAAGTAACATAAAAAGAAAAAACTATATTCTACCCTGGTTCTAATAACCGCACTACGAACTGCACTAGGGCAGGTAATTCTCTTTTCCAGCTGTCCTAGAAGAGTCCATCCCCCCACCTCCCCCCATCCCGCCAAACTATAGTAACAAATATGCCTATCCAAGTATTTAAGTGTTGAAAGCACAAATTATTAAACTTCAAAAAGAAAAGATCAGGAGCAGTTTGAGAAGGGCGTGCCTGCAGAAAAGGACATAAAGTCTGCAAACCCCTTATGTTCCATCTCAATCTGTAGGAAATTGCTGGCTCCTGAGCTGAGAAGTCTTCATTAGGGAGAGAGATAGTCAAGATTGTCCCAGAAACAAGCCCCTAGTGACGAAAACTGCTTGCTTCAACAGGTCTTCTTGTATCAGAGCTGCCCCCCCCCCCAGGGTGAGGTCAGGAACTCTCTCAAATTCCATGTCACAGAAATTCCTGGAAAATGAGTGAGATGAGAGCACTCCCAAACCACCAAAGGAAAACTGGGCAATACTAGGACAGAGAAAAGGAACAAGAAAGCAGAGACTGACTAGTAGAGAGAGGCATGATCAACTGCTCTGCTTCCCAGAGCACCTCCAGTGACTCAGATTGATGTGCAGTGGCCTCGATTGTTAGTCTGTATCCTGGGATACCTGCGGGGGGGGGGTTAAGGCAAACACTCCCTTCTTGCTTGATTGGGCCAGCTTGAATTAGGGAGCTGTTATGGGGGCCAGATGAGACGTCAAAAAGGCCTTAATAGTCTTATTGAGGTATAGTAGGTGTGGTGCTAGATGCCAACTACGCCAATAATAATCTTCTTGTTAATAGCTGATAACACACTTTGGCAGAATCTTGATGAGGTGCTCACTTGAAGAGGTCTGGAAAGTATTTCTTGAGATCTGACACTTGTGGTGGCGTGTCGAAGGAGACCCTCTTCTCCATGTGTTTGATCTGCAGTATGGCAGGGTAACGAACCCTGAAGGGCTTCCCTGTGGTTATCAGTTTGGACACCAGAGGGTGCAGCTCTTGTCTTTTGGTGTGCACTGTTTGAGGGAGATCTTGCACTATTCTTATCCGGTGACCTTCCCATAGCAGCTCTTGGATGTACTTGATTTTGACCAAGATATGCTGCTTGTCCTGAAAGTTGAGCAGCCTGAAGATAAAAGGATGTGGAGGAGATCCGGATGGTGGTGGTGGTGGTGGGGGTGCAGCAAACAGTGAGCATGCTCTGTTATATAGGTTGTGTTATTAGAAGGTGGTCCTGCCAATTTTTCACACAGCTTTTGGGTAAAAAATATGGGACCGCTTCCCTCCTCCTTTTCGGGTAACCCGAAGATGATTAAATTATTGCGCCTGCTGTGCCCTTGTAGGTCCTCAAGCTTGTCCTCAAGGTGACAAATCCTCTGTCTTGCAGCTTCCAAATCTTGCTCCATCCTCTCTATCCAGCTTTCTACAGAGGTTAGCCCGGTCTCCGAGTCACCAACTCGGACAGTGAGAGAGTCCACAGAGGAGTGGATTTTTTGTAAGTCACCCGAGATCGTGGCTATGGCATCTTGCATTGGCTGCATTATCTACAGGAAGCATTCCTCCATGACAGCCGCCCTAGTGGGAGGCAGAGTAGTTGAGCCTGCAGGTTGCTGCTTAGGTCTTTTCATGGCCTTGTCTTTCTCAGGTGTCAGAGGGGGAGTGTGGTGGGGTGGTGCTTTCTGCATCTCTACTTCCATGATCGGTGCCTGAAAATGAATCCAGGAGAGGCTCTGTGAGTACCACTTGCTACCTGCTTAAGTTTCAATGCACACCCGATGGTAAAATTAAAAGTTAAAAGCGGGACTGGCGGGGAACGGTGGAGAGGAGATACTCTCACTTAAGCAGCCATCATGTGACCTCCCCCTCTTTCTTTTCTTTGTGGTTGCTAATGTAATGAGTCCTTCCCCCCCTTCAGTGTACACTGAAAGGCACCCCAGAGGTGAGCGGGACTGTCTACTGTGGTACTGTTTTCCTGGAAATACTGGGTGGCACCATCTTGTATTTTTTGCAGGCTGATGGGGTCTTTCAGTAGGTTATTATTGATTCCCCTGATAACGCTCCTCTAGCAAAACTGGTAGGGATTTCAGTAACATCCCGTTGTTTGTGGCGGTATGTAATTTTCTAATAAAGTATCATTTTTTTATGCGGCTGAGTGATGCAGTTCTTCCAGATTGCTTTGGCTGTCTGCAGATCCAATTTCCCACGCAACTGTGTGATAGTGTGAAGTAGCTATCTCGACTGTTAGCTGTGTGTATGATGTCACCTCATATGCTGCATCACTGGAATTCTCCAATCCCAGGCCATGGCTGTTGCTAGGGGATACTAGCAGATGAAAAGTCCAAAGGGGGTGTGTTTGGAGGGGGTGTGGCTCACATCCAGGTGAGTTTGACAGACTGACAAGCACCAGTCAAACTGCTGTCAACAGCTACATAGTTGATTCAGGCTGCAGCAGAGGGAAAATGGGGGGTAAAGAAGGAGAAGAAAAAAAGACTGTCGCTACCTGAACCTCATTGCCACTGCCATTTTCCCCAATATCTAGTACAGTCAGTGTTTGACAGTGTACATCACCCCAAAACACACATTTAGGTCCAGATTCCTGAGAAAGGGTCCATAAGCACAGTTTTGAAATCAGTGCAGTCTCTAGATTTGTGGTAAAGCTGGGAGGGCAGTTTAAAAAGAGAGGCAATACATATCTTAACCTGACAATGAGACTGCAACTTTAAAGACACAAAGTCACCATGGAGATTTATTTGCTCTCCTGCTCCGCTCGTTAGAAGGCACCTTTGAGAGTATTAGAAGGCACCTTTGAGAGTATCTCTGGCAGTAGCTTTGACAGTTCATATGGAGCTGTTACAGCATCAGGGAATTGACGTGTACCCTGGGTGGTGGTAACAAGGAGTCTGGTTGGGTGCAGTATGCAGAATTTCACTTGAGCTGCATGGAGGTCTCTCTTAATTTGCTTATAGGCTATGCGTCATGGATTGCAGGCGTAACATCACTAAAGATATAAAATTTATTACCATTCCAGAATAAAGTTCCTTGTTTTCGCACTTGGGCTTGGATGTACAACTTCTTTTGGAAATTTAAACATTTCATGATAATGGCCCTCAGTTTACCTCCAGGGAGTGGTGGTGGCTGGGTTTGGAGCAACCAGTGTTGGGCCCTTTTGACTGTATAAGTGGTGCCAGTCTCTAGGGGGCTGGCCCCTTCCTGCAGGAGCTTTTGTAAAAATGTCAGCATATTTCCCCCTTCTGCCTTTTCTGGGATTCATATGACGACCAGTTTGTTGTGCAGACTTCTCCTCTCCTGGTCCTCGATCTGATCCTACAGTATGTCTACCTTTTTTCTGAGCAATTTCACTAGCTCTTCTCAGTTCCATATCAGTTGAGCAAATATATATGCTCAAACACAATTTAGGTGATGCTACAATAGAGCAAAGCACATTACAGCTACATATCTAAATATGTAGCTAGAAATTATACGGTAATCCACATAAATAAAGCAGCTACGTGCCGCATACTCCAATACAACCTGTGCCAGTCACCATCTCAGATGTTCAGGTATGCCCTAACTTACTCATTATCCATTTTATCACCCGCCTGCACCTGTTACACATCTTATCATCAACAGGTGCAGTCAGACAATTAAACACATATCCCCATTTTTGCAAGGGGGCTCTGGCCCCCTGCACCCTCCATAGGGGGCTGTGCCCCCAAACACTCTCCCCCATCTATGGGATTCTAACTCCACACCGCACCTTGATACTGGAGATCGCTGTAATTGCAGAATCGCTCATTTTGTAAGGTTGCTGTACTGTGCCAGTTGCTCCTTTTGCAGGCGCTCATATGCATTCACCCATATTGATGCGCTCAACTGATGTGCTACTGCTCTGCTCCTTCCCTTGTCTGCCTATCTTCAACATCACTTACTGTCATGGTAAATGACTCAAGGGCAGGTTAGAAAGCTCTAAAGTTTTCAGCTAACTCTAATAGTGCCACTTTCACTGTAGCCATCTCAGAAAAAACAAGCCAGCTTGTCCCCAATGTCTTCTCAGCCTGCTGCTTCTGGGGGGGGGGGGGGATTTGAGCGGGGATCCCTGCTTCAGGTGCTTACAAACTAGGGCTCCAAACTGGATCAGTGAGGCTTCAGAAAGATCCAACTTACAAGCATCTGGTTGCTCCATTTTTATTCAAAACTACACCACATGTAGCTCGAGGATAGAGGAATTAAGTGTTTTATCGAAAGTAAATAAGCAGTTCAAATAGGTTTGTGCCATATTTAATTATCAGTGCCCCTGGAGTTGAGAGGGAAGCTGCCTTCATTCATTAGTGCTTCATGTGACTCCTGCAATCGCACTCTTGATCAACTCTCTGGATATGCAACTGGATTTAGGGAAGTAAATTTATTTATTTATTTTTTTAATTTATTTAGTTGTTTAACCAGGTATAGCACACTAAGCTGAAAGCTTTTTTACAGGAGCGACCTGGGAGCACAAGGAGGTTAAGTGACTTGCTCAGGGTCACACAGTATGCAAGTGGAAGCTGTGGGATTCAAACCCAGGTCTGTTCTGCTGGATGTCACCAAATTTGCAGCTCAGAGCCTTAGACCACTGCGCTATACTTCCTCTCTTTATACTGTAGTTCTGTCATGGGTTGTGGTAATGGTAGATCAACAGACCATAAAAAGCTGCCACGAAATGCAGAACACATAGCTGACACCCATTACTGTTTTGCAGGAAACTACCTTTTTTTACTGAGTTCTAAACCTATTTATTTGGGATATAGAGGATACAGAAGCTGACCCACATCACCAGAATAGTCATCTGTCTAACAGCCACTGAAATCAATTCCTTTTAGTCCTGCCACAGGGAAGGAAGTCTTTCTTTAGCAGCAGATCTCAGAGCAAATGGAAATCACCTTCAAAGTTGAACCAACAGCAAGTAATGGCATTGCAGAGCTATTCTGACACTTCTGTAATTACAAAAAAAAAAAAAAGACCTACTCTGCATCATATGGTCAAGATCTGCTTTAGAAGCTTTTTGAATAGAACAGTTTTCCTCAAAATGTTGGGGTGGGGGGGATTAGAGGCAAGCTACACCATGTGTTTCTATTTTCTGTAAACATGTAATAAGGTTGTTGCTACCGCACTTATAATTTCGTCAAAACATTGCCCTTCACATGGCTGTTAGGCACAGTTCAATAATGAAAGTTTTCACATTTTCTGACGGGGATAAGCTACTGTTAGTGGTGACCTCTCTGGCATGGTATAGGGTACTCCATTCTGAGCCATACACAACTCACAGTACACGGAAGTAGTTTTACACTGGACAAAATCCAATATGGCACAATGTCATGTCCAGATGATAATGCAGGTCACCGCTGTAAATCCCATCTTGCAGTTTAAAAAGGATAGAATGGCAGGGTAACAGAGAGAAAAAGGCCAGCTCCAATTATCACTATATAATCATTTGTTTTCACAGAACAATTTAACAGAGTTCCTTAACAATCTTTTAAATAGTTTTTGTTAATATCAATAGCCAATGTCAGAATCATTTTTTATCCTTTAGTGGAAAATCAGGTGTATACAGTGGCTTCCCACCACCAGCCAAGGGTATATATTGTGACCCCCCCCCTACTCCAGGCAAGGGTGCATATTATGAGCCCCCTACCCAAGGCAAGAGTATTAATCAGGAACCCCTTACCCTAAGCAATGGTTTATATTTTGAACCTCCTGAACCCAAGCAAGGAAGGGTGTTAATTTCAAACTCTCCTTCCCCCTTCAAGGATGCATACGCACATAAATGTTTACAGACTGAAAAAGACTCCCAATTCATCCAGTCTGCCCAGTTCCTACCTACACCTCCACTAGTCTGGCACTGGCTAGGCAGATCAATTATCTCATAATTCCACTTGCACCAACCTCCTCCCACATTTCCTCCAAATACTCCATCAAACTCACCAGTCTCGATATTACAAACCCGTTGCTATAGGCAAGAGTGCATTTTACAACCCCCAATCTCCTGTCAGTTGGAAGACTCCTCTTCCTCAGTCAAGGGTGTATACCAGTATCCCCTCTTCCATAAGTCAAGGACTTATGAACCACTTTCCTTACCAAGTGTACATCCTACGAGTGTTGCCTCTCAGCTTAGCCCATGGTGATGACTGCAGCTGTCTAATCCCCCAGTCAATGGTGTATACTGCAGACCTCCTTGCCCAGCCAAGTCTATGTACTGTGAGCTCCCTCTCAGCTTCGCCCATGCCCATCACTGCAGCTGTCTGGTTCCCCAGTCAGTGGTATATGCTTTAAACTTCCTCCACTAGCAAAGTGTATACTGCGACCCTTCCCCTGTGGTCTATGTTGTGGCTGTGACTCAGAATCAGACTCTGGTGGGAGACAGAGTGTGTTTTCACATAACCATTCATGATAAGCACCATACCCCTCTCACTTCCTCCCACCTCCCTCTGACTTGGACATTGTAAGGATGAGCACCTGCAGTGATCCTGAAGAGCCTGTAGGGGCAATGCTGTTTCAAGTACAAGTTGGTCCCTTCCCCAGAAGTAAAGCACACCACCTCTGGAATGCTGCTCAGCCTCTGTCAGCTCAAGAATGAACTGGTAATACCTACACATAAACCCTGGATCAAACAGCAATTGGCGGTTACTTTTTAGCTTTCAAAATTACTTTTGACCATGGCCCAGAAACATGATTTCATGAGGGTACAGTAGTTTTGTCTTTGTCTTTTATATTAAAACTAGGCATAAGACTTTTTTTTTTTTTGTTACAGCATTGAGTGGGCTCAGGCGATATAGAACTCTGGGCCCTACTCAATGTCTTGTGCATGCCACTGAGGAAGACATTCCACAAGTATGGATCCTACACGGCATGCAGTATTCCCCCTCCCCCAATGGACTTGCAAGGAAGCTGCCAGACGTGATCCTGTTTCACCCACAAACTATGTGGGTGGCAGGGAATGGGTACAACTGCAAAACATGCATGTCCACGTCCAGCTATAACTGGCTATGGGGGGGTGAAGGTTATGCCTTGGGGGACCTGGTCTTTAGTCTTACCCCCCCATTACTGTAGGTGTGGTGGGCTCCAACTGATCCTCCCAACACCCATCCTTAACCTCCTGCATAGCATGAAGAGTGAGGAGGGGACAGTGGAAAGCGTTATGATTTTTTAAAATTTATTAAAATAAAATACCACCTGTAATGGACTGCTGTATACCACAATTTCCTGTTCGTGCAGAGAAGGCGATCTTGTAGTGGCCCAACACAAAGTTAAAAACACAGGGTTTTTAACTGGAAACACAGCATACAGCTAAGATCTACTTCTCTGGGCTACTCCTTCCCTTCCTGTGCAGGAGACAGATGTTTATTTGAAATTAATCTGCTTCA
The DNA here is from genome assembly GCA_016271365.2 of Neoceratodus forsteri. NCBI lineage: Eukaryota > Metazoa > Chordata > Ceratodontiformes > Ceratodontidae > Neoceratodus > Neoceratodus forsteri. The sequence continues at coordinate 120,081,332 of JADMNL010000025.1, forward strand.
GTAGGTATACAGAGACCAAAAATACAGGTTACTCACCTGTAACAGGAGTTCTAGGAATGGTATATGTTGTTCATCCACACTCATTGGCAGTATCCTTGCCGCTTTAAATCTTGCCGGAAGGTCTTCAAGCTTGCTCCTCCCACCCACCCGGGTGGTATAACTCTCTGCTCCGCCCCATGACGCCAGATCTGGCCCGCTGGAAGCTCAGGTTGTGCGTCGAAGCCGGAGAGGTCGGGTGGGTCGGGATGAACAACTATTCATTCCTAGAACTCCTGTTACAGGTGAGTAACCTGTATTTCTAGGGACATGGATATGTTGTTCATCCACACCATTGGCAGACTCCTAGCAGTTCTCCGGGAGGAGGGAGGCAAGACGACACCCCATATACTTACTTGGGAAAGAGAGACTGAGAACCGAGGCCCCAAAACCAGCATCCCGCGTGACTCAAGGTCGATGTGGTAGTGGGTAATGAAGGTGTTTGCTGACTTCAGGTAGCAGCCCTGCAGATTTCCTGGATAGGGACGTCCCTGGAAGCAGCCACCGTTGCAGCAGTATGCGGGTAGAATGAGCTCTTATCCTCTGGGAGGCTCCATGCCCGCTAACCTGCTGAGATCTATGCGGGAGGTTACCCACCTACTTATCGTCCCAGCTTGGCTGCAGGTCTGCCAGATGCGGCTTCAGCGTGGGTGACAAACAGCTGGCGAACCTCTCCCGAATATCGGCCGTCGCTCCTTATAATAGCGGCGCCCTTCTAGATCCAGAGTATGGAGCCTATATTCGACCTCCGGGAGGTGTGATTGGGTAGAACACGCAGAGTCAACACCTGGTTAAGTGAACCCCGACACCACCTTCTCGGAAGGAATTTCGGTGGGGCGCAGGACAACCTTGTCCCTGTGGAAGACCAGGTAAGGAGACTCGATGGAAAGCGCCTGGAGCTCTCCCATCCTTCTGGCTGACGTGATAGCCACCAAGAAGGTGGTCTTCCACGACAGGTGAGAGAGAGCACACCTGTGCATAGGTTCAAATGGCTTGCCCATGAGCTTGCCAGTACCAGCAGTAGATCCACGGAGGTGGGGTTTCCCACTGGAGGAAATATGATCAGGCCTTTGAAAAGCGCCAGACCACCTTCTCCTGCGCCACCGACTGCTTCCCAGCCTGCGCCCGGTAGCAGAGATGGCTGCCAGGTGCACCCTTAGGTCGCTGACCTAAGCCTTGACTAGAAAGGGACCATAAATAGTCCAAGATGCTTGCCAAGGGAACAGGAGGAAGGGTCCAAGCCCTTGCTCTGACACCAAATGGAAAACCTTTTCCATTTGAAGGCATAGCATTTTCTGGTCGACTCACGGACGCCTCAACTACATTGAGGACCTCGTCGGAAAGACCCAAAGCCTGGAACTCTAGCCTCAGGAACCAGGCCATCAGGTGCAGGGATTGAAGGTCCGGATGGAACACCTTCCCTGATTGACTGAGAGCAGGTCCGGGCGAGCTGGAAGCTGCCAGGAGTCCTGGAGCTGAGACTGAGGAGATCTGGTACCAGAACTGGCGAGGCCAGTCTGGGGCTATCAGATCACCTGCGCCTTGTCCTCCTCGCCTTTGAGAAGCACCTTGTGGATCAAGGGAAATGGGGAAAGGCGTAAAAGAGGCCCGGGGTCCATTGCCTGGAGAAGGCATCCCCCTGCAGCGAGCCCTGCTGAGGGGGGCGGGCATGGAACAGACTCAGCTTCGCGTTCTCCATGGAGGCAAACAGGTCCACCTGAGGTGTGCCCCAAAGGGAGAACAGATGCTGTACTACCTCCGCAGGAGAGACCACTCGTGGGATGCAGCCCCTATCCGGCTCAGGGCATCGGCCAGGATGTTGGAGGCTCCTGCCACGTGAATGGCTAGGAGATCCGCCCCAGGCTGCGCGCAGTGACCAAATGCGGAGAGCTTCCTTGCATAGAAGCATGGGCGGTCCCGCCTGGCGGTTTAGATAGTACATGGTCGGGTATTGTCCGGCCTGACGGACCACTTGACCCCGGAGGAACGGAGCAAAGGCGTGAGAGCTAGGCGGACCGCCGAGCTCCAGCAGGTTGATGTGGCATCGGGACTCTGCTGGGACCAGAGGCCATGAGCCCGTGTTCCCCAGATGGGCACCCAACCCATCAGAGAGGCATCGGTCGACAGAGAGACCGCCGGCTCGGGGACTAATGGGATGCCCTCCTGCAAATGATCTGGACGGTCCACCACTGGAGAGCATTCCACATCCCTGTGTCACCGACACAAGCTGGTCCAAGGGATCGCAGCCAGACCACTGGCTGGCCAGTCCCCACTGAAGGACGCGATCTTCCAGCGGGCCCAACGGACCACGCTGGTACAGGCCGCCATGAGACCCAGGGAGGCGAGGAAGTCCCGGGCAGGCAATTGCCCAACCAGAAATGATCGGGCAAAGGAGGAAAGAACCTCGCCCTGTCCGGCCGTGAGCCGCCTGGCTCGAAGAGAGTCGAGCTTGCCTCGATGAATAAAATCACCTGCTTCGCTCGAAGTTCACTTGGTCGTGATAAGGAGGCCCAGTTGAGAGCAGACCTGGAGGCCAGATCTCTGGACCACTCCGCCTCCTTTCCTGGAGGGAGCTGCTATCAGCCAGTCGTCCAGGTAAGGGTACACCGGACCCTCGGCGCCCAGAGAATGCTGTCACCACTGCCATGCATTTGGTGAAGACCCTGGGAGCTGGAGACAAGCCAAGGGCATGGCTTGAACTCGAAGAGGATCCTTCCGCCGGAAGCGAAGGAATCTCTGGTGAGACGGACGGATAGGGACGGAAAACCGGCCCTGCAAGTCCAGAGAGCAGAACCACGCACGCGCTCCAAGGATGGTATAATCTGAGCCAGAGTGACCATCCTGAAGGTTCGAGACCTTAGGAACTTGTTTAGGGTCGTAGGTTTGAGAATGGGGCGCCAGCCCCCCGTCCGTTTCGGAACCAGGAAGTACCTGGACACAAACCCTGGGTCTGAAGGAGGGTCCACCACCTCTCTTACCACCTCCTTCTGGAGGAGGAGAGTGATGTCGGCTCGACGAGCCGCCAGTGAGGCTGGGGATCCCGAAGCCCCCCGAGGGGCGACGGCTCTGAAGGGTGGTGCCTGCTCGAATTCCAGAGGCAGGCCTCTTCCCACCACCTCCAAGACCCACCTGTCCGTGGTAACAGCGGACCAAGCGGAACGGAAGTGCCGGAGCCGTCCCCCCACGGGGGGACCCAGGGGTAAGGTGAACGGGATGGGGGCGACACCCCTCAGCCCGTCACTGGGCAGGCTTGGAGGAGGGACCGGCCGAGGGACCTCCTGGGCCCTTTCCTCCCTGCCTCCTGTTAGAGGAAGCCGGCGGCTTGGGTTTGGGATGCCAAGGCCGAGCCTGCTGGCCCTGACGTTGCTGGGCCGGGCGCGCCGGGGGCACAGAAGGACGAAAGGGCTTAGGCTGTGGTTTGCGGCCTTGTCCTTCTGAGCGGAAGAGACCGAGTCCAAGGTGGCATTGACTTCTCGATCCTCTGCAGGTGACCTTCCACCCCAGGGTCAAGAGGTCAGTCCCCAAAAGGGAACATCCGCCAACTTGTGCTGGGTATCCGAGTAAAGGTGGATATCCTCAGCCAAGCCCGCCGACGAGCCACCGCGCCGCCACCGATCTGGCACATGAGTCCCTACATCCAAAGCAGTCTGGAGCTGCTGTTTGGCCACTGCCCTGCCCTGGTCCCGCACCTGCTTAACCGTAGTCTGCAGATCGGGCGGGAAGATGAGGGATGACCTCATCCAGGGAGCCCAACAGGGCATGAGAAAATGTGCCATGAGGACGGCCGAACTGGCCTGACGAAGGCCGAGAGAGGATCGATGACTTTCGCCGACATAGTCCACTTTCTTGGACTCCTTGTCAGGAGGTTTGTCCACATCCTGGCGCTAGGCGCCAGCTGAAAACGCTGTCGGTAACCCCAACCCTCAGCAGAGGGGTGTTCCAAACCGGACAAGGAACCGTAGGGACTGATACTTCCTGGCCATCCTGGCCGAAGGCGCAGGGCAGGAAGCAGGGCTGCCAAAGTTCCAGTGCCGACCCACTATGGCCTCGCCACCGAAAGGCCTCCGTCCGGAGAATCCCTCGTCCAGAATCTCCTGAGGGGTACCTGGCCCGCTTGGAACGGGTTCGAGCTCCATCCCGTAGACTCCGAGATGAGCCAAGCAGTCCTAGGAAGGACGACGGGCTATCGTCCATTGGCTGACCTCCTGAAGACTCCAAGTCCAGTCGCTTGGAGAAGAAGGAGGAATCGTCTTCGGACTCGGAAGAGTCCTCAAAGAGCTGCCTCTGGCCTGAGCCACCCTTCACCTGCCGAGGTCGGTCGGGGTGAGGGTAACTGAAGCCGATGGGGTAAACCCTTAGCCGACTCGAGAATCCTTGGTCGGAGCCCCAATTGGTGGCTGTGGAGGCGAGGTTCCACCGGAATCGGTGGAGCAGCTGGTTTTGGCCGAACAACCGCCTGGTGTAGGCCCTCGGACAAGTCGAGGGTTGTGTCGGCTTGCCCGTGACAGCCACGTACGCCGGGAAGGCGCCCGAGTCGGCTTATTCCCGCCAGGAGGAGCTGTTAAACATAAGGTCCTCGACCGCCGACGACTTACTGGAAGCCTCCCTCATCCGAGGAGGAGGACGAGACGAAGCGGCGACGCCACTGCTAAAAGCCGAGACCGAGACCGCCTATGACGGTGGGAACGGCTGGACCGCCAAGAGGTCCGAGACCGAGACCGAGTCCCGAATTTCCGGGTCGGGTGCGGGAGGTGTCGGCCGAACCGGCACTTCTTCGCTCGAAGGTCCATCCGAGGGCCTCGAACCGAGGCACAGGCGAGCCCATCGGATCTCAACCCTCCCGGGAACCGGGAGAGGGAATTCGCCGCTAAAGGCGACAGCCCGTCAATGGGTCGAAAATCTCGACTTCATCAGTGGGAGTCTCGTCAACTGACCTGACGGGACACCGTGAGGCCAGTGGCCGGCCGAGCGGTCGATCGAGCCGACGGTCGACGGCCCGGGAGAGGGACCTTCCGCCCCCAAGAGCGCCGACGGAGGGACTTACCTTGTCCTCTTTTGATCGAGAAAAGGTCCAGCAGACGAGGCCCTTCTTTAGTGGAGAGGGACAGACAAAGCTCTTAAAGGAAGCCGTGGGAAGAACCCAGAGAGAGCGGGATAAATGCCGCGCCGAGGAAGATACGCCCGCCGCCTCTCTTCGAGGGCTACCATCCGCCGGCGATCCGCCGAAGCCCGCCGCCGGACACCGCCAACTGGCCTCCTTGACTTCACCGAGGAAACGCTCGGACGGCCCAGCGTAATCGGGCAGCACGTGTTCGAGGACGAGGCCGGAAAGATGAGCACAGGTCGCAAGCCTGCGGGTCGTGCTCAAGGCCTAAGCAGTAGACACGCGTGGAGTGTGGATCCGTCCGAGACATCTTCTGCCCGCATGGGCATCTCCGAAATCCGGGAGTCGATTTGTCCATCGCAGCCGCGAGGGATCGAAGACTGAAGTCTTTTTGCAAAATATTATTTTTAAATCCGCAAACGGAGAAATAGGAACCAGTCGCAAACGCAGAGCGTTAAGGAGGGAACCTGAGCTTCCAAGCGGTAAGGAAGATCTGGCGTCATGGGGCGGAGCCGAGAGTTATACCACCCGGGTGGGTGGGAGGAGCAAGCTTGAAGACCTTCCGGCAAGATTTAAAGCGGCAAGGATACTGCCAATGAGTGTGGATGAACAACATATCCATGTCCCTAGAAGGCATTGTTTTCAGTTGTGATCTGTGGAGCATAAGGAAAAGGAGCAAGGAAAGGATGAGTACAGAACAAGCTGTAATAAATAACAAAATACAGAACAGACAAGCAAAGGTTGCCCGCATGCCCCTGCTTGCAGAGCAGCATGGTGTGCAAAGCAGTATAAACAGAGCCCTGTATAAGGACAAAATGTGTGATGAATTCGATTTTTTTTCCATCTGTTTTCTCCTCCCACCTGTCCAATTGCCATGCATGGAGCTGGGCACCGAGAAGGCTCCCTCAATCCTGTGTGCCATGAACCCCACAGAGGGCGTCCACATGCAGAGCCCACAACTGCCCCCGACTGTCATCCTGATAAGAGCGGGGGCCACTCCCCACCCCCCACTTTCTGCACCACTGGCCTTCATGCAACACTTGGTGATGATGGTCTGTCGGCTGCGGGCATGCACAGCCAGCATCCTGCGATGAAGCAAGCTCCCAAGCCTTCCCTAGGAGCCATCATGGTGACAGCACTGAGCACCACCCCTACCTGGCTGGGGCCACTGATGCATGCAGCACCTCCACAGCCTCCCACAAGGCTGCTCCCAAACCTGAGGCACCAGCACAGAAGTGCATAGAACTACTGCTCAGCCATCAGGCAACCCACTGATTTAAGTTCAGCATAAAGATAGACTCAGCCACATTTCAGCAGCCCAAAATACACTGTGGGGGCTTTGCTGCAGATATGATTTAAAACTATCTACAGCAAATGCAAATTTTCTTTGTTTAATTCAGCTTTTTATTGCTTCCTGGCTGACCTGACGGCACCCTCAAGCCCAGCCACTGACCTTCCCACAGAATTACCGGTTATCCACCACTTACCCAGGGCCATGCCAGTGGTTGTTGGTCTGCCATGTTGGTTGTGCATGGGCCTGAGGGTACCAGCATAATGACACAGCAGGGTTGTTTCCTCCAGCTCCTGTTTTTGATTCCCAAGAATGCTGCTGTGCAATGACACACACGCATGTGGATGATGGCAAGTACTTGCATACTGGCAGCTGTCCTTCCCGTGCTGTGGTCCAACTGTGATTTCTCTCAGCCTCTACCAGGCAGCAGACAAACAGTGAAACACTATACCCCCCCTTTCCCCGAGGGAGGAGAGCTGTTCCTGGCATGCTCAATACTCCCTCCTCTGGCCAGCCCCCGAGCAGTCCTGGTCTGTTCTCAAACCCGGGTTGTCAGCATAGTAAGTGGAAACCTTTCTGCTGTACTACCAGGCTGGCAGGCGAATAATACTTTTTAGTTTTTCCCTGAAGAAGAAAATAAAACAAAAAGTGAGATGCAGTTTTTCTTTTTTTACCTGTTTCTCTCCACGGGTTGGCTCTGGCAGGCTCTCAGTCCTATCCCTGCCACCCCTGCCCGGCACCCACTAACCACCCCCCGAAAATTCCCCCGTGGACTGTCCCCCATGGCAGGGCTGGGAAGGGGAGGGCCATCCTTCCCCCCACCCAGTGACTCACATCCAGAATTGGGGGTGGTGGTCAGGTGGTGATGCGAGAGTGGGGGAGGCAGGCAGGGCTTCATAAAGCCAGTGCCTTCCCTTTTCTGGTTTTCTTCCCTGTATCCTTAGCCACAGTGGCGCATGCTACAGAACTGCAGCCCCTCCCTTCTATGGCACTCTACTCCGGTGCTGCCACCCAGCCTCCACCAGATGGCAGCCAAGGAGCGAGATGGCACCCCTCCCCATCCCTGAGACAGGAGAGCAGTTGTGGGATGCTCAATTCCCCGACCAACCACCCATGCCCCAAGCTCATTCCTGAACTCGGACCACCAGTGTAGGAGAGGTAAGGCACACAGTGCCTCAGCCCTCTATGCCACCAGGCTGACAGAAGCAGTTATTTTTTTATTTTAATTAAGCTTTTTGGCCCCCGTTGCCTCCTCCTGCCAACTGGCAATGGGGACACATCTGTATTTTTTATATTTTTCTCCCATGACCCCCCCCCAAGGCCCCAGCACATGGCTGTGCGAGCATGTGGAGGCACACTTTGCACCCCGTGGTGCCAGCTCAGCTCCAGCCATCTCTCAATACTTTTGCCACCTCCTCTCCGCCTGCGCTACCCACCGGACCTCCACCTGGTGGGAGCGGAACTACAGGGGGCACCAACCCACCCTCAGGACAGGAGAGCTGCCCGTCGGCATGCTCAATCCTGCTCCACCCCCACACCCCAATGACCCGAGATTGTTCCCGAACCTGGGTCGCTGGTGTAACACAAGGTAAGGCATCCAGCGCCTCAACCTTCTGTGCCACTGGGCCGGCTAGATGCAGTTATTCTTAAGAAATTAAACAACAGCAAGGCGAGTCACACTGAACAGGTGTAAAGCTCCAAAACTTTATTGTTAGTGACTACCTGCAAAGCACAAATAGAAACTTCATGTGCATTTCCACTGAATGATCGGCACATTGATATTCACAGACAAAATCACCAGTAAACAAGTCTGCCTATTCTAGTCCAAGGTAAAGGAATCCTGAATATCAAAACCAAATGTACAATGGGATGGGGTGGGGAGGAGAGAGAGATCCCATTTCTGGGAAACAGCCATACACAGCTTTTCATACACTCATCAATTCACACTGAGTAAAACAGGTTTCCCTAGGCAGGGGGTTGGGGACTCCGTCGTTAAGTGGCTGGCCATGGCCAGCACATGAATAATTACAGTAATGTTGTTACAGAAAAAGAAAGTAATACAAAATAACTTTGGTACCAAAGGGTGTCGCTTCCTCTTGGTCACTTGTAATTTGACGTTTTTGATCTAAATAAAATGCAACCTTAGTATGAACTGTGGGTTTGACCCTGCTACTGCTGTACACATTTTAAACATCACACAACTACAGAGACAGACTACTGTAGCCAGCAGCGGATAGCTTGCTAGTCAGACTGATGCACACCTCTCTCAAATTCATGCCTCACAGGGACAACGGCCAAAATCATGTACACATCTACAAAAATGGTTTTATCAGCCCAAGAAGCTGTTACAATATGTAGCTAATTGGGAAAAGTATTTTCTGAAGAATTAGACCATAACACTAACGTCTGGCCTGTTTCATAACATCTATTAGTGCTCTTCAGTGGTAGAAATATCAAATTTAGGAGTGGTTGAGGATAGTATAGAGGCAAAATCAAGTACATCCCTGAAAAATAAGGGACAGCTGAGAAGTATGGCTTGATGTGCTTGAGAGGGACAGCACCAGATGCAGATCAGCTGTACTTGTTAAAAAGCCAAGAGGCCAAGCTTGCAGCATTGACAAAGTGTAGACTGAGGCGGCAGCACGCTTGTGCAAGAGCTCGCCAGGATAAGCCAGCAGGGAGATGTTTCAGCTACAGGGAAGGGGTGTGTGTGTGTGTGTGTGTGTGTGCGTGTGTGGGGTGGGAGGAGGTGGAGAGTGCAAGTATTCATACTAAGCTATTCATTACTCAGTCAAAAATGTAAGAAAATAATTAAAAAATGTACCCTTGCCAGCCCTCCCCAGGTGGCCACACCTCCCCAACTGAGAGAAGTCCTGCACTCCATCACCCCAAATAGCTATTATTTGGAAATATCAGCCAGGCTATCCCAGTCACCTTCCCCTCCCTAACCTGCAGAGCGCTCAGCCTGCTGTATCAGTCATTTACCTAGCTGACAGAGCGTAACTAAGCATGCAACTTGAAGGGAGGGGGCGGAGCTCTAAGTCATTGATAATTTTAGGCAGACTGACCAAGCAATCTGCTTAGTTATCATCATCAGTGATGGCACACTGACCCCCCCACTCTTCCTAGTCATACGCACCTTCACACTCTATCAGTCAGCTGACTAACTGATAGAGCAGGCGTACTATGAGTTAGGGAGGGGGGTGCCTGAGCTAGCCTGGATGACTACATAAGGACCCTCCCATATCCCCTGGTTAAGGGTCGGGGGGTAATTTCAAAACAATGGCTATTTAGGGATTGGGGAGGGGGTCTGACTGGGGATGACTTATCCAAAAGGATGTTGTTGGCTGTTGGCACAGTGCTAGGCGCTTGCATTTTAAAAAAAATTAGAGTGAGAGAATGGGGTGGAGGTTTTCAGTCACTGAGGTGGCAAGGGGGTGGCCAAAGGATTAGCTCTAGCAAGTACAAGGGTTGTTTGTAACTTTACTGAAACATTTTTAATTTTTAATTCATGAATATGAGTATCACAAATAGTTAATTCACAAACATGAGTACCACAAAAAGTAAAAGTGACTCTGTACTCAGTCCGGAGTACCAAGTCCTCCATTACGCATTGTATTCGGGATGCAGCACAGTCCTTATTGGCCCAAGCAGGCTGTCAACAGTTGTATTTTGCTGCGGTTGGGGGCAAGGCATGTCATGATATTCAGTTATGAGTATCACAATATTTTTTGGCAGAGGTTACAACAAATTTATATTATCATGGCAATCTGTAGCATTTAAATTTTAGTTACAAAGAGTGAACATCTGATTATGGGAGAAGAGGATCAGGAATTGCAAGCGCACTCAGAGAGGGAGCACACTATTAGTGCAACAGAGGTGAGAAAGTCAAGACAGTTTATCAGTCTGTATCTCTATATAGCCTTCAGCATGATAATTACTATATTTTTCATATTTCACAATGACAAGGTATCATCAGTGAGAAAAACTGTGATAGAACATCAGACTGACTCAACACGAGTCATCCCTAGCTGGAGCTGTCCTCAGGGACCCAGCACGGACTCATTACATATCAGCGTGAAACAAATAAAGCTGGCACTTCAACCTGACTGGTTCACAGCCGTGAACTAAATTGTCTGTAAGAGCTCACCTGTGATATCATCAGTCATGGAGTGCCTGAGACATCTGTTATGCATGCATTTTCTCTCCTGTTCATGTTTTCCTTTCATGAATAAAGTTTTCAAATAGAAATGGGGCAATTACTATATCATAATAATGTTCCTTATGGGCGGTGCTGCTACTGAGAGATATTCTGGTGACTGACTACACTAGGTTTATGTGTATATATATGTTTTTTTCTTTACAAATTCTGTGCACTATAGTCTCAGTTTCTGCAACATTGTTCAATATTTACAGCTTAATTTTAGTTTTTTTTCGCAGCAAATATTTTGCTTTATTTTACCTTTCTGTTTGTGCTCCTGAACACCTTACCCAGAAAAAGAAGTAGGCTCTTGGTTAACTAGGATCTGCAGCTTATCCAATAGGTAGGGAAATGGGCAGACTGGGTGGGCCAAGTGGTCCTTATCTGCCGTCAAAGTCTGTTTCTATGCCACTGACCCCCCACATGTTGCTCCATGCCCCAGCACCATCACCTTGCCTTCTCTCAAGGCTTACCTCATGCCCCCCCCCCACAGCACTCTTGTGGCTTTCCCCAGATGGCGAGGCCCTCGGGTTGGGTTGGGATCCTTGGGAGATTCTTTAGCCAGCCTTCCGAGGAAGAGTGCTTGCGTCGGAGGGTGTGAGACCTGCAGGCTTCAAGGTCATCATTCTGCATGACTTGGGGGAAATTTACCTCCTTCCTTTTCCCCCCTCCATGAGGACACTGTGTTCTTTGATGTCATGATGTGTGCATGTTGAGTATACCAATGCCAGAGGCATCATTCCTACCCAGTGGTCTTGCATTGCACCTCCCCATGGTCAACCCAGGGGGCAGTATTACAGGGAGCCACTGATACCCTCCCTCCCTAGAGGAGTGCCCATTTGTATCCTTGACCCACCTCCCCCAGCCAGCCTCTGACGACCCAAGCTCGTACCCAAACATGGGTCGCCAGCATCACAAGGGGTAGCTCTACTGTTCCCCAGACAGGACTGTGATATTTTTCTGTCAGGTCAGACATTCACTTCGTAGCAAACCAGATGATGTGAAAGAGTATAGGAGTATCTTTAAACAACACTGGATTCTTTCTGATCACGTCATTTACAATGGTCAAATTGGCACCGTCCCATCAACCAAATGTTGGTACATCTTGTATTGGGTTAATAAGACTTTTCTTTACCAGCCCTGCTGGCTGGAACTGAAGGATGTAAAGCTTGAAAAGGTATGCTAGTTAAGACAGTGGATAATTTATGAGGCCAGTGGATTTTCCCAGATAGAAGCCTTGCTGTCCAGTGGGTGCGTAAGTGTAATTTCAAGCCTTATCATTACATTGTGTTTCTCTGCTTTTCTCTTTGTGTGTCGGACTTCTCTATCACTGTTTTATTGATGTAGCACACTGAAAGCTTTATGTTTTTGTCACCTCCCAAACTATGTATTTTCTGTGCTTTTAAAACCAAAAATTGGCAAGAAGAATTGTAGAATTCCACAGTGGCTCTTCCCAACTGATGAAGGGACAGAGTTCTGTAATTAGTTCAAAGAGCCCCCAATGCTGTTGAGAAATGTAATATCCGGATACAGTTTTAGTTTACATTTCACCCCCCCCCAATGATTCTCACTCTCAGTCCTTAATTACTAAAGACACATTTGCATGAAAACAGGATACCTGCCCTATCTGCTCTGGATGACAATGATATGTTTTTGGTGCAGTATTAGTCACTGCTAAGCAACTTAAATCTCACACTGTAGTGAGAAAGAAAGAATGTGACCCACTAGAAGCTGAACTCAGGCTCCCGGAATACCATTCTGGTGCTATAAACACAGAGCTAGCATCTGCTATGGGTCACTGTCCGACACCGCAATAGTCTGCTTGTGAAATCACAGTCTGTTGCCATGGAGATTGCTATGAGGTCACAAGCAGGGGAATATGTTGTCAGGTGCAGACAAGCAGCCAGGGCAGATGACATCTGGGGTACAGAGATCCTGATTTCATAAAACTTTCCTCAGTAATAAAGAAAAACAAGGAAAGAATTCCAGAAAATATATGAAATATAAACTGAACTGTGTCTAAATCTTGCATTTTTCAGAGTGTTTTCAGTGGTGCCAGTGACTCTTTAAAGCAGCAGTATTTGATAGTCAGCATGTAGGTTTTTTTCCCCTGGGAATAATATTTTCTGGAAAAACATTAAAGAGCTAGTGTACTGCCTGGGATTAATAATGCCTTTCAGAAGTAATCAGCTATCACTTCTTATACCCGAAGCATTTTTTTCCATTTCCGTTTTACTAACTGGGAGATTTTATAGCTGAATGTACTAGGGTGTAATATGAGGAACAGCGCTCTACCTGGAGGCTAACATAATTAGTTTTATTCCTCCCTATACATCATCATCATCATTGTGACCTCATTGGCTTTCACATCACTAAAAAAACAAGACCACCCAATCTCCTGCTGCTTGACTGGTAACTTCAGACACGTTACCAATCAGAGAGCACGGCTGTGATGTAATGATGAGTGAGGTAACATGCTGATGAAGCAGCGGGAGGACCAAACTAGATAATATGTGTGTGTGTGATTTTCATACACTCGCACCCGTTTTTTTAGATGCGGGTGCCGAAATCCATCCCAGGAGTTACACCACGGAAAGGAGCTAATTAAGCCTACTTTGAAATTGTTCTGTTTGGTAATTAAAAAGAAACTTACAGTTGTATGCCTGGTTTGTAACTGCTGAGCACAAGCTAAGCAGCCCCCTGGAGTGCTGCAGCCCCACCCCTAAAAAACAGCAGTCTGATGATGTAGAGGACAAGGCTGCAGGCATGCTATATATATAGAAAAATGAAATCCGGGGAGGGTGTCCTTTGAGCATGCATAGACTTTCTTTCTACCAGTTAAAAATGTATGAGGTTGGGACATACAGTATATCATATATTAGCCCCATACATGTATGACTGATAGCAAATAAATTGAATGCATCTTCAGAGGACCCCTTCCCCTGATTTCATTGTTTCTATACATAGCACATCTGCATCCCTGTCCCCTATTTCACATCATCAAAGTGCTATTTTTGGGGTTGGGGCTGCAGTGCTCGATGGCCACCTGGTTTGTACTCGGAAATTACAAACCAGGCATATAACTGCAAGTTTCTTCTAATTATGCAACAGAAAAATTTAAAAGTAGGCTTAATTAGCTCCTCAAACAGACAACTCCTTAGTATAAGATGCCTGCCTGGAACATATCAGTTTCTCTTGAAAGACCAGACCCCCAACTAAAACAAAATATTTTAAACTGTTAGGTTGAAAACACCTGCATGTAATGTACCAGTGACTTGGCCCCATTATTGCTCTTTGATATGTTTTACAGTACATCAATTAGTGCTTACCGCTCTGCGTGTTTTCAAACATGCGACTGACAGGGTAGAGTTGTCATAAGTAACACTCCAGGTCAGAAAATACTCAGTAAAGCATTTTTTATACAGACTTCATAGGTAACTTAAACAAATAATGCACTGGCTGCAGGCCCTAGGAATGCTTATATAAGTACATACAAGAGTGGATACCTGCTCTTTAATCTATGTGCTCTGTGTTGTGTATACTTATAATGTGTTCCTGTTGCACTGCATGTGCGAGGGGGATCAGCTACAACGTGGAAACTGAAGAGCATGCATGTGCATGTTGAATAGAAAAAGGGGCCATAATGCAGCACATGACTGAGTCACAGCTAGTGGGAAGCCATATGGGAAAGGCCTTGCATGCTCATGTACCATTGTGCATCAATATTGCCGGACTTTTACTTCCACCCAGGAAATGGCTGTAGCCCTGTAATGTTGACAGCTAATATCATGAACCGGTGACACACACACACACACACACGCTATCTCCCATGTCTACTGCACATCAAAGACCTTAGCAGTTTTCCCCATAATTCACAGTAAGGTTGCAGCCCAAGCTTTTAGTCTTTCCAATCCTTCTTTATGCTGAGATTCCACTCCCAGGACAGGTGATTGGTTTTGTCATCATCCGTGAAATAGGATTTGATGTGGTAGCTCCCCCTGGCTATCATGCCCGTGGGGGCTTCCTCTGTCGGGCTCAGGAACTCGTACTCTTCAGGTCGAGGTCCATAGCTGCCCACCATATATGTTGCTTTGTCGACTGTAAAGAAAACAAAACAAAACAGAAAAGATGTGTAAAGCTGTGAAAGGTCAGTGATACAACCACCTTAGCACACTCTTCAGCCTTTGATCACTTTTTTTTTAATCACACCATCAAGTCAGAAATAGAAACGGGGTTAAACATTGACCTTACCTGTAGTCCTGGTCTGGAGACACTAAAACATATTAAGAAAGCAATATACTTGGATTGGGGGGATACAGAGCTGCCCTAAGACATCTTCAATCACAGTGACCAGTTGGTGACCCACCTGAGTTAGTGCACAGTATTGATGTTTGAAATCAACAAGTTTTCCTTATATATTTCGCTCACTGAATCCTGCTGGAACATCTCACAAAGGGCATCAATGTTCTAGACAGGAACACCATGAACAGCATCATAATGCTGAGTGTGTCCAAACTGATTAGAGGCTGAAGGTCCATAGAGGTGGGGGACCTCCAATGGGCATAGACACATAGAAAATGTTGGCAGAATACAGCCCAAAGGCCCATTCAGTCTTCTCTTCCCTACAATCGGAGAGAGCCTCTGTCAGTCCCCCTGACCTCCCCCTTGCCCCTCAGCGTATTTAACGTCTCTATACACATATGGCTCTCCCATCCCACTTTGCTCCCCCAATCTCAGCATGTATAGTTTGTTCCATTCTGTTACTTTGGTAAAAAAGGAAAAAAGAATGTTCTGGCATCTTTTCTTAAACTTCCCTCCCACCGCTATCATGGAGTTATCTTTGGTGGAAGTATTGCCACTTAAAGTGAACACGTCCCTAGTGCCCACTCCAGCAGTACTATGGAGGAAGTTGAACATCTCATTTATTTCTGTTGTTTGTTTTTCGGTAATCCCACTGGAACTAGAAGTCCCATTTTTAGTGCAGGTAGCAATACATACAGTACACATACATTACGGTACATAAAGGTAATATACAGGTAGTTACAGATATTGTTGAAACATAGAATGAGACACCCAGGGCATACAAGGCTTCACATTACTAGTCACAGTACATGATCTACAGGTAAGCAGAGAGCAAAGCAGTACTCAAAGTAGTTGAAGACAATCAGGTACACAGTGTTTGCAGGTCAGATAGGGCAGTGGGCAGGTTTAGGTTCAGATCCCAGGGTCAGGGTATGGCGGTTTGGAGTTACAAGTTGGCAACGCCAAGGAAGTGATCTTTAAGGGAGATTCTGAAGGCTCCTTGGAGATGACAGGTTTTATTTGTAGTGGGGATGGAGTCCCATAACGAAGGAGCTAGGTATGAAAATGATCTTTTCCATGTGCTCGTCTTCATGTACAAGACTAAAAGAGGGTCACAGGAAACTGACCTCAGGTTTCAGGAGAGGGTTGGTCTTTCCAAGGTTGACGTTCATGTTCCCTCATGAGGAGGCCTCATTTGAGGAAAAACAGGAACAGGCTAGAGAGGGTGCAGCGTAACAAAAACGATTCACGGCCTGCAGGACAGATCCTACAAGGATCAGATTAGGGCATAGAACGTGTATGTACTGGAGGCCAGATGTGAGAGGGGCAACATGACAGCGACCTTCAAGTTCCTAAAAGGGATGAGCCAGGTAAACTGCGAGGAGCTATTCAAAAAGACGAACAAATTTAAAACAGGGGGACATGAGTGGAAACCAGTGGGAGGGGAAATTTTGGAGGGACAGGAGGAAGTTCTTTTTTTTAATGGAGAGAGTGGTTGAGTCACGGAACAGCCTGCTGGCTGAGGTGAAAGTCCATTAATGGCTTCAAACACAGGTGAGACAGAGTTAAGAGCTTAACAGTCACCCATGGGGGTGGCTGCAAGGCAGGGAACATGGGGATGGATAGTGTGATAATAAACCCCATAAAGACACAATGGGTTTGATTCAGACATGTGCCAGGAATGGCACGAGCCCCGGATGCGCTGAACATATGGCACATGGGGCTAGTGGCATTCTCTGGCTTGCAATCGGGATTCACGATCCTGTGCACCATTTGCCGCAAGACAGGCCAGTTGTTTGCTGGTCTAACTTAGCAGCTAATGTGGGACTTTTTATGAGGTTTGCACCAAATAGTTGGCACAAGTCGCCGTACAGTGGAAAAATGTCGCAAATGCGCACAACCTCTCTGAATTTGGCGTGCGCTGCATCAGTGTGTTCGGCACAGCTGTGGGTTTGATGCAGGGCTTGATTCAAGCCCTACATCAACCTTTCTGAATTGAGCCCAGCGTCTCAGGGGTAAGACAGGTATTACAGGCAGACTAGCTGGACCAATTGACTTTTTCTGCTGACAACTTCCATGTTTGTATATTTCCTCCTATCCTCCAGGATATACATGTTCAGATCCTACAGATGTTCCTTGTACTACCTCCCCTGCTGCCCCTGGATCATCCTGGTAGCCTTCCTCTGCACTGTTTCCAGTCTGACCCTGTCATTCTTAATATTCAGGTTCCAAAAACACAGGTTACTCTCCTGTAACAGTAGCTCTACGAGTGGTATATGTTGTTCATCCACACTATTTGGCATGGTCCTCTCCCTTTAAGAAGTGCCAGAAAGTCTTTAAGCTAGATCACAAATTTCAACGAAGGCTCATAACTTTGTGATTTATTTTGCCAGCCTGCTCTTGCCCTGTGGACACACTCAGCCATACTGGGGCAAAGAATATATTTTATTTGTGATTTCTGTAACTATAACATTTCTCTTTGGCACCCAGTAGTCTCTCTCTCTCTCTCTCTCTTTTTCTCCTCTGGATGGTGGCACAAGTCAAAGACTTATTTTACCTATCTGCTCTTGCCCTGTGTACACACACAGCCACACTTGGGCCAAGAATAAACTTTATTTGTGATTTCTCTTACTATAATCATGGAGGGAAAGCAGACTCCGACAGGTGCAGAAGCAGGGATTCCCTGACAGCAGTTCTACCTGGCTGAATCCCCCTTGGAGTGCACAGTCTAGGCTCCTATCTCTGCTGAGGTGACTTCTCTCTTCGTTCGCTCTGCTCAGACCCAGCCAGCGGCTGCTTTCTCAGCATAAGAAGCAGCTGGAACACTTACCCAGAATTCCTAGCTGCTGTATGTAAATTAGCATGTGTACTGCTGTACCACCACCGAAATAGTGGTTGACTAATAGAAAGCTCTCAGCTGGAAGCAGCAGATCAGACACAAAGGGCACCCATAGGAGGCATACCCCAAGAGCGTCCAGCACCTAGCCTTACTGTCTGCTGTATCCACCACTGAAATAGTGGTTGGCTAATATAAAGCTCTCAGGCAGAAACAACCCAAAGCAACAGCTCAGACAAAAAGAGCTATCCTTGGAGGCATATGCCAAGTGTGTTCCAGCTCCTAGCTTTATTGTCAGCTGAGCTTTGCTGATCTTGACCAACTAGGAAAGAGACCTTTTCTCCTCCAGTCTCTAGTTGTGCTACTAAGTGACAGACCTTAACAAACTGTTTTTTTTCAGCACGAAGAAGTAACAAAGGTTCTGCCCTCCCACCCATGCCTGGGGTCCTCTTCTTTTACAAGTTCTGCATGTCACTGCCCACTTCCTGCCTGACCTGACTAGAAGACCAAAAAAAAAGCCTGGTTCTCTTTTGTCCACTTGGAACAGATCGTCTTCCTCTAAATTTGAATAATTATGTACTCTTTTTTCCATCCACTGGCACGCACATGGATATCGTTAGCTGCCAACACTGCAGGACACTCTTCAATGGTCATGTCTCCTGAAGACATGGCCGCTGTCCCATATGCTTGGAGATGTGTCACCTGAGGGCTCAGCTGCAGGAGGCATGGGGTGAGATCAGCATCTTGCATAACCACCTACAGGGAAACATCTCTTCTAGGAGTGCAGCTCCACATTGCCGACACCAAACCAGCACACCTCTCCCACAGAGAACGACCAGGCCTGGGAGATGGCAACTGGTTGCAGGAAAAGGGGGCAGAGCTTGGGCAACTCTCCCAATCCAAAAAAGCACTCTAAACACAGCAAACAGGTACACACCTGTTGCGTCCATACCATCCGTAACGACGGAGGATGTCTCAGGCCAAAGGAATGCCAAGTGCAACAGGATGGCAAAACAACATCATAAACAAAACCTCAGCAGGAAAAAAAAACAATCATAGGTGACTCCATGATTCATGGTGTGGACCCCCACCTGAGGCAAAACAAATGTGCAGATGTCCAGATCAAATGTCTCCCAGGAGCATCCGCTTGGAGGGACACTGACCGAATAGTCAACATAGTTAAAAAGGAAGAAGAGGGCTCAAACATCCTGGTCCATCTAGGGACCAATGACCTTGCTAGCTGGTCAGTCGAGGAGGTTAAGGAGCACACTGCGCAGCTCGGCGAGAAATTGGTTTCATTTTCATGCAGCACTGCATTCCCTCAGATTCTGCCTGTTTGGGAAAAGGGGAAGAACAGGCAGAAAATCAGAGAGAAAGAGATAAGTGAGCTCAACGCATGGCTCAAGGACTGGTGCATGCAAAGGTGCACCACTTCATCAGAAACTGGGGCAACTTCTGGGAAAGGGAGTTCTTCAAATTCGACGGCCTCCACCTTACTAAAAAAGGAGTCAGAGCACTGGGCCAGAAATCTGATGTCCACATAGGACATTTAAACTAGTGGGAGGGGAGATGACGGTAGCCCTACTAGAAGCACACATAGAACCTACTGTCTCACCCCCTCCAGCTAACACCAAATCTATACACTCCAGGATAGCAAAAGCAGATAGCCTGGAAAATAAAACTCTTTCCGGCTCTGGTGCTGACCATCACAATGGAAAGGGAGGAACCATAAACAGGGAAAACTACAAAGAGACGAACAATAAGATCAAGGGAGGCATGACAAACAAAGCGACACAGCAAGAGCGGTCAGCACTATGCCTCAATGCACACAGTCTGGCTAACAAGATGACTGACCTCACTGCCATAATAGTTGAGGCAGGACTAGACTGGGTGGCCACGACCGAAACATGGTTCACAAATAATCATGGTTGGGAGGTGACTATCCTGGGGTACAACTTATTTAGGAGAGATAGGACTGGGAAAAAGGGAGGGGGTGTAGCTATTTATGTTAGGGATACCATCAATGCTACAGAAATGCAGCAGGCACTAGGGTCTATGGATCACAATAGGGGCTGGTAGCCGGAAACCCATTTCGGTAGGAATAATCTACACACACCCAAATCTGGAGGAAGCCAGGGATAAGGAAATCCTGGAAATCATCCTCCAGATATCAGGCAAAGGGGACATGGTGCTGGTGGGGGATTTCAATCTGCCAGACATAGATTGGAATACCCACACAGCGGTATCACAGAAGAGCAGGGAATTCCTAGTCACACTACAGAAAGCAGGCCTAAGTCAACTAGTGACATTACCCAAAAGGGGTAACACTGTTCTAGATCTGATATTCACAACTAATGACAGGGTTACGGATGTTGAAGTAGGGAACCACCTGGGCAACATCATAACATGGTATGGTTCAGGGTAAAAAGGACTGTAGACTCCACACACTCCAACTGAAGGTCCTTAACTTCAGGAGGGCAGACTTCACAAACGTGAAGGCCTGCCTAAGAGACAACCATAGTAACTCAACAGAAGGAAGCATTGAGCGATACTGGACAAGGTTGAAGGATGCAATAACCATAGTCACAAAGTACAAGGAGTTGGGGAACGAGGCGGACAAAACAGAATATAAACAGAAACTAAGAGAGACAGGGAAAGTGATAAGAAATGCAAAGGCTCAAACAGAGATTAGGACAGCTCAGGAAGTAAAAAAGGGTAACAAAACCTTCTACAGGTACATACGTGAAAAAAGGAAGACCAAAGGGGGCATTGTTACAATTACAAAAAAAAAACAGACAAACCACAGAACAAGATGGGGAGAAGGCAGAGGCACTCAGTGAGTACTTCTGCTCAGTCTTCACACAAGAAACAGATGGTAACGGACCAACAGGCATAAAGAAGTGTCCGACTGAAGGAACAGACATGGGTCTCTTCACAGAGGAAGGGGTCCTGGAGGAAATAGACAAGTTAAAAGCAGATAAAGCTATGGGGCCAGATGGGATACATCCAAGAATACTGAAAGAACTAGGGAGGGAACTGGCAGCCCCCTTAGCAGTGCTCTTCAACAAATCATTAAGGAGCAGGGAGTTGCCGGAGGATTGGAAGAGTGCAACAGTAGTACCACTCCACAAGAGTGGAAGCAAGGAACAGCGAGGTAACTACAGTCTGGTTAGTCTAATGTCAGTCATGGGAAAACTGATGGAGTCCCTGCTGAAGGAAAGAATCATAGCTTTTCTGGAGCAAACTGGTCAGCTCGACAAAAATCAACACAGTTTCATGGCAGGGAGGGTCTTGCCAGACAAACCTGGTTGATTTTTTCAATTGGGTCACCAAAACAGTGGATCAGGGTGGGGCAGTGGATGTGGTTTACCTGGACTTCAGCAAAGCTTTTGACTCCGTTCCGCACAAGAGACTAGTCAAAAAAACTGGAGAACATGGGAATTGGGCCTGAGGTTACAAACTGGGTCAGAAACTGGTTACATGGGAGAACTCAGAAAGTATTAGTACTGTAAATGGCACTCTGTCTGGGGGGGCGGGGTGACTAGCGGGGTCCCACAGGGCTCAGTTCTGGGGCTGATCCTCTTTAACATATTCATCAGCGACATTGCGGATGAACTGGAGGGAAAGGTGTGCCTGTTTGCAGATGACACCAAAATCGGCAACACAGTAGACACAACAGAGGGACAGCAAAGCATGGAAGCTGATCTCCAAAAACTGGAGGAGTGGTCCAAGACCTGGCAATTGAACTTCAATGCCAAAAAATGCAAGCTTATGCACCTGGGAAAGCATAACCCAGCGAAACTGTACTCAATGGTGGGGAGCAGCTAGTGGCTACCAGGCAGGAGAGAGACCTAGGGGTGATCATATCAGATGACCTCAAGGTCAGTAGACAATGTGAAAAGGCAGCACTAAAGGCTAGTGGTATCCTGGGATGCATAGGGAGGGGCATCACAAGCAGAAGGCATGAAGTAATCATGCCCTTGTATCGGTCCCTGGTCAGGCCTCACCTGGAGTACTGTATCCAGTTCTGGAGGCCACAACTCAGGAAGGACATAGATAGGCTAGAGATGGTACAGAGAAGAGCAACAAAGATAGTGCCGGGCTTGCATCAGAAACCGTACAAGGCAAGACTGGATGACCTCAAAGTATACTCCCTAGAACAACACAGTAATTGTGGGAACATGACAGAAACATTCAAATACCTTAAGGGCAACAACAGGCTGCACTTGCAGAACCTCTTTCAGGTAAAGGACTAAAGCATGACTAGAGGGCACAACCTTCATCTTAAGGGAGGAAAGTTCAGAAGCAATACGAGGAAATTCTTCTACACAGAGCATGTTGTGGAACCATGGACTAGCCTGCTGGAGGGGGGGGTTGGGAGTCAAGACAGTGGGGGAATTCAAGCGGGCATGGGACAGACAGTGTGGGATACACAAGCAGACAGCTAAGTAGGGGGTAGGAAGCCAAGGGCAGACTTGATGGATTGTACAGTCCCCATCTGTGAACAACTTCTATGTTTCCAAGTCTCTATAACATTTTGTCTTTGGCCCCCAACAGTCTCTCCCCCTCTCTCTCTTTTTCTCCTCTGGATGGTGGCACAAGTAAAAGATTTATTTTGCCAGCCTGCTCTTGCCCTGTGGACACACACAGCCACACTGGGGCCAAGAATAAACTTAATTTGTAATTTCTGTGGCTATAACATTTCTCTTTGGCCCCCAGTAGTCTCTCTCTCTCTCACTCTCTCGCTCTCTTTTATTAGTCGCTGTAGGAGTGGTGGCGGAGGTGGGGGCATAAGGAACGGGGCCAGAATTTTTTGTATGCTAATTTTTAAAGATCCCTGGGGGCAGGGATGTGCAATGACACCAGCATCTACCTCGCCCACCCCCTTGCATGAGGTGCTGGCAGCAGTGGTACCCCTAGCCTCCACCAGAGGTGCACAATGCGGCTCCCCCCACAGAAGGAAAGCAGTCCCAGAGATATGCAATCCTACTGCTCCCGGCTGGCCTTCCAACTTCTGAGTCCATCTCCGAACCTGGGATGTAAGCACATGTAACCCCTTTGTTACCCGGGGTTACTAGAATCCCAGTAAGACCTAGTGATAGGCAGGGAAGGCAGCTTATGAAACTCCAGTTAAATGGGTTTCACACTGTCTCACTCTGTCCTCAGTCACAGCTGAGACTGGAGAGATGACATCATTATAGAATTGTTACAGCTGCATGAGCCACATTTGGAATCTTCAGCTCAGAGTAGTTCTAGAACCTTGAGATTTGAAAAGCCAGTCTTCCGTTTGTCCTTGAGCAAGAAGGAAGCATCAGACTGTAGTTTGAGTTTGCCTACACACAGAAGGAAGTTTTCTGTGTTTCCACCATTCTTCAAGTGGTGGAGACCGTCCCCTCGTCTCAGTGCCCCTCCTCCGGGGGGGGTAGGAAAAGGTCTCTGTGGGTTCCAGGGGCAATCCCCTTTTCCCATTAAGGAAAGAAGCTGCCTGAAATTACTTTGTCTGTTTGGGTATACAGAAAAGGTTAAAGGACTTCGCCTTTGGGGCACCTGCAATGATTGGGTGAGTGTTTGGCTCCAGTTTAAGGGGCAAACAACTGTTTTTTCAGTCAGGAAATGTTATTGGGGACTGCTGTTTGGGAGCACTATATACACTAGGATGAACAAATGGAGCAGTCAGTTTAAAGTTTAAATGGATTTAGAGTTCACAGTAGAGAGGGTGCATCAGTTCATCCACCATGCAATCTACATTTTTACAGTCCTGAAGTTTCTGTGTGTTCAGAGAAATGGCCGGGTATGGGCTGTGGGAGCTGGAGGTGGATAGATCCCCATCTTTAGTAACCAGGTCCACCTCTCAGTTTCTTCTGTTTTTGCTACTCACCTCGGCACGCTTGGCCAGTGATGGGTGGGTACCCAGACGGGTCGAACTTGAAAATCTCTCTAGGAGTCGCAGACTCTAAGTGGTGGGAGCTACAGGATGGGAACATTACTCCTGTTTGATGGGAGTTTCAATTAAGTACGAAACAAAATCTCTAGAGTCGAGACTTCAAGTGGTGTGGGAGCCACAGTTTGGGAGCCCCTTGTTTGATGGGATGTCTTTCAAGTAGAGTTTGGGTTCATTCGCCAAGTGGACCATCAGTAGAGTGGCCAGCAGGGGAGCCGGGCCAGTCGGGCTGTGTATCCAATGCGCATGCGAAGTCTGGGCTGAGTGCCTGGTGGGTCCAAAGCCAGACAACTGTTGTAAAGTGTTCATTCCTCAAATGGACCGCTGTGTTTAACCTCTAATCTGCATTACAGTTACGTAGCCCTGTGGGGGACCATACAGAGCTTTGTTTATGTTCAGTGAGTTAATAAATAAAGCCACACTGAAAAATCCCAATTCTGGTTCTGGACATTACAGTTATTGCTTCCTGTAGTTGGATTTACTTGGGTGCCCCTGGGCAGAGTAGTCAAACCTAGGCCTCTTGTGCCAAGTAGCCTCATCCTTCCCGAACCCATAGATATACACTCCCCACCAAGTATTGCTGCCAAATGCCAACAGCATGCCACCTGTCGTTGTTTTGTAAAGGACAGGGTGAGGAGGGTTACAAAAATGGAGGCACCGCTTTGGATTTGTTTGGGAAGGAAGGTGCTTGGGCAAGTAGGCTAGCGTTTTGGCTATCTGGCAGTTGGTAGCCCAAAAAAGTTGAAGCAATTTCCCTAGTGTGTGCTGTGTGCTGTGAATCTTGTGCTGCTGTTTAAAAAATGCCAACTGTTTACCAAGGAGCTGTTATCCAAAGTGTGTGTCCTTGTCCTGCATCAACATAGTTTACAACGTTTGAAATGCTTTTAAAATGAATTTCTGTGAAGAAAAGTGTGGAAAACTAGGGGTAGCAACAGAGAAATTATGCCCTGGACGTTGGAAATGCTTTCTGTGCAATACTAGAGACTGCAGAGTTAATGGCAATGTTACATGTTTGAAATGGGCTCCCGGTGTGGAGTCAGTTGGAAAAAATAAAAGTGCATCTTTTCAGTCTGAATTTGCCTGCTCGACAATCGCCGTGAGGAGAGGAGCCCTCGTGAGGAAGAAAAGGCTCATTTGCATGGCGTCGTGTGGTTGGTCAGTTTGCCATTAGTCCCGCCCCTCAGCCAGCTCTTATGTGTCTGCTTCAGCATTCGAGAGGGAGACAGAGAGTAGTGCGTGTACTGGCAGTGGAGGAGCGTTCGCGAAGTTTTCAAAGCGCTGTAAACAGTGAAAAGTGACTTTTCTAGTTCAAAATCGGGCTCAACCCACTTATCGGTCGTGGGATCAGTGAATTGTGTGATTAATACTACGATCGCGGAGACTGCCCGCCCGTTTGCAATCTGAGGCCTTCAAAATCTGGCTGCAGGCCGTTTTCCTCCATCGCAGCAATCTGCTACCATAACAGTGAGTAAACGATTTAATACTGCTCAAATCAGTGATTTTCAGTAATGCCATATAAAATGTGAGTGCAGCTGTATAGTCGCTTTGCAAGTAGCGACTGTGTGATATCCTGCTGGCAAGTGCAAGTCTGTAAAGCCATTAAATGTGAGCATAGCAATGAAAGTAGCCTCAGTTTAAAGTCTGCAGCCAGAGAGAGACTGCGGGTTGTAAAATAAGTGCAACGCTAGTAGAAGCACGCAATCCTGTGCTGAAACCTGAAGTTAAAGAGACTGTAATTAAATAAATGTTGCCAGCATGTGAAAAGTCCAAGGAAAATCCTGTAAATGTGAGAAAAGCCAAAAAAGAGCAAGTTGTGCAGTTTGAAATAAAAGTTAGTAGTAGCTGATGTAAATCGGGTGTGCAGTGGCTTGACCCAGACTCTAAATGTTGATGCACAGGAGTGCTGCCCGCCATTACAGGGTGTGGTAGTAAACACAGCAGCAGAGGAGCCATTTTAAAGCTACAGTGTGTGTTCATTTAAAGTGGGACTTTCAGTTACAGTGAACTTTTGTTTGTTTTTCTGCAGTTATGGCCTCAGGACCAGCTCGTTACCGGATCATGCCCGGTTGCAGTAACAGCAGCAGTAAATAGATTGAGAGACATTGAAAATTGGTGCTATAGAGGGCAACTCCTCCTGATGTGGCATTCCTAATTATCCAGTGCGTGTATGCCAGATGTGCTTGAGTGCTGGAAGGGATGTCTTCATGATTCCTCACTGTGCTGGTTGTCTACAAAAATATGGCTTGTATAAGCGCCTCAAATCTGTTTGGCTCCACATGGACACAACTTCCAAGAATCTGCAGTTGGCAGCACACAGCATCAGGCGAGCCTGTGGAGGAAGGTCCCCCGGGAGTGGCATAAAGTTAGAGAGTGCAGAATTAGAGACTGCATCTGAAGTTGACGCTTTAGATGCTGGATCTCAGAAAGCAAGTTCAGATAAAGCCTAATAGACCCCGGGTGGGGGGACCTAGCCCAAGTCTCGAAGGTGAAGATGAGATGCGGGAGGCCGTTGAATGGGAGGTGTCGACCTCCGCTCCTAGTAATAAATGGATAGTCTCGGGGGGTGAGAACTACTGCTCACTCTTGGGCTCAGATCCTCAGTGAAGAGGAAGATGAGGAGGAACCTAAGTGGCCTTGTGAGATAGGAACGGGTACACAGCGTCAAGATCTTGACTCGGAGGAATTTGGTCAAGAAGGTGGTGATGCCACTGCCCTGGCTTCACCAGAAGAAAAAGAAGTCAGGGATCCGTTTTTAATTTCATTGAGGATACGAAGATGGCAGAACCAGGACTGGCCACCCCCAAGCCAAGCCAGTGGTCTCAGATTGACCAAAGCAAGTAAAGAGGAGAGAATGGTTCGTAGAAAGGCCAATGAAATCTTTGGTATGACCTTTCCTACCTTTCCTTGGAGAGTCTGGGAGGAGATTGAGAACTGCAGGAAATCCTGGATCTGGGATGAAGCAATGAAACATGTGCATCCTGGGGCTAACCAGCATGTAAAGAATAGACTGTTCCACGAAAAGTATACACAGTGGAAGAGAGGCAGGACACTGTTTATGGACAGAGTGAGAAATGTGGACGGAGAGGGACGCGAAGTCTCCCACTGTGTGAATTATGTGCGTCCAGATGGAGTAATAATTCAAGCCCCTGACCCCTATACTATTGGCCTCAGTGCAAGGACCTCCCAGTAATTAAGCCCGTGCCTACAAAATGGAGAGCCGAGCAGTGGTAGTCAATACTGCCACATCTGAACTGTGAAGTACCTTTATTGAACTGCAAAAATGAATAAACAAAATTGGGCCCCACATTCTTCAGTCTACAGTAAACTGTCTGCAATCACCAACCGCCTACTGGTACCACCAGATGACTTCAGATCCAGAGAGGACACCAGCCCAGCTGTTTTCCTGTTCATCGCCTGGTAATCGGATGACGCCGACCAGCTGTTTCTCTTTTTTCCTGTTCTAAGGTTCCTTCTCCAGTTATGACATCAGCCCAGCTGTTTCCAGATGTGCACTCCTGTGGGTTCCCGGAAGATGTCCGCCCAGCAGTATCAGAAGAAATGCTGCCAGGGAGAGTCTTCGGCAGGGACCAGGATTGGTGGCATTCGAATACTTCAAGAGGCTGGTGAGTCAAAATCTCTTAATTCTATCTTTATGACATTGCAATACACACCTTACACTACAGACTTCAAACTGTGTGCGAATTGTCCGCAAAGACTCTCCCCTTCAGGATTATGGCCTTAAAAGACTATGTTCACGGGGCTCCGGCCCAGGAGAGACTCTTTAATGGACTGGCCTTGTAGTCACTAGTGGGACATTTAGGGCATTCCATCCCCCCCAAAAAAGTGTATTGTTATCAATGTCATTTCTGTACTTAATGTATATACTGTCTTTTCTACTTTTCTAAAAAAAAAATTAAAAAAAAAAATGTTTTCTTTTTGGGATTGTTTGTTTAGTGTTTTGTTTATCCTGTACGGTAAGAGTTGTGGTTGTTGTTGTTGTAGTCATCGTTATTTAGGTAGATCGTAAATGCAGATTAGGGTGTTTTTTTTTTTGTTGTTTTTTGTCTTTTGTACAGGTGTTCCTGGAAGAAAGAAGAGAAGACAAGAAGAGGAGGAGGGGCTCATCGGAGTTCCTCATTTCAGTGCTAATG
Organism: Neoceratodus forsteri; assembly: GCA_016271365.2. Taxonomy (NCBI): domain Eukaryota; kingdom Metazoa; phylum Chordata; order Ceratodontiformes; family Ceratodontidae; genus Neoceratodus; species Neoceratodus forsteri. The sequence continues at coordinate 120,109,194 of JADMNL010000025.1, forward strand.
TTTAGAAATTAAAGTACTGTTTGTGTTTCTAATGCTGTAGTTGCAGGCTGCCAAAGGTCGGGGAGGTCCCCGGGTTTTGTTTTTATTTGGGATGCTATGTAGAGGCAGATAGGTTTTCCCTAGAGGGTTAGGGGGGATAGACAGGCTGTGGTCCTGAACGGCCGTAGAGATTGCAGTGCTGATCTATCAGGGCTATGCTCTGGACGGTTCTACCAGAGCCACTAGGTGTCCATAGTAAGTGGATAGAGTAGAGGCTGAAATGTCAGCTATAGGCCTCTAGGCCCTTAGTGTTGCCTACCTGTGCTCGCACACGGCAGGAGGGGGCCTGATCACCCTCCTCCGCAGGTAGCACATAGGGCGGGATGGCCTAAGGCCGGGTGCATAATGACTGGGGACAGTCATTTTCCTGGTCAAGGGTGAGTGTAACCCCTTTGTTACCCGGGGTTACTAGAATCCCAGTAAGACCTAGTGGTAGGCAGGGAAGGCAGCTTGTGAAACTCCAGTTAAATGGGTTTCACACTGTCTCACTCTGTCCTCAGTCACAGCTGAGACTGGAGAGATGACATCATTATAGAATTGTTACAGCTGCATGAGCCACATTTGGAATCTTCAGCTCAGAGTAGTTCTAGAACCTTGGGAATTTGAAAAGCCAGTCTTCCGTTTGTCCTTGAGCAAGAAGGAAGCATCAGACTGTAGTTTGAGTTTTGCCTACACACAGAAGGAAGTTTTTCTGTGTTTCACCATTCTTCAAGTGGTGGAGACCGTCCCCTCGGTCTCAGTGCCCCCTCCCTCTTTATTTATCCACCTCCCTACCTCGGTGTCCACTCCTTCGGACTGCTCATTCCCTTCCATGCCACTGCTCCAGGATCTGCCCCTAGAGTGCTTCTCCCCTCCCTCCTATCTGCACAGCGGGGTCTGTTCTGGAATTGGTGGTCTTGGGTGGAGCAGTCTTCATCTAGGACCACCGAGGGGCTTAACCGTTTTCTTGTGCTCCCCTCAACCCCGCCTGGACGCGGGCGCAAGACGTGCGTCCAGAGGCGACTGCATGACGCACGCCCTCTCCTGCCGCCTCAGCTGCCCCTCCCCGACTCGTGAACGGAGCCGCCAGTCCCCTTGAGAGCCAGTGTTCCTCACCGCCCCTTAGGTGTCGGGTGCATACAGCACAGCTGGTATCCCACCCCTGAGGGAGGAGAGCATCCGTTGGGATGCTCAATCCTCCCTCCCCCAGCCAACCCCCGTCGACCCGAGTCCGTTCCCGAACCCGGGTCGCCGGTGTGGCGTCCAGCGCCTCAACCCTCAGCGCCACCGGGCCGGCCACTATTCAGCTTTTAAGACTGCAAACATGTCCCAGTCCACAGAAGATGTCAGCCGCCAACCTCCGGAGGCAAGTATGGGGTAATGTGGGGGTGCAGGGAGGTAGGTGCACAGAGGGAGGGTCAGGATGGGGGAGATGATGAGGGACCGTTTTCTTCTTTACAGGTTTAATTTTTTTTTTTTTTTAAAAGACGTTGGTGAACTGTTTTCTATTTTTCAGGGATAGAAAACATTTGGGAACACTGGGGGTGGGCTCCCCAGTGTTCCAAAGTGGTGGTGGGGGGAGTGACATAACTGGAGACACTGGGAGTGGGCTCCCCAGTGTCCCATAGTACAGGGGGCATCACAGACATGGGGATTAATAACCCCAATGTTGGACAATGCTGGAAGGATCACTGATACGGGGATGGGGCACCCCAATGTCGGACACTAGGGGGAGGAGGGAATTGCCAACATGGGGATTGGGCACGCCGTGTGGGCTGAACAGTCATGCAAATCAAAGGGCCGATACCCTCTCGGATTAAAGCAGCTTTGGTCCTCTGAAGTGCATGACCACTCAGCCCACCCAGCAGAGAGTTACATCAGGACCACGCCTAGTGGTCATTGGGGTAGACTGCCGAGCCCCTGGTTCTGTGAACTGCAATGAGCTTGGCAGGGACAGCCCCCTAAAAATCCCGGATTGCCACAATACATTGGTTTGCACACACACAACCAACATAAAAAGAGGCCTCTATGGTTCTCAAAGGAGGTGGCTGAAAAGGTAAAGGCTATAAGGATAACATTCAGAATGTATAAGGAGATGCAGAGGGAGGAAGACAGGGAGGTGTATCAGGGGAAACAGAGGGAAGCAGGGAAAGCAGTAATGAGCGTGAAGCCTCACACTGAAGAAAGAATAGTCCAAGTAGTAAAGAAAGGGAGACCTTTTTAGGTATGTAAGTGAAAAGAGGAAGGCCAGGGGAGGGACTGCAAGGTTAAACAGGGAAGAGGGGGGTACTGTGAAGAGAGGGACCAGGAAAAGGCAGACATCCTGAACAAATACTTTTGTTCAGATTTTAATTCAGTGTTCACAGATGAAAGAACAGGGGAGGGGCCACAAAAAATCAACAGGAGCACTGGAGGGAGGGAGGTGGACACTAGTCCTTTTTTATAGGAGACAGTCCTGGAGGGACTTGCTTATCTGAAAGTGGACAAAGCAATGGGACCAGATGGGTACATCCAAGGGTATTGAGGGAGCTCAGGGAGGCTCTGGCTGCACTTCAGTCTTATTTAACAGCTCACTGGAAACAGGAGTGGTTCCAGAGGACTGGGGGAGGTCAGATGTAGTCCCACTTCATGAAAGTGGTAGCAAGAGAAGTCTGACAATTATAGGCCAGTCAGCCTCAGATCAGTGGTGGGAAAGTTAATGGAATTACTGCTGAAGGAAAGGAAATATCTTGAATTCAATGGGTTACAAGCTATGAGGCAGCATGGATTCACGGGAGAGGGGTCATGTCAGACAAATATGACAGATTTCTTTGACTGTGTGACCAAGGAATTAGATCAGGGTGGAGCAATGGAAGTGATCTAACTAGATTTCAGCAAAGCTTTTGACACCATTCCACAAAGGAGACTAATAAGCAAGCTGGGTAGTCTAGGAGTGGGTCCAAAGGTGATAAACAGGATAAGAAATTGGTTATGGGACAAGGAGGCAGAGGGTGGTGGTAAACGCCATGCACTCCAAGGAGGGGAGGTTGGCCAGCGGGGTGCCTCAGGGATCAGTGCAGGGACCAGTCCTCTTTAATGTCTTTATGAGTGCCATTGCAGATTTCTATGATCCAGAATGGGACACGTGCCTCAATATTTCTTTGGAACCAGGATGTAGTGGGAGTAGAACCTTGTATTTTGTTCTGACACTGGCACTCTTTCTGCTGCCCTGTTGCTCAGAAGGTCTGCAATCTCATGCCAGAAGCTCGGACTTATGAGCTGATACAAGGGGCTGCCTTCAGGCACAATCCGAAGGGACTTCTGTAAAATTCAGAAAGCATTCCCCTTAGATGATCCTGAGAACCCACCTGTCCACTGTAATGGACTCCCACTGACAATAAAATTAGGTCAGGTGCCCTCCCACCCCTACTGGGGAGTAGAGGACTACCTCAGGCAGCTGAGGCAAGACTGGGATCAGAGCTTTAGATAGTGGCACTGGTGCTTTCAGCGCCTGCGCCTTCTGCTGCAACTTTTTCTGAAGCTGTGGAGGTTGACATTTATTTTCGGCTCCCCTGTCTTTGCCACAAAAGGACTGCTTGTTATGAAAAGAACCCCATCCCTTGCCCTTCAGAGGGCTGAAGGGAGCTGGTCTGCAGGTCTTCACTGTCTTTCTAGTTTCATCTGATGCCTTAAGAGATTGTTCCACCTGCTGTCCAAACAGATAAGCTCGATCAAAGGGAACATTTATAACCTATATTTGGACATCTTGGGTGAAGCCAGAAGTTTGCAGCCAGGAATGCCATCTGCAACAAATGCCTACCACAGAAGAGTGGCAGGCAGCGTCAAAGGCATCCATGGAGGCATTAAGCTGGTGACTGTTGGACTCAATACCTTGTTTGACAATCAGCAGAATAGCTTGCCTGACCTCTGGCACAGACTCTGCCGGAGACTTCAGCTTGCTCCAAAGGACACACTTAAAAATTTGCCCTTGGTCGCTGGCAGTTCTCATGCCCAGGGTAGTTGAAGCACAGGCCCACTCGCCCACAGTTTCAATGTTGCGTGACTCCTGGTTAATGGGGTGCACAGTGATCTCCTTTTGGAATAATGAACTTGTCATTTTCGGCGAGAATGACAACAGCATCAGCTATGGGTTGAATGACATATGCTGATTCATCTTAACAGGCAGTATATTTCTTGTTAGCCTGCTTGGGGATAGCTGCCACCAAACCAGATCTGTGCCAGACTGCATCAGACAGGATCTCAAATGCAGGAAATTAGGAGGAACTAAACTGACTGGCATATTAGATACATTTAGGAATTCCAACCAGAGGAGCTTACCTTGATCAATGGCTCTTGGCTCAAAATTAATTTATTTTTTTTTTTTTTAAACTCTTTTTACCTTCCTCCTCTCACTGGCCCCTTAGGATTCTCTCTGGTATGGTCAACTCAGATCGGCTTTTTCCTGCACTACCTGAGGTCTCACTGAACCCTGCCTCCATCCCAGGAATTTTCCCTTCACATCCACAGCCTCCTAGCCCCCCGGGGCAGGACCACCGCATTCCTTCTGGCACTCTATCTGAAATCTAAATTGGCCTCCGTGGTGTGGGAAGAGATTCAGAGGCATGACCAAGGCAGACCGGCGTTGTGTGTAGGAGCCATGCCTTGGACCCACCATCGCCTTTCCAGGTGCCAGGGCAATTCTGTATTTTCTGGTGCCCCCCCGTGTGGATCTGCAATGCCATCCAGCGTATGATGTGCACATTCCCGCACATGCTCACAGGATGACTGCTGACCCCAGCCCACCATGAGGGTTCCCAACTGTAGCACACCCAGTCTCCAATGGGCACCACTAGCATTGTGGAACATGTTCCCCTCCCTCCCAGGAGAGGAGAGCAGTCAGGCAGGAACTCAATCCTCTCCTTCCCGGCAGACCCCTGGTGCCCCGGGTTCATTCCCGGACCCGGGTCGCTGGCATGGCGCGAGGTAAGGCGAATGCCTCAACCCTCTGCGCCACCAGGCCGGCTCAGAATTTAATATTGAATGCATATTTCTGATTTGAGCCTGAGGCACAGACACAGGAACTGGGTCTGAGGTGTCTAAACTATACGAAGAGTCATCATCGCCACCTTCAGAAATGATGGGGTGAGGGTTAGATCCATCCCCCTTTACACCCTCCTCAGAAGGGGAGTAAAAGAGTGGTTGGGATCACAGGTCCACTAACCCAGCACATGGCTCTCGCAACACTGGAGACACTGGCCCCGAAGGACAAGGGGCCGGATCCAGAGGTAGCACCAGAACCAGATTCAGCATTAAGGAGGTCCCCAACCTGAATCTGGCACCAGGCCAGGCCCAAAAGAGCCCAAACCTTGTGCCAGATCTGGTGTAAAAGACCCAGCCAGCACCAATGTGTCCATCATGGGCATTGTGGCCAGACCCATCCCTAAGCAAGAAGGGGGAGGAGCAGTGGGACAGAAGTTGACCGTGCTGCCCCCAGCAAGGACCCTAAGGCTGTTTGTTGACAGATGTGAACACACTACATGGCCCAACAGCAGTCCTGCGGTACCAGTTCCACCAACCCCGAAGGGCCAGGGACCAGATCCACTAGCAGTGCCAGACAGGCCAGATGTTACACCCATTGCTCCATAAAAGCTACCCAGCGGTGGAACTGCCCACTGGAGTTCCCTTACAAGATTGGGGACGGGACTCTGTGCCCAAGATACCAATCTCCCAGAGCCAGAGGCCCTCAGTGACACTGGAGGTGATGGTGAGGGCCTCCAACTCCAAAAAACTGAATATCCTGCAGTAGACCTCGCAGAGGGTGACCTCGACTGATGCTGTTTTGTTCCCTTCTGACAGAAAGAGGAAGACATGGAGGCCAAGCAGTGCTTGGGCCCCAATGCAGAGTGTGTGTGGGATTTGGACTGATTTTTTGTGCTTGTGGACGACTGTCCTTCCTCCTGAGCACTGGACTGCCTGCAGTCAGAACCCTTCCCCAAAGGGGAAAGTAGACCAGACACAGCCCTGCTGCAGAGCAGCCTGCCTCTTCGGGCTCGCTACCACTCTCCATGGCCTTTGAACGTTGACGCTCAGTAGGGCTGAGAAAAAAAAAAATGTTGTGACAAATACACAAAACTGAAGCTAAAATAACAAACACCATCTTTTAACACTAAAACTAAGAGAACTGAATGCCCCTGTCCTATAGACATGAAATTCCGAATCTCATGGGTCGAGCGCCAAAATTCTGATGCGCACTCAATAGCAGGAAAAAAGGAACAGAGTTGGTTGGGGGCTGGCACCTATGTAAACAGGTGGCCATATGCGTTTACTCATGGAACGGGTGATAGACAAGTGGAATGCTCTGCCCGAGGATATGGTATCCAGTAAGACGCTGGTCGGTTTGAAGAGGGGTTGGGACAGAGTATTTGTGTGTGTGGGGGTAATTGTAAAATGGGGAGGGTAGGGTAGGGCAGCTGCCAGTTGAGGGGCTAGCTGCACAATCGAGCAGACTCGACAGACCGTGAGGCCCGTTTCTGCTGGTGTTTTTTATGTTCATATGGAGCCACACATGCGCACTGCTTACCTCGGCACCAGCCCTCAGAAAAGTGCTGGCTCCTGCTGGGTCTTTTTTTTTTGTATTATCTTTTTATCCCCTGCTACCCAGCCACCCACTCTGGGTGACTAAGCCTATTCCCTCAAATGCTCTCCCGTTCCGTCATCTGCTGCACCCTTTTCATGCCGTCCCGACTGACCTGGAGTATCCCTTCATTGGTGGGGTGGGGGGGCCCTTACCCATTGGGGCATCAGGTAGGGAAGATCAAAGTGCCACGTAGACCCTTCCTCGTTTCTGTGGTCGGCGAGGCGCAGCTTGGGGGCTTCCCAGCTTCGTGGTGAGGGGAGGTGGGCCGCCGTCATCTGGCCGGCATGGGTGGCCATTTTTCTTACGCTTTTTGCCCCCGCCACTAAGTAAAGTCACCGCCACAAGGCCCTTGCTGCTTGTGCATGCAGCGTGGTCACCCACATCACAAAGTGTGATGCTAAGTCCGCCACAAGAAGCTGCCAAAGGCGGTACTCCATGCTCCCCAGGAGGAGAGCATCCAGAGGACACTCTCAAACTCTCCCTGCCTGCCTCTGCTCCGGACGTCCTGGGCTCGCGCACAAACCCAGGTCGCCAGTATGCCAGGTGATTCCATATTGCTCAGCACCATGGAGCCGGCTGCCACTTGGTCTTAGTGCCTCCATCTCAGTCCCACAAGTGGGCATCGATGGTGAAAACGGATTCCTGGAAGATCAGCAACTATGTATTGTAAGTAGTGGCAGGTGATCAGAACCGATTTGGGTTTGTTTATCAACAGGCCAAACTGCTCAAACAGCTGGCAGGCATTAAAAAGGGTCTGAAGGATTGGAGGGCTGCTGAAAGAGAGTCCTTTTAGCCCTGAAGATTGACAAGGCTATGGGACCAGCAGGGAGTCACCCGGGGTACTACGACAACAACTCAGATGGTGCTAGCTGCCCCATAGACAACCTTGTTCAACCACTCACTAGAAAAGGGAGTGGTTCCCGAGGACTAGAGAAGGGCTGCTGTTGTCCTCTATGTAACAGTGGTAGCAGGGAGGAGGCTAACAACTATAGGCTTGTCAGTCTTACTTCAGTGGTGGGGAAATTAATGGACAAACTACTGAAAAAAGTCTGATAGAGTATCTTGAATACAATGGGATGCAAGGGCACAGACGTCACGGATTCATTGGTTGGGGGGGAGGGAGAGAAGTATCATGCAAAACAAATCCAGTAGATTTCTTTTACTGGGTGACCAGGGAAATTGATCAGCGAAGAGCAGTGGACATGGCTTATTCGGACTTTAGCAAGGCCTTCAACATGGTGCCGCATAGAAGGCTGATTAGAAGTTGACCAACGTAGGAGTGGGATCCACAGTGGTAAATTAAGTTAATAAATGGTTAAAAGATAGAAACATAGAATTTGCCAGCAGAAAAGGACTATTTGGTCAACCCCTTTCGCCCACATGATCCCTGCCTAGTCTGTCTCCGCAGACCCTAACTAGCCTCTAGTGACTCTCCCTCCTCCCTTCCTAATTATTAATTATTCCCTTTTGTCTGTCCCACACATGATTGAAACCCCTACTGTTTCTGCCGCCATCCCTTTCACTGACAGTCTATTCCAGGCATCTACCACTCTTTCAGTGAATTAGTACTTCCCTACATCCCTCAAACTCCTCCACCCCCTCCAACTTCATCCCATGCCCTCTGGTCTTGGTGTTCTTTCTCATTTGAAAGAAACTCCACTCCTGCATCCTTGTTCACCCCCCATGAGGTACTTGTAGGTCTGTATCATGTCCCCTCTTGCTCTCCTCTCTTCCAGAGTCTACAGGTTAAGATCCCTCAGTCTCAAAGGGCATTTGGTGCAACCCTTGCACCATTTTAGTTGCACTCATCAGGACTGCCTCCATCCTGTCTGTGTCCTTTTTGAGGTGTGGCTTCCAGACCTGGGAACAATACTGCAGGTGGGGTATCTCTAATGTGCAATATAGGGCAACTTCACCTCCCCTCCTCCTCCTGCTGGACATACCTCTCCATATGGACCGCAGCATCCTACTGGTCCTATCCATGAACTAGTCACACTGCACTACCACTTTGAGGTCATCAAATATGATAACCTCAAGGCTCTTTCTGCTTAGTGGCTGCCACAAATGCCCTCCTTCTGATACAAAGATCCTGAGTTCCTATTAAGTGCATGATATATGGGTTACTTACTTGTAACCATAGTTCTAGGGGTGGTATACAGTTCACATGACACTCCAGCAGTTTTCTGGAACAGGCAAATCTGTCGGACATCTTCAAGCTAAGCTCTTCCCATCATCCGGGTGGTATATCCTCTAGCTCCACCCTGTGACATCAGATTTTTGCACGCTGGAAGTAGGGATCCATGTGCTACTTGCCAGAGGAGCATGGGTGGGTTGTATGGATGTGAACTGTATACCACTCCAACATCTATGGTTACAGGTAAGTAGCCTATATTTCTAAGGGCATGGATACAGTTCACTATCCACATTCTGGTAGACTCCAAGCAGTCCTCTGGGAGGAGGGAGCAAGGTTGTGCACCGCTATTTCGTGAACAGAGATTGGAGGACCGAGGACCCAAAACCAGCATCCCAATGGGACAGGATTTTGATGCTGTAATGGGAAACAAAGGTGTGTGCTTTACTCCAGGTGGCAGCCCTACAGATCTCCTGGATAGGTATGTCCCTGGCAGCATCCACCAAGGCAGTGTCATGTCTGATGCAATGAACTCTAAGCTCCTTGGGTACCTGCCTACCTGCTTACCTATAGCAGAGGTTGATGCAGGATATAATCCACCTGGCAACCATCCACTCAGCTGCCAGTTGGCTGTTCACTCCTGCAACATGAATCCCAAGATTTTCACCCAGGCTGCGCATGAGGGTCCAGGTGCAGACAGCCTCCCGACATGGGGAAGGGAGTGCATTCTGCCCTGCCTGTTCAGGAAGAACATGGTTGTGGTGTTGTGCGTCTGGACCTGCCTAATCTGACCCCTGATAAGAGAAGCAGCACAGAGCTCCAGCAGGTTAATGTGGTGATGGGACTCCTAAGGTGACCAAAACTTGGGGGCTCTGTGGTCTGCCACGTGTGCTCCCCACTCTAGCAGAGAGGCATCAATCATGAGAGTGACAAGTGGCTCTGAGCAGACAAATGGGATTTCCTCCTCCAGAAGTTGCAGGCCCATCCACCACTGGATGGCATCCAACATCAGATGGGTCACTAAGACCAGCTGGTTCAAGAGACCTAGGCACTGGGACCGCTGGTGACCCAACTCCTACTGCAGGTGGCACACCTGCCAGGGAGCCCAACAGTTCACACTGATGGAGGATGTAGTGTATCCCAGCAGCTGCAGGAAACCCCAAGCAAGGCACAAAAGCCCAACCTGAAATGACTGAGCAAAGGAGGTAAGAGCCAATGCCCGGTCCACAGAGAGGCATGCCTCAGTTCCCAGGGAATCTAATTCTTCCCCGATGAACTTGGATCACCTGCAAAGGGACCAGCTCAGACCTGTCTAGGATGACCAACAGGCCACAGTCTTGACAAGTCTAAAGAGCCAGATCTCTGGACTGCTCAACAGTCTCCTTGGATGACCCGGCTATTAGCTAGTGGTTTAGGTAGGGATACACGCTGATGCCTCTGCACTGCAGGAAGGCCACCACCACTACCATGTACTTAGTGGAGACCCTGGGTGCAGATGAAGATTGAAGGGCATGACCTGTAACTGGTACACTACCCGCTCTGCACAGAACCAAAGGTACTGGCAATAGGAAGAATGGACTGGGATGTGAAAGAACACATCCTGGAGGTCCAGGAAGCCAAACCACATGCCCTGCTCCAGGGATGGTTGATCTGATTCAGAGTGACCATCCAAAACTTCTGCCTTTGCACGAACTTGTGCAGATCCAGTGTGTGTCGCCAGCCCCCAGCCTCTTTTCAGACCAGGAAGTACCTGGAAACATACCCCTGACTGGCTAGGGTATCTGGGACACAAGCTACTGCCACTTTTTCGAGGAGCTGAGCAATGTCTCCCTAAGGACGGACAACCTGTCCAGAGACACCCTGGACTCCTGAGGAGTGTGGAGTCAGTCATGCAGGAGACCGCTGAAGTCCAGAGGCAACCCTCTGCCTACCACATCTAACATCCACTTGTTGAAAGTAATAGCAGACCACTGTGGCCACAAATGGGACAGCTGACCCCTGACTGGGAGCTGGGTCAGGGACTTGATGGGCAGAGATATGGCACCCCCAGCTCGTGGACCGATACCAGAATGGCCTCAGCCATGGGAACGGAAACCCCCGGGAAGTTGCCCCGTCTAGGATGTCAGTGAAGGCATATCTCACCCTCTTCTGAACTGGCTCCAAGGGCCTATTCATGGACTCCAACATAAGCTGGAGTAAAGCCCCAAATGACACCGGCCTATGATTGGTGATCAGTTTTTTTGACTGACCCACAGTCAAAACAGTGAGTCCTACAGGAAACCTCGGATGGCCCTTTGGAGTTATAAGAAGACTCTTCCATAACAGCCCTCAACTGTTTACCACTGTGGACTCACCTAGTGTCCTCAGACTGGGTTATTTCCACCAAACATCAGCCTGGTAAGCCAGCAGTAGCATGGGACTCCTGCCAGCCTGGTAAGTCAGTAGAAGCACCCAGAGTCTGTGGTGGAGGAGTTTCCACCCAGCTGTACCTGCCTTGTGCCCCTGGTGATCTTTCGGCCCCAGATATGCCGAGTCGTTGTTTAGCTGACAAAAACAACTGGATGTCTGCTAAATGTCTGTGTCTCAACCACGGCAAGACAGAGGTTATGGTGATCAAGCGGGGTTGTGGGGGTATTTTCGCTGACGGGAGACTGCCCGCTCTTGTGGTCGATGGCAGTTCCGTCAGTGATAAAGGTGGTTAAGGATCTTGGTGTTATTCTTGATGATCAGCTTGACCTTGAAAAACAGGTCTCATTGGTCGTTATGGACGTTTTTTTCCATCTCCAGAATACTGCCAGAATCCATTCATTCCTGACTCCCACTGACCTGGCTATGGTTATCCATGCCTTTTTCACTAGCCGACTTGATTACTGGAATGCTCTGTACCTAGGGCTGTTTGGAGGTCTGAAGCATTGCCTGCAGATAATGCAGAATGCCATGGCCAGGATGCTGACTGGCACCTCAATGAGGGACAATGTCACTCCTGACCTGCGCTCTCTGCACTGGCTGCCTGTGAGTGCATGCATCACCTTCAAGATAGGCTCATTAATATACAAGGCCCAACGCAGTCTGGGACCCGACTTCTTTAAAGAGCTCCTGATTCCGTACTCTCCTATCCACCCCCTATGCTCTGCCAAAGCTGGCGTATTAGTTGTACCGTCCTCCCATTTAAAAAGAAAGATCAGGAGATAGGGCCTTTGAGGTGGCTGCTCCACTCCTATGGAATTCTCTTCCACCATACACTAAGGCTGCCAGCAGGGTGAAGGCCTTCAAAACCTCTTTTAAAAACTTATTTATTTGATAAGGCTTTTCATTTTCTCTGAATTAACTTAATTTTGGGTTGTATTATTGCATTTTACTGTTATTTTGTTAAGTGCTCTGAGCCCTTGGATAGGGTGCTATATATAAAATTTGCCTTGCCAGAGTGGTGGAGAAGCAGATAAAGGTGGCATCTGTATGGCATAAACAGGTGTAGTCATCACACGCACATGTCAAGTGGCCATAGGCACCAGAGAAGAGCACTAGCTCGCACAGCGATAGTCCACTGCTGCCAGAGGAGTTCCTTGTAGCACTGACACATCTTGGGTCAATGCCTCTCCTTACCCAAAGATGAGGTGGTAGAGGAGTGATGACAGCGGTGTCTCCTGGTTGAGCGTGATCGAGAGCACGAACACCTCAACCCGGGGCACAACGTTGAGACAGGTCATCCCACAAGTCATGATAGACCACGTGCCTCACCATTATCGGTGAGAAAGTCTTCTAAGGCATGACCATCGGATGAGGCCACTTCTAAGTTGACCCAGCCAAGGACAAACACTAAGCCATCTCCTGTTGGGAGAGGACTGGGAGCTCAGGGGTCTGGGAGATCAACTCTTCATCAGGCTCCTCCCACAACTGGTTAACAGGCTTGAGAAACATTCAGACTGCCTGCTAAACTGAAGTTGAGGCTAGCAAGTCCAACAAGGGCACCAAGGAACTCTTGATCCTTCTCCCGACTAAAAGCAGCTTGAACAAGGTCTAATGGTCAGGGGAATCAAAGGAGTGGGAAGAATGCATTCTCTCCCCGTCCCACGACCTGCACTGGCAGTGCTTGTGTTTCTTAATATGGTGATGATGGGCTCTCCCGAAAGGTCTGGAGAGCAAAACATATTTCTCTAAAGTCGTCTGAGAAGGCCCCCCCGACACTGGCTCCAACTGGAAGCAGCACAGAGACCAAGGAGGAACACACCATGGCAACTGCTGCCTCCTCTTCCATGGTTGCAAGCTTGGAAGCTGGCTCAGAAGCCACCAAGGTCTTTTTATGAATGTTGGTCCATCATATGCAGATGGCTGACTGGGGACAAGTTGAGCCTTTTGGTCTTCGCCAAATGACAGCAGCACTGCCTGGCAAAAGCCGCAACCCACCATGCTGTGCTGCATGCCAAGGCAGTACAAGCAAGTGTAGTGCATGTCAATGACTGACATCTTCTGTCAGCACCGGGTACAGAATTTAAACCTAGGTTTCTATTCTCTCATCATCGACTGTGTCCTGAAGTCAGCTGGAAGATGTACTGAAGTAGAATCGAAACTTGGAAAGTTAAAGAAATTGAAGAAATTTACTAAAAGCACTTAACAACTCAGAAGTCTTTCTATCATTACAGAACTGTGAAGGAGGAGACCTGGTCTTCCAGTGGACAGAAAGATTTGACATAACTGGGCAGAGACTATACCACCAGGGTGGTGGGAGGAGCGGAGCTTGAAGACATCCAGCTGATTTGACTGTGCCAGGAAACTGCTAGACTGTGGATAGTTAACTGTATCCATGCCCTTAGAATTTGCACTTTTTGGCACTGAACACCTACTGCCATGCTTTCAACCACTCCTCAAGTTTCAAAAGATCCCTGCATGTTCTCTTCATCCCTTCCTGAGTGTCCACACTATTACAGATTTTGGTGTCATATCTGCAAAAAGGCATACCTGCACTTTCAGTTCTTAGACAGTGTCACTTATGAAGACACCGAAGAGGATTTGTCCCAGTATTGAGGCCTGTGGAACCCCACTGGTCACTCTTCCAATCATCTGAGTGAGTGCCATTAACCACCACCCTCTGTTGACTATCCTTTTACCAGTTTTTAACCCCATTTAACACTCTGGATCCTACTCCCAGGCTGATCAATTTCATTGACAGTCTCCTGTGCAGCACAGTGCCAAAGGCCTTGCTGAAGTTCAGATAGAACATGTCCACTGCCTTCCCCTGTTCTACTTCCCTGGTCACCTAGTCGAAGAAATCAATCATATTCATCTGGCATGAGCCATGAAGCCATAAATCCATGCTCCCTGTGGTCTTGCAGCCCACTGGATTCAAGATATTCTGCCAACCTTTCCTATAACATAGTTTTCATTAATTTCACCACTGAGAGGAGACGGACTGGCCTGTAGTCGCTAGTCTCCTCCCTGCAGCCACTCCTATGTAGAGGGACCATGTCAACCCTCCTCTAGTACTCCAGAACTATACTCGTTTCCAGTGAGCTGTTAAAGAAAGCAGTCAGTGGGGGCAGTCATCATCCCTCTGACTGTATCCCATCTGGTCCCATAGCCTCGTCTGCATTCAGTGCTCCAAGTCCCTTCAGGACTCTTTCCTCTAAAAAATGGACTTGTGTCTAACTCCCCGGTCTTGCTCCATCTGTGTTTTCTTATATCTCCAGAGTGCCATCATTTTTTCCTTCAGCACCTTGGCCACGTTCGTTACAGAACCATGATGGTCTCTTTTTCCTTCTTTTGTTACTCTCTTCCTTCATGCAGAGGCTGGTTGCCTTAATTATACTTTCTTTTATTTCTCTCCACTGTGCCTCTACCCCTGCCTGGCAATCTCCCACAAGGCAGTTTCTGAGGCAGTCTCCCATTCCCTTAAAATTTACCCTCCTAACATCCAGGGCCCTTATCCTCATGTAGTTTGGCCATGTTGCTGTCTTACTGTTAAACAACACTGTATGCTGACCAGTTTTACCTAGGGGTCTGCCCATTGTGATGTATGCAGTGCTGTCCCTGTTTGTAAGCACCAGGTTCAGCACCGCCCCATCCCTAGTGCATTCATTCACTAGCTGCCTGAGAAAGCCTCTTGTAGGGAGTCAAGGATGGCCCTGCACCGTCCAGCATGGTTCTGACATTACAACTGTACTACAACAACTTTTTAGTTAGAACCCATCTTAAACATTCTCTCCTCGCACACACAGTCAAAACATTCTCATGTGGAAACAGCAGGTATTTCCCCCACTTTCACCTCACATTCTGTAGAAACTGCAGAATACAGCAGTGGTTTACTGAAAACCTCTTACCGCTCAGCAAACATTCATCTCTGACTACAGGATTTTGTTTTATGCTTGTGATGGCGGTTACATATGTTGGTCAGTATCCATTCAACTTTCCGTGATAGTATATGGTTAACCTTGATTCTACATGGATTTCAGCAACTGCTGAAAACTTGTTGTGGTACAGTTCAAAGGTCAAATATGTTGTTGTACTATCGATGTGACATCACATCGATAGTACAACAACTTTTTAACCTTGACCTGCCACCTGATTGGCTCAGCCGAGCGTCGATGTAAAAATTAAAACAAACATGGCGGTGTAATTTAGTTTAGTGCCGGCAGTGGAGCCACTGATTTTTAATTTAGAATCACAGGACAGAGAGCCATAATGCGGCTCCCTTCGAAAAAATCTATTTTTTTTAACTTGTAAAACTAAGTTAGCGGAAAAGTGAAAGTGTGAAGCGGATAGATTGAGCAGAAGTGCCAGCAGCGGAATGGGAGTGAGCAGGAGCACCAGTACAAACGGAGCAGCACCCACAGCAAGTAACTTCAGAAATAAAATAATAAAACCAAATCGAAAGTAGTCATATACTATACAAAACAGTGGATGGCTGAACATCACAACTAAAACTGCGTTTCCTTCTTGGGCGTTGATGACATCACAGGAGACCTCTCGAGCTTCGCTCTCGAGGTCTCTATGATGTCATCAACTCCCTCGAAGGAAACACAGCCTTGTTGTGGATGTTCATCCATCCACTATTCTATATATTGTTCTACCCAACTCTCACTATTCTGAAACACGGGTGCCCGACATTGGGATTTGCCCACAGCGGAGTTGGAATCTTAAATTAAGGGGGATGTGCCCCCGAAACATAAAATAAACTCCGCCATGGGGAAAATACCAATGTTGGGCACCCGTGTTTTAGTCACCCGGCATCAGGATAGGGAGAGTCGGCCAGAGGGATTACAGAAATTACTAGTAGACCGTGTTGTCCGGATGTTGTACACCAGCAGTAAGTTTGTGTTGTGACTCAGAGTAAATCAGCAGGTAAGTAGGCTAATGAGTGAGAAGCAGGATTGGAATCTTGAAAGTAAGTCAAGGTAAGGCAATTTTATTTATATGGTGCCCAATCCCTAGGGCTCTGGGCACTTCACAATAGATACAACAAATCAATTACAAACTTCAAATCAAGTATTAAACAATCACGTCATAAAGCCAGGCCCAAAACTTAAATTGAAAGAGGAGTTTTTAAAGATTTTAAAAAAGAACAGTGAAGGAGACCCTCTTATCTTCCGGAGATGGGCATTCCACATAACCGAGGCGCCACCCCAAACGCCCAGCCACTTGAGGACTTCAAATGAGACCTAGGTACCAACAAGAGGTCTGCTTCCGCTAACCAGAGGAGTTGGCCAGGAGCATAAGGTATCATATCAGGAAGGCTTTCAGGTAGCCTAGACCCAGTCAGTACAGGGCCTTGTATGTCAACAAGCACACCTTGTAGCTGATGCACCACCGCACTGGCAGCCAGAGAAGGCTGTGGAAACTCTGTGTGATATGCTCGAACTGAGAGGTCTCAGCAACCAGCCCAACTGCCTCGTTCTGAACTAACAGCAAATGATGCAGCAGCCTCATGGATAACCCAAGGTAGAGAGCACCGTAGTAATCCAACCTTGATGTGACCAAGGTGTGCACCAGTGTTGCCAAGTCAGCTGGCTCAAGATAGGGTTTGATCTGTGTGATATTTCACAGATGGTAAAAGCCACTGTGGACAACAGCCAACACCTGATATTCTAGGGTCAGCTTACAGTCCCCAGTGAATCCGAGATGCCTCACCCTATCCATGGCTTGGAGTATCACTCCATCCAATGAGGGTAGAATGGCACTACTACTTGCTGCCACTGAAACTGATTGACCCGGCTCTACCAGTAACACTTCTGCCTTCAAAGGGTTGAGCCTATGCCAGCTAGCTGCCATCCTCTCCTGGACTTCCCCGAGACACTTGCTCAATTCCAGTACCATTGCAACATCATCAGGGGCACAAGAAATACACAGCTAGGTATCATCAACATAGCAATGAAAACCCAGGCTGTAGCATCTAATGATCTCCTCAAATGGCAGCATATACATGGTGAACAACATGTGAGCCACGACTGACCCCTTAAGCACACCGCAACATAGTGTAGCACTGCTTGGTATAAATGTTCCAGGTGTCATCTGCAGTACCCTGATGAACATGTAGGACTTATACCATTGCAACACTATTCCTGAAAGTACTACGCAGTGCCTCAGATGAACCAAGAATATCCAATGATCCACCATGTCAAAGGCGGAAGAGAGACCAGCAGAACAAGAATGGAATGTAGTCCGCTATCTCTCACTAGGAGGAGATCATGGTGCACCCAGACTACTGCGATCTCCATACTATGGCGAGATCGAAACACTGATTGTAAAGGCTCATTTCCTTTCAGCAGCAATCACTAATGACAGGAATGCCGACTTTTTCAGAGTGACTGTCCGCTGATACTAAGCATAATGAGCCCTCAGCATCAATCTATCTCAACTGAGCAGGACCTCAGCCAACAAAACTCCAACCTCCACCCTGTAGTCTTCAACCTCCTCAGGTCAGCATCATATCATGGAGACCTGAGGTAGGAAATCAAGGAGCAGACACGAGAGGTGCTAGGGAGTCAAGCACAGCCACAAGGGCTGAGTAATAGCCCTCCACAGCTGCCTCAGCACCCATTGCACAAGCTGTCTCCAAGCCTGAGATGTTCAGAACCGTCAGGAGGCTTTGAGGCTCCAGATTTCTATCAGAGTGTTAACTGACCATCTCCACAAGTGCGGTACAACAAGGAGCCCGCTGAGGAACTGAATGACATGATGATCCGACCAGATGACTGAATCAACCCTGACATTGCTGATGTCAAGACCAAATAAGAAAACCAGATCCATGGTGTGGCCAATACTGGCGAGTACCTGAGGCAACTGCCTGTACAAAGCCCAGGGAAGATATAATCTGGAGGAACTGTGTTCCAAAAGGAGAGGTTTCATCTTCAATCCATGTGTTAAAGTCAACCAAAACCTGCCAGTTCTGTGGTGCTGAGGAACAGGGGTTTGCTCAGCACACTGGTGACCTGGGTTCGTGCCCCCAGCCTGGGTGCTAGGAGCAGAGACTTGCAGGAAGGGGATCCAGAGTGCTCAATGGATGCTACCCTGGGGGTGGGAAGGGCCTTGGCACCTGAAGGCAGATTGAAGACATGCTAGGGGACACGAAACCTCGACATGCTCCCGCATGTCCCTGCATCATTTCTCCGTCCCCATGCAGGCCCAATCAGGGTAGAGAGGGCGGGCCAAGAAAATGGAAAAAGCACCCTGACTGATCGGATGATAGCCACCAGTCCTGGGCACCACAGTAGCCCGGGATAGCCCCATGCTGACCCCCTGCCAGCCCCTGGGCTAAATAGCTGTGCTTATGGGCACTTCTCTCCCAGAGGGGGAAGGCCATCCAACAAGGGTTACATCTGGTTACATGGGGGAACAACCGGCAGTAGCAGGGGCAGTGTGACTGGAGGATGAGGGTGGCAGTAGATCCTAGGTGGCCCGAAAGAGTGGCCTATCGGGGGGCAGGGAGGAGCAAAAAAGAAAAAGTCACCCAAAATCAAAAGACTAGGCAACTCCAACACCAGATCGGCCATGAAAGTTTCTAGTTCCTACAGGAATTCATGCCCACCACCAGGGGGATGTAAAACAAGCACAACCCTGCACCTTGTGCCCGGACCACCCTTAACAGCCTTGCATTCAAACAATCTGGAATCTCCCAAGGGGTATGCCATTAGTCTCAAAGTGGATCTAAAGCAGATGGATACCCCACCCCCCATGCACACCTGCCTAAGGCAAAGCACCACATAGAAACCTGGCAGAATGGATGCCTACAGCACAGGGCCTGCGTCATCTCCCAGCCAGGTCTCTGCGATGTCTACCAAGTCTGCTGAGGAATCTGCAATGAATGCCTCCATTATGGTCATTTTATTCCTAAGAGACCTGGCGTTACACAGAACTGCCCGTGAGTCAGCGGGTCCACTGGTCACCTGCTGACCAGAAATGTCAGAAGCCCAGGGAATAGGTATCAGGCAGGGAGGGCCCATGTCCTGAGAAAGTCTACTTGCCGGTTGCCTCCTACAAGGTAGATAACACACTTCTGATCAACCCCACCCCCACCCATGGAGCAGGTCTACATTTTGAATAGTGCCCCCAGGGGATCCTCAGTTCACTGCAGCAGTTAATGACCACCGCAAGCAGAGTATAAGGGAACCCTCCAAAGGGACGCCACCCTCGTAGCTGCTCCACAGACTACACTAAAAGGGGTCCGGCTGCTGGTAACTACATAATAGCAAATGAACCCAACAAATAATAATAAATGCAACTTATCAACAAAGCCCACCCTACACTGGATATAAATGAGCAGGTGGGCTGTGTAATCATAAAAAAGTCTGAGAATTCCAAAAATTTTACATTTGCTCCCGGAGAGCTATGGTGTGGATGCTTTAGCAAGAGTAGTAGGCACAATCACACCTCTGCAAGTGGGAAAGCAGCTCTTCATTTTGGCATATGTGCTTCACTGCCCCTTTGAAATCCTAGAGCCATATACTATATATAAAAAATATGGGCAACTATGTCTTTCCATCTCAAGGTTCAGAAGACACCCGAGACCTTTCAAGCTTTACTCTCTAAGGGCTACAGTGTCTTCAGAACCTCTCAGTGGAAACAGCCTTGTGCTTAGTTGCCCACGCATTATTCTATATCTGTCTGCATGTAAATTTTTTTTTTTTAATTTTGTGAATTTTGAAAAATGCTTTGCTGTAACCAGATTTTTTTATGCATTAAGTGAAGGGCACCACTGTAAATGAACTCTGCTCGACTATTTTATCTTTAAAGGAAAGTGTCGTTTTCCTAAACTCCCCCACATCCATGAAGTCATTAGCGTTTTTGCAACTACAGACAATTTTTTTAATCTGCAACTTATTTTAATTTTCTAAAGACCACATATGGTGCATGCTGTGTGGTGCCATCTCAGGTTATGGTGAGGCTTTGCACCATTCCACCTGCACTTCATACAAGCGAGTAGTGCACAGCTGCACCGTAACCTGAGATGGCACCACGCAGCATGTGCTATGTTCCCTGATCATAGTCTTTAGAAAATTAAAATAAAGTAAGTTACACTGTTTAAAATAATTGTCTGTAGTTGTGAAAACTCTAATCAAGGGGTATGGCTTGGGGGGGGGGTAGGAATTATTTTTTTCTTTTAATAAAAATGAAATGAAATCATAACATACTGCAATAAAAACTGCAACTTAAAAAAGGGCTCAGCCACGCCCACATTCATTCATATCACACCGCAGCACAGTGGAAGCTTTTAGCAATCTACTAACCTCTAATTCCTTTCCTATAGGTGTGATGTACATACTTCAAGCCCGAAACAATCTCCTTGTTAACCTGTAGAAATAAGAGAGAGGGTGAGGGTGAGAGAGAAAAAAACAAAAAATGAAACAAAGTAGTTTTAGTAACATCCCATAAAGCAAAAATGCAGGCTTGTGCTGCTTGCATTCCTTTACAACCCCGATGTTGATCCCTGGTGTTCATTTATGTTCCAAATCCATTTAATGTCACATTTCATGTTGGAGCTCTCGTTCTTTGTCCTGGAGTTAACCTCGATGTCCCCAGTGTCTCACAAGGTTACAGAGCTATGTCTGCTGCATGCTAGTTCATCTTAATCACAAAAATGGTAATATTAAGCAACAGATATTAAAACAAGATCTAGCCAGAGCTGACAGGGCTGTGAAGATCTACCAAGTGACCAAAGTTACACATATGTGTAGGAATTATTCAACGCCCGGGTGTAACTTGGCCATTTTTTGGAGGTGTTGCACCAAATTTTCAACATGGCCTTTTTGGGACCCCTCCTCATGGAGAGTACCAGTGTAATTTTGTTCACTTGTCCTGAAAGGTGATTTTGCAGATCAAACATGCTATTCTGTGCCACAGGTGTGAAAACATGTTTTGGGCAGGTTGTGGAAAATGACAGCTGTACTGTTTTGAAGGAGGTGTGCAAAAATGGCAATGTTGAAAATGTGGAGTGAAAATATAAAAATTGGCAAAGTTAGGAGCGTGCGTAGAAACTGAGCGATGCACTCTAATTTTTTGGAACTTTTTTTTTTACCAAATTTGCAATATGGGCTTTTGGGACCCCACCTCATGAACAGTGGCACTGTCATTTTGTGAATCAGTCCCGAAAGGTGATTCTGTGCAGCAACTGCGAAATCACCTTTCATGACTGAGTAACAAAATGACAGTGACAGTTTTCATGAAGTGGGATCCCACGAACTCCACGTTGAAAATTTGGGGCAAAAATTCAAAAAAATGGCTGATTTATCAGCATAAGTTGAAAACCCCACTGAACTGCATTATAGCAGGCTTACCTTAGATTCTTCAGTTCGCGGTTCAGCTTTGAAGCGTACAGACGTGTCCCGGTCCAAAGAAGAAGATGGTGCCAACCTCTGGAGGCAAGTATGGGGTAAGGGGTGGGTGCTCAGTGGGAGGGTAGGGATGGGGAGAGGGACTGCAGTGATGACGAGGGGCCGTTTTCTCTTTTACAGAAAAAACAAAAACAAAACAGAAGTGGAGCGATGACGAGGGACCAGTTTCTTTTTTACAGGAAACAGAAAAAGAAAACATTTGGACACATGGGGTGGGCTCCCAGTGTGCCACATGACAGCAGGGTTGTACAGGATGCTGCCACGGGATTGGGCACTCCGATGTCGGCGGGGGGTGGAGGGAAGAAGAAAAAAAAAAGTTAGGCACACTGGGGTGGGCTCCCAGTGTGCCGTATGAGTGTGTGGGGGGCGCACATAATGCCGACATGAGGATTAGCACCTCGATGTAGGTGGATAACATGAAACATCTTTGGGCACACTGGGATGGGCTCCAAGTGTGCCACTTATGTTGGTGGGGGGCACAGGATACCACAGAGCTGACGGTGACGCAGCTGCACCCACTCGGCGCATGCACAGTTGCAGCGAATGGAATTTTGCCATTCACAACATAACGGCACCAGCAGAACTGTGCATGTATGCAAGTCACGCGCATGTGCAGTTCATGCATCGGAATGTGGAAGTAACAGCCAAAATAGTGTGGCTGTCATTCCATAGCGGCCGATCGTGGCAGAAGGGTTCAAGCTCCATTGGGCTTTCAGAATGATACTTCCAAAAGTCCAATGGAAGGTTCCATGATCGGCCATTTTTAGAGCTACTGAGCGATCCCAAAACAGCTGTAGGCTCCAACCACAGCCCTTAAAATGAAAATTAGATACATAACTGTTGATCTTCCTGAAACTCTTCTCCATAGAGTACCACTAATGGGTCTGAGCCATAGGTGATAGGGCCCCGTAGAAGCCAGAACTTTTCCGGAGAAGGCAGGAAGTGTGAGTATGCCCCTTGCACGTGTCACTGCATGCACGCTGGTATACAGTGGCACCAGCCCCCAACCACCTCGGTACATTTTTTACTGAGGAGGTGAGCAGCACGAACCTAACAAGTATACTATTCACTAACTAGAGTCAGAGTAGCAAGTTCAGAGAAAATCTCAAAAACTAGAGAGGCTGGAGTTCAGGGCTCAGTCAGGATAGTAATACTTTCAGAGTTGTCTTACCAAAGGTGGAATACTGCCTGGTACAGACATTCAGGGTATAGTGCTTAGTAAAAGTATGCACTCACTGTACTTCAAGTTGCAGCCCTACAAATTCCTGCAACTGGCACCATGCATAATTGTGCCATGGTGGTGTCTGCTGCTCTGGTGGAGAGGGCATACACTATGCCCTCTAGCTGTACCCCTGCCATGGCATAGGAGTGCCAAAGGCAAGTCACATTCTAGGCTGAAATGCACTTGATTTTGAGAGAGTCCCTTTTGACTGGGGGTCAAAAAGAGACAAAATGCTGCTCTACCTGTCTGTAGTCCTTAGCCCTGTCCAGGTAAAACCTAAGGACCCTTTCACATCCCTGGAGTGGAGAGTCCTCTCTCCCTCATTCTGGAAACTGACTGTCAAAGTAGGTAGGCAGAATCAGGGTGTGATTTAAGTGGAACTCTTATTTGTAATTCATCATTTTATTGACTTTTTAATTACATACAAGTAACAGCAAGTCAAGAAACCTTTACAATCTCAATATTATAGATAATTTATACAGCAAAGAAAGATTACGTGTGATGCTGAACCTAAATTTACATATCAGAATTTTAAGAACATATTCAGAAACTGTTTTGCAAACACGTATAAGAACATTGAGCAACTGAAAGCAACTATAACTTTTTCATGAGCTATATAGTTCATGATAAAGATTTTAAACCTAATATTATTGTAACCCCCCCTGCAAATGGGGGTTCCCAAAAAGTCGTCTTTGAGCTTGCCTAAATGCTCACTGCCAGGTTGGTGTCCTGCTTTTTAGCATTTTAAATGTGATTGCCAGAGAGTGCCTGTCCTGTACAGCATCTGTGTACTGTCTCATTGAGAGCTGCCAGGATTGCAGTCATAAGTAATATGAGAGGGAGCTCTGTTGAAAGATGTAACTATTTGCTGAAAATCATTTAGAGTGATAATGATAATGTAGTTTGTCTAACCTGCCTTCTTTGCAGCAAAGACGGTTATCTCCACTACCTTGGCCCAGGACTGCAAATTGGACCAATCAGTACTGTTGGGACCTAAAATGGAGCCGGGCTACAGGAGCTGTCTAGAGTCAAAATCTGTAGAAATTGTAGTTTTGGGCTTTTGCTGCCTTTTTGCACCTGAAGGGGTAGCCTTTGTTGTGACTGACAGATCAGCCAACCAAACCTTTTGGATTCTGGGGAAAGTCCCAGGCTTGCTGGCAGTTGAGTCAGATGTAAGTTGGGAGCCGAAGAAGCAACAGCTTGAGACAGTTAAGCAGCCGTCTGAGTAGTTTCGCATGGGAGAATTGTGGAAAGGCCCGAGTTGTGGCCTGCATGTTTGCCTGCTGCCTCTGAGAGGGAGCGAAGAGAATTATTTCGTACTAAATCCAAGCTTGTGAGAACAAAGTAAGCCACTGATTTTTTTTTTTTTTACCAGGCTCATACCTGAAGAAAACCGAAGATTTTGCTGAATGTGATTGGCCTGTTAGGATTTTCAGCTGCTTTTGAATCCCCAGTTTGTGCAGAGACTCTGCGATCGTGACCAGAGAGTGGTTTGCCTGGTACAGTAGAATTTCCTTACATGTAAATGTGCTGGGAATTGCTAGTGGGTCGTAATTTGGTTCCCCACTGTGTGAACTGTGTTCTGCCTGCTGGAAGCTGTATCCAGCCCAAAACGGACTGTATCCGAATTTGTCTCCATTTGGTCAGGGCCTTGCCACACTGGCCAAGCCAGACTACCCGGAGATGAGACATTGACCCCAGGGTGTGTTGGTGCTGAGGAGAAGGGCCTAAACTGGGCCCTGTCAAAGTCCCTATGAAAACTATCTATGACACCAACAAATTCCGTATTGCTCTCATATTAATGGCCATTCAGGGTCTATAAACACTGGCAGCCTCCTATGAAGCAGTGAGGCCCTGGTGAGGAGCGAGATTCATGGTCTTCAGGGCCTCAACCTAGGCTGAGACTTGCGAAAGGGTCTCACCCGAGGGAAGGACCTGGCAGAGTTGCCCGAAATTGATCCTATTATATCAAAGGACTGACCCGCTCAGTGCCCACAGGGTGAAACACCCTGGAGAGGAGAGCAGAGCTGAACAGTCACCACAGGGTGCCCCGGGAGAACTCCGCCTCTAGCCGCTATCTGACTCTAATCTGGCACTGCCATCTAACTGAGATGGCACTGCCTCCAGCACTGGGCTCAGGATCAGTGACAACCTCAGAGACTGGTTCATCCCTGACACTGCGGTCAGCATTACCCTTAGTACCGGGCTTGGCACTGACCCAAGCATTATCCCCCTCCCAATTACTAGCAATGGCACCAGAGCTACAGCTGACCTTGTGGACAACATACTCACCAGTGTCTCACCTGGAGCTGGGCCGTGGACTAACACCATGATTGTCATTATGTCTGTCACCGTGGCCAGGCACGGTCTCCCTTCTCGGTGTTGCCAGTAATAACCTTCACCTCATAAAAAAGTAGTAAGAACAGCCCTAGTGCTGGTCCCTCTTCTGACACCTCAAACAGTTTTCATTTATTGAAATGTTTCACCAGGAAAGGCACACTGAGCAACAAGTTGCTCATCTCACAGAGAGTCGGGGGGGGGGGTGTTAAATTTTAGACAGTAGGTTATATACAAGGCAGAAAATAAGCAGAGTTGATCAATGTGCAAACAATCAAATTACAGTACAAGCATTACACAGCAATAGGACCAAGGTTCAAATATACAGCCTAATACATATAGAAAAAGTATAGTACAACATGAAACAAGACTAAATAAGAAAGTGCGGATATCTGAGAACAATTTATGTCTACTAACTAAGATAAGTGCTGCAATAAAACAATTGGATCACTAGTTAGAGCAGGGAGACGAAATGCAATGAACCAACTAAAACAGAAGGGAGTAGGTCTCAGCAGCAAAGTGCAGTTTACAGTCAGAAAGTTATTAAGGGCCATTGCGATGGAGTGGGGGGATGAGGAGTGGAGGATCTGGGGGGAGGGCATTCCATAACTTTGGGAAGCGATGTGAGAAGGCCATCTGCCCTACCGAAGTAGAGCGATGAGGAACTGCTAGTAGTGGAGAGTCATAGGACCTAAGGGAATGGTCCGGTGGGGAAAGGATAGATCGGGAGGAGGTAAGATAAGGGGGGGGAGTGAACCAAACCAAAATGTAGAGGAGAATTTTGCGCAGTGGAGCTGTCAGTGATTTTTGAGGGAGGGGAATGCTAAGGAGTGGTAAAGAGCGCAGTGGTGGGTGCGAGAAGAGGCATCAACAGTGAAACAACAGAAGGAGTTAAAAAGATAATCCAGTCTAGTGATGGAGGGAGGGAGGACCTGGGACTGACACTGAAGACTACATCACAGTAGTCAAAAATAGGTAGTATCATTTTCTGGACTAGTTCACACCTAGCAGGAGGCAGCAACAATTCCCGAATAATGCGCCTAGCTTGGGGCAAAGTTTCTTCAGGATGGTGTCAACATGACCAGAGAGGTTGAGGTGTTGGTCAAGCCAGGCCCCCAAATACGAGAAGGAGGAGGTATCCTTGAGGACAGTCCCATCCAGGGTGTGGAAAGAGGGATGGGAGGGGAGCCGAGAGAGACTCTGCCTAGTGCCAATGGTCACTGAAACTGTCTTCCTGGCATTGAGTGAGAGTTGGTGGGAGATGAACCAGAGTTGAACTTTTTGAAGTCATGCTGAAGTCTGGTTTCTGGGATAGGGAGGACAGAGATGGGGTGATAGCTGGCAAGGGTAGAAGGGTCACCACTCTTGTGCAGAGGATGGACATCGGCATGTTTCCAGACAGAAGGAATAGTAACTAACTGAGACGAAAGAGCGATTTAACAGGTCCGAGAGTGGAAACGAGATGGCTGGCACCGATAGGTAAAGCAGTTTGATGTTCAAGCTATCAGGTTGAGGGCATATAGTGATTCCAAGGTAGCAGCAGGTGTAATGACTGAGAAGGAGAAACAAGGGGATCTAAAGGGTATGCTAGGAGTGGGGGGGGGGAGGGAGAGGGACTGACATGAGAGGGAGGGGTAATGAGGATAGAAGAGCAGAAGCACAGGGGGTGAAATAAGTATTAAATTCATTGGCAACACTAATGTGCTTAGTAACTTGAGAGTTGTTTATTTTAAGGATAGGCACCAGAGGTGAGGAGGGAGGAGAGAAGAGGGAGTGAACTACCTTCTGGAATTTGGATGGTTTATTTATGTGAGTTGAAAGTCGAGCCGAAGTAGTTCGATTTCCCTAAGTGAGTGGCTTTAGTGCATTTATTATGGCGTGACCAATAGATGTGCAAGTTTATTGCAGGAAAACTCCATTGAGCAAGCTCATTCACAAGGAGGCCCTGAGACATTTACACCGATAAAGGACATTACATAAAAATACAACACTTGATAAAGCAATACTGTTATACGTATTCAAGGTGTACACATAGTTCAAGCAGAATATTACATAATAGGATATAACATTGGAAGACAATGGACAGTGAGAAGACATATGGTACATAGTGTGCAAGCAATACAGGGTAGTGTGCCAGCAATACAAGGCAGGGTATATAAACTTAACACTGGTGTTTGCAATAAATGCTTTTAGCATATTGAGCAGCGACAGGCAAGATAGGATAAATGAGGTAGCCACGGTTTGGCAAGAGTAAGGGGAGTAATATATAAGTAGAGAGCCAAAAGTAGGAAGGGGAAGAGAAGCAGGTGTGGAATTCTTGCAGTTTTGGTCACAAGTTACAAGTCAAACTACGAAAGCAGTTCTGTCTTGGTTTAGCGCTAGTGTGTACAATAAGTAAGCGGCATGCATAAGGGCGGGGAGGGGCTTACACCTAAATGTATAAGGCACACATAGATGCTAGGTCATGGGCGTGAGGAAGTTTGGTGGATTTGTACATTTTCCAGGCTTGACCCCTGGCCCTATGACACTCTAGAAGTTCTGGGGTGATCCAAGAGAGGTGGTTTCCTCTCACGCTTTCGCACCTTAGGGGGGACATGGTAGTTCCAGACTTTAAGAAATTTAGCATGAAAATAGTTGTACGCAGCATCAGTGGTGTACAGCAAGGCTATCGGCTCCCAGTTTTAGTGGGCCAGATCCTGGAGAAGGAAAGTGAGGTTTAGTGACTTATAGGAGCGGAATAAAATTGCTTTTTGGTGGGGGAAGGGGCTTTTGCTCTGTGTATTTTACGTACCATAAAGACAATGTGATGATCACTAATAGCATCTGGTAAAATACCAGATCTGATCACCCTATGATGCTGAGAGATAAGGGCCCAGTCTATAAGGGAATGGTTAAACATTGAACAGTGTCAGAAAGAGGCCCAGCCTTGTCTCATGCACCACCTGACTTGGCACCACAGCGAACGTTGACAACAGCACGGGCGGTGCCAGAAGACATGAGGTGTCCATGGGTGCAGACTTAGCATACAGCTTTGGCCTCACCACCGGGAACATCTGTTGGTCAGGGCAGACAGATGATGGAAAGTGCTCACCAGCCACCCAGAAGGAGCTGGCTATCCCATAGACCTAACCACCATGACCTCAGATGCCTCAGCACGGTGAGGTCAAGCAGGACCCTGTGCCTTTGTGGAACCAGAGGTCCCAGGAAGAGGCCCAGGAGAAGAGCCTAACATCCTTGCCTTGGCCACATGTGTGCAACACCTGGCACCAAAGGTGGTGACTGGACAATACCACCTTAATGTACAGTTCTCTAAAGTGCGGCAGTCTATAAAGAAGCAGGTGCCACACACTTCCATATTGTGCTCTGGGCCAAGACAGACCACAGAGCACTGATGCCAGTCCAGAACAATAATAAACACAAGTGTAACCCCTAGGTGGTGCTACCCCAAGGGCTATTACCCCTGCCTGCTGGGCAACCAGTGGGTTAAGGGACCTGAGTTCTGAAACAGGTGCCTCCACCCAGAGGACAGGGTTATTAGTGGTTGTACCAACTTGGGCACAGCCCTCTGGGACACTGTAACCCCCCTTGGTTCCTGCAAGTGGCCCACACAGAATACAATAATGACCTTCACAATACCCCTGAATATGCTTTACTCGTATCCAGACCTTTGGCACTTACCACCAGGATTGGTTTCTCCAACTCGACCCTGGGGACCCCCTGTAAAACAAGGTCAAACAGAGCAAAGGGCATGCAACACAATACTTCAGGCATAAACAGGATCCATAGACTGTTTAAAAGGCAGAAAAAGTAGATCTGATTTTTACAGGGGGGGTTTGAACAAGGATAGCGGCAATCAGGTTAATTAGCTTACTTTCCCTAATAATCACACAGTTATGCAAGTAGCCAGAGTCCCTAGTACTGTCACACTTCTGGGTACCCAGATGAATGGGGGGTGGGCTAGCCAGGACCGTTTCCCGGGGTAGGCCGTTGTTGCAGCTTATAGGGGCCCGGTGATGGAAAAAGAACTTGCACAACACAATACTTGCAATCCAGTGCCAGATGGCTTAGTTCGTGAAGAAAAGAAACAACAAGCAATTAGATAACACACTTATATTTAAAGATAGTTGCTGGGCGCTACCCTGCTGGCTACTCACGATACCCTAAACTGGACACAGGAGGGACAAAGATTGAGACAGCAGATGAATTCTCTGGATTGCCAGGAGAAGCAGGGCCCACACGATTTGCCACAGCGTCATTCCTGTACTGGCGTGTAGCAGTGGGGCTGATCCCCAGGCAGGTCTCTCGTCGATGGCTCTTCTCTGTGCAGCAGGGTAGTCAGACAAGACCCTCGTGGCAAGGCCTGGCCACATGGAATCAACTGTAGATTTAGTCCGTTCAAGCTGGGTACAGCTTCCAGCTCTCGGCACACAGTTCAAGATCCCCTTCCAGTTTATAGCACATTTATATGTAACAGCAAGCAACACACAGTTTGCACAGTGGAGAAACACAGCCCGACCCACTGTCATCAAACAGCACATTTATATGTAACAGCAAGCAGCACACAGTTCGCGCAGTGGAGAAATACAGCCCGACCCACGGTCATCAAACAGCACATTTGTATGTAACAGCAGGTCCTACAATACCAGGCACACAGCTCTCTGATCCCAATTGCAATCAATCACAGTAAGAGCTCCTCCTTTCAGTGCAAAAGGTGCCAACAGTCCAGAACTACAAACCCCACAGGATTGGGTCCACACAGCCCCTAGGAGCAGGCTCCATTTTACAGTCCCCAGTTACTGATTGGTCCAATTCGGCAGTTCAGGACCAAAATGGTGGAGCTAGCTGAACAGTCCTTGCTGCAAAGAAGGCAGGTTAGAACAAACTACATTATCATCATCACTTAAAGCGATTTCCAGCAATTAGTTACATCTTTCAACAGGGCTCATTCCCCACAATTAGCGATGGCAGAAATGGAGCAATTATGCTCCCATTGTGTGTACTCGATGGTGGGAAGAACAGAACTGACGTAACTGAGGGAGCCATTAAGGGTGCGACACCACGCCGGGGTCTGCAGGTGCCATGTTCAGTAGTCATGGCCATCTCCCTCCATGTAAAAAATGTTGCTCCCACAAGGGCTCTAGTGCCTCTGGCCTCACCTCATAAGTGGGAATCAGTGGTGCAGACTGATTTTTGTAAGATCCAGAACTTTAGGAGTCAGTGGTGCTAGAGCCTAGCACCAATGCGCTGCATTGTGCATGCCCACAGGTATAAAGTGGCACAGCCTCAACATTTTATCATACTTTTTTTTTTTTCAGAGATAAGTGAAAAGGTACAGATTAAGAAACTTAAAAATGGAAATGTAGGTAGAAAAAACCTTTTTTTAATCTAAAAATTATCTTTTTCCCATACTACCACACTGGCAACTCAGACTTAAGTTGGCCACAAAGAAATACAGCTGAAGTTTGTCCATTATTTTAGAGGCCATTTAATGCACTGGCCTCAGGTGCTGTGGCTTGGGAATAACTGTTTAACTGCTAGGTTCCTTTTATCACGTGTCCCTCACAGGAGTGTTCCAATCCCTCTTCCCAACTTTCTCTTGTTTCTCAGGGGCTGCCTCTTACATTTAGAAAACAGAAAACCAAAGAATAAAGAAACAGCAATTACCTTGAAATGAATTTTCACCTTGTAGTCCACCCCCTCCTTGAGCACAAAGGTTTCTTTCTGTAGGGCTTTGAGGTCGCCTGAGGAAAAAAATGGTAGGAGACAGAGAGAGAAAGAAATAGTTATCGTTTCCTGTTAGGTACTCAAATCTTGTAAAATACAGAAACACAAAATCTGACCACAGATAAGGACCGACTGGCCCACCCTGTCTGTCCATTTTTCCCCTACTTACAGTATCACCATAGACCCTAATCAATTTCTGGCTCTTTCTCCCTCTCCATCCCTTCCTTTCCATTAAGATACCCTTATGTCTACCCATGCATTCTTGAACCCAACCTCTGTCTTTGCCTCCACCACCCCAGGTGGAAGGCTGTTCCAGGCATCCACCACTCTTTCTGTGAAGTACTTTCTCACAACTCTCTTGAATCTACCCCCTTCTAACTTCACAACATGTCCCCCCCCCCTTTTTTTTTTCATATGTAGTTTCTGGGTTTTTGTGGGTTTTCTCACTGGCCCCCTACTCGTCGTCCCCAAATATGCACGTGCATGTGGAGGCACATGCGTGCATGCCATTTGGGATGCCCCTCTCTTCCAGTCATGCCGTTGACCACCTGTGCCGGCACCAAATCTCCATTTGGTGATGGCAGGACTATGGGCAGGAGACCCCACCCCTTAGCCAGGAGAGAAGAGCCAACACTCGATCCTGCTCCCATCCTCCCCTCCCATGCCAGCACCCCAGCAACCCGAGCTTGTTACCGAACCCTGGTCACCGGTGTAGCGCAAGGTGTGGCATCTAGCGCCTCAACCCTCAGTGCCACCGGGTCAGCAGGTCCCCCCTTCTTCTTGAGCTTCATTTTTTCTGAAAAATACATCCCCTCCTGTACCTTGTTTACCCTCATGAGGTACTTAAAGGTCTCTGTCATATCCTCCCCCTCTCTCTCTCTTTTCTTCCAAGGTGTACATATTGAGGTCCTTTAGTCTCTCCTTGTAGGGCATTTACTGCAGACTGTGCACCATTTTAGCTGCTCTCCTCTGGACTGCTTCCACTCTGTTCATGTCTTTCTGGAGATGTGGTCTCCAGAACTAGACACAGTACTCAAGGTGGAGCCTTATCAGTAATCTATACAGGGGCAACACCACCTCCCTCTTTCTGCTGGTGATACCCCTCGCTATGCACCCCAGCATTCCACTAGCCCTCCCAATTGCCTTATCAAATTGCCAGCCACCTTTAGGTCATCTGATATAATTACCCCAGGTTCTTTTCCTGCTTGGTGGTTGTCAATACCCCCCCAACCCCATTTTGTGCTCTGCCCCTGGGTTTCTGTATCCCTAGTGCATTATTTTGTACTTTTTCACACTGAAACTCAGTGGTCATACCCTTGACCACTCCTCAAGGTTTCTCAGATCTCTGTTCATCCTTTCCACCCCACCAGAGTGTCCAACCAATTGCAAATTTTGGTGTCATCCATAAAGAGGCAGACCCCCCCCCCACTCCTCTGCACTGTCACTTACAACATTAGAGAGGACCAGTCCCAGCACTGATCCCTGAGGCACACCACTGAGGTACCATGTGATGAGAGCTAAGAAAAATTTGCGACATACAGTACTAATCAGCCAAGAACACAAAACGTGACCGTACACTACAGCCCATGCAGTATAACCAAGGGTCCAAAACGCATGCCCTGGCTGCAATACTAACTATACTTTTTCTGTTTTTAAATGAGGGGCAATGCTCCCCACACCCCCCATACTGGGGGCTTTGCCCCTCGCTCCCCCCTTTATTTATATAATCAACTCCAGTGGGGGAGCCTGACGCTGGGGTTTGGGAAACAACTCAGGAGGGAACTACTGGGGGGGACCACACTCGGGAAGGCAGGGGACTGCAGAGCACAAATTGGGAAAATGGGGAACGGAAAAAACATTTCTAAGTGCCAACAGTGCTAAAATCAAAATTCTCCACCCACCCCTAGCCAGTCTTGAACTTAAGATCTTTCACACTGAAGCCATGGACTCCAACCACAAGACCAAACAGCCTGCTAGGAACTGCCAGACCAAACTAATTCTCACATACTCGTTCCCTACAGCTCCCTCTAGCAGTTCCTGTATTCTGCAGTCGCGGTTCTTCTACTAAAACAGTCGCTGTCACCACACCTCGCTAACCTTTTCCAGTCATTCTTGTTACAGGTGGTCAAACTGAGTCGCTCAAATTTGACTGGCCCATATCATGGATCATCCACAACTGATCACCCTCTCTTCCTCAGAGTGAACTCCATTTACCACCACCCCCCTCTGTCACCTATCACCTAACCAATTTCTAACCCAATTTACCAACTTTGGATCCACTCCTAAGCTAACCAGCTCGCTTACTAGTCTATGCGAAATGGTGTTGAAAGCCTTACTGAAATCTCGGTAGGCCATGTCCACCACTCCACCCTCATCTATGAGTAATTCCTTGGTCACCCAGTCAAAGAAATTAATCAGATTCATTTGACATTACCTACCCCCAACCCCCCAATTTGAATCCATGCTGCCTCAGGTGTTGTAGCCCATTAGATTTCAGATATTCCACAATCCTTTCCTTCAGCAGCATTTCCATTAACTTTCCCACCACTGATGTCAGGCTGACTGGCCTATGATTGCTAGCTTCCTCCTTGCTACCGCTTTTGTGAAGTGGGAGTACATCTGCCCTCCTCCAGTCCTCTGGAACCACTTCCGTTTCCAGTAAGCTATTAAACAGGACTGTCAGAGGTGCAGCCTGTACTTCCATTAGCTTCCTTAATACCCTTGGAGGCACTTCATCTGATCCCATTGCTTTGTCCACTTTCAGATTAGAGAGTCTCTTCAGGACTCTCTGCTCCATAAAATGACTAGTGTCCACCTGCCCCATAGCTCCTCCTACTTGTTTGTCATCCCTCCCCTTTTCCTTCCTCTGTGAATAATACTGAGTAGCAGTATTTGTTCAGGACATTTGCCTTTCCTTGTCCCCCCTCTGCACAGTGCCCCCATCCCTTTTCATTTTTGTGTGTGCATATGCACATCAAAAGAGGTGTGTCACTGTTGGGCCTAGTTCAGCTCAGGCTGCAGGAGGCTCAGCAGTGACAGTTCAGTGATCAGCTAGGCTGATCATAATGCATTTTTTTGTTTGTGAGGTGGAAACTTTGCATAGTTGAAAGGAGTCAACCACTCCATTCACAGAGTGGCTGGCACCTTTCATCTGCATAAACCCTCCCGTTCCATGTTTTTTTTCATGGTTGCATAGTAAGAGCCATCTCATTCTATTTTGGTGGTGCCACCCCCAACCCCATCTCACTATCTCCCTGTTCTCTCCCCCATTGTATGATGAACTATTTGCCCAACAATCCCAGCTCCTAGGAAGATAACAGGAGCCGGAGCTGCAGTCAGGGGTCCCTCCAGCAGACATCAAGTTCATTCTCAGTGACTGTACTGCTATCACTGAAGGTCTGGTCCACTGGGGCAAAGAACAACACCCAACAGGCTGATCGAGGGTACAGAGGCCTGGCAGCATCATGGTGGAGACTGGAAGGGCACTGGAGAACTGTGGCACTTTGTGGATGGACGCAACACAGCTGGGCAGATACAGTAGCAGAGGCTAGTATGTATAATGCTACACTACTTTTCTCCACTTACGATTTTACACAGCATTACTTGAACCCAGGCTGACGCTCCGTGCAAATCGCTAGAGAATTTCTGAAGCTCCATAAGAAACTCCTTGGCCAGTCCTTTATACTAACTGAACAGTGGGATATATGCAGTTTCCTCTAAAGGAAGGTGAGGTACACAAAAACAATCCAACAGGTACAAAGTTCATGGCATTAGAACTTGTGACTAGAAATCCAAGGGGCGGTGACAGAGCCAACAGATTGTTGCAGACGGAAAGCATCTGGATTTTCCGTCTAGAGTGTTTGCAGCCTAAGGGTCTGAACGTAGAATGGAATGGTAAACCATTCTTGAAAAAGTAAAATTTGATGAAGACATCTTATGTATTGACCTTATGCTGTTCTCCTACTTCTTCCATCTACTGCCCTCATGTTGGAATTGATGAGGATGTGGCATTTGTGGATCCCCTGGGAATTCCCAATCCGATGTAACACAGTGGGTGATCACGCATTCAAATAAACTGCAACAGCATCTTCTGCTTCTTTACCTTTGTAATCTTTCTTTCCAGCTCGTTAGTAATTTAGAACTGGTAATAATTATGCAATCACTAGATAGATGCAATTTGGATGATATATAGAGCAATTTTGCAGATAGAAATGTACTCCAATATAGTGTGTTTATCAACGTTTGGATAATGCATTAAGCATGTATTTTCTATTTTTTTTTATTAATCTAATTTTTGATGTATCTAAGTTAAATTTTGTAATTTAATTTTGTGCTAGCATGTTACTCAGGTTCAAATCCCGTCAGTACGACTGATTTATGTTAATGAATGCACTGTGCCATTAGATGGCAATATTGTATAACAGTAAAAGTATATAAGGGGGTTTCCTAGTCACATAAACAGCACCCCTTCAGGAAGACCTCTGGTCAAAGCGGAAAGGTCTGTGTGGCACTCCAGTTACATGCTTTGTTACTTGTGCAACTACTTCAACAAGAAATCTTTTGGAATTTACAAACTACTGATTTTGCTGCTTATGTCAAAGTTTGGCAGACTACTAATTTTTTTTATACTTTCTTTACTCCTCTTCACTGGTCCATAGGTTTCTCTCCAGCTCTGCTCAAGACTAACCCATTATCCCGCTCAATCTGAGATCCATGTCCCCCCCGCCCCCCAAGTCCTACCTCCAGCTACAGGCATCTTCCATTTCCTTCCCAGTGACTGACTACCCAGCTCTAAGCCCCTTGGGTAAGGGCCACCAACTCCTCTGGCACTCGATCAGAGACGGATGGGGGCGGGCCCGACAGTGAGTGTGGATGGGCCAGGTGAGCAGGCCTTCGCCTACCTGGGTGCCAGGGTTTTTCCTCTTTTCTTGGTTTCCCGGGAGCTCAGATGTGCAGTGATGTCCAGCACACAACCCACCCACAGGACATCTGCCATAGCTCCCATATCCCATTTGTTGCAGTCTCCGCAGTGCGCAACCCTTGACCACTGCCAGAGGTCGCCCAAGCTGCGGAAGACTGTGTCTCCCACCCCCAGGAGAGGAGAGCAGTCCTACGGATGTTCAATCCTCTCCTGCTCTGCCAACGCCTGGTGGCCCGAGGTCATTCCCGAACCCAGGTCACTGGCGTGGTGTGAGGTGTGGCATCCAGTGCCTCAGCACCACTGGGCCGGCCTGGCAGATTACTAATTAAGCAAGCACACTTCTCTGTGGCATTATTTCTGTGGTTGACCCCCTCTGCTCCCTGATGCCATTTCTGTGATTGAGCCCCCCCCCCATTCGTGCTGCCTCCAAGATTGGGTGCTTTCTCTCTCTCTCTCTCTGCCTCCCCCAACCTATCCTCTCAAGACTGCATGATGAATAATATTCCTTCCTCGGACCTCTTTCCCTCCCTACTGCAGGACAAACTATTTTTCCTTCCTCAGACTTGTGGAATGGATCAAAACCTGAATTCTTGGAACTAATTTTACGGGGGTCAGTATTTTTAGTCTTTATTCAAATTAACTTCTGTTTTTATTTTATGCTTTTATTAGCCTATAAAGTGTTTTGTAACATTTTGATATAAAAAGGATATATCAAATAAAACTTAATTGTATTAATTGATTTAATACAATATCAAAACAATGCAAACTTTCACCGAGGAGGAAAAAGACATTGTATCCAGTTAATGCAGTGATACAGCAGGACAGCAGGTGGGTCATGTCGGCAGCAATGCATTGCCGGTGCCTCTGACCCAGTGGCAAGTAGTCAAGTCACACTGACTGAGGCAACAGGGTAAAGACCAGGATGCCTGACAATCTCAACTAACAACTCCTAAGAAGCTGTAGCAGCCAGAATTGCAGTCTGGGCTCACCCTGGCAGACACTGTGTTGAACCTCACCGACCATACTGCTACACCGCTGAAGAACTGGTCCACTGGGGCCAAGGACAACATCCAACAGGCTGATCGAGGGGAGAGAGACCTGGTTGTGTCATGGCAGACATTGGCAGGGTGTCAGAGAACTGTGGCATTTTGCGGACTGATGTAATGCAGTTGAACAGACACAGCAGCAGAGGCTGCCATGGACAATGCTACACTACTTTTCACCACTGACAATTTTACACAGCAGCACTTGAACCCAGACTGGAGCTCTGTGCAAATCCTAAGAGAATTTGTGAAGCTCCATGAGAATCTACTTGGCCAGTCCTTTTATTAGATAAGTACTAACCTCTCTTAATGTTTCTATGCTGGTTCTTGTGTCTAGTGATAGGAGGATCGCGACCATCAATTTAAATTTTCAGGTCACTCTCTGTGTGTAGGTTATTATCACAAGGACTGGGTCACACATTGTGAAAGGGGGGGGAATTGGAATGTATGGGATCAATAAGGGGTAAGAAGGCTGGCCCGGTGGGCTGAGGGTTGAGGTGCTGGACGCCATACCTCATGCCACGCCAGTGATCCGAGATCGGGAACGAGCTCAGGGGTCGGGGGTTGGCAGGGGAGGGAGAGGATTGAGTGCCCACTGGGCTGCTCTCCTCTCTCGGGGGGTGGGTTAGGGTCTGGCCAGTGTTCCAGCGGCCCCTGGTGGAGACCAGGGGCACTGCAGAATGCGGACCACACATACAGCATGGCTGACATTGGCAGAGTTGCCATGTGCCACAGACGTAAGGTCGTGCCCATGCAAGGAAGGTGGGTGGAGGGAACGAGCGATCACTACTAGGGGAAAAAGACCCCTCCAGCCCAGATAGGTGATGGCTCCGCAGTGTCCACCTGCCACACGCCCAATGCTGGACCTCTGCCTCCGCCCCTTTGATCACCCGCAGGGCTTGACCCCCTCCCCGGCTCTGTTGGAGAAAGTAATGAATCTGAGGTAGGTGGAGGTCACAGCGGGCGGTACAGTGGGGGACGAGTCGGGTCTGAGAGAGTTCCGGTGTCCAGGGGCAACAAACAGAAGTGGGAAAAAAAAAAAAGAAGGGGCAAGGATGGGGGTAATGCAAATTTATTTGAAAGAAGGGAAGTATTTGGAACCCACCTTTAAGTTGACGGTGGTTGGGGGGGGCTGACTAAGTACTCAGAGTGAGCAGATGATTGGGGGCCCGACGTCTGCATACCCCTTTTTTTGTTTGTTTTCTTTCTCTTTTTTACAGCTACATAACTATAGCTATGCTGACATATAGCAAACGGAGGAGGAGAGAGGAAAAGGGGGTCTGCAGTGGTATGACTGGATACCAAATGCATAAGATTGTGTTTGCTCCATGCTCCACCCAGTGGTGTTGAAGCAAATCAATATGAAAGTCTTTCTCTTTCTCTCTCTCCCTTTCCTCCCACTGCAAGACAAATGGCTTTTTCTTCCTTAGACGTGTGGGGTGCACTGAAACTCCTTGGTTGCGCTGCGTACAGTTTTGCTAGGGGTCGAGAGAGGTGGTTGAAACTACTGCCACAAAATCTGCATGGGTGCCCCAGGAAGAGTGGGCACCGGTAGGAGGGAAATCATTTGTTGTTTTCCATGTCTGACAGCACTACTGTCACCTGTCTGTGACATCTGGCTACAAGATCTAGTGTAACTCCAAGTAACTGACCAGCCAGGGTCGCCCGTGGGGCCTCTCAAAACTTGGCTCCTTGTACTGCTCTCTCCACCTGGATCAAGTCTTTGGGCGATTGTGTTTTTTATTATTATAGACTCTTGGTGCCAGTCAGCCCTGGACTGTGAGTGACTGTTAATCTGAACGTCTTGTTTACAATACAAAAAAGTTGCACCTTAGGATCGTGACTAGAAGGAGCGTCTACACACTTTGTGGGTTTCCTTTTCTGACTGATTAGAACTGCCACTGTTACTGGACTCAAGGACTCACCATATCAGTTTGTGTGTTTAGAGACATTGCCTTGAATTCAGTTCAGGATGATGAACTCTACTCCCACCTCAGCAATACACATTCGACTCGCTTCCGGCACTATTTTTTCTTTCCTACTGGGCCCAGTCATTTGTCAGCCCCCTTCCTCTACACGAGGGGGGGGGGGGTGAAGGGGGGAGGGCATACACTTCACAACAGGAAATGTTTTGGAATGTAATGGTCTCAGATTGGAAGGTGGCACCACAAGGTAACCCCTAGGTTACCTTTGTCCTTACAGTAGCGCTCAGAGCCATCGTCTCAGTCCAGAAATCTGTGCCATCTTGTTGTGCCATTTATGTTGGGTTTTTTTCAGGCAAACTGAAAAGATGCAGACCTAGGTGAGTAAATGTCGCCTCGCATATACAATAAACATAACAACAACCTCTGCTACAAAATTAATTAAACCTGCATAAAAAATATAAATGGAGTACATTGAGACCCATGTGACCTGTGAATCTAAAACACTGAGCAGGGTGAAACACAGTCGGGACCTCTTCCATTGTCGGTACCAGTGAGCTGCAGAGAATGTGAGATACTGAGGCGCACAATTTTACAGCTGGGTCATCAAAAGAAGCAGTGTTACTTTATAAAGGAACTTGGCAAAACCTACTAATAGCAGGTATCAGTTTACAAATGTTATATGGCAGACTGCGAACTGTAATCTGTCCTGATTATCTGAAAAGTTCCATGCGGTAATAAACTGACTGTGTTAGCAGTAAGCTGGCAGACCGCTGTTGTCTTTTATGTTTTTATTTAATCTCAATTGTAACACACAGACTGGTAACAGCTGTATATTTCCCACATGGACAAATGAAATGTAAACATTTGCTGGGAAAGTACTGGGAGGATCTTGAGACACTGATACAGCGCCTCTCACAGTTGTTTTTGACTTCAGTCCTTGAATGACATCAGTGTCTGTCCGCTAACAGCAGAGATGGAAACAAACAAAACAAAAAAATAGACCGGTATTCTGTAAATGAGATGCTACTACAAGATGCCAGATTAAATAGATTTAGTGAAGAAAAAAAAAAAAACACAAGACACATGGTATACCAAGTTAAACATAATGTTCTTTATTACACAGACCCAAAACAGAGCTAAAAACTTACTGGTGAAACTGTATCTTTGCCACTTATCTTTTAGGTACAGTACCTGGGACGGCTTGCTAGTGTGTCATACAGCCCGTACCATACTACACAGTCCAGATATGTGTCACGTATCTGGACTGTGTGTAGCACGGTATACACGCCCATTGGCTCATGCTGTGTACCAATGGGCATACAGCCCTACCGTACGGTGTCAGTCGGTGGGCGGCAGGGCAGCAAGCAGGTGGGGAGATGCCACCCGCCGCTGACCGGAGGGGGGGAGCAGGGCAGTGGGGCTCAGTGGGCGGGTGGGGAGGGGGCTACGCTAGTCCACCAGGGTTGTTTTGGTGTGGCATTATTTTCTACTGACGCCCACAATCGGGCTGCAAGCGGTCCACTGGACCACCAGGAATATTGGACGATTACTATGTTCTACATATGCCCGCGATTGGGCTGCAAGCGGTCCACTGGACCAGCAGGGATATTGGATGATTAGTATATTCTAATTATGCCCGCGATCAGGCAGTGGGGCACTTTGC
Organism: Neoceratodus forsteri; assembly: GCA_016271365.2. Taxonomy (NCBI): domain Eukaryota; kingdom Metazoa; phylum Chordata; order Ceratodontiformes; family Ceratodontidae; genus Neoceratodus; species Neoceratodus forsteri. The sequence goes on from JADMNL010000025.1 coordinate 120,149,615, forward strand.
CACAATATGCAGGGGGCATCAGTCCCCGACAGCTGCAGCCTGGCAGGGTGCCAAGTGCAAATCGTCAGGGATCGGCAAATGCGGCCATAATGACATGCAAATGGCCCCATTTGCACCTTACACGCATTATGGCCCCATTTGCATGTGCAATTTTGAATATCGCCGTTGTTGCACCTAGTGCAACAGAACTTGCGCTAGTGCATCCCCCTGCTCCACTCTGGCCACTTGCGCTGGCGCAGTGCCACTGCGCCATGTGCACTGAATGTGGCCAAGGTGCAATATTCAGCGATGCAGTGCCATGGCGCAGCTCCGTTGAATATCACCCTGTCAACGCCACTGCGCAGCCAAGTTGCGCTGCACCCAGGCTTGCTCCACAGCCTGGCGCAGTCTGAATATCCGGATTAGAACGATCAGTCATGTAATTTATCCTGGTTGCACTCAATAACGTTGTTTGAGCTGGGCTTCTTACTGTATACTGAACAACCACATTACTGTACATATCTGCTTCTTTGAAACAGAAAGTATCAACCTACCACTTGAGTCCATACTATGAAACAATTAGTACTAAATAGAAACCATGTTACAGAATTTGCATTACCTTCAGATCTAAGATTTCGGTATTACTACCCTGATCACTTGTCTCACTCAGCCACCATAAGAATGCACCCCCCCCCCCCCAGCTCGGAACTGCGCTCCTCTAAATATGACTTGTTTGCAACATTGCTAATGGAGATTTTTGCAGCACTGGGTTCACCAAAAAATTATTACGAATTGCAACATAAAAATATATATAGATAGACGGATACATAGATATACACACACTTAAAGCTGCTCTGCTTGCACCATCAGACACATCCCCCCCCACCACACACACATACACACAAACCACACTCCTCCCAAAGCAGCTTGGCTGCAAAAAATACACCTACATTTTTAAGCATGGGCTACAGCAAAGATTTATTGCACCACATAATTACAAGGGGTTTTACAGTTAGTGAAAGGCTGCTCCACACTGCCACCTGCAGGCATCCTTACTCTGCTCACATGCTTTCACCCCCACCCCCACACACACCTGTATCCCCCGAGAGCCAAACAAATGGCTCCTTACAGTAAAGTAAGACTGCTCCTTACAAACGCAATATCCATTACATGTATGTGTTAAAATGCAAACCGCCAGGTTTTATTTATTTATTGAAATGTTTCACCAGGAAGGCACACTAAGCAACAAGTTGCTCATCTCCAGTGCGACCTGGGGTAGGGAACATGAGGATAGTTGACAGAGATTTGGTACACAATATAAATTTACAGTAGATTACATTCAAATAATTTGAGCATACTGTATGGAGCAATGAAATAGTGGGATGCTAACAGTTTGAACTAGATGGATACTATGCCAGCGCTTTTGGACTAGACAGATACAACAACACAAAATAACATTTAGGTATACATTACATGACACAACTGTGTAGCTAGAAAACGGCTGAATAGAATTGTTGTAGTTTGATCTAGGGAAGTTAGTGAGTAGTAAACACAGGCAGAACAGGTTGGCTAAGGTATAATGGAAGTGCGAGTTAACTACAAGTGCATTAGAGATCATGGGTCAGCCATAGCTAGGGCTACGTAATAAGGGAGAAGGGAAGAGGTGAGCGAGAAGTACGGGTACATGTCAGTAGCAGAGAAGGGGTGGTGGTGGAAGGGATGAACGAGAAGGCTAAGGAGGAGGTAAGAAGGAAAGGCCTGTTGGGCCTGACCCCTCCAGTATGCTGAGGACCCTGCCTACATAAGGCAGGGGTCAAGCAAGACAGGAAGGGAGCAGGTTGTGGTAGCGAGAGGTACAGTACAATAGGAGGGAAGCAGGTTGTAGGCAGCGAGGAGGAATAGGCTTTGGAAGAACAGAAGAGAGGGTGAAGGTGTAAAAGATGAGAGGCCAGGACCCCAGCCCTTCAGGATGTGGAGAAGTGGAGGAAAGAGTTGGGTTAATGGTGTAAGGATAGGGTAGGGACTGGCCCTTGGTACAACTTTGGATGATTGAGAAATCACAGTAAGAGAACAATGGAAGGTCTGAAGGGAAGGAATGCTATTTTTTTAGGTGGCTGGGGGTGAGCTGCAGCAGGGGCATTGCATGGGTACTGAAGAGGGGTAGGGTTTGTGAGGGACTTAGAGTGTTAAAAGGAGCGCTCTTACGATCTGTGACGCAAAACATACTAGCTCTTATATTACCCCAAATAGTTACACTGGCTTTCCAAACACAAAAAAAAAGAAAAGAAAAAAGAAACAATGTTGCTCTACTTCCGCCATCAGCTGCCAATCAACCTCCATCTCCCCCCACCACCCCCAACCACCGCCAAACCACACACTGTTCATCTCACAGATTGGTTTGTTTGCTGCTTTTCAGCAGCTTGGCTAAACAAAAGAAGGGTGTGTGTGTGTGTGTGTGTTTTGTTTTTGCAAAGCCAATGAAATGGCCTGAGGAATCATATGCAATCTGCTGGACAGCTTAGGGATTAGTTGTGCTGAATTTTAAAGGGTTGTATTTCTTGATTTTATATGTACTGCATTTATGTTCCTAATGCTGTTTGTTTTTATTTTGTATATGGGGAAGGGCGCCCGAACTAAAAAAAACTCTACAAGTACTAATCATTTGATTCACTCTGTCTCTGTGCTGCAAACACCCCAGTTTGTGGAATGGGGGGGGGGTGTAGAAGAGCCACAGCCTGTCACAGATCTCTCCTTAATAAAGTCCCAGTGGACCTTAACTACATAAATAAAAGCTAGATAACATTCAGAGACAGCTATACCTTTTAAGCTTGGGCAGCCCCTTCCCCCACAAGCCACTTCCTGGTTTCATCATTCATGACCCCGATTCCCCCAAAGTGTGCTGTTGCTTTATAGGGGGGGGGGGTGGAATCTAGCATGTGCCACAAAGCTCCCCTTACAATAAACTTTAATCTAATAAATAAAATGCATAGTACATAACACACAGCGACAGCTATCAATTTTCAGCTGTGGCTAGCACTCCCACCATGAAGCATCTTCCCAGTTTCATCCCTTATGACCCTGATTTCTCCCAACATTTCTTGCTGCTTTTTAAAACGTATAGGATACAGGAAGAAAAAAAGAATGCTGCTTACATGTTTTAAAAATCAGCTCCACTCCATCCTCCCACAACAGCCTACTTCATCTCATGAAGATGCCCAAAAATAATACACAGGATTTACCAAGTTATTTTAAATAAATGCAAATATTTTCAGAGACTCCAACAGTAACCTCATGACCCATGGTAATCAGGTTACTACTGTTGGATTCTCTGAAACAAAAAAAACACATGCATTTAAAATAATGTAACTGTGTGAGTGAGCACCATTTCCTTTGCAGCATTCAGCATCACCTACTCACACACTTACCAGCAGTGTACTGAAACTTCCAGAAACCTGAAGCTACCTATAGGTTGGGAGGGGAGTTGCTGGCAATCACAAGGAAAGAAAGAGACTTGGGCATCATCATCACAGATGACCTAAAATCATCCAAGCAGACCACTAAAGCAGTAGGTGAGGCTAGAGGGATGTTGGGGTGTATTAGTAGGGGTATCACAAGTTGTAAGAGGGAGGTAATGATCCCTCTTTACAAGACACTGATTAGGCCCCATCTGGAGTACTGCATGCAGTACTGGAGGCCGTACCTGCACAAGGACATTAACAAAATGGAGGCAGTCCAGAGAAGGACAACCAAAATGGTGCAGGTACTGCATCAGAAAACACATGCGGGCAGATTAACGGAGCTCAATATGTATACCCTAGAGCAAAGGAGGGAGAGAGGTGATATGATCGAAACATTCCAACATCTTAAGGGCATTAACATGGTGAAAGAGTCTAACATGTTTTAATATAAGAAAAATAGCAGGACAAGAGGACACAGCATGAGATTAGACTGACTTCTTTGCATTAAACCCCAGCTGCCACTCTTCTGACCATTTTGCCAGTTTATCCAGATCCCTTCTCATTCTGCCCACCCCACCTGGGTCATCTGTTCTGTTGCAGATCTTGGTGTCATCTGCAAACAGATAAACCTTACCCTCCAGTCCATCTGCAATGTCCCTGATGAAGATATTGAAGAGGACTGGCTCCAGGACTGATTCCTGAGGTACCCCACTTGTGACTTGTATCTCTTCTGACTGTATACAGTTTACCATCACTCTCTGTTTTCTGCCTGCCAACCAGTTTGCCACCCAGCTGACAAACCTCTGACCCACCCCGAGCCTACCCAGCTTATTAATCAATCTTCTACGTGGAACATTATCAAAATCTTTGCTGAAGTCAAGGTAGGTGACATCAACTGCATCCCCTTGGTTCACCACTCTGGCTACCCAGTCAACGAAATCTATGAGATTAGTTTGACAGGACCTTCCTGTAGTAAACTCATGCTGTCTTGGATCCTGTGCTCCTATGGATTCCAGGTGTTGCACTATCCTTTCCTTAAGGAGTACCTCCATAATCTTGCCCACTACTGAGGTAAGACTGACTGGTCTGTAGTTCCCTGCCTCCTCCCTGCTGCCACTCTTGTGAAGTAGGATCACATGAGCCCTTCTCCAGCCTTCTGGGATCTCTCCTGTGCTCAGGGACTCACTAAATAGTTCTGCTAATGGTTCTACTAGTTCCACCCTTAGCTCCTTCAGTACCCTGGGATGTATGCCATCAGGTCCTGTTGCCTTGTCCACCCTGAATTTAGCGAGCTCTTGTAGGATGCTTTCTTTTGTGAAGAGACTTGTGCACACCCCCCCCCTTCCATGGTGCTGAGCTGTGGGCCCTGCCCTACCTTCTCCTCAGTAAATACTAAGCAGAAATATCTATTTAGTATAGATGCTTTTCTTTGGTCCTCCTTCACACACACCCCATTATCCCCTTTGATCTTAGTGATACACCCTCTGGACTGTCTCCTTTCGCTAATGTATCTATAGAAAGTCTTGTCCCCTTCTTTTAGTGTTTGTGCTAGTGTTTCCTTGGTTTGGGCCTTTGTCTGCCTTACTACCTTTCCTGCTTCCCTTAGGGGAAGTTTGGTATGCTTCCCTATCTTCGTCCCGCTGTGTTCCCTTATATTTCCTAAAGGCCAACCCTTTGGCTGTGATCTTTTCTGCTACTGTTTTTGAGAACCAAAGTGGCTTCCTCCTTCTTTTGCTCTTGCTTTTCTCAATAACACAATGGGATGTTGCGTCAAGTACTGCATCATTAATGCTTACCCACTTTGCCTGTAACCCCTCACCTGTATTTCTTCTTGCCAGGGCTAGCTTAACTCTGTTGGCCATCTTATCAAAGGCAGCTCCTCTGAAGTCCCATATTTTGCCTTGGAATAGGATGATTTAGTTCTGTTGGTCAAACTGAACCACACCATGTGATGTTCACTAGCCTCCAGGTGACCTTCTACCTGGAGATCTGTGATCCTTTCCCCATTAGTCAGTACTAGATCCAGGATAGCCTGGTCTCTTGTGGGTTGTTGTACCAGTTGTTTGAGGCCCTCCCCCTGCAGGGAATCCACTATGTGTCTAGTTCTGGCGGATGTTCCTGCTGGTATTGATCAGTCTGTATTTGGCATGTTGAAGTCTCCCATTATCAGAACCTCCTGTTTAACTGTCATGTTTTGTATATCTTCTAACAGTAATGTGTCTATGTCCTCCCCCTGGTCTGGAGGCCTGTAGACAACCCCAGTTCATATGGCTGTCCCATTTCCTGCTTCCAGGATGACCCACAGTTCTTCTGGCTCCTTATGTGTATTCTGAATTTCTGTAGCTTTGATATTTTCATTGACATAAAGGGCCACTCCCAACATTACTTATCTCACTACACTTGCCTGCCACACACACCATATACACAAACATTCGACGTGGGCAAATGCTTGTTAAACTTACAATCCTTCAACTGGCCTTCCTCTTTTCACTTACATACCTAAAAAACGTCTTGTCCTTTTCTGTTACCACCTGGGCTATTCTCTCTTCAGTTTGTGCCTCTGTGCTCCTCACTACTTTCCCTGCTTCCTCTGTTTCCCCAATATACTCCCTATCCGCCTCTCTGTGCATCTCCTTATACCTTATAAATGCAACCTTTTTAGCCTTTACTTTTTCCATCACCTCTTTCGAGAACCATAGTGGTCTCTTTTTCTTCTTGCTCACCTGCTTGATGCAGAGGTTTGTCATCTTAACTATGCCCTCTCTGAGATTTGTCCACAGTTCCTCTACCCCTCCAGTCATCTTCCTCTACCATGGCATCCCTGAGGCACTCACCCTTCTTTATAAAATCTGCTCTCCTGAAGTCTAGGGGCCTCACCTTGTGTGATTCAATTCTGCAGCCATCCTTATGTTAAACCATACTGTATGGTGATCACTGGTCCTCAGGTGGCCTCCCACCTTGATGTCTGTAACACTCTCCCCGTTAATAAGTACCAGGTCCAACAGTGCCCCATTATGAGTGGGTACACTTTCTAGTTGCCTGAGGAGCCTCCCCCCTCCCCCAGCTTACAGGAGTCCAGGGTGTCCCTGCTTCTAGCTGAAGCCACAGCTAGAAGACTCCAATCTACCTGAGGCAGACTGAAGTCCCCCACCAGCAGCACCTCCCATTTTCTGCCATTTTGCTAATGGTTTCCACTAGTATATTTTCTAACTCCTTCCTTTGTGCCAGAGGTCAGTGGCTCAGCAAGTAGAACACTCGCCTCCGAGGCCAGGAGATCAGTAAGCTGTGGGTTCTATCCCCACACCAGGCATTTGGGTTAATATCCCAGTACTGACATTGTAGTGCAGCATGAGGGGGGTGCTGCACTCCTGAGGTGTGGTCTTTCGGATGAGACGTTAAACCGAGGTCCCATCTGCTTGTTCTGGTGGTAGTTCAGGTGGATATTAAAGATCCCATGGCACTTCTCGAAAAAGAGCAGGGGAACTTCCCCGGTGCAATGGCCAAATTTCCTCCATTCACAAAAAATACCACCAACAGCTTCATCTGGTTCAAGGTCAGTTGGCATTCATCTGTATCCCCCTCCTCCAGGTCGTGCCTGAAAATAGGCAAGATTTGTCTAGTGTACTTACCTGGTCAACAAACACTAAATAAAATAAATAACAATCATGCCAGTGCAAACAGTGGCTCCATTTCCAGTCTCCAAGGTGACCCATAGTACCTCAGCACCCCCGTATTCCCTCTGAGTTCAGATAGCAGTGGGGAAAATTTACTTTCTCATTGCTTGACTAGCCGAACGGTGGATTTTAAGCCTAAATAAGTGATAGAGCATTGTGCCTCTTGCAAACTAAGCACTTGTAATGGCTGTTATTTACATTGTTTGTTGAGGGTGAGAACTTCCGTCTTCCCTTGATTGATGGATGGGCCTGATTCAGCTGCAAATGAATGTTAATAACACCATCAATGGGTGAATGCTATCATGTGCTTTATCCAATAAAGACTACTAAGAGGTTGGAACCAGTCCTCTTTAATGTCTTTATACGTGACACTGCAGAAGAGCTGGAAGGGAAGAAATGCCCCTTTGCAGATGACACCAAAATCTGCAATAGAGCGGACACTTCTGAGGTGGAGAGAATGCACATCAGACCTGAGAAAACTCAAAGTGTGGTCTAAGGTATGGCAACTAAGGTTCAATGCAAAAAAGTGCAAAATCATGCACCTAGGACACAGATTCCGAGAGGTGGAATATAAAATGGGGGAAGAGGAACTGATGATCACAAAACAGGAAAGGGACCTTGGAGTAATCATATTGGATGACCTCAAGGCATTGACTTCATGTGACAGGGCAGCAGGTAGGGTCAGCGAGATTCTGGAGTATAGGGAGGGGTATCACCAGCAGAAAGAGGGAGGCTGTGGTACCACTATATGGCTCGTTGGTGAGGCCCCACCTGGAGTACTGTGTCCAGTTCTGAAGACCACATCTCAGGAAGGACACACAGTGTAGAGGCTGTCCAGAGGATGGTAACAAAAATGGTTCAGTGGCTGCATCAGAAGCCCTATGAAGAAAGGCTGAGGGATCTTAATACGTGCACTCTGGAAGAGAGGAAGGAGAGGGGGAGATGATAGAGAACTATAAATACCTCATGGGGGTAAATAAGGTACAGGAGGTGTATATTTTTCAGAGGAGAAGGTGCACAAGAACAAACGGTCATGCAATGAAGCTGGAAGAGTGAAATTTAGGAAGGATGCGAGGAAGTACTTCTTCATTTGGGTAGAGTACAGTAGGTGGGACTACCGGTCCTTATCTGCCAACAAATTCTATGTAATTCTGTATAGTTAGGGTCCGCGGAGACAGAGTACGGAGGAAACATCTGGGCTCACTGAGTGGGCCAAAAGGTCCTCTTTGCCAACAAATTCTATGTTTCACCTTCTGTTATTTCTATTCTTTCTTTTGGATAAACCTGGAATACCACCTTCTGTATATATAAAGTTGCTTTTCATTATTTGCCAGTGTTACAAATTCAGGGGTAGTGTAGTGACTCCAGAGGATTCTTCTTGGGACTACTTATCCTTTAAAAAGGTTTAAATTTTACACTGGGAGCTATAACATATAGAATAATGCATGGGTAAGTGTGGTTCATGGGGATTTTATGCACATCCAAGGTGTGTGATGCCCCACAAACCCCTAGGGTTTACTGGTTCTGATTTAAAGTTTCATTAAGTTTAAAAAACTGCTTCCTGAGGTACTGTGGAGCCATTGAGAAGCGTGTGCCTCACGCAGACTGTGTGAAAAAACTAGTGCCACTGGACATACAGTGTTAGGACAGCTTCTCCAGCAGCTTTCTAAGGTGCTGCTTTCATTTTTGTGTGCCGGTGGTTTACAAAGCTCTGTAAACCACATATATGATTTACGGAGCTGTTAGGCACTCGCTAGCAGTGGTTTATAACCACTGACCAGTAAATATTGTCCATTAAAGAGCAACTCTCTACTATAATAAAAAGCTTAGAACACTATATGTACATCAGTTATGTTTGTTTTGTTGTCACTGAGACAACTGCATCACCAACTGCAGAGATGATCACAAATAAAACAATGTGCACCCCTTTAATCTATTCCAAGGGACAAGGCAAGGTTACCCACTTCCCCTATTTATTTATTTTAGCTATAGTGGCCCTAATAAAATCAATAATGGCATCATCAAAAAATAATGGAGTTAAAAAAGGGGAAAATACAAATACATTTGCTTGTGCGGTGACTTATTAATAACTCTTAGTTGACCTCTGGGTGCAGTCATACATTCACCTTAAACAGTTGCTACAGAAATTTGGGGAACTATCAGGATTTACAGTCAGTTGGACTAATATGCAAATTATGATCCTTTTTTGTCCAAAATTGTTAAAGACCTCCTTATGCATGCACATAGAAGGGAAAATTGGGCACACTAATTTGGGGGACAGAACTCATGGGCATAAAGCCTCCTACTGTCCTAGATTTAGTATATAAGCACTTCATATGTAGATGCAAAATTGCTCAAAAAACTAAGATAAGGCATAATTAGGTCAACCAACCTCTGCAAGAAGGAAGTGAGTAAAAGAGAAGGAAAAGAGACCATTATGGTTTTCTAACAAAGTGGCAAAGGTTTTGAAGGAAAAAGCGTGGCATTCGGGAGGTATAAGGAAACACTAAGGGAGGAGGATAGGGAGGTATGCCGAGTAAAGCAGAAGGAATTAGGTAATGCAATGAAGGGTGCGAAGGTGCAGACAGAGGAAAGGATAGTTAAAGAAGATAAGCTTTTCTTCAGATACATAAGTGAGGAGAGGAAAGGAAGGGGTGGGATAGTGAGGATTAGAAGGACAGAAAGGGATGACTGCATAGAACAGGGCCAAGAAAAAGCTGATGTCCTAAACAGGTACTTCCTCTGAGCCTTCTCAGTGGAGGGGAGGGGATGAACCACTAGGGAGTAGGAGGAGGAGTCGGGCAGGGGAGGAGGTGGACACAAGTCTATTTTCAGAGAAAATAGTCCAGAAAGGACTTGCAGCTTTGAGGGTGGACAAGCCTATGGGACCAGAGGGGATACACCCAAGGGTACTAAAAGAACTCAGGGGGATGCTAGCTGCCCCACTGACAGCCTTGTTCAACAGCTCACTGGAAACAGGTATGGTTCTGGGGGACTGGAGAGGGGCTGATGTGGTCCCTCTGCATAAAAGCGGCAGCAGGGAGGAAGTTATCAACTATAAGCTGGTCAGTCTGACTTCAGTAGTGGGGAAATAAATGAAAACCCTGTTGATAGACTGGTAGAGTATCTGGAATCCAAAGGGCTGCAAAGGCCACAGGCAGCACAGATTTACAGAGGAACGCCATGCCAAACAAGGTCAAGCACCATCACCAATGAAATAACTTTTTTAAACTAATACAATAAGAAAGCCTGATTTGATTTTGAAAAGTTGTTTAGAATTCATTAGTCTGGATCGAATACAAATGAAAACATTTGTTAGACTAAATAAATATAAAATTTGGGAAAATGAATCACCGTTCAGCACAGACAAATGCTGAGGAGACTGCGGTTTAGACTCATCTTCTTCAGCACCAGTGCGTGCTCGAGCCTCGACACGCTGATATGCGCATATCTAGCTCTGGCCAGTTGGCATCATAGGGGGTGGGGGAAGTAAGGTTTACAGGTTTTAAAGACATGATGTTACCAGTCTGCCACCATGTTTTAGACTGTTCTCTCACCTGTTACGGCTGCATAGCAAGAGCTATGCATGATGCAGTGTAATTACTTTGAAAAGGGGAGTTTGGTGCCACGTGACTATGAATACACCACAGCTGTGTCCTTCCACTGGAGTGGACATGAATCACATCTCACCATGTCCTCTGCATTCAGTACAGTGTGGTTGCTTCCTCCCTCCCCTCTATACTAGTTTCTTTACAATTCAAATTGCCATTGTCTTTCAATGAGACTGTTTACTGACAGAGTGTTCACAATCAAGTGAGTGAGAGAGAGTGAGCGCACAAGCTGTCTCAGTCATGGATGACACAGCAAGGTACCATAGCGATCATCCATACTGGACTGTGACTGAATAGAAAGTTTTTCTTTTTTATCACCATATGAGCTGAAACCACTGACCTGACAAGTGAGCTCCTTCTTCCATTGGCTTCCTCCCTCCACACCGCACTATTTTCTTTACAATTCAAATTGTCAGAATGAGTCAGTGGTCTAACGGAGTGTTCACAATCAAGTGAAAGAGAGAGCACAAACTGTCTCAGTCATGAATGCTACAGCATAGGCAGTGATCATCAGCACTGCACTGTGACTGAATAGAAAGTTGTTTTTTTTAATCACCATATGAGCAGAAAGTGTTTTAAAAAGCCATGAGGTGGTGGATGCTGTATGCAGGCCAGGGGGCTGGTCAGCGGGACCACGTGGACTGAGAGATCTAATGGTTCTGGCTTTTCTGCAAGAAGGGTTAGAAACTTTGGAATGGAGAACTGAAGTTTACTAAAGTTAAGTTGGACTGGTGCTGTGTTCCAGCTCTCCCTTTCACCTCTTTGTACTCTTGCTGACACACTGACATTACATACTGAAATCACTAACCTGACAAATTAGCTCTTTCTTGCATCGAGATTCTGCAGACCTGACAACTGAGCCCCTTTCATCAGTTAGATAAAGAATCAGACACCAACTGAATTGGAAACAAAACTTTCTATTTTTTTTTCCACTGTTAAGAGAGAGCACGCTATCGGCTAGAAAATATTACTCCAGTAAAGCCAAGAAGATGAAACATTCTACCATTTCAGTGGAATTCATGTTGAACAGTGCAGTTTTACTATAGAGTTGTTTACCCCTCACTGTGTCACCTCTGTTGGATGCTCACATGTGTGCGTACTCTCTGTCTGCTAACTGAATCAGTGAATGAATGAGGCTAATTACCAAACAAAATGAAATTTCATCAAACACATTTTTACACAAAAATATCATATTACGGGCAGCAGAAGCATAGTACTCCAGATCTTACAGTACAAAAAGAAAGGCTTAATCCACTAGCTCTTCAAATTTTATTAAATATGGTCTGTTCAATGTATTTAGCACTAATCCAGAGTTTTTTTTTTTTTTTTTTTTTTAATTGTTTTATCGTCATGGTGGTCAGTGCCCTCCTTCCCCCTGCCCAAACCTTGAGAAAATCACAGTTGCAGATGACAGCCAAAACCCCTTCCCCCCAAACTACGAGAGATGATATGAGACTGAAGAATTGCAAATCCAGGAACACTGGATGGATTCTATTTCCTGGAATTTCACTGGCTGGGTGGGTGGATTTTTAAATATCCCAACAGTGCCCAACAGACAGAGCTCTCATTTGTTCACATACGGAAAGTGCTCTAAAAGTTAAACTTTTTGCTGTTATAGCACAGGCTCACAACTAAGACCCACCAAACTTGCAAGTGTTCCGCCTCAGTGTATCTTACTTGCTCCCCTTGTCTGTCCTGCTTCTGTAAGTTGGTGACCCACTCAACTATGGAGGCTGCGGAGGACCCACCTGAGACTGACTGTATCTGCCCACTACAAAAAAGTAAGTGTTTGGGCTGCTTTAGGTGGCTGATTTTACTGGTGAAGCAGGGCGACTGGTATTTCCTGTACAATAAGGATCTGGCAACTACAAATGCTGAACTCACTGCCAGGTCTGAAAAAAGTAGTGACTACTTGTGTTGGTCAGTTGCTGGCCATGGGTTGGCTGGGAGTAAGTCATGGGGTGGGGGGGGAGCCGACTGTGTTTAGGGGGATTATGGTGGCTTGTGTATCCAGGAGAGGTGACAACTATGCAGACTGTGTGGGGTGGGGGCTGGCCATGATTGCGGGGGGCTGGCTATGGCTGTGTGAGTAGAGAGTGGGGATGGAGCTGGAGGTGTATGTTTGTAGGGGGCTGATGGTGTGTGGTGGGTAACTGGCTGTGTGGGTGTGTGGTGGTGGGGCTAGCCATGTCTGCGTGTGTAGAGGGCAACTGGCTCTGTTGGGAGGGGGAGCTGGCCGTCTGTGTAGTGGGGGAAGCCAGATGTGTTGGGTGGGGAGCTGGCCATGTGTGGGGGTGGAGGAGCTGTCCGTGTCAGGGGGCAGCTGGCCATGTGTGATGGGGAAGAGCTGGTTGTGGGTGTCTCTGGTAGGGTAGCTGGCTGTGGTGTTGCAAGCTGTGCATAGCTAGGAAGTCAATGCTTGTTCAATTGTTGAGCTGACTGTGTTAATGAGGAGCTGTGCTTGTAGGGGGAGCAGATTGTTTGTGTTGGGAGTTGAGCTGGGAATTCAGAGCTTCATAAACTGGAGAGCTGACTGTGTTGTACAGAGAAACTGGTCATGTGGGCGGTTTAATGGGTTGTCACCATTTAGTGTGAGGTCCATGTTGTCTGTACATTTATAAGTCCTATGTTAAACATGAAGTATAGAAACAAAGCTATGGAATGTTTATCTCTCTTAGTCGACTTTTGTGCTCATTAGTTGACGTTTAGCACTATTTCACAAAATGCTTTAAAGTGTCATACAACATGTAGCATTTGTTTTATGCATTTTTTTTTGAGGACTGGGAAAGGAGGGCTAATACAATACAAAGTAGGAGGAATTAGGATGTTGGTTAACTAGGATCTGCAGCTTATCCGTTAGGTAGGGAAATGGGCAGACTAGGTGGGACAAGTGGTCCTTATCTGCCATCAAACTCTATGTAACAATAATTTCCATCACCAATATCATCATTTTGCAGCTGTATTGGCTCTGACCAGAGTTGTTTTTAAAATTACAGTCTCCTAACTCTTCAAAAATTGTCTCTGGCCTAAACAAATTATGATCACTGACATCCACTACCACACCCACACCGCACAGTCTAAAAACAGCCCCTGTGAAATTCTGATCCCACTAGCACACCTCAGTAAAAACTGTGACTGTATTTATACACATGAATATTCTGTACACGAATCAAACTATTGGGAGCCCCACAGCACATTTTCAGCCTCACTATACCCACAAACAGAAACAGGCTGAGTCAAACCACGCAGCAGCAGTATCGGCTCCGTGCCATTAAATCCAAAGTCCTGAAAAACTGCACAGTGCATGATCAACTCCCGAGACTAGCAACACCAGCTCCAACCTTAACATGACAGAAAAACTATTGAGAACTAAAAAAAAAAAAAGGGCAGAAGTTCAAAATTAGAAAACACACTTCATAAATAACAAACAAAAGCAAATAAATAAGTAAAACCGCGTCAACAGTGTAGGCTTGGAATCATCAAATCTAAACAGTTCTGAAAAGATGCACTGTGAGTGATCAATTACTGAGACTGGCAACGTCAGTTCCGTCCTTCATACGAACATATGATGCTGCCAGCAGAAACGGGCCTCGTGGTCTAGCAAGTCTGCTTGAGTGCACAGCTAGCACCCCTAGATTGCAGCTGCCCCCCCACCTCCAGGAAGTTCTCAGCACTACTTACCAAGACCCTCCCCCTTCCCTATCCCATGCCCTTTTAAAACTACCCACCGTCTTACATGAAATCACCCCCTCTGGTAGAGCGTTCCATTTCAACACCACCCTCACAGTGAAGTAGTCTCCTCCTCTCTCTCCTAAATCTGCCCCCTCTAATCTTAGCCCATTCCCTCTGATGTCACCTCCCTTCCTCAGCATAAATAACCCATCGGTGCTAGATTTGTTGATCCCCTTTAAGTACTTAAACATTTCAATCATATCCCCCATCCCTCCTCTCCTCTCCTCCAGGGTGTACAACCTCAGATCCCTTTGCCTGTCCTCATAGGTTTTGCCTTCCATCCCCCGTATCATTTTTGTTACCCTACGCTGCACCCCCTCTAGCAGTCTAATATCCTTCTTCAGATACGGATGCCAGTACTGCACACAGTACTCCAAGTGTGGCCTGACCAAGGACCTGTAGAGGGGCAGGAACACTTCCCTATGTCTGGATGAGAATCCTCTTGCAATACACCCCAGCATTCTGTTAGCCTTAGCAACCAATCAAGAAACTAGTAGGGAGTACAAGAAACAGACAGGAGTTCAAAATTGTAAAACGCAGCACATAAATAAAAAAATGAAATCATATAACAATACTTAAGATAAAAAAAGTAAACCAAACATGGTGTCAACAGCACCGCCTCCTGACTAAATAACACAAGTATCTGTCAATGCCAAATGTTCACCTCTTGCACTGGTGTTTTATCAAATGTTCACCTCTTGTGTCGTTTTATGACCACTCCTGAACATGACAGATGTCATGTATAAAATAGTGGCCAAAATGTCATTTTGTGCCAGGAGAATGAAAGTACATTTTGGCCACGATTTGAAAAATGACAGCTATCACATTCATGAGGTGGTGTGAAAGAATTGCTAGGTTGAAAATTTGGGGTCAATATATTGAAAATTACCAAAGTTATGAGCATGCATTAAAAAATTTCAGGGTACACTCATAACTGTTATTTTTTCAATAGTTGTACCCCAAAATTTTCAATATAGTACAGTCTTGCACTTTCCACACTGCCAAATTCCCTTCCCTCTTCAACACCCTCAGTCAGGCACTAAGCTCACACAGAAACAGCACCTGCCATCTGTGGGCTGGGACTGAGGTGGACAAAAGCAGAAAGGTAGCTACAGTAAATTCACTGTTTAGAAAAAGTTACTGATGAGCCAAGCAGCTTAAAGACTATTCTGCATTGGACTGACAGTGACACACCTCTCAGAACCCACATTCATAACCATATGTTTGCTCATGCAAGTCGAACATAAAAATTGCCATTTCTGTATGAAAACCTTACCCCACACCCATATGCTTATTACCCCAGTGCCCAGAGTTGTACCTTTAACTTGTAGAAGATTGTAAATGCAATTTTTATTGTAGAAATGTTTGGTGCCTAATGACAGACTTAAGTGCTTTTATTATATGTTAATATTTCCCCTGGAGCCACTCATTGCTGTATAAAAGTGGTTTCATGTGCATTCAGCTGGAGCAAGAACGGCAAAGTGAAGCAGGACTGATCTGGCTCAAGCTGAAGGCAACTGAAACCACTCTGATACAGCAAAGAGTGGCGACGGGGGACATATTAGTATAATATTGATTGAGTGTGAACTCATATCTTGCTTATGAAACTATGAATAATATATTTTTTTTAAATAACTGTTCCTGGAATGTGCCCGTTCCTAGGCCGTCTGCACATGAGATGCTCTTCACAGAATAAGAGTGTGCCACGCACAGGGGAAAGGAGTGCACTGACTGGTCGGGAGCACTCCAATGATCTATAATTCCATAAATTTAAGTGAAACGGATGTTCTTCACATGGCAAGCTCACCACCCAGCGTGAACTGCTGTACAATCAAAAAAAACGTTCACAGGCTTTCACAAGTTAAAAGGTACAGCTTTGGTCACCGGTGGTTGGTGAGCAGCTTAATGTGAGATGAATAAGGAATTTACAATTCTATGACCTTCAAACTGAGCAGAGTGACGGTTTGGAATGTGCACAATAAATTTTCGAATGTGCACTTTAGGTTACTTTACTTGGTATGAAAGAACAGAAGAAGGCCAGAGCCCATCCAGACTGTTCCCCACACTATGTGGGACATTATTTATCTATTATCCCTCAACCAAACATCTAATTTGTTTTTAAAGACAGTGGCACTAGTTGCCTCTACCAATTCTTGTGGCAAGGTGTTCCATACAATGGATGCTCTCATTGGAAAAAAGTTTCCCCTTTTGCTGGTTTTATAAGTTTTTACTTCAAGCTGTTTATTATGCAGTCTCAGAACATGTCTCCTTTTGGAGAGTGTAAGAGTACATTTTTCCATTAGATCTGGTGAATTTATTGAATTAAAAACCATAAGCACATCACCTCTTAATCTTCTAGTCTGAAGAGAGAAAAGACCAGTAGCTTTTAATCTGTTCCGATAATCCAAGTTTGTTAATCTTGGAATCATTCTAGTTACTCTCCTTTGAACCTGTTCAAGAATTGCTATGTCTTTTTTTTGGTTTGGATTCCAGAAAGGGGAGCCATAGACTAGATACGGTCTAATGTATGCCCTATACAATGAAATGAGGCATTGTTCAGTGCGACTGACAAAAGTGTTTTATTTGCCTCAAAAATCTGTTGGTCATGCAAGCAGTTCTAACACAGTGATCATTTGATGTAAGTTTATTATTAACATATATCCCTAAATCTTTTTCCACAATTTGATGAGTGAAGTTGTAGTCCGTTTATATAATATATTGTTGTAATAATTATGCACACAACAAGGATTCTGAGCAGGACAATGTTTATGCATAGCAGTGGTTAGCCATACACCATACATCAGATGTCCCAATTAACCGTAGTTACTGTCAACTTCAACCTTCCAAACTGGTAAGCTCAGAAACTGACATATATGGCAGTCGATGCACACAAGCCCCATGTCATGAGTCTGACCTAAATGATAAATGTTCAAGAAATGTGTCGACAAGACTTTCGAACTGTTCCTTTACAAATCTACACCGAGAATTTTTGACAGTTACTCTTTTTGACATGTTGCTACAATGCGGACAGCAGGATCTGTAACCATGGTATACTAGGAAACGATAAGGCAGAAATGAGCCGTTCCAGTGGACAGGAGGGGAGGGTGACAGTCTCAGAAAAAGAACCAACACTACTGACAAGATATTTAGGTGAGAGTTTTTTACTTTGAAAAAAAAAAAAAGAGGCAAAAATACTTACAAAATGTAAGATAAACTTTTATCACTAACAGTGCAAATTATATGCTCCCACATTCAAACCTGCCTTGGTGCTTTGGGGTGTGCTACCCCCTTCATCAGGAGGGTGACAGCAGCTGGAACAGCTTTCCCTCACCACAGCAATGGATCACATGGTTGAATCCGGAGTGACTCTTCTCTCCCTGTCCGGGCATGCAGAGCATGCATATGCAGAAGTGGGAAAAGAGTCATTCAGAGGGGACAGATGCACTGGAGGAAGTGACGGTCAGCAATGGCAATTGACTGTGTGGTCAAATCTGAAGAAGCTCTTCCCTCCCTCTCATCTCTGCTTGGGCGTGCGGAGCTCGCATAGGTGGACCTAGGAATGGAGTCAGTGAGGGGAGAGAGGCAGAGGAGGGGGGTGCTGGGGGAAGTGAGGGTGAGTATCAACAACCACTGTACTGAATAACTCAAGCTGTGACTCTGTGAGCACAGCTGTATGTATTATGTAGCTGACCCCTTAAAACGGGGGTGGGGTGTCAGCAAGGGCTTCAAACCTGCTTATTTCATTTCTCTGTTTAATGGATTCCGGACTCAGTGCATTTGGATGTGTAGTGTTAACCTCTGATTTCAAAGTTAGGTATCCAGGACAGCTAGACTAGACATTTAGTTTTCTACTGTTTCCTATGTAGATGAGTTCTCATACACGCAACCCAGATCTCAGGCTAGTTCTGTTTGTTTTAGCATTGAGTTTTGCCACAAGTTTTGTAGTGCGAATCCAGAGATGCTTGCTGACCCTTTTGGGACACAATGCGGCACACCACTTGGCTCTGCTCCTCAGTGCCCTCAAGTCCTGAGTGAAGTCCCATGGAAGCTGTGGGAGAGGCATTCAACTCCATTCCACATGACATTGACAGTAAACGTCCCAGCCGCCTCTCTGCGGTGGGGGGGGTTAGGGGGGCGGAACCACACAGCAGGATAATCCATAAAGATTACCTGTGCTTGCAGTTTGCATAATGTAGATCAAGGAAAGAGCCCTTATGATGGCTGGCTCTCTACTTGAACTACACAAAGTTTCCACCCAGCAAGCCAGAACAGTGTCATGATCTGCTTTGCTGATCATTGGTGCGACACCAACCAGTCCCCTGCAGACTGCCCTGCACTGGACTGACAGTGACACACCTCTCAAAACCCATTCTCATAACAATATGTTTGCTTGTGTAAGTGCACAGTGAATATAAAAAACTGGACTATGTTATTAACTTGCTGAAACACATTCACATATTACAGCCACTCTGCATTTGCTATGGCTGTGCTACCAATAAAAAGTAAATGTTCGTATTCACAATAGGCATAATGAAGCAGCCTCTCCAAGCCTTGTGTGCACTATGTACACTCACAAAAATTGTCAGAGTTTCCAAGATATGGCCTAAAAATTTATTTGATGAAGCACTCTTGTAGGATAGTGAAACAACAGTTTTTTATGAACATATGAAGAAGCCAGCAGAATTAGGCTTTTTGGTCTATCTAGTCTGCTCATTGTGCATGGTTCTCAGCTCAGGCTGTTATCCTTGCTCCCCTTTCCCCTACCTTTCCATCCCTTACTTCCCCCCTTCCATGACCTTTATCTTTCCCAGCATCTCTTGAAGCTGCCCACCGTACCTTCCTCACTGAGATCACCTCTTCTGGCTGCGCATTCCATTTGCTCACCACCCTTTCTGTGAAGAATTGTCTTCTAACCTCCTTCTTACACACCCCCCCCCTCGAACTTTAGGCTGTGCCCTCTTGTGGTTTTGCTACAGCTTAGCCTGAAGAGACCCTTCCTGTTCACCTTATTGATCCCTTTCAAGCACTTGAAAGTCTTAATCATATCTCCCCTCTCCCTCCTGTCCTCCAGGGAGTACATGTTTAGGGCCTTCAGTCTCTCCTCATACGATTTACCCTGCTACCCCGAAATCATCTTCGTAGCCCTCCTTTTTATCGTCTCCATCAGATTGATGTCCTTTTTAAGGTGAGGACTCCAGAACTGCACCACATACTTCAGATGTGGACTCATTAGTGACCTGTATAAGGGCAAGACCACCTCATGTCGCCTAGTGCTGATCCCCCTGGTTATGCACTCCAGCATCCTGTTTGTCTGTGCCACTGCCTTCTTGCATTACATAGACTACTTCAGATCACTAGTTATCATTACTCCAGATCCTTCTCCTCTTCTGCAGGAGATACCTGGACCCCTCCCAGATAATACTTTGTAGTGGGGTTTTTGGCTCCAATGTGCATAACCTTAAACTTCTTGGTATTGAAGCTCAGTTGCCAGATCCTAGACAACTTTTCAAGACTTCTTAGGTCCTCTGTAAGGTTCTATATCCCCTTAGCTGGGTCAAATCTCCTACAGAGCTTGGTGTCATCCATGAACAGACACATTTTACCCTTGATGCCATCCCCAATATCATTAATGAAAATGCTGACTAGCACAAGCCCTAACATCGAGCACTGTGGGACACCACTTGTGACCACCCTGATGCTAGACAACTCTCCCCCCACCATCACCTTTTGGGCCCTGTTCCCTAGCCAGTATTCCACTCATCTAACCAGCGTCTCTCCTATTCTGAGGTCCACCAACTTCCTGATCAGCCACCAGTGGGGTACAGAGTCAAAGGCCTTGCTGAAATCCAGGTAGAGAATGTTCACTCCTTGGCCCCTGTTCACTGTTTTGGTTATCCAGTCAAAGAAGTCAATCAGATTCATTTGACATGACCTCTCTCCCATAAATCCATGCTGTCTTGCATCCTGGAGACCATGTTCCTGTAGATGCTCTATCAATCGTTCCTTCAGTATGTTGGTGAAGACAGAGCAGTATTCATTCATTAACTCTGCCTTCTTCCTATTTTCCTCCACCCACCCATCTCCTTGTTTTAGTCCAACTATCCCATCTTTCTTGTCTCTTTTCTTGCTTATGTAGTGGAAGAAAGCCTTCTTGCCCTTCTTAATACCCTCTGCTAATTGCAGTTCTATCTGCACCTTGGCTCTCCAAACCATCCTTCCGGCCTCCCTTGCCAGCCACAAGTATTTTTCCCTGTCCTCCTCTCTCTTGGTCTTCCTGAGTTTCCTATAGGTCAGCTTCCTATTTCTCACTGCCTGGGCTGCATCAGAGCTGTACCAGCTGGGTGTTTTGACCTTTGAGTTCTTCCTCTTGTATCTAGTGCACTCCTCTACTGTGGCCCTTAAGCCTTCCCTAATAAGAGCCTGTTTTTGATCCACCTCCATAGTCGCTGTAATTTTTGCTAGGTGACTTTTTAGTACTTCTCCCATTCTCCTAAAGTCCGCCCTCCTAAAGTCCAGGATTTTGGTCTTAGTGGGGACACTTTCCCTGCCCATGTCCAGATGGAACCACAAAGAGCGATGATCACTTTCACCCAGTAGCCCCTTAACTGTTATATCCTGTAAGTGCTCTCTGTTCATGAGCACCAGGTCAAGGATTGCCTCTTTTCAGGTGGGTTCAGTGACACCTTAAGTCAGGAAGCCATTTTGAATCACTTCTAGAATTTTTGGACTCCTGGCACTTGCGGCTGGTACACTCCATCCTGGGCAGGTTGAAGTCCCCCCCCCACTATTATCATTTTACCCTTCTCTGCAGCATTTAAAATTTGTGAACTCAGGCCCTTGTCCAGTTCTTCATCCTGACTGAGTGGTCTGTACACCTCCCTCAACCTTACTGTCCTCACTCTACTGGTCTATAATTAGACCCACATTGCTTCCACCCTCCAGTCTTTTGCCTCTTCCCTTATACTATTATACCCTCCTGTGACAGGGAGCTCCTACCACTCTTGAGGACCGGCCTTTTCTTAAATCTGTTGCAACAGTTCTTCCATTTCTTAGCCTAATCTATTCTTTTCAATTTCTAGTCTACAAGGTTGGCCACCTATGAGTACCCCTTCCCCTTTCTTGACTATGCTATAGTGTCCTCTTTAATTTTCCTTTTCTCTCTCTCTCAGATCCTCGTACAGGGAGGTTATTGTGGTGACCTCCTAGCTGATATAAAACAACAGGCTGTGTTTATCATTGTTGGATTTAGTATGTAATAGCACTATGTCATAAAATACCTTGATGTATATACCTTATGTTTATGAAACCTGTAAATGTTGAAAATACCATGGCACTAGGTATTTTTGATAACAGTAAGAAGTACTAATTGGCTGTATTATAAAAATTAAGTTAGTTGTGCTATTTAAAATGCATATAAATTGCTATAAACTGACAATCTGAAATGTCATGTTGATTTATATATATCCCATGTAGGGTTACCACCTTTAGATAAGGTAAAAACCGGATGCTAAACCACACCCCAAACTCCGCCTCTGGCTCCACCCCTTTTTATGACTGGCGAGTATATCGCTCCCCCTCCAAAGTCATTTGTAATGTTGGAATAGACATTACTAGTGATAGGAAATCATTTTTATACTGTTATTTATTTGATTTATGTATTCAGTTATTTATTTTTATTCTTTGGCAACCAGGTTAAAGCCCATAGGCTAATAGCCCATTTTACAGGAGTGACCCAGGAGTACAGGAAGGTTAAGTGACTTGCTCAGGGTCACACAGTATAAGTGGAGGTTGTGGGAATCAAATGGAGGCAGTATAGCGCAGTGGTTTAAGGCTCTGAGCTGCAAACCTGGAGACCTGGGTTTGAATCCCACAGCCCCCCCTTGCATACTGTGTGACCCTGAGCAAGTCACTTAACTTCCTTGTGCTCCCAGGTCACACCTGTAAACAAACGTTCAGCTTAGTGTGTCTCTCCTGCTTAAACAAAAAAAAAAACCTCAGGTCTGCTGAATGTGCCAAGCTCATCTACAGCTTATTGCTCAGCCCTCTGTTAAACACGCTCCCATTTTCCTTTCCATGTCAGTCATGTATTCTGATGCTTTGATCAATTTTTGATAACTGAATTATCGATGCTTGTGGTACCCTCAATATCGCACTGTGTTCCCCTTTACCTCAGCAGCTACTACTGTTTCTTTTCATATTTCTAAGACATTCCACAATTTCAGACACACCATTCCATGCTGTTTATCTGAATGTCCTGTAAAAGTGTAGCTAATATCATGAAATGTTCAGGTAATACAAAAAATTTGAGCAAATGTGGTGATAAAGGCAATAAAAGTTAGATTATTCATTTAACAAAAATGGATCAAAAACATACCAGACTAGAGGACAAACAAAAAGAAACACATGACAGCACATAAAGTGTAAAAGCTGTTTCCAGTCATAGCAGTAAAAGGCCATACTTAAAATGCAGAGTGGAAAAGATTAGGCTCATTTACTGCTAATGATCTTAATGGCCATACTTTACACCTCCCAGACAGTCTGGTTTTACAAACAAAGGCAGGTCTGAATGACTGTGACATCAGAACTTCTTTATAACCTGGACATGCAATGCAGCCAACACAGTGGATGATTTGGTACATCAGTTTTAAGAGTATGTGAGCACTCAAAATGGCCCAAAAACTAAACTGGATGACCGGATAAGGACCCTAAAAACCAGATTATCCAGAGTACCGCAGGGTTCAGTATTAGGACTGGTCCTCTTCAATGTCTTTATAAGTGACACTGCAGAGGGACTGGAAGGAAAAGTATGTCTCTTTGCAGATGACACAAAGATCTGCAACAGAGTTGATGCACAAGGTGGAGTGGAAAGGATGAGAAGGGACTTGCCAAGGTTAGAGGAATGGTCAAATGTATGGCAGCTTAGATTCAATGCTTAGAAGTGCAAGGTAATGCACCTGGGAAACAAAACCCAGGGAAGAGTACACAATGGGGGTGAGATAGTAACAACAACAAAAATGGAAAGGACTTGGGGTAGTCATATCAGATGACCTAAAGGTGGGCAAGCAATGTAGAGGGCAGCAAGGAGGGCTGGGGGATACTGGGATGCATAGGGGCGGCATCACCAGTAGAAAGCAAGGAAGTTATTATCCTCTGTACAGACAGCTAGTGAGACCCCATCTGAATTACTCGTGCAGTTCTGGAGACCCAATCTCCATAAAGACATAGACAGGATGGAAGCTGTCCAGAGGAGGCAACTAAAATGGTGCAGGGTCTTGCACGGAAGACATATGAAGAGACTTAAGAAGCTTAATATGTTAGCCTCGAGGAGAAAGGAGGGAGAGGGACATGATAGAAACTTTCAAGTACCTCAAGGGAATCAACAAAGTCCAAGAGGGTAGCATCTTTCAAAAAAAGAGGTGTGCAAGAACAAGGGGGCACAATTTGAAGATAGAAGGGAGGTGGCTCAGAGGTAATTTAAGGAACTATTTTTTCACAGAGAGGGTTGTGGATGTATGGAACGGCCTTCCAGAGGAGGTTGTAGAGTCACAAACTGTGGTGGAATTCAAGCATGCATGGGACAGTCATAAGGCAATTCTAGGGGGTGGGGGTAGGAAGAAGTAGGCTGCTGGTTAACTAGGATCTGCAGCTTATCCATCAGGTAGGGAAATGGGCAGACTGGGTGGGCCAAGCGGTCCTTATCTGCTGTCAAATTCTATGTATCTATGTATCCTGTCAAAAACCAGACAGGTGGCAATCCTAATCCCATGATGCTTTGCATTATGGAAGTATGTGTGCTGTTGTCAGTGGCGGAGCTAGAGGGGGGACTGGGGGGGCAGTTGCCCCTCCTGGCTGCCCCAGTGTGAGTAGTGGCACCCCGCCACCATCTTTATTCACTGTTTAGTGCCCATTGTGGAGCCCATGATTGACTGAATGGCCCCCTCTGGCTCCCAAACCTGGCACTGTCAGTGGTGTTTTGTTTCTTTGAAACTTGGCTTATTGTCAATGCCCTTTGGGGTAACCCATGTTTCAGTAGTTCTGCATTGAGGTTCTTTGTCTTTAGCTTTTTTTTTTTTTTTTTATTTGAGCCCCCACTACCCAAGCAAACAAGGCCCACATAGGGGTGGAGGCCAATCTCAGCTGCTGAGTTAGATCAGAGAAAAGTGTCAGTAAGTGCTGGCTAAGTGCAGAGAAAGGACATGCATGGTCTGCTGCTGCAAACTGATGTACTGAAAAAGGGATATGCCATTGCTTAAGGTTATCTGCTGTATTCTGAATAAACATCACAAAGAGATTGTGTGTTGAAACTGAAGTTCGGTGTCTGATCCATATGTTATCCCACAACCACTCTACAGACTTGGTGGTAGCAGTGGGATAACTTGCTGGAAGTGTCTGGACTGGCCGAAGAGGGACGTTTTCTGGTGGATATCGCCCAGATATCCCAGGTGGACCCATGCACCAGGAGTTGCCAGAGGAGAACCCAAAGAAGAAAGTCCGTGGAATTCTGACCAGAACCATGGCTGACAGACTGCGAGAGAAGCTGCTGCCTGGACTGGACCTCCTGAAGATGATGAAGAGATGCAAAGGGGACGATGAACTACTATGGGGTCGAGGCAGACTGGAGGTGTGAGACAACACCCAGGAAGTGGAGACCCTGATGAGGATAATCCACTGGATGAGTGGGAAATGGCTGGAGGCAGAATGACTACATGGAGAGGTGGAACACAGGTACCAGGTGCTTCAGAGGTCCCTGCCGGAGAGTTTGGATAAAAAGTCAGAGGAGGATTTTTCATGGGCTCAGTTTGAGGAGGACCCCCTGACAAAGCAGGATATTCCTTTGTTGCTTTTGATCCTAGGATGTTACCTGTTGGAGGTCACAGATGCAAGTATGGAACCTGATGTGAAACCCCAGGTAAGACTGTACCTAGTGATATTGTGCTGGGGTTGAAGACTCCAAGCAAGCAATAAGAAGCCTATGAGGCTGAAGGGACTTTTTCTTGTATTGATGCAGCTAAATCTATTAATAGTATTGACTGGGGTATACTGCAGGCTAAAGATGCTGCTATTACCAAAATGTTACAATATGTTAAGATCAAGAAGAGGGTACATGTGTTTTATTTTTTTGATGAAAAATCTACAAAGAAAGAGGTGGGTGGAAAATGGATAGAAATCTGTGTTGGGGTAAGACCTAGAGTGTCTGCCCTCAGGTGTGTGTATCTGTAGCAAGTGAAATGAATCAAGAGACACAGTGGGTTTATATAGAAGAGTCGAACCTAGGACTGGGTTCCTGCTTAAAACTGACATGTCTGGTGGGGTTGGAGCAGGCAATTACTCACTCCAGAGAAATTGTTTCCATGATAATGGACTTTATAACCATCCAGATTTTCAGTCAATAAAATATGACAAACTTTCCCTAAAAGGAGATGGGAAGGTAGCGTTAGTCTCTGTTGAGAAATGTGTTAATGCCTTAGGGTAAAGAATGATGATATCCACTATGTTTATGATGGAATGTTTATCGTTAATAAGGACCCTAAGACTGAGCTTCTGAAGATGGATGTGTGGAAGCTCCATCCCTTCCTGGGACAGGAAAGTGGTAAGCAGTCTGCAATAACTGCTTCTCTCTTAAGGTGGGGGATATGTGACAAGGAGCTCCTGCCACTCTTGAGGACAGATCTTTTCTTAAATCTGTTGCAACAGTTCTTCTATTTCTTAGTCTAATCTATCCTTTACAATTTCTAGTCCACAAGGTTGCCACCTGTGGGCACCCCCTCCCCTTTCTTGACTATGCTATAGTGTCCTCTTTAATTTTCCTATTCCCTCTCAGGTCCTTGTATAGGGAGGTTATTGTGGTGACCTCTGAGCAGATATAAAACAACAGGCTGTGTTTATCGTTGTTGGATTTAGTATGTAATAGCACTATGTAATAAAATACCTAGATGTATATACCTTATGTTTATGAAACCTGTAAATGTTGAAAATACTATGGCATTAGGTGTTTTTGATAAAGGTAAAAAGTACTAGTTGGCTGTATTATAAAAATTAAGTTTGCTGTGCTATTTAAAATGCATGTAAATTGCTGTAAACTGAGACAATCTGAATGGTCATGTTGATTTGCATATATCCCATGATGCTTTGCATTAGGGAATTATGTGTGGTGTTGTGTTTCTTGGAAACTTGGCTTATTGTCAATGCCCTTTGGGGTAACCCATGTTTCAGTGCTTCTGCATTGAGGTTCTTTGTCTTTAGCTTATTATTTTTTTATTTGAGCCCCCACCACCCAAGCAAACAAGACCTGCATAAGGGGTGGAGGCTGAATCTCAACTGCTGAGTTAGAGCAGAGATCAATGTCAGTAGGTGCTGGCTAAGTGCAGAGAAAGGACATACATAGTCTGTTGCTGCAGACTGATGTACTGAAGAAAGGATATGGCATTGCTTAAGGCTATCTCCTGTATCTTGAATAAACAACACACATAGATTGTGTGTTGAAACTGAGGTTTGGTGTCTGGTCCATCCGTTATTCCACAACCCCTCCACACCTCCCAAATGAATACTGCCACCCCTCCTCGTTTGCCTATGGCTCTGTCCCACCTATAAAATTTACATCCCAGAACTGAGATGTCCCAGGCATGGTTAGGTGTAGCCCAAGTCTCAGTTTTTACAGCAATGTCCACTCTCTCTTCTGCAAGTAGCACTTGCAGGTCATCCATCTTGTTTCTGAGATTGCATGTGTTCAGGAACACCACCCTCCACTTTGAGTCTGAGCCCCCATCATTTCCTCCGCTTTCAGCTTCCTCTGTCTCCATATGCTTCCCTCCCTGCCCCATTGTCAAACTGCCCTGCTATCCCTTCACCCTCCTGTCCCACTCTACTATTATGGGGGAGGTCTGTTCATTACCACCTCCCAGGGTCTCTGTGCCCTTAGGTCTGTATGCCCCAACTCAGTAGTTTAAATTAAGCTTATGAGTAATGTATCCCCCAGCTTGTCCCTGAGGACCCTTAAGCCCTCCCTGCTGAGGTGTAGTCTGGCCTGTGCATAGAGAGATTTATACGACCTAGTCTTCTATGCAGTCAAACTCCTCCTCCTTGCATCAATCCTTCAGCCATGTGTTGAATTCCTCTAGCCTAATTTTCCTTACTGTGCAAGCTCTTGGCACTGGGATTACCTCCAAGAATGCCAGTGATCTTGCCATGTCCCTGCAGGTATTTCTCACCTCCACTGCCTCCCCTGCTTGGTCATTGGTCCTTAGGTGAATAATTATGTTTCGTTTCCCCCTACTCCCTTTTGCCACATTCTCTAGCTTTGGACCCACTTTCCCTGTTATCGTTCCAGGCATACACATCACTTTGGTTTTGGCATTCTTGTCCCCCTTTCTTCCCTTGTGAATGCCCTTAATCATAGTCTCACCAATGATTAGCACTCTACCGTCCCCTCGTCCATGTTCCCCTCCCTTCCATCCTCCACTGCTGTATAAGATATCTGCTCCATTTCCTTCTCCAAGATTCTTAGTGTCCCCCTGCCATCTCCATCTTCACGTTTCCCCCCAACTGTGCCTCCTTTCCCCTCCAAGCCCCTCCCATTCCTCTTGTCTGTGCTTATCCCCACTAACCCCTCTTTACTTCTACACCAAGCCTTTTCCTCCCTGTCTCCTTTATCTCCTCTAGGCTCACCCCTTCTTATCTGCCTCTCTTGACTTCCCTGCATGGTCCTGATTCCCCTCCCTTGTCCCTCAACCCTCGTAGTCCTACCCAGACTTCTTACCTTGCCTCCTGCTTCCCCTTTCCATTTTCCAGACAGGTGGCCAAATCTGTTTGATAAGGGCACCTCTTCTGGTGTTCTCACTCCTTTTGCAATTCCTGAGTTTCCACCCCTTCCCCCTACCAACTGCTATTCTCCTTCCCTGGACACCTTGGTTTTCTGAGGAAAGGTTACCCTTGAGTACTGGATGATCCTGTCTGATCCGTTCCCCTGCCGGACACCCTCACTCTCCTGGGCCCTTCCCCCAGCCTCCCTTCCCACTGTCCTACTCTTTCAGCCTACCATTCAATTCTCCTCAACTCCCATCTGAGCTGCCTTTCTTCTGCCCTCAGCTGCTCTAAGCTCCTACATACTGAACAGCACCTTATGTTCCATATTGTTCCCAGAACGACTGCTGCCTCACAGTTACTGCAGTATACTATCATTCTCATTATCATGCTACCTGTGCATTCCTCTTTCTCCCCACATACTCTTGGCCCTGCTCCCTCTCACTTACAGATTCCTGTTCTATGCTCTTCCAATTATGGATGTCCCCTGCTTTTTTCTAATAACCCCTCGACTCACCCTCTCCCACCTGCTACTTGTTCTCCTGCAAGTTAATACAAGATAGGATGACCCTAGATAGGGTTTTGCTGCAATCCCCTTTCCCTGCTTTTCCTAATTTCCCCTCGATTCACCCTCGCCACCTGCTACCTGCTCTCCTTCAGGTTAATACCAAATAGGTTGATCCCAGATAGGGTTCTGCTTCAATTCCCTTTCCCTGCTGGTTGGTGGAAAAGTAGGCTTCCCTACGGGTTTTGCTGCTATCCATATTCTTTGGTATTCTTTCATGTTCCCCCTCCTGCCTCCTGTTCTCGTGCTGGGTAGTACACAATTGGTTGACCCTAAATAGGGTTATGCTGTTTACCCCTTACCATACTGGTTAGTATAAAATAAGGCTAGCCTTGGCTAGGGGTTGTTGGTATCCCTTTAGTATACATTACTTTTAACTCTATATTCCCCTAGATTACTTACCATTTATCTGTTGCAGGCTGATGTAATCTTTTCACTCTAACAGCAATAGTGTTTAATTATTAATTTTCCTCTGTTCTCCGTTAATCACTAATAACTCTGCCCTAGTTTGAGTGTTATAACTGTTCAATAACAATGCAAATGCAAAACAAAAATGCATACACCTGCATCAGTTACTTAACACAGTACTGCATCCTCCAATTAAAATATGAACCCTAATTTAGGAAAGGATTAAATTAGAAAACACATACCTTGTAACCCCACCTTAATTTAACTTCAGTTTATGTTAATTCCACCCTCCCCATAAGACTAATTGTCTTCTTATTTACACTTGCAACCCACTGGACTACTTACTGTATTTTATGCAGGTTGCTGATTTTTGCTGCTGTTTGTGCACTGCAGAACATTATTTAAATGATTTATAACACATGTAGACCAAATTGCAGTGTGGATTAAGGTTGGCACATCAGGGGAACAGAGTCTCCTGCCGGCTGTTGCCTCCAGTGGGTCACCCTTAAGCTCAGCCCTTTAGCGTGAGCACTGCAGTGGAGGACTGCTAGGGAACACAGAATTTAAACATATAGAAACATCTCCAGGTTCAAGAACAAACTGCTGAACCACACAGCAGCAGGCTGTAAATCCCCAACAGATTTTCTCAGGTGTCCCAGATGATTTTGGCTGTTTTGAGAGGGGTCACTTTATACCAGAAATACAAAGTCCATTCAGACCCCCAACCCCCTTACTCAGAAACAGTTGATCTGTGCAGAAAAATGATGTCACTGAATGTAGAATACCAGCTCCAGATTCAAGAATGAACAAACTGCTGAATCACACAGCAGCAGACTGTAAATCCCCGATTTATTTTTTTCAGGTGCCCCAGATAATTCCGTCTGTTTTGAGAGAGGTCACTTTATATCAGTAATGCAAAGTCCTATTTTTGCCTGTTCATTGATCATCTGCTGTACTTTGTGTAACATTTTAGCCTTTTTTTCTGCTATGACAACATTTTAGATACTGATGCATTTTTGTGAAATAAACAAAGATGCTTAGACCTTTCAGTGTACTGGAGACTACATAGTACACGTAAGGCTCTGGGAGACTAGTGCACCATATCAGTCATATGTTAACTTGGATTGACCATAAACAAATTCTTTTATTAATAAAAAAATTAAAAAATATTTCTTCTATTTACTGTTTTGTTATTATTACAATATGAACAAACCATTTTATAAGCACAATAAATCACCCCAGGGCATTATCTAAGCAATAAGGCATGACAGCGGGTGCATTATGGTGAGATAACGGCCTACCTTAGGTGGGTTGAAAAATGAAGTGAAGCCAGTGTTTCCACCACCTGAGAAGGGCCATTAGCCCATAATAATGCACCCCCTCACGTTCCTTACTGCTATTATGAAATGGGTCCTTCTTAGTACATTCATGCATTTTTTAAACATATTTCCTTTAGCTAGGCTGTTGTGCTGGGATAACGTCCTTGTTGAAAGTAGCTCTCGGCCAATCAGGATTCAGCATTCTTTATACCCATTTCATAATAAAGGATATGTGATGTACTTTGCAGGGATATAAGGACACAGCCTTCAACACCTCTGGGGCGTGCATTGTAAATCCTTTAGTGCGTACCCTGTCATGGCTTAACGCTCAGTGCATTGTTCATTAGACAGTACCCACTCATTTAACAATGGTCCCCTTAACAGTGCAACAGCAGTGTGCAAAAACATTTAGTATTCATTTTCCTTTTTTACTGTAACAAGTTTCCGACACCTGCCAGTCACATTGACCTGCATGATTCCATAATTTGACCAGAGTCTAAGGAAAGGAAGAGTGAATATACGAACATACAAAAATTGCCAGCAGAAATTAGGCCTCTAGGTCTATCTAGTCTGCTCGAGTGTGTATGTGTGATCCTCAGATTTGTCTGGGCACTTAACTGGTGCAGGGAAATGATTTTTCCTCCACAGGTTTAAGCATCTCAGTTACACAGTAGTCACAAAGAGAATACACAACTGTTGCCAAGGGGAATATCAGGGTTAAAACGTTCATATCTGGCCTCAAATGACCCAATACTCTGGTAAACCACATGCACAACAAAATCAAGGCAAAAAATCTATAAATGGGAGGCGAATCCATAGGTCACCTTACTTTTTTGTCATGGTGTAGGTATTTTTTTTCAAATGTTTTAAATTGTCTTTTTTTTTTTAACTAAAGAATAACACAGGCCAGTCCCTGCCTTATACATCCATCTCTCTGCCCTATTGCTCTTGCAGCCGATTTGCATCCGTGTTCTCATAATCCACAATTGTGCCCATATCAGGATAGTGCTAGTCAGATGTTTCAGCAGCTGCACACTGCCCCGGCAGGCTTAAGAAAATGCCGTAGTGGGTAGGGTACAATGGAGCATGATTAAAAAATATGTAAGGCTGGGCCCAGTGTGCCATCACCCAAGAGACTGGGTTTGAATGAACCCTGCACTGAAGCTGGTGGGGTGGGGTGGTGGGCGGTGCACCTTTGTGAAGGTGAGGCATTTGCGCACCCCCTGCTGACCAATCCACATCAGCGACATCTGTAAAGGGTAGCCACTCACTTGCCTGGAGGAGAGTTGCAGCTAGAGCAAACCCCCATTAATGGGTCTGGGAACAGTGAGAGTCAACAGAAACACTAAAAATTAAAAAAAAAAACTTCAATAACACACAAAAATCAAATTGAACAGGTTTGTGAAAATATCTATTTGTTTTAATCATGTCATCTGGCAACTGGCTTTGCGTGAACAAAATATTCAGCTGCACTGCTTCTTAAAAAAGACGTTCTGAAAAATGATCTGCAACCTGCTGATGCCAAAGGCAGCATCCTGATCGATTTTGAATCATAATGGAGCAGTTACAGTATGTTTCCACATTGATTTCATATTGTTTCCAGCGCTTTAACCATGTCTACCTAATAGTTGCTTGTAAAATAATAGCGCTCTATTTAGGCTGATCATAATGGACTTACGAATAGAACAGAATTCCTCTTTTTATACAGTATCATTTATACATGGAGGATCTTAGGACTCGCTCTCCTATATATTCTGCAGTAGTGTGCAGCTGGACAGTCATTTTATCTTATAGGATATATGGGATGGTATAAAAAAATACTTTGCATTATGTTTGTGATACAGTACTGGAAGGTGACAAATGGATGAAGCGCTGGTAGAAACTCATTGAACTTTGGAAACCACAAGCTTGCATAGTGGCATCCAGCTGCCCCACCCCCTACCCACTGTGGAGACCAGTTCCACATTGAAGCTGGCTGGGGGCTAAGCACATCACAGAGGTAAGGTACTCAGCTCCTGGGGAAGCAGGGTGGGTCCAGTCCACCTCGCATTTGCTCACCTCCTGCCATCTGATCATAGAGTGGGTCAGCTGTGGCTGTGAAGGCAGCTGCTCACCAGGGTGAATCCATGGTAACACCATCAAAGGAGTGTGGGAAAGACAGAAAATGGCATGCAATTAGAAATAAATGATACCACAACAGAAGAAGTTCTCCCCCTACTGTGTAGAAAACCATTTTAGGTACACTACTGTTTCCACTTCATGAGGCATCACATTAGACATGTTACAGTATGCTGTGTGAATGTGCAACATTCCTGTTGACTAAAATGGGCAGCTGGTCCCCATTAATTTACATGTGGCATGGTATAAAATGTGAACATTTGGCACTGTATGGTTAAACCACCAAAGCAGAGGAAAGCCCATTCCCCCTAAATCCAGTAACTGGATCCCTTCCATATTAACTTCTAATATTCAACCCTCCAGCAGCCCCTTCAACTATAATCCTGATAATCTCAGTTGATTAGTTTGGTGATGAGAAAGGAATCAACATACCTGTCTGAAGCCCTAAGAAAGCAAAGAAAAATACTGAGATAATGAGTGTGTGAGGCATGAGGAATGAGAAAATATAGGTCACTTACCTGTAACCATAGTTCTGCTAGTGGTATACAGTTCATATGCACACATTGGTAGTTCTGTTGACATTAAATCAGATCATTCATACACTGGAAGTAGGAATCAGGGTGCCACTTGCCAGGGAAGGTTGGGTGGGTTGTGTAGATGTGAACTGTACACCACTAGTTGACCTACAGTTACAGGTGAGTAATCTGTCTTTCTAGCAATCTGGATACACTTCACTATCCACACTCTGAAAGTATCCTAGGAGTCTTCCAGCAGGATGTGGCAGGGCACACACCACTATTTGGTGAACAGAGAATGGAGGACCGAGAATCCAAAAGCAGCATCCCGATGACTCATGTCAATGCTGTAATGGGAGATGAAAGTGTGCACTTCTTTCTGGGTTGCAGCCCTGCATATCTCTGCAATGGGGATATCTCTGGAAGCAGCCAATGGGGCAGTAGTATGTCTGGCGGAATGAGCCCTAAGCCCCTTGGGTGACTCCTTTCTAGCCAACCTATAGCGGAGGTCAGTGCAGGATGTAATTAATCTTCTGCTTTGTGGTGAGTCTGCAGGTGCAGTTTCTCTGTATGTTACATGTAGCTGAGGAGCCTCACCACGAACTCCAGCTGCATGCTCCTTACTCTGCAAGTCTAGGGTATGAAGCCTGTGATTGGCCTCCGAGGTCAGGTTGCTAGAGTATACCAGTAAGTTAATCAACTGGTTAAGGCGAAACTCCAATATGACCTTTAGAAACATCTTCAGGTAGGGGCGAAGGATGACCTTGTGGAAGACCAAGTAAGGAGACCCCACTAAGAGTGCCTGGAGCTCACTAGTCCTTCTGGATGATGTTACTATAACCAGAATAGTGGTCTTTTACGACAAAAGTGACACTTCACATTTATGCATAGGCTCAAATGGCTTGCCCATGAGGACTGCCAATACCAGCAGTAGATCCTATGGAGGCAGAGGTTCATGCAGTGGCGGGGGAAACTTATCCATGCCTTTGAAAAAGCATGCGACCACCTTCTGCTAGGCCACTGTCAGCATACTAGCCCATGCCCCATCTACAGAGATAGCTTCCAGGTGCATCTTAAGGGTTGTCACTTGCAGTCCCGACTGACAGAAGGACCACAGATAGTTGAGGATGCACGCCATAGGGTAGGTGAGGGGATCAAGCCCCTTACCCTGGCACCAGATCAAGAACCTCTTCCACTTAAATGCATAGCACTTACGAGTCAACTCTTTATGGGGCGCCTTCCCAATGTGGAGGACATCTTCCGAAAGGTCCAGAGCCTGGAATTCCAGCTCTTCGGAAAAATGGCTGAGAGGTGCAGGGATTGAAGGTCTGGGTGCAGGACCATCCTGCTGTCAGGTCACCAGATCTGGGCAGAGGCAACCTCCACAGAAGCCTGCTGCTGAGGTTGAGGTGATCCAGATACCAGAACAGTCTTGGTCAGTGTGGGGCTATCAGGATCCTTTGTACCTTGTCCAGCTAGGCCTTGACCATGACCTTATGGACCAAAGGGAAGACCTACAGAAAAGCCTGGGGCCACAGCCTCATGAAGGGATCCCCGATAGTGTGCAAGACTGTGGGGGGAAGACACAGAACTGCCTCCATTTTCTGTTCCTTCACCAGGCAAACAAACCCACCAAAGGGTTGCCCCACTGGAAGAACATGTGGTTCACCACCTCCTTATGCAGAAACCACTTGTGTGACATTTGCCTGACCCAGCTGAGAGTGTCTGCTAGTTGTTTTCCCATGACATGGATCACCAGGAGATCTGCACCCAGTCTGTGCACAAGTATTCAGGTGGGGCAGAGCCTCCTGAGACAAAGGAAAGAAGTGCTTCCTGCCCTGTCTGTTCAGGTAAAACATGGTGGTTATGTTGTCCATCTGGACCTGAATGACCTGACCCCGAATGAATGGAGCAAATTCAGTCAGAGCCAGAAGCACTGCACAGAGCTCCAGCAGGATGTGGTGTCAGGAATCCCAGGGCAACCAAAACTTGTGGGCCCTGTGGTCTCCCAGGTGTACTTCCCACCATACAAGAAACACGTCCGTCATGAGTGTGATGGATGGTTCTAGGCTCAAAAACAGGATTCTCTCCTCCAGATGTTGTGGGGTCAGCTACCACTGGATGGCATCTCACATTGGCTGGGTCAACACAATGGGCTGGTCCAGGTGACCTAGACATTGGGCCACTGCAGGTATAACTCACACTGCAGGTGGCACAACCACCAGTGGGCTCAATGGATCATGCTAGTGGAGGATATCAAGTACTCATACCACAGCAGCCACAGGAAGTCCTGGGCAGAGCATGAGCACCCAACATGAAATGATTAGGCAAAGGAGGTAAGATTGACTGCCTGGTCCACAGGGAGGCGGGTCTTGGCTTGCAGGGAGTGTAGTTCTGCCCTGATGAAGCTGATCACCTGTGAGGGGACCACATCTGACTTGGCCGGGTTGATCAGAAGGCCTGAGTACTGACTGGTCTGGAAGGCCAGATCCCTGGA
This sequence comes from Neoceratodus forsteri, assembly GCA_016271365.2. Lineage (NCBI taxonomy): Eukaryota > Metazoa > Chordata > Ceratodontiformes > Ceratodontidae > Neoceratodus > Neoceratodus forsteri. The sequence goes on from JADMNL010000025.1 coordinate 120,185,291, forward strand.
CCTCTCCACAGCCTCTATGGGTGACCCAACTATCAGAGCATCATCCAAGCCGGGATACACCATAATGCCCTCGTGCTGCAGGCAGGTTGCCACCATGCCTTGCATTTGGTGAAGACCATGGGCATGGACAAGAGGCCGAAGGGCATGATCTAGTATTGGTACTGGATCCCCTCTGTATGGAACCAAAGGTACCAGCAACTAGATGGATGATTTTGGTTGTGGAAAAATGGATCCTGGAGGTCTAGGAAGCAGAACCATATGCCCTGCTCCAGAGACATAATGATCTAATTCAGAGTGACCATAAGGAACTTGCGCTTCCTCATGAACAGGTTCAGACTGAGTAAATCCAGTATGCGACACCAGCCCTGAGTAGTCAGGGTATCTGGAACATGGGCTATCGTCCCTAGCTCTAGGAGCTGAGTGATATCAGCTCAAAGCTCGGACAATGAGGTCTTCAACACTCTGAACTTCTGAAGAGCTTGGTGTCAGTATGGCAAAGAGATCAAAATCCATAGACAACCCTCTGTCCACACCGCCTCCAGAACCCACTTGCCTGAGGTACATAGATACATAGACAGTGTCAGCAGATAAGGGCCTATGGCCCACCCAGTCTGCCCATTTGAGCTTGTAAGTTCAGTTTATGTTTTCCTAGAAGTCAGTTGCCCCTTACCTCTGACCTCCAGAATTCCTTTATGTCTATCCCATGCATTCTTAAATCCCGTGATTGTTTCAGCCCCCACCACTTCCTCTGGCAGGGTGTTCCACTTGTCCACCACCTGTTCTGTGCAGAAATTCTTTCTCATGTTTCCTCTGAATCGTCCTCCCTCCAACTTCATCCCATGCCCTCTAGTCCTGGAACATCTTTTTCGCTTAAAAATAGTGTTTTCCTGCACCGTGTTCCTCCCTGTAAGATACTTGTATGTCTCTATCATATCCCCTCTCTCCCTCCTCTCCTCCAGGGAGTACATGTTCAGTTCCTTCAACCTGTCTTCATAGGACTTGTGATGCAATCCATGCACCATCTTTGTTGCCCTCCTCTGAACCTTCTCTACCCTATGTCCTTACGTAGGTATGGTCTCCAGAACTGTACACTGTACTCCAGGTGGGGCCTCACTAGTGTCTTATATAGCGGAATTATGATCTCCTTTTCCTGCTGGTGATGCCCTGCCTATACATCCCAGCATCCTATTTGCTTTACCTGCTGCCTTGTCACACTGTTTCCTACCTTGAGGTCATCAGAGATGATAACTCCAAGATCCCTTTCCTGCTTGGTGCATGCTATATCCTCACCCCCAACTGATATATTGTGCCAGGGTTTTGTGCCCCATATGCATTATCTTGCACTTCTTTGCATTGAATTTCAACTGCCAAACCCCTGACCATTCTTCAAGTTTCTGCAGGTCCCTTCTCATTCTGTCTACACCCTCTGGTGTGTCTACTCTGTTACAGAGCTTTGTGTCATCAGCGAACAGTGAAATTCTGCCTTCTAAGTCCTGTGCAATGTCACTGATGAAGATGTTGAATAGGACCAGTCCTGGCACTGATCCCTGTGGTACCCCACTGGTCACTCTTCCCTCTGTGGAGTGACAGCCATTTACCACCACCCTCTGTGTCCTGCCACCCAGCCAGTTACCTACCCACCACACTACTGTCCTGCCCACACCCATATTCCCCAGTTTGTGTAACAGTCTTCTATGTGGCACAGTGTCAAAGGCCTTGCTGAAGTCCAGATAGATCATGTCCTGCCCTCTCCTGATCCACCTCCCTAGTCACCCAGTCAAAAAATTCAACGAGGTTGGTCTGACATGACCTCCCCCCTGGTGAAACCATGCTGCCTTGGGTCCTGTAGTCCATTGACAACCAGATGTTCCACCAATCTCTCCTTCAGTAGTGCTTCCATGATCTTTCCCACTACCGAGGTGAGGCTGACTCGTCTGTAGTTCCCTGCTTCCTCTTTGTTCCCACTTTTGTATAAGGGAACTACATCTGCTATCCTCCAGTCTTTGGGTACCTCCCCTGTTTCCAGTGATTGGCTAATCAGGATAGCCGAAGGTTCAGCCACCACCTCTCTTAGCTCTTTAAGGACCCTGGGGTGCACCCCATCTGGCCCCATTGCTTTATCAACTCTCATTACTTCCAGTTCCTTCAGGACCCTTTCTCGTGTAAATGGACTTGTGTCCATTTCTGCACCATTCTCACCCCTTTTACTCCCTTCAGACCCATTACCCTCCTTTTCCTCAGTAAAGACTGAGCAGAAATACCTGTTCAATATGTCAGCTTTACTGTTGTCATCTTCCACGCCCCATCCTCCCCCTTCAGTCTCACTATCCCTCCCTTTGTCTTTCTTTTTTCACTTATGTACCTGTAAAAGGTTTTGTCCCCTCTACCCACTGATTTTGCAATGTGTTCTTCTGTCTGAGCTTTGGCTTCCCTTACTGACCTCCCTACCTCCCTTTGCTTCTCCTGGTACTTCTCCCTATCCCCTTCTGCCTGTGTCTTTTTGTATTGCCTGAATGCAATCTTTTTGGCTTTCACTTTCTTTGCTACCTCTTTGGAAAACCATAATGGTCTCCTCTTCCTTTTCCTCTTGCTAACCTGCTTAATGCATAATTCTGTTGTTCTTGTAATCCCCATTTTAAATACTGCCCACTGTTCCTCAACCCCTGATTCCTGTCCCATTCCCTTAATGACTCTTTCAAGTATCTCCCATTTCCCAAAGTCTGCCCCCTAAAATCCAGGATGTGTGTTTTGTGTGGTTTGGTTTTGCTCTTTCTGTGATTTCAAACCACAATGACTGGTGGTCACTGTTCCCCAGGTGCTCCCCACTGTTACCCCATCACACTGTCCCGTTTGTGAGCACAAGGTCCAGTATTGCCTTCTGCCGAGTTGGTTCCATGACCAGTTGCTTGAGGAAGGCACCCTGAAGGGAGTCCAGGACAAATCTGCTCCTAGTTGATGCTGCTGCTGGGATGCTCCAGTCCACGTCTGGAATATTGAAGTCTCCAACCAGTACTACCTCACTCTTGTCTGCCATCCTTTGGATGGCTAGCATCAGACCACAAGAAGTAGTGCAACTGACCACCAACCAAGAGCTGGGACAGGGACTGGATGGGAGAGGGTATAACAACCCATCACTGTGCAGCCTTGGAGGGGACTCCTATCCTGGGACAGACACAGGGAGACCTTAGTAACAGGGCTGGGGGAAGGGGGTAAGGCCGGATATCAATTAGGGTCTACGGTAGCACAGTAGATAGGGACATTAAGGCAGACTAGGTGGGCCAAGAGGTTCTTTTCTGCCAACAGCTTCTATGTTTCTATGCTTCCAGCCACTGGGGTCACGGAGACCTTCACGTCTGTCCCCTCTTTTTTCCCCCCTGGCCACTGAAGTTGGGTTTTGGATGCCAGCACTGAAACTGCCCTTGCTGGAGCTGTTGCTAGGGTTGGGGTGACTGAAATGGCATGAACGAAAAAGCATTTTTCTTAGGCTTGAGGGCCTTTTGGTCCTCATGGGAAGAAGTCACAGGAATCAAGGGTGGCACTGGACTTCTTAATTCATGTGAGATGCTCTTCCACCCCAGAGCCAAACAGGTCAGTGCCCAATAAGAGGATATCAGCCAGTTATGCTGACTGTCCACCACAAAGGTTGAAATCTTCAGCCAGGCCCTATGACACATGGCAGTGGCCGTTGCCACAGCACAGGCACAGAAGTCACCCATGTCTAAAGCCATCTGAAGCTGGTGTTTCGCCAGTGGTTTACCCTGGTCTCTGATCATCTTAACTGGAAGCTGTTTGTCAGCTGTTTGATGACACCCCCAAACAAGGAATGGCCAGAATTTTCCATTATGAGTGTAGCTGGCCTGATGGAGACTCAGTGATGCAGGAGCGTACACTTTTTTAACTTCATGGTCAATCTTCTAGGACTCTTTGTCTGAAGGGTCATCTACATCTCCTTGGCTTCCAGGTTTGAGGAATGCAGAGCCCAAAACCAAGCCTTCAGCCAAGGGCTGGTCAGAAAACCCAGAAAGGGAGCCTGTTGAGACTGTGCACTTGTGGACCATTCGGGGACAGGGTGCTGGGCAGGATGCTGGATGCAGCTAGAGCTTCAGGGATGGTCTAAAGATGGCCTCAGCCACAGGAAAGGCAAACCACAGGGAATCATCCCTATCTAGTATGTCAGTAAAGGGGTACTTGGCTGGTTTCTGAACTGACTCTAAGGGACGTTTCATGGAGTCTTACATAAGCTGAACCACAGTGCCAAATGATACTGGCCCATGGTCAGTGGTCAGCTCTTCGACTGATTCCCAGTCAAAAGTATAAGTCCTGGTTGAGGCAATCAATGACTCACCTACAGAGTCTGAGGATTTCTCAGAAATTGTCTTCGTCTCTTTTCCACCATGGACTGCCCTGGTATTCTCATCCTGGGTGATCTCCACCAAGAGCTGGCCTGGAAAGTTGGCAGTGAGGCAAGACTCCTTGGCTGGGGCCTCAAACAGTGGTTGCGGTGGAGGTGGCTCCACCCAAATAGGTGGAGAAGCAGACGTTCATGACTACTGAGAAGCACGGACCAACGTAGGAATGATCACAGAAGGCCAAGGGACCAAAGTTCAGAAGCAGGAGCTCTACTCGTTCTAGTAATGGTTCACTGTTGGCAGAGGAGCTTCTTGTAGTGTCCATGCATCATCAATGCTTCTCCTTGCCCAAAGATGTCAAGGAGTGTTGATAGCAGCATCTCCCAGTCAAGCGGGATTAAGAGCGATAATGGCATATCGACCTTTGATGTTGACCAGTGTCCTCCAGAGGGATTGAATAAACCATCATCCTCGGCAGGTTAAGCATGATACACTTTAGAAGTATGACCACCAGTGAAGGCCACTCCTGAAGAAACTCAGTCAGAGGTGCTAACTGGGCCTCATCCTCCTCTGTGAGGACAAGGAGTACTGAGGGCTGGGAGATCGACTCCTTGATGATCTCTGACAGCCCCTCTACAGGCTGAAGAAAAATCATGACCACCTGCTTGACTGGAGTTGAAGTCAACAGGCTCAACAAGGCTACTGTGAAGCCCTCTACCATCCCCTCCACTGTAGGGAATGTGACCAAGGCCAAGCTGTCAGTGGAGTCGAAGGCATGGGAACAGCGTGATCTTTCTCAATCCCACGACCTGCAACTGTGTGTTTTCTGCTACAATGAGAAGAGCTCTTCCTGAAGATCTGGAGGGCCAGACATTTCCCTGAACTGTCAGAGAATGACCCTCTGACACTGGCCCCAGCTGGTAACAACTCACCGCAGCTGCTACTGCCACTTCTGCCATGACTGCAAGCTGAGCAGCAAACGCAGCCACTGCCGATGCCTTCTTACAGTCTTTCAGCTGACCAAGGGACAGTCAAGCCTTCCAGTTTTTGATGGAGGCCAGCAGCATGGCCCGGCACAAAATGCATCCTTCAATGTTGTGTTGATCGCCCAGGCAGTATAGGCATGTGTTATGCAAATCCATGAAGGAGTGCAGAACTTAACACCCAGTATTTTGCTCTCCATTGCTGATTGCAAAGTGGAGGTGAAAGATACAGGAGTGACTCTAGTGATGAAAGCGGACTGAAACAGTCAAAGATTCACTTGAAAAGTACTTGAAATACTAGAATCATTCAACGCTGAGGAGCTGCAAAGGAGGAGATCTGTCCCTTAAAGTGGAAAGAAAGATCTGACGTTACAGGGTGGAGTTAGAGGATATACCACCTGGGTAGCAGAAGAAGCTTAGCATGATGATTTCCAATGACTCACCCATCTCCAGCAGAACTGCTAGTGTGTCGATAGTAAAATGTATCCATGTGGCAGAGCTGGAGGATATACCACGTGGGTGATGTGAGGAGCTTAGCTTGAAGACTTCTGAGGACTCAGCTGTGTCCAGCAGAACTGCCAGAGTGTGAATAACAAACTGTATCCACCTTGTTTGAAATAAGTGCTCCTCAAAATGTATTAGAAGAGGAAATAATTTCACCTTTTTTTAGACGCAACATTCCCAGAAGCCTTTGCTCAACAGAAGCCTTGCATTGAATTAGCTTAGAGGTGAGTTATTTTCCCTCACCCCAGAAGAGGTGGTCCTGGGGGTCCAATGGTTTAATTATCATGTTTAGAACTAATTTAAAAGGTACATCTTTTAAAATGGTGTGGTATAAATAACATATGTAAAGGTCTGAAGTGGGTTAAACATATTTATAAAATGGGGTCTGATCAATTCCAGAGACTCTTGCATTCTCTCCATCCCTCATGCAAATTCCTGTGCTGCCAAGCAGATTTCTCGTACCAGCTTCCCTCATTCTGGAATCAGCACCCCTCCACCATCCAGCTCTCCCCCCTCCCTCTCTGCTCTAAAATGCCTACTAAGGCTCTCTTCTCAGCCATGCTGCTCCTATATCCCTTCCCAGGCCCTCTCGTGATTTACCTCTCCCTGCTTTGCCAAGACTCTGTTGTTCCACTCCTTGTTCTGTCCCTTTAGTTTATTGCCACATGGTGTATGTGTGATTTCTACTAATCATGTACTCTTCCCCTCTCTACCAAGCCCAGGAAATACTGAGTTTTGGGTTGTACCCTGCTCTTTCCAGCAGTTTGTATGGATCGTGCCTCGCCTGACTAGGTTCCACCTGCTGCACTGTTTTAACCAGATCTAATTTCCTTTTATTTTTCTCAATGTACCACCTTGCTGTCTTGTTTAAGCTATATTTTATCCTGTTATACATTGTACTTTCTTATATTATTTGATTGATTCCCACACTGTATCCCCACCCCCCAGGTCACACCTGGAAATGAGCCCCAGCTAAGTGCGTCTTTCCTAGTTACAACATTTTAACTAAATAAATAATTCTGAGTCCTCACTGGTCAGAACCCCATCACATGGTGCAACATCAACCTAGCACATACCCCTGCTCAGAAGATATGATGGGGTGCATATTAAAAATATGCTAATTTCACATCCTCATGGTCACAGTACAAATCATCCCAGCAACATCAAATAAATCATGCAAATAAAAAAAAAAGTTGTACAATCCACTCCCGCTCGACGCAGCAACACTGCTCGAGAATCATAAACTGCAAAGAAAATCCATCCAACAACTTTGAAAAAACATACTTCCTACTCAAAACTCCAAACCCAAAATGCCTCAGTGCTGCTTACATTTAAGAAAAACATCTTCAACATCAAATAAAAACACAAAACTATATTCCACAGCTATGCTGCTACACAACAAAAGACACATACTGTATTTATGCATACACTACTGCACCATCAGCAAAACTTCTACAAACATCGTATAAAAGTTAATAAATTATTTAATTACCTATCTGGGAAGCAGCAACACAGGACAGCTCAGACTCGCTGCTCGAGTCCCATCATCAGCTGCACTGCAGTGAATCTCAGGTAGGTCACATGACATTTCATCAACCGGCTAGGTTTCCAGGTATGTCTCAGACTGCATGGAAAGTATAGGAAGCACAACCCAGGCTTCTAGCTCAGCCTCACAGATCACATGAGAAGTACAGGAAGAAAAACAGTCAGCAATACCTACTTAAAGCAGCAGGACCAACTACTGTAATACAGGTCAATGTCATGCAAGTTAAATTTTGCACTCCACTTTCACATGTGTTTGTTAGGCACTGTCATGGAGTCACTGCAAACACCACACCTGTCAAATGGTGCATGGACTACTTTCTTCAAAAATCAGGTAATTCTGTATATAAAAACATGAACAAAACTGCTAAAAGATTACTAACAGTGGGAAATTGCTATAAAAGCAATAAGGTACTCCAAATAAGGTACTCCCATGGGTTGGATTAACCATCAGTTAATTACCCCCAAGGGTATGTAGCACTCATCTGCACCTCGTGCCATATTAACCCCTAGGGGGTGATTAACTGATGGTTAATGCAAACAATGGTTGTACCTTATTGGTTAATTATACTCTGCGGTAGCAGTGAAGCAGGGATGCTGCCCTGGGTTTGTCATGTTGTTTTGCCACTCTCCTTCTCCTTTAACCCCGTCACCCACCATCCCAGAGACTTACCTGGGGCACAGATCTCCCCCAAATAATTCCCCCATGGTGGGGTCACAAGGAGAGGGCCTTCTTCCCCCCAAAGAACAATGTAGATGGTTCCCAAGGCCCTGTAGGTGTTGCGCAGTCTGCAGCGACCGAAAAATCACCCTGCGGCTGCTGTGATTTCCGTTTTCTCCTCAGGCCAGGTGGCATGCAATGACACAGCTGTGTATGTGTGTGGAGGTGCAGATGCACTACGTGCCTGCCACTGGCCATCACCTCTGATCCGCTCCTGCTGCCTGCCGTCACATCTTCACGTGGCAATACTAGAATGCAGCAGCTTATCCATCCCTCCCCAGGAGAAGATAGTCAGTTGGATGCCCAGTTTTGTCCCCCCCAGCCAACCCCATGACTCGAATCTGCTCCTGAACTTGAGTCACCCCTGTGGTCAGAGGTAGGGGGTCCAGCAACTCAGCCCTCTGTGCCATTGGGATGGCCATGTTCAAGCACTTTTATCAGGTCAGCTAAAAACTGTACACCCCCAGACAAAATAGTTACATGCAGTTCTAACTCTCCCCAGCAGTTTTATGATACAATTCAGGGGTAGGCAGCTCAGTATCCACACCCCTCCCATTCATCAATCATGGAGCACTACTGGCAGTGGCAAGGAAGACAGCCATTGATCCACCCTTCTGTCCAGAGATGTAATATAATTCTTCGGCCATGTGGTAATAAAATAGTCTGCTGTTTGGAAACATTGGTTTGTTTATTTATTCATTCATTTATTTTATTTAATGATTTATTTATTTCAAGAATTTTACAGGAAAGACATACTGAACTGGTAACAGCACATTTTCAGATGCATCCTGGGCAGAATACAAGGGAAAAAATGTGTTATGCAACACCTCATTTTTATACGGGTCCCTGGTTCTGCCAGCTTTTACAGCTGGATGGACTAGACTACAGGGTGGGGGTAGGGAGGTCAATGACTTGCTCAGAGTCACAAAGTGAATGCATGGCTCTTGAGGGATTTGAATTTTGGTCTCCTGCTTTTCAAGGCTGAGCTTTAAACACTACACCATCCTCCCCCTCACAGTTTATCACTAATCAGTGTTCAGTATTTCCCTAGCATTTCAGTTTTGTGATATGAATGTATGACTTTCTGCATCTATTCTGCTACCACTTGCTCCCTGAACAGGACATACTTGAAAATTAGACTGTATCTGGCTCAGTGTACTTTTTCATGGAATAAATATTTTAGTAAATAGTTTTACACACTGCAACATCTTCCCAGGGCCACTTCTGAAACAGGAAATAATTTTTTGTCATCTTTATTATTTTTTTAAGATTGTCTTACAAAATGTGAAACACAGCACGTACATGGTACTACATCTCTACACCGACATTCTTATTGTAGGACGTCTTAAATGGCATGCCCAGGATATCTACACATTTGGGAGGGGAAGCTACACAGAAACACAGACTTTGATGGCAGATAAGGACCGCTTGGCCCACCTAGTCTACCCATTTCCCTACTGGATAAGCTGCAGATCCTAGTTAACCAACAGCCTATTTCCTGCTACATAGGCCCATACAATGATATTAAAGTTCTACACGTAAACAGTGCTTCCTGAGCATGGGGGAACCCTCAAAAGGCTACGAGAAATGATTTTTTAAAACTCTTACCACTGTGTATTTATCCTGAGGGGAACAAACTATCAAAATAATACTAAATAAATAAATAAATCATAATGTAGTAAAAATTTAAGTACTAATCATTAAATGAACAGGCAGCTCAAGAGTGCAACAGTAGTGTTCCACACAACCATATGGAAGACGCTGCTTGAGGCTGTTTTCTCCAATCAAATTCATCATTGCAACATCAGGGGCCCGATATGCAAAATTTTACGCAAGCACAAATGGGTGTTTGCCTGCTCAAACTGGGTGTTGTGCAAAAGTGCAATATTCAAAAGGGGCAGTTGCGCAGGCAAAGAGGGCTGGCGCCTGTGCAAAAAATTATGTATGTGGGTGTGCAAAGGGATGGGCGGAGACAGGAATACCCACGTGACCCCATATTCAGCGGATTTGCACTGTGCAAAAGGGGTTAACACGGTCATTTTGTGCAGCATAAATACTGCCAAACAAAGCCCAGTTTTACTCCAGGCAACTCTAGTGGCTGCTGGAGTTACTGCAGCCAACAACCAAGTTGGCCGATGAAGGAGCACACCTGCCTCCTGGTGGTCTGCCCCCCACCCCCCTTTCGATCGCAATCCTGATGCTGATTTAGTTAAGCCCTGATGCATAGTGGTCCCCCTTTCTCCAATCACCAGCCCAGCATAAATGAACTACATTCCCTGGAGCCCATTGTGTTCCCCACCCTTCAGCCACTGGCCCGACATACAGTAAAGCTATTCCCTCATGCCTAGCTGTCCCAGACCGTCCAATTGCCAGCCCATATACTAATATAGTATTTCCTGGAGCCCAGCGGTCATCCCCCCCCCAAATACCCAGCCTGTAAAAAAAAAAAAACCTGACTCTGGTGGCCAGCGCCCCCCTTCCTGATTCCCAGACCTGGGAATGATTATGAACTTTCGGCATCTAGTATTCCCCCCTCCCCTGCATCTGGGATCCCTGGCTGCAGTTCAAATGTGTAGACAGTGTGTAGTCACACAATACAGAGGTGTAGTGCACATAACACAAGACAATATTCTCTGGTGTAAAGTGGAACCCCCACACCCCCACCCTCCGATCGTTCATCCCTGGTTCACACATCAGTCCCCGGCATCCACTGCCCCCCCCCCCATCATGGCACCAACTACCCACCCTGCCATCCCCCCATCTCACATCTCCTCAGCTGGCCACAGCATGCAAATCCAGAGAGCGTGTGTCCTATGTAATGCACAGGGCGTACGGTGGACATGCATCCTGTTCATTACATAGGATGCATGCTCTTTTGATTTGCATATGGCAGCCAGTCGAGAAGGTATGAGGAGGGCTGTGCTGGTTGCCACATGGGCTCCCATGGAACTGGCATGTCAGGTAAGGGGGGACTGGCAGGGTGGGCGGTTGGTGCCGCATTGGGGGAGGTTGCTAGACACCTGGGACTGATGTATGGACCAAGGACCGGTGATCGGAGGGTAGGGTCCATAAGACACCAGGGAATATTACTTGTGTTTTGTGCACTGCACCTTTATATTTTGGGATTACGCACTTTCTACACATTTGGAACATGACCAGGGATCCAGGACTGGGGGGACCACTGGATGCTAGGGAGTCCAGTCATTCATGGCCCCAGGCATTTGAGACTGGGGGCCACTGGCTGCCAGGGAGCCTTTTTTTTTTTTAAACAGAGCTGGGGATCAGGTACTGAGGGGACTGCTAAGCACCAGGGAACAGCTTTATTCTGTGCCGGGCTGGCAATCGGAGGGTGGGGGAATCACTGCTCAAAAGGGATTTACATTTATGTCGGACTGGCATTCGGGGAGAACCATTGGGCACCAAGGATTTAATTAATTTATGTTGGGCTGGCATTCGGGGGGGGGGGGACCACTAGGCACCATGGATGCTATTTTTACATGATGGCATAACAAACAGGGGGCACTGACACCAGGGAGGTCCTGCTTGTGATGGTTCCGAGCACCTGGGGTGGGGCAGATCCATGCAAATCTGCCACCACTACCCATGCACATGAGCCCATAATGGGCATGCAAGTGGCCCCCTAGCACCTGCTCAATTGACTTATTTGCTTGGGTCCCTCTGAATATCGTGCCCAGTGCTCCAGCACTATCGGGTCTTGTGATGCTATTCCCTGAAAATCAGGGATCCATGTCGGGGCAGCGTAACTTGGAGTAGTGCACCTCTATTCAGTCGGATAGTGCTGGTGCACTATCCTACTGAATATAGCGCATGTGCAAATCATAGCACAAAATTTTGCGCTCCGCTTTGCCCGTTTTGAATATTGGGCTTTTAGAAGTCTGTCTGTGGACTAACATTTTTCTCAGGTTCATTTATGTTTCTAACTCCATGCCCCAATGGATCACCACTCAAGTGAGAAGTGCAAGTAAATGGCTGAAGCTTTTCAACATTTTAGGTGTTTCCCCCCACAGATTCGAACCCTGGTCAGGCAGGGTATGGGAACATGAGGTAAAAAGATGTGCAATGTGCTGTCAAGCTGGCACAGCAAGTAGCACAGTTTACGAGGTTCTGTGATGTGTTTGGTCTGTGATAGTTGCACGGACGCAGAAAGAGGGAGGTAGTGTTGCTCCTGTTATGTCGATGGTGATGCCCCACCTGGAGTCCTGTGTCCAGTACTGAAGGCCCCATCTCCGGAAAGACATAGAATGGGTTGGAGCGGTGCAGAGGAGGGTGACCAAAATGGTCCAAAACCTGCATCGCAAGCCTTATGAGAAAAGACTAAAGGAATTAAATATGTACTCTCTAGAGAAAAGAAGGGAAAGGGTAGACATAATAGAAACATTCAAATATCTCAAAGATATTAATAAGGTACAGGAGGCTGATATATTCCATAGAAAGGAATGCTTAAGGACAAGGGGACATGATATGTGGCTGGAAGGGGGAGGCTCAGAGGGGATGTGAGGATGTACTTCGTCACGGAAAGGGTGGTGGACATCTGGAACAGTGTCCCAGAAGAGGTGGTGTGTACTAGAATGGTAGCAAGATTCAAGCATGTATGGGATAGACACAAGGGGACCTTAATAACAAGGCTGGGGGTGGGTGGGAGGTAAGCCGGGGATCAAGCAGGTTCTGCAGTGTCACAGTAGGCAGACAAGGTGGGCCAAGAGGTCCTTTCCTGCCATCAACTTCTATGTTTCTATGCATGACAAGCTGATGATGTGTAGTTGGAGAAACAGTTTTCTATGGGAGATGCCAGGGTCACATCCACAACTGGGTTTCCTACCCTAGGATTGATCAGAGCACAGCACATCATGGAGATGAGGCAGCAGACTGCAGGGGAGGAGGAGAAACTCTCAGGATTTGGACACCCTCTCCTGCCTACTAGCCATGAAACAGACCTGATGTTAAGAAGATACACCACACTAACCCACAGGGAGGAGGGAACATTCAGGTATCTGGACCCTCCCAAATATTTTCAAACAAATGTATTGCAAAGATTTTACTTCGGCTGTTAATTTAATTTTTCCTACTGTACCCTACTGCAAGCAAAGGCATGCCAATGCCCGATCAAAAGTGCAGCGAGTGTACCGGCATTGGTTTCCCATGAAGATCTACCTTGCACAATTAATGCATCTGTCAATGCTCTGGCTTTGTTCCCGTTGACAGGTAGTGCAGAGAACCACTTAATCTCCTAGCAACTGGGTGACCTTTCAGTTCAACAACACTCCCGACAACGAGCAGGGCCCTTATCAAATACTCAACGAGAAGACAGAAAAATATACGGTGTATTGGAAGATCTCATTTACACTAACTGGCCCTGGCATTTCTATGCATACATACATACATACATACACAGTATAGTAGTCCGACAGGATCTATCAAAAGGAAACTTTTCCCCCATCTTAATCTCTCAGACTGGTGTCTGTAATCTCAGTTAAGGATGACATCATCCCCTCCCCATAACAGAAGCCCTTGTTCTCTTCTTATTCCCAAGCTTTCCACTTGGGAAGTACACATCTGCATTTGTGTGTGGTTCAGTGTGCAACAAAAGCTGTGGCTCTCTCAAGAAAACAAGCCCTGGGTGTCTGCAAGCCCCATTTGCAATGGAAAAAAAACAAAACAAAAACAAAACTGTAACAAACAAATTAAGGAGGTGCACTGGATAAGGCCCCAGCCTTCTGTAGCTTAGGGGCTGGCCATGGTTCAAATCCCAGTTTTGAGTAAGAATTGGGAGACTTTAGGTAGTCACCACTCACTCAACGTCACAGAATCAAGGCCTCACTCAGCCTTTCACAGTTTGGAGGCTGGCCAAGGTTCAAATCCCAGTTCAGAACTGCAGTGGGAACACATTGCTTAGTCTCAGATTGGTCAATGTCATAGAATCAAGGCCTCATCCTTCTGTAGCCTGGAGGCAGGCCAGGGTTCCAATCCCACTCTGATTCCCAAATGGACGTGATGGGTGGTTTCAGCACACTCTAGGAACACAGGTGAAAATGTGATTATTTCACCAAGAGTGTCAATAGGCCAAGTATTACCATATATGAAAACCATCAAGCTTGTATGCTGTTTTTTGGTAATGACTGCTGCCTTATTCCAACAGCACCAATGGTGCCCCAATTCTGGAAGTTCTTCTGAAGGGCTTCTTTACTACTGCCACTCAGTAGTGTGAGCTATTACCATGGATATGAACAGCTGAGTCAGAACAGCACGGAGGTAATCTTGGCAATATAAGAGTACCTCATGCACTGTCCAAGTACATGATCTTACTGGATGTTAATGTTATTAGCATCTCTTAGTAAGCTTTTTATCCTCCATTTTGTGTCTCTTGTATCCCCTCCCACACCTCTCCAGGTAAGCAACCTTTTCTTAGACTAACAGCAAGAAAAAGTGTTGCTGAGGCACCTACCCAGCCCCTTCCCCACCGGTTTTATCCTCACCAGCCCAGGGAGTGAGAGACTGTAGGTCACTCCCAAATAAGGTCTTCCTCAGATCCACAACCAACACCCTGGGCCAACCTTTGCAGCAAGCTCACGAACAGAGCAATGTGGGCACACACATCATTGTGCCAACACGTGTCACCCAGCATGTATATCAACATTTTATTACATAGTGCCTTCAGGAGGGAAAAGAAGAGCAGGAGGGGGAGAGGAACACCAATGTAGTGATAGAGGAGGATAGAGTGAGGGAGGGGCTTCTGATGTTGAAGGTGGACAAATCACCAGGCCCAGACAGAGTACATCCAAGGGTACTAAAGGAAATGGCTGAGGAGCCGGCAGGGCCACTAGCAGACCTATTTAATAGTTCACTAGAGTCAGGCATGGTACCACAGGACTGGAAAACAGCACATACAGTGCCCTTCCACAAAAGCAGTCCCAAGGATGACCCAGGGAATTACAGACCCGTTGGTCTGACCTCCATTGTGGGCAAGCTCATGGAGACCATGCTAAAGGAAAGGTTGGTGGAACATCTAGAGAAGCATGGTCTCCAGGATGTGAGGCAGCATGGGTTCATGGGGGGAGATCTTGTCAAACAAATCTGATTGACTTCTTTGACTGCGTTACTAAGACAGTAGACAGGGACCAAGTGGTAGACATCCTCTATCTTGATTTTAGCAAGACCTTTGACTCTTGCCCCATAAAGGTTGATCAGGAAGTTGGTGGATCTGGGGTTGGGAAAAGATGGCCAGATAGGTGGAAAACTGGCTGAGGACAGAGGGTGGTTGTGGGGAGTTCTCTGGCACCAGAGGGTAACAGTGGGGTCCCACAGGACTTGGTGCTGGGGACGGTGTTGTTCAGTGTCTTCATCAATGACATAGGGGATGGCATTAAGGGCAAAATGTGCCTATTCGTGGATGACACCAAGCTCTGTGGGAGAATAGACATAGCTGAAGGGTTACAGGACCTACAGGATGATCTAGAAAAGCTGGGGAGGTGGGTCCAGGATCTGGCAGCTTGGCTTCAATACCAAGAAATGCAAAGTTATGCATATTGGAGCCAAGAATCCCAGGACAGAGTAGTACCTGGCTGGAGTCTGAATATCTGCATCAGAGGAAGAGAAGGACCTGGGAAAGGTGATTACTAGTGACCTGAAGCACTCCACGCAGTGCAAGAAAGCAGCAGCAAAGGAAAACAAGATGCTGGGATGCATATCTAGGGGGATCAGTAGTTTATTTTATTTTTATTTATTTGAATCTAGGATTACAAGTACCTTTGAGCCAAGGCTCTTTTACAAAGATTCCACATCAGATGAGGTACAATTCAAACAAGACATTGAATAACAGTATAACAGTGGGTTAAAGGCAGTTACATACAGTTTTATACATTCAATACAGTGTCAAAAATGCCAATAGGACGTCTGGTAACAGGGTTAACATGGTATGGAAGAGAGACACACTAGTGTGGTGCGGCCATAGGCACTTGTCAAATATCAATTAAAGTGCTACAAGTGGGTAGGGAAGATGGGTGGGAGGAGGGGAGGATGAGTGGGTGTATGGGAGAGGGAGTTGAGGGGGGGAGAGGGTTAAGTGCTAGGTAGAAATAGCAAAGAGGAGAGGGGAGAACAATTAGGAAGGACAGTCACAGGAGCTAGATGCAGACAGGATGTGATGGAGACTGAATTTGAATGGACCAAGCTTTGGCATTGAGGCGGTGTCAATGTTGAGACCACTGAACCAGCTGGGAGCTCTGTGCACAAAAGATCTTTGCCCTTGTGTGGTGCCGAAACACGGCATATGCAGTCATTGGGATTCAGAGCCCACGGCAATGCGAGTAGTCCGCATTGGGCAGAGGAGAGCTTGGACATCTGGGGGAGCAAGGCCTAGTGTTATTTTCTTTGCCATAAGGCAGGTTTGGTACTTGATCCAGTTTGAAAGTTGAAGCCACCCAGTCTGTGCATAGTGATCAAACATGTGGTTGAGGCGATGGGCACCGGTTATGAGATGACAAGCTTTGTTTAGTGCAATGAATATATGCCTGAGGGCGGTGGCAGAGCCGTAGATGATCAGGCCATAGTCAATTATTGAGATTACTAAGCTCTGTACTGCAATCCTTAAGGCATCTGAGGTAAGGCATTGCCTGTGCCTGAAGAGTAGGCCAATGTGAGTGTTGGCAGCCTTGGCAATGTTATCAATGTGCATAGCATATCATAGGTTACTCTTGATGGTAACTCCTAGATATTTAAAGGATTGAACCTGTTCGAGGGTTGCACCAAGGCAGTTTTTGATCGTGATGGGATTGAGTCTGTGTTTGTTGTGCAGGCTGCAGAAGAGCATGGACTTGTGTTTTTTTTTTATAGTTGAGAACCAATTTATGTGTACTAAACCAGTTTAAATCGAGGTGAAGGCAAGCTGTAGATTCTTTTGAAGGTAACCCGGATCCTTGTGAGTGGAGATGGCAACAGTGTCGTCAGCATAAAGGAGGATTTGTGCTGGACACGATTGTGGAAGATCATTCAGAAAGAGAATAAAAAGAAGTGGCCCAAGAATGGAGCCTTGAGGAACTCCTGAGTGAACAGGACGTGCATCTGAGAGAACATCAGCAATGTTCACTCTTTGGGAGCGGTTCTCCAAGTAGCTCTTGAACCAGGTAGTGGACTCAGTTGAGAGCCCAGCAGAACGTAGCTGTGTGATTAATAGTTTATAATGTACAGTGTCAAAAGCCTTAGTCAGGTCTATGAAGACGACCCGGTTAGGAGGCTGTTGTCCAATGAGCTGTGGATAGCACTGGTGAATTCAAGGAGGGCCGATGGAGTACTATTACCTGTATGGAAGCCATGTGGTTGGGGGCAGAGGATGTTGTATTTATCTAGGTATTCTGTTAGCTGGTCAGATACCATAAGTTCAATGGCCTTTGGGAAGGGGGGGGGTATGGAGATAGGCCGGTAGTTCACATGCAGGTCCTTGTCCCCACTTTTGTGGACCACAGTTACTGTGGCTGATTTCCATCTATCGGGGAACTGGCTGAGGGTGAGGAAGAGGAGTAGTATGAGAGAGGAGGTTATACGGCCCTTGTACAGGTCCCTGGCAAGGCCTCATCTAGAGTATGGAGTTCAGTACTGGTGCCCACACCTCAAAAAGCACATTAACTTGCTAGAGAAGGTCCAGAGGAGGGCCACAAAGATGATAATGGGTCAGCAGGGTAAGGCGTATGAGGGGAGGTTGAGGGCACTGAACATGTACTCCTGGAAAACAGGAGGGGGGGGCATGAATGTGACCTTCAAGTACTTGAACGGGATAAATAAGGTGGGTAAGGAGAGTCTCTAAGTTGAGTGGCAACCATAATATGAGGGGGCACACTCAAACTGGAGGGTCGGAGGTTTAGGAGGGAGGTCAGGGAGCACTTCTTCACAGAGAGGGTGGTGGATTCTTGGAATGCGCTGCCAGAAGAGTTGGTCTCATTGAAGACAGTGGGCAGCTTTAAGAGAGGCTAGGATAGGCATAGGGGGAAGGTAAGGATCATGCATAGAGAGGATAGGAGGAATGGGGAAGGAGGGAAGGGGCAGTAGCTCAAATTGTGGACCCTGCAATACGAGCAGACTAGACAGACCAAATGGCCTTCTTCTGCTGGCTTCTTCATATGTTTGTATGTTCGTATGGTTGTTTTTTTCTACATATGGGAAAACTGAACCCCAGTTTATCTCACTGATCTGTCAGCAGACTGTTACCTCATAGTTCTGATGTCATGCTGATATATAACCTTCTTCCCTCACTAATGACTTTGTGCTTTTCTATCCCCATTTTGTGCCTCTTATATCACCTTTTAAGCCCCTCATTCATCAACTGTGATGCATCTTTCTGCTCAAAATTCACTTTGCCCATTTTTCAAATATCCCATTTCTACCAAATTCCTTCCCCAACACTCGCCAGTACCATAACTATTTTGTCTTTTATTACCCAATCAAAAGCAGTAAGTAAAACACAGCTGCAGTCTCGGTGAACTCACGTTCCCACAAACCATGACATGGTGCACCCAGTGTTCTCCAGTGAAAATATGCTTCTGCTTCACTTGCTGGTTTTAATGTAAAATAAAAGGGTTCTTGAGCTATGGTTAACAAAAACACAGTAACAGTAATTTGAGGTCAGAAGAGACTGTGGGGTCATCAGGTCCATCCCCTCCCACTTCATAAGCAAGGAATAATAAGTATTTAATTTACTTTAATTTTTTTTTCTCATTTTCTGTTTATGCTCCTTGTCTCCATCCAAGCCCATCAATCCTACCGGTGGCAGCTCTTTTATGGACCCTTGATTTACCCCAAAAAAAAAAACACATACAAAGCGGGTGGAGGGCATTTTCTCCAAGCTTCTTACATTGATAGAAGTATGGCAGGAGGCAGTTCAGGGCCCCAGCGGATGATGCAGCCCTCATCCTGCTACTGTGTCAGGGCTTCCCACCTTGTTTAACCTGGCCATGGGACATCACTGGCAAGGATGCCAACACATACAATCAATACATGACATCTCACTGATGTCAGGCAACATCCTCCCTCCCGTTGGGGGCCTCTGACTGCACTGCCAACTGTGGTCAGCAAGGCAGCAGCATCATAGCGGGGCACGTAACCCTCTCTCCCTGGAATACGGTATACAGTCAGAAGAGATGCAAGTCACAAGTGGGGTAACTCAGGAATCAGACCTGGGGCCAGTCCTCTTCAATATCATCAGTGACATTGCAGATGGACTGGAGGGTAAGGTTTGTCTGTTTGCAGATGACACCAAGATCTGCAACAGAGTAGATGATCCAGATGGGGTGGGCAGAATGAGAAGAGAGCTGGAAAAACTGGCAAAATGGTCAGAAGAGTGGCAACTGGGGTTTAACGCAAAGAAGTGCAAGACCATGCACATAGGGAAGAGAAACCCTGAAGCTACCTATAGGTTGGGAGGGGAGTTGCTGGCAATCACAAGGGATGAATGAGACTTGGGCAACGTCATCACAGATGACCTGAAATCATCCAAGCAGACCACTAAAGCAGTAGGTAAGGCTAAATGGGTTGGGATGTATTACTAGGGGTATCACAAGTCACAAGAGGGAGGTAATAATCCCTTTTTACAAGACACTGGTTAGGCCCTATCTGGAGTACTGCGTGCAGTACTGGAGGCCACACCTGCACAAGGACATTAACAAAATGGAGGCAGTCCAGAGAAGAGCAACCAGAATGGTGCAGGGACTGCATCAGAAAACACATGAGGACAGATTAACGGAGCGCCATATGTATACCATAGAGCACAGGAGGGTGAGAGGTAATAAGATAGAAACAGTCAAACATCTTAAGGGCATTAACAAGGTGAAAGAGTCTAACATGTTTCAATATAAGAAAAATAGCAGGACAAGAGGACACAGCATGAGATTAGAGGGAGGCCGATTAAGGGGTAATGTGAGGAAGTTGTTTATCACAGAAAGGGTAGTGGATGCATGGAACAGCCTACCTCAGGAAGTGGTGGATGTGAATACAGTGCAGGGCTTCAAACAGGCATGGGATAGGCATAAGGGATCAATACAGATGAGTATGAATAGATAGGCCATTGACAGAGTAAAGGCCTGTAAAGGCAGGCGGTGGGGCGGGTGGGATGCTGCCACCCACCGTTGACCGGGGAGTGGGCGGTGGGGATCAGTGGGCGGGTGGGGAGGGGTCCACTGGACCACCAGGGATAATAGGTTTTATTTTACTTCAGCCCGCGATCGGGCAGACAGGTCCACTGGAGTACTGCGTGCAGTTCTGGAGACCCAATCTCCGCAAAGACATAGACAGGATGGAAGCTGTCCAGAGGAGGGCAACTAAAATGGTGCAGGGTCTGCACCGGAAGACATATGAAGAGAGACTTAAGGAGCTAAATATGTATAGCCTCGAGGAAAGGAGGGAGAGGGGGGACATGATAGAAACTTTCAAGTGCCTCAAGGGAATCAACAAAGTCCAAGAGGGTAGCATCTTTCAAAAAAGGTGTGCAGAACAAGGGACACAATTTGAAGATAGAGGCGGCTCAGAGGTAACAAGAAGTATTTTTTCACAGAGGGTTGTGGATGCATGGAACGGCCTTCTGGAGGAGGTTGTGGAGTCAAGAACAGTGGTGGAATTCAAGCATACATGGGACAGTCATAAGGCAATTCTAGGGGGTGGGGGTAGGAAGAAGTAGGCTGCTGGTTAACTAGGATCTGCAGCTTATCCATTAGGTAGGGAAATGGGCAGACTGGGTGGACCAAGCAGTCCTTATTTGCCATCAAAATCAAAAAACCACCAGGGATAGAGGTTACTTTATTCTAATTCAGCCCGTGATCGGGCAGACAGGTCCACTGGACCACCAGGTATATAGGATTATTCTTTTTTTTTTACTTAGCCCGCGATCGGGCGGGCAGCGGTCCACTGGACCACCAGGGATATAGGATTATTCTTTTTCTACTGAAGCCCGCAATCAAGCATGGGGGGCACCACCACGGAGGTGCAGCCAGAGCTCGGGTGGCCACCCACAGGTGGCAGCTGCCGGGTTGTGCCCTGCAATGCGGCAGCTCACCTGTGGGTGGCCGGCCGTTGCTCCTTTTTGTTTGCTTAACTTTGTGCTGGCGCAAGTAGAGGTTCGCTATGCATGGTTCCGCATCCGGCCTGAATTTGAGCTGTGCAGAGTATGCATGGGCACTCTCCCTGTCGCCTGCATACATTACTGATGCGCTCTGGTGCATCGGGATTTGTGCCAGGCGCAGTTCCCATTTGAATATCGCACCGGGGCGCATCAGTGAGTTGAGCATGGCACAACACTGTTGCGCCATGCGCAAACCTTTTGAATATCTGGGCCAGGGTGTTTTTGTGTAAAACTTTTATTCTTCTAATTTTTGTATATGTCAGCATTGTGCACCCTCTTCCACCATGGTTAGAAGTTTGCTTATATATTTTTCCGGCTTCTTTGGGGAAGCAGGCTGAACCCCATTAAAAGAAATAAAATCTATTATTCCAAAAAAAAAAAAGGATTTATCGGTGATTAACCTTTTAGTTTCCTTTTTTTTGTTATGGAAATCGTTGCCCTCTTTTTCAGCCAGATAATTGTTCGTTTATTTAAAAATCTGGTTACTGGATAAGCACACTGAACTGAAGCTCGTTTCTAGGTGCAACCTAGGGGAAAGGGGTATAGCATGGGTACGAACAAACACAGTATGGAACATCATTTTCATAACTGTTGTACGTATTTTCTTGACAGATGGAACACAGGACCAGTGAAAGCCTTTACAGTTTGTCAGATATAGTCCCGGAATATGTTCTGAATTGTTTTAAAAAATAAGGCAGTGGAAAACCACTCGATTCTTATGGATCAAGTCTAAAAAAGCTTTACATGGGGTTTTTCTAGTCTCCTTTTTTCAGCGGATCCACTGTTTGATTGCTCTCCAAGAATTCTGGCACAATGTCTGGTTGTCCAACTGACTGAGACTAGGCTCCAAGCTAAAATGAGGGATGTAGTGTGGGTCAGCTGTCATGATCATCTCAATGTAAGAAGTAACCACTGAGTAGAGTGGGCAAAGATGGCTAAATTACGCAAATTTATTTTTTAATTTGATTAATCCACAAATTTAGCGCAATTCATGAAGTGCGGCTCAATCCCTGTAGTGTGCAGTTTCATTGTGAATGGCAGAATTCCACCCACGAAGTGCGGAATTTCACCTGCAAGTGGCAGAATTTCACTGTTCGTGGGTGAAATTCTGCCATTTGAAGGTGAAATTCCACACTTCGAGGGTGGAATTCTGCCACTCACATGGAATACTTTGCGATTTCAGGCTAAGCTGAAGTTGCTGCGGGTAGAAGAAACTTTACAAAACTCAGTGGATGCGAATTTCAGCCACTTCACGGCAACTTCACTGGCAAATTAAAACATCAGCACATCTCCACCACTGACACAAAAGCATAGAAGGTAGATACTGTTTACGGCAGGGATGTAATTCACAGAGACCATGGACCATCTTTTCTTTACCTGTTCCGACATTAGTCCTTTTTGGTCTCTTCTTTCACATAGATGGAATGAACAGTTTTTTTATTTTTTTTTACAGATGGCGTATGATACCCTGATTTATGGACATTTCTCAGGGCATGGGGGAAATTTCATATGGGTACAGTGTTGCTCTCATGTATGAAATGGTGTGCTTGGCAAATCTGATGCCAATTTTGTCTGCATGAACAGGACATTTTATTTATTTATGATTTTTTTTTTTTTTACAGGTAAGTGCACTGATCCGAAGGACCATTTTCACGCACGACCGGGCCATGAGGCATGAACAAAGAAAATTACATTGAATAAGTGGTACATACATTAAGCAAGCAGTGGTATCAACAAATTACAATAGCAATATCAAAAGGAGAGATTATACACTCCAGTGAACAAGGGGCAACATCAATCAACTCCCCTCCCCACTCACATTAATAGCAAGCCTAACCAGTCAAAATAACCTACCGGAGAAGGTAAAAGGAGAAAGGTCAAGTCATTGCATGGGGTGGGGGAACAAAGCAAGGGGGGGGTGCTACATAGTCTGACAGTTGCAACTGTCATAGAAGAGGAGCCAAGATTTGAGGTTAAGTTTAAAGGACAGGTGCGTATTACAGGATCTGAGTGTTGCTGGAAGCCTGTTCCAGAGCAAGGGGACAGCTACCGACCGAGCATTTCCACCCATCTTAATTGAGATTCTGGGAATATCAAGGGGAGGGACCATTGAGGATTGAAGACACCTCGGCATGGATCAGTGCTTGCAGAGGGTGGGGTGGGGGGAATAGGGCCGCATCTAATGATGGACTCTTATGATGCATCCAGGGGTAAAATCAGAACGACCTTGCAAGGAGAGTCAGCCTAGAGAGTGGTAAAGGTCACAGTGATGAGTGTAATAAGGGGCAGACAGGGCAAAGCGGCAAATGCTGTTGTATACAGATGAAAGTCTAGTTTGGAGGGAGGTAGAGACATGGGTGTAAACTGGGGGAGCAGTAGTCTAAGACAGGAAGAAGGTTACCTCTGGCAATGGCCAAGCGGGCCTCAGCAGTTAGGTAGGGTTTGATGCGGTAGGCAGTACAGAGCTTCTGATTGATACTATGGACTCTATGGACTATGAGGTAATAGGGTCAATGAAGGAGAGGTTGGGGTCCAGTGTAACCCCTAGGCATTTGAAATTAGGGATGGTATCGAGGGCAGGGCTGTCAGGGGGTATACAAGGAGAGAGAAAGTAGCTTTAAGGGACCTGGCAAGGAATGGCTTAGACCCAAACAGCATGGCCTTGGTCTTCTTGGCATTGACCAACATCAAGTTAACAGTAAACCAGTTATGGGCAGCATGGTAGTTCTGGGGAAGAACAGAAGATAAATGGGGAAGGGAGTTGTTACTGTAAAAGATAACAAGGTCATCAGCATAAAGGAGGGATTCGCAGGTGAAGCAGTCAGAGGAGAGGGTGTTTACAAATATCATGAAGAGCAAGGGGCCCAGAATACAGACTTAGGGTACCCCTGTAGAGACTGACAAGGCAGGAGAAGTGGCAGGGCCTATACACACTGACTGACAGTGGTCGGAGAGGTAGCTCTGAAACCAGTTTGTAGTCTCAGTGGAACAACCTATTGAGAGCAGTTTGGAGAGGAGGACAGAATGGTTTACCAGATCAAAGGCTTTAGAAAGATCCACAAAAACCACACCAGTAGCACGCTCTTGATCCATGTTAGATAGGATGTGGTCAGTTAACAGGAGACATAGATGAAGACCAGTTATTCCCCCTAATTTCCTTCCCCCACGTTTGTCACCTTTCAGCCTTCTTACTAGGCCCTGTTAATTAGTCCCCACCTGGGGACTTCTCTAGCTCATTCACTACCATTATGTCTTGTCACTCCCATCACCTTTTTGTTTTCCAGATTCTGTCTTTATCTTGCCATTTATCACTTTTTCTCCCAGAGCCTCCCCCCCTTTTTCTTTCCCCAAATATATATTCCTTATTTTACCTCTCCTCTACACTTACTTTTTCATTTATTTAGATTTTGTTGACCGGGTAAGTGTACTAGAAAAATTCTGCCTATTTTCAGGCACGACACGGGGGAAGGGGATACAGATGAATGCCAACTGACTTTGAACCAGATTAAGCTGTTGGTGGTATTTTAGTGAATGGGGGAAATCTGACCAGTGCACTGGGGAAATTCCCCTACTCGTTGGTAGGGGGAGCCTTGTCTACTGGCTGTAGGATGGCCAGTGCGAGGGATCCTTTGGAGGAGATGGACGTGGACGGTGCAGGAGAGCGGGCCTCCTCTCCTGTGCTTGGTGCTTTAGAGGCCGTTAAGGAGGAATGTGCTGTGGCTGCTGTAGCTGCGGAGATGTGTGGTTGAGGCTGACGTGCCTGACGATGGGGCTCCTGCTTCATGGCAGGGATCGTTGTTTTCCAATGTCAGACCTGAGATGGACTGTTTACTGCTAAAATGATCTGCTTTGATGCAGAAGATGGCAATTTTGGATGCGGAGCTTGCAGCGCTCCCACAGGCATCATTGGGGCTTCCCCGAGAAGTGGCCTTGCAGCCTACTAAGCCCCCTGCTGACGCAGAGTGTTCTGTGCCGTCTTTGATCTTGGACCCTGTCTCTCCTTCCTCTCCAGAAGTTGGTTTAGGGGCTGGCAGTTTACCGAGTGCTCCCTTGGTGTGCCTACAGCCCCTGCTCGATTCCGTGAAGGTGCTGATGACAAAATCTGGAAAGCAACGTCTTGGGCAAGGGAAGATGCGAGGTGCGCTACCCGGAGGTCGGCCTGTGGCGTCAGGCCCCGTGGAGTCGTCAGCTGATGTCTTTGTTTTTCCTTTATCTAAGTCACTGGGATGGAGTAAACGCCTGGGAAACTTGGTCCCTGCTGGGCACTCGTCTGTGGAGGTACCTCTGGACCAGTCCGTATCTGTTGCGGATGTTAGTCAGGAGACACCGTGGTCCCCGAAGAAGGCCTTGCAGAACGCTGGTTGGGAACGTGGAGATGGGGGTGCTTGGACACCAGACTCACAAGATCCTACTTATTTGACAATGCTGCAAAAGGCTGCAGCATCTGTGGCCACCAACTCTCCACTGAGCTCCACCAATCCCCGGGGTAATTCTTCTGGTTTTTGCCCTACAGAGGGTATTATTGCCACTGTACAACCTGTATTAACACAGACTACTGGTGACTTAGGGGGTGTTTCTAATGTTACTGTTCCTACTGTTGTTGCTCAATTGTCCTCCCTGCATAAAGTAGCCTTTCCTTCTGTTAATCCTACCAGTCTACCCTGTGATTCTGAGGTTCCTCTCAGGATGGGGCCTGCTCCTTTGTTGTTGGACTCTTCAGAGGATGACCCTGTTAGGCCAGTTGGTTTTAAAATAGCTGATTTATTTTCCACTAAGAGAGAACCTGCCCCTAGGCGTAATGCTGTGCGGTTGTTGTATAAAGGAGGCCTGGTGGAACCCCCTAATAGGGTTTATGTGGCCAAAACTTTGCT
The DNA here is from genome assembly GCA_016271365.2 of Neoceratodus forsteri. Lineage (NCBI taxonomy): Eukaryota > Metazoa > Chordata > Ceratodontiformes > Ceratodontidae > Neoceratodus > Neoceratodus forsteri. The sequence goes on from JADMNL010000025.1 coordinate 120,211,381, forward strand.
CAAGGGCTCCATGAGGTTTTTCCCTCGGAGATTTTTGCCCTTATTAGTCTGGGGAATAGTAATTATGACATTAGTTTTAAACAGGTCTCCAGCTTGGATAGATTTTGGGCACAGTATGCGACTTGTCAATCCTCTCCCACTTGGTCCCCCTTCCAGGCTATTCCTTTAACTAAACCAGCTGTGAGGAATATTACTATTAAGAACGAAGGGGTTAATGTGGAGGATATTTTATTTTGGTTGCGACAAAAGTGTGAGGTGCTCAACAAAACCTATCCCCACATTGGATAGTGAGCAAATCTGGGACGGAGGGTGGCGGGTTCGGGTGAAGTTATATTCTACTAATGCTGGGCCCAGTCATTTACCAAGTTTTTTTGACCTGGGTAAAGATAAAGGTCTCATTTTTTTATGTTGGACAGCCTAAATCTTGTTTCAAATGTGGATCCCGTGCTCACTTTAGTTCGGCCTGCGATACTATAAAGTGTAGTCATTGTTTTGAATTCGGACGTAATTCCAGTGCATGTTTGAATCTCTTTAAGTGTAACCTCTGTGAGCGCACGGGACATGCCTATGGCCGCTGTCCCTGGGCATCTCATACTAGGGAGGATCGTCCCTCTCACGAAGGACTGATTACAGTGGTGCAGCAATCACAGGCTAAACTTGTTGCTGCTCGGGATTTGAAAGCTAGTTTGGCTTCCTCCGAGCCCGAGGGGTTAGCAGTTTTGCCCGGGGTGGCTGCACTCGAGGGAGATCATGTCTGCACCGCTCCTATCCATAGGAACAGCCTTTAGTTGCGGATCCTTCCACTATTCCTGCAGTTCCAGTCCTAGAAGAGGAGACTGTTGTGGCTGACAGTGATATGCCCCCCAAGTCTCCTTTAGGCCTTAAGACTTGGGCTTTGTTCAAGTGCCTCATAAACGGACTAGGAAAGGTTTGGCTGTCTCTGGTCAAGGCAAAGAGGCAGGAGTCTGCACTTGGCAGTCCGGCAATAAATTTGCCATATTGGCTACGGAACTGTCGGATAGGGACTCTGCGGGGGAGGACACTGACACCTCCTCTATAAGATCTAATACTGACACGGAGGGTGGTGGGGAGCTGGATCCCATTGCTAAATGGACTCGTCAATGTCGTAGAAGTAAATCACCTCTAGGTACTTAAATGGCTTCCTTATCGGTCTGTTCTTTAAATGTTAACAGTATTAAAGGCCACAGAAAGCTTGGGGGGGGGGTGCTGTTAACTATGCAGGATTTCAGGTGTGATATTGTTTGTCTTGTAGATACTAGATTGAAATCTCATCAAGAATTACAACAGGCTTCTGGGGCATGGCCTCTTGGTCCTTCCTTTTGGTCTTCTGGGACTGACAAGTGTGATGGTATTGGGATTTTATTTTCTAACCCTGATTTACATGTTTCCAGGTTGGTAGATATTCAGCCCGGTAGAGCACTGTTGTTGGATTTTACTTACTCCTCGGAGAGATTTCACTTAATTGTTGTTTATGCTCCCCAGACTAAAGCACAGAGGGTGTCCCTCTTCCATTTAGTACGTCCCTTCTTACATACCTCCAGGTTGATTTTGTGGGTGGATGATTTTAACTGTGGATTACATCAAAGGGATAGGGGGTCTGCAAACCCCTAAATTATTTTGTGATTCTATTGCTCTAAAGGAAGTGGTCACTATGGCTCAACTAGTGGATGCTTATAGGTCCTGTCATGAGTCTGGTGCGTTTACTTTTTTTAAGGGGCACCTGCGTACTCGTATTGATTTTGTGTTTTTGTCCAAAGTCTTACAAGTTCTTCCTTGTCAGACGGTTGGCGTGGAATTTTCGGATCATGCTGCCCTCTGGGTTTCTTTTACCTGGGAAAATGCTCCGAGGTGTAGGAAAAACAGGTGGAGGCTTAATGACTCCTTCTTGGTGGATCCTAAAATTCAGAAACTGTGGAGGAGGGAATGGGCGGCCAGGCTCTCTGTAGCTGACCTCTATGTGTATGCTTTTGAGTGGTGGGAGGATTCGAAACTAAGATGGAGGCAGTTTTTTCAGGGGAAGGCTGCTGCTGATCGGAATGCCCAATACTTACAGTATTTGGCATTACGGCAGCAGTTCCAACATTTGATTTCCCTGTCTGATGCCTCGACCACGATTATAGTGGACAAATTGCAGTTGTTTGTACTCAAATGAAAGCCTTACAATATGATCGTGCTAGTTCTCTGGGGCCAGAGGCTAAATTTGGGACTTGTGTGTCTAAAGAGGGGTTGGACCCTTTTAAGGCCTGTAAAGGACGTGTAGAGTCGAGATTTATTCGGGCTTTACGGTCCCCCTCCGGTGAGCTTGTTATGGCTCTGGAGCATTTGGTGGATGTTGTGGAATGGCACGTTCTTGAAATGTTGGGCACCGCCCCAGCTTGTGAGTCGGCAGATTCCTTTTTGGACTCCTTGCATCTTCCTCCGCTTTCGCCAGTTGAGCGTGGTATGTTATCAGCCGATATTGCGGCCTCTGAAGTGACTCAGGCCATAGGGAGTTTAAATTTGAACTCGGCACCGGGATCGGATGGCATTACTGCCTGTTTTTACAAAACCTTTATAGAAGATATGGTTCCAGCTTTAACTTTGTTATTTAATGACATGTTGTCTAAGGCCTCTTTTACGAAAACTATGAAAGAAGCTATTTTAGTCTTGATTTTCAAAAAGGAAGACGCGGCTGATTTGAATAATTGGAGACCTCTGAGTTTATTGAACGTGGATTACAAAATCTTGGCCAAAATTTTGTTGGCCAGATTACTCAAGATTGCTGACATTGTGAGTCCGGCTCAGACTTGTGGCATACCTGGCAGATGCCAACACGATAATTTAGTTTTGTTAAGGGAATTATTTGCTCTTGGCAATAGGGGTGCTGTTTTGGGCTGGGTACTGGGTTTGGATCAGGAGAAGGCCTTTGATAGGGTTTCCCAGGGGGTTTTATTTTCTGTTTTGAAGGCCTTTGGGATTCCTGTTCAGTTTATTCATTGGCTTAGGGCTTTATATTCGGAGGCTACGATAATTCCTAATGTGAATGGATGGTTGGGAAGGCATGTGACGATTGCACGTGGGGTTTGGCAAGGGAGCCCCTTAAGTCCCATTTTATACAATTTTTGTATAGGTGTTTTGATTAGGGTGATTTTTCTTTGTCCTCAGATAGTGGGGCTGCGGGGGGCCCCTCCTTCTGTTCCCATAAAGATATTGGCTTATGCCCATGATTTGGTTTTGACTGTGGACATCCGTACTGAGGAACAGGCTTTGGAGCAGGTACTGCAGACCTATTCCTCAGTATCCGGATCTCACATTAATTTGGAAAGAAGTGTTGGGGTTCCCATTGGTCACCTCAATCTTCCGATTGATGGTACCTTTGTGGGTATTACGATTTCTATTGCTGCTTTTAAGTGTTTAGCCATTTTTTTTTGTGACTGGGGATATGCAATCTCACGACTGGCAGGCTGCAATTGGGACAGCAGAAGGTCTCATTTCGGGGTGGAAGCAGTACCAAATTGGCAAGAAAAAGAGGGTCTTTTTGCTTAAAACATTGGTGATTCCCCTTTTTTTGTATCTTTGTTATGTTTTCCCACCGCTGATGGCTTTCTTTACTAGACTATATGGTGTTTTTTTTTTTTTCCAAGGGTTTTGGAGGTCCCGTTTAAACCCAGTGAAACGTAGCGTGACCTATAGACCACTGAGTGAGGGCGGGGTTGGTATGGCTCACCCAGTTGCTTTTTTTTATAGTTTGTTTATTGGTTATAATTTTGGGAAGGTTTTGAAGCCTGGGGAGGTGGTTTGGAAACCTTTTCTTATGCAGTGGTTGTTGCCCTGTCTTCCTCACTGGAATTTGGGAAAAAAGGGTTGGGTGTCCAGACTTCTGGAAGTTCCCACATATGGGAAGTAAGCACTCAAATTGGCCTTGTCCTGGGGCTTTAGCCCACAGGATTTTTGTATCCAGTCTCGACATATGCTCTATGACAGGGTTTGGAGGAGAGAGGCTCAGGAGGAGGTTGCTTTCCCCTTCTGTCCACCAGCTTGTTTTCCTTGGATCCTCAAGCAACTTCGTAACCCATGTTTACCCCCATATGTCTGGGATACGGTGTGGCTGGGTAATTATGGGAGACTGAGTATAAAGGCCAATCATAAGCATAAGGCACTGGATTCTAGATACTGCCCCAGGGATCTCTGTCAGGGTATTCTAAAAACACATTTATTTTTAGAATGTCCCTTTGCCTTTTCTTTTTGGACTTTGTTAGCTAGTCTGTGGTCTGAACCTTTATTGCAGCATTTATCTTATGAAAATATTATGTTTTGCACGAATGTTTCTTTATGTCAGAAATAGAATACCGAAACTCTGTATATTGTTTTGACGTTGATTCGTTATTATTTATGGCAGGCCAGATGCATGTTGGTTTTACATCAGAAATTGATTTCTTTACAGGAAATTGTTGATAATATCAGAACTGCTGTACGTTTAGTTAAATTGCACGATTTTAGTTTTTATTCTAGACCACAGTTTCAATGGTTGTGGCAACACAGCGACCTCTGGTGTATTGATTGATTCCCTTTCTCTGTATAAGGAATGTAGACTATTCTGTTTGTTTACTGCTATTTTGGTTTTTTGTTGCCTTTCTTTTAGTTTCTGTGTATAGGATATTGTTTCTACTGTAATGAAGTCCAAACTTCCTCAATAAAATTCCCCTACTCTTTTTTGAGAAGTGCCATGGGATCTTTAACATCCACCTGAACTACCACCAGAACAAGCAGATGGGTCCTCAGTTTAACGTCTCATCTGAAAGACGGCATCTCAGGAGTGCAGCACCCCCCCATGCTGCACTGCAGTATCAGTATTGGGATATTAACCCAAGTGCCTGGTGTGGGGCTAGAACCCACAGCCTTCTGATCTCCCGGCCTCAGAGGCGAGTGTGCTACCTGCTGAGCCACTGACACTGCCATCTCTTTTAGATATTTTCTGAAGAAGACCTATGGTCGAAACATCGATTTTTAACTGTATTTTCTATTTTCAGTGTGCATTTAATATAAACATTTTGTTTTGCTTTCAGACCACATGCTGACACAGCACCTGGTTTTTGTTTTTAGCGTTTTACTGCAGTGTTTGCTCCCCCACCACATTCACTCGCCCTCAGTTTTGGACTCTCAAGCAGGCTCTCCATGCTGCTTGCTGAGTCGCTATGCTGCTCAGGTTGCAGCCTGCCTGCCACAATCACACTAAAGAGGAACTGCCAAAAAGCAGTTTCAAAGGCAAAAGAGCTGATAAAAAGCTGAAATAACCAAAAGTAAAAATACAGTTGTTAACTGATTTGTTTTTATTATTCATTTTGACATGCATTCAAAACCTGCTGCTCAACATAAGCTCTTCAGATCCACCTTCTGCACTACTGGAGTATTGGGGGTGTATAGGAGGAACAGCTGTCAATCAAGTGATTGATGTTACATTTTTTTAATTATCATTTCTACGCAGACCAGCATTTAGCCCACCTTCATCCAACCGAGTCCAGCACCACCTCACTGCATCTCCAGCTCTTGCATCTGGGATTCCAAACCCACGAGTCCCCCCCACCACCATGGTGGGGTCGGCATTTATGCTGGGCCCAGCCTCCTGCTCACTGCTGCTAAGGGTTCCCACAACTGACTGGTACTGGTGGTCAGGGCCGAAGTGTGTCAGGATCACTGTGCCCAGTATTGGCCTTTTTCCTCACTTTTTGGTCCCATCCCCAGGATGCCAGCACCCATAGGGGGATCCCAGAGAGCCCGTCTGGCATCCTCCCCAACTCTATGTGTGCTGCTGACTTCACTACTACGTGCAGTTATCCAAGTTGCAGTAAAGCTGCGGCTCTCCATCCCCAGAGGAAGAAAGTGTCCTCTGGGAAGCTCTAGCCTCCCCTCCACCTCCCTGGACAGCCCTTAATTGCTCAGGCTCACTCTCGAACCAGGGTCACCGACTTCATGAGTAGCACTGCTACCACCATACCAATGGGCCGGCATCTTCAATGGGGTTTGTTAATCACGAAGGTGTGAGTATGATGTCCTTAACTAGTGATATCTTCAGAGTGTGATGTCATTAACTAGTGATATCTTCACAGCGTGATGTGATTACCTAGTGACATCTTGATATCTTTTAAGTTAAGAAAAAGCTATCGCTTGTTAGTGATTTTTTTAATCTCCACTAGGAGTCAAACCTGAGAGATAAATTATTTGGTTTAGCCACTTGAAGCATTTTGAATGTCAATAAATCATTTATTTCAATGTTAGGTGGGTCATCAGAATTTATTTCCACTTTGGGTTGGTCACAAAGGAGCTCTCTCTGAGCCAATAGGAGAGCAGCTTGCCAATGCCTCACAACATCCCAATTGCCTCTGCTGCACTCAAAGCAGTGCAGTGAAATCAAACAGAAACAGTTAAATCTTCATTAAAAGAACTATTCTGAAAGCTCCACAACTCAAAATACATTGTACAAATGGGACACACAATGGCCTCACTCAAATGTATACGTTAAACTTGTAACCATAGTTCTACTATAGGTAGTCACATCCACACTGTGGCAGTTATGTGGCCTCTGCTCAGTCACTGGATGTCTTCAGGCTTGGCTCCTCTCAGCACCATGGTGTGCACTCGGTCTGAACGGTACCCGTAACAGCGTGGTCAAGAACCGCACAGTAAAAATGGCACTATCCAAAACAGCGGCCAGGATAAATGCCGCATGGAAGAATAGCACCAATGGTAGCAGTCAAAACACACATGGAGGGCTGCTACCATGGCAAGGACACATGAGGAAACTTTTGTTTTGTAGAGGCACCCTGCAGACCCAGCCTTGAGGGCTCTGCCTTACCACCCGGTATTAAAATAAGAAACTCCGAGGGTGTGGATCTCAGAGAAAGTTTGAAACTTTTTTTGGATGGGGGGTCCTTTGGGTTCAACAAAACAATGCCAGAAAAAATACAAACACAATTGGGGTTGGGGAAGATGGAAATAGTATGATGCAGGAGACCAGGAACAGAACCCTTTCTCCCAATCTGTGCTGCCCAAGTTGCTTCTGCATTAACCCACTCCACTACGGGAGCAGCTCGGCCAGCTCCCACAATTTTTTCTCACTCGTTCACTATTGTCTGAATAGTTATAGGGGTAGCGGTAGTTAGCGGCAGTTGACATTCGCTATACTACCCCGTCACTATTCAGGCATACGATGTTATTGCAGCACAGTTCTAGATGTTTCTATATTGGAAGCGCTCTTTTAAACTGACATCCCATGATGTTGGCCTCCAGTTCTGTCCCATCTGATGTCAAATCTTACAAACCAGAAGCAGGTATCAGTGTGCCATTTATCAAGGGAGGATGAGTGGGTTGTGTGGATATGAACTGAATACCCACACTAGAAAGTTACAGGTAAGCAACCTATATTTCTACCAACTGGGATACAGTTCACTATTCACACTTAGGCAGACTCCTAGCAGTCCTCCTAGAGGAGGGGACAAGGCATGTACCCTTATTTGGCAAACAGAGACTGGAGGACTGAGCCCCAAACGCAGCATCACGATGACGGAGTATATTGATGTTACAGTGGGATATGAATGTATGCACACTGGAACAGGTAGCAGCCCTGCAGATCAACTCGATTGAGATGTACCTGGCAGCAGCCACGGAGGCAGAGGTATGCCTGGTGGAAAAAGTCTTCAACTCCATGGGCTGCTCCATACCAGCCAACTGGTAGCACAGATCGATACAGGATGTGATCCACCTGCCAATCATCTGCTTAGCTGCCAGTGGCAACTTCAGTGTGGGTCACAAATGGCTGGACAGCCTAGCTGTGAATCCCTGCTGTGCATTCTTTATAGTAAATTACTATCTGGCATGTGTCCAAAGTGTGGAGCGTATACTCTGCATCCGATTCAGGCTGCTGAAAGTAGACTTGGAGGTGCAGCATCTGGTTTAGGTGAAACTCTGAAACCACCTTGGGCAGGAACTTTGCATGGTGGTGAAGGATTACCTTGTCCATATGGAAAACCAGATATGGTGACTCCACTGAGAGAGCCTGGAGCTCACTCACCTGTATGGCCGAGGTGATAGTGACCAAAAACACAGCCTTCCACAACAAGTGTTACATCTCACACTTGTGGATCAGCTCAAATTGTTAACCATCAGCTTTGCAAGCACCAGTAGTAGGTCGCATGAAGGTGGTGGTTCGTACACCCAAGGGGACAAGTGGTCCAGATCTTTGAAAAGGTGCCCTACCACTTTCTTCTACACCATTGTTAGCATACCGGCCCGCACCTGGTATGCAGAGATGGCCACAAGGTGCACCTTATTGGTCGTGACTTGTAGCCATAACTGGGACAGGGACCAAAGGTAGTTGAGGATCTGTGCCACTGGACAGGCAATGGATCAATATTCTTGCCCATGCAGCAATGGCGAGAACCTCTTCCACTAACACATATGTTTTGCAAATTGACTACTTGTGGGATGCCTCCACAACGTGGACAATATCTTCCAAAAGGCCCAAAGCTCAGGCACCAGGTAAAGAGGTGCAGTGACTGAAGGTCCGGGTGCCAGACCATTCTTCATTGTCTTGTCAGCAGGTCTGGATAGAGGGGATGCCACCATGGGACTCAGCTGCTGAGGCTAAGGAGATCCTAGTATCAAAACTGTCTGGGCCAGTCTGGAGTTATCAGGAACAGGTTTGCCTTGTCCCTGCTTGCCACGGACACCACCTTGTGAATCAAGGGAAAGGTAGGAAAGGTATAAAGAAAGACTGGGGTTGAGGGCCGGCAGAAGGTACCCCCCAACAGCATTCCCATCTGAGGGGGGTGGGCACAGAAAAGCCTCAGAATTCTGTTTTCCCAGGAGGCAAACAGGTCCATCAGAGGTGTGCTCCACCAGGCAAACAGTGTGTCACCACATCCTGGTACAAGGACCACTTTTGAGACACCTCTTCCACTTGATTAAGTGTGTCAGTCAGCTGGGTGTCCTCCACGGCTACATGCACCGCAAGAAGATCTGCCTGCAGGCTACATAGCTGTGACAAAGCCCTGCCAGAGGGGTAAGGAGTGCGTCCTGCTTTATTTTGTTCAGGTAGAACATTGTAGTCATGTTGTTAGTCTGGACTTGCACTTCCTGACTTCAAATCAGTGGAGCAAACTCAGTCAGTGCCAGGCACACTGCGCAGGGCTCCAGCAGGTAAATATACCACCCCCCCCTCCCCACCACCACCACCTATTGTAAAAGGTTACAGAGCATTCATATTTGAATGTCAACAGTTCAGGAAACATGCTCCTTGAATGTATAAACCTACTACTTTGTACGAGTACGTAATATAGTTGCATTAAGTGAAAACAATAAACAAATTAATAAAATTATGATGTTTGAGGTTACAGTCCACTGTAAATAAAATCCTAGCATTAAGGGGAAACCCAGTAACCGGATATTACGCAATGCTAAAAGTCCAGGTAGGGTTCCCAAGTCACAGCAACAAGCAAAGAGAAGTGTTTGTCTAATATTATTTTATTTTATTGTTAAGCAGGTAAAAACCTGAGGACATGAATGCCCATTTTAATCAGTAACCAGGATATATGATATATACAATATATACAAATAAGAATAATGATAATAGTCACACTGATAATAATGAGAGATGAATGTGACTTAACTGGGAATTGATACCAGGCCCCCAGAATATCATCCCTGTGCTCTACCGTCGGAGCAGCCCAGTCCAGTACCAAGGCTAATATTCCAGGGGTCCTGGGCTCGATTCAAGTCATGTTATGTTGTTCTTACTGCAATTTGTGTTTCAGAGGCTTAACAGTGGCTAATACTGCCCCGATGATGACTAATTACCATCTCAGTTACTCCCAGCTGCAGGATTTGCAGCCCCAGAAAGAAAGTGACTGCGGGAAGCTCAGGAGCCTAATGTTTAACTGATTTGATTAGACAGTCATCTCCGGATAAGTCACTCGAGATGCAGCATCTCATTATTTCTAGTGGGTCCCCGGGGAGGCTATAATCAACATTCTTCCATTATCCTACAAGCACTCTAAACCACAGCATCCTTTAATAATCTTAGAGCACACTGACAACTGGTGCAAGGGTCTTCATAAACTTATTGGGCACCCCAATCCAGGGGGAATCTCTTTGCATGGGTCTTTTTTTTTTTTGTTATCGAGGTGTTTCTTAATACCCCTGCAGTCACCCAGGGATGTACTCCATGAATAAGGGCTGTACCCTATTCAGGCAAGTGTTTCATCATCATCATCACCCTGATGGTAAAAGACCCCCCCCCCAACCCCTACAGAAGAAACAAGCTCCCTGACCCACCCACAGGGGTCAGTACATGCTGGAGCCTGCCGCCAGTCCTCCTTGGCAAAGGTACACTGCCCCACAGCAGTTGCCTGCAGCCTGGCCTACCTCTCAATGTGGCAGCCAGAGTCTACTCCCTTTATTATTAATTTATTTATATCATTTTTATTTATTTATTTCTTTTATTTAGTTTTTGTCGACCGGGTAAGTACACTAGACAAATTCTGCCTATTTTCAGGCACGACTCAGGGGAGGGGGGATACAGATGAATGCCAACTGACTTTGAACCAGATTAAGCCGCTGGTGGTATTTTTAGTGAATGGGAGGAAATTTGGCCAGGGCACCGGGAAAATTCCCCTACTCGCCAGTAAGGGAGATTCTGTCCATCCAAGATGGCGGATGAGAGTCCTGGAGTGAGGAAGGACCCTGTGCAGGAGGGAGAGCTGGTCTCTCACACCTTGTCTATGCTAGTGACTGAAGTGCAAAACGAACAAAACCGAGGGAGAAAGGATTTGGATATGCAGAACATGGTAAACGAACAGGATGGAGTGGCCAATAATAATAAAGATGTACAACTGCAGGAACAGGAGCAGGAGGAAAATATGGACATTGATTATGAGCCTGAGGGGCTTGAAGACACCGCTGACACGGAGACGTCAAAACTGGAGTCGGAAGAAATGCTAGAGTTACAGCGCTTACTGGAGGTTGAACAGCAGAGATTCCGCTTTAAAAAGTCATCCTTGCTGCAGAAAATTTGGCGGTTGAAAGCTGACAGTGTGGCTAACACTGTCATTGCAGATCAGCTGAGAAAGGAAAAGAATGCCTTAAAGGAACCGTCGTCTGCTGGGGAACATAACGAGTCTGTGGATGCTTGCTCTGCTACTGAGAAACCTCTGCAAAATGTGAGTACTCCTCCTGTATTGAATCTATTACACCCTGATGCAAACGTTTCCTCTCCTGGGACTATGGCCCCTGGCTCAGGCCCTTGGTCTATAGAAAAGGCCCTCCAAGGCGCGGGCTGGGAAAAACAACCGCAGTCAGGCCAGTAGGTTTCTGGTAAATCCCCTATTTGAATGCCTACGCCTGCTGACTTTTGGGAGACCTCAGTGCAGCACATGAATAAAACTCAAATACAAAATCCTGGGGAGTCTATCCTGCAAGTAGACCCGCTGGGTATAGCTGATGATTTAACTCTGACTCAAAACCCAGTATTGGTTCTATCTAATGGGGAAAAAATTACGGCACCACCCCAAGTGGAAGCTTCCTTAAACAAACAACCTGATAGACAAAATAAGACTTTTTCCTCCTTATTTCGCTTGCCCGTTCTTCCAGCCAAGCGCCACAATGCAGTCAGACTCTCCTATGTGGGCGGCATGCCAGAACCTCCAGACTGAGTATGTGTGGCCAGATCTCTTCTAAAAGATTCAATGACATTCTTCTCACATGAAATATATGCACCGATTCATATTTCGGAAAAAACAACTTTTGATATAAGCTTTAAAACCCCCTGAGGAATGGAGAGGTTCTGGTCAAAATATCATACTCTAAAACATTCAGCATTGTGGAGTCCTTTTCAAGCTATCCCTCTCACCAAGCCTACCTACAAGTCTATTTCTGTTTTATTCAGGAATGAGGGAGTGGATTTGTCTGATGTTCTTTACTGGCTCAAGCTTCATTGCACTGTTATTGATGATCCAGAGGCCATCCTGGACACAGAAAATATATGGACTGGGGGGTGGAGAATAAAAGTCCTAAAATCAAATAAATCTGGGGTTATGCATCTACCAAATGCTTTTTTCCTGGGCCATGATAGGGGAGTGTTATTTAACCCAGGACAGCCTAAGGCCTGCTATCGATGTGGGGACCCCTCACATCCGAGTAGCGTATGTGACACTGTAGAGTGTAACTAATGTGAGGAATTGGGGCACTTGAGTACTGCACGTTTAAATGAATGTAGATGCAATTTGTGTGATGAACTAGGGCACACATTTCAAAACTGCTCCTGGGCTGCTCACAACCAGGAGCATCACGATGGAGGTGCAGGCCAGCAATTTATTATCTCTCAGGCCCAAAAAGCCAAACTTCGGAATAGGTCTGGTACAGCCCAGACCTGCCCTGACCAGGAGAGGCCTTCTACCTCGACTGCTGCATACTCTGAACCTCTACAGACTCCTTCCCTGGTCGTGGATATAGAGGGGCCTCCTCTCCCTCCACCCCGGATGCAGGAGGTGGTTGTGGTAAACACTGACCAAATGCCTACTGAGAAGAGTCCATGCCCCCAGAACCTGCACAAATAGTTTGCAGCGTTCCTTGAGGGCCAAGCTAAAGGCCCCCGAAAACTGTCAGAGCGTCCCCATACAGTTGTCCAACCCATATGATATTTTGCAAGAGACATTTGCTGACTGGTGAGGACTCAGACTTCTCTTCTATCCCCTCCTCACACCCTGAGGGTACAGCAGATACAGAAATTAGTTCTAAAGGTAGAGGTGCCCAGAAGCGTCAGGCAAGGTCTAAAATGAAAAGAGTTGGGGGATCTGGAAGGAAAAAAATAACTGGAGAAGTTATTGACCACCCTTTCTTCTTACATTTCAAATGTCTCTTGATGCCTTAGCATGCCATACTATTAATGTAAATAGTATTAAGAGGATAGACAAATGGAACACAGCCTTGGCTTTCCTTACGTCATTACAGAGAGGCCTGATTTTTTTGCAAGATGCCTAGTTCCATACCTCTAAAGAAATAAAGCAGGCCCAAAGACATTGGTAACTAGGGCCATCTTTCTGGTTACCAGGAACCATGCTCTGGTGTAGGTATACTAATACACTCAATTGATTTTAAGCTGCTAAAACTTTATGATGGGGTTCCAGGCAGAGTACTAATACCTGATGCTCTTATTCGGAAACGTTCTTATCGTTTTATCAACCTCTATGCCCCCCAGACGAAATCAACTAGAACCGAGATAATGTCTTATATACAGCCATTTTTACACACATCCAAACATGTGGTATTTGCTGGAGATTTTAACTGTGGGCTAAGACTCCAGGACAAAAGTGCTCATTCTAAAACAAAAAATATATACTGTGACTCTCGCTCTGCAAAAATGCAAGATGCTTATCTGGAGCACACAAACACACACACACACACACACCTTTCAGAATGGCATCCTGGCAATGAGAATTGATTATATTTTCTTGTCCCAAAATCTGAGCATTTCAGCTGCCTGGGTGGAACCCTTAGAATTTTTGGACCATAAGAAAGTTTCCATTCTAATTGGTGATAATCCCCAATTTGCTAAAGGGCCTGGCATTTGGAAACTAAATATCACTCTGTTAAAACAGGAGGCCTTTCTTAATGTACTAGGACAGTTTCTAGTGGCTAGAAAATCAGTGCTGGTGTGCTATGAGGATTCTATCCTCTCGGGGGAAGATACAAAATTAGACCTTGTGCGCTCCCTCAAATCATACAGCAAGGGAAGATGTAATTCTGCCTATCTTACATATTTACAGAAGCGCCACCAGTTACAAAACCTGCTTACTATAGTTCATACCACAAAGCAGGATGTGAGTAACTAAGTCCAGTTAGTTCAATTGGAAATGATGTTCTTTGCACAACAAAAAGCTACACAACTTTTTCAGCAGCGTAAGTTTGGCATGCAAGGTGGAGAACAAGAAACATGTCCTTTTAGCTATAATACACACCGGGTGGGGAAAAAATCCATGACTGGCTTGCTGGACCAGGCTGGAGTCCTTCAGAACTCCCTTGATAAAATGGTATATATAGTGTCTGATTTTGCTAGGGAATTGTTTATGAATATTCCTTCTGATGCACAGAATATTAAAGAATTTTTGCAAGATATTCCAGTACCCATGGTTTCCTCCCAGGTATTGGCTGAGGTATGTCGACCAATATCAGTAGGTGAGGTGCTAGATGTTATTCATCATCTGAAGAATAACATTACACCTGGGCCAGATGGTTTCCCAAACGAATTGTATAAAATCATAGGGGAGACCCTTAGTATAAAGCTTACATCTGCGTTTAATACACTTTTAGAAACTGGTGAAGTTCCATTAAGCTTTAATAAAGGAACGTTAATTTTCCTACATAAAAAAGGGGATAGGGTTGATTTAAATAATTGGAGGCCTATTTGCATGCTAAATTTTGATTGTAAACTTTTATCCAAAATTTTAACTAACAGGCTACTTCTGGTGGCAGAAACTGTCATTTCCCCTGAACAAGCCTGTGCTATTCCTCAGCAGAAAATACAAGATCACCTCATTTTAGTAAGAGAAGTCATTACGAAAGGCTATTCTAATATGTGTCCTGGCTTTATAGTCTCTTTAGACCAAAGAAAAGCCTTTGATTCAATATGTCATGATTTTTTATGGGAAAACTTACTACACTATCATGTACCATCTCAATTGGTAAACTGGATTAAATCCCTCTATAGTACCAGTAATTAATGGGAAATTGGGGCCTATGGTACCTATCAGACGAGAGGTTCGGCATGGGTGCCCAATGAGCCCCCTCCTACATACTTTTTTTTATAGATCCTCTACTACAGAAACTTAATGTTTCTCAGTCTATCAGATCTATAATAGGGCCAAACCTACAGGCACCAACTAAGGCTCTGGCATACGCAGATGATGTGTGCCTTATAGTAAAAGACAAATCCTCCATTACTGAGGCCATTTCAGAATGTTCTCCCTTTGGAACGGTCTCAGGGGCTGCTTTAAACTTAGGAAAATGTAACGCCTTAGCACTGGGTACTGGCCCTGTGCAGGGAAACTCTGTGTGACCCATCCAACTTTCTACCAATGCAGTATCAATCCTGGTGGTCAAATTTGGCCCTCCTCGAACAGATATTTTAAACTGGGAAGAGAAAATTGCAATTGGGAAACTTAATATTATACAGTGGAATAGGAGCAAAATTGGTAAAAAGGATATTCTTAATTAAAACTTTCTTATTACCAGTTTTCCTATATCTTAGTTATGTGTTTCCAGTTCTCAAAACATTAGAAACAACCATCATGAGTCTTTTTTCCCAGCTGTTTGGGGGAGCTGCCTCAACCCTATAAAAAGGAACATTCTATACTTACCTGTGAAAGATGGTGGGTTGAATATGCTTAACCCTATGTTATTTTTTAATAGTATATTTTTTTTATCATGAACCTAAGACGTTTATTGATTAATACACAAAAGGGGTGGGATGGTTGGATGTATGAAAACTGTAAGCCATGGTTCCACCAGTGGGAACAGAATTCCTTGAGGACAGTGCAAGGTTCAGTTTCCTTGCAATATATAAAAGATACATTCCATAGGCTAAAGCAATGGAAGATTACTCCCCAACAGATTCTGGCAGCTCCTATGCACAAAATATTTTATAAAAATTTACGGGCATCTATTTGTGCATGTCCAGAGCCCTTCACTTTGTGTCCTACACAAGATAGCAGTTCCCTTAAAGATCTGCTAAGAAATCCGAGAATTCCAATACACATATGAGACTTCCATTTACTGTCCTGCCACGAGAAGATAAATATAAAAAATAATCAAACACAAACAGATCCAAGATAGAATATGTAGTAGGACACAATGTATTAATGCTGTTGAAACAATATAAAATCTCTTCATTCAATGTTCCTTTATCAAAGATTTTTGGGCATATCTAGCTATGCAATGGAGTGAATCATTATTTACAAAACTCATTCATGTTATTATGATGTATGGGCATGTTTCTCCAGCGAGGAGTAAATGGAACTACAGTACGTTACAACTACTCTTCACTATTATTAAGCGGAAAATTTGGATGGCCCGATGCTTGTTTACTTTGCAACAAAAGGAATGTACTTATATTGAATTAAGGGAAAAAACTGTAAAGGATTTATAGGCAGTTTATATTTTGGAATGTAATCAACTCTCAGCATTGGACATCGGTGAACTATGGAAAGAAATGCCATGGATTACAAACACAGATGCAGCAGTTACTTAAAAAATAATAAGTATTGTTTAGTTAAAAGCTGCATTGGATATTTTGATTTATGTTTTAAGTTTCTTGCGTTTGGATATATCCCGATTTCTTTTCAATAGAATGTACCCCTACTCTTTTCCCTTTTTGGCCACTTGGAGCATCCTACTGGTCCACAGGTCTTGATATCTGTGATGGGATTGGAATTCTTTTGTCTAACCCTAATTTACAGGTTACCAGATTGTTAGGAATTTTCCCAGGGGAGAGCTTTAATGCTAGACATTTCATATTGTAGAGAAAGGTTTAGATTAATTGCTGTCTATGCCCCTCAGACCAAGGCATTAAGGGCAGCTCTATTTTGGAACATTCAATCATATTTACATACCTCAAGGTTGGTGCTTTGGGTAGGGGATTTTAACTGCAGTCTTCATCAGTCTGCTAAGGGCATCCAAACCACAAAAAAATGTTTAGTGCTTCAGTCTCTCTTAGATGGATCATTTCCATGGCAGACCTTAAAGATGCCTACCATTGTCTCCATCCCTCTGGGGGGTTTACATACTTTAGGGGAATCATTAAAACCAGAATTGTTATTTTTTTGTCCAAAGTTTTACGGGTTCTAGATATCGCCACTCTGGCATGCGAGTTCTCAGACCATGTGGCACTGCAAGCTACAATAACATGGCAAGATACCCCACAATGTAAAAATTGGCGGGAGACTGAATGAAGCCCTCTTATTAGATCCCAAAGTTAAGAAAATGTGGCAATGAGACTGGTCTGCTAGATTATCAGTTGTAGAATGTTATGAAGATATGGTAGAATGGTGGGAAGATGCAAAAATGTCATGGAGAAATCTCTTCCAAAGGAGAGCACAATCAGAGAGTAACAAAACTTATCTACAATATTTGAAATTGAGGCAGCAATTACAGCACTTAATATCACTCTCAGAATCTTCATCTTTTGACTATGGTCCTCAGATTATTCTGATTAGCAAACAGATGAAAGAGCTTCAGTATAATAGGGTGCAGTCCTTAGGCCAAGTGGCCTGATTTGGGACCCAACTTATGAAAGGGGGGCATTGACCCCTACAAAGATTGCAAAAACAGAGTAGATACAAGAATTATTACAGAATTAATTACACCCATGGGTAGAAAGGTCAGTACTCCAGAGGGCATATTAGGGGTAGAAGAAGAACAGGTTATAGCAGTTATTTGGTGAGGACCCTATGTGTAACGAAGCCACTGGCTTCCTAAAAACATTGAATTTACCACAAGTTACACCAGATGATACGGCAGCTTTGACTGGAGACATCACAGAATCTGAGGTCCTTCAAGCCATAGGAAATTTGAAATCAGATTCTGACCCAGGCACGGATGGGGTGGGTGCAGGTTTATACAAGCTGTTCAAGGAGGACTTAGCTCCAGCTCTTACTGTTCTGTTTAATTACATGCTCTCAAGCTCCAGGTTTACAGCATCTATGCAAGAAGCTGTGCTGGTCTTAATACATAAGAAAGGCCCCACTGAGGATATTAATAATTGGAGCCCTCTAGGTCTACTTAATACTGACTGTAAATTGCTTGCAAAAATTCTATTAGCGAGATTCTTGAAAGTGTCAACATATTTGATTAGTCTGGAGCAGACGTGTGGAATTCAAGGGAGACAACAATGTGACAATCTCATTGTTTTAAGGGAACTTTTTTTTTCAAGGCGTTACGAATAACGTCCAAGGATGGGTAGTGGGGGTAGATCAGGAGAAGGCGTTCAGTAGAATGTCACACAAATACAGGTTACTCACCTGTAACAGGAGTTCTAGGAATGGTATATGTTGTTCATCCACACTGTCTGGCAGGTATCCTTGCTGCTTTAAATCTTGCTGGAAGGTTTTCAAGCTGGCTCCTCCCACCAACCCGGGTGGTAAAACTCTCGGCTCCACCCCATGATGCCAGATCTGGCCCGCTGGAAGCTCAGGTTGTGCGTCGAAGCCTGGGAGTTCTGGTGGGTCGTGTGGATGAACAACATATACCATTCCTAGAACTCCTGTTACAGGTGAGTAACCTGTATTTCTGGGACATGGATATGTTGTTCATCCACACTGTCTGGCAGACTCCTAGCAGTTCTCCGGGAGAGGAGGCAAAGCGCCAAACCCCGATACTTACTTGGGAAATAGGACTGGAGAACCGAGGCCCCAAAACCAGCATCCAGGCGTGACTCAAGGTCGATGTGGTAATGGGTGATGAAGGTGTGTGCTGACTTCCAGGTAGCAGCCCTGCAGATTTCCTGGATAGGGACATCCCTGGAAGCAGCCACCGATGCAGCAGTATGGCGGGTAGAACGAGCTCTTATCCCTCTGGGAGGCTCCATGCCCGCCAACTTATAGCAGAGATCTATGCAGGAGGTGACCCACCTGCCTATCGTCCGCTTGGCTGCAGGTCTGCCAGGTGCGGCTTCAGCGTAGGTGACAAACAGCTGGCGAACCTCTCCCCAAATTTCAGCCGTGCGCTCCTTATAATAAGCGAGCGCCCTTCTAGGAGTCCAGAGTATGGAGCCTATATTAAACCTCAGTGTGACTGGGGTAGAACACCGGCAGAGTCAACACCTGGTTACGGTGAAACTCCGACACCACCTTCGGAAGGAATTTCGGGTGGGGGCGCAGGACAACCTTGTCCCTGTGGAAGACCAGGTAAGGAGACTCGATGCAGAGCGCCTGGAGCTCTCCCATCCTTCTGGCTGACGTGATAGCCACCAAGAAGGCGGTCTTCCACGACAGGTGAGAGAGTTCACACCTGTGCATTGGTTCGAATGGCTTGCCCATGAGCTTTGCCAGTACCAGCAGTAGATCCCACGGAGGTGGAGGTTCTCGCACCAGAGGAAATGTGATCAAGGCCTTTGAAAAAGCGCCAGACCACCTTCTCCTGCGCCACCGACTGCTTCCCGGCCCGCGCCCGGTAAGCAGAGATGGCTGCCGGGTGCACCTTAAGGGTCGTCGACCTAAGCCCTTGCTGAGAAAGGGACCAAAGGTAGTCCAATATGCTCGCCAAGGAACAGGAGGAACCAAATGGAAAATCTCTTCCATTTGAAGGTGTAGCATTTTCTGGTCGACTCCTTACGGGACGCCTCAACTACGTTGAGGACCTCGTCGAAAAGACCCAAGGCCTGGAACTCTAGCTGCTCAGAAACCAGGCCGTCAGGTGCAGGGATTGAAGGTCCGGATGGAATACCTTCCCCTGATTGACTGAGAGCAGGTCCGGGCAAGCTGGAAGCTGCCTCGGGAGCCTGGAGCTGAGGCTGAGGAGATCTGGGTACCAGTACTGGCGGGGCCAGTCTGGGACTATCAGAATCACCTGCGCCTTGTCCCTCCTTGCTTTGAGAAGCACCTTGTGCATCAAGGGGAACGGGGGAAAGGCGTAGAAGAGGCCCGGGGTCCACGGCCTCGAGAATGCATCCCTCTGCAGCGATCCCTGCTGAGGGGGGCGGGCATCGAACAGCCTCAGCTTCGCATTCTCCCTGGAGGAAACAGGTCCACCTGAGGTGTGCCCCAATGGAAGAATAGATCTTGTACTACCTCCGGCAGGAGAGACCGCTCGTGGGACGCAGCCCCTATCCGGCTTAGGGCATCGGCCAGGGTGTTGGAGGCTCCTGCCACGTGAATGGCTAGGAGATCCGCCTCCAGGCTGCGCACAAGTGACCAGATGCGGAGAGCTTCCTTGCATAGAAGCATGGAGCGCGTCCCGCCCTGGCGGTTTAGATAGTGCATGGTCGTGGTGTTGTCCATCTGGACCTGGACCACTTGACTCCGAAGAAACAGAGCAAAGACGGTGAGAGCTAGGCGGACCGCTCGGAGCTCCAGCAGGTTGATGTGGCATCGGGACTCCCGCGGGGACCAGAGGCTGTGCGCTCGGTGTTCCCCCAGATGGGCACCCCAACCCATCAGAGAGGCATCGGTCGATAGAGAGACCGTCGGCTCGGGGCGGACAAACGGGATGCCCTCCTGCAGATGAACTGGAACGGTCCACCACTGGAGAGCGTTCCACATCCCCTGGGTCACCGTCACTAGCTGGTCCAATGGATCGCAGCGTTGGGACCACTGGCTGGCCAGCCCCACTGAAGGGCGCATGTTCCAGCAGGCCCAACGGACCCACGCTAGGTACAGGACAGCCATGAGACCCAGGAGGCACAGGAAGTCCCGGGCAGAGCAATTGCCCAACCAGAAATGATTGGGCAAGGAGGAAGAACCTCGGCCCTGTCACCGGGAGCCGTGCTCTGGCTCGAAGAGAGTGAGCTCTGCCCGATGAAAAGAATCACCTGCTCGGCTCGAGTTCCGACTTGGCCTCGTTGATGAGGAGGCCGACCTGGAAGCAAACCTGGAGGCCAGATCTCTGGACCGCTCCACCTCCTGTCTGGAGGGCTGCTATCAACCAATCGTCCAGGTAAGGGTAACCTGGACCCCGCCCGCAGAATGCTGTCACCAATGCCATGCATTTGGTGAAGACCCTGGGAGCTGGAGATAAGCCGAAGGGCATGGCTTGGAACTCGAAAAGGGATCCCTCCGCTTGAAAGCGAAGGAACCTCTGATGTGACGGATAGATAGGGACGTGAAAGAACGCATCTTGTAGGTCCAGACAGCAGAACCACACGCCGTGTTCCAAGGATGGTTTTATCTGAGCTAGAGTGACCATCCTGAAGGTTCGAGACCGTAGGAACTTGTTTAGGTCATGTAGGTCGAGAATGGGGCGCCAGCCCCCTGTCTGTTTCGGAACCAGGAGTACCTGGACACGAACCCGGGTTTGAGGAGGTCCGCCACCTCTCTTATCACCTCCTTCTCGAGGAGGAGGCGATGTTGGCTCGGCGAGCTGACGGCGGGCTTGGACCTTAGGGCCCCGAGGTGCGATGGCTCTGAAGGGTGGGGCCTGCTCGAACTCCAGAGGCAGGCCTTTCCACCACCTCCAACACCCACCGGTCTGTGGTGATAACGGACCAGGCGGAAAGAAAGTGGCGGGCGCCCCCACGAGGGGCACCTGGGGTGAGGCGACGGGGTTGGGGGCAACACCCCTCAACCCGTCACTGGGCAGGCTTGGAGGAAGGACCGTCCGAGGGACCTCCAGGGCCTTTACCTCCCTGCTTCCTGGAGGAGGAAGCCAAGGGCTTGGGTTTGAGATGCCAAGCTCGAGCCTGCTGACCCTGACGTTGCTGGGCCGGACGTGCCGCGGGCGCAGAGGGACGAAAGGGCTTAGGCTGCGGCCTGTGGCCTTTGTCCTTCTGTGCGGATGAGACCGAGTCCAAGGTAGCATTGGACTTCTCGATCCTCTGCAGGTGACCTTCCACCCCAGGGCCGAAGAGGTCGGTCCCCAGGAAGGGGACATCCGCCAACTTGTGCTGGGTATCCGAAGTGAAGGTGGATATCCTCAGCCATGCCCGACGGCGCATAGCCACTGCGGCCGCTACTGACCTGGCACATGAGTCTCCAATGTCCAGAGCAGTCTGAAGCTGCTGTTTGGCCACTGCCCTGCCCTGGTCCCGCACCTGCCTGACCGTGGTCTGCAGGTCCGCCGGAAGATGAGGAACTACCTCGTCCAGGGAGCCCAACAGGGCATGAGAGAAATGTGCCATGAGTACGGCCGAACTGGCCTGACGAAGGCCGAGGGAGGACGCAGCGTAGACTTTGCGCCCGGCATAGTCAATTTCTTGGACTCCTTGTCGGGAGGTTTGTCCCGTCCCTAAGCGTTCCCGGCGCGCGAGCAGCTGTCGGTAACTAGCCCCTCGGCTGAAAGTGTTCAAAAAACCGGACAAGGAACGGTAGGGACTGCATACTTCCTGGCCGAGGGCGCAGGACAGGAAGCAGGGCGCTGCCAGAGCTCCAAGGCCGGGCCCACTATGGCCTCGGCCACCGGAAAGGCCTCCGTAGGGGAATCCCCTCTGTCCAGTATCTCCGTGAGGGGATACCTGGCCCGCTTAGACACAGGTTCGAGCTTCATCCTGGTAGACTCCGAGATGAGCCGAAGCAATCCCAGATAAGATGAAGGGCTATCGTCCATCGACTGATCTCCACAGGACTCCAAGTCTACTCGCCTGGAGAAAAGGGAGGAATCGCCGTCGGACTCTGAAGAGTCTGCAAAGAGCTGCCTCGGGCCTGAGCCACCCTCCACCTGCCGAGGTCGATCGGGAGTGAGGGTAACAGACAGCCTATGGGGCAGTCCCTGAGCCGACCGAGAGTTCTTGGTTGGAGCCCCAAATAACGACTGTGGAGGCGGAGGTTCCACCGGAATCGATGGAGCAGCTGGTTTTGGCTGAACACCTGGCCTGGGAACAGGCTCCTCGGGTAAGACGAGGGGCTGTTTCGGCCACTCCAGTGACAGCCACTTAATGGCCGGGGGGAAGGCGATGGCGTTGGCTTGTTCCCGGTCAGAAGGAGCTGTTGCCACATGAGGTCCTCGTATCACTTACCGCGGTGCCGAGACCGAGACCGCCTCTACGGCAGGATCGGCTGGACCGCGAAGAAGTCGGGACAGAGAACCTCGCCTTTCCGAGGACGGTGTGGGAGGGACAGGTGGAACCGGCTCCCCCTCGGCTCGGAGGAGTTCAGAGGGCTCCGGAACCGGAGGCACTGGCAAGCCCACGGGATCCTCAACTCCACCGGGGAACCAGTGAGAGAGTTTTCGGTCAGCGATCGACAACCATCCAGCAGGTCAAGAAAGATCTCGACTCGTCGGCGGGAGTGTCGGTCAACTGACCTGGCAGGGACACCGTGAGACCAGTGGCGAGCGAGCGATGCGACCGAAGTCGATGGCCGACAACTCAGGGAGAGGGACCTTTCCCGCTCCCAAGAGCGTCGATGGAGGGACTTACCCTTGTCTTTCTTCTTGGACCGAGAAGAAGGTCCAGCAGACATTGGTCCCTCTCCTCTAGTGGAGAGGGACAGACAAAGCTCCTTAAAGGAAGCTGTATAAGAGGAACCCAGGGAGTGCAGGATAAATGCCGCGGTCGAGGAAGATGCGGCCCGCGCCTCCTCCTCTTCGAGGGCGATCATCTGCTCTAGCTGATCCGCCGCGCCCACTGCCGCGGAAACCACCGACTGGGCCTCTTTTGACTTCACCGGAGGAAAACGTTTCTCAGGGCGCCCCAGTTATAAACGGGCAGCACGGTCTTTGAGGACGTAGGCTGAGAAGGAAGAGCACAGGTCGCAAGCCTGCGGGTTGTGTTCAAGGCCTAAACAGTAGACACACGTGGAGTGCGGAACCGTCCGAGACATCTTCTGCCCACAAGGGCATCTCCGAAAACCGGGAGTCGATTTGTCCATCGCAGCCGCGAGGGATAGAAGACCGAAGTCTAGAATGCAAAAAACTTTTAAATTCGAAAACCGAAGAATTAGGAACCAGTCTTATCGCGGGCGTTAAGGAGGGAACCTGAGCTTCCAAGCGGTAAGGAAGATCTGGCGTCATGGGGTAGAGCCGAGAGTTTTTCCACCTGGGTGGGTGGGAGGAGCCAACTTGAAGACCTTCTGGCAAGATTTAAAGCGGCAAGGATACCTGCCAGACAGTGTGGATGAACAACATATCCATGTCCCTAGAACTTCTTGTTTTCAGTATTAGAGGCCTTTGGAATACCATCTGAATTCATATCCTGGATAAGGGCAATGTATAATAATGCTGCCATTCTTCCAAATGTGAATGGACGGAGTGGAAAACGTGTTTTAGTCAGAAGAGGGGTGAGGCAAGGTTGCCCCCTTAGCCCCCTAATGTATGTATTTGGTATCGACATACTCAGCAGATCTGTATTCCAAAGGCAGGAGGTTAGGGGAATAAGGGTGTCCAATGACATTCCCCCTGGCAAAATTTTAGCTTCCGCAGATGATCTGGTGCTCACCTCAGGAACTGATACAAAGGAAGAGTCTCTACTCGATATCTTTAGTAATTATTCCTGGGTATCAGGGTCACAAATTAATTTAGACAAGAGCAGAAGAGTTCCATTAGGGGCTACTCCAATTCCAGATTCTGGTACAATGGGAGGAATTAGTATTACGCAAGAACCCCTCAAAGTGCTAGGTGTAATTTTTGGTCCCCAGAATGCACAAACCCTGAATTGGGAGACAGGGCTTACTAGGGCAGATAGGCTGACCTCAGGTTGGAGAAATAAACAAACAGGTAAAAGAAAGAGTGTATTTAATTAAATCCTTATTGGTTCTGATATTTTTATACTTATGTTGTGTTTCCCCCTTCAATGTGTCTCTACGCTCGACTATACAGTATTTTTTTTTTCAAACCTTTTGGGGCTCATGTTTAAATCCTACAAAGAGGGAATTTACTTATAGGCCCATTTCAGAGGGAGGGGTAGGGATGATTAATCCTGTGGCTATTTTTTCCAAGTAGCTTTCGTAATTATAATTTAGGACTGGCGCTAAAGCCAGGGGTGAAGATGTGGAAACCATTGGTAATGTTACAGTTACACCCAAGTATAGCTTTATGGGAACAAGGTAAAAGCAGGTTATTGGGGAAGATTTCAGTACTTCCCTTGTATGGTCTGGAAATCCTGAAATAGGTAGTGAGATGGGGCCTTAGTCCACACAGTCTTCTATCTTTGGACAGGAAGTCAATTTATAGTACAATTTTACTGTCGGAAGGCCAAAATCCTATAGAATTTCCTTTATGTACCGAAGATCAGAAGTCACAGATTTTAAAACAGCTAATAAACCCTAGAATCCCTCCATATGTATGGGATAGCTTATGATTAGGGAATTATGGTAGGCTTAGAGCAAGAGGAAATAATAAGCATAAACAGTTAGCTGATAGGTACTGTCCATGGGATACGTGCCCCCAACTGATTGAAACGCAGCAACATTTGTTTATTAAATGTGTCTTTGTACAGGTCTTTTGGGCTCTATTAGCAAAAGAATGGCAGGAGCCTTATTTTTCTGGGCAGTCCTACCCTGAAATTATGTATGGGACCAGTTCCCTTTTAAAAGGGAAGTATCACTCGGATACCGTATAAGTTGTGCTGGCTACAGTTAGATATTGTTTGGCAAGCACGATGCATTTGGGTACTACAGCAAAAATGGTTGTCTCAGACAGAAACTATAGGGAATATTAGGAAAGCATTAGAAAAAGTTACACAATTTGATATGGCTCAAAGGTCGAAATCGCAGTTTACACATTTGTGGATTAACTGTGATCAGTGGCTTAAATTGTGAGATTATATATGTATGTATTTTTCATTTTTACTTGTTTTGCTTATGATGGACGAATTGTTATGATCTGGCTGTATATATTTCTGTGATGTGTTTGTATTATGTCTGTAATGAAGACCAACTTCTCTAATAAAAATTCCCCTACTCTTTTCGAGACATGCCATGGGATCTTTAACATCCACCTGAATTACCACCAGAACAGGCAGATGAGAGCTCGGTTTAACATCTCATCCAAAAGGGGGCACCTTAGGAGTGCAGCACCCCCCTGTGCTGCACTAGTATCAGTATTGGGAGACAACCCAAGTGCCTGGTGTGGGGATAGAACCCACAGCCTTCAGATCTCCCGGTCTCAGAGGTGAGTGTGCTACCTGCTGAGCTACTGACACTGACTAAATTTTGATGAGGAAAGGCACACTGAGCTATTACAACCTGTTTCTAGGTGCATCCTGGGAAGTGGGCTGCATAGACCTGTTTTATTGATGGGAAATTACACTGGGGAAAACACCCCTGCTCTTCTTCAATAAGTGCCATGGAATCTTTTATTTATACCTGGACTTTGACCAGAGATGGACAAAATGGACCGTGGTTTAATGTCTCATCTGAAGGACAGCACCTCACCAGTGTAGCACCCCCCTCCTACTGCACTATAATGTCAGTTATGGGCATTACCCCAAGTACCTGGTGTGGGGCTAGAACCTACAGGCTTCCAATCTTCTGGCCCCAGAGGCAAGCATGCTGCCTACTGAGTCACTGACACTCCCCCCCAACTCTGGCTGACTGCTCGGAAACACAATGCACTGCCGCTGGGCCACTGGTGTGACCTCCTTGCATGGTTCTCAAATACAACTACCTCGAAACACCCAGCATCACCCACCATATAAAAGACCATACACAACAGCTTGTGTGATGAAAAGCAGTTTAAATTTAGGCAAAAGACATAAATGTGCTGACCTCAATCGCTCAGGAGTCTGCTAGTAGGACCTCAAAATACTTCTACTGGTTTTGCCAAAGGACTTCCTGAGGGCGCTTCGGCGAAACCGATGGAAGTATTGTGGAGCCCTGCTAGCAGTCTCCTTGTTTGTGCTCTCGCATGAGTGAGGTCAGCACTTTTATGTCTTTTGCCCAAATTAAACTGCTTTTCATCACACAAGCTGTTGTGTGTGGTCTTTTATGTGGTGGCTGGTGCTGGATGTTTCGAGTTGGTTGGTGTCTATTCCCACGGCACACCCAGCCATGGGGGGCGCTTTTTTTAGTTTGTTCTTCAACACAACTGCCTGTGTTGGTCGTTGCCCACACTGTCAACTGCATCCTACAAAACATCTCTCCAGCATTCTCCCAGTCTGACACCGGCCAATGGTCATGTGTCATAAAGCATGGGAGTACCATCATCTGGCATTCAGCAGGGGTTTTACACCCAGTTTCAAACTGCCTCCCCACCTCCCACTTCTGCCATGTGCAGTGCTCAGAGTCTTCAGAATCCCAGTGGAGGAGTTGGAGCTCCTTAACCAATCATACAAGTGACTATGACAAAGAAATTGGGTTGGGGGTAGGGCTTTCCCTCCTCTCTGGCAAACAAGTGCTCCTATCAGCTGTATTCCCCCCCAGCTGGGTTTGCCAGACAGCGTACCTCCAGAGCTTGCTTCTGAACCTGGGTCACCAGCTACTGGGCCAGGAGCAATTTAAAACAACTTACTGATTCATTCCAAGTATGCAGGACTGAATACGCAGATGCTGATTGCCCTTTTCCTCATGCGTCAGAGGGGTTGTTAAAAACCATGATGGGACTACTGTAGGGCTGCAAATTTTTTTTTTTTTTAGTTTTTGGCTCAGAAAGGCACACTGAAATGAAGTTCATTTCCAGGTGCATCCCAGGAACACAAGGGGTTAACTGACTTGCTCAGAGTCACACAGTATGCACATGGATGCTGTGGGAATCAAACCCAAGGTCTGCAGAATGTACCAAGCTTGTTCACAGATTATTGCTGTAACCTCTGGGCTACACTGCCAGCTGATCTTACAGGTAAGTCAAGGCCAGTGGCTTTGTAGCTGCATATTTCCATGCAGAAGACCTGAATTATCAGCACCGTCTGTGATCACGCTCAGCAGGACGATGGAGGGAGGGGGCTACAGAGGTAATGCGCTCACTCTCCTGGGAGGATGGAGGGCTGTGGCATACTACCCTGCAGAACCCCCTGGAGCAGAGTTATACGCGAGACTTGGTCTTGGTGCTGCTACGCACAGTAAGAGCACTGGGGTGGGGGAACAAAAGGGGTTGGAAAATTAGGTGTCTAGAATTAAAATAATCAGATGCTATCTTCCATGTCTGGACCTTCTGATGGGGTGATGAAATAAAACATGAGCAACCTACACTGTGGCAGCATGATCGAGCAACCTACACTGTGGCAGCATGATCTACTTGTGACTAGACCACAGGCTTGGGAGCAGGAGAGCTGGGAAACCCAGGTTCATGTCCCATCACAGCTACTTGCTTGACCTCGAGCAAGTCACATCACCTTAGTGCTTCGGGCCACCTAACCTAAAAAAAAAAAAAAAAAAATAGGTAAAAAGCAAAAAATACTGCATCCCAGTTGGGTTATCCTGGGTAAATAAATAATAAAAAAAAGATACGCAGGGGATTTCCTACCAGCTGAACTTTAATATCAATAATATTGGAATCAGCACTCCAGACACAACATTCAGTGTGAGTAACAAAGGCTTTACTGTGCAACAGTATTCAGTACTTACAATCACAGCAAGTCACAGCATTGTGTAACAAAATGTGAAAAAATATAGAAATCCAGCTCCCAACAGATGTGGAACTAGCCTCAGCGCTCCGGGGTTCTCTACCCCTTCGTCAGGAGGTGTGGCTTCTTAAAATTATAATGGTATTTTAAATACTCCAAAAAAACAGGTGCATATAGTTAAAGTGCAATTCAAGAATTAAAATGCAATAAGAAACACAGGCTCTTATAAGCCTAATGATTAAGACATCCTTGTGGCAACACATCACATCGTTGTCTGTGGTTCTCAATAGTGAAGACTGGACCCCACCAGCACCTTACTGAAGGGCAGTGGAAAAAGACAATTGCTTAATGGCCAAGTCTGCACTGCCACAGGCAAAAATGAGAGTTAGAACTCAATGATACCAATTCCGGACATAGTTACAAAGAAAAATTAAATCTCTTTTCATTATATATAAAAATAAATTTTTTTATCTATCAACACATCTATTTTTCATATTATTATCTATTTTATTATCCAAGTTGGCTATACCATTGATGTTATGGCGATACAATGATCTGGATATTTAAAGATTTATTTCATCATTCAATTCTCCTCTAAAAATAAAATAACTTTTTTTTTTAATGTATGTATATATAGAATTTAATCACTTTTTAGGAAAACACAAGACAGCCCCTCAAAAAAAATCCACCAGCAACTGTTATGCAGGAACTCACAATGAACACACAACCTATATACATTAATACAGAAACCAAAAATATTTTTTTGTTGTTAAATTATATCGTACCAACAATGTTTATAAAAACACACCTATAGAAACCCATGTATATATGGGCATTAGAACTCGAACATTATGTCTCGTAACCAGTATTTCACAACATTTCTCTTTTTGTTACTTCAGTCGTCATTTTTACATGTTTTCATTCATAGTTTTTTAATGAATAAAAGGCTTCCCCAATCCATAATGTCACTGAAACCCGAAGAGGTCAGGCTCTTGAGTTTAAAGATCCACATGGACTCTTTCTGATCTAGAGCTGGATTTCTATCTCCCCCTCTAATACAACTTTTATCATGATGGTATAGTACTAGGTCTGAAGCAAGAGAGAGAAGCGCATTCAAATCCTCAGGCCCCTGGCTTGAGAGGAGGCTGCGGTACCAGGGTGAATCCAGCAAGTGGTGATGGTGCCAGAATCTTCACAAACAATGTAGTTTTTGCAGTGCAGTCCTGAATCAGACCCTGAACAAAGGGTAAGATAAGAAAGTCTGGAAAAACTGTTTCTCTCTAGAGCAGGACTGTGTGTGATGGGAGTGTTTTAACAGGGAAGGGAAATAAGTCACCAGACTAACATAGAAACATAGACTTTGACGGCAGATAAGGACCGCTTGGCCCACCTAGTTTGCCCATTTCCCTACCTACTGGATAAGCTGCAGATCCTAGTTAACCAACAGTCTATTTCTTCCTACCCCCCACAAGAATTGCCTTATGTCTGTCCCATGCATTTCTGAATTCCCCCAGTTTTTGACCCCATGACCTCCTCAGAATGGCCGTTCAGTGACTCTCTGTGAAAAAATACTTAACATACTAACATACTAAAATGCCAGCAGAATAGGCCTAACAGTCTTTCAAGTCTGCTTGATTTTCAGCACCGGCACTGAGGGCCAATTTGGGTGTCCACCCTTCCCCTCCCCCTTGGGTTATACTGTCCCCAGTCACAGATGTATCAGCTGCATTGGACCTGGTCAGATTTACCCTCCCCCTGTACCTGTCCCATCCCCTCTTAAACCCGGCCACAGTCTCCGCCTCTACCAGCTCCCTGGGCAGCGCATTCCGTGGCTCCACCACTCTTTCAGTGAAAAAACACCTCCTCCTCTCTCCTCTGAGCCTGCCCCCTTTCAGCTTATACCCGTTTCCTCTCGTTGTCCCCTCCGGCTTCCTTTGGAGCACCCTGACTGGGACCCCCCCTTATTGATTCCTTTTATGTACTTAAAGACCTCTATCATGTACCCCCTGTCCCTCCTCTCCTCCAGGGTGTATATGTCGAGCTCCCTGAGCCTGTCCTCTTAGGTCCTCTCCCCCAGGCCCTGGATCATTTTGGTTGCCCTCCTTTGGACCCTCTCTAGGATTGTAACGTCCCTCTTTAAATGTGGTCTCCAAAACTGCACATAATACTCGAGGTGTGGCCTAACCAAGCAGTTGTACAGGGGTAGGATCACTTCCGCCTTTCTGGAGGTAATCCCCCTGGCAATGCATCCCAGCATCCTATTTGCCCTTACTGCTGGCCTCCTACAGGTCTCTGAGTTGTTCATTTTGACATCTACCACTACCACAGGTCCCTCTAACCCTCCGTGACTTGAATTTTGTCTCCTCCCAGGGTATAACCCTGGCCTGGATTTCTGACTCCCAGGTGCAGAACCTTGCACTTCCCTGCAATGAATTTTAGTTTCCAGACCACCTTTCCAGAACCTCCAGATCCTCCTGCAAGACCACCCTCCCCTCCTCCTCCTCACCCACCACTGTACCCAGCTTTGAGTCATCTGCAAAGAGACTCATTTCACTCCTGATCCCCTTCTTTATGTCTGAGACATAGATATTGAACAGGAGTGGCCCCAGCACTGACCCCTGGGGCACCCCACTAGTAACCCATCTTGGGGATGAGGCTAGCCCCCCAACCACCACCTTCTGAGTACACTCAGAGAGCCAATTTCCTATCCATCTTAACAACTGTCTCCCTACCCCCATTTCCTTCAGTGCAGCCAGCAAGCCATTGTGGGGTACCGAACCAAACACCTTCCTGAAGTCCAGCAAGAGGACGTCCACCAGCCTACCCCAGTCCAGGGCCCTCATCACCCAGTCATAGAACTCCACAAGGTTCGTCTGACACGATCTTCCCGGGACAAAGCTATGCTGCCTGTCATCCAAATACCCATTTTGCTCCGGTAACCCCCGCTAGCCTATTCTTGACCATACCCTCCATCATCTTGCCGACCACAGACGTCAAGCTAATGGGCCTGTAATTTCCCACCTCCCCCTTGTGGATCAGCACGACATAGGCCACCCTCCAGTCTTGGGGCACCCATCCAGTTCTAAGGGAGATGTTGAAGAGCTCCATCAGGGGGACTGCCAGGACATCTGCCAGTTCCCTCAGCACCCTGAGATGCATCTCATCTGGCCCATCTCCATCCAAAGGGACCCGAGGGCTTCCCTTACTCTCTCTACCGGGATTTCAGCCTCCACCTCCTTCCCCACTGCACCCTGTACTGCTCGCCCCCCACCTGTCCGTGGTGGCCACTCCCTTTCCCCAGACCCATCAGGGCCCCTGATCTCTACTGGTACCATCCCTTCCTCTGGTTTGCCCCCACTCCCCCCACAAGACATAGCCCCTCCACCCCCCCCCGGTAAAGACTGATGCAAAGTACTCATTTAGGACCTCTGCCTGTTCCCCCGCCTCCTGTGCCCAACCCTCCCCTATCCTTATCCTGCTGATCTGCCCCCTTACTTTCCTTTTTTCCCACTATGCATCTAAATAACCCATTGCATTGCCCCTGAGCTGTACCCCACTCTATCTTCAAATTGTGTCCCCTTGTTCTTGCACATCGCTTTTTCTGAAATATACTACCCTCTTGGACATTGTTGATTCCCTTGAGGTACTTAAAAGTTTCTATCATGTCCCCCCTCTCCCTCCTTTCCTCAAGGGTATACATATTAAGCTCATTTAGTCTGTCTTGGTATGGCTTCTGTTGCAGACCCTGCACCATTTTAGTTGCCCTCCTCTGGGCTGCCTCCATCCTGTCTAAGTCCCTGTGGAGGTGGGGTCTCCAGAACTGCATGCAGTACTCCAGATGGGGTCTCACCAATTGTCTGTACAGAGGGATAACAACTTCTTGTTTTTACTGGTGATACCTCTCCCTTTACATCCAGTATCCCCCGTCATCCCTACTGCCTTCTCACATTGCTTGCTAACCTTTAGGTCATCTGATATGACTACCCCAGGTCCCTTTCCATTTTTGTTGTTGTTACTACCTCCCCCCAATTGTGTATTCTTCCCATAGGTTTTTGTTTCCCAGGTGCATTACTTTGCACTTCTTTGTACTGAATCTAAGCTGCCATACTTCTGACCATTTCTCCAACCTTGCCAAGTCCCTTCCCATCCTTTCCACTCCGCCTTGTGTATCGACCCTGTTGCAGACCTTCATGTTGTCTGCAAAGAGGCATACTTTTCCTTCCAGTCCCTCTGCAATGTCATTTATAAAGACATTAAAAAGGACCGGACCCAGTACTGAACCCTGTGGTACCCACTAGTAACCCCCCTTTCTTCAGAGTGGACTCTGTTTACTATTACCTTCTGTGTCCTGTTATCCAGCCAATGTTTTACCCAGGCTCCCACACTGGGACCCACACCCAGGCTGGCTAATTTGTTTATTAATCTTTTGTGTGGGACTGTGTCAAATACCTTGCTTAAGTCTAGGTAGGCCATGTCCTCAGCCCCTTCCTGGTGTACTACGTTGGCCACCCAGTCAAAGAAATTGATTAGATTCATCTGACATGACCGTCCTGCTGTGAATCCATGCTGCCTTCGGTCCTGTGCCACACTGGCCTCTAGGTACTCAACAATTCTTTCCTTCCGAAGTGAATCCATCACTTTCCCTACCACAGAGGTCAAACTGACAGGTCTGTAGTTTCCTGCCTCTGTCTTGCTCCCACTTTTGTGAAGGGGAATCACATCCACCCTCCTTCAGTCCTCAGGTACCACACCATCCTCCCATGATTTGTTAAAAAGGGTAGTCAGTGGTGTCACTAGTTCTCCCCTTAGTTCTTTCAGAATTCTGGGTTGAATCTCATCAGGCCCCATTGCTTTGTCCACCTTCAGTTTTAGGAGTTGTTTCAGAACCCTTTCTTCTGTGAAAAGATTAGTATCGACCCCCCTATCCAGAGTGCTTCTACTGACTGGATTAGGTACCTCCCCCTCCTCTTCTTTTGTGAATACTACGTAGAAGTATGCGTTTAGTATCCCTGCTTTTTCACTGTCCCTCTCTGTCAACCCACCCTTCCCCTTTATTCAGCCTCACTATCCCTCCCTTTGTCTTTCTTCGCTCCCTAATGGACCTATAAAAGGTTTTATCCCCCTTCTTAACTGAGTTGGCTATCTTTTCCTCAGTTTGGGCCTTTGCTATTCTGATTGCCTTCCCAGTTTCCTTCTACTTTAACTGGTATAGTTCTCTGTCCTGCTCCTTCTGTGTTTCTTATACTTCCTGAATGCTATCTTTTTCTCCCTCACCTTCCCCGCCACCCCTTTCGAGAACCATAGTGGTTTTTTCTTTCATGTTGATTTGTTTATTTGCTTCACACAAAGGCTTGTTGACTCTGTGATGGCGGTTTTGATGTTTCCCCATTGTTGCTCCACCCCTCCTTCTTGTCTGTTTGCTAGTGCTTTTCTGAGGCACTCTCTCATTTTGACAAAGTCAGCCCTCACTTATAGTAAGACACAAGTAGATAACTGTCCATTACAACTGCTCAAGGATCAGTATACCAGCCAAACAGGTCCTATCAGCCAAAGAGACAGGGCCAACCTTAAGGACAGGGACACCTCGAGGGGGGTGCAAAACAACAAATCCTTGTTTTTTGGCTGTCAGGACCCACCAAAAGGGGTGGACTTCAGTGTGGGGTGGGCAACAGTATCACGTTTGCAAATGGGTACTGCAGAACTTAAGGCCATCCTTCCAAACAGATCTATGATATATTTACCAGCTGAACTGAACTGGGATCAGTTTGTGTCAGAAATATGTCTAACCAGAAGCTTGCAGAATTGTAGCCAGCATAGCCTAGTGGTTAGGGTACAGAATTGTAAACCATGAGATTGGACTTTGAATCCCAATTCCTCTCATTTTCCTTTGGCCTCAATTAGTGACCCGTGGTGGCATGCTGTTAGAATTGTTAAAGTGGCACTCTCAACTTTTTGCTGATTTTTTTTTTTTGCAGATCTCAAAGAGGCGCCTACAGCCAGCTATACTTCTTAAAATAGCATAAAATGTCCTGACTTCTATCGAAGAGTCAGTCATTGGATTATTATTGATATATAGTATTTTTTATCGTCCGTCATGACTCTATTCCACGGCCCGACCCTCCGGTGCATCTGCATACCAACATGGCACTGCAGTACCTGGAAACTCACTCATGCAAGAGTTTTGGATATTGTAGTCACTGTCTTCTAAACATATATTCTTAAACTAGACAGTGAATTGAAAGTGCCGAAGTGAGTCCTGTTTAAAGACGAGCACTCTAATATGGTTTAATAAGCATTTGAAATGGCATACCACATGCCCATTTGCTATTTTATAAGTACAATAACACACTCCAGGTGGGGGTGAAAGCACTGTGATGCACTTCCAAGGGTGCAAGGCACTTAGTTATGCCTCATAACTCTGAGGTATACATCTAAATGCTTTAATGCACAGCCCGCCAAGCATTGTTGCTTACATATGCCTTCCACAAAAGCACTGCTTGCTCCTGTAGCTAAACTCAGCTGCAAGCAGCCTGACCTATGCCATCCTTGCTTGTGCTTGTACTGTGCACCATTTGACCTAAATTCCTGTAACACTGATTTATTATTTAGTTATAGGACGTGCTGTAAACTAAGTATTTATAGAATCTGTCAGACCTCTAACTGTGTAGCTAACACTGCTGCTGTTCTAACTCCCCTGTGACCCTCTTGGAAACTGGGTGTTTAAATTAGGCTCCCCCAATATGAACATTTCTAAACAAACTATCCAAATAAATACAGCCGCTACCATTCCTCCATTAAACTACGATGCCCGACAATGAAGACTGTGCTTCTGTGTTTGTTGTAAGAAGCCAAAAGGTTCCTTTGAGCATTCTGATCTAAGATGTGGGTAGGGTCAAAGCCCTGCTGAGAAGGCACGCTGCTGCCTGTGCAGCTCAGCATCCAGTTCATACCACTAGTGTTCCCCAGCAGGGACAGCATTAACATGCGCCTAAAGAGAGGCACTGGATATGATGGGCCCACTGCATATCTAGATTGATGACCTGAGCCACCAAACTAGAACCAGTGATCCAATACAGTGGAAGCCAGTCCCAGTGCCACACATCCAATACCAACAAGTCCAATTTCAGCCATTCTCCGCAGACCCAGACCACACTTACTGCCTCTTCCTTACTCAAACTCGATCTAAGCACGTGGAAACTGGCAGGAGTCACAAGAGTAGCCCATCATAAAAAAGGAACTACAGCAGAATCCACTTAATCAGGACACCTTGTTGAAGAGGTTGCATCCTGTTTAAGCCTAGGTGCAACTTGGAAGATAACAGAGCCTGCTGCTCTACAGTAGGGAAGAAATGTCAATGGGATGATCGGCCAGAGGCAGGGCCGATGGTTGGAGGTGGCCCTCATCCCTGGCAAAGTGGCAGGCAGTGCGAATGAGGTGGGTAGCTAGCACATGCACATTGTTAATGGAACAAAAGTAGACAAATGCAGTTAGGTAAGAGGAAGGAACAATAAACAAGTAGCAGCAGGAAGGCCAGGATTGTGAGAGATGGAGCAGGGCAGCAAGCACTGGGGATTTGCGGAGGAGCTGTGTTAGAGACTGAAGAGCAGAGAGAGAGCCTCTTTGTTTCAGCTAATTTCAAGGGAGAGCACAGGGTGGTAAACCTGGTGCAGGGGTAAGCCCGCTAAGAGACAGCATGGCCTGATTTACATTGGGCATGGAGATGTGACCCAATTTACACTATGCACGCCATAGACAGTCAAGAGACGTGGGGCTCGTGGGGGGGCATGACCCAATACACACTGGGTGGGCCCCTGAGCCAGTCAAGAGGGAGTGGCAGCACCCAATTCACATCAGGCCTGGGTAACAGGAGGCATGACCTAATCTACATTGGGCATGCCGCCAGACAAAATTGCTGACAAGAGTTGTAATAAAGACTTGGACAATCTGACAATGTGCACAAAGGGTTTAAAAATGTGTGTGTGTGTGTATATATATATATATATATATATATATATATATTATTATTCTAAAGTTAGACAATTTGAACAAATGTTGTAAATACGTATCTATCAATCAAAGTTTAGAGTTGTAAAGTGAAGATGCTTGATGTCTGAATGCAATAAAGCCATGGGCAGCAACCAACCACACCAGTTTTGCTCGTCAAGCTTCCGGGAGGAGGAGTTGCTGATAATGAGATGTTGTCCACCCATCCTGACCTCTGCTAATCAGTCATCTCTCTCCGTAATCCTGGCCTGCATCCATCCCACACACTGGACAGAGTCTGTTCCCTCAGCTTCTCTTTTACCTACCTTCCACCTAGTCTCTCTCGCTCTCTTAAACTGCTGTCTGCCCAGTCTCTCTCTCCCAAGCTGCCATTCACTCCTCAGATTAGTGCAACACTTCAGTGGTTGTCCTGTATCATAGTGGACACAGCATGGCTCTCTCTTCATTCCACTGCACCTGTGACTCCGGCCTGCTTCCATTCTGTGCATCAGACACAATATTACGTTGCCAATTTGTGAAACAGGGGTTCCCCCCTGCTGTGTCCCCATTCAGCAAACTTGTTAAATCCTACTGTTCCCATTAATCAAAACTTTGACCCTTTCACCAACATGAAGAAAAATCTATTCACTGGGAGTCCTCCTGATTAAGCATGTCCCTATTAGGGTAACATACAAGGCATTGCCCACAGAATGAGATGTGGAAGGCAAAGCAAAAGCAAGTGTAACGACGTCTCACTGAGCACGTCTCTTTACTCTGTAAGTATGGAATGTGAATAAATTGTCTGTCTTAACTGAGTTCATTAGTCCCTCCTTTATTCCCAATTTCAGAATAAGAGGGGGTGAGTGTGCAAGGCTTTTTGGACACGTCCCTATTAGGTGGAGTTTAGGGTTTAGCTAAAAAAAACTACATTTTAGAGAACAGCAACTACAGAAACGGAGACGGTAGACGGCAAGGGGACTGCCGACACTTACAGCTTGCTAGACGTTGGGCTTCTTTAGACTGTGAAACTGACAGTGCATGGAACTGTAAACAAACAAAACAAAACAAAACAGACAAACTCCAGCTACTCACTCCAAACCGAGTCAGGCCCAGGTTGCTACCAGCTGCTGTTTTTGTCTGGCACCTTGCCCTGGACTCTACACCATCCTTCTCTGTCAGCCATGTGGTATCCACTAGGGGTGTACACAGGTACCGAGATTCAGATTCGGGCTGCCAACATTTGATCTAGATCCAATATGATGCCTCCCCCAGGCTGAGACTCTTTCACACCCCTTCCCAGTTACTGTTAACCCCTTTCTGTCTCACTCGCCCTAACCATTACTGTTAATGCCCCCCCCTTCACCCCTGCCCCAAACAATCACCAACCACTCTAACGCCCTACTGCCTCCCCTTACCTTGATAGTTATTTTGGGAGGAATGGGCCTGGGTGAACCTCTCTTCACACTCTTGGTGGGGGGGGGGTAGTGGGCATGGCTATCCATGCCACTATCCTTAATTAAACAAATGAGAGCTATGTCTTCCTGGAACACAGCCAAGTGTGTCCTGAAAGGATGCTCTTACCCAAGTTCTGCCCCTTACACGAATCAGCACAGACAACATTGACTTTCCTCCCTGCACTGTACTTCCAGTTTCTTTATTCTTCCATTCTGGCTCCCTGAGGCACACTGCTACTTGCTGCCACCCCAACCTGTTGGGATGGAAGGGAGAGCACCTAAGGTTTGGGGCAAAATGGAGAAACCATGGTATTCAACATCCTGAAAATTAGTACTCATTTGTTCAATGCAAGAGAGGCCCACTCCCAGAGGATGGATGGGGACACACTGCTGCGTCTGCCAAGATAACATTATTAAGGTAAGGGAGGATTAAGTTTAGGTGGGTTGATTTTTAAAGGGCCAGGAATGGGAAGGGGTAATTTTTAGAAGTAACTTGGGTGGTGGGGCCGTGGGTGTGCTGAATTCGAATCCGGTCCAAATATCTCAGACATTTGGCGGCAATCCCAAAATCTGAATATTCCTCATTTTCAGACTATTCAAAGTTTGAGATTTGGATTCGTACCCACCCCTACTGTCCTCTGTGGTCTCAGTTTGTGGTTAGCGAAGAACAACCCTCAGTAAGGGCCAACACTGCTGAGCCTGTGGGACAGCCAACACCTTCTCAACTTCCTGCTTTGAGTCAGCAGCAGGCTAAGAGTATACTGGTGGTAGCTTCACTGGCAGCAGCTTGTGTGGACCCCCATCCCACCCTCCACAGCAGCGTACCCCTGATCTGTCCTACCATGTCCCCTGGGGTTTGGCACAGGCACCGCTTATAGCAGGCAACAGTAGAGGTACTGGTGGTGAAGGTATCATATATATTGTTTGGCCTAGTACTGCTGTATTGTAAAGTGTTGCACTGTTTCTGTACTGTTCTGAGTGTACTGTTTACATGCAGTCCCCTGTACTTGCTGTGTTTCTGTTGTCACAAACTCTAAGTGCTTTGTAAACAAACTCTGCCTAAAGGGTTTTATGTGGAATAAAGAAATGAATAAATAAACAGGGTGTTACTGGTGAGGTCAGCTAGAGGGGTGGGAGGTACTGTAGTATGCAACTCTTTGATCCCTTTTACTGATGGTTCTTCACTGCTAGGCCCACATTAATCAACCTTGACAGGACAATGTAGTAGGGAATCTAGCAGCAATGGTGTTCACTTGCTGTTATCTGTTGACTGGAGTCTAAGAGTGCTAGTTCAGGGTGAGAGGGATTTGGGTTAACCAAACATGACCACTGTTGCCAGAGTGACCCCCAGAGCCTTCACTTGCCCTGAGCAGTAATCAGGACCTTTGTCTGTCAGGGGGTAGCATGACTCGATGGGAAAGCTCCCCTTACCACAAATATTTATTTATTCATGGATCTGGGCTACTGAGGGTTCCTGCCTGATTTGACCCTGTGATTCCACTGATAAGAATTTACACAAAGTCATGGCCCGAACACATACTGAGATTTATTGCTTATCAACTGCTTAAGTTCCTATCATAGACATTCACGGCCTAGAGACCCTATTTTTCTTGTACATCTGGCAATATTTAATGTACTGTGTCAATCTCTGTGACTGCTTACTACACATAGCATTAACTAATGGCATCCCAGGTCCCAGCTGCAGCAGGTATCAGCACCACTATCTATGCGGGACCCTCTGATGGTTACTAAAGTGCATGTCCACCTTCTCGCACTCCATCAGGCACCCTGCTACCTCTTCTGCTCTGAGGTCTGTAGGGTCTCTCAAATCTCCATTTTTACTGACTGTAAAGACCCTTATCTAGTGACATATACCTCTTGGGCAACTAGCTGTGAAACGTGTACAAGGAATGAAAGTTCAACACACTTAGGGCAAAGCAGTTAGGGTCTGCGATGTTTTGCTCTACACCGACTTATCACTAACTCTCCACTCGTGAGAGCCTAGGCATTTTGTACCTAGCTACGCTTACATATGGCAACTCTATTAATGGGCCAGAGTACCTTCACAGGCCATCGAGTCCCTCACCCCAACCCAGCCAAAGGGTCTCATACAACCTGGGGTCCATTTCCTTGAGACACCACAAGTGTTCCTAACTGTTGCAGCATCTCTTACCTTACAGACAGTACATCTGCTCCAGGCATGTCTCTTGGTGTCTTTGTGTGCCACTTCCATTCCCCCCCCCCCCCGGTCTTCCTCCATGGCTGCGAGCCTCAGGTGAGCTTGCCATCAGTGTGCTTTCCCTGAAAGGGAATTGCCCATGGTCTCCAAACACTCTTGGTGGTCCCACTGCATACTGCTACTATTAAGGGCAATCGGTGATAAACTGGCTTTCCGGATTCACACCTCCCTTGGGTTTCTGTCTGTTTGTCTGCCTGACTACTCCCGCTGTTCCATGTATTAACCCCAGCCCCAGACCATCTCAAACTGTCCTAAACTGATTTTTTTATCCTCTTAGTTTCTTCTGCACCCGTACTTCTCAAGACATTGGCATCAAGACTACCAGTCTCCAAACAGAGATGTGGAGGTGAACAACCTTCCTCCCCCTACTGGTAGGAGAGGGTTGTTGTACAAATGAGAAGGTGGGGGGCAGTTCAAACAGTACTGTGACAACTCTGAAGAGACAACGCACATCACTAATCAAAGGAAATTCCTTCCTGGAGTCAGGCACTTCATCTAATTGGGACAGGGATAAAGGATGAATGTAATTACGACTATTACAAAATGGATGGCCAAAATCCTCGAATCTGACTGGTTGAGACCACATTCAGCCGGGATAATTTTTCAAGAAACAATCCCAGTCTGAAAGTAGGTCATGCCATCAGTCAACAAAATCAAAATAGATACATTTCATAATTGCAATAATGCATTCCAAGGTGTGAGATATCATAGGATATAATCCCTTCTCAGGTGGTTGAAGTCACTTGGCCTTGGGCTTCGTGCCTCACAACAAACCTGCATCAGGAGGATGCTATTACATGACATTGCACACCCCGTTGTGTGTTATTGCTTACTTACATGAATATTATCATTACTAATGGCTGTATTTTGGTTACCTGATAGATCCATGGTGATTGGTCCCGGTGCCTTATCACAGACCAATGTTAGTCTTGTTACTTGAACATTTGGTGCATTGGGATCTGCAAAAGAAATTAAAGTAACAGCTGAAATAAGCTCTCATGTATGAATCTGTTACGAAGTGCACACATTTACCATACTTATTTGTAAAGTAGACATCTGCAGTTACTGTTAAGAAGGGATATGTTAGGTCATCCAGTGCTGCAGCTGCAATGCAGCTAAGCATGGGAACCATGCATTCCCTTGGTTGAAGGGTGGGTACATTATGGAGGCAATGCCCTCACTTTCTTCAGAGGAGGGGCTGGACCACATCACTCCCCATCAATCCCATCTCCATTGCAGATGCATTATGAGGAAGACTTGATGGGAGTCTTGGGGGTCGGGCTGGAATACTGCTGAGTTGCTTCTCAAAGCCAAGTCAGGTTTTGTGGACAAAAACTAGTAAAGATGAGGCATACTGTCTACAGATTCTTCCCTGATGCCAGAGAACAGTCTGGTACAGGGTTTCTCAAATGGTGAGGCCAGCGTCCCAGGGGAGGGGCCCCAAACTGTTCAAGGGGAGGCTCAAGCAAGCCTTAAAATGTACTATATTTTAATGTCAAGTTTTGGATGTTTCGTGTGAAAGGATGAAGCAAAGTGAAAGTGAATAATGGCATGCAAATTTATGTACAAAATGGTTACCAAGAAAGACACACTCAACACTTGTTTCCCGGTATGACATGGGGAAAATACAATTCTTGGAAACCTTGCAAAACAAAATTCAAAATAATGCAAATGAATAGGAACAAGGTAACAACTGACCCATTATACTGGCTGCAGAAAAGCACAACTACAAAGGCTAAGCAGAGAGGTACTAGGAGCAAGAGCAGGAAGGAGCAAAATGGTCCCTGAGAAGGTGTTTATAAGCAGGGTAAAACTGACAAAGAAAGCAATCTGACTCATGAAGGTATTGCAATGAGGGGTAAATGGAGTCCAAAAGTCAGAAGTGTGGAGTGAGTAGTCTAACCTGGGGAGAGGGGTTATAGAGAGGGGGAATAATAAGTTCAATAAAATGAGAATAAACTCAACTACTCACATGCACTTCATTGTATTCTTCCTGTAATGTGCAAAGTATGATAGTTGTTCTAACTATGGGGAGGCCCAAAATTATTTCTATATTAGGGGGAGGCTCAAGATCTTTTCCAATGCTTGGGGGAGGCTCACTATGACAAAGTGTGAGAACTCCTGGTGTAAGGTCACACAGTATGCAAGTCTGGGCTGTAGGATTCAAACCCTGGTCTCCAGAATTGCAGCTCAGAGCTTTAAACCACTGGGCTGTACTGCCTCCATGCAACATATCATGCCATCTGCTATGTATGACTAACATGGAAAAAAA
This sequence comes from Neoceratodus forsteri, assembly GCA_016271365.2. Taxonomy (NCBI): domain Eukaryota; kingdom Metazoa; phylum Chordata; order Ceratodontiformes; family Ceratodontidae; genus Neoceratodus; species Neoceratodus forsteri. The sequence continues at coordinate 120,253,521 of JADMNL010000025.1, forward strand.
TAGCAATAGCAAAATAGCAAAAATTTAACAGCCCAGAATAGTTCCTACCACTTTTAAAAACCTCTATGACATTACAAATAACTTTAGAGTAGGAGCAATGGGAGGGACAGTAGCAAATCTTAAAATGGTAGATGACATTTGTAATTACATCTTGTCCACCATTTCTGGTGCAGTTTATTGATTTATTTATTGAAAGAGTTTTACCAGAAAAGGCCACCTGATCCAAAATAGCAGGTTGTCAGAGGTGTCCTAGTAGTCACTCGATGTGTCAGCTAAGCTGTGTACACAGGATGGAAAGCCCCCTAAACCCCCTCTCTGACCCCACCAAATGTTAACACACATTGAAGTTTAAAATAGTCTAATCTAAATCAAACAAACCAAAAATAATAATCATGATGTAATTTAAAGAAGTTGTACACAATGTTATATCAGTAGCAATTCTGAATCAATCAAGTGAATCAGAGTCCAAGCAATGTCCTCATTAGTCATAAAAGGGGTGGGGTTATGGGTGGAGTTTGGGGGTGTGGTTTAGTATTCGGTTTTCATCTCATCCAAAGGTGGCAACCCTAGAGGCAAGGAACCTGGGAGCCACCATTAGTGACTCCCTCAAACAATCAAACCACTGAACAAGGCCTATAATAAAAGCAAATAGGATACTGGGGTATATCAGAAGGGGTACTGACAGCAGGAAAAGGAGGTACTACTACTTCTATACAGGTCACTGGTTACACCTGGAATACTGTGTCCAGTTATGGAATCCTCACCTAAGGAAGGAGAGAGACATAGGCTAGAGATGGTGCAATGCAGGGTAACCAAGATGACTCGGGCCAACAGGGCAGATCTTGCAAAGATTGTTTCAAGGCACTGAGCATGTACTCATTGAAGACCAGGAGAGAGGTAGGGGGAAGGGGATATGATAGAGAACTTCAAGTTCCTGAAGGGAATAAACAAGTTAAACTGCAGGGAACTATTAAGCGTAAGTACAGAGTCAAGAACCCATGGTCATGACGAGAAACTGACTGGGGGAAGACTTAAGAGGGGGTGTGAAAATACAGGTTACTCACCTGTAACAGGAGTTCTAGGAATGGTATATGTTGTTCATCCACACTCATTGGCAGTATCCTTGCCGCTTTAAATCTTGCCGGAAGGTCTTCAAGCTTGCTCCTCCCACCCACCCGGGTGGTATAACTCACGGCTCCGCCCCATGACGCCAGATCTGGCCCGCTGGAAGCTCAGGTTGTGCGTCGAGCCGGGAGGTCGGGTGGGTGTGGATGAACAACATATACCATTCCTAGAACTCCTGTTACAGGTGAGTAACCTGTATTTCTAGGGACATGGATATGTTGTTCATCCACACTCATTGGCAGACTCTAGCAGTTCTCCGGGAGGAGAGAGGCAAAGCACACCCATATACTTACTTGGGAAAGAGACTGGAGGAACGAGGCCCCAAAACCAGCATCCGGCGTGACTCAGGTCGATGTGGTAGTGGGTAATGAAGGTGTTTGCTGACTTCAGGTAGCAGCCCTGCAGATTTCCTGGATAGGGGCGTCCCTGGAAGCAGCCACCGTTGCAGCAGTATGGCGGGTAGAATGAGCTGATCCTCTGGGAGGCTCCATGCCCGCTAACTTATAGAGAGATCTATGCAGGAGGTTACCCACCTGCTTATACGTCCGCTTGGCTGCAGGTCTGCCAGATGCGGCTTCAGCGTAGGTGACAAACAGCTGGCGAACCTCTCCCGAATATCAACCGTGGCTCCTTATAAGCGGCGCCCCTTCTAGGATCCAGAGTATGGAGCCTATATTAAGCCTCCGAGGTGTGATTAGGTAGAACACGGCAGAGTCAACACCTGGTTGGTGAAACTCCGACACCACCTTCGGAAGGAATTTCGGGTGGGGCGCAGGACAACTGTCCCTGTGGAAGACCAGGTAAGGAGACTCGATGGAAGCGCCTGGAGCTCTCCCATCCTTCTGGCTGGCGTGATAGCCACCAAGAAGGCGGTCTTCCACGACAGGTGAGAGAGAGCACACCTGTGCATAGGTTGAATAAAGCTTGCCCATGAGCTTTGCCAATACCAGCAGTAGATCCACGGAGGTGAGGTTCCGCACTGGAGGAAATGTGATCAAGGCCTTTGAAAAGCGCCAGACCACCTTTCTCGCCACCGACTGCTTCCCAGCCAGCGCCCGGTAAGCAGAGATGGCTGCCAGGTGCACCCTAGGGTCGTCGACCTAAGCCCTTGACTAGAAAGGGACCATAAATAGTCCAAGATGCTTAAGGAACAGGAGGAAGGGTCCAAGCCCTTGCCTGACACCAAATGGAAAACCTTTTTCATTTGAAGGCATAACATTTTCTGGTCGACTCATACGGGACGCCTCAACTACATTGAGGACCTCGTCGGAAGACCCAAAGCCTGGAACTCTAGCCGCTCAGGAACCAGGCCGTCAGGTGCAGGGATTGAAGGTCCGGATGGAACACCTTCCCTGATTGACTGAGAGCAGGTCCGGGCGAGCTGGAAGCTGCCAGCGAGTCCTGGAGCTGAGACTGAGGAGATCTGGGTACCAGAACTGGCGAGGCCAGTCTGGGGCTATCAGAATCACCTGCCCTTGTCCCTCCTCGCCTTGAGAAGCACCTTGTGGATCAAGGGAAATGGGAAAAGTAAAAGAGCCGGGGTCCATTGCCTCGAGAAGGCATCCCCTGCAGCGAGCCCTGCTGAGGCGGGCATGGAACAGACTCAGCCGCGTTCTCCATGGAGGCAAACAGGTCCACCTGAGGTGTGCCCCAAAGGGAGAACAGATGCTGTACTACCTCCGGCAGGAGAGACCACTCGTGGGATGCAGCCCCTATCCGGCTCAGGGCATCGGCCAGGGTGTTGGAGGCTCCTGCCACGTGAATGGCTAGGAGATCCGCCTCCAGGCTGCGCACGAGTGACCAAATGCGGAGAGCTTCCTTGCATAGAAGCATGGAGCACGTCCCGCCCTGGCGGTTTAGATGGACAATACCACGACCATGTACTGTCTGGACTCGGACCACTTGACCCCGGAGGAACGGAGCAAAGGCGGTGAGAGCTAGGCGGACCGCTCGGAGCTCCAGCAGGTTGATGTGGCATCGGGACTCCCGCGGGGACCAGAGGCCATGAGCCCGGTGTTCCCCCAGATGGGCACCCCAACCCATCAGAGAGGCATCGGTCGACAGAGAGACCGTCGGCTCGGGCGGACGAGCAGGATGCCCTCCTGCAAATGATCTGGAACGGTCCACCACTGGAGGCATTCCACATCCCTGTGTCACCGACACTAAGCTGGTCAAGGGATCGCATGGCGTTGTGACCACTGGCTGGCCAGTCCCACTGAAGGGACGCATGTTCCAGCGGGCCCAGCGGACCACGCTGGTACAGGCCGCCATGAGACCCAGGAGCGCAGGAAGTCCGGGCAGGCGCAATTGCCCAACCAGAAATGATCGGGCAAAGGAGGAAAGAACCTCGGCCCTGTCCGCGGGAGCAGCTCTGGCTCGAAGAGAGTCGAGCTGCGCCCGATGAATAAAATCACCTGCTTGGCTCGAGGTTCGACTTGGCCTCGTTGATAAGGAGGCCCAGTTGAGAAACAGACCTGGAGGCCAGATCTCTGGACCACTCCGCCTCCTTCCTGGAGGAGCTGCTATCAGCCAGTCGTCCAGGTGAGGGTACACCGGACCCCTCGGCGCCGCAGGGAATGCTGTCACCACTGCCATGCATTTGGTGAACCACCAGGAGCTGGAGACAAGCCGAAGGGCATGGCTTGGAACTAGAGAGGATCCTTCCGCTCGAGGCGAAGGAATCTCTGGTGAGCAGACGGATAGGGACGTGGCATAGCGTCCTGCAAGTCAGAGAGCAGAACCACCGCGCCCGGCGTTCAAGGATGGTATAATCTGAGCCAGGTGACCATCCTGAGGTTCGAGACCTTAGGAACTTGTTTAGGTCGTGTGGGTCGAGAATGGGGCGCCAGCCCCGTCCGTTCGGAACCAGGAAGTACCTGGACACAAACCCTGGGTCTGAAGGAGGGTCCACCACCTCTCTTACCACCTCCTTCTGGAGGAGGAGGTGATGTCGGCTCGGCGAGCGCCAGTGAGCTGGGGATCCGAAGCCCCGAGGCGGCGGCTCTGAAGGGTGGTGCCTGCTCGAATTCCAGAGGCAGGCCTCTTCCCACCACCTCCAAGACCCACCTGTCCGTGGTAACAGCGGACCAAGCGGAGCAGGAGCGGGCCGTCTGGGAGACCCAGGGGAGTAGGTGGCCGGGGATGGGGCGACACCCCTCAGCCCGTCACTGGGCAGGCTTGGAGGAGGGACCGGCCGAGGACCTCCTGGGCCCTTCTCCCTGCCTCCTGTTAGAGGAAGCCGGGGCTTGGGTTTGGGATGCCAAGGCCGAGCCTGCTGGCCCTGGCGTGCTGGGCGAGGCGGCGAGGCGCTGAAGGACGAAAGGGCTTAGGCTGTGGTTTCGGGCCTTTGTCCTTCTGAGCGGAAGAGACCGAGTCAAGGTGGCATTGGACTTCTCGATCCTCTGCAGGTGACCTTCCACCCCAGGGCGAAGAGGTCAGTCCCCAAAGGAACATCCGCCAACTTGTGCTGGGTATCCGAGTAAAGGTGGATATCCTCAGCCAACCCATGACAACACTAGCCACTGCGGCCGCCACCGATCTGGCACATGAGTCCCCTACATCCAAAGCAGTCTGGAGCTGCTGTTTGGCCACTGCCCTGCCCTGGTCCCGCACCTGCTAACCGTAGTCTGCAGATCGGCGGGAAGATGAGGATGACCTCATCCAGGGAGCCCAACAGGGCATGAGAAAAATGTGCCATGAGGGCGGCGAACTGGCCTGGCGAGCCGAGAGAGGGCATAGCGTGAACTTTAGCCGACATAGTCAATTTCTTGGACTCCTTGTCAGGAGGTTTGTCCACATCCCTGGCGTTGCGTGCTGGCAGCTGTCGATGGCATAACCCCTCAGCAGAGGGTGTTCAAAAACGGACAAGGAACCGGTAGGGACCGCATACTTCCTGGCCATCCTGGCCGGCGCAGGGCAGGAAGCAGGCGCTGCCAAAGTTCCAGTGCGGACCCACTATGGCCTCGGCCACGGAAGAGCCTCCGTCGGAGAATCTCTGGTCCAGAATCTCCGTGAGGGATACCTGGCCCGTTTGGAAGCGGGTTGAGCTCCATCGGTAGACTCGAGATGAGCGAAGCAGTCCTAGGAAGGACGACGGGCTATCGTCCATTGGCTGACCTCCTGAAGACTCCAAGTCCAGTCGCTTGGAGAAGAAGGAGGAATCGTCTTCGGACTCGGAAGAGTCCTCAAAGAGCTGCCTCTGGCCTGAGCCACCCTTCACCTGCCGAGGTCGGTCGGGAGTGAGGGTAACTGACACCCGATGGGGTAAGCCCTTGGCCGACCGAGAATCCTGGTCCAGACTCAGTGGTGGCTGTGGAGGCGGAGGTTCCACCGGAATGGTGGGCAGCTGGTTTGGCGAACAACCGGCCTGGGTGTAGGCTCTCGGGACAAGTCGGGGTTGTGTCGGCCGTTCGGTGACAGCCACTTAATGGCGGGAAGGCGCGAGTCGGCTTATTCCCGGCCAGGAGGAGCTGTTGCAACATAAGGTCCTCGTGCCGTCGGCGTAATTCATGGCCTCCCCTCATCCGAGGAGGAGGAGCGAGGATAACGCCGCTTACCGTGATGCAGACCGAGACCGCCTATGGCGGTGGGAGCGGCTGGACCGCGAAGAGGTCGAGACCAGACGAGAGTCCCGAATTTCCGGGGTCGGTCGCGAGGAGGTGTCGGCGGGCAACCTCGCCGGCTCGGAAGGTCCATCCGAGGCTCCGGAACCGGAGGCTGGCGAGCCAGGGATCCTCAACTCCTCCCGGGGAACCGGGAGAGGAATCTCGGCTGCTAAAGGCGACAGCCCGTCCAATGGGTCGAGAAAATCTCGACTTCATCAGTGAGAGTCTCGGTCAACTGACCTGGCGAGGGGACACCGTGAGGCCAGTGGCGAAGCGCCGATCGACGAAGCCGACGGTCGGCGGCCGAGAGGGACCTTTCCCGCTCCCAAGAGCGTCGACGGAGGGACTTACCTTGTCCCTCTTTTGGACCGAAAAAGGTCCAGCAGGCGCAGGCCTTCTCCTTTAGTGGAGAGGGACAGACAAAAGCTCCTTAAAAGGAAGCCGTGTGGAGGAAGAACCCAGAGAGGCGGGATAAATCGCGGCCGAGGAAGATCTGACCCGCGCCTCCTCTTCGAGGCGACCATCCGCTCGAGCTGATCCGCCCGAGCCCGCGCGGACACCGCCAACCGGGCCTCCTTGGACTTCACGGAGGAAGCGCTTCTCGGGGCGGCCCAGTTGCAATCGGGCATACGGTCTTCGGGGCGTAGGCGAGAAAGATGAGCACAGGTGCAAGCCTGCGGGTCGTGCTCAAGGCCTAAGCAGTAGACACCGTGGAGTGTGGATCCGTCGAGACATCTTCTGCCGCATGGGCATCTCCGAAATCGAGTCGATTTGTCCCATGGCGCGAGGATCGAACTGAGAAGTCTTTTGCAAAATATTATTTTAAATCATAAGCGGAAATAAGACAGTCGCCAAGCATGGTAAGGAGGAACCTGAGCTTCCAAGCGGTAAGGAAGATCTGGCGTCATGGGGCGGGGCCGAGAGTTATACCACCCGGGTGGGTGGGAGGAGCAAGCTTGAAGACCTTCCGGCAAGATTTAAAGCGGCAAGGATACTGCCAATGAGTGTGGATGAACAACATATCCATGTCCCTAGAAAAGTTCTATTTTATGGAAAGGGTGGTGGAGCCATGGAACAGTCTGCCAGAAGAGGTGGTAGGCACCAAGACCATAAATGGTTTCAGGCACGGCTGGAACAGAGTGACAGGTCTGGTGATTGCTCAGATCTGTAGCAGTAGGGAGGGGAGCAGGGGGTGGTCTGGGAGGGATAAAATCCTGCATGGACAATAGGTCCTGGAATAGATAGGGAACCCCAGGAGGACTGGATGGACTTGTGGTCTTTTTCTGCTCTCATTGTCTACGTTTCTATATTTCTCAGTCAAACTTACTCCAGCCCTAATAATGAGAGCTGCCAGTTGTAGGGGGAAAGAGTATGGAGGCAGTAGAGGGCGGATACTCCGCAACTCCATAGACGGCAGACTAACAGGCCATACTATGATGCAGGGGCATGGAAGCTCAATATACAGTATGTGGCGATGGAAAGGGAGAAGGAGTTTTTACTGATTGTTCATGTTATAACGTTATTGTTACTAGGCCCAGCTGGTGATAATGATACTGCACAAATGGGAAAAGGTTCTGTATGTGACTGCAGGAGGCAGCTGGTGGTGAAGGGAACTCATAAGCTGCAATATGGATACCAAGGTTTTATGATGGAATGTAAGGGGCCTGAATTCACCCATAAAAAGAAAGAGTGCTTAGCCATTTGAAAAAGCTAAGGGAAAAATGTGCAATGTTGCAGGAGACCCACCTGCTCCGGCCAGAAGCGTAAAAACTAGGGAGACTCCAGGGGACATGTTTATGCTAGCCAATACTCCACCATGAAATGAGGGGTAGTAGTGATGTACAAGGAGCACCACAACTGGATATAAAACACAAACAAAAGGGATAAAGCAGGTCAGTGGTTCCTGGTGCATGGCCACTTGGATGGGAAACCAGTGATACTGGGAAGCATGGATGGACCCAATGAAGTGGTCCTGGAATGCTTTCACCAGGTAGTACAGGCCCTGCAGGATTTAGGAACCAGGGATATCCTCATTGCTGGGAGACAGAAATGAGATACTGGACAGCTTCCTGGATAGAAAGAGGGGGAGTTGTCCAAACATCTCAAGAGGTGAGCAGGCCCTTAAAAGCATGATGCAGGACCACAGCCTACAGGACACAAGGTTCTTGGATAACCCTACTGGATGGAACTATACTTATTTTTCTAGTATCTATGATTCCTACAGCAGGTTGAACCAGATTCTGGAAGGTTCTGGGGGGTGGAGGCACTAATCACAAATAATGAGACCATGCAGATCTCAGACCATTCCCCATGTCCTTCCAGATCAAATGATGGTGGAGCGGGGAAGACACAAACTAAAGCAGTAGTGCTTTGATACTGTGCTGACACACAACTAGGATTTTAGACGCTGATTTAAGGAGAGACAGAACAATATTTCTAAAATTAACAACAAACAGTGGGGTGGGAATGGGTATGGGAAGGGTATAAAGCTTTTATAAGGGGGAGGAAATCAGCCTATGCTTCGAGTGTTAAGAAAAAGAGGGAGTAGGACATCAAGAAGCTTACAGAGGCCGTGCAAGGGCTAGAAAACATGTGGGAGGAGGGAACCAGGACCTGGAACACAAAATTACAAACACAAGGGATACCCAAAACACGTTATACATTCAGCAAGCAGAATCTTTCCCCTGTACCGCATAAGGTAGGCATACTGGGAGTGTGGGGACAAGGCCAGGCATCCACTGGTGCACTGGCTCAAAGTTAGAGACAGGCTCTCATATTCCTGGAATTAAGAGTGGCCATTGAGTCACCATGTGTCAGAAGGTGATAAATGGTAAGTAACTCACCTGGAAAAGGTGACTGTGGTATTATATCTCTATGGACTCCACAATCCTCACTCATGGGTTATTATCTACCTGATAGGCTGATGATGCACATATGACTTGAAAATAAATCCAAATCCTCCTAGAGTCCCTGTCCTCCTAGAATCCTCAGTTAGAATTTTTCCAAAGCTGTAAAATTGTTCCTGATAATTCTGAGGAAGGAACCTTGATCATACATAGAAGAGGCATGTATGCAAATCTAAGATGGGTGAGAAAAATCAGTAAAAATGCTGTCCCCTAATTGGACGCAACAAACCACATGACCATGCATTATCCCACAAAGACCACACATCTGCATTTCTTTCTATTTTTCATCCTTCAAAACAATTTTGGCCATTTTATAAGACAGACACTCCACTATAGGCTGTGGCTGTGCTCTAATATACACATTTCTTGAGTGGTTGAATGCACTCAGCCTGCAGCCTCATAATGCACACCAAGGCATGCATACATCAGAACACAACTGCATGCTATGTAGTGGATTACCTCTTACCTACCACAGCCAGCCCGGTGGCACAGAGGGCTGAGGCGCTGGATGCCACACCTCGTGTCACACTGGCAACCCGGGTTCAGGAACAGACGCGGGCGGCTGGGGGGTCAGCAGAGGGAGGAAGAGATTGAGCGTCCAGAGGACTGCTCTTTCTTCCCCGGGGTGGGTTAGGGAACCGATTGCTCAATGAGCGCCCTCTGACGGAGGCTGGGGGGAAGCCAAACGTAGCATCGTGGCGTAAGCCAGGGGGTGGAGCCATGACACGTGCTGCAGCCAGGCTCCACAAGGGATGAAGCACACAAAAGAACAAACCCCCTCTCACCACTGATAGGCGATGGTGCCTCCCTCCTCGGACCACACTCCCAGATATGGGTTCGGCTCTCAGGCTATCATCCTCCTCTCCAGCCCGGTGTCTCAATACTTGGAGAAAGAGCACCCTGGGCGGGGGCGGCCCTTCCCCAGAGGTTAGACCCGGGGGGATGCCCAGTGCCGGAGGAGAGGAGCCTGTGACCCCCGAGCCACATTGGGAGGTAGAGACTGTGGAACAAGGAGGTCGCCGGAGAGAGTTCAGTGTTGAGTGGTGCCAAAAATAGAGTTAGAAAAAAAAAATTTCTTACTTACCGCTGAGTCAGGCAAAAAGACAGTTTAACCTTGAGTTTATAGGTATACAGTCCTACTAAATATAGATGGTGCCATGTATGGTGCGTGTGTCTAAAACAAGGTGTTCTTATCCTTGTGTCACCTGATTGCAGTCAAAATGTAAATAATTTTGACCTGTGACCTCGGTCGTTTTGGTCCTGCCATCAGGGTGGGCACTGGAGTGCCACAGCGATATACTACCACAATCACCTTTACCAGGTGAGTAAACTACCACTGTAGTGCATATATTTCTATGGCATCCCGCAGTCCTTACTCACAAGTTCCTAAAAATGAGGCAACCATAGCAGGGTAGGGCAGGCCCTCTGCCCATTGAGCATAGCAAAAAAAGAGCTCAATATAGAATTAGCGCGAAGAATATATGACCCACATTACCATGACTTTTGAGCTTGTCTACCTTCACTATTTTCAGCTTCCATTTGGGGTTCAGATAGGTTTTCTCAGTTAGTACTCATCTGCCTAGAGTGTTACATACTGCATGGGAGTACCCCATAGCTCAAATTCTGTGTGTTGTGGGTTCACCACCCCCTAAATTGTTTATGACTGCTTAGCTTGTTAATTACCTGATTCCATTGCCATCATGTTGATAAAACCCAGTACTACTGGTGTCTGGTTTACCGCACAGTGGTGATGTTCCTGGTAACACACCAGTATTAGTTGTAAGGATGTAGTGGGAGAACCCCAACTTGAGCTTTTGGTGATGGTACGCCCTTTCCCATCTCTCCCCCTTGGTGGCAGTGAGGCCCACTGGTGGCTTCGGCCATAAATTGCATTGTGGCATCAGTGTTCCTTATGTTAAATGCTATGGCTAGTCTTTTGTCAAGAAGGCTATGAATCATGAGTTAGGATGTGTTACTACACCCATCCTGTGGCAGGGTTAGTAGTCTCATTGTGGAGGAGTATGTACTCTTGAATGCACCCACACATTCTTGGGAGACTGCACTCTGTATTTTGGATGGATTCTTATACCAGAATGATGTCATGTTTGATGTGTTTTGTGATACTAAGAGTTATAATAGTGACCTTTTTCCTGTCTAGATGGCCTTTTGTGTGTACAAAGTATGGACCCATTCAGCACTGTTAGTGCGGTGTCCCCCTACGTTTATGGTGATAGCATCATCTGTGGTTCAGTACCAGGTCACTGTAGTTTGTGGCATCGGGATGGGGTTGATAACCTGATCATTCTGTGCACTCTAACACTGCTGCTCATGCAAGGCATGCCCAGTGGTGCCTGGTTTGACCTCAGTAATTCCCCCCTCTTAGAAGGAGAAGGAAGATAGTGGCTGGGATGGGATGCTGTCCCCCTGCAATCGTATGTCATGAGCCACATGTATACCAGTGCTGAAGGCATAGGCAGCTGTAGCTGAGTGCTTATACCCAACAGCCCAAGAGTCGGTCAGGGTGACTACCTGCTGATTACTATACAGAACTGATTCCTGTGGCCTGCACTCTAGGTCTGTACTGTGCATATTCAGCAAATTTCCTGAATCGAGGACTGCAGATTGAGTCTATGCATCGCAGTGTCCTTTGGTGGCGGGTTTTTCAAACCCCCTCTTAGGGATGCAACCAATAGGTGACTTAGTGGGTATTGTATAAACGATACATATATCGGTCTTGAATAGCAATCTCCTGCAGACAGCTGTATCCCAATCCCTGCTGACATCCCCCAAATGAATCCTATGTAACAGCTGTATACATGCTATAGGCTGGGTAATGCATGGCTCTCTGTGATGAGGAGTGGTGCATGAAGGCATGCTCCATTGAGATCCAGATCCATAATAAAGACTGAGTGAGTCTACCCTTTGTGTTGGCGGGGTCTTGGTAAAGAGTCAATATGACCTCTGGGCTGTGGGTTGTAGTCCAATAAACATCCTTGAATGGCTCACCAGTGCAGCGGTAGAGCTATTGCTTGTGGCGCCAGCAATCCAGGTTCGGGAACAGACTCGGGAGGTTGAAGGGCCGGCCGGGGGAGGAGGATTGAGTGCCTAGTGGCAGCTCTCCATAACCGGGAGGGGTGGGATGCTCATCCCGCTGCAATACCGCCACCTGGGTGACCACAGGTGGAGGTGCAGCAGACAGCATATAGGGAGGGAGGGAGGATGTCGGCTGGGAGCCAGAGCACTAGGACGTTGCGACATGCTCCGCCCCTAGGCTTCCCTAGTGTGCCGACATCCAGAGGGATGGCAACGAAAAGCGGAAAAACACCCCGTGATGGACACCTGGAGACGGGACCCAGCTGTCTGAGAAAAATCTACAACCAGGCTCCAGATGGGGCATGTGCAGTACTCCCAATGAGGACTTACGGTATGGAGGGGACTATGGGGTGTCCCGCTCCTCCCCACCCAGAGGCAAAACAGCGGCTGGATGGGGATGTGCAGACAGAATCTCAGAAGAAGATACCTGGGGAGGACCTACGGGAGTGCGCCAGCCTAAGGATCCCCGAGGAAAGAGTCTAGAGCAGTGAGTAAGTGGGCATAAACAGAGAATATATTAAAAAAAAAAAAAAAAACATCCTTGAATGGATGTTGTTTTGCTTTCTGGATTGTCTAGCAGTCTGAATAATTTAATCTGGAGTTTGCTAAGGAAGCATTGGTAGGATGCTTGTGATTATACTGGTGAGCACCCACTGGGAGTGGCTGGCTGCTAAGTGATCGCCTGCGCACCCTGTCCTGGATGTGCATAAGATAGCTGCTAAGCTTGCAAGCATGTCTGAAATTAAGCTGTGTGCACTGTTTAGCATTCAATCCCTCTGTACAAGACATGATTGGTAAAGAGAGGGTTAGTGCATCCATGGCGCAGGAACAAGATGGTGGATGGTCATTTAAAAGAAAAGGCTCTCTTCACCTGCTGAAAAGAACAGTTACATTATCGTAAGTGTATATCTTTGAGAGAATCTCTTTCAGCAGGTCAGACCTTTGGAACTATAGCCATTAGGCACTAAGATGGGATCTGTATGAAATCCTGACATGCAAAATCCCAACATTTGGAATCACTACACCAGATTCCCATCAAGCATGCAATCCCAGCAACCAATTGCCCGACATCCGAAATCCCGACAAATGCATCAAATCTTAGATGCATGCAATAACATACAATGCGGAGTTCACACACTAAGAGCGAACAGTCAGGAAATACAAAACTAAGTTTCTCAGACTGATGACCTATAATGCACCCATTCTCCGTAAGCATCGTCACTGCGTGTGGTACCGAGCAGAGCAGGTGCAATTAGCTAATATCATTATAATTTCATTTTGCAACAGCACACAATTCTTACATATATGTGCCGTCCAACCCGCACCCCCCCCCACCCTAACCCTGCTAGAATGTTAAACCCTGTAGTGCCTACCTTAGTGATGGTACACCTTGTTCTTGTACCTTTTAATTTCAGTTCATTAAATTCCACTGAAAAAAATGATCTTTAAAAAACTTTTATTTTGTTAAAATCAAATAGCCAATAAAAAACATTTAAATCCAGAAGCAGTAAAGTAGCACTGCAACAGTCCCAGGCTCATGTTGTGTGCTATTCCCTGAATGTACTCAATTGCTGACCTTTTGGATCCGTCTGTCACAATATTTGCTATATTCTCCTCCCTCAAGGCATAACACTTCTTCATAGGAGATTTCAGAAGTCCTCCATTTATTTTTTCTATGGCAGTCTCAGTGACCAGCTGTTCTTTTTTTCAGTTCTTCCACAAATCTGTTAATGCCCACATGAGCGCTTCCAATCAATGCACTTAATCACATATGCCATGCCTCCACGTTATTCTGTTTCCGTGGGATGCCACTTCCCATCTGGTCATGCATAGACCAAAATGAAGGTGGAAACAGTGGGGGACCTCAGATGGTTGTGTTATTCCGCATGCATCTCTGTATGCACCCCAGTATATAATTTTCTTCAAACCACTCCACCAAACCACTACTTGATGATGGCATTTCAGTTTTTATTTTGAGGAAAACTGATGGTATGTCATGTGGTGGCAGGAAAGCTACGGCAACCAAACGGCACAGCTTTAGGCTGAATTCTGGATCTGTTCCATATACTGTTGCGAGACTAACATTTTGAATTTTCCCCCACATAATCTGGCCAAAATGGAACACACAACCCTTATTTGCTGTGTTTGGGAACTCATGCTTACATAACAGCTGCCTGTTCGAAATCAGTTATTATGAAACTCAGACATAGATTTAAACTATATTCATCTGCTATATCTTGCAAGTCTTAAAATAGACTTTGGTAGCATTCCTGAGATTTTGCAGACATCAGTGCATATAAGAGTGGTACATTCTGTGATGTGTCATCAGTACCAACAGGTACATATATCAGGTACAACTGACAGAACAATGTTGGAACAGTTTTAAAAGTTCCATCCATTATCCAGTACGCTGCATTGTGAAGCTTCTCAATATTTTGTTCTGCGGTGAATATTAAAATCTCTTCTTCTCCACATGGGGACTCGCAAGGAAAGAATGCATGTTTATATGCTTTAAATCCTCTGGGATTGTGAATACTTCCAGAGTCCTTGCCTCTGGGGGCACGTTCTGTCGCTGTGCTCGTTTCACCATCTGTTGACGCGCTTGTTTATTAGGCATGTTATGCCTAACCTCTGTTGGCACACCCACAATTTCTGTCTGAATTAGTTGTGTGGGGGTATCATGCGTACTCAGGGCCCACTCCTTTAATGATGCCATGGGTGTTGCAATAGGAGCATCAGTAGCATCTGGTGAATGACTGTGGACAGTATGCTTTCTCAGGTCTTGCTGACCACCAACCTTTTATTGTCGTGGCTCTACTGTGACAATTACTGGATTTACAACTTTGTCAGCACCAATAATAATGATCCCCTCTGTCGCATTCTTTTACACAGGGGTCACTGCCGATGCATATTTTGTCTCTCCCTTTCTGTGAAGACACTATTACACAAATCTCAGTCATGGCCATTCACAGTGACATGTCAGCCGATCACTGCCTGTGACAGGTTAGCTTCGGGTATTTCTTTTACTAAGTGATGAATCCGGTATACCAGGCATCACTGATCCAATTAATTACAGCTGCACAGGGAGCGGCTTTCACTACTTTATCACCAGCAAGTAAGTAAATAATTGAATAAATCATAACAGATCTGAATAAATACATAACTGCAAGTTCAGTTTGTGTCCAATCTGTATCCAATTAGACCGACAGTGATGAGTGTTTTTATACATATAAGGTGCCGCTGGGATTTGTCATATGTGATTAAGACCTTGTCAGTAATTAGACAGTCGGGATTTCAATGTCTGGCTTTTGTGTGACAGGAATAGTCATGTCGGGATTCTGTACCTAACCCCACTAGGATCACACGGAAACCTTTTTAGCTAGCAGTCTACTGGGGCTGCCCACTGTGACGCCATCACACTGACATACTAACATACTAATTGCCAGCAGATTAGGCCTTACAGTCTATAGAGTCTGCTCGAACCTCAGATCCCTAGTTGGGTGCTGAGGACCTCTCCCCCACTTGTGTTCCAGAAACCCCTATCATCCATCCACACCCCCCTGGGCCAGGCCATCATCTGATAAAATTAGCTTTCTGCATCTGTCCCACCCGCTCTTGAAGCCCTCCACTGTGGATCTCCGAACCAGCTCACCAGGCAGTGCATTCCAAGGGTCCACCACCCTCTCAGTGAAAAAACCTCCTCCTCTTTTCCCTCCTCACCCTTCCACCTTCCAACTTCAAACCATGCCCTCTGGTTATACCTCCCTGCTTTAGTCTAAAGATCCCCTCTATGTTTACCCTATTTATTCCCTTTAGGTACTTGAAGACCTCAATCATGTCCCCCGTCTCTCCTCTCCTCCAATGAAACAGGCAGAGCTCCTCAAGTCTGTCCTCATCGTCAAATCCCTAGTCCTCGTATCATCTTAGTTGCCCTCCTCTTTACCCTCTCCAGGAGCTGTGTCCCTCTTCAAGTGTGGTCTCCAGTACTGTACACAGTACTCAAGGTGTGGTCTAACCAGTCCATTGTACAGCGGCAGAATCACTTCCCTGCTCCTAGAGGTGATCCCCCTTACAATGCATCACAACATCCTGTTTGCCTTGCTAGCCGCTCTCCTGCACTGCTCAGAGTTATTCATACGTGCATCCACCATGACCCCTAAGCCTTTTCCCCCTGTTGAAGCCTCCAGCGCCTCCCCTCCCAGGGTGTACCTGTGTTTAGGGTTTCCCCGCCCAAGACATAACACCTTGCACTTGATGATATTGAAATATAATTTCCATGTGTGAGCCAAGCTTTCCAGGGTGTCCAGGTTCCCTTGCAGGGCCAACCTCCCCTCTTCCCCCTCAACTATTGCTCCCATCTTGGAATCACCAGCGAAGAGACTCATTTCACACCCTGTACCCTCCCTGATGTCCGATATGTATGCATTAAACAGGATCGGACCAAGGACCGAGCCCTGCGGTACCCCACTACCAACCTCTCTAGGGTTCGAGAGCTCCCCACTGACCATTACTCTCTGGGTGCGTCCAGCTAGCCAGTTTTTAATCCATCTGACCATCAAAGGGCCTACTCCCAACCCTGTCAGTTTCTCCACCAGATCATTGTGGGGGGACAGAGTCAAACGCCTTGCTGAAGTCCAAGAACAATACATCCACAGGCTTTCCCCTGTCCAGTTCTGATATTACCCATTTGTAGAACTCCACAAGATTGGTTTGACATGATCTACCTGGCACAAACCCACGTTGCCGACTATCCAGACCTCCCACCTCCTTCAAGTATGCCCCCATTCGTTCCTTTAGTATACTCTCCATTAATTTTCCCACTACCGAGGTCAAACTGATGGGTATATAGTTACCTGGCACTTCCCTCGACCCTCCTTTATGGATTGGCACCACATGTGCCTCTCGCCAATCCCTAGGTACCCTCCCTGTCTCAAGCGACCTGTTGAAGAGCTCTGCCAGGGGTGCAGCCAGTATGTCCACCAATTCCCATAGTACTCTCGGATGAATGCCATCCAGTCAGGAGATTCATCTTTCTTTAGGGCCTTGAGGGCTAACCACACCCTTTCGGTGGAGATAGCATCATCCGTCCCCTCCACCTTACTGGCCTTTGTATCCTTATCCTGATGCGACAGCCCTGGGGTACCTCTCCTTCCCTCTTGCTCCATTTCTGTTGCTCCCCTGATCCCACTGACTACCGCTTCTATCCCCATCGTGCTTTGCTTTGTAGATCTCCATCCCCTCCCTAGGAGACACAGGCGAGTACTCGTTTAATACCTCTGCCTGGTCCCTCGCCTCTTCCACCACCCTCCTTCTGATCTCAATCTGCGAGATGGCCTTAGTTTTCTCTGCTCCCCAATGTACCGGAAGAACCCCTTTTCCCTCCATGTATCCCTGTGCCAGCTGCTGCTTTTACTGGACTTGCCCCCCTCACCATCCGGTGACTTTTCTAGATGCAAGATGGTACATTTCCTTTTCCTATCCCTCTTGTTGTTTTATATTTTTGTAGGCTGCCTTCTTTTCTCTGACCGCTACCTGAACCTCACGGACCACCAGCATGGTTTATGTGACCTCGCTCCCTACGTTTCACCTTGCACAGGTCCTGACTGCCTCATGAGTCCCGTTTATGACCTCCATCTCTTTTCCACATTTGTCATTGATGTAATCCCTTCAAGTGATCTTTGAGAATATTTCCCATGCCCACAAAGTCTGCCCCCTGAAGTCACTGCCAGTGTCCTAGATCTCTTCCCCCCATGCTTATTTGAAACCAGACAGTATTGTGGTGCGCTCCCAGTCAGGATCCTCTACAACCAGTTCTCTTACAGATCCCCATCTGCCAGAACCATGTCCAGGACATGCCCCTCCCTTGTGGGCTCCATCACATGCTGTGTTAAGAAAACATCCTGGAAGCCATCCAGCAGCCTCTGCTCCTTGGCCACCTTGGAGGACATGGTTCCCCAGCTTGTACCTGGCATATTAAGGTCCCCCATCAACACCACTCCTTCCCCTTTTGGTCCACACTGGGCAATGATGTTGTCCAGCAAACCATCCTTCAGAACATCACCCATCCTGGGGGGGCCTATATACTACACCCAGCTTGACCTTACCTCCTGCTGGGGTTCGCAAGGTGACTCATAAGGCCTCCACGTTTCCCTCTGCCTCTTCTACCCTAGCAATTTCTATGTCATCTCTAATGAACATAGCCACTCCACCCCATCTGCCGTCCTTTCTATCCTTCCTAAGCATAGTGCACCCCGCATGTTTAGGTCCCAGTCATGGTTTTGTTGGCACGTTTCCTGACCACCGTCCACATCCACCCCCACCCCCAGAACAGCATGGCCTGGAACTCTGGCAACTTGTTTCCCAAGCTCCAGGCATTTACTAACACTACACCCACCCCTTATCCCTGATCTCCTTTGTTGAACCCCACCCAGGTTCCTTAAACTTCCATCCTCCCTCTGCTCCTCCTGAAACCTCCTCCCCCAGTCTGTTTCCGCCCTCCCCAACCCCCCTTGGGTTTGAAGGCTACTCCTCTCATCTGGAGGAGAGGGCTTCTGGTCAGCCCCTCCCTTATCCCTCCCCTCCACAGTTTAAATCCCACCTTTCTTGAATGTAGTCAGCCACCCCTGTTTAAGTTTCCTTCCCTAATGGGGCAAGATGAAGCCTGTCCTTGGCATACAGTCCCTTATCTCCCAACTCCTTTCCAGTTCCTAACACCCCCCAACCCACTCTCTTCACCCCACTTCCTGAGCCAGTCATTAACCTCTGTGATTTTCATTTTCTTCTTCACTGAGGCCTTTGGTACTGGCAATATCTCCGAAAAGGAAATGTTGCATCCATTCTCCCGACAGAATCTGGCAAGTTCTTAGAACCTTGCTTGGATTTCCAAAATGCTATTTCCCTCTAGATCATTAGTTCCCAAATGCACCAGGAAATCCGGTTTCCCTCCACAATCCCTAACCAGTTCGTACACCATGAACTTTGCTCTGTGCACTGTCAGCCCAGAGATACTCACTACCTTCATCTGGCTATGGCATCCACCCCTGTCCCTCCCAATGGATACTAATCATCCGAGTCTCCCAGTAACAGAACCTTAACACCGCCATCATCCTTATGAGTTTACCTCCACTATGTGCTCTCAACCTCCCATCCCCTTTATTGATCTCAATTCCATAGGCGTCTTTCTGCCTTATTAGAGACCCCTTGTCACCCTCCCTTTCTGCCTCTCGTTATTTTGCCCACTTAACTCAGACCCCCGAATAGGTTCCCCTTTAACCCTCTCTTATCCAACCATTTATCCTGGCCTTGATGGTTTCCCTCCCCCACCGCCATCCTCCCCTTGTAATAGTACCCCTACCTCCAGAGGCACTCTGTGGGTCCCCTTTACCTACGGCCCCATCCTTGGCACAGACCTCCCTGCTGAAGGGGGGCCCCCGCCTCCTTGTCTCCCAGTTTCTCTCCAGTTGTGCTCTCCTCCCTCATGTCTGCAATATGTTGCATCTCCCCCATCTGCTTAACATTTATGTTTCCCCTTCTCCCTCTGGGACTATTTCTATCCTTTCCATTACCGGTCTGTGATGCCCTATGGGTATTCGGCCCCCCCCACCTCGGACTCTGTATCAGTTTCCTCATTTCCACCAATCCCTTCCTCCCCCTCTAGGCTGCTTAGTAGCTCAAATTTATTGTAACACTCTATGCCAGCCTCCATCAAGTAACCCGAGTTTCCCCCGACTGCCCCTCTAAACTGCCCCTCTTCCTCCCCTCTTGCCCTGTTCTCCTTAGGAACTCCCTTCCCACAGTCTGCTCTTTTAGGCTTCCCCACAACAGCCCCTCCCTTCTCACTGTCTGCTCTCCTAGGCTTCCCCACAACAGCCCCTTCTGACTCTTCCCCCCAACTCTCTTTATATTCAGAATGTTTACCCCGTACGTTTTCCCCTTAGCATCAACATCCCTATCTTAGGGTCCTCTGTCCCTAATATCCCCCCTCCTGCTTGCTGTAACATAACGTCCTGTAATTTCTGAGCATTGCCCCGGGCTTCCCAAAGCTCCACCCTTCTGCCACCCATATCCACACCTCTTATCCTTGGACACCCCCCAACTCTCCCAGCTTACTCTAACCAATATACTTCACTCCTGATACAAGATAGCTCTCTACAGAGTGGGCAGCCTCCCTCTCTCCAGGCCCAATTGAAAATTATTGCCATCCCACAGCCTGTGAAGCCTACAACCCTTCCGAAGATGCCTGCCATGGTGGAATGTGGCCACCCTGTTTGTCCCTCTCTGTTCATAATGGCACACACCCCTTTTCTCAGTCCCTTCCCCCTGGAATACAGTCTCTCTGTATACTGACTGCAGTTATTTACAAACCCAATTTCAACCCCACCAATAAAGTTCCCAAGTCTCACAAACACATACAGTCCAGTGTGTGTCCAGTCCCACTAACAGTGTATGTATGTTAGACATCAGGTACCGTATTATGTCACAGGCCCACCAGTTCCTGTTGCTTCAAATTTCAGTCACAAACAGAAATGCACAGCCCTTCAATCCCAACCCCCAGTGGCTTTTCAGTATTTAAGAAAGCCTACAAAACAGGGTGGGTGGAAGGGCTCTACCACCACCACCAGGCAAACATCACATTTAAATTTCACTCTAATTATCGCTGCCAAACAAGTGTTCCCACACCCAGCATAAAAGCCCCAATAGTTACAATATCACAGCCCAAGTAACAGTTCTAACTCAAAAGTAGTAATTTTTAACACACAGAACTAATTTCAAGTACAAAACTATTCAAATATTTCAGTTAAAACATAAGATAAAACCAAACCTCTTTTCTGAACAACCTCCTACTTCTGTTCCCAGGTGGACATCCTTCCTATATAACCATGGGCAGTCCTGCACCCCTCCTCAGTTCCCCACCAGAGACCATCCACTGAGGATCTGCTTCCAAGGGAACCGAGGAAGAGCTAGAGGTTTGTGCCAGCAGGCTAACAGAGAAGACAGAAGGGATATCATCCTGGATAGCAAGAGAGAGAGAGTAGAGGAGAAACTCAGAGTAAGAGGGATGGAGAGTGAGATGGTATGATCTGCTGAAAGAGATTCTGCCGAAGATCTACTGTTATAGTAAGTTCTTACATAACTGTGTAACCCCTAGATGGCGCTATCCCAGGGGCTACTACCCCTGCCTGATTTGCCACTAACAGGTTGAGGGGCCTGGATCCAATGGCGGGTGCCTCCACCCAGAGGTCAGGGTTTGCAATAGTTAAACTAACTTGGTCACAGCCCTCTGGGACACTGCAACCCCCCTTTCTTCCCACTAGTGGCCCACACAATATATCAGAATTACCTTCACAGTATACACTTACCCCAGGTCTGGTTCCGCACTGGGACCTCCTGTGAAATGAGATACAGTGCAACAATCACAGTACAGTACTTTAACATAGACAAATACCTCAGGCAGTATAACTTTGCTGAAACAAGCAGCTCTGATTTATTTAGGGGATATAACAAGGACAGGGAAATCAGGTTAATTAGCTTATCACTCTAATAATCTACCTATGGCTCTGTGCACAGGCCTATCCCTATCAGTTACTGTCCCTGGGTGCACCCAAGCCCTAGTGGCTAGTCAAACCGTGGCAGCTGGTAGGGGCCCTTTCACACAGAGAAAAGGAGAATTAAACAGTCAGCAGTACAGTAATTCCATTTGGATTTAATGTGGCAATTCAACAGGAGCGACCCTGAATTAGTACTCACGACCTCCAAATAAGATAGGGTCCTTCAATGTCAGCAGGGCTCACTTGAGGTACACAAACCTCTTCACATCCATATAAAGAAAGCACTATACCAGGCAGGCTGCATCTGTATCCCGATCGCAATTACTGCACAATACCGGGAGAACACACAGCAGATTCAGTTCCTGACAGACCAGAGTGTAATTTTCAGCAATTCCTCCAGTCTTCTACAGGGTGAGCCTGGTTTCTACTCTTCAGAGATCCTTTGATTCTTTTCACAGGGCCAGTTCAGTCCTAACAAGCTGCAGACCGAACTCTGGGCCTTACACCACGTTTTGACTAAAACTGCACACTGAAAAGCACAGGGCTCCTTCCTTCTTCACTGCCAAAGCTCAACTGAAACTCCAACTGACAAAACCGGCACTTCCTTTGAGTTCCTCCCAGTTCTTGACTGGATTGGCTGTCACTCACAATAGACTGCTGCTGTTGGTCCAAAAAGGCACTGAAGTCTAAACTACATCTCCCAGAGTCACTGCCCATACAATCCTCTTGTGGCTGGCTCAGATTATGAGTCCAAGTTCTGATTCGTCCAAGGCACCATTTTAGAGCTAGCTTACCCCACACTGATTGGTCCAGTTCAGCAGTTCAAAACTAGAATGGGGAACTAGCAGACACAGTTCTGACTGCAAAGAAAGCAGGTTAGACAAACTGTAATTTCATTATTACTCTAAATAATTTCTGGCAAACAGATACATCTTCCAGATAGGTTCCCTTTGCACTCCTAGTGACTGCAAAAATGAAGTGAATTGGCAGCAGCTAGAGTGGTACTCAGAGAAGCACACAGTCCCCCCCATACAAACTAATTATGTCTGCAAGCAGACAGCTCTTAAAGAGACAGTACCAGAGGCTCTAAAAACACTCACTGATAAATGGCTTAAATGCCAAACACCATTCAGGCTTGGAGCATTCAAGCAAGCTCCTGGAAGTCTTTTGGGAACCCCCATTTGCAGGGGGGTTACACCTGTTCTATCTTTGTTGAGGATATCTTTTTCAGCAGGTCATACCTTTTGAACGAGTCCCAAGCAGTACTGTACAGGATCACAGTCTGGGTGGATGGAAGGCAGAGGCCTAAGGGAAGAGGCCTTGTAGCACAGCTGGTCCAAAACCTGATCTCCTTCTACAGGCAATGTTCAGAATGTAGTGCTTTGTGAAAGTGTGGACAGTACCCCAAGTTGCAGCAGCACACATCTCAGCAGCCGAAGACCTCTGAAACATACAATTGAAATGGCTATCCCTCTGGCAGAGTGGCCCTTGAAAGCCCCAGGAAGTTCCGTACCGTACTTCCCATAACAAAATATGATACAGTTGGCCAACCATTTGGACAAACACTTAGAAACCGGGACATCCCTTTTCCCAGTGGCAAATGAAACAAACTGTGAGGACTTCCTACAGTCCTTTGTGTGGTGTGTAGTATCTAAGTATTCTATGCACATCTAAAGTATGGAGCAATGCTACCCCTGGACCGGCATGCTCTAGGTAGGAAACATGCAGGTGGGTGGTTTGATTTAAAGTACATTTAGACACCACCTTAGGCAAAAACTTAGGGTTAGTACACAAAGACAGCCAATCTCTGTAGAAAATCTAATAAGGCTGCTCATATATGAGAGCCTGTAGCTCTGAAATCCTTCGAGCAGAAGTAATAGCAACTAAAAATAATGTTTTCCATGACAGAAAGCATAGCTCGCAAGTTGTGGCTGGCTCAAAAGGAGCCAAAGTAAGCTTTTCCAAAACAAAGTGCAAGTCCCAGGCCCAGACTGGACTGTGAATAGGAGGCTTCAAATGTTGAATGCCTCACAGAAACGTATGGGCCACATCCAGCTGAACCACCATACGGCCATCAATGGGCTCATGGAAGGTTGATATTGCGAACAAGTGCACCTTAATAGAGGAGTATTGCAGCCCTGCATCTGGCAAGGACAGAAAGTACTCTAGAATCAGGTTCACTGGGCAAGCAAAGGGATCCAGGTGAGACGAAGCAGGCCACAGAACACAGCACTTCCACGTCAGAGTAAGTAGCCCTGGTGGAAGGTTTCTTGGCACCCACCAAGATGCAGCCACCTATGGGGACACTCCAGATATTGCAACTGCTATGTCCTCAGGAGCAATGCATGGAGAAAATGTGACTTGAGGTTTGGAAGAACCAGGATTCCCTGTTTCTGGGCCAGCAGGCCCTTGCACAGGGGCGGGAGTACTGGAGGTACCATTGCCAGTAACGGCATAACGGAAATCATATCTGATGAGGCCAGAAGGGCACCATGGCAATTAGGGTGGCCCTCTCCATCTGAAGCTTGATTAGCACCCTCTGAATCAGGGGGAAGGAAGGGAAGACATAAGAAATTTCCCTTTCCAAGAGAGGAACAATGCGTCTCACCAGAATAGTCCAGGTCCTGGATCTAGTGAACAGAAAACTGGCAGCTTTGCATTGCATGGGGATGCAAAAAGGTTCAACTGTGGATGACCCCACCTGTCACACCAGTCTTCTACCACTGAAGAAACAGCTCCCATTTGTGCGTACTGGGCAGCGACCCACCAAGCCTGTCTGCCAGGATGTGCTGGAGACCTGAAACATGGATGGCCATCAGTTCCAGGGTGTGCTTTACAGCCCAGAAGCAGACCTTCATTGCCTCTCCACAAATGGGGTAAGAATTGGTCCATCCCCTTGCCTACTGATGTAGTGCACCACACTGGTGTTGACAGTCTGCACCAGCAGAGGGCCCTGGGACAGGGGGGCTCTGAAAGGCCTACAGGCCATACAGGATAGTCCTTAACTCTAGGACACTGGTACAGAGAAAAGTCTCAGCAGTGGACCGTATCCCCTGGGCCTGGAAAGGGCCCAGAGGCACTTCCTAGCCCATCCCCGAGGCATTCGTGGTGAGGAGCAGATCAGGGAAAGGAAAGAGGAAAGGACCTCAAAGAAAATCACTGGGTTCTATCCACCACATCAGTACCAACTTCACAGACAATGTTACTGGAACCTTCCATACTAGATCATTGGTGCACTGATCCCATTGGACACCCCCATAGTACATTAAGGGATCTAAATATGTAACCTCACTAGGGGAACCATGACAATGGCTGCTGCCATCAGGCACCGCAGCATCAAGAATGTCCTTACTGTGACATACCTGTGGATGTAAAGTGTCTGGGCTGGAGTGATCAGGCGCCCTGCCCTGCTCCAGGGCAGAAGGGCAGAGTGCTGGGCAGTATCCAGTAGAGTCCCTATGTACCGGAGACGCTGACCCAGAGACTGCACTGAATTGGACAGGTTGACTGAGGCCCTCAGCATGCTGTGCAGTTACCTGGTATGCACCATTGCAGAAACAGTGACTCCTTGGGCTGGGCTTGGAGCAGGCAGTCAGCCAAGTAGGGGAGGGTGTACAGCTCTGCCCCCCTAAGAGTCACAGCTACCCTCATCAAGTACTAGGGGAAAAAACCTGTGGTGCAGAGGACAAGCCAGAGGGCCATGCCCCGGACTGGCAGGGTTCCTCCCAGAACCAGTGCTTGAAGGACTACCCATGGAGGGCAGACACCCGGGTATGCGGGAGACATCCTGCTTGACAAGAGGGCAGATCCCTCCTGCCTGAGGTTGAAAAGGCAGCAGGCCTGGCAGATCACCAACCTAGACTTCCTGTGCTAGGGGTGGCTATCCCAGAGTCTCGGGTCCAGGAGGGGCTGCGCAGCCCATGAGGATGTGGGGCCCACAAGAAAGTGGGAAAAGAGCCCCCTGTGCCTCTGATCCATGGAGCTGGCCCCAAGGCTCCTTTCACCCCAGAAGTTTTAGAAGGAGGCCCCACTGTATACATTGCCCCAAGAAGCTGTCGGATCTCCCTCCACTGTCCAGCGGGGAGCACCCCCCTTCTGGCTTACAGGAGGATGGGGGCCAGGAAAGAGCCCCTATGGAAACAGAACCAGCTGCCAGGGTGTGCCCCCATCTCCGGGGGCATGAGTCTCGAAGAGAAGACAGGGATAGAGAAGGCTACACCTGCCTGATGCAGCCTCTGCGACCAAAAAATGGATGTGGGCTTGTGGGCAGCACATCAAAGGGGCACCCTTCAGCCACTGGGTGACAGGGAAGGAACAGAGGGCAGATGGACTGCAGAGTCCCACCTGAAGACTGAAGGTCAACAAGGGGGACCTGCAGGAAGGCTGTATTCCAGAACTTTGCTTGTGAGACAGCAACAAACTGCAGCTGACCTGGCAGGGGAAACAGAGATATAAATCAGGCATCACATGCCAACCTCAAGGTGTGCACGCCAGTCTCTGTCCCAGAGAGGAAGGTCATTAAGCAGGACCTGCACCTGGGGGCCCCCTGGAATGGGCTGGGTCGCAGCCGTGGATAGTCCCCAATGAGCTAGCAGGAATGGGGGCCTAATGGTCGAAGGCCCACCTGAGAAGGCTGCCCCCACGCTGGTTCCTAAACTGCCGAGGAGGCGGCCCACTTGCCAGTCGTGTATCAGAGACAATGCAGCAAAAAAACATTGTAGGAAGGAAAAAATAAAGAAATGGTAAACTATAAAAGATTGGCAGTCAACTAAAGCAGCGTAAGTCCCCATGGAGTCCGATGTGCAATGGTCGACGGTGAGAAAAGAACTGAGGAGGTCGCGGGTCAACCACGGCTATCAAAGGAGGATGTCAGCATGATGACGTCACCATGGGTGGCCCCAGTAGACTGCTAGCTAAAACGTTTTCCATGTGGTCCTGGTGCCTGACGGCTGTAGTTCCCAAAGATGTGACCTGCTGAAAGAGATATCCTCGAAGAAGATGATTATTTTGTGTCCACAGAACCAGTGGAGACACTGGAAAAAAAATATCTCTACCTGATCCATGAAAATCCGGGGGAATTAATTCTTCAGTTTCATTCACCTGTCACTCACCTAAGAGAAGAAATCACTGTTTTTCTGCAGCCCAGACAACGGCCTTTGACAGCACTCACCTGAAGACAATGGCAGTGGCTCCCAGTCAGAACCCTTTAACGGACATTGCAGAGATCAAAGTGATGCTGTATACAGACTAGAAGGACACCAGGCATGAGGAATAAATTCAGGAACTAGAACGACTGGTGGGGCTACTGTGGCACCGAAAGGGTACATGGAAAACCAGAACTGGAGAAATAACCTCAGATTTATTGGTTCTCTGAGGGTGCAGAACAAAAAGAT
The DNA here is from genome assembly GCA_016271365.2 of Neoceratodus forsteri. Lineage (NCBI taxonomy): Eukaryota > Metazoa > Chordata > Ceratodontiformes > Ceratodontidae > Neoceratodus > Neoceratodus forsteri. Next base: position 120,280,190 of record JADMNL010000025.1, read on the forward strand.
GTTTCCACTTTTTTTCAGCAGGAACTCCCTAAAATACTGCAGAACAACTGGCAACCAGCACTTGAGACGGAGAGTGCACACAGATCTCTTCCTCCCCCAAGCAAGGAGGCAGGTCAAGACCCATCATCACAAAGTTTCTCCTTTTCCCTGAGGAAGAACAGCTCTGGCCTCTGGCGAGAGACAGAGGGCCACTTACCTGGAAGAGGAACAGGATCTACATTTTCAATGACTTTTCGTCTGAATTAGCACACCAAGGAAAAGGGTTTTCCAAAGCTCGTAATCACCTCCAGGAATTGAATACCCTCTACCAGCTGCAATACCCAGTTACCCTCAAGACTGTTAGAAATGGAATCCCCAGTGCTTTCCAGACCCCTGAGGAAGCCAGCAACTATATACAAAGAAACTGTCCTGACAAGGAAAGCCTTGTCAGAGCCATCAAAAACTAAGGTCACTCACCCATACAACCTCAAGCCTGGCCCAGGACACTCACACTTTACACAGGCTGCAGGCATGAAAGCACCAGGCATGGACGAGCAGGTATCCAAAACAAAGAGGGGCAACAGGAGCGGCAGGCATCAGATTCACAGTGGCCAGCCACAACCAGGGGCTAAGCCTTGAAGCAGAGATGGGAACCAAGAGTTGAGAGGCTCTATAGATAGCACAGGCTCCACTGATGAGGCTGCACCTAAAAGAATGGGACCAAGCCCATGGGCTCTAATGAAGAAAGCTGCAGGCCTGCAGCTCCAGCAGACAACTGGACAATCAGACAAATTAAATACCTGATGCTGCTGCCCCCACGGGTGGACTTGATGGAAGGTCAATCGGTAGCTGGGAAAATGCCTATTAGCCAGTATGGAACATCACAATGTCCCACATAAACTAGACTTCACTAGTCTTTAAAACCAAATAGCAGATTTCCAGCTGCATGAGACTGTTCTTAACTAAACTGATTCAAGGTAACTTACTGCTCGGTAAATCATAACCTTCCTCCCCACTGTCTCCTGATTCAGGCTCTACAACATCCTTACGGCTCTGAACAGGATATGCCAGTAGTTAACACATCACCCTGATCAGTTAATTTAGGTGGAGCTTGTGCAGGGGGATAGCTTGAGGGGGCATGGTATGGCATACAGCTGATGTGGACTAGTCAGTAATTTTGCAATGCTTCATATGGGGGAGGGCAAAGGGTCTGGCTCTGGTGTGTGGAATAAACACGACGACAACTGACTGGAGTAGAATTAGGGAAGGTGTGCTAAGGCATCAGCCCCCTTGTAGCAGCTCCCCACCCCCACTGCATGCAACTATTCTTAATGCCATTAACCAAAAAAAAAAAAAAAGACCGTATTTATGGCTTTGAAAATCATCTTCCCCTCTCCTGCTGTCTACCAAGTCAGGCACCACAAAGTCTTCATGATCTGACAATACTATACGATTAAAGCACTCTCTGTGGTTGGCATACCACTTCAATCAGCTGTTTTCGATGGAGCCTGTATGGCTGGTTAGCAGGACGGGGCAAGGGGCTGAACATAGCAGAAGCCAACTGGATGGTAAGCTGGCCAAAGGCTTTTGGTTAACTGTGAGGGCTAAATGCTTGGGCACCTGACTGGGCAGGAGCTACAGACTAAGAATGGAGATGTGATATGGCACTAGCCACCTCGTGGTAGCTACCCCCTACCACCAGAGGCCTGCCTACCTTGACAGACACTTGCTGTGCAGAAAACACACATCATCTCTGATCTACAGTGCAGCTTGCAGATTTCAGGGCATGTCCCAGTCGTGCTGTTTGATTGCAATACACAGCCTGTCAACTCCATTTCATTAGGCAGACACAGATGCATCCCCAGAAGTCTGCAGCATGTTACATCACAATGGTACGTTTAAGTGAGCAGTGACAGGATCCAGGCAAGTGATATGGGTCAACTCCTAGACTAATGACTCGGATATGACTACCCCCCCAGCAACCCCCCACGTGCCCCCACCCTGATCAGCTCTTAAGTTACAAGGCATCTAACAATTCCATTGGAAACCATGGGGCAGAGGACAGAGGCAAAACAAATAGCTCCTCTCAGAATGCCCATTTGTGGTTAGTGCAGGAAGAGAGGGAGGCAGCATGGGTTCTAGCTACTTGGGACATAACATCCCTCTTGGAGTCACTGGCTTACTCACAGATACAGCAAACAATATATCTGATGGCGAGTGGAGGAGCAGGGAGGTGGACACGATGATGTACCTTGACCCCTTGCCTGAGGGGTCTCCTTCCCTTACAAAGGAATGTAAAAACATAGAACTTCACAGCAGATATGGACCACTTGGCCCATCCAGTCTGCCCATTTCTCCCTACCTACATTATTACTGCAAACCATGCCCAATCCCTTGGCGGGCCAGACGGGAATGCATCCCCCAGCCTCCTACCAGCCAGCACTCTCAGTCCTTGGCATGGCTAAAAACTGCTCTCTCATCAGCTCCCTCCTAAGTGCTAGCAGAATGTGATGAACAGTAGAGATGAGCTATTAGAGAATCAACCCACGGAACAGGGGTAGTGGAAGGACTTACTGACATCCTGCTAGGGCCACTGGGATTGTTGACGGCCAATGGGAATAAACTGTCCGGGTCCCTGATAGGGCATTTAGGCACCCCAACTCCACCCCTTCTACCTCCCCCACTAGATTTCACCCTGGAGTTACCATACCACCACCCCCAAAAAGTCGCACAGTCCCTCTATAATCAGAGTGACTGCTGTAGACCCACACAGAGATATCTCTGAATGAGTCAACACCAGCAAGTGAGCACTCGGGTGTCTACTTCACATCTCACCAGGGTCACTGATGCACATAGGTGAGTAATGTGCAGCAGGTGCCACATGGTACCCCTGCTGCCTCTAGTAGTTGGGGTGACTTCCTCCCCAGTTATACCCTGTTCTCCCCTCTCCATACCATGCAGGAGGTCCGGAACGCAGCTCTCCTAGCAAAAGGTAATTTCTTCTTCTAAGCTACACTTGCAGAGCAGGACAGCCTTAAAGCAGCTGGTCCAGAATAAGGGACTGGAGAAAAGAGATAGGACCCAACAATATGCCATCAGTGTTATCTTAAGAGGTTCAGGAAGCTTCTACCCTGCCCTTTCAGAGCACTCTCGAGATAAAAAGTTTACTTTGCTACTTCATTATCAGTACACTGTTCAAGTTCTCTTCAGGTTTATTATACGGTTACTATACCATCTGTTTTTGTTGATTGGCTTAATCCATATGTCTGTAACCACAGGCACTTTGTATAGTTGTAACCCCTCTACAAATGGGGTTCCCAAAAAGTCTTCCTTGAGCTTGCCTAAATGCTCACAGCCAGGCTGGTGTCCTGGGTTTTAGCAGTTTAAATGTGATTACCAGAGCCTGTACAGTCTCTGTGTACTGTCTCTTTAAGAGCTGCCTGATTGCAGCTCTTGTAATCTGAGAGGGAGCTCTGTTGAAAGATGCAACTATTTGCTAAAAATCATTTAGAGTGATAATGATAGTGTAGTTTGTCTAACCTGCTTTCTTTGTAGCAAGAACTGTTTTGTCTCCACTATCTTGGTCCTGGACTGCAAATTGGACTAAACAGTACTGGTGGGAGCTAAAATGTAGCCGGACTACAGGAGCTGTCTGAAGTCAAAATCTGTAGGAATTGTAGTTTTGAACTTTTTGCACCTTTTTTGCAACTGAAGGGGGAGCTCTTGCCTTGACTGACAGCCAAATCAGCCAACCAAACCTTTTGGATCTTGGGGAAGTCCTGGGCTGCTTGCAGTTTTCAGTTAGTTCTGAGCTGGGAAGTGAAATGAGAAGAGCTCAAGTGTATTTTGGGCAGCAATCCTGGATAGATTCGCATGGGAGAACTGTGGGAGGGCTGAGTTTTTGGCCCGCATGTCTGTCTGTCTTCCTCCTGAGAGGGAGAGGAGAGAATTATTTTGGACTAAATCCAAGTTTGTGTGACTAAAGTAAGCTACTGAAGTGGACCAGGCTCAACCTGAAGAAGACCAAAGATTTTGCTGAATGCGATCGGCCTGTCAGGAGTTCCAGCTACCCCTAAGCTCCCGGTGTGTGCAGAGACTTTGCGATTGTGACCAGGGAGTGCTTTTCCTGGTACAGTAGAATTCCTGTACATGTAAATGTGCTATGAGCTGCTAGTGGGTTGTGACTTGAGTTAGTTCCCCACTGTGTGAACTGTGTTCTGCTTGCTGGAAGCTGTATCCAGCCCAAAACTGACTGCATCCGAATTTGTCTCCATGAGGTCTGGGCCTTGCCAGACTGGCCCAGCCAGACTACCCACTGCACAGAGAAGCCATTGAAGAGAGACCTGCCTGGGGATCAGTCCCCTGCTCCACGCTTGAACAGGAACAACCCCTCTGCAACTCGTGTGGGCCCTGCTTCACCTGGCATTCCAGATCAACCACCTGCAGTCTCGATTTCCACCCAGCCTGTGTCCAGTCTTGGGTACCATGAGTAAATACCAGGGTAGCTCCCTGCAACAACAGCTTAATCTGACTGTGTCATCTGATTGTCTTGTTGTTTCATTTCCTTTAAGAACTGAGCCCTCTGGCTCCGGATTACAAATATTGTGTACTGTGCATGTTGTGTTTTTCATCACAGGGACCCAACCAGCTGTGACGCCGGCCAACCCCAGGCATCAGTCCTGGCTAGCCCATCTCTTCTCCACCTGGGTACCCAAAGGTGTGACTGTGTGGGGGACTCAAAGTGCATGCATAACTGCTCGATTGATATAACTTTTAAGCTAATTAACCTGATTTTGCCCCTCCCTTGTTCAAGTCCCCTGAATAAATCAGATCTAACTTTTTCTGTATGTAATCTGACTGTGGTTCCTGTCTGTGCTCAAAGTACTGTACTGTTGCTATTTGCTGTGCATAACCTTGTTTTACAGGGGGTCCCCAGGGTCGAGCGTGCAAACAGTGTGGGTACTTGTGTGGTGTACCAGGGGTATTGTGAAAGTGATTATTGCACAGTGTTCAGGCCACTAGAGGGGAAAGAGGGGTTTACAGTGTCCCAGAGGGCTGTGCCTAGGTTAGCTTGACCACTACCAAAACTGACCTCCGGGTGGAGGCACCCATTTCAGAACTCAGGCCCCTTAACCTGCTACTAGCCAAGCAGACAGGGGTAGTAGTCCTTGGGATAGTGCCATCTAGGGGTTACATAGGTTCATGAAGTGTTTTTGCCAAATGGATCCAGGTGTAAGAGGCTTACGGTCAAACGAGCACAGAGGTACATACAAGGTCACACTCAGACAGACAGATTATACCTTTAACCCACAGATGGGTGGGGGTACTGGCACAAGCACACAATGCAGTTGTTCATATAGATTCTTTACCTTAAACTACTTGCACTGCACTGGGACAAGGGACAATGGCTAACACCCCAGTTCAATTAATATCCTGGAACGTGAAAGGGATCTACTCCCCCATTAAAAGATGGAATAATCCTAGACCACTTTAGAAGGATATAGGTAGGAGTGGCATTTACTGCAAGAAATGCATGTGCTAAAATGAGAGGCAGATAAACTTAAGACTGGGTAGGTAGACCAGACTGACACCTCTCAACTGCTATGATTTTTCCTCTCCAAGTTACCCTTGCTCTGCAAAGGTTTACTGATGTTCTCCATAATGTTAGAGCTATTTCTGGACACACAAACTACTAAATCGTTGAACTAACTTGATAGGAACATTCCTTATCACTAAATATATGGGGCCTTCCATTTGTAGACATATAAGAAAGTGCTACACATTCTGCCAATTTGCTCTGAATTTTGAAGGCCAGTGCTATGAATTTTAATGCTGAGAGGTTGAGACGTATGACCAGATTTACAGTTCTTCATATAGTACTAAGAGCAGAGGAGTGATGACCTTGATCTGGAAGAGGATCAGCTTTAAAGCTGACAAGGTTTTCCGGGATCCAGAAGAGCGATGTCTACTGATCAGAGGGGAACTAGAAGGAGTGCAAGTCACATTGTGCAATACTTATACCCCAAACTCACCACACCCAGACTTATTCAACTCTCTGGCTCAAAAACTCTCAGAATGGGGACAAGGAGCCTTAGATGAATTTTTGGACATGAATAAACTACCCCAGGCCCTAGGTCTCCAGCCTCAACAGCCTTGCAGAACTTGGTCCAAGAATTTAGGCTCACAGATATCTGGAGACTAACCAATTCCAAGGGGAGAGACTACTACTTCTTCTCCCACCACCACCAGGTTTATAAACCAGAACTGACCTGTGGCTAACCCAAGAACATTGTGGAAAAGGTAGTGGAGGCAGGAATTGGCCAAATTCTGCTCCTGGATCATGATCTCATAATGTTGGCCTTGTTGTCCTCGAGGGCTCAACAACAGGCCAGGGGTCAGTGGAGGCTCAATGTCCCACTAGTAAAGGATACTGCCTTCAAGCAGAACTTGTTGTCTGACACACAAATAATTCCTGGCACTTAATAAGCCAGAGAACACCTCAGTCACTATCAGATGGGATGTTCTCAAAGCATACGTAAGAGGATGCTGTATAAGCTACTCCTCTCGCATTAAGCGAGACAGCAGTGGGAACATTATCTGGGACTAGCAATCACAGAAAGAAAACTGGAATACAGTGCTTGGCTCCCACATGGACCTGCTTACATGCAATACAAGTAATCTCAGTACAAATTCCTCCACCGAGTGTACTGTCTGCCAAACGCAGTACATACATTTAATCCACTGATCTCTCCTATGTGTGGTAGGTGCCAGAGAGCACTGAGTACACATTTTCACTATTTCTGGGACTGCCATACTATTAAAGCATTGGTGGGGGGGGGTGTCACAAGAGCTGGCTAACATCAGGGGAACCCAACAGTTAAGTCACCCTTGTCATTATTATTCGGAATGGAGGACTTGGGGACAGAGAGGTGTGGGGGCCTTGTATCCTAGGTGGGTATGAATTATGCTTACCACATCAAGACAATGCATCCAGAATACTTGGGTACTTTGTGCGAAACCCACTGTGGGACAGTGGAAGACACTGACTATCCAGATCCTTGCTTTATATTGCCTTACTTATATCCTTGAGGAGAGTGAAGAATGTTTTTTTTAGCTGGGTGGAGATTTTTGGACTCCCTTTTGCCAGCAAAGGCCCAATTGCTACAGGAGGGTATTATTATAGGAGCGCCATAGTGCCCCTATAATTAGGGTTGAGTTGGGGTTTCTATGTTAAACCTCTAATTGTGCACTTTAAGAACTTTGTAGCTGTTTAACAGATTTGTACAAAATTTGGCACGTACTGTCTGGGGTAGATTTCTTGACATGCCAGGTTTTGTTCCAGTCGGATATGCAAATTCCGAGATGTCGCTGTCACACTTGGACAGCTGGTTCTGATCCCTGTATCATATTTTGTAAATATAAAAAAAATATGTGATGGACTGTGTCAAGAGAAAATGCTGTCTTGCTGGAACTGACACATCAAAAAAACCCAGGGATAAGTTCAAAGAACAGGACACAGCTTAAAACTGCAGCTATCCAAAATGCAATTACTTTGTTAAATTTGCTTTGAACCCAGTGTTATAGGTTACTTTCCAGGAAGCCAGCTCACTTCATCAAAGAGACCTCCGATGTCTGGGGATACCATGTTCCAGACTAAATTAAGGAGTCCAATATACTTTTGCTTTGAATATACAGTGACATACATCAAAGAGACTTTTGATGTCTAGGGTAAATCAGTTCACAGACCGGTTTGGACCGGTCATATAAAAGAGGCGATTTATTTTGTCATCTATTATTTTTTGAAATATCTTAGTAGGCCATCCTGTGTTATAAAAACATAAATTTTAATACTCCAAGGCGGAGTTTAGTGACCTCAGAGAGAAGGCCGGCTCAAGACTGCTTTTAAGTCTACTGAGCAGACCTGAGAGAGAGAGAGAGAGAGAGAGAGACAGAATTTCTGACTGAGAGAAGAGAGACCACAAAGCACTGAAAGATTAAGAAGCAAGGACCTTAGACAAGACTAGTCTGAGTGCATGTAGGAATTTGCACCTTTAAACCTGTTTTGTTTTGAGGCTGTATGTGTTGGGATATTTTGTTCTGTATTTAACCGTTTTCCTATTTTATCTATTTTAAAGTAAAGATATATATTTAAAAAACGGAAACTGCCTGGTGTGCCTTAAAATTTCTTTTTATATAAGTGAAGGTTTGAAGGTTACAGTTGACACTGTGTATGAACTTACTGTGATACCAAACTGGGAAATGGATAGAGTTCTCTAAGGTCTTGCATAGAGTTCTAAGGGTTCATTTTGCAATACCTGGTTAGGTGCCCGTAGGCAAAGATAGCTGGCCCTCCAAAGACAGAATTATCTGAGCCTGATAATTGGGTACACTAACAAGAGGTTATCAGTTTGAATCCCTCCAGAACTTGAGACTAAGGTGACTCGAACCCACAAAACAGACAAGAGGGTTACCTTGTACTGATCACAATTCTACGCTCAGAGGTTGGCACTTTGGGAGTAGAGGGCTGACCGGTTGAGCGAATTTGTGACAGTCGCTAGTGCAAAAACCTTAAAATTCATCCTTTTTTCCAGTTCTTTTGGTCATCGCCTTGCACCCAGATGGTATGGAATTTTGGTGTGACGTTTATATGGTAGAAAGAGCTTGGCTCATAGAAGTGCCTTTCGCTTCTTTGGTGAAAAAAATATTAATCCATTCCAAAGTTATTCAATGTTTAAGTTCCCATTATTTTCTATGAGAATTTCACTCTCCAGAATAGCTTCCTGGAACAACAAAGGAATTTGGGCTCACGAAAAAGGATTTTTTTTCTTGAGGGATTAATCCTTTTTTGTGAGAACAAATTCCTTTTTCATGAGCCGCCATCTTGTTTTCAAGTTTTTGAAATAAAACAGTTCCATAACTCAGCCATATGGTGCCTTGCACTGACAAAAAAAATATATATTCTGCTCATTGGGACCTCATGAGGTGTATTATGTGTTTTTAAACTCCTGACATGGGCCAGAAACATTTTTTCCCCATATTTAAATCTTTCTTTGCTACTCACTAACTTCCTTTTTTGCCAATCCTTTTTCATTCTCACAAAAAAAGGTATCTGCTCACGAAAAAGATTTTAGACTTAGATTTTTTTTTTCAATCCTTTTTTGTGAGCAGATTCTAGGGGGTTACTAGGCCTTGACCCAGAAAGCACTGAAAATACCCATAGGCCCAGTACATGGCTCACAGGGGCACTAGTAACAGCCAAATACTTTATCCTGTGCCACTGGAAGTAGTCAGATCTCCCCAGGTCAGAGGAATGGCTAGAGGAGTTGGGCAAAATAGCCAGTTTTGAAATGGTCCAATATGTAGTTAAAGATAAACTGACCCTCACTGGGAGGGATGGGAAGACGTACTCCACTCTGACTACTACAGAATCTCCCTGGGTTTCTTCCCTTTAAATCTGAAGGACAGAAGAAGAGAGCTGGGGCCAGGCACAAACAGAGATCCCTCCCCATGGGGAAACTGCTCCAGCCATTCTGCTCACCATGGTAGACCAGGAAGGGAATGCACCTCAGGTCCAAACTTGCTCATTAGGTATTAGCATTGCTAGTTCCTAAATTCTGAAAAGTGGCTAAGATCTTTGGCAAAAGAAATACCTTTCATACTGCTCTCTGCAACATTCTTTGTAACCTTCTAAAACAGTTCCAGTTAACCAGCTGAAGGTTCACAAGGCGTAGAGGGCTTTGGTAAAACAACCCTTTTGTTTGACTAGCAGTTTAAGTAGTGATTTGACCAGCAATATGTATGTAAGCAGCTGAAGCAGTGAGATCTAAGCATTTATGGTACCTGCTTCACATCTCAGAGTTACACCTTCTGTCTATGGAATTGTTATACTTGTAGGTGCCTTTTTCTTTGAAAAGAAAAAAAATCAATAAACTTTTAATAATAAAAAAAGGGAGAATGTGGCAAGATACTCTAGACAGACTTTGTATACGACGGGGAAATTGGAACATAGTTGATTGAGAATGCCTCTGGTACCCTCTGAGGGCCTTCCGTGTGGCTCGACCCCGCTGAAGATGTGATATGCTCACCTATTTCCTTAGGGCCAAAGTGAAGCAGTTGCTGCCAACTGGTGGATAAGTCATCCATCAAATGTAATTTCTCTGGATTAAAGACTTGCAGGAGTTGTGCTAACATTACCCCTCTAGACAGCCAGTGAAGATAGGTAGGGGAGCTGTGTATTAATCTCATTAGCATATATTTTAGACTGGGTCATCTGACATGTAGTTAAGCTAGCCCTCTTTGAGTTCAACATGCAGAGATGCCCTGTGTGTATCCATTATTTGTAGATCACCCATCCAACTCCAGTGGGAGTATATAATCAGTAATGTTTAAGGTCCTGCACTGAGCTGTCTCTTCTGCTGTGAGTTCCAGCCTAAGGTCGCAGCATTGCAATGCACAGTATATATACCACCACCAAATGGATGGGTCTGGTGTAGCCCCAGGTATGCCAGACAGTCAACATGTCAGTAAGATAGAGTCGTTAAATGATAGGTTCTCACAAGCTTCTTACTACTGCCGGAGGCAGAAGAGGTCTTCAGCAGAAATTGCCACAGGAATTTCAGGGTGCAGCCACATTCCTACCATGAGTGCCCTCTCAAGGATGCCCATCAGCAACTGAAAGGCAGATCACAGGGTTGTGTTCACAGAGGCAGGAATGGTGACCTACTGAAGTGGGGGAGCACCATTGGCCTTTCCAATGGTTAGGCATGCTTTGGCTGCCAGATCAGAATGAATAACGTTTGAACCCTAGAGTAGTAATGATCACTGTGTAATGCAGTTTCTGACTTATTTTTATTTAGAGGCCATTAATCCAAGAGGTTTGCTCTTAATATTAAGTTTCCCATAAAAAGGCTGATTCTGCATCACTGGTTGGATCAATCCCTTCTTACTTACAATGAGTGGTTGCAAGAACTTCTCAATAACTTGCGTATTAAAAAATTCATAGCCAGCATCAGTAACAGGTTACCCAGTTACAAGAGAAAGTGGAGCAGGCTGCACACCTTGTACACAATTTAGGTATCATGGATCGGGCCCCCCTTCCATCCTATGATCATTGTGCTGTTTTTATCACTGTAATATTCATAGGTTAATTTCTCGACTTATGTAGTTAACCTTAAATATTCCCCACTCATTTGTTATGTTGTGTTGTACATCAATGTTATTGATACCATAAGGTTGGGGGAGGTTGGTTGGGATGCGGGGTTAGGAGGGATTGTTTTGTATGTATGTAAGGGCATTTTATTAGTTGTCTTAATCCTTTCACAGAAGAAAGGGTTCTGCAAGAACACCTAAAACTGAAGGTGGACAAAGCAATGGGGCCTGATGGAATTCACCCAGAATTCTAAAAGAATTAAGGGGGGGAATTAGTGAAACCACTGGCTACTCTTTTTAATAAATCATGGGAGGCTGGTGTGGTACCTGAGGACTGGAGGAAGGCGGATGTGATTCCCCTTCACAAAAGTGGGACCAAGACAGAGGCAGGAAACTACAGACCTGTCAGTTTGACCTCTGTGGTAGGGAAAGTCATGGAGTCACTTCTGAAGGAAAGAATAGTTGAGTACCTAGAGGACAGTGGGGCACAGGACCCAAGGCAGCATGGGTTCACAGCAGCAGGAAGGTCATGTCAGACCTAATCTAATAGATTTCTTGATTGGGTGACCAAAGTAGTAGACCAGGAGGGGCTGTGACATGGCCTACCTAGACTTTAGCAAGGCATTTGACACAGTCCCACACAAAAGATTAATAGTCAAATTAACCAGCCTGGGAGTGGGTCCCAGGGTGGTAGCCTGGTAAAACACTGGCTGGACAACAGGACACAGAAGGTAACTGTAAATGGAATCCACCTGAAGAAAGAGGGGTTACTAGTGGGTACCGTAGGGTTCAGTATGGTCCAGTCCTTTTAATGTCTTCATAAGTGACATTGCTGAGGGACTGGAAGGAAAAGTATGCCTCTTTGCAGATGACACAAAGATCTGCAACAGGGTTGATACACAAGGAGGCGTGGAAAGGATGAGAAGGGACTTGGCAAGGTTGGAGGAATGGTCAGAAGTATGGCAGCCAGGATTCAATGCAAAGAAGTGCAAAATAATGCACCTGGGAAATAAGAACCCAGGGGAAGAATACACAATGGGGAGTGAGGTAGTAACAACAACAAAAAAGGAAAGGAACCTGGGGTAATCATATCAGATGACCTTAAGGTTAGTGCTAAATGTGAGAAGGCAGTAGGGAGGCCTGGGGTATACTGGGATGCATAGGAGAGGAATCACCAGCAGAAAACAGGAAGTTGTTATCCTCTGTACAGACAGTTGATGAGACCCCATCTGGAGTACTGTGTCCAGTTCTGAGACCCCATCTCCAAGGACATAGACAGGATAGAGGCAGTCCAGAGGAGGCAACTAAAATGGTGCAGGGTCTGCAAGAGAAGCCGTATGAGGAGAGACTAAAGGAGCTTAATATGTATACCCTTGAGGAAAGGAGGGGGGACATGATAGAAACTTTAAGTACCTCAGTGGAATCAACAAAGTCCAAGAGGGTAGCATCTTTCAGAAAAGAGACATGTAAGAACAAGGGGACACAATTTAAAGATGGGGGTGGTTCAGGGCAATGTGAGAAAGTATTATTTCACAGAGAGGTAGTGGATGCATGGAACAGCCTTCCTGAGGAGGTTGTGGGGTCTAAAACTGTGGAAGAATTCAATAATGCATGGGACAGACATAAGGCAATTCTTGTGCGGGGTAGGAAGAAATAGGCTGTTGGTTAACTAGGATCTGCGGCCTATCCTGTAGGTAGGGAAATGGGCAGACTAGATGGGCCAAGTGGTCCTTATCTGCCATCAAAGTCTATGTTTCTGTGTTTCTATGTACTGTTGTTGTATTGTTTGGTATCTACTGTTTGGAGTTCTGAAAACTAATATAGCTTATTTAATTAAAAAAAAAAAAAAAGTCGCCCAGAGAGGATAGGTGATTCTTTTCTGCACCGCTCTGAGGAGCTACCAGAGATCACCAGTCACGACTGAATGACTAGAGGTCTGTGGTTTCCCTAGTGATCCATGTGGCTCTTCAGCCATGGTGGAGTTAATGTGGAGCTGCTCGGGGGGAACTCACAAGTGCACACTCAACAGCCAATTACTTTTACTACCGATGTCAGCAGCCACACTCCCATGCAACAGTGCTCTTGTGCAGTGAGCTTACAAGATACCATAAAATGCCCATAGTAGCAGTCTTCATAGTTCCCTGGGCAGTCACTTGCAAAGGCCCACATAGTTACAGGAGCGATTTGTAGTTTTATGCTGATTCCCGGAGTAGTGTCAGTGTACTCTGTTGTGTCGATCCCGCCCTTATGATCAACTGTGGTCTTTTGTGCAGTGAATACTGAAAGAGTGGCTGTCCTCCTTGACCTCTCCTCCTTAGGGGGTTGATAAATGGATAGAGGGTTGATGCCACTACCGTAAGCCTCACGATGAGGGGCTCACAGAGGCCACCAGTCAAGGCTGAGTAGGGCAGAGTGAACGTGGACGATAATCAGCCCATAATACACTGCAGTGTGGCCACTCGGGAGGGCTAAAAAAGCATAAATGGCTGTGCTTAGTGCTGATAAGTGAGACGCTACAGTGCAGCCACTCAGAACGAGCCGGACCAGCGATACCACTGGCGTTATCTGAAAAGTGGGGTACAGGGTTAGTTGCTTCTGGATATCCTTGTTCCTCTGTTAGGCAGTTAATTTGAAACAGTAATAGGCACATGCCGTGTGCTCTAATATTATTGAATCCGGCATGGTTCAGTGACTGTGCTGCACTGCACATGGAACACTTGGTAACCTGTCTGTGGGATTGTCTTTTGCTTCTAAGTATGACTCTGCAAGCTGACCAGCAAGGTGGGAACTGATGCTAACACACGTGTCTGCAGTTCCAAGAGGGAGGTGGAATCAGCAGGATAAGACATAGTGAAAAAGCAAGCAATTAGTGTAGAAGTTACAAAGCGTCATGTTAGCCAGTTAGTACATAGAAAGTTTTGCAAGTTCATTTCCTAAGGGAAGATCTTACCTTATTTTATTGGAAATTCATAGCTGTAGAGCAGGAGTGAGGGTGAATTCCTGTGCCCTGCTTTGATGCACATGAAAAACTGAGGATTCTGGAAGGAAAGGGAGTCTAGGAGGATTTGTATTTCTTTTAAAGCCAGATGTGCATCATCAGCCTATCAGGTGGACATATCCCATGAGTGAGGATTGTGGTGTGTCACAGAGATATACAATGTGCAATACAAAGAAATGCAAAGTTATGCACACTGATACCAGGAATACCAGGATGGAGTACAGCCTGACAGGGCACCGAGTATCTGTAACAGAGGAAGAGAAGGATCTGGGAGTGATGTCCACTAGTGACCTGAAGCACTCCACACAGTGCAGGTATGCAGCAGCAAAGGCAAATAAAATGCTGGGCTACACTGCCAGGGGATCAGCAGTATGCAAGAGGAGGTTATGCTCTTGTACAGGTCATTAGTGATGCCATATCTGGAGTATGGAGTACTGGTATCCACACCTAGAAAAAAGGACATTAACCTGCTGGAGATGGTTCAAAGGAGGGCAACAAAGATGATCAAGGGCCAGCAGGGTAATACATACGATGAGAGGTTGGGGCCCTAAACATGTACTCCCAGGAAGAGAGACGGGGGGAGAGACATGATTGTGAAAGGGATGCCGGCCTGGTGGCGCTGGGGGTTGAGGTGCTGGATGCCACACCTCGAGCCACACCAGTGACCTGGGTTCGGGAACGAGCCCGGGCCGCCAGGGGTCAGCAGGGGAGAGAGAGGATCGAGCATCTGGAGGACTGCTATCCCTCTCTCGGGGATCTAGTGCTTGCCTGCATCGCAGTGGCCCCTCGGTGGAGACCGGAGGCACCTGCAACACTTCAGGGCATGTTAGAGGGCACGAGAGCGCGACAGATGTCCTGGCATCATCACACACCAGGCTCTGCACGGGGGAGGAGGGAGGCGTAATCACAAGCAATAAAAATCCCCATCCCCAGGGATGGGCGGCGGCACCACCTCCCACAGCCACACTCCACTAGTTGGACTCTCTCCGCTCCTGGGCCGAGCCCAGCCCGAATTGTAGAAAGAGCAACCTGGGCGGATAGGGCAGCCCTACCTTGGGGGGCTCAGAGCCGGGGGGATAGCCGGGCTGGTGCCAGGAAGTGGAGGAGTTTCAAGCTCCGAGGTAGAGCTGGGGGCCAGAGGATGCCTGAAAGAGTTCTCCAGGTCACGGTGCCATGAAAAGAGTTACAAAAAAAAAAAAAAGAACATGAAAGGCATGAATAGGATGGATAAGGAGGGTCTCTTTAAGCTAAGTGGCAACCAAAACGTCAGGGGACACCATCTTAAATTGGGGGTTAGAAGGGAAGCTAGGAAGCATTTCTTCATGAAGAGAGTGGTGGCCTGTTGAAATGTGCTTCCAGAAGAGATGATCTCACCGAAGATGGTGGGCGGCTTCAAGAGAGGCTGGAACAGAGTTAAGGGGAAAGGAAGGGTCACAGGCGGAGCAGATGGAGAGGATGGGAGGAATGGGTGGGAAGGTTCAGTAGCTTCAGCTGTGGACTCTGCAACACGAGCAGACTAGATAGACCAAATGACTTAATATAACCCCCCCATGGCACTTACCTTATTTTTGCCCGTTCTCCCATTCCTCCAATTTGCCTGTTGGTACTCCCCCAAATCTGCAACGAGATAGCCCAAGTCCCTTATGTGCCACTGGGCCTCCAGATTAGCCCCCTGTGTTTGTTTCAGCCCATAATGGGCTTACGGAGCAACTGCTGAACCACTGCCTCTTTCCCATACACATCCCGGTGGGCGGACAGCTCACACATGCTCAGAAGCGCCCTGTTTTTTCTGACCGAGATTGTAGTCAAATGAATGGCTTTTTGGAGGTCCCGGTTCTGACGATAGCCATCTGCTTCTTATTATTTGTATTATATTTTTGATATAAATACATGTTTAGACTTCTGCTTAGAAACACAAGCCAAGTAGCAAAGCATTAAGGAACATAGGATTTGAACAAAGAAAAGAAAGATCTGCCCTATCCCTGACCCAGTGGAAAAACTAATTAAGAGCTTCCTCTTGACACCAGGTTGTAGAACTAACCACTTGTTATAAAATATTGCATTTTTATAACATCAGAAGGTAAGTCAACTCTGACAGTTACCTGCGAAACTTCTCACCACTAAGAGAAGTGTCTTTCAGGATGTTTCTGTGAAGATGTTTCTGACCTGCCATAAAGATGTGGCTCACTAATTAAAAAAGTATATATCTGTTTTAAGTGGGATGTTTAGCAATGTGCAGATGCAAATGACTAATTCAATATGCAGGAATGATAGTAGCCTTACAGCCAGCATCACCACAGAGCTGTGACCTCACAAGCTGGGTCGGACCCTTTTCCCCTCATAATATTGTCAAGGCTGAGGGAACACTGTGCTCTTTTACTTCTGGACTCTTAAGAGGCACTTCTACCAAAGTTAGGTAATTTCAATACCACTATTTACTAACTGAAACTGGGGTAGGATCAGTTACTCAGTAAAAAGGAGTTTGTTTTTTGTAATTTCCATTACTTTTATGACTGTACCATTAATGTTATATGTTCTGTGTTTTGTATTTTATTTACTATTTTTAATTCTAGTAAACTCTGTTTTCCTTGAAATCCTGCCTGAGCCTTTTTCTCATTTTGAGTGTGAATTCTGGACAGTGTTGATAATTCTGACCGAACTGTTAAGCGGTTATAGTGTGTTACCATATGCACCAAGGGAAGGAAATGCAGTACACCTAGGTCCCAATTGAGTCAGAATGGGGATTCTGAACAAGGTTGGGTGCCTGCTGGGTTAAGCACTACACTGCATTCCCCAAAGAGGGTGTGATATTTGGACCTGCGACCTGGGTGTGCTAACGAAAAAGGGTTCATATTTGACCCCAGGACTCGAGACTGGTAGTTGATCGGACCCAAAACAGACAGGAGGGTTACCCTGTTTGCTTCCTGTTCACATATTGCACTTCAAGGTTGGGCACTGTGGGAGCAGAGGGCCTGACCCCCAGAGTGCGTTTGTGACACCGGTCCCCAGGCTTCTCTAATCAGGGACTGGAGACCTAACAAGGCACCACAGAACCTTTGGGACAGTTATATTGAGGAGCACCAATGGCCATGTGTTTTGCCTCATGAATATTAATAAGGCACTATGAATATGAATGGGGAAAGCCTGTCTAGCACCTAGGGACAGTGACTGTTAGCGCTAGCAACAGGCTAAGGACAGTAGATATAAACTAAATATGGGCAGCGCTTAAGTGGGCACAGAGGTGGCAATTAACCTTTGGGGTTTCTGTAAATAAAAGGAAACTGTACTGTCTGCCCCAGACTGATAAATATTGAACACTGTATGGACTGCAGGGGAACTGTGTCTAAATGCAGCCATGTTTTCAGCCTTTGACCTTCTTGCAGCCAATCGGAAAGTCAAGAATTATTGTGGAGACTTTTGGGACTATGCCAAATACTTGTGGGGGGGGAAGGCAGGGACAAATGTTGGTGCCTAATCCAGCAGCCTATCAGGCATCGAGGAAGCCTACATGAATTTATTTTTGAGCAAGACAATATAATTAGCCAATCAGGAGCTTCAAAGAGCTCTAAAAACCCCAGAGACTTTTCAGTTTGGGTTCAGTTCAGCGTAAGCCCATCCACAGGAGGGGGCTTCATCGCCTTGTGAAAGAGAATTGGCCTGTAGCCCCTTGCTAGAGAAAATGTGGCCGCAAAGAATTGGGAGTTGCTGGCCTGGGGGTTGCCAGATATTTGTCCCCCAGGGCTAGCACTTGTCTTTCCACATTTGGAAAAAAAATTTGGGGAAGAACTCTTAATTAACTTCACCTGAGAGAGAACTGCAAGAAGCCTGTTTGCAGTTGTGAGAGAGCTGCAAGAAAGTTTCTGCCTCAGCAGTGAGAGTGCTGATGAAACCTGTGACTTCAGTTGATAAAAAGCCGCATGCTAACCCGGAGTGAATAAACTTCTACTTAGAGTACAAGTAACTCAGCTGTCTGCACCTTGCATTTGATCAGCACTAAGGACAGGGTGGACACCTGTCTGAATGACTGTGGATGGTCCAGTATTTGTGAAATGCCTGGTGTGACTGTATAGTGTGCCTACAGAAATGGAAGGAAAGTATCCTAAGGTTGGAGCTTTGCCTAAAATTGCCTGTGAGGACTGTGAATGTTCTATTAGGATCTGCAACCCACCAGCTGGCCAAAAGGAACTGTTCTTAGTGATTCAGCTTGCGAGAAGCCAGTGAATGAGCTTGTGAGAAGCTACTGTGAGATTTCTGCAGTGTGAAGCATCTAACTTGGTTGGGAGCCATGCCTTAAGCTCTGTCAGCTATCTTGGTGAGGAGTCCTGCCTAAAGCTCCTGTGTTGTCTGAGACAGAGAGGGAGAGAGAGGGGGAGAGAACTCATTTACTGCAAGAGACTGTGGAAGATTTGAGTCCCCACAGCCCAAAGGGATGCACCCACGTCTGAGACTGTATCCTGTTTGTAAAAGGACAATGTTTGCCACGATGGCCAAATGGTTGAAATGCCTGTAATGGTTAAAGAATCTGAAATGTCTGAATTTAAAAGAGAGACCATCTTCTAGATTAGTCTGGGGGTCAGCCTGGTAGTGTGCCAGCCTTAACACTGCCTTATACATCTCCCCAGAGGGGCATAGCCGAGACGTGTGGGTTTGAGGTATGCTCGCTCTGGTCCCATCCTGGTCTGTTCCAGAATATTCCAAATATGTGATGTGACTTCAAGCCCAGAGAAGGGGCATCTTCAGAGAAGCTAAGAAAGCTCCAGCCTGCAAGCTGCAAGAGCCTGTCTGAAAGAGGGGGTTAGCACAAGCTCCAGCCTGCAACTCTGCTGAATCTACCTTTCCTGAATTACAGTTACTCCATGCCTTCCTGAGAGAATCCTTCTTCACCTAATAATGATTACAGAACCGTGAGTACACAGACTAGCACTGTATCAGAAGGGAACTGTAAATAGTTATTGTTCTGCTTACTAAGTTCAAAGCCCAAACTATCAAAGTGAGGCAGCTATCTGATCATTTTCAGAGTTAAATGTTTATTATGCACTGTAATGAAGGAATAACGCTAATTTGATTTTCCTTTAAGGGACCCGATGCCGGCCAACCAGCTTCAACAGTAACTGGCCTGCAGCTAAAATGTTTAGTACTGGGTACCCAGAGTTTTAGAATTGCGAGGTTCTATTACAGACTGAGGACTGGTACCAATGGGGGCATACAGTATATGTTTAACATCTAATGCAGCTAGCTAGATATAGAGAAAATGGATTCAATCAGAAGGTTGGCGGGTGGCCAGAGATGATTGATGTCTAGATTTAAATGCAGAATGATTCATTTCTTTTGCAGAACATCTGAATCTAATCCAATTGTTGATCTACAAAAGCCAATCGACAATAACCCCACTGTCCCATAGATGCTATATCTACTCCCTCAACTTTATATCTAAATTCTGGTACAACATGCTACCCTCCTACCTGTCAGACTGTCTCTCCCCCACTTCCCTCCCCCTTTACAAACTGAGACACAGAAATGTACGTTCTTTTAGCATCCCTTGTCCATCCTCCTCATCTGGCCTAGCCACTTTCTCCTACCAGCTCCCCAGTTTGTGGAACAGACTAGCCCCTTCCATCATGAGTTCCTCCTCTTACATCGCCTGCAAGAAACAACTTTGCTCCCTACCATCTCCCCCTACATCTGCCCCAGATGATTAAATCTCTGCTCTTCAGGCTCTCATGACTTCTACACCTAAGCACTTTCTATACCCCTTTCTAAATCTGTGCACTTACTATTTGTAGATTTCTTACCACATTATTTCCAAGACCTGAAATGCGCAAGAACATTGTACTCTATTGCTTACTGTGTATTATTGTAACTATTTATCCATCTTAACTCAGTTTTAACTGTTCATTACTGCTGTATCATTTGTTTATGTAACCTACTGAAATTGTGTATTTATGCTTATTGTATGCACTCACATCGCCTTCCCCCTGGATCGCACCTGGAATCGAGCCTTGGCTCAGTGTGCCTTTCCCGGTTACAAATTGTTTTAAAAAAAAAATAAATAACAGGATGCAAAGGGTAATAGTAAACAGAGTCCACAGTGAAGAAAGGAGGGTAACTAGTGGGGTACCGCAGGGTTCAGTACTGGGACCGGTCCTCTTTAAAGTCTTTATAAGTGACACTGGAGAGCACCTGGAACGAAAAATATGTCTCTTTGCAGACGACACAAAGATCTGCAACAGGGATGATACACAAGGTGGGGTGGAAAGGATGAAAAGGGATTTGGCAAGGTTGGAGGAATGGTTAAATGTATGGCAGCTCAGATTCAATGTAAAGAAGTGCAAGGTAATGCACCTGGGAAACAAAAACCCAGGGGAAGAGTACACAATGGGGGGGTGAGATACTAACAACAACAAAAATCGAAAGGGACTTAGGAGTAATTATATCAGATGACCTAAAGGTGGGCATGCAATGTGAGAAGGCAGTAAGGATGGCTGGGGGGATACTGGGATGCACAGGGAGAGGCATCAACAGCAGAAAACAGGAAGTTGTTATCCCTCTGTATAGACAGTTGGTGAGACCCCATCTGGAGTACTGCGTGTAGTCCTGGAGACCCCATCTCCACAAAGACATAGAGTGGAGGCTGTTCAGAGGACGGCAAACCAAAATGGTGCAGGGTCTGCACCAGAAGTCATATAAAGAGAGAGACTAAAGCAGCTTAATATGTATACAGTACCTTCGAGGAAAGGAGGGAGAGAGGGAACATGATAGAAACTTTCAAGTACCTCAAGGAATTAAAGTCCAAGAGGGTAGCATCTTTCAGAAAAACAGATGTGCAAGAACAAGGGGCACAATTTGAAGATACAGGGGGACGGCTCAGAGGTAATGTTAGAAAGTATTTTTCATGGAGAGGGTTGTGGATGCATGGAACTGCCTTCCTGAGGAGGCTGTGGAGTCAAGAACAGTGGGAGAATTCAAGAATGCATGGGACAGACATGAAGCAATTCTAGTGGGGGGTAGAAGGAAGTAAGCTGTTGGTTAACTGAATCTGCAGCTTATCCATCAGGTAGGGAAATGGGCAGACTAGGTGGGCCAAGCGGTCCTTATCTGCCGTCAAATTCTATGTTTCTAACTAAATGTTGTCTAACCTCTGCTTCCAATGTACCCTTCCGAATCCTCACCCCCTGTAAATAAATTGTTGGTTAACCATTTTTATAAAATCTGGTGTGTCAGCATATTATTAGAGAGAGTCAATAATTCTAAATTGTGAAATGTGGGGTCTGGTTATTAATCCATGTGTGGGGTGACCTTGTGGTAATGTGGGTGGGTACAGTATCCCAGGGGGTTGTACCAGTTTAATATTAGACCCACTTAAAAGTACACTCTTGGTGGAGGCACTGCGCAAATAATATGATCTACGGGAAAGAACCAGTCTTAATATCAGAAATATAAACCCAGGCCCCTCAACCTTGGTTTGGCCAGCCAGGCAGGGATAGTAACCTGCTGGGACAAGGCATCCGGGTTACATTTATTCTGCTGGCTGCTTCATAGGTTCATACAGTTACCACAATGACTGCTTTAGGGAGTACTATCAAGTCTTATTCTCATGTAAAACAGGGGAGGAACAACATCACTGCCTGGAGGGGACCTGCTTTCTTGACACGTTTCACTAAGGTACTGTACTTTTCTGACTTCTACCTCCTGTAAATGTTGCATGCCTCATGCTTTTCTCAAACAGCCAACTTTACCTGCTTAGCTATCCATATGGGTCGCCTACATTTCTCAGATTTTTTATAATCCTTACAAAGTCCTGTGGGACCTCTACGTTTGTAATGACTTGTTTTAAATTCTACCCATTTCCCCTCTATCCCCTTGATCTTTTGAAAGTCTTAGTTCTTTCTGCATTTTCTAATCCATTTTTTCTGAAATCACCTCTTTTAAAATCCAGTATCCTTGTGTCAGTGGTCAATTGCTGTGACCATAGTCTCATACTGAATCTCACACTGCAATGTGTTGTTTAATCCCCATTCTTTATTACTAAGGACAGCTGCTTGAAAACAGGACCCTGCTCCTGCTGCCTGTCTACACATGACACACTAATGTTTATACAAGAGTCACAATTGGTTACCATGGAAATGATTGGGCTGGAGATTATGACATCATGTGGTGACAAACAGCTTAAGAAGATGAAGTTCAAAAGGCAACAATCCTGTTTCCATAAACAACTGCATAATAACAGAAAAGGGTAAGGTAAAAACAAAAATATTACATGGATTTTTTATTTTAGAAGAAGACTGGGAGAGAGGGTCACTGAGCCGAAGCTTGTTGCCAGGTACATCCAGGGAGCACATTGAGATTCAGTGACTTGCTCAGAATTACGCAGTATGCAAGAGTCATGTGTGGGTTTCAAACCCATGTCTGCTGGGTCTTCAGGTTCACAGCCTGATGCGTTAACCCTCTAGACCATATACCCCTTCCTGTGTAAAATACATACATATAAGTAGAATTTTGCAATTTGCAAAGTTTTCTCAGAGGCACAAGTGAGTAAAGTGGCAAGGGGCAGTGGCAAGTTAGGTACTACGTACTCAAAGGTCCATGCAAACAGTGCAATAATTACACACGTTTGAATTTAAACACAGTGACTACAGCCTTCAGTGGGTTTAAAAACGAAAGGTCATGTCATCTGAACTCCAACAATGAATCAGCATTTCTGATATCATGAGTCAGCAAGAACCAGTAATGAGAAGTCTGATAGATAATGGCAAGCTGACCCACTGCAGTGTTAAGTTTCCATACTTGCAAGGTTACAGAATCATTCGATTTAAATAATGTGTAAAACATTGGGATTTTGTTCTAACATACGGAACTATACATTTTTACCTTCTTTTAAGAAATGTTTGAACTCACACCTCTTTAATTCAGTCAGATGTTCTTAGCCGATGATTTTGTGTCATGTTTGTATGTAATAACTTTTTTTTGCATGTATGGTGTATTTTAAGGGTCACTAGGCGATCCTGTCAGGCTTTTGCCTTAAAAATTAAAAACAAATACACTGGCATTCAAAAACATTTTCAAAAATAATATGTAGTTCTGCCAATATGTATGATGATTCTCTGTGTTTATTAATTTTTTTAAGCTAAAGCCTGATAAAGACCAGGTCATCCCTACCTCCACTCGTTGTCCTACTTTACAGCTGACTGAGTTGCCATTCAATACCAGGAACGTGCACTCAACTAACAATGACCAGACAGTGTGCACGAGAGGCAAAACGGTGCAAGATCCTGCTCATTTAGAGCTGATATTTTACTATCCGAGGTAAAAAATAAACATAGTGTGTTAAATAAATGACCAGAAAGAGCATGGCTCGATTACATTAGGCTCTACATCTATTTTTCATTTTAAAATGAATAACGTAACCAGAAAAACGAGCTGACTTAAAATTCATGGTCGAGCTGTGAACACGCAGCACTTTCACAACCCCAGTATGCATTTTAATCAGGTTGTTATTGTGGTTCCAGTACTCATTTTAACATGAGAAATAGCTGTAGAGCCTAATCTACTCTAACCACGCTCTTTCTGGCCATACATTTAACATACTGTGTTTATTTTTTACCTCGCATAGTAATCTACAGCAGGGGTCGATCTTAACATTGTTTTACTAGCCCAAACACTAATGCAAATTGACCAGAGTTAGTGCAGCTAACTCTCTACTAGCTCATCTTGACTAGTGCAGATTTTCATGGCTGTTAGTGAAGTTAAAAATGTCTCTACTTTAGCATTCTCTAGTCTTCATGCTAATCTCTCTCAATGGCCAGGTGTGATTAACAGCTCATTAAGAGCTGCAGTTATCTGGCAGTTCAAGAGAGGGATCCCACAAAAGACTCACTGTGAGTCATTATCACTCCACTGTTAAGACTTTCAGCTAGTGTTCAGGGTGTAATCAAGGGTAGAGTGCTGTTAAGTCACTAGGTTCCAGTTTTCTGAATGTGTCTGTGTCTTACAATTTGTCCAATATTATTAAGACCAATGCCCCTCATTTCACTAAATTGTGAGTGTTTGTATCCAACATTTCAGTGACAAAATGCAAAGAGGTATACAGGATCGGCCCTGCAGGTGGTGGGTTTTATCCCAGCCTCACCATAACTTCCTTCTCCCCTCCAAATCTCTCAACTCTGTTCTTTCCCTGGAGACCACTGCAGCTCAGACTCTGAAATGATCATCCAGAGATCCATAGCTGCCATTACTGGCAAGTGTAGGGGGTCAACAGCTCTTCTAAATGGGCCATGCCAGCCATCACCATCCATGCAGTTCCACCCTTATCCCACTCAGCATGTTCTTTCAGCCTAAAAACAAAGCTTTGGATCATGTATGGTACAAAAATAAACCTTGATAAAATACATAATTTGAAACCTTGAAATAGGCATTTGTGGGGGTGCATAGATCATCCTATACAGAAACAGAAATAGTATAGTGTTATGCCTGTGTACTGTTTCCCCTGGGCTGATAAAAGGACAATGTAAAAGAAAAATCTGTTATTATTGGGGTAGAGCATATTAAAATCCATGCTTTTACAAATAAAAATGTCAGTTTTCTATTTCCCAAGCCCCTTAGGTTTGTCTAGCCCCAAACCCAAAGAAATCTTAGATGTACTCCTGGCTCACTTGAGACTGTACAAAAACTTTCAAAAGTGCAGGTCTCCAGTTGACTATAGGGTGGGGGCTGAGAGTGTCTTTCTCTGCCTAACTCTGTTCATTACCCTGTGGGTGGTGGTGACAGTGTGGTGAGGTACATGATGATGTCAGCTACTATGTGCTCAGAGCTAACATAGAAACATAGAGGTTGACGGCAGATAAGGACCACAAGGCCCATCCAGTCTGCCCATTTCTTTTTCTACCTTATAAATGTGCCATCGGCCTTTGCTCTGTCAGTGGCCTATCTATTCATACTCAGCTGTACTGCTCCCTTATGCCTAACCCATGTCTGTTTGAAGCCCTGCACTGTATTCATAGCCACCACTTCCTGAGGTAGGCCGTTCCATGCATCCACCACTCGTTCTGTGAAAAAGAATTTCCTCACATTCCCCCTTAATCGGCCTCCCTCTAATCTCATGCTGTGTCCTCTTGTCCTGCTATTTTTCTTTTATTTAAACATGTTAGACTCTTTCACCTTGTTAATGCCCTTAAGGTGTTTGAATGTTTCGATCATATCACCTCTCTCCCTCCACTGCTCAAGGGTATACTTATTGAGCTCCATGAATCTGTCATCATGTCTTCTGATGCAGTCCCTGCACCATTTTGGTTGCCCTTCTCTGGACTGCCTCAATTTGGTTAATGTCCTTGTGAAGGTGTGGCCTCCAGTACTGCATGCAGTACTCCAGATGGGGCCTAACCAGTGTCTTGTAAAGAGGGATTATTACCTCCCTCTTACGACTTGTGATACCCCTACTGATACACCCTAACATCCCCCTAGCCTTACCTACTGCTTTAGAGGTCTGCTTGGATGATTTCAGGTCATCGGTGATGATGATGCCTAAGTCTCTTTCTTCTTTTGTGACTGCCAGCGACTCCCCTCCCAGCCTATAGGTGGCTTCAGGGTTTCTCTTCCCTATGTGCATGATCTTGCACTTCTTTGCATTAAATCCCAGTTGCCACTGTTCTGACCATTTTGCTAGTTTATCCAGATCTCTTCTCATTCTACCCACCTTATCTGGATCATCTACTCTGTTGCAGATCTTGGTGTCATCTGCAAACAGACACACCTTACCCACTAGTCCATCTGCAATGTCACTTATGAAGATATTGAAGAGGACTGGCCCCAGGACTGATCCGTGAGGTACCCCACTTGTGACTTGCATCTCTTCTGACTGTATATCATTTACCACCACTCTCTGTTTTCTGCCAGTCAACTAGTTTGCCACCCAGTTAACCAACTTCTAACCCACCCCGAGCCTACCCAGCTTATTTATCAATCTTCTGTGTGGAACAGTGCCAAAAGCTTTGCTGAAGTCAAGGTAGGTGACATCAACTTCTCCCCCTTGGTCCACCACTCTGGTTACCCAGTCAAAGAAATCTATGAGATTAGTTTGACAGGACCTTCCCTTTTGTAAATCCATGCCGTCTTGGATCCTGTGCCCCTATGGATTCCAGGTGTTGCACTGTCCTTTCCTTAAGGAGTGCCTCCATGATTTTGCCCACTACTGAGGTAAGACTGACTGGACTGTTTGATTGAATATTTGCTGTTGTGATATCCTCTCTCTGTTTGGTGGGGGGGGGGCAGAAAGAGAGGAGGCTATGGTACAAAACAATGGAGGGGGGACTCACTGTAATGGCAAAACGTGTCAGTGGCTCAGTAGGTAGCACACTCGCCTCTGAGGCCAGGAGATCAGAGGGCTGTGGGTTCAGTTCCCACATCTGGCACTTGTGTTAATATCCCAGTACTGACACTGTAGTGCAGCATGAGAGGGGTGCTGCACTCCTGAAGTGCCGTCTTTTGGATGAGATGTTAAACCGAGGTCCCATCTGCCTGGATTGGTGGTAGTTCAGGTGGATGTTAAAGATCCCATGGCACTTATCGAAAAAGAGTAGGGGAATTTTCCCGGTGTCCTGGCCAAATTTCCCTCATTCACTAAAAATACCACCAACAGCTTAATCTGGTTCAAGGTCAATTGGCATTCATCTGTATCCCCCTCCCCCGGGTCGTGCCTGAAAATAGGCAAGATTTATCTAGTGCACTTACCCGGTCAACAAAAAATAAATAAATTGCAGTCTTTTTTCTGCCGGGGAGCTGGAAGCAAGGTGGGAGCAGGATAAATGTGTAAAATCAGAGTATTTCTTGGCTTTGCTTGCATTGTTTCCTGTATAAGTGATCAAAATTTACCATTATAATTAAGGGCTAGTGCAAACATCTGCGGGCTAGTGCAATTTTGAATCAACTTGCCCTGCTGGCTAGTGCAAAAAAAGATTAAGGTTGACCCCTGAACTACAGCACGAAATGAGAGGGATCCAGTGTCATTTAACCTCTCATGGATGCTCTCTGATCACTGTTACAAGAGTGCACACTTCCAGTATTGTACCATGACTTGCTCTCTTGCTTCACAGCCAACTGAGTTGCTGTACAACTATGTATATCCCTGTAGTATGTTTGTATGCCTTCTTTGTAATGTATTATGTTGTAATTTCTACCATGTAAACCCGGGTCACCCCTGAAAAAGGGACCTTCGGGGCCCAGTGGGCTTACCCGGTTACCAAAATTTAATAAATAAATAATAAAGTGGAGATGGGGCGTCCCACTCTTTATCAGGTTTAAGATTAAAAAAATGTAATAAACACAGACAATCAACATATATATTAGCAAAACTACATATTATTATTATTGAAAATGCTTTTGAGCGCCAGGATATATGTTTTCAAAATTTTAAGGCAAAAACCTGACACTGTCCCTTTAAAGACAGGCATTATTTACTGTATGCCCAAGGGTTCATCCAGCTATTTAAATGAGTAATGTTGAGTCTTTTGATTTGTGCTCATCTGCTTAAATAATTTGGAGCACTGCTGGAACTGGCCTAAGACATATGATCATATGAACATATGGAGATGCCAGCAGAAGGCGGCCCAAGAGGTCTATCGAGTCTACTCATTGCCAAGCTCATTCACCTGTTGCTCCACCTCCTTCCCTGCCACTATAACCTGCCCCTTGACTTTATTCCACCCTCTTTAGAAACCACCAAATGATTTGTGATCGACTACCCTCTCTGGTACTGCATTCCACCCTGTCTCCACTCTCTCTGTGAAGAAGCATCGTCCAGTCTCATGCCTGTACCTACCACTTGCCAATTTGTAACTGTGCCTGTGGGTGATTTTGTTTTCATATGCTAAAAATATCCTGAAGGTTAGTCTTGTTTATGCTTGAAAGGAATGTGAAGGTCTCAATCATGTCCCCACTTCTTGTCTCTCTCAAGTGAGGACTTGTTCATTTTCACCAGTCTCTCTTCATACGGGACATCTGGCTGCCCTTGGATCATCTTGGTAGCCCTTCTCTGTACCACCTCCAGCTGATTTATGTCCTTCTTGAGGTATGGGCTCCAGCACTGCACTGTACTCCAGGTGAAGTTGCACAAGAGATCTGTATGGGGCAGAATGACCTCCTTCCTTCTGTTTGTGAACCCCCCTCCCCCCTTGATATGCAACCCGGTATTCCATTTGCCTTCACCACTACCTTTTTGCATTGCATTGAAGATTTAAGTTTGCTTGTGACTGCCATCTCCAGGTCCTTTTCCTCCCATGAGACTGTGACCATCACCCCCAGTCTGTACTCGGCTTTGGGGCTCTTGCACCCTACTGCACTTCTTTAAATTGAATCCCAGTTGCCAGATTCCAGATCATTTTTCCAACCTTGCCAGGTCATCCCCTTAGATCCCTGACGCCTTCTTAAGTGTCCATTCTCCCACAGAGCTTGGTGTCATCCATAAATAGGCATATTTTTTCTTTCAGGCAGTCCCCTATGTCATTTATGAACACACTGAACAGGAATGGACCAAGCACTGATCCCTGTGGTACCCCGGTAGTAACTTTCCTTAACCCCCAGTGCTTCTCCCCCTCACCACCTACTGTGTTCTCCCTTTTAGCTTGACACCCACCAAGTCAGATTCACCCCGTCCTCATGTCTGCCAGCTTTTTAATCAACCTCTTGAGGGACTGAGTCAAAAGACTTGCTGAAGCCCTCCCATCCCTATCTTCCCAAGTAGAACTGACCCGTCCTTCTTCATGAAGACTGAGCAAAAGTATTCATTTAATACTTCTGCCTCCTCTCTGTTCCCCTACACTTACTCCCTCCCACTTTTCAGCTTCGCTATGCCTTACTCTGTTGACCTTTTTTCCTGGATGTATCAGAAGAAGGTCTTGCCTCCCCCTCCTTGACCCCCTCAGCTACCCACAGCTCTAACCCTACCTTGGCCTGCCTTACCATCCTGCTAACTGTCTATAGCTTTCCTAAGTATCAACCTTATCATCCTCCTTCTGGGTCTTCTTGTGCTTCCTGTATGAAACCCTTTTATTTCTCACAGCTCTGTCCACATCCTCCATAAACCACAGCGGCTTTTTGTTCTTATGATTTTTTTCCCCTTCTGTTTAAGGAAAGTTGCAGCGACTGCCTGGACCCCTCCTATACCAAGGATCATCTTTCGTCCACACCCATGTCTGCCTTTAGCTCACTCAGTAGTTCCCCTAATATTGCTGCCATGTGAACAAAGTCTGCTTTGTTGAAGTCAAGAACAAGCATTTTCATGTTTAACACTTCACGTTCCATATACACCAGAAACCAGAAAGACTGGTAATCATCCCTTCCCAGGGACTCAGCAACTGTGATGCTTCTGACATTATCGTCGTTTGTCAGCACTAGGTCCAGGGTGGCCTGATCCCTTGTTAGCTCCACCGAAAGCCAAAATAATGTAACAGTCTGCTGCATTCAGGCTGTATCAGTACTCAGTAGGTTGCACGCTGCCCTCTTGGACCAGGTTATGAGTTCTAGCCCCACACCAGGTCTGGCTAATATCCAATAAAGACACTGTAGTGCAGCATGGGGGATGGGTTACACAGCTAAGGGAGGGACCATCCTTCACATGAGAGTTATGCCTTCTTATGGCTGCTCAGGTGGAAGCTAAGATCATATTGCCCTTACTATAAGAGCAGGGGTTATTCTTTGGTGTTCTGGCCAACACTCCTGCTGTCAAAATAGGTCAATGTGACCCACCCCTAGGATGTTTCTGGAAATCAGCTGTTACAGCTCAGTGCACCTGTTCTGGTCAAAATTAATTTTAAAATTAAAAATAAATCAGCTCATGGTTCAACAAGCTCAGACCACTGTAGGTGGATGAATGGTATAAGGTGGGTTAAAAATAAGATGGAAACTGAGCTGGAATTGTTAGCTTCTAAACAAGAACATTGCCATAAAGCAACAGGAGCAGCTCCACTTCTTCAGTGCAGCAGGCCAAGCTTTAATTAAAGATCCCCTCCATATCTTAACATAGTTGATGCTGAAAATTACATCGAGCCAGCTAGTTCAGCTTTTTTTTTTTTATACCTCCTTTATGTGACTATATATAGTATAAATACTGTATGACAGAACATGGGTTCATTTAACACCTTTTGTCTACCCTCACTGTAACAAAGTAAATTTCCCATCTGGTTCTGTGGCACAAGGCAGCGTGGGGCTTCTTGCATGCTGGTAACCTGGTTTCATGCACCAAGCCAGGGATGATGGGAGCACAGGTTAGCAAGAGGACTACAGAGCATCTAAAATGATTTTTTCCTTCCAACCAGTGACCCTGACACACCAGTCTTGTAGGATACCTGGTGGAGGCATGATGGTAGTGCACCATGGATGGAATGGTTGACCATGCACTGCTGGGCAACCCAAGGCCATTGTAAGCATGTACAACCATATGTCGGGAGGAAGGCAGGAGGAGCTAGAAAACAGGAGCAATGGCCAAGGAATGTTAGATAAAGACAACCACTCTGCTCCCATGCCACCCAGTCCCTTGACAGTGTCCCAGCCTCTCCCCCTCCCCCACTGCACAGACAATACAAAGCTTGGATTCTCTCTCACGGAAAGAGGGGGGCCCTCTGGGAAGGGACAGTCCTTAACCTGCAGTAGATGGAGAACACTGTGGATCTTGAAAGAGAGAGCAAAAGCAGCTGCTGGGTGAGTCCAGTGGGGAGCATGTCCCCTAGTTCTCTGCTGCACTTCAATCCTGATTTTTGCGGGCAGGGCTCCTAGGTTTCTGCAACGGTGTCTGTTTGTCCCCATGACATGAATTATTCATTTATGTGGCAGAATACAGTCTTGCCATGGCTAGAATATAATGTGATGTCATCAAAGACATCACATGCTGAGCACAGAGGGGGAGACTCAGGACAAGCAAGGAGGGGAAAGAAGACAGGCACTATGACAAAACTGTACGTTTTGATGAAAAATCACCAAAAGCCAGAAATTCCATGGTACTACATATATTCTGCAGTATGATACAAGTTCTGCCAGAAATTCTGCAGCTGAGGAATTGCAGAATACCAGGGGCCTTGGTGTTAGGCAATTCAGTAGGAGTAGAGTACCTGCAAACAAAAGGGAGGGGCAAAAAAGTGCATATCCCATACAGCCATAAGTAAATGCATACAAAGCAGTTTTGCTGAGCAGGAAAGTGGACATGATATGGTGCGATGGTGATAATATCTACAAATATTTTCAAACAGTACTGTAGGGTCTTTGCTTTTAATCTGCACAGCTAACAGGAATGAGTAGACTGGGCCAAAGGCTTCCAAGCATGCTAAACTGTAAAGTGGGCCTTTGTTAACTGGTTTATTTACCACTGAGAAATGAGCACAGATCCCCAAATTTTTTCCACCTGAAGCCTGAGCAAAGTAGGTAGCCTGGTTAAACAAGGTTTTCACCTAGCTGTATGGTATAGCCAGAGAAAAAACACTGGGTTTGGACTTGTTCCAAGTTTACAACAGAATGGCTTTACAACTTGAGAAGGTCCCAGGATGTGGACACATTTATTTAAAAAGTACACATCTGTGACCCATCAAATAAGAACAACCACGTAAGTCACTACACCAAAGATGTCCAAGGAAAGATGAAACTTGAACTTCTGCCACGTGGAAGGTCATGCGACCCTGGGAACTTGATGCCAGGTGAGGAAGCTCAGATTCACAATGAGTAAGAGTGAGACTCGTTACACACCATTGCAGTACCAGAGAAACAGGAACCCTAGGTCCAACCATGTCAGGCTGCATCACAGTGGTTAGAGCACAGGGATGATATTCCAGGGACCTGGGTTCAATTCCCAGTAGGTCACATTATTTCTTTCTCATTACAGTTTGCCATTTAATTGTTAAGCAGTGGCAAATACTGCACCAAAAAGACATCCAATTGTCATCTCAGTTGCTCCTAATTGCAGGATTTGCAATACCAGAGAAAGGAAGTGTGTGCAGGATCCCCAGGTTCAACCATGTGAGCCTGTAACTCAGTGGTTAGAGCACTGAGATGGTATTCTGGGGGCCTGGGTTCAATTCCCAGTAGGTCACATTATTTCTTTCTCACTACAATTTGCCATAAGCAGTGGCTAATACTGCAAAAAAAAAAAACACTTCTAATTGTCAAACCATCGAGAGGAAATAATACTTCCCATGGTCCCCCAGTTCTGTGCACAGAACTAAAACCACACTGTATACTTGGTACCTGCATTCCATTTTGGGTGAGAACAAGGTAAACAGTACAAAAAGAACATAAAAATCGATGAAGAGCCCAAACCAAACAGCGAAAAATTACTTCCAGAGCCTAGGGGATCAGCAGCAATGGGACATGACTGACTATACCAGCACTCTGCCATGTTACGCCACAAGGAATAAAGTCATTCTGTTTATAAGGTAAAAGGGAAACAACAAACATCCTGTGTGCAGAGCTAATGGCTCTTAACGCAGTAGCTGATGTACACTTTAATAGCTGCTGTGCTCTGGAGCTCAGAAGATGTGGGAACTACTTCCAACAGCTTCTTCAGGCACTTCCCATCCCCAATCACATTAGCAAGTCAGCAGTCATGTCAGTCCAGGCAGCCCCCTTCATGTGCAGAAAAGAGAAACAGATGCTGAGAATGCTAAAATGACAAGATCAAGAGCAGAGGAGCACCAGGATTTCTAAGATGGCAGTAAAGCTCTGGCCTGTAGCAACATTCAGTCACACCAGTTAAAGCAGCAGCTCACATTATGGTAAAAAGTTTGACCAATTTGTCCCTTTTTTCTGTTTTAGACTGCCCTTTTTCTTCTGTCTTTTAAGATGTTCTTTTTCCCCATTTTAAATTTGTTTTAGTAATTTTTGTTTAGATCTGAACTAAAAGGCTTTTAATATGGTTATCTCCAGGTTTTCATCAATATTCTCAGCTATTTTTCAACACTCACTCTGCTATAAGGGTGAGGAATAGTGTCTATTTATTTTAGTCTTTGGTAACCGGGTAAGGCCCACTAGGTGTGACAAGTGTCTGTTTTCAGGGCGACCTGGGAGCACTGGGCAGTTAAGTGACTTGCTCAGTCACACAGTATGCAAGTGGAGGTTGTGAGAATCAAACCCAGGTCTGGTCTGCTGGATGTAAGCTCTTTCACAGCTCGTTACTCTAACCTCTAGGCTATACTGCCAGCCCAATTGCATGCTAGTTCACCTTAGGCAGAAGAAAAGTGTTGTTAAACAACTGTTCAAAACCAGCTAAAAATACTGACATGAACCTAGGGATAGCCAGAATAAAAGGAATGCTAATTTTAATGTCAAATCTGAAACAAATGCTAAAGCAGACTTGAAATGCAGAAAAAAATGTCATCTTTATTTATTTTTTTTATTTATTTTTGAAAGTCGGATTTACAACCTTTGAGTCAGGGACTCATTTACAAAGGCACCTTGTCGCAGGGAGGGTAGACATGGTTACAGTGTGAGATACAACAGTGATAACACACAGGTGCAATACAGATAACAAAAGAACACAATATAACAGTGGTTTATGGAATAAAGTTACATGCAGTAAATAGCAATCGTAAAACGTATAACAATAGTAGAAGTCACAACCCTGGTCATACCTGGGAAATACCTGTGTGGAAGGGTGGGGGGAGAAATGGGGTGAGCAAAAGAAAAAAAAAGGGGGGGGCAGTCCAGTGGACATTGTCAAGGCTATGGGCCAGAAACAGGGAGGGACCCCAACATTAGGTTGATTAAGGGCAACTACAGCTTCAGGCGCCAAAGAGGTAGTTACGAAGGGCGGAAGGGAGTTGAACCATGTGGGGGCATGGTAGTGGAAGGACCTTTGGGCTAGGGAGGTCTTGGTACGGGGGCACCAGAAAGATGGCCTTAACTGAGCTACGGGTGGGAACAGTCCTAGCAGGATTTTTTGGCAAGTAAGCAGGTTTGGTAGTGCAGGCGCTCCTCCAAGGTGAGCAGGCTGGCGGTGGAATAGAGCAGGCAAGTATGGGCGCAGAGGGAAGCGCCAGTCAGGAGCCTGCAGGCCTTGTTTATCGACGTCTGGATTCTGGTGAGGGCGGTATTGTCGGCTGCAGCATAGGTAGGCCATAGTCCACTAGGGACAGGATGGATGAGTGGATGGCCAGTTGGAGGGCAGTTTGGGGGAGGCAATCTCTGTGGCAATAGAAAAAGCCAATCCAGGAGTTTATGGCAGAGGACAGGGTATTGATGTGGGTGTGGAATGTAAGAGCCGAGTCGAAGGTGATGCCCCGGTACCTGTAGGACGACACCTGCTCGAGAGGGTGAGCATTACTGGGGAGAATGCAGAGGGGGGCATTTTTGGCCTTATTCTGGTGATGCGAAAAAAGCACAGATTTTTTTTTTTTTTGAGGTTAATGACCAGCCGGTGGTCAAGGAACCACTTTTCGGCTTGGTTGAATGTGTGCTGCAGAGATTCCTGTAGAGATGCGGGGTCAGGGTGGGAGGCAAGGAGAACCGCATCATCAGCATAGAGTAGCATATTGCCTGAGCAGGAGCTGGGGAGGGTGTTGAGAAATAGGCTGAGCAGAACGGGGCCCAGGATGGAACCCTGGGGAACCCCCGAGCAAACGGGCAGGGTATTGGACAGGGTGCCATTTACCTTCACGCGCTGTGATCTGGTAGAGAGATACCTGGTGAACCAAGCTAGTGGGCCTGGGGAGAAGCCAAGCTGGTGAAGGGAGTCAAGTAGGAGGGGGTGACACACAGTGTCAAAGGCCCTGGAGAGGTCATCGAACACTGCACCTGCAACATGACCAGAGTTGAGAGCAGAGTGGAGGTGCTGGGAGAACTGTAGTGGTGCTGTGTCCAGGGCAGAATCCATGTTGTTCCAGTCACAGCAGGTCGTATTTGGCCAGATACTCGGAGAGCTGAATGGCCACTATTTTTTCTAGTGATTTGGAGAGAGGGGGGAGAATGGAGATGGGCCTGAAATTGTTAGGGGAGGTTCTATCTCCACTCTTATGGATAAGGGTGATTTCTTACAACAGGGCTCTCAGGAACACGAGTACCGACTTTCTTTACACACATTTTGGGCCTTGAGACACTCCAAAATTTTGGCAGCAGGACCCAGACATGCTCGCACTACAAGGCCTAGAAGTTCCATGCCTGCCGTTTTAAGAAACAGCATGTTATGAAATTGTCCCTTCCAGCAGCTGTGTGTGTGCAGTGCTGGAAACAGGGGCATGTCAGAGTTCCAAAGTGAGACATTCACAGAGCTGAAACTGGAGTGAGAGCAAAAGAGAAGGGGCGCGAAGTATGTAATTTGCATATTTCACACCCCTTTTCTTCTACTCTCGCTCAGATTTCAGCTCTGTGAATAACTCGCTGTGGAGCTCCGACATGTCCCTTCTGCAGGAAGGCTTGCTGTTTCTTAAGTCACAAACAAAAATGCTCTGCTCCATAGGCAGACTGTGCCAAGGGTCTGAGACAGCAACGAAAATTAAACAAACTGGCACCAGTCTCAGCCCTTGTGCTGCCTCTGTTACAGTAGTGAGCGTACCTTGTTGTAGCTCTTTTTGCACTTTATGCACGTTGTATTTTTTGCCTGGTGCATCCAATAAAGCATTACTGGGCTGTGACTGGTACTGGTTTGTTTGTTTTTTGTTTCTTAAAGCAGCAGGTGTGGGACTTTGCAGTCAGACTTGCTCTATTCATTTTAATGGGGACCCCCAAAAATTTCAGGGGGACTACCAAATTTTAGCTGAGGACTCATTTTTTGAAGAATGTCCAGGACCCCAAACAAAAAATCCTACCAAAAGCCCTGTTACAAGACAGGAGAAATGGCATAAAAAAGGCACTGATTCAAAATTTTTACCAGGAAATGCAGTGCTGCTTTAAATATTTAAACATCTGGCCGGCCCACTGGTGTGGCAGCAGAGCTACTGCTCGCAGCACTGGCGACCAGAGTTCAGGAACGAGCCCAGGACATCCTTGAGGGAAGGAGGGCTGCAGACTACTGCGCTACCGCCACCTGGGTGATCACAGGTGGCAGTGCAACTGTAACTAGCAACTGGGAGGGTGAATGCCGACTGGCTCCAATATGCGCCAACACACTTCTGTATGCATGTGCACCACTGACCTCTTTTGCATCTACATCATCTGTAAGAGGGAGAAACACAAGGTGTGTGGGATGAAGCAGGCACTCTGGAGCCCTGACAAACCAGCTGTCCACCACCTCCCAGGCCTGTGCTGTTCTGTGAGGAGCTTTGTGACCAGCTCCCATGGACTCCAAGACCGGGGTTAGAGGAGTTGCATTAAGTGGCACAGAAGGGGACAATGGGGCAGGGAGGGCCACCTAGCTGAAAGAGACCCCCACAGTGAACAATTATTAGAAACAAAGTTAAAAAAAAAACAACATATATTTAAAACCTTTGTTTGGGTCACAGAGCTAGGGCAAACAACACAGACTGAGCCACATGTGCAGCACTCTCTGAAATACAGTGTTTGACTGCCAACAATCTACTGGATGTACAGCGAACCCTCAATACGAGCTTCTAGCTGGCAGCCATACAATGCTGGCTGTTACACCAAGCTGATGTTCTCTGAGGCACTTCAGCCCTAAATCCTGCTGTGGGGCTCCCACACTTCTGCAGCAAACATTAGTTTCCTCTTTTGTGGATTTCTGTCAAGCCATTGCATACTGTACCTCTCAACCTCTTGACTCAGCAGCGTGGGACAGTGACTCCCAAAATGTGCTATAAATAGGAGAACCTTACCCTGGTAATGTGGGGCACATTTTTTTATTAAGATGTAACATGTTTTTAGACAACAGCGCAAGTTAAAGTTGTAATAAGGAAAACAAATAAAATCTGGAAACCTGAGCCAGCTCGATGGCCCAACGGGAGCATGTTGTGTTTCAATGCTGGAGACCCAAGTTCGGAAGAGAGCTTGGGAGCTGGCGATCGGGCAGCTAGACTGAGAGGCAGCGGTGCTGATGACAGTGTGTCCCAGCCATGGGGGAGGGAAGTGCTGCACTCCAATGCTGCAGTGCCTCTTGCTGGTGGGTCGGGGAGCTTGCTATTTTAGCAGGAGCATGCTGCACGCAGCTGAGGCAGGACCCCCCCCAAACATGCTGCCTGAGGTTGTGGGAAAGAAAAGTGTGAAAATCGCACTGGCTTTTGCAGGGTGATGGCAGCCACTTGCAGGCCCTTCACCATCAACCAGATCTGGACATTTGGAGGAGTATATCCCCCATTGCGGCAAGTCGTGAGGGCTGCAGGATGGGGTAAGTACCTGGGAAAGGAGGCTCACGGGGCTGGGAGGGCCAACTGGATAGGGGCAGGCCAGCAAAGAAGATAAACAGATAATGGAAATAAAAATACTGAAACCTGTGTGTGGTTCTTAGGAACAAAGAAACTAGAACCCATTTAGTCCAGACTTCTATAGTTCAATATACATATGGAATAATGCATGGGGAGGTGTGCATAACAAGAATTTTATGTACACCCGAGGTGTGGGATGCTACATAAACCCCAAGAATGACACTCGAGGAGTTAATAAAAGCATCCCACACTGAGGGTGTACATAAAAGTCCAGTTTTGCACATCTCCCCATCCATGCTTTGTTTTATGTAATTGCTGGTCTGTTTTTTCGTCCTGCCTTTGTTAACTAGTAATACAGAGGAGTCTGAAAACAGCTATGTTTCATTTCATTTATCCATTTAAGGTGTAATGTGACTAAATGGGTTTTAATAACTGGGGAGCATTTTTTTCCCCGTAGGGAAACCCAGTTACAATTAGTCATCATAATCAGCTGGTTACAACAGCAAACCCACGTTGCATTTCCTTCGTTTTACACATGTACTCACTGCATTCTAGCCTTACACACACACACACTGTATCAGCCCTTCAACTTGACTGTGGCTACCAGTATGGAGATCAAGTTCTATTTATACAACTGCTGTGACGAAAAAATGCTCCACAGCACTTGTATAAAAAAAAAAAAAAAACACATGGGTGGTGTGTAAAACCAGATTTTACAAACATCCTCAGTGCTGGATGCGTGTATAAACATACAAACCTGTGAACATACAAAGAAGCCAGCAGAATAAGGCCATCTGGTCTATCTAGTCTGCTCATGCTGTAGGGTCCACAGCTTGACTTGTGACCCTGTCCCCCTCTCCATTCCTCCCATCCTTTCCATCCACATCACCCATGATCCTTACCTTTCCCTTACATCTATCCCAGCCTCTCTTGAAGCTGCCCACCACCTTCAACGAGACCCCCTCATCTGGTAGCACGTTCTAACTGGCCACCACCCTCTTCATGAAGAAGTGCTTCCTAATCCCCCCAACTTAAGACTGTGTCCCCTTGTGTTACGGCTGCCACTTAGTCTAAAGATACCCTCCTTATCCACCCTATTTCTCCCTTTCATGTACCTAAAAGGTCTCAATCATGTCCCCTCTCTCTCCCTCCTCTCCTCTCCTCCAGGGAGTACACGTTTAGTGCCTTCAAGATCTCCATGTATGCTTAACAATGCTGCCCTGTGATCATCTTTGTTGCCCTCCTCTGGACCGTCTACAGCAGTCTAATGTCCTTCTTGAGGTGTTGAGACCAGTGCCCAACTCCATACCCTAGATTTGGCCTCACCAGTGACCTGCACAAGGGCAATATATCCTCCCCTCTCCTACTGCTGATCCCCCTAGCTATGCATCCCAACATCCTATTTGCCCTTGCTACTGCCTTCTTGTACAGCGTGGAGTGCTTCAGATCACTAGTGATCATCACCCTGAGATCCTTCTCCTCTTCCATTGCAGATACCTGGACCCCTCCCAGGCAGTACTCTGTCCTGGGATTCTTGGCTCCAACATGTATAGCTTTGCATTTCTTAGCACTGAAGCCAAGCTGCTAGATGCCAGACCACCTCTCGGGCTTTTTCAGATTGTCCTGTAGGTCCTGTATCCTTCGACCGTGTCTACCCTGCCACAGAGCTTGGTGTCATCCATGAAGAGGCACATTTTTCTCTTAATGCCATCCACAATGTCATTGATGAAGACACTGAACAACACTAGCCCCAGCACCAAGCCCTACGGGACGTCACTGGTGACTTCCCTGGTGCCAGATAACTCTTCCCCTCACCACTGCCCTCTGGGTCCTGTTCCTCAGCCAGTTTTCTATCCATCTAGTCATCTTCTCCCCAACCCCAAGATCCACCAACTTCCTGATCAACCTCTTGTGGAGTACTAAGTCAAAAGCCTTGCTGAAGTCCAGATCAGGGATGTCCACGCTTGGCCCCTGTCTACTGCCTTGTTAATGCAAACAAGCCAATCAGATTCATTTGACGTGATCTACCTCGCATAAACACATGCTGCCTCACATCCTGGAGACCATACTGCTCTGGATACTCTTCCAACCTTTGCTAAAGTATGGTCTCCATGAGTTTGTACATGATTGAGGTCAGACTGACTGTCCTGTAATTTCTTAGGTCATCCTTGGAACTGCTCATGTGGAGAGGCACCACATGTGCCATTTTCCAGTCCTGCGGTATAATGCCTGACTCCAGTAAACTATTAAACAGGCCCACCAGTGACCCTGCAAGTTCCTCTGCCAGCTCCCTCAGTATCCTTGGGTGTTGTCCACCTTGAATGCTAGCAGCCCCTCCCCTCTGCGAGCGGCCCCTCCCTCACTCTATCCTCATCTATCACTACATCCATGTTCCCCTCTCCACCTACTCTTCTTCTCCCCTGTGTAGGCACTGGTCCATCTTTCTCCTCGGAGAAGATGGAATAGAAGTATTCATTCAGTACCTCTGCTTCCCCCCCCACACCCATTCTTTCCCTTACCAAAATCTAACAATCCCATCCTTCTTGTCTCTTTCTCACTTATTCAGAGGCCTTCTAATCTCCCCCTTCTTAATTCCCTCAGTTACCTGTGGTTCCTTCTGTGCTTTAGCCCATTAGACTACCCTACTTGCCACACTAGCCAGCCTTAGATAATTCTCCCTATCCACCTCTCTCCTGGTCTCTCTAAATTTCCTATAGGCTAGCCTCTTTTCCCTTACTGCCTGGGTGACCTCAGAACTGAACCAGCTAGGTGCTTTGGCCCTTGAATTCTGTCCTCAAGTCTAACGCACTCCTCTGTGGTGACTCTGATAAAGCCTAAATGTAGGTGAAACATCAGTTAGTATCCGCCTTCAAGAAGCGTCTTGTTCTGTGCATACTAAACTGCATAGTCTGAAGATTTGTTGAATGGACATCAGTTATTTTATTGGTCAAGTGGGTTCTGTGACTTTTATTCATTCCCGCCATAACA
The DNA here is from genome assembly GCA_016271365.2 of Neoceratodus forsteri. Classification (NCBI taxonomy): domain Eukaryota; kingdom Metazoa; phylum Chordata; order Ceratodontiformes; family Ceratodontidae; genus Neoceratodus; species Neoceratodus forsteri. The sequence continues at coordinate 120,320,585 of JADMNL010000025.1, forward strand.
GTGTCACTGAGAACCTATCCCCTGCAGTGCAGCTCTCAAACCAGGTCCTCTGTGGTGACCTTTAGTCCCTCCTTAATGATGGACCACCTTTCGTCCACCCTCACATTGGCTCTGGTGCCCACCAGGTGCTTTCTTAGCACCTCGCCCATCTTCTCAAAGTCTGCCCTCCTAAAATCCAGGATTTTGGTCACAGTGGGGATGTTTTCCCTGCCTATATCCAACCAAAACCACACTGTGCTATGGTGACTTCCCCAAGGGGATCTTAGACCATTATTTCTTATATGTGCTCCCCAGTCATGAGCATTAGATCAAGGATTTACTCCCCCCCAAGTGGGTTCTGTGACACCCTGAGTCAGGAACCCAATTTGGTGCTAGGATTTATGTAGCATCAAACACCTCAGGTGTGTCTATAATTCTTGTTATACACACTACCTCATATTCTATATATCATAATTTATTTATTTAATGTTTCATAGGTTATGTCTAGCCAGAAGGTAGAAATGCCCATTAAGGCTAGCCATTTCTCATTGGGTATACCCCTTTATACAGACGTTGCTAATGTTATAGTCCAGATGCCTTTTAATTAACAGCCATAACAGGATTAAAAGCAAAACCTAACCTTCATGTTTGATTTTGCAAGTTTGAATAGCAAAAAATGAGTGCATCTGATAATGTTTTCAAGTTGGAGCTCTGTAAAAACTAACTTTTTTTAAACTTACAAAACATGCCAACTTTCAAAAATAATCAGTCTGACAAATCTAACAATTCCATGTGAGGCAATGGTATTGTTTAAATTCAGTTCCGTGAATAAGGGGGGAAAAAAAAAAACGTTTTCCATGGAGACACAATCCAGCGATGTCAGATTTCAGCAGTTTTTATGATTTTTGCAGTGAGCAAAGAGAGAGCGCATGAAGGTGTAAAAGTTAGGGTTCACATACAAGCTACTCAAATATTCGGCAATGTTCTGATGTGGTAAACAAAGTAAAAAAGGAGTCAAAAATTTGGTCAGAAAATATTTTTTTTGATTACTTGAGCGAGAACCCTTGTTGACAGAATGTCATGCAGAACTGTGAATGCATGTTTCTCACAGAGAAAGCTGACACGTGATCGTCGTTTTAACTTGCAGGTTGTAACAGCAAACTATGGTCAACTTTCTCTATGGTAAAAAATGGAGACCAGTTATTACATAATACTGTACCAGGAAAAACAGGTCCTGGGATTGTTAGGGTTTTATGGGCAGCCTGGACCGACCATTGGTCTTTTTTCTGCCATCACTGTATATGTTTCCATGTATGTGACCACCCTACCTGTGAGGTGAGCAAAAAAACATAAAGTTGGTCAAGAGTGGCTATGTCTTTAGGCCTTCGCGTAAATGGCCCCTACGTTCAGGGTAATAATGGGACTTGGATGTAGTGTAGTGCCTCCACATGAGGTTCCTTCCAACACAAGCTGCCAGAGTTCTGACCCCACAGGAAACAACAGTTCCCACCCATAGTGACAGGGGACACAAACAATATGCACACACTATCCCAAAAACTACAAAACAATGTGTTTATTCTTAGAACAACCACTAGTATCTTCCAACCATTTCCAAATATAATCTTGTATGATATTTTGCTGGCAGTATAGCCTAGAGGTTAGAGTAACAAACTGTGAATGAGCTTGGTACATCCGGCAGACCAGACTTGGGTTTGATTCTCACAACCTCCACTTGCATACTGTGCGACTCTGAGCAAGTCACTTAACCACCCAGTGCTCCCAGGTCGCCACTGAAAACAGGTACTTGTGCCTAGTGGGCATTACCTGGTTACCAAGGACCAAAATAAAATAAAAAATAACATTTTTATAATGGTTGAAACTACATTTTGGAAGCTGTAACATTTGAACAGTTCTCCTGGTGTTGCTACATGCACATATATGTTGATATAATGCAGTAAAAATGACAGGACTTTAAAAATGCAGTAAATCATTTTATGTTTTTTTTTTTATACCAATATGAAACATTTTGGTGCTGGCCCAGTGGCGTCAAGGGTCGAGGCGCTGGATGCCACACCTCGCACCATGCCAGTGACCCGGGTTTTGGAGCGATCCCGGGTGCTGGGGGTCAGCAGGGGAGGGAAATGGATTGAGCATCCATAGGACAGCTCTCCTCTCCTTGGGGAGGGATCCAGGGTATTCCCAGTGCAGTAGAGACCCTTGGTGGAGACCGCAGGTACTGCTAGCGTGGGAACAGAATTGGCGGCGAATGCGGCGGGCGTATATGGGATAACCACATGCTGACGCCATTGCAAGGCTATGCTCGGGGGGGGGGGCAATCATAAGAAAAAATTCCTCTAGATCACCAGCGAGATGACAATGGCCTCAGTGCAGCGCCCACATCCCAATGCCGGCCCAAGCATGCCCAGGTCTCTCCATGGGCCAACCCGACGACAGAAGGTAAGGCACCTCACACTTAGGAGTTGACCAGCAGGGGAGGGTGGAACCAGACCTGGATGGTGATCCGGAGGTCGGGCCTGTCTAGGTCATTCAGGGGAGAGAGCCTTCGAGAAGCGGGGGGGTTCAGGCCGGGAGTTAGGGTAGCATCTGTGTGGGCACTCCTGAAGGATGCCCGGGGGTCTGGATGCATAAATAAAGTTCATAAAAAAAAAAAAAATGAAATATTTTGTTTTGCTATACGGTCATTGTAGTGATACAGTAACAATGTAACTACTTGGCTAACTCCAAGCTTTCATTAAAAAAAATTAAGACTCTAGCCCTAATGGTGCCAAAGTTTATTGCATTTTAAAATATCTTTTGAAAAGTCTAACTCTGGAACTGTCTGGGCTAGATACTTAATTTTTTTTAATGAAAGCTTGGAGTCCAGCCATTTAGAAATCATGTTGTTCTCACATTGTTATTATGTAACAGTAATAATGTTATCGATATTAAAAAGGGGCAGTTATCAATACATTTTTTCCATGACGATAAAGCTTACCGACTTCCTTTTTTAGTATGGACATGGAACATTTCATCATGGTTTTAAAAACTAAACTTCTTTTGCACTTTTTCTGAATTTTAATATTAGTCCCGTAATTTATAGGTGTAACTGGTATCTATGTAAGCATACCAGCCATAAACAATCATCCTATACCTTAAATCGCATGGCTAACATTTCACTCTCCTCCCCAGCAGTACCAATTCTTCCTCGCTTTCGCAGCCTTTGGCTGCAAAAGGGTAGGAAGATAATAACCAATATGCGATATGCACCATAGCAGGCAAGACACTAACGGAATACAGTACAAGAATAGTAACAGAGGAAGTTAATATGGTGCAAACAATGTAATGGGATTTTATTTGGGGCACAGGAACAGGATCTAAGGGTAGGAAGTCCTGTGGGGCCAGAGGATAAACAAAAATTGCAGCCCCCATGTCCTCTGGTGCCTTTTAAATTTTTTTATACTCTCTACCCCCTCAATGTGGCTTTCAGCCATCTTCATGTGTCACCCTACTCTAGCCCAATTCCCACAAAATGGGCAAGTCTACGTTATGCTTGATCCTCTATAATGTCCGTAATGGTCAGGCTAAGGAGGAGGGAATGTTCAGGAGCACGCAGTGCTCTGCTCTGAGTGCAGTGTCCACTGCTGTGCTCTCTGCTGGCTCTGTGACAGGAAGCCAAATTCTTATTTATTTTTACTGGTCCCTTGCTGGTGGTATTGAAGCTGCTCTCTGACTAGCGATAAGTCACAGAATTCCATCAAGGGGGAACATGTTGGATCCCTATGGAAATGAGAGGCAAGGTATAGCGTCGTTCTGTTAAGGATGGAAGCACCAGTTTGGCTGAACTCGAAACCATCTAGAAGTGGTGCCCTTTTCTGTAAAAGAATCTCTTCAGAACCTTTTTTTGAAGTTCCGACAAGGTACTGTTCATTTTTTTTTTAAACTGACTATGAAAACATTAATTATGAAGCTTGATATAGTCCCCAAGCAGGTCTTTATCTAGAGGAAATTAGGGATGGTGAAGAGACTTCTGCTCCCCCCCACCCCAACAAAAAGACTGAACAGAACCACCTAAAGGCTCAGTAGAAACCATCATGCTTCCATGCCAGCGATCTGGGTTCTGGAGCAGACTCCGTTGCCAGCACTGATTGTAGCCTGGACTGGGAGCACTGCTGCCTGCAATGTGAGCCAGCCTGGAGGTGGGGAATATGGTACATCACGAGGAGTTGCATATGCGTACGCTGCGCAGTACCATGTGAAGGCAAAACACGATCTTGCTGATGTCGGGGTAGAGGGAGGCATTTAGGGGGAAAGCCAGCCTGCTGCCAGCATGACGACTGCTGACACAGTAAGACCATGCCTCATAGAGCACTCTGCCCAAAACAAATCCTTGTTTGGGGGGGTATGGCCCTCCTCTCAGAATCCTGCTGGGGGGTAAATCAGAGTATTTCAGACTCTTGCAGTTCTCCCATTCCTACTGCGTATCAGAAGCAGTGGTGAGAGAGACAGAGAGAATGAGAGAGAGCATTATTCTTTGCATTTTATTTGGTTTATGAAGAGAAAGCTCCACGGAATGTTCATTTACAAGGAGGTTCAGAGGGCAAACAATTGACAGAAAAAAACTGAATACCAATTTAGAACAGAAATGGGATATCTAGCTGCATGCCAATTTTGCAGAAAATATCAAAGCAGTTATAACAAGGCAATTCAAAATCTGCAGTGATGGAACAGTTAATTAGATGGCAAATTCACACAAAGATATCAAGGCAATTACAGACAACGCAAGTTCAGCAGAACCAGTGGGCAGATACATATGCATCTTACATGGCAGAGACACTGGACTGTAAATACGGCTGATCTGAACCAACTTGTTCAATTAGGTTTCGTTTTTTGCAGTTTAATTTCAAGCAGCAATATCTATCAGTCATCGTATAGTGTTTTTTTTTTCCGGAAATAATGTTTTTTTCTGGCAAACGTATGAAGATACCCATTTTCCTTTTTGTTTTCATTTATTCCTGAATCAAGATATGCGACTTTGAAGTTTTAAAAGTTCTTGCTCCCTTGCCATGCCAGCCATGAAAAAATTAAATATCTTGGTACAGTGCTGCCTTGTTTACCATCAGAAACGTGCGGTAACACCATCCTGATACATCAACATTATGAATCTACCATATCCATTCAACAGATAACCTCAACAGAACAGATTTATTTTTAAATTGTGAGAGGTGGCCTTCTTCAATTACCTAAATCATTAACTACAAAATTAGCTGTAAAAGCCATTTTAAAACTAACAATACACCGAGGATGACGCCAAAGATGTCAGAAATACATTTTTGTTAAAGAAGCATATGATGACATTCTTTGCTGACTAACAAATAGTGCTGCTTTGAATGGTACCAGACATGGACACGGTGGTGTAATTAAACTGCATTCAGCAGCTGGTACCTGGGGCAGTTTCTCGGTTGTGCTGGAGGTGGAACATTTAAGCGGACCTGGGCCACTTGCAGCTTCCTGACAATGTGCCCTTTATATTCCTGCAGAGTAGTAGGATCCTGCATGAGGAAGTCATCCTTGAAATGAGGAACTACGCTTGCCGCCATGACATATTTTTTGTCTTTTAAGATGGTCTCAAACTGTCAGTCTGGAGTTCTAAGCCTGTACTAGTGCTATTAAATCAGCAGTAAAGTCCCCTTTGCAAAGGGTTTCATTTCTGAAGCCAGGAAGAATACATACTATGGAGTCTATTCACAAAAGCCTATGCACCGTGTATGTGTGGTGCATAGGATTGCCTAGGACTGAATGCCACACAGCTGGGACCAGTGGACCCTTGGTGGCATTCACCACAAGTGCGCTAGCACCTTGAGCACTGGATTCTTCGGCCGTCTGCCAGCTACACACCACGGTGGTCCAGAGGCATGCTAGGGGTATGTGCTCACACTTCATGCCATTCACTAAGGTGCAGAGTGCTGGACCAGGGGGGTACAAATTACAAGATGGGGGACCAGTTGGTTCAGGGGGTCAAGCCACAAGGCCTTTCCTTAAACTTTTCTGGAGGGCAGAACAGCCACTCACCCTGTGGTCATGAACGACTCCAGACTCCTTTCAACTGGGAGGTGGCCTGCCCTGAGTTGGAGGAGGGGGTCTCTTGCTGTTTCTCCCTTTTTGTGAGTCCCCCCACTCAAGATGTCCCAGTGTAGAGGTACCCAGCATAAGGCATCAACAGTCTGCAGGGACGCTGCCCCAAATTTGCCCCCACCCTTTTGTTGGATGACAGCTACAACAAAATCATACTCCTGTGATTTTTTTTAAGAGCTGCTTTCACATCTCAGGTAACTATACTTTACTTTTTCCTCCTGCTGTAGCAGTTCTGTGACTAAGCAACAGCCATGCTGTTTGCATCACTCAAGCATTTGTTAAGGAGTCCAGCTGTCATAATTTACCTTCTGCTGTTAATCATTCTGTACTGCTGCAAATTTAATTTCTGTTTTATCGCACCCCCTACCAGATTACTAGCCATGGGAGCTCTATTTTTTCTATTTAGCCTATTATGCTACTCTGACAGTATCGCTGCATTTTGTTTGACTGCACTCCTGTTCCTGTATTCTTGCTAAATGAGTTCCAACTGCTTTTAGTACATCCCTGCCATATCAGATTGTATTACTAGTTTAATCAACTGGTTTTGTTGACACCCCCTTCCCCCACTGGATTAAATACTCTTTTGCTCTGTTTTATCTCACACTCCTATACCTTTTTTCCCCCACTAGCATAAACTCCACTCCCCTACTTGCTCTAGTTCCTGGTCTCCCTGTCCCCTTCTACCTTTTTTACTCTGTTTCCACATTGCAGCCTCTCACCCTCTTCTCAGCACTTCACATCCTCCTCTCCATTTTCCCTCCTTATAGTTTGCTGTCCCTACTATCTCTTTCTCGAAAATCTCTCTCCCTATTTCATCTTCCTCCCCCACTCTATCCCCTCACTCTCTCTCTCTCTTTTTCTCTCAACACCTCACCAAAATGGCCTTACTATCCTATTTACTCCCTCTTTCCCATGACCTGATCTCATCTTACCAATCCTCTCTCCTCTATACCCATTTCCAACATCTCTTCTCTTGGCCTGTCCTTCTGCTTACTATTCCACTCTCCTGCAATTTCCCCTTTACCCTATCATTCATCCCCGTCTCTCCACTACTCCTTTCCCTCCCCATGTCCCCATACCCTCCCTCATCCCCCTTCTCCAACTTCCACTCTGTACCCCCGTCCACTCTAGCCTCCTCTCCTCACCCTTCCTAAGCCGTGACACCTTCTTAAGGGCCATCTCTCTCACTCCCCTTCCTGCAACACTGCTCCTCCTAAAATCCCTCCTGCCAATGGAAATCCCACGCTCTCTTGTAAGAGGCCAATGAGGGATTAAGGAGACTAGGAAAGAGCAAGGGAGGGGTAACAGCAAAAAGCAAGAGAGGAATAGGAGAAAGATGGAAAGGAGTGTGCCTTAATACCAGGAGTCTGAAAAATAAAATTAGTGAGCTCCAGGCAATGGTGGCAGACACTGAGATGGACCTTGCAGCCATCACAGAAATTTGGGCCACAGAGAAGAACGACTGGGACCTGATAGTCCCAGACTACACCATGTTTAGATGGGATAGAAGAAAAGATAAAGGAGGAGGCATAGCCCTATACTGTATGTCAGAGAGGGCATAGAGGCACTGGAGGATGGAAACATCAGGAAAGGTAATGGGGAAAGAGCATCACTGTGGGTTCAGCTCACAGCATCCTCAGTCAGGAAACTAAGGATGGGGGTGATCTAGAGACCTTCAGGACAGGGGGAGAGAGAGAGATAAGGAGTTGGGGCAGAACTAGAAAGGGGTGGCAAGGAGAGAGGTGGTGGTGGTGGGAGATCTAAAACTGCTAGATACTGATTGGGTCATTCCAGTGGCCAGGAGCTCCAGAAGTCAGGTCCTGCTGGATACACTGCAAGACTGTCTGCTGGTTCATCTGATTTAAGGAACTCACTAGGCAAGCTGACATTTTCGATGTGGTGTTCAACAACTTGGAAGTGGTAGGAGAAGTGAGGGTAGGGGAGCCACTAGTGTCTGGCAACCATAACTATATCGTTAAACATGGCCCTTGGGAACATCAAAGGCTGAAGTCCTAGATTTACAAGAGCAGACTTCAACCAGATGAGAGAGCTGTTCTGGGACAGGTTGGTTGGAGTGGACTGCATCAAGGATATGGAGGAAAGCTTAAGGGGACCATTCTTGGGCAACAAAGTCTTGCATCAATGGCAATCAAAAGAAACAGGCACAAGAGACCAATATGGTTCTCTGGAAAGGTCAGGGAAGCAGTGAGAGCCAAAAATAAGACCCTCCCCAGGTACACGGTAAAACAAGGCAAAGAAGAACGGGGAAGAGTACTAAATGAGAACAAGGGAAACCAAGAGGATGGCCTGAGAAGCATAGGTAGACACAGAGATGAATACTGTGGAGGGGTCAAAGGAAAGGAGAGGAAAACAGTTCTTTAGATCCTGTATAATAGAAAGAACAGTGAGAAGGGAGGAGAAATTGTTAGGCTAACAGAGGAGGTAGGGTAATTAAGGAGGGGCAGAAAGCAGCAGTTATAAATGACTTCTGCCCTGTATTCACATGGGAAGACAGAGGGCCTCTGCCAGAGAGTGGCGTTTAAAGAAGAATTGCTCTTAACCTGTAAGTCATCTTCCTCAATAGAAACTGCTTTTTATGTTTGCTTGCGTGCACAGCACAAAGCAAACATCTTACTGCAATAATGCAGTTTTAGAGATGCGTCACTGTAGGGTCCAATGCAGTTCAGTGATAGCACAATGTTAAGCAAGGTTGATCGTTATGTGTTTTTCTTTTTGCAGGTTGTAAACTTTGCATACTGGAAAGGAGTCAACTGCCCCATGAACAGAGTGGCTAGCTCCCTTCAATGGCATAAAGCAGCCCTTTCTGCTCTACGCCCACCCATGTCTGACACCACTCTGTGTGAGCATCGCCATCTCCTCTCCTGTCCAGTCATCCTGTCTGTAAGTCCATCTGCCTTTGTAATGATCAGCTCCTCACTGCCCCCTCAGGTGAGCAGTGTCATTATCTGCCTGCTTTGCGATCAGCTGCACTGTTAGTGATCTGCCGCCATGCCCCCAGGAATGAGCCATGCTCGACGGCACTGGTACCAATCCACTCCCCCACCCCCTCTCCCCAGGAATGAGTTGGGCTCAGCTGCATTGGTACTGATCCACTCCCCCTCCCTCCAGGAATGAGCCACACTTAGCTGCACTAATAGCAATCTGCCTCCCTTTCCCTCCACTTCCCCTCCTCCCAGAAACGAGCTGCACTCAGTGGCACTGGTAGTGATCCACTCCCCCTCTGCTCCCCCTCCCCCAGAAATGAGCCACGCTCAGCAGCACTGGTAGTGATCCGCACCCCGTCCCCCAGGAATGAGCTGTGCTCTGCAGCACTGGTAGTGATCTACTCCCTCTCCACTCCACCACCCCAGGAATGAGCTGTGCTCTTCAACACTGGTAGCAATCCATACTCCTCCCCCAGAAATGAGCTGTGCTCGGCTGCACTGGTAATGATTTGCTCCCCCTTCCCCAAGAATGAGTCGTGCTTGGTGGCACTGTTACCAATGTGCTGTTGGCAGATAGTGTGCTAGTAGCAGATGAGTGTTCCACTGTACTCACCTGCTGTCTGTCTACTCTAGGAATATACGAGTTAGAATGTATCAGAGTCTGCAGAACTGCACGTGACATGTGCTGATGTGTGCAAAATCCAGCTTGCACATGCACTACTTCTGTTGTAGTGCGAGTAAGTGTGTTGGGTAGGCAGGTAGTACAGAGTGAGACCTAAGTGCATATACTACTGAGGTGCTGCTAAACGCAGAAGCAGTGTAGTCTGTAACAGAATGTTCTGCAAAACTACAGTGCATCGCAGTATAGTTTTACTGTATACTTCCCAGTTTGCTATTTTGTTTTGAATATTCTTCAGTTAAGAGCTTCTCGGTGGCTTTAGAATCTCAGAAAAACACCTGCTGCAATCTATATCACACAGTTCTGTCTCATCATCTATTGAGGATGACTGGACAATCGCAATATCTAATGAATTTGAATGAGCCTTTAAACAGCAGAGCAGTGGAGTAATCAAAGTTAACACAAATAGAAAATAATATCTGCAGGGCACATACTGTATATGATATGCAATAAGCAGACCCCCAAAAAAAATGAAAATTCCAACTTTATGCAGGCTGATTTTATAGTATGTGCTTAAATTGTCAGAAATGGGGGTGGGGCGTTACAACCTGCAGAGAACAGCATTATATCCTCTACCTCCAAAAGGGCACAGGGAAGTCATCAGTTCCTGCTTAAGACGAAGTGGCAGGAAAACGTGTTTGTTTATTCCACACACTGCTGTTTGCTTTAACCATGTTCTGTGTCATGACATGGACACAGATTTCTTGGATTTTTGAGATTTTTATAATCTATTTATTGTAAGTTTTCTAGGCATCCGTGTTGTTTGTATATTTGTGGTGTTTGTATTTATATACATTTAATATGGAACTTATTTGTATGAAATTAGATAGGAATTTACACAGGTCTGTCTTGTAAACTGGATTATGTCCAAACGACATGTATTACCTGTATAAAAATAAATTTTACCTACCTAACTGATCCCTTACCCCAAAAGGAGAATCAGTTAACAATGGCAGAAAATCCAAGGTAACATGCAGACATGATGGGGATATAGATATATGAGGTCAGATTTGCAAAGGATATGGTTTGCCTTTGGAAGTTTGACTGTAATCCCTTCCCTGCTGTTCCTGCTGCTTCTGGTGATGCTGCAGGCCTGAACATTTCATTACTGGTAATGCAATCTGTATAATATCTTGTGCAGCAGCAAAACAAAAGGGAGTATGGCACATTACTTATGCATTGCCCTGCTTATTGGTCTGGATCAGTTTGCTAATGGCATGCTGGTTATTCTGACTGCAGTTGTCATTTTTGCTTTAAACTACGTTTACAGGACCTTTTCTATGTGAGGGGAGCAATTCAGAGGGATAAAATGTGGGGCACCCGTCCTACTGAGGAGGAGCTGAGAAGAGGCATGCTGCAATCCTCCATAGCACTCAATCTAGTAAGGGCTCAACAAATAGAGTCCCACACATCGTGTTTGTGTTGACTCCTGCAGCTCACTTTTCCCTTATTTTATTTAGTAACATAACGGGGCAATTGGAGATAAAATAATGGTAGTCTTCAAAAAAATTTACAGCCCCCTTATAATGACCAAGGCAGCAAATCCCAAAACAAACTAAAAGGAGCAGCTCCCTGGCCAATCAGAATTTTGTTAAGAATATTTATTTTATATTTCCATCAAGGAGGTGGAGGGACGGCCTGTAGAGATGTATTTTGTTTTCATGGTGGTCACAATATACTATATTTGATTTTAAGAACTGATGCTTTTACAGTTCTTAGGTAGCCAATTATATTGACAATATTTGATTCAATACTATCAGCATCTTGCACGATAAGCCCAGTAAGGTCTGCATCAGATCTGCATCCCCACTAACCTGTTATATGTGATACAGACCAATATTTTTCCTGTTGCTATAGGTGCAGCCCATCTGACCTGCAGTAATATTCTTAAGAATCCATGTATTATCATCTGCAAACTACATAACCTGCCCTACAAAGCTGAAAATCACTGATCCTGTCGAGAAATTAAAGCAAAAACCTTTAGGTTTAACATTCTTGAAGATGCCAGCTAAGAGTAAGATTTAATTGGTTCACTAGCTCTGTAGATCCCTGCTTAATGAGACAGTTCGATAATGGAGGCATACGGTGCAGTGGGATATGATCTCGATGAATCATAGTAGTTCCATACCATGATGATTTATATTTGACAGTGAAAATTTGCATTGTACAATATGTTCTTTCTAAAGACGGATCTTTCTAAAGACAGATACAGCACATAGAATCTTTTTTCCTTTTTGCAGCTTTTAAATATCTATACTAATTAAGTTACATATGCACCAACATTACTTTTTACGGCTACATTGTGTCGTGTTGCTATGCTGACGCATTGCTATCAGACGAAGGGGTCTATGACAGGATTCTTAATGCAACACAGCTTTTGTCATTACCAGGGAGTGGAATCAAAGCACAACATCCTGAAAATCTCTCCACGTCCTCCCATTCAATACAATGCCCCCCACCAACAGCACTATTTTCTACTCCCCCGCACCAACTTCCCAGATGAAATCAAGTTACTAAGAAAAGAACATCCACAGGGTGTTGAGGTTCATGAGCAGAGGAACCCTTTAATCAGCAGACTTTTCTACCGAAGCTATGACTGCCTAAGCAATTGGCCTTATTTTCTGTATAAAGTTATTTCTGGGTCCATGCTAAGTATAGAGTAGTACAGATTCTTAGCAAACTTCCATAAAATATTATCCCATTCTGTCATACCATTAACTATCACTTTGGTTAAGGGCAGGGACTGTATTCAGATTGCAGCATTCATCTTGTTACTGGAAGGTATGCTTAGGCAGTTCAAGTAATGAACTATATTCTATAATGGTATATTTATTTCAGTACACATACTCTGTCCGACGCAAACTTATGAGCACATACAGTACAGTACACTGTAGTGCCATGCTTCATAAAGTTGCACTGTGGCTGCTTATATACATCGTTATTTTAGATGACTCTACTACTCCATCTAACCAATTGTACCACACTTTACTGTGCTCCCCTCCCATCCTCCCCCAGATGCATCTGGAAACAAGCAGTTACCAGCTCAGTATGTCTTTCTTGGTAAGATATTTTCAAATAAATAGTGACATCTTTGAGCTACAGTACATGTAAATTACGTCTTGCATGGTGTAACACTGTGTACTGTGCCTACTGTAAATGTAGTCACCCTTACAGAGAGTGATTACGTATAGATGACAATACAGAATGCTATACCATGCTCTATCACAGAGTCTACATGTGGCTGATAGATGTTACAAAAAGGACTCATTTTATAGAAAAGCTTTAATAAGTAGCTTCACAAATCACTTTTTTACATTTATAATATTGTTACAGGTTTTCAAATTTCGTTATTTCTTTCTAAATTCTGGACAGAAAAGATGCATTGAGCTGTGAAAACTCATTTGCAGATGTGTCTTGGGTGGTATTTTTTTTTTAAATATTTAATTTTTTGGGGTGTGTCTTCTTCACTTTTTTTTTTTTTTTTTTTTTTTAGGAAAAACTCCTAATTGCAGTTGTCATGGAATGTCCACAATGTTTAAAATCAGTGTTTGTCAGAGGTTTACATATTTCTAACATTTACTGGTAACTGGGATTCATTTCATTTATTTAAATTTGTAGTAACTGGGTGTAGCCCAGACGCCATGTGCCAGTGGGCTGCTACCCCTGCCTGTTGCCTACCACACAGGTTAAGGGGCCTCGGTCCTGCTATCGTGGTGATCGGGGGTTCTAGCCCAAAGCAACAGAAAAACAGCATGGTGCCTCCACCCGGAGTAAACTTACAGTGAGTCAGGTGTCTGACTGGTACAACCCCCTGGGATGCTGTACCTACCTCCCTCCCTCCTCTTCCCACCACACCACACACTGGATGCCAAGCTGATCCCCAATACCATATACTTGACAGTTAACTCTCACAAAATACCCTTCACACAGCAATTGCAAGTTTGCAACAAACAAAACACAGCTTTATTTTGGGGGAGGGCTAGGGAAGGGGTACCTGGAACAGGACAGCTGTGAAGGGAAAAGATTAGATTAATTAGCAACAACAAGGCACATAGGCCAAGGCACTCCAATGTCCACACCCCACTGGTGCCAGCGAAACCCCAATTTAGTCTATTAGGGTACCCTGTGATGTTACAGGTCTGGACGGTGCCGTGGGTTGGTCGGCATTGGGGCTCTTGAGGAATACTTAAGAGGTGAAGCTTTAAAAATTAAGATTAAACCTTTTGTTTGTAGATTAACCTTTCCCCCAGTTCCCTTGGTCAGGGACCCCCCGAGTTACTCACGGTTCGGGAAAACTGGGCAGTTTCGCTAGTGGGGGGGGGGGCCCCAGAAACACAGAAATTGTTGGCAGACAAGAACCGCTAGGCCCATCCAGTCTTCCCGTAGGCCCTATACATTGTATGTGGCCACTGACCCTATATGATCAATGGCTTTTCATCACTCCCTCCCCTCTCAGGCGTCCCTTGTGCCTGTCCCAAGCATGCTTAAACCCCTTCACTGTGCTTGCCCCCACTACCTCCTCTGGCAGGCTATTCCATGTGTCGACTACCCTTTCTGTGCAGAAAAACTTCCTCATATTACCTCTTAATCTACCCCCTTCCAATTTCATATTGTGCCCCCTTGTTCTAGTACTTTTTCTACATTAGAAAAGCTCCCCCGCCTGCACCTTGTTTATGCCCTTGAGGTACTTGAAAGTCTCACTCATGTCCCCCCACTGTCTCCTCTCCTCCAGTGGGTACATAATGAGGTCCCCTAGTCTCTCCTCATATGTTTTGTGGTGTAAGCCCTGCACCATCTTTGTTGCCCTTCTCTGGACAGTCTCCACCTTATCTATGTCCTTGCACAGGTTTGGCCTCCAGAACTGCATGCAGTATTCTAGGTGAGGCCTTACCAATGTTTTGTACAATGGCATCACCACCTCCCGTCTCCTGCTAGTGATACCCCTGCCTATGCACACCAGCACGCCACTGGCCCTCCCTGCCGCCTTTGTACACTGCTTTGATACCTTAAGGTCATCAGAGATGATGACCCCTAGGTCCCTTTCCTCTTTGGCGACAGTCAGCTCCTCCCACCCCCAACCTGTAGCTCTTCCCAGGGTTCCCTCTACCCAGGTGCATTAATTTGCACTTCTTTACATTGAACCTCAGTTGCCACATCTCTGACCATCTTTAAAGCTTCTCCAGGTCCCTCTTCATTTTCTGCACCCCTTCTGCAGTATCCACCCTGTTGCAGAGCTTGGTGTCATCTGCAAACAGGCAGACCTTTCCTTCCAGCCCCTCTGCAATGTCACTAATGAAGATATTGAACAGGACTGGTCCTAGTACTGATCCCTGTGGTACCCCATTGGTCACTTCCCTCTTCCTCCCTCCCAGATTGTACCCCATTTACCACCACCGTCTGTCTCCTGTCTGTTAACCAGTTCCTAACCCAGTTTACCATCTTGTCTCCCATGCCCAGACTACCCATCTTGTTAATTAGTCTTCTATGTGGTACGGTGTCGAAGGCTTTGCCAAAACCCAGGTAGGCGACATCTACTGCCCCTCCCTGATTAAGTTCCCTAGTCACACAATCAAAAACAAATATTAGATTTGTTTGACATGACCTTCCTGCTGTGAATTTGTGCTGTCTCAGATCCTGAGCACCACTGGATTCCAAATGTGCCACTATCCTTTCCTTCAGCAGTGACTCAATGATCTTTCCCACCACTGAGGTGAGGCTGTCTGGCCTGTAGTTCCCCGCCTCCTCCCTACTGCCACTTTTGTGCAGTGAGACTACATGTGCCCTCCTCCAGTCCTCTGGAATGACACCCATGTTGAGTGACTCTGTGAACAGGGCCGCCAGAAGCGCTGCTAGTTCCCTTTGCAGCTCCTTTAATATCCTCGGGTGGATGCCGTCTAGCCCCATGGCCTTATCCACTTTCAGCTTTGTGAGTTCTTCCAGAACTCTCTCCACTGTGAATGGACTTGTGTTCACCTCTTCCCGCCAATTACCTCTGCAACCCAACTGCGGTCCTTGACCAGCCCCTCCTTAGTGAATACTGAGCAGAAGTATTTGTTCCGTATTTCGGCCTTGTCCAGATCCCCCTCCTTACACTCTCCCTTCTCCCCTTTGAGCCTCACAATGCTCCGCTGTTTTTTTTTCTTTCACTGATGTACCTATAAAATGCCTTTACCCTTTGTTTACAGACTGTGCTAAGCTCTCTTCTGTCTGTGCCTTCACCCTCCTAACAGTCTTCCCTGCTTCCCTTAGACATTCAAGGTACACCTCCCTGTCCTCCTTTCTTTGGCTCCCCTTATATTTCCTGAAACTCAGCCTTTTAGCCCGGACTTTGTCCCTCACCTCTTTGGAGAACCATAGTGGTTTCCTTCTTCTTTTCCCTTTGGACACTATCTTAATGCATTGGTGTGTTATAGCCACTATGGCTCCTTTCAGTTGCTCCCATTGTTTTTCCACCCCCTCTACTACCTCTCCCTTCCCCAGGACTGCTTGTATACATCTACCCATTTCAGTGAAATCTGCCCTCCTGAAATCTAATACTCTTGCCCTTGTATGACTTGATTGAGTCCATGTCTCCATGCTGAACCACACCATGTGGTGGTCACTGGACCCCAGCTGCCCTTCCACCTGTATTTCTTTGACTCTGTACCTATTGGTCCATATCAGGTCCAGAACTGACTTGTCCCTGGTAGGTTCATGCACCAGCTGCCTGAATCCAACCCCCTGCAGGGATTCTAGGATGGCTGTGCTTCTGGCTGAAACAGCCATCTGGGTGGACCAATCCACATCTGGCATACTGAAAACCCCCAGTAGCATGATTTCACCCTTAGCTGCCATGTCGTGCATGTTCTCTACTAGTTCCCGATCTACTTCCTCCCTCTGTGCTGGAGGTCTGTAGATCACCCCTGTGCGTACTGCTGTTCCATTCTCTGGCTCCAGGGTGACCCACATTACCTCAGCTTCCCCCTGTCTTTCCAGAACTTCTGTAGCATTTATCTCATCTCTGATGTACAGGACTACTCCCCCACCCTTTTTACCCTCCCTGTCCCTCCTGAACAATGTATAACCTGGTACATTGACTTCCCATCCATGATTAGCAGAGTACCATGTCTCTGTTATTGCTGCTATGTCAAGGTCTGCATCTGCCAACAAGGCCTCCAGGTCTGAAACCTTATTTCTTAGGCTATGGGCCTTTGTTAGCATGACCTTCCATGTTTTACAGTCTGCCCTCCCTCTGCTCTTGTTCTCCCTCTCCAGTATCTTCCCCCCCGGTTTCCTTTCCTATGTGCTCTTGCGCCCGGTATCACTTATTATACATTCTTAGCCCCTGCCCCTCCTGCCTGCTTTTGCTGTTCCGTAGTCAACTTATGTTCCTACATGTTCCCATGGGGAGGGGGGTCCTAAGCCTCCTGACCCTCCTGGCTCTCCCCCATTGGCCAGTTTAAATGCTTACAACTGAAGCATTTAAATTTCTCACAAAGGACCAAGGTCCCCTTCTCAGACAGACACAGGCCATCTTCCTCATATAAGCCTGCCATCTTCCTCATATAAGCCTGCATCTGCCCAGGTCAGGCAGCAGTCCCCTATGAAGCTGAAACCCTCCCTTCTACACCAATCCTTCAACCAGAAGTTGAAGGTATGGATGTGGAGTGCCCTAGCTTCCCCTGTGCCCTGGACAGGTAGCACCTCCGAGAATGAGATGGAGCATGTTGTCTGTTTCAGCTTTCCCCCCAGCTTCCTGAAATCATCATGGACTCTGGCTAACTCCACACTTCTCCTGGCCAGGTCATTGGTCCCCAGGTGGAAAATGACATCCAGCTGCTCCCTCCTAGCTACTGCTGTAGTTATTCTATGGATCCACTTCCCATCTCTTCATGCAGCGCTTCCTGGGAGGCACTTGACCTCCCTCTCTCCCCTTCTAGGTGACCCTAACTCCACTTCCTGGACAACAGATTCCCCTACTAGAAGTTTCCTCCTGCTCCTAGGTTCCCTGCTTCCCTTCCCTGGGTCTCCATCCTGGAGGACCCTCCCATCCTCCCTGGTCCCAGCCTTTGGTTCCTGAGTGGGGCTTTCCTGTTCCTCCAAAACAGTGTAGAAGTTATGAAGCGGGATCAGTTGGGGGATGTGCTCACGACCCTCCTTTCACCCTCCCTGAGCCCACTGTAGTCCAATCACTCCTCTTCCCTGGCATCTTTTGAGGTAAAGGTTATGGACCCAGTGGTCTCTGGGTGGGGGTGGATGCCGCCTTCAGCTTGGCCAACTCTGCTCGGAGACAGACAACCTCCCCCCTCAGCCCAGAGAGGTGCCTGCAGATAGGGCAGCAACGCAGCCTCCAGAATGTCTCCCTGAAGACTGCTGCTCCACAAACACTGCACTGCACCACTCCCATCATGTCTGATTCCCTCCTCAATCAACTGCTTGCTTAAGATAGCTATTTGATATCCCCCAAATATATGTTTTATTTCTGTTCTGTTATGTTTCTCTTTGCTACTTCCGGTATGGATGCAGGATGTTGCAAGGCCTTATGGGACTCATGCAATAAATGTAGGGAGAGCTCTGGGGTGGGACCACCATACCTCTCAACCTCGTGCTTCATAAATCAGGGACAATGCTTAAAAAAATAAGGGACAAAGGACCAAAAGCAGGGACACATCCTGAAAATTTGTGATATCCACTCAGGAAGCGGGTAGAATAAGGGGCTTAGTGTAAAATGCATTTTCTAAGGAAGAACAATTCTGTAACTTTAATGTTTGACATTATTTTGTGGTTATAGCCCCTACTGTTTGGTCACAGAAACACAATTTTAAGGAGGGACAGAGTAAAATTTTGAGGCAAAATCAGGGACATCCCTGAAAATCAGGGACAGTTGAGAGGTATGGGGACCACATCACAGGCTGTGTCCAAAAAAAACAAATCAGCCAAGAAGTCCTCCGGCAGTGACACCTCACTCCACTCACAAACTTGTCTGCTAGGATCCCTCAATCCTGCTAAGCTAAATGGAAAAGCACCCAAATGGCAGTTAAGAAGAGACCTCAAATACAATTTCAAACACACAAAAATGGCAGCTAAGAAAATACTTCAAATACACTTACAAACACGGTAACCAAGTCACCAGCTAGAGTCTCTCCCTCCTCCTTCTTCTCCAGCTCACTGAAGAATCAACTGAGATGGCAGTTAAAACCTCACATTCAAATTACACTTATCCCTATAAAATGATGCCTGCACTTAGAGACCAGACAGCCTACTTTTAAACATACCATCACAAACCTTTCTGCTAGAATCCTTCAATTCTGCCCAAACTAAACGGAAAAGCACCCAAATGGCAATTAAGAACAGACCTCATATACAATTTCAAACACACAGAAAAGGCAGCTAAGAAAATACCTCAAATACACTTACAAACACAGTCACCAGCTAGAGTCCCTCCCTCCTCCTCCTCCTTCTCCAGCAGTTCAAAGATCTGCAGACTCCGTTCAAAGAGGGCAGCAACAAATGGGCAGCAACAAATAAAGGATAGACTTGAGCTTGCTTGAAGGTCTGGCCACTTGTCACCTTGCTTGGAGGTCTTGCAGCTTGTCCCCTTCAGCCTGCCTGCAGGCTCGATGCAGAGCTCGCACGCAAGGCCCACCAAACTATAGAGGACCCAGACCCAGGAGTGGCTTCATAGCCCAGCTCCCTCACAGGTCAAGAGTGCCCTAGCACTCAGGCACATGCCTGCGGTCCCCCTGCAGCCAGTTGATCCCACTCGGTAGGGGTTAGCAAGTTTCCAATCTGGCTTTGAGTTGCAGCTGGGGACATTTCCTGATTCCACCTTTCTCTCGAGCAGAAAAACAGCTCCGGTGTGCAGCCACACAGTTTCTCAGACCTTCTGCTTCCCAATGCCTTTCTCCAACAGATTCCAGGCTTTAAATTAACAGTTCCTTTCCACAGCTGGCTTTTGGCAGCAGCAACAGGTTCCAGAAACATGGGACACCTGCTCACCCTTCTCTTCCAGTTTCTCTGATTTGGATGCAGCATCCACCTTTAGCTCTGGCTCGCACACAGTTCCAAACCTCTTTTACTCAGTTCAGGGTTTTCTCTCAATCCCAACTGGTGCAGGGTCACTGCAACAATGAGTCTCCTACAAAACCAGTCATTTTCTTTTTTTTGAAATTTAGCATCTTTATTGAATTTAACATAGTAAAATGCGACTAATAATAGGAACATGAACCAGTACTAGTCACAGTGATTACAAAATAATCACAAAAAAGCTTCAGGACACTTCAGAAATCATTAAATCCTATTAAAACAAGAACAACCCACAACTAAAAGAAAAAACAAACCTTCCCCCTCCCCAGTCCCTCTATTCATACAGCCACTTCACCTCCCGCCCCAGGATGTGCCTTACTGAAAGAGAAAGAGACTATTTAACAAAACATATACTGAGATATAATCCATATGAAGTGAATAACTCAGTGTAAGATAATACAGACCAACGTAGCCAGAGGTATACACATATGAGCATTAGTTCAAGTATAGAGCATACAGTTTGCCCCATTTCCAATCAAATAAGGTCAAGCAATTCCAGGGAACTTGCTATTAATCTTTCAGTCTTGAAACAGAGAGATATTTCTTTAATCCATTCTGCATACGATACAACCAGTTGATCCATCCAATGTCTGAGAACCAGCCTTTTAACAGCTATAGAGATTAGAGCCATGTGGAACCTACGTTCCAATACCTGTATATTGGAAAACATCCCTAAAATACAAACTTCTATGGTAAACAAATCTCTCAATCCCAAAAGGGGATCTAAATTGGACTGACTGACTGCCATAATGGAGCCACTTTGTCACAATGCCCAAAAATATGTACCAGGTTCCCTTCAACTATGCCACACCTTGTACAAATGTTCGAAGGTAGTCTATCTAACTTGGGCAGCTTGACCGGAGTATAGTACAGGTTGTTCAAAATATGGTACTGGATAAGCCTATGCCTACTGTATCTTGAGTGAGATATCTGTGCATGTCCACCCATATCTGTGCCCAAACTAAGAGAGAATCTGGCAAAAGACAGGACCAAATTTTGGAGCCCGTAAGGGGGTTAGGGAATTTAGTATCCAGTAGGAAGGAGTATATCTTGGAAATGCCATGGGTCTTATTTGCATATTCTTGTATCTGATCTAAAAAGGGCTTGACTTGAGACAGCGTGCATGTAGAACAAAAACTGGAGACCATAAGGTGTCTTAACAGGAAAACTTTAAAAATATGTTTCTGAGGAATGTTGAATTTAGCCATTATATCCACCGAGGATAGGGAGAGAGTTGTTGGGGAATAGATTTTCAACACAGCAATCCTGCAGCTGAGGAAGCCACTCTATAGAAAGCGGAGAGCCGCCAATCTTAATGTTCGGGTTCAGAGTAAGAGGTTGGGCCATATCCTTCTTAGGTAAGATGTTAAAAAAGTTTCAACACTGAGTCAGAACCTTAATGGAGGTCCCTATAACACTACTTTGTAAGGGGGGAGGTAATGTGGAAAAAGTATAGTAAAAAATTCTAAATGACTGGAGATTATGTTCAGTTAGAATCTTTCTCTCGAGTTGCAACCAGATTGGGAGATAAACATCCGGTCTAGAGTCATACCACCTCCCCATTTTCGACATATGACTCGCCCAATAATATAACATAAAGTTGGGAAAGGCGAAGTCCACCTTTCTCCTTAGGTAAATTAAGCTTTAAAAAGGCCCTCCTAGGCTGCTTGCCTTGCCAAATAAACTTGGAGATGACAACATGAAGGTGCTGAAAATAGGACATAGGGAGATAAATGTTCAGTAAATTTAGTGGGTAAAAGACATGAGGTAAAACGTTCATTTTAATAATATTTATGCGACCCCACAAAGGTAAAGGGAGAGCGGTCCATCTCTGGAGGTCATGTTGTATTTTAGACAACAAATCATCCAGGTTAAGCTTCCTGAAAGCTTCAGGGGTCTTAGTAAGGTGCATACCTAAGTATTTAAAAGAGGAAGGAACCCATTTCATACCAAACTGGGTGAAGTTAGCATGGGGTGCGTTAGCGTTTAACGGGAATATGATTGATTTAGATAAATTCAATTTATAATTGGCCACCTGTCCAAACCGGTCAATAATTTGTAACATGTGTGTTAGAGAAGATTCCGGGTTAGTCAAATGTAAGAGAATATCATCGGCATAAGCCAAAAGAGTCAGAAATTGCTGGTGGACTAAACATCCTGTAATCTGGGGTGAGTTCTTAATACTAAGTAGGACAGGTTCCAAATATAAATTAAACAGGAAAGGACACCCTTGCCGAGTACCAGTAAATAACGGAAATCGAAAAGAGAAGACCCCATTACAATAAATTTTAGCAGTAGAAGACTTATAAACCATCTTAATCCATTGAATGAAAGTGTCCGGGAAGCCCATTCTCCCAAGGATAATCCAGAGAAACTCTCAGTGAACTCTGTCAAAGGCTTTCTCCGCATCTAATGATACTAAAACCATAGGACCATGGGAGTCCTAGGCAGCCTGAAAGATATGTGCAAGGGTGCGCAGATGGTCAGCTGAGGATCTGCCCTGAACAAACCGCACTTGTTCAGGACTCAACAGATTAGACCAAATCCGCTTAATTCTAAGGGACAAAATTTGTGTTAAGATCTTAATATCGTAATTTAGTAATGAAATTAGACGGTAGCTAGATGGGTCTGTCTGAGGCTTATCTGGTTTCAATATCAAAACAATACTGTCTTCTAGCAAAGTGGGGTCCAGAGTATCAGAAGTAAACATATAATCAAACAATTTCAGAAGGAGGGGAGCAAGTTCTTTACAAAAAAACTTTATAAAAATTGGAAGGGGAAACCATTGGGCCCCGGGGCTTTGTCCAGAGCTAATCCTCTAATCGCTTCCTCCACCTCCGCCACAGTAATAGGAGAAATCAAAAACTCACCCTGATGGGCCTGCAGGGAGGGAAGAGGAAGGCCACCCAGAAATTGGTCAATATAGGAATGGGAGGGTTGGGAGGAACCACTACTATAAAGCCCCATATAAAAGGACTCAAAAACCTGGGAAATGTCCCTAGGGGAAATTTTGAGAGAGCCATCGGGGAAGATACAGAAGGGATCCATCTTGATCCTTCCACTTCCCTCAAGCAAAGGGCCAGCATCTTGCCTGATTTCTCCCCTTGGTCAAAATAACAAGCCTTAGTTTTGAGAAGAGTGTATTCTGCCTTATCTCTTAACAAATCAGAATACTCATTCCTAAGTTTCAACAGGGTTTCCAAATCTATTTGGGAGGATGAGGAGGATAAATTATTTTCTGCAAGCCAAATTTGATTCGACAACGACATGATCTTAGCCTCCCTCTGCTTTTTTCTTCTGGACACTAGCTTGATAAATTCCCCCCTGATGAAACATTTAAGGGAGCACCAAATCAAGTCCCCCCTATTAGTTGAGCCTGAATTAATATCTGTGAAAGAAGAGATTAGAGATTTAATATGAGGAACTATACGCTCTTCTTTTAAAAACTGAGTGTTTCATTTCCAGGAGGTGTTCCTTTGCACCTGTGGATCAGGGGAAACCGAGATCCATGCCACGGAGTGATCTGATATCACAATTGGCTCAATTCCCGATTGTATAACCCTGGACAAAAGGGTATTACTGACTAGAATTAAATCAATTTTGGACCACGACCGATGAACCTGAGAATAGAAAGAAAAAAGCTGTCCAGAGGGATTAAATAAATGCCATGGGTCACATAAACCCAATAGGTCCATAAATCCCTCAGGGCAAGCTGTGAAGGGGAAAATGGTTTTAATGGCCTATAGGATTTATCCAAATCCTGAGATGGAGCAATATTCCAGTCACCCCCCAATATTAACAAAGAGGGCAAAAACCTGCTCAGTTTATCAGCTGGATTCGTAAGAAAATCCGGGTCTCCTCCCACTGGACCATAAATTGCCCCTAATACTACCCTGACATTATAAAGCATACCCTTAACAATAATAAATCTATCTTCATTGTCCATTAAACACTCTTCTGCCAGAAAAGGTATATGTCTTCTGACCAATATGGCCACCCCCGCTAGAAGATGTTCCACAGGAAGCAAAAATTTGGGCGTAGCCCTGCCAGCAAAGCCCATTAACTTCTGATGACACAAGATGGGTTTCTTGCATCAAGAGAATATCGACATTCAAAAGAGCACAGTTTTTGAGAACCTGGTACCTCTTAGACAGGTCTCTGACACCTCTGACATTCCAAGTTGCAATTTTAATCAATGTCATACTCATGAGTAATTAAGCATAACAACAATAAAATATATAACAATGGAAAAATAAACCATCCCAAAAGGCACACCCTACCTACCCCCACCACACTTGAGAATCTCCACATCCATAACCCACCACCCACCCCCACCAGTACCCTTGAGAAATAACTGGAATAAAATAATACTCAACCATAATACTACCACCCTTACTGAAACAAACAATAAGAAGGACAACTGTAGCCCCAACCCCCCCCAACTATATACAAAGGTTCTCCCGACAAGTCCCAGAGAATTATTAAGAGCTTTAGATCTTGAGTCGGGGGACAGAAACCCAAAAGCAACATTTTGTTGGGAGGCAAAGTCTATATCAAAAGACCAACACCAAAAGGGAATACCCCACATTATTTTTGGTTTTATTAACCGGTGATGACCGGGAACGCCCTGACTAAGGTGCCTCCCAAGAAGAGTGCTTTTCACCCCTCTCCCTGGTGCGCTTTGCAGTCCCTCCAGAGCCAGCTCCATCGCGGAGCTTTCTGCCCCATCACCCTCTGGGAGACCCGAAGGAACCCTACAGAACTGTCTAAAAAATGAGAACTCAACAAGACCACGAGGACACCTCAATCTATAAAAATGACAGTCACTCCCAGCATTGCAACAGAGTATGACACCCCTTATAAAGTAAGTAGTTTAAACTGCATGGGAGGGTAAGCTACTACATCAAAGAGCGTCTCCTAAAACAATCGTGAGCTGTCCGACCTGTAATAAAAGGTGGGAACCACCTGAACCCCCCTGAAAAGATACCTCCCCCCTAGGATCCGGGGCACCAACCATGGGAAGAACTAACTTCTTGGCCTCAGTGACTCTCATCAACTTAACCCCCCACAAGCTCAAATAATAAACTACAAGCCGATCCATCTTTCGCCTCATAAGTCATAAACCTGGAAGCTGAATGCAATGCAATTTTAATGCTAACTAAACCAGGGACGAAAGTCTTAATGCCCTGGCAACAACTATGATGACGCACATTGGCCCATCTAAATAAATGTCGAAAACCCAGGATTAACCACTATCTCTGCTGTTTCCTGCTGAAGGGGGCATACTCCAGTTTCGTATGAGTATATTAGGCTGTAGCAAATGAAATGGTACTACCATCCACCAGTCGCATCCAAAATACCACGACTGTTGATGCTAACGAAAACATTACCTGTGGACAGAGCCCCGTGTTAATCAAATTACTCTCCCAGCCCACCTCCTAAAATGGCGTCCCGCTATATTTAACCCTAAAGACCAATTCCTACCCAGCAGGTGACTTGAGCTCTCATGACAATATCACTCAATTATAGTACTAGCACAAGGTCTCTATATTCAAAGTTTACCTGCTCTGAGGAGATAAGGAAGGGACCGGGGGACCCTTTAAAGCTGAGGGGACCAAAAGGTCCGACCAGACTAGTAACATGTGGAAACCCCAGTTGGACAAAGGTTCCCACCCTCTCATCCGGCAAAACAGACCACACAAACAACCGCAGAGACTAGGCCTACCAGGCCGCGCTCCGGCCTACTCGACCCCCCCCCCAACCAACAAGAAACCCAAGAGAGAGAAAGGGAAAAAGAAAGCTCTGACAAACAGGTGAGACCTAATATTGTAACTATGGACAGAAGATAACATCTTAGCACATCAGCAGGTGTTCAGCCAATTTGAACAAGTTGGGTAGCTTGGAGAGAGAGATCCGAAGCAGCTTGATCTGGAGACTCATAAGAGTACCAAGTTCCCTCAATAGATGCTTGTAGCTTGGCAGGGTAGGTCATTCTGTAGCGACTACACGCAGCAATCAGCTTGCTAACTGTGGAGTGAAAAGCTGAGCGTTTCTGCCTCGTTTCGTAGGAAAGATCTTGCATTATTCGTAACTTGGTACCACTCCATAAAATTGCTTGTAACTCTTTTGCTTTGAGTAATACATGTTGCTTCTCCAGAAAACGTGAAAAACTTGATAATGATGGGCCTTGGTGGTGCACCAGCTGCAGGTTTTGGTCTGAGAGAGCGATGAGCATGCTCTATATGATATTGTGGGTTGAGGTGGTATGGACCAACAACCTTGCTCAGAAACGTCTGGAGAAAGAGGATGATGTCGGGGGCTTCCTCGGCTTCAGGGAGGCCCAAAATCAACAGGTTGTTTCTCCGATTCCTTCCCTCTAAATCTTCTGTTTTGAGTTGGGGTTTGCTGATCTGCTGCCTAAGCTGGACGATCTCTGGGTCCGTCTTCTCCCTCCACTTCTCCAGGGAGAAGGTTCTTGCCTCCGTGTCTCCCATTCTGGTTGTTAAGAGTGCTAAGATCCCCTCTTAACGATTTCAGCTCATGAGAGATGTCTTCTAATGTTTCCTTAAACGGTAACAATTCCTGAAGGAAACTATCTTCAGTGAGAGGGACCGATGGAGCATTAGACGGGGTTAATTTAGAGGCAGACCCCAAGCTTTGATGTTTGGATTTTTTGGAAGATTTTTCCAGAGTGGACAGTGGAGTGTGTCTTATACCAGCTGGCTTCATCTCCGCTTCCATCTCGTTCTTCCGCTGAATACGATAATGTAAACGGACCCACAACCTTCTGTAAATATAGCGCTGTTAACAAAGCTCTAGGTGTAGATTTAACCTTTAATCGTTGATGTTCGTGGGGTAAAAAGTAGTTTGAAGAGTGAGATATATGGGAGCGCCACAAAAACGCTGCCTCTAGCTGCCCTGCATCACGTCAAAACCAGTAATTTTCACCAGATGCCTGGAATACTCAGCAGAGATGCACAGTTCCTATAAACAGTGAGCATCTGTCACCTGCAAACCTCAGGCAAAACCCCAATTAAGTCCTATGAAAGGCCTTTAGACTTTTTTTTTTTTTTTTTTTATTACACACAGCACTGAGCTCCTCAGGTGGCACACTAGATGTTTGCTTGCTTTACAAGCAAAGAGTCAGAGGTTTGATTCTAGGTGAGGGAATGTATTTACCACCTTATCAGGAATATTCATGAATTATGGGGGGTGGGTACTAACAACAACAAAAATGGAAAGAGACCTGGGGTAGTCATATCAGATGACCTAAAGGTAGGCAAGCAATGTGAGAAGGCAGTAAGGAGGGCTGGGGGGATACTGGGATGCATAGGGAGAGGCACCACCAGTAGAAAACAGGAAGCTGTTATCCCTCTGTACAGATAGTTGGTGAGACCCCATCTGGAGTAGTGTGTGCAGTTCTGGAGACCCCATCTCCGCAAGGACATAGACAGGATGGTGGCATTTCAGAGGAAGGCAACTAAAATGGTGCTGGGTCTGTACCAGAAGCCATATGAAGAGAGAGACTAAAGAAGCTTATTTATTTATTTCATAATCTGGATTTACAACCCTTGAGTCAAAGATTCATTTACAAAGGCACCTCGTCACAGGGAGGGTAGACAACAATTGGTGGTGGAATACAACAATGGAGAACATTACAGGTGATATACAATAAAAGAACACACAAAGCAATTCCAGTAATACAAAGGTGTACAAAGGCTTCAATTAGTTACAATTGGTCTAGTATATAAATAATACGGTACCGCTAGGGGTTCTAGGGAGTGATACCTGGGGGGTGGTTGCGGGAGAAGGCAGTCCAGAAGGACGCTGTCTGTAAATTGGGCCAGGCAGAGCTCTAGGTATGTGCAAGTCAGGGGCATTTACAGCTCCGGGTGTCAGTGAGGTGGTTTCGAAGGGCGATTTTGAAGGGGCCGATTTTGGGGATGTTTGTGATATGAGTGGGGATGGAATTGTACCAAAAGGGGGCTCTGTGGTGGAATGATCTTTGGGCGAGAGAAGTCCTGGCTCTCGGGACCTGGAAGGTGGCTTTGGTTGCACTTTGGGTGGCGACCAAGTGGGAGGCCAAATTTAGGGATGCAGCAACCCCGGGGGGTAGTGATTTTTTTTGCCAGTATACAGGTGTGGTAGTGAAGGCGCTCATCAAAGGTGAGTAAGTTAGAGGAGGAGTAAAGCTGGCATGTGTGCATTCTGCTGGGGGCACCAGTCAGGAGCCTGTAAGCCTTGTTGATCGAGGTCCGGACTTTGGTGAGGACGGTGGGGTCAGCAGCCACATAGATAGGGAGCCCGTAGTTGACCAGTGACAGGATGGAGGAGTAGATAGCCAGCCAGTGGGCATTCTGAGGGAGGCAGTCATTGTGGCGGTAGAGGAGTCCAATCCGGGTGTTTACGGCAGTGGACAAGGAATTAAAATGAGAGTAGAAAGAGAGAGCCAAGTCAAGGGTGATGCCCAGATATCTGTATGCAGACACCTGTTCAAGGGGTGTAGGGTGCTGGGGAGGATAAGAAGGGGGCATTTCTGGAGTTACTCTGGCAGTGGGCAAAAAGCATAGATTTTGTCTTCTTGAGATTCTGAACTAGACGATGGTCGAGGAACCATTTTTCAGCTTGGCTGAAGGCGAGTTGCAGAGCGTTCTGGAGGGTGATGGGGTTGGGGTGGGAGAGGATGACAACCGAATTGTCGGCATATAGCAGCATACTGCCTGAGCAGGAGCTAGGAAGGGTGTTTAGGAAAAGACTGAACAATGTGGGGCCCAGGATGGAACCCTGGGGGACACCTGAGTGAACAGATAGGGCAGCTGATAGGGTACCGTTTATCTTGACCCATTGGGATCTGGCATGGAGGTAACTGGACAACCAGGCAAGGGGGCCAGATGAGAAGCCTAGCTGATGGAGGGAGTCAAGCAATAGGGGGTGACACAGTGTCAAAGGCCTTAGATAGGTCAATGAACACTGCCCCAGCAATGTCCCCAAAGTCAAGTGCAGAGTGTATTTGCTGTGAGAACTCTAGGAGGGCTGTGGTGGTGCTGTGTCCAGGGCAGAAGCCATGCTGTTCTGGACATAGTATGCTGTATTTGGTTAGATATTCCATGAGCTGGGTGGATACTATTTTTTCCAGGGCTTTAGAGAGTGGGGGGAGGATGGAGATCGGTCTGTAGTTATTTGGTAATGTGCGATCTCCATTCTTATGAACTGGGATAATTTCTGCCTAATATGTATACCGTCGAGGAAAGGAGGGAAAGAGGAGACA
Organism: Neoceratodus forsteri; assembly: GCA_016271365.2. Classification (NCBI taxonomy): domain Eukaryota; kingdom Metazoa; phylum Chordata; order Ceratodontiformes; family Ceratodontidae; genus Neoceratodus; species Neoceratodus forsteri. The sequence continues at coordinate 120,349,653 of JADMNL010000025.1, forward strand.
GGATAGAAATGTTCAAATACCTCAAGAGAATCAACAAAGTCCAAGTGGGTAGCATCTTTCAGAAAAAAGATGTGCAAGAACAAGGGGGCACAATTTGGAGATAGAGGGGGGATGGTTCAGGGGCAACGTGAGGAAGTATTTTTTCACGTTGAGGGTGGTGGACATATGGAACAGCCTTTCTGAGGAGGTTATGGGGTCAAAAATTGTAGGGGAATTCAAGAATGCATAGGACAGACATAAAGCAATTCTAGTGGGGGGGTAGGAGGAAGTAGACTGTTGGTTAACTAGGATCTGCAACTTATCCAATAGGTAGGGAAAATGGGCAGACTGAGTGGACAAGCGGTCCTTATCTGCTGTCAAAGTCTATGTTTCTATGAGCCTCTCTTGACTCAGTCAGAGCCCCGATCAGATTCCCCAAACTGCCCAAAATCCCAGGGATTTCTCCCAAAAATCTTGCTCTTCTGATTGCCTGATTCCAGTCATCAATCATCAATTTTAATAATCATTAACCCTCTTTGATTATTGATTGGCAAAGGTCTCTTGGTGCCTGAAACTAGTTCACACCTTCTCCCATAAGCCATCACGAACTGATTTGGGTGCCTAGTTAGCCAACTGACTGTCCAGTAGGGGTCACAGTATCATAATACATGGCTGGTTAGTATACAGTCCCTCTGCAGTGCATATAACATCACAACTTTAATATCTCGAAGCAGCCAAGACAAACATCTTTATTACACAGTAACCCCACAGTCCTGTAGCCATCTCTCCCCACCATTACCTGGCTACTGAGTTTCTTGGATTTCGTTTTCCCCCTGCCTGTCGCTAGCACCAACTGCTGTTGTCCCCAAGTGCTAGGCAGGCTCCTTATCAATATGCATGACCCACCTCATTAATATTAATGAGGCAGATCATTTCCCTGATCAGTGCTCCTTTTCTAAAGTACACGGAGGCTTCTCTTGTACTTCCTTTTGGTCTCTGGTCCCCAGTTACCCAAACAGAGGGACCAGAACCTTCCAAGGGCTCCCCATGTTTGACCGCAGTAATGACCGCAACCCACAAGCGCTACTGCACATGCGTGGGGCCGTCCAACCACACCAGGATGCAGAACCGGGTCAGCAGCTCCACGGTCCAGCTCCTCCTGCCCCAGTGGAAGGAAAAGGGCTGGGCAGACACTACACATGCAACCAGGGGGGAGAATGGGCAAAGCAGGTAAGCCTCCACAGGGGGGTTACACTCCCCCCTTAAATGCTTGGTGCCCCTGCCAAGCCTAGAAGCAGAAACCTGTAAAAAGATCACATGAAACAGTAAACCTTAATATTTAACATACAGTAGTTCAACATTTCTACTTAAGACACCTGATTCCTCTACTCAGACATTAAACAGTCGAGAAAAGAAATACTCAATATATATGTCCCCCATACTGAACACCTTTTAACCTTTGACAGTTGTCAAATATCATGATGTGTGACACCCATTTTTTTCTCCGCTTTTAGTTTTTTTCAGATTCACATGCATTTTAACACATACATGATAACATGCTTTTACCCTTGGTTTCACCTAGGTGTCACTTTCACCTCCCCCTTTTCCACTCTGCCACCTTCCCTCCACGCCGGGGGCAGGTGTTAGCATTAGCAGGCATGTGTAAACTTTTGGCAGGGACCTGGAGGTGACCCTTTATGGTCTACAAATAGAGGCAGGTCAAAAGGTGCCCACACGGTGTCATAGGTCAACTTGAGCAAAGATTTAACAGTTCTTCCTGAATGTCTTGGGGGTTCTTCTTTTTGGGCCCGGTAGTCACCTCCTGTTCGGAGGTGGGATGTCTCTTGCCTCTGTACCTGCTTCCTCTTTCTCTGCTGTGGAATGTTCCATCACCAAGTCACTTCCACCACTCTGGTCGGTGATGCTGTCATGTGGCCATTCAGAGAGCTCAGTCAGACCAGTATTCAAGTTTGAAGTGGGCTCTCCAAAAGGCACTGATTTGGGGGAGCTGCTCTGGAACCACTCAAAAGGCTCAGCCAGACTAGTGTTCATGTTCGGGGTGGTCCCTTCAAGGGGCGTAAAAAAAAGCAGCTTCCCATTCAGCTCCCAGTTCAACAGGCACAGCCGGGTCCACTCCAACAAGTTCATCAACCCATTGAGTGTCATTCTCTCCTGTGGTAGGCCCCTCTTCCACAGATGCAGTTTCTTGTGTCAGGGGTGTTCCCTGAAACAACCGGGTCAGCTCTGGAGTGGGACAGAAATATGTAGGATGAACATCAAACTCCTCCAGCGGATTCATCAGCCGACTGTAGTCTTCTCCCTCTGATGCGTCCTTTGTCCAGGCTGGACCACTCCTTGGATGATCTCCATTCAATTGCCTCTGTCGTCTGAGTGCAGCAGCTTGAGGGGTGGGAGGATCTGCTGTATCAGATGCTGGGCCGATCACCTTGTCTCCTATGGGCAGGAGATGATTTCTATGAATGACCTTGTGTCCACTGGATTCCCCCTCTATACACTGGTAGCCCATCCAATTTTTCCAGTACCACATTAGGTATACTTACCCATCAGTCAGCAATCTTATGCTTTCCAGGAATGTCCAAACTCCTCAATAACACTCTGTCACCTGGCATTAAGTCCTGCGCCTGGACTTTCTTGTCAATATCTTTCCTTGTTTGCTTGGTTCTTTCTGGTGGCCATTTCAGCTGCTACAGTAGGTGATATGCATCATTTAACTGCTATTTAAATCTTTACACATATTGTAGTTGCCATCTTTGGTGCCATCAACGGATACCTCAAAGCATAAACCAACTGGCAGGTGGGCCTCCCTCCTGAACATAAGGCTGTATGGGGAGAACCCGGTGGCATCATTCCTGGTACAGCTGTAGGTGTGAACCAATGTACTGACTCGTTAACTCCAGGTATGTTTATCTCTGGGGTCCAAGGTTCCCAGCATGTCTAGTAGGGTTCTATCAAACCTTTCAGGTTGGGGGGGGGTCACCTTGGGGATAGTAGGGTGCTGTTTGGGACTTTGACTCCCCACAGAGACAGCAGTTCCTTTATTAACCTGCTTTCAAAATCACACCCTTAATCTGGGTGGCTCCGCTGTGGCGCCCCATATTGCACAAAGAACATCTCAGCCATTAGGGGGTCATAGTATCATAATATGGTTGCTTAGTATACAGTCCCTCTGCAGTGCTTATAGCGTCCCAACTTTAATATCTCGAAGCAGCCAAGACAAACATCTTTATTGCACAGTAACCCCACAGTCTTGTGGCCATCTCTCCCCCCATTACCCGGCTACTGAGTTTCTTGGATTTTGTTTGCCCCTGCCTGCTGCTATCGCAGATTCCTGCTGTCCCCAGGTGCTAGCCAGGCTCCTTATCAATATGCCTGACCCACCTCATTAATATTTATGAGGCAGATCACTCTCCCCTGATCAGTGCTACTTTTCTAAACTACACAGAGGCTTCTCTTCTACCTCCTTTTAGTCTCCAGCTCCTGATTACCTAAACAGAAGGACTGGGACCTTCCAAGGGCTCCCTGCTTGGCCGCAGTAACGACAACCAACAAGTGCTACTGCGCAGTTATTTTCACTATTTTAACTGGACTTTTAGTACAAATCAGAGCCAGTATTCAAGTAACAAGAGCCTTGTTACTTGCATACTGGCTCTGACTTGTACTAAAAATTCAGTTGAAATAGTAAAAATAAATAACGCTCCATAGGCTTAAATGTTTTGTGCCCAATGTACCAACACTTCCAGAAAGCCAACCAATGATATGCGGACTGCTTGCTGTTTCTGTTTTTTATAAATGGATCATGGTCTTCGCCTTCAATAAACTGAGGCTGTTCAAATACACTAATGAGGTAGAAAGTCTTTTTTGGCAGTACACAAGAGGAAGTGAATGCTGTTCCTATTTATTTTTATGTTTGCTTGCACATGCATGAAGCAAACATATTGTTACAGTAAGGGCTTTCAGAGGCATGTCACTGTCAGATCCAATACAGTTCTGGCTGCAGGGGGCTCAACACTGACAGGACTATGATCAGCGAGACTGCTGCTTGTGGGTGGGAACTTTTTGAAGTTGAAAGGAGCCAGTCGATCCTATTGCAGAATGGCTGCTCGTTTTATCTGCAAGACACCGCCCAACAAGTAGCTGAGCGGTGTCACTATCAGCCTGCTTTGTGCTCGGCAGCACAGTTATTAATCAGCTTCCCCCGAATGAGCTACATTCAGTGGTACTGGTAACAGTCCCCCGAGAAATGAGTTGGCGCCGTGGCATTGGTACCAATCTATCCCCTCACCTCACAAACAAATAACGCCAGCAGCAGTCGCATTGATCTGCTCCCTCCTCTCCGCCTCCACCCCCAAGAAATGAGCTGTGCTCAGCAGCACTGGTTCTGATCTGCCCTCCCACTCTGCTCCCTGTCCCCAGGAATGAGCCACACTCAGCAGCATTGGTACTGATCTGCCCCGGAACAAGCCACACTCAGCAGCAATGGTAATCATCTGCTCTCCCTCCACTCCCATCCCCCACCAGGAATGACCTGCTCTTGGTGATACTGGTACGCGATCCATTCCCCTCTCCAAGGAATGAGTCGCACTTTGTGGCACTGTTACCGATCCGCTGTCAGTGGATACTGTGTGCTAGCAGCAGATGAATGTTTTGTAGGACTCAGTTGCCATCATCTGTTTACTGTGGGAATACACAAGTTATGAGTCGGAATGTATCAGATTGCGGAAGTGCCCTTGACATGTGCTGGTGTGTGAAAAATCCAGCTTTAAGAATGGGAACTCTAGGCACTTGGCCCATGTACAGATGCCCTACTTCAATTACAACGTGAGAGTGTGTGGGGCAAGTGCTTGTATTCCTGAGGTGCCGCTGAATGCTGGAGCAGTGCAGTCTGTAACAGGCTTGCAGACTCTCTCAAGTGCTACGGTATGCTATTTTGCCTGCCTTGCAATGTCTGCTTCCACATTTAGGGAGGCCACTTCCCACCGAAAAGCAAGACTGCTGACATGCCACTACTGCCACAAAAAGTCTGAACAGGGAGTCCCCAACATCACCCTATCCAGACTGCACACTTTCCACGTGTCACACTTGGTCTTACAAAATTCTTGGCATTCCACATCAGGAGGGGACTCACTATATGGAAGTAAAGACAAAATATACACTGGTGTGATTTTAAAGCAGATTTTCCTTTTTATATGTGTTGTTCAAACAGCAGCAGACTTTGTGAACATGAAAGCAGCAACTGCTAGCGTTCTAAGCACTTGTCCCCACGCTGTTATGATTTCACTCTGTGTGAAGATAAGTAACTTAGTATTGTAGTTGCACAATGTAAGGGAGGTATGTAGCCAATAGTTCTTTGGGAACAGAGCTGTGACCCTGGACTTGAGAGTCAGGTTTAAATCCCACAACTGCCACTTACTGCGTACCACAGTGGTTTCTCACTCTGCTGTTTGCACCTGCCTGTCTGTACACCAAATGGCAGCAGCATTCACTCCTCACACTCTCTTGAATGGTAATGCACTATACAACCAAATCCCTTTCTGGAAGTGTACGCCCAGTAGTGTCACTGCTAAACCCACAAAGGTGGGCTGGGGAGCTACAGGCATGAGTCCATGCCGAACCCAGGCCACCAGCGTGAGAAAAGATAGACACCTCAGCCCTCTTCGCCACTGGGCTGACTGGGTAGTCTCTTTCAAAGGAGGAAGAGAACCTGGACCAGAGGGCATGCAATGAAGGTAGGGGTTAAAAAGGGATGTGAGGGAATACTACTTCACTGAAAGCGTGGTAGATGCCTGGAATAGACTGCCAGTCAACGTGGTGGAGGCAAAAACAGCAGGGGGACTTCAAGCATGAATGGTACCGACATAAGGGAATATTACTTAACTGGCAAGGAGGGTCGCAGAAGACCAGTTAGGGTCTGTGGAGACAGACTAGGCAAAGACCATCTAAGTAGACTGGGTGGCCAATGCGGTCCTTTTCTACTGACAAATTCTATATATTATGTCTTATTTTTGCATTGGAGTTTGGATATTTCCAGAGTATTTACTTTATATTTGAGGTGCTCCCCTGCTCGATAGTTTGCATTTCCATTTATTGTCTGTGTGTGGTCTTTTGTTTTGTTTTTTTAAATAGATTCTGCATTTTTTTTTTTTACTTATTATGTTCACTTTGTCCTCTCTCTTTTGTTCTCTTTCCACCACGCTCCACCTGGAAATGAGTCTTCACTCAACATGCCTATCTCGGTCTCCACATTTAAAAATGAAAAAATAAAGAAACATATAAACAATTCTTTCAATACACCAGCAGTGCCTAAAGAAAATTAATCCATATGGTGCTGCTACTTCTTTTGGTGTTAAAGCTAGGCAATAGAGAAGACTGTGATCTGAGTCTTGATGGAGTTGAAGCAGATACCAGAACTGAACAGGAGCTGGTGGTGGTATTGCTGCTAGTGACTGGGGACCTAGCGGCAGGGACAGAGAACTGGAGGGCATCTGTGGATGTGGAAGTGATAGTTTTTCTGCTTGCTGTAATAGTAACTGTGGCAATGGAAGAGGAAGCAGAGAAAGGGGCTGTACACTTGTTGCTAGTTAAGATGCTTGTGGGGGCGGTCTTGATCTGACAATGAAAGTGCTGCTACATCATCCGTATCATGATCAACGTCAAAAGGTTCTGGTATGTAGTCTCGGTCAGACACATGGGAGTTTAACAGATACACTGAATTGGACAGTCAAAGGAGAGCAAAGGTCAATCTATTGTAGTCTGTCCTTTTCTATGATTACCTCAGCCCAGTGGCCTACTGTCCTAGTGCGGAGATACTATCCTAGTGGGGAGATTGCCTCCCCCCCTCATATCTCATCACACAAACCCATACTGACACTCCTTAGGCATATTTGTCCCTTTGCCAGCCATGATTAAAATCATTATGGGATTTCTGCCCCCACTACTTCAGCCGGCAATCTGTTCATAGGATCCCAAACTCCGTCAGCAAAGTACAACTTCATCAGGTTTTTCTTCACCTAACCCCCTAACAGCCTCCATTCATGACCCCCTAGTGACTGCATTCTTATTTCTTACAAATACATCCCCACATGTACACCCCTAAGAAACTATGTTTCAATAATGTCCCCTCCCCCTGGTCTGGCCTCTAATGAATACATATTTAGACCCTGCAACCTTTCTGTGTGAGATCTACCCTGTTGCCCCTAGATCATTTTGGTGACCCTACGCTGTGCAGATTCAAGCCCATCAATATTTTTCCTTATATGAGGTTTCCAGAACTGGGCCCAATACTCTAGATGCGGCCTCACTAGAGTTCTGTATAGTGGCAGAATTGCCTCACTTCCCCTGCTATAAAAAAGCCCTCCCCTATGCAACCTAGCATCATAGAAATTTGGCTATAGGCTTTGGTACACTGACTTGTTTAACGGAGTTACTAATTATGACCCTTCTATCTCTCTCTTCTGATGTAATCACCAACAGGACCCCTCCTATCCAGTACTATCAAGTACTGGGTGCAAGGATTATGTTTGCTAGAGTGCATTAGTTTGCACATTTTGGTGCTGAACCTCAACTGCCAGATCTTAGTCCAATTCTCTATTTTTAGATCTTTCTGGAGCTCTTATATCCCTTCCTCATGATCTACCAAACCATTAATGAAACACAAAAACACAGAAGTTGTCAGCACATAAGGACCTCTTGGCCCATTAGTCTGCCCTATATACCCAATCTACGGTGCCACTGAAGACCCTACTCAATCTCTGGTCTTCTCTCCCCTTGCCTTACTTCAAAGGTCCCCTTGTGTCTATCCCATGCATGCTTGAATCCTGTTACCATTTTAGCACCTACCACCTCTGCTGGCAGGCTGTTCCAGGCATCCACCACCCTCTCCATGAAGAAGTATTTCCTCATATCTCCTCTGAGCCTCCCTCCTCCAGCTTCACAGCATACCCCTTGTCCTGGAGCCTCTTATTCTATGGAAAATGCTACCTTTCTACTATACCTTATTAATACCTGTGAGGTACATTTCTATCATATCCTCCCTTTCCCCTATAGAGTACATATTTAGTTCCACGATTCTTTCCTTGTAGGGTTTTTGATGCAGGCCCTGCACTATTTTGATAGCCTTCCTTTGTACCTCTTGCACCCTATGTCCTTCCAGAGGTTGGGCCTCCAGAATTAGACCCCGTATTCAAGGCAGGGTCTTACCAGTGATCTATACAGGGGTAATACTACCTCCCTCTTTCTGCTGATGAACACAATTTTCCTTCTATACCCACTCCAGTATCACCTATGTAAATATTAAACAGGACAGGTCCCAAGACTGATCCCTGTTGTACACCGTTCATGACCACTATGTCCCTGATTTAGCCCATTTGCACCACTCACTGTTGCCTCTCCCTTAACCAGCATCCAGCCCACTTAACTAAACCCAGATCCTCCATTTTCTTCAGCAGCCTCCTATGAGATACTGAATCAAAGGCTTTATTTAAAGAACAACTGACGCCTTAGGGTAAATTTTAAAAAACATAACAGCTGGACATTATTCAGCTTTGTATTTCATAGACAGACTTCTCCTCTCCATTACATATTACTGAAGAAATTCTCACAAAAACAAAATATACCTTAGACTTTATCTGCCTCTGTAGTTTACTCCCTACTTGAAATCATAATGTCCCGTTGTGAGATCACAGTCTGTTGCCATGGGAGTAACTGCAATGTCACAAACAGAGCGTTATGACATCAGGTTGACAAGAATCAATAGGAGATGATGCCAAAGAACAAATGTACCCCCCCCCCTACAAATGGGGGTTCCCGAAAAGTTTTCCTTGAGCTTGCCTAAATGTTCACTGCCAGGCTGGTGTCCTGCGTTTTACCAGTTTAACTGTGATTGCCAGGGAGTGCCTGTATAGCCTCTTTGTACTCTCTTTAAGAGCTGCCTGGATTGCAGCCATAAGTAATCTGAGAGGGAGCTCTGTTGAAAGATGTAACTATTTGCTGAAAATCATTTAGAGTGATAATGATAATGTAGTTTGTCTAACCTGCCTTCATTGCAGCAAGGACTGTTTTGTTTATCCCCACCACTTTGGCCCAGGACTGCCGAATTGGACCTATCAGTACTGGTGGGACCTAAAATGAAGCCGGACTACAGGACCTTTTTGGCATCAGAATCTGTAGGAATTGTAGTTTTGGGCTTTTGGCACCTTTTTGCACCTGAAGGGGGAGCTCCTGTTGCGACCGACAGAGGAATCAGCCAACCGAACCTTTTGGATCTTGGGGAAATTCCCAGGCTTGCTGGCAGTTGAGTCAGATCTAAGTTGGGAGCTGGAGAAGCAACAGCTCGACAGTCTCTGTGAAAAGGCCTGAGCTTTGGCCTGCATACCTGCCTGCTGCCCGAGAGGGAGAAGAGAATCAGTTCAGACTGAATCCGAGTTTTTGAGAACAAAGTAAGCCACTGAGTTGTGACCAGGATCAACCTGAAGAAGACCGAAGATTTGCTCAATACATTGGCCTGTCAGGATTTCCAGCTACCTCTAAACTGCTGGTGTGTGCAAAGACTTTGTGATTCTGACTGGAGAGTGGTTTGCCTGGTATAGTAGAATCCCTTACATGTAAATGTGCTGTGTGTTTATAGTGATTCGTGATTTGGTTCCCCACTGTGTGAATTGTGTTCCGCTTCCTGGAAGCTGCATCCAGCTCGACCGGACTAAATCCACATTCATCTCCATATGGCCTGGGCCTTACCACACTGGCCCTAGCAGACTACTCCACTGCACACAGAAAGCCATAGATGAGAGACCTGCCTTGGGATCAGCCCCCTGCTCCACGCTTGAACAGGAACGATGCCTCGGCAAATCGTGTGGGTCCTGCTTCTCCTTGCACTCCAATCAACCACCCGCAGTCTCAATTTTCATCCAGCATGTGTCCAGTCTTGGGTATCATGAGTAATTATCAGGGTAACTCCCTGCAACAACAGCTTAATCTAAGTGTGTCATCCAATTGTCTTATTGTTTCTTTTCTTTCACGAACTGAGCCCTCCGGCTCCGGATTACAATTAGTGTGGGTGGTGCATGCTGTTTTCTTCCATCACAGGGCCCCAACCAGCTGCGACGCCAGCATTCCCCGGGCAACGATCCTGGCTAGCCCACCTCTTCTTCACCTGGGTACCCAGAGTGTGGTACTGTTTATCGACCCTGAAGTGCATGCATAACTGTTTGATTGATACAGCTTTTAAGCAAATTAACCTGATTACGCCCCTCCCTTTTTCAAGTCCCTTAAATAAATCAGATCCAACTCTTTTTGCATTTACTATGACTATGGGTCCAGTTTGTGCAACAGTACTGTACTGCTGTTATTTGCTGTGTATAACCTTGTTTTATAAGGGGTCCCCAGGGTCGAGCCAGAGGAAAGCCCTGGTGGTATGTGCAAACAGTGTGGGTACTTGTGTGGTGCATCAGGGGTATTGTGAAAGTGATTACTGTGTATTGTTCCGGCCACTAGTAAGGAAAGGGGGGGGGTTACAGTGTCCCGGAGGGCTGTGCCCAGCTTAGCTTGACCACTACCGACTCTGACCTCCGGGTGGAGGCACCCGTTTCAGAACTCAGGCCCCTTAACCTGCTCCTAGCCAAGCAGGCAGGGGTAGCAGCCCTTGGGATAGCACCACCTAGGGGTTACACAAAGTTTCTGTTTTCATCCATATGACCTCAGTAATAAACAATGGGGATGAGAAAGACCGACCTAATGAGAAATATAAGCTGTGTTGTGTCGAAATATAATGTTTTCCAAAGTTCTTCTCAAGGCATCAATGGCTCTTTAAGTCAAAGTAAAGCAAGTCTATTGCATGTCCTTTGTCCACTGCCTTGGCGACCCAATTAAACATTATGTTGATAGGACACGACCTCCCTGACACAAAGCCATACTGTTTACTATCTTAGAGTCTGTTTTCCTCCAGACAGGCCATCAGTCTCTCTTTCTCTCTCTTTCACTATGGTCTCCATCAGCTTACACACTGTGGATGTAAGACTGACAGGCCTGTGTTGACCACTTTTTCCCTGTCCCCCCCTTTGTGAAGCAGTACTACGTCAGCAGATATCCAATCTGCTGGCACCACTCCAGACTGCAAATAGTTACTTAAACAGACAGGTTGAGGGTACTGCTAATACTGTGGCCAAGTCCCTAATCATTCGTGAGTGCATCCTATCCAGGCCTGGGCCCTTGTCCAGTTTGAGAGTCTCTAGTACCTTCCTACTGAAATCTGTACTTTGCTCATTTTTTGAACCCCCCTTATGTCAGCCTCTATGCCATTTTCCAGCAGTGGACCATCGTTTTCCACCATAAGTACTGAACAGAAGTAACTGTCAAGTACATACGTCTTCTGCCCATCATCCTCCACTTCTCTCTACACCCTCACCAGCTAGTCTAACTTTTCCTCCCCTAGTTTTCCTTTTTTCCCTGATGTATCTGGAAAAATACTGTCCCCCACTTTCTACTCTCTCAGCAGCCCTCGGCAATATCTGACATTACCTTCCTAACCTCCACTGTGGCCTCTGAGTTTAGCCTGATATTCCTGCGAGGACTCCTCTTTTGTCCTCCTGTACTCTAGGACAGCCCTGCTGTTCTCCCTCACTGCTTCCCTCACACTCTTTGAAAACCACATTGGTCTTCTGTGCTTATTCCTTTTTGTGAGTTAGCATCCTTTTCAAAAACTGTACTGGCCTCATTTTCAGAACCAGCAGGAAGAGGTTCAGAAAGAGGGTTTAACTCAACCTCAGCCAAATCTGCATGTAGAACTAAAGAAGAGGGCAACGGAGCATCAGCTGAGAGCTGTGCTGTACTAAAAGTAGATTTTTGTTTCTGCGTGGAAGGAAGTCTATGATTGCCAACTTGTTGCTACGATGATGATGATGATGATGATGACAATGATGACTATGACAACGTGGCACTGAATCTGAATGGCAGTCCTTATGTTTTTATGGGGATGAACATTTTTGAACTTTACAATCCAACGAGACCTGCCACAATATGTTTCAGTAGTTGTGATGGCCTTGACTTCGCACTGCTGGCTCAGGTGTTTGATTTTTCAAAATCTGTTTACTTTTGTTTTTGGTGCTTGGGACTAGGGCACAAGAGGGTCCAGGTGAGGCAAGGCCTTGACCTGTATCCCTACTACTCATGCAGTCTTGTTACTGCTGGGGTTCTCCCACACTACTGTATATAAATTTATAAAATGGCAAGAAAAAAATCTAGAAATCTCATTGGCCAAGAGACGTCAGCTGACCATACATTAAATACAGGATAAAGTATGGGGTGCAGTGTATTACGAGAATTTAACACACACCCGAGTTGTTGGATGGCACATAAACCCGAGGGGGCGAAGCCCGGGTTGTGATAGCTATCCAACAACGAGGGTGTGTGTTAAATTGATGAAATACACTGCACCCCATACTTTGTTTTATATAATTGAAGGGTTCTTTTTTGCTGAAGAGATTTGAAATAAAAGATGAAAGTGGAGTCTTACCTTGTGGTAATGAAACACTTTCATTTATGACAGAGAGCTGCAGGTCGAACACTTAAACTGTACTTTTTAAGTATTAAAAAGAAGAAAACAAATAAATAAATATGTAGATGGTTGTTTGACCTGTAGAGGAAAGGTGACGGTTGAAAGGGAGAGTAGTTAGGGACCGTGGTGAAAGTGTGGACTGTACCAATCTGGTCTTACAGTTAAACGTAAGATATTTGAAGTAAATGAAAGTGTCCTTGTTTTGTTTTGGTTAGAGCACATTATTCAAGATGTCGGAGTTCTTGATGATTCGTGTTTTGTTGTTCTTTTTGAGGTTGTTGGTTGGAGTTATAGAAGTTGACTATGATGGGGCTGTGGAAATGTAGGCGCTCCCAAACACAGCCTGCATGTTACGGAAGGCATTTCATCATGCCGGTAGTGAGCTGTGGAGATGAGTCTTGCTGTGGGTGAAAAGCCTTGGAGGAACCATTTGTTCCGCAGTTTGAAATTGGGTGAGCGTTTTTTATTTACTTAGGTGAGCGAGGCTACCGGAGAATGTTTTGTAAGGAGCGAGCACTAGTGAGGAGGTGAGTTTGTATCGTCAGTGGTTTGTGAGGTGAACTTGAGTTGTCTTTCTCTGTTGTCTCGAGCGGATTTGAATTGGAAGGTAGCGCGTGAATGCCGTAACACCTACTCAGGTGTTATGGTATTTAACACACGGTTTTTGCCATAGAAAAAAATGGAAGCCATTAATTATATCTGTATAAACGCACAGCCATCCTGGTCCTAAACCACGTCACACAATAAGCAAATCAGTCCTCCTACAGCCAGAACTGATCTTCCATCAAAAACATGGCTGCTACCTTTACACTATAAAAACCTTAACTGGGCCCTAAAAACAAAATTACCTTAAATAAAAAATATAATTAATTAAATGTTGTTTCCCTGATCATCCTACTCTCCTTACACACATAAACAAATTAGAAACATTAAGTATTGTTTATAGTTTCCATTACATCTGTTTCTTTGCTGACAGTGAAAAATCCCCCTTCTATCTTTACCTGCTCATCAGTGAAATCTCTTTTGCTTGCCCTGACAGTGAGATAATTGAGCCTCTGACTCTATAAGAGGCCTTTATAGTGCATGGTGGAACGTCATTGTTCACTGAAATCTAGCGCTCTCAAAATGTTGTTCTACTGCACTAGTAACGTCTCTAGTACAGCAGAACTAAAAAGTGACGTCCGCAGGACAGCAGAACGACTTTTCGTTCTGCTGCAGTGCAGATGTCACACATGGTGTCCTCGAGCAGCAATCTGACAGTCTTATTTTAAAAAGAAAGATGTATTTTTTTTTTTGAGGCAACGACGTTCCACTATACACTATACAGAACAGTGCATGCATACCATTTAATGGCAGGGCTGTTCTTTGACCTCGTTGGTACTATGACGACTGATTACCTCTCGAGCTGCACTCTCGAGGTAATCTGTCGTCATAGTACCAACTCAGTGAAAGAATAGCCCTGTTGTTAACTGGTACTCATGCACTATCCTGTGTGTGTGTGTGTGTGTGTGTGTGTGTATTTTAGGAGAGGAACATTCTGACAGTGGAACTGAACAGAATTTTAAATCCTTACATTCCATAATAAACATTCCATATCTTGAATGTGGGGAAAAAACAGGATAAAGAAAGTGGGAAATAATACTTTATAAACAAAGAGAAAAGGTGGGGAAACACAGTTACATAGGCAGAAGCAAACACAAACTCCTCAAATACATTCCTTAAGTTTATAAAAACATGCCCATTTGAATCATATATGGGTGTTTTCAGGTGAAATCTATCATCCCCACACACCAAAAAAGGCAACCTGGCAGATTAAAAGTTTTGAACATATTTCCATTAAGAGACAGTGCTTGTATGAATTTGAAATGCAAGGTAACATTTTTTTTTCTTACTAACCTTTCACCTCAATCCTATAGCAGTTTTCTTCTTAAGTACTAGACCACAATACACAAGTAAAAAACAACAACAACAAAAATAGGAGAATGTTGCCTTCAATGAAACTATTACTACACTGTAATGAAAATAAAGTTTTAAACACTACTTATTTTTACAAATTTACAGATGTTACAGTGTATTTACATGAGAATTTACAGGTTACAGAGAAAATATATATTTTCAACTAACACTACTAAACACTTTTACTGCAAAGTACTTGTTACTCTATTGTTGAAATATGCTATTTGTGCATTAATAGGGACTACTTTTTTCAGTTTTTTTAAATTTAAGAGAATGTATTGTACAGTTGTTTGAAAATAGTAAAGAAGTGTTATTTCCTATCAGAGTGACAAACTTATTCTTTCATGATGGTGGCCCATTTTATAAGTATGATAAGCCACTGCAGGGTGTGCATTAAAAGATTTTAATGCACTTCCAAGGGGCGTAAGTACACTCTGCCTTCGGACTTGTGCTTTAGCATGCCCCTGGGACATGCATTAAAATCCTTTAAAGCACACCCTGTCACGGCTTATTACTTAATGCACTTCCCAGGGGAGTAAGGACACTCTGCTTTCTGCCTCGTGCCTTAGCACGTCCTTGAGGTGTGCATTAAAATCCTTTAATGCACACCCTGTCGTGGCTTATTACTTATGTATATCTATTTATATAACACTAGTGTAGATAAAAATGGCAAGATAAATGGGAGACATGCAATGACCTGACTCAGAATATGCAATTTATCTTTAAGTGTGAGGGGCAGGACCATAAGTAACAAGTGGTGGAACCACAAGTGAGTTATAAAAGTCCTGCCCCCTCAAAAGTGATGATAAATTATATATTTTAAGACAGACCATGCAATTTTTTAAATTATGTAACATCAGTGTACTTGTTACTGCTGGTTAAAGTTACATCATGTCATCTTGTGAGTTGATTATGTCACATATAATATATTGTCTTGGTTGGGGCAGTGGAGGTTAGGTACAGTGTTGGCAGGAGCACCACCACTCCCCTTCAGAGAAATTCCAGGTCCCAGGTAAAGCTCAGACTCTGGGGCCCTACCAGTTTGCAGCCCCTTTCCTTCATACAGTATGCTGGGTGGCCTGGGCCCCCCTTGGTGTTGGACCCTTGGAATTATCCCCTGCTCCCCCACACTTTCAAGGGCCCTGGGCACCACATATCAGATAAAGCAGTGGTAGTGGGGGCATCACAGGACAGGTACAGTACTGGCAAGGTCACTGCAGGACAGGTAGGGCACTGGCAGTGGCACCACAGGTTAGGTGCAGTTCTGGCAGGTGCACCAGAGGCCAGATACAGTAGAGGTGGGGGCATCACAATCCAGGTACAACATTGGCAGGGGCACCACAGAAGAGATACAGTGCTGACACGGGCACAGCAGGCCAGGTGCAGTGCTGGCATTGGCACAGCAGGCCAGGTGCAGTGCTGTCACAGGCACAACAGGCCAGGTGCAGTGCTGGCAGGGACACAGCAGGCGAGATGCAGTGCTGGCAGAGGCACAGCAGGCCAGGTATAGTGCTGGCAGGGGAGCACAAGGCCATATACAGTGCTGGTAGGGTCACAGCAGGCCAGGTGCAGTGCTCACAGTGCCACAGCATGGCAGGTACAGTGCTGGCAGGGGCACCACAGGCCAGGTGCAACGCTGGCAGGGGCACCGCAGGCCAGGTACAGTGCTGGCAGGAGCACCGCAGGCCAGGTACAGTGCTGGCAGGGGCACCACAGGCCAGGTACAGTGCTGGCAGGGGCACCACAGGCCAGGTACAGTGCTGGCAGCATCACAGCAGACCATGTGCAGTGCTTGTGGTGGCACAGCAGGCCAGGTGCAGTGTTGGCAGGGCCACAGCAGGCCAGTTGCAGTGCTGGCAAGGCCACAGAAGGCCAGGTGCAGTGCTGGCAGGGGCACAGCAGGCCAGCTACAGTGCTGGCAAGGGCACAGCAGGGCAGGTACAGTGCTGGCAGGGGTACTTCAGGCCAGGTACAGTGCTGACAGGGGCACCGCAGGCCAGGTACAGTGCTGACAGGGGCACCGCAGGCCACATACAGTGCTCACAGGGCCACAGCAGGCCAGGGCGCAGTGCTCACAGTAGGCTGTACAGTGCTGGTAGAGATCACAGCAGGCCAGGTGCTGTGCTGGCAGGGGCAAAGCAGGCCAGGTGCTGTGCTGGCAGGGGCACAGCAGGCCGGGTACAGTGCTGGCAGGGGCACACCAGACCATATACAGTGCTGATAGGGTCACAGAAGATCATGTGCAGTGCTGGTGGTGGCACAGTAGGCCAGGTGCAGTGCTAACAGGGCCACAGCAGGCCAGGTGCAGTGATGGCAGGGGCATAGCAGGCCAGGTGCAGTGATGGCAGGGGCACAGCAAGCCAGGTGCAGTGCTTGCTGGGGCACAGCAAGCCAGGTATAGTGCTGACAGGGGCACAGCAGGTCCGGTATAGTGCTGGAAGGGGCACAGCAGGCCAGATACAGTGCTGGCAGGGGCACTGCAGGCCAGGTATAACATTGGAAGGGGAACACCAGGCCACACATTGGTAGGGGAACACCAGGCCACACACAGTGCTGGTAGGGTCACAGTAGACCATGTACAGTGCTTGTAGCAGCACAGTAGGCCAGATGCAGTTCTGGCACAGCACTAGAGGCTAGGTACAATGCTGGCCAGGACACAATAAGCCCAGTATAGCGCAGGCAAGGGCACTGCCAATCAGGTACATTGCTGGGTGGGTCACGAAAAGCCAGCATTATTCTTCACAAGTATTGACCTGATGTGCCCAAGACCACTCTCTGTTTCACAGAAAAGACCTCTGAGGGTACTGAAATCCATGTGGCGGAAGCTTTAGCACCTGAGAACCCAGGTACATAAACATCTTACTGACCAGCAGCAAGAAAAATGTTTTTTACATGCCAGACCTCAAACTAGCTCAACTCTCCCCGATAATCACACAAAAGAAACAAAAGTGTGATTCAGGATGGCTGGAGATAGCCCTGACCTGCCAGTCCCCCAGTATGTCATACTACACAGTCAGCTACTGTCTGGCATCTCAAACCCATGGACAGCCCACTCGCTCAACATATCTCGTAAGGCCAAAAACACTCATTACTATGCCTAATGAAGTGGGTCCCCTCTCAATTATCATTGGCAACATGAATATTCCCTCCGCAACATGAAAGAGACTTCTGGTGTTGGAATCAACTGTCCTTCACCCAATACAGACACTTTATAGTGAAAGTGATATGCTCAACATCTGAGGACCTCCACCAGAGGTATGGCCTACCCAGGCAAGATTGTTTCTGCTTCTTACAGTGAGGCACTACCCAGGAATGGAGGACCGCCTCTGAAAAATAAGCAGAAACCTCACACTCCTTGAGGATTTTCTTTACTGGGCAACAATGCTCTCAGGGCAAAGGGACAACACATAAACAGCATACGAGACACTGACGCGCTCCGAACACATGGAGTTCCAGCAGTTAAAGGCGGCCTGGTGTAATGAAGCCCACCTCATGATCCAGGATGAGGAGTGGAAAAATATCTGGGAGCAGGGCTAGAGAACAACAGCCACCCCAGGATGGAGGAAATTTAGAAGGAAATGCCTCACTTGATACTTCCATGTCCCGACTAGAACAACATTTCTCAGGTGGTGGTGGCTCAGATCAGTGCTGGACACAATGTGAACAAGGGGCTGTCCTAAGGTACAAAACTACTGGGTACAGGTCCACCTGATACTAGAATGGGTTTGGGTGCTGGCCATCCCTTTCACATTTGAACACCTAATACTTGGGGAGGCAGTTCTTGCAGTTGGCCATAAGCCACAGCAAATGCTACTGTGTGCCCTCTGCACAACTGCGATGAAAGGGCTCACACTTAGATGGTTGTCCCCAGAGCAACCCTTGGCAATCATGTGGGTCTCCAAGGTGTGTGACCTGCAGGGAATGCAGCATCATGGCTATACTAAGGTTGATGTTGGAGAAGTATGTAGAGAAACTGAGGCAATGGGATGGTCTCGATATAAGACAGGCTGAGGGGGAGGGGGCCCTCAGTGGCACACTACCCTTCACTCTTCTCTTCGGATGACAATTCCCAGAGAAGAGGTCAGTGTCAGGCACATGTGCAGCAATCATGGCCCCTGTATAACTGGAGAAACACACAGGGAAGGATAAGGCAATTAACTTATTTATTGAAATGTTTCACCAGGAGGGCACACTGAACACCAAGTTGCTCGTCTCACGGTGCGACCTGGGGGAAGGAGTTACATAGGGTTGTGAAGGATGATCAGTTACAATAGTATGTGGGTAGTACAAACAACACAACATTGTAAGATTGTGCAACAGTTGGAACACAAGGTATTGTACAATAAACAGTAGAGGAACATTGGGTAAACTGCAATACATGTCCAAAATCATACAAAATAACACATGAACGGACAAAACCAATGCCCTCATGCCGTGGGTTGAACCTCCCACGCTACCATCAGCCAACAGGATATTTCCATAGTAATAAGAGCAAGACAAGCAGCCACATTTTTTTTTATTTGTGTTTCATTACACTTAAATAGATTAACACTTGTTCTGCATTGGCTTGAGGTGGTCCTCGGAGCAAAGCCAATGGCATTATGAACAGGACCTGACAACATACAGAAGCTGTCACTCTAATCAGACGCAAGAACTCAGAGTGATTTACTGCATTACCTGGTCACAGCTGCAGTGTGCCTCAGTGGCCTCCCACAAGGGTTTTCAAAAGCAGACAGTCCTGACGACTCACCTGTGGTGCACAGCAAGACATTTCTCAGTCATAAATCCTGTACTACACACAAAGGCACATTCCACTGCTGGGGCCAGCATACGCAAGAACTGCACACAGCCAACCTGTGTAGTTCTACAGACAGGAGTCACTCGGCACTCCCTGTCCAGCTGTCTCATTCACAAACCTTGGCAGCACATGTGCTTAGGTGCATAGCTTCGCACAGAGGCAAATCAGGAGATGGAACTGTGCCAGACACTAGGCTTCCAAATGGAAACTCAGTCTGGACTGTAAGTGGATCCCCTACTCTGCAGACTCACGAGTCACAGGACACGACAGTCCATGCCAGGACAGCCATCTCCCAGTAGCAAGAAACTTGGATCATGAAAGAAAAACTGCTGCAGATCCCTGGCACTGAACCTCAGCATGCTATGGTAAACAGGAGGGATGCACACAGATCAGTTTAAGGTCACAGGGTACTCAGATGTTAATGGCCCCAGATGATGGCATGTTAGAAGGAGTGTAAGGGCCCCTCTGGCATAGAATTAATACACTCATCCCACAGCCAACAACCACATATATGCACCCAAATGAATGCTGAATATCAGGCAGAGCAAGACTGGTTCAAAATGGTTGTGTGTATTTGTTGGGAGGGGATGAATATTGCAGGGGACCCCATGGCCCCCAACTGTATGATATATCTTTGGAAATACAGCCTACAGACCACGTAGGTGCAGCATGTAGGCTTTGTGCGTGGTGTGCTTAATTTGTTTCACCACCTTTTACTGGGCAGATGCAACAGTAAGAAGCCAGTTGTTCTGTTTGTTGTCAGTGCAATTGTGCCAAGATATTTTTTTTCAACCTGAAATGACTGCATATCAGGAAGCCATTCTTCGTTAGCAAATCCCACTCATTACCCAAGACTATGCTGCTAACAAGCCACTTTAACAAAATCTATCTGATGGAGAAACTGCAAGGAGGAAGCAGCACTAAGAATAGCATATTGATTGCTGATCAGGTTGCAAGAAGGCACATTAGTCCATCAGCATAATGTTCAGTTTCATTTGCTTGGACGAGAACCGGAAAGAAAACAGAGTTGGTCTGGAAAGCAAGAGCTGTCACCACTGAGTTCTTTGCTGAATAAAACCCCAGGGAAATTTTGACAAACTACTCTGCCCAAGATGCTTCCCAGAATTGCTGTGGCCGCAGTCCAATAGTCCACACTGAAATTTTACCTAATTGCCTGATCACAAGGTCTATGCTCAAAATGTACCTCAGCTGTCCTCAACTCCTAGAGCCATCACATAGGTGGACCTGTTCCTACCACCTGAAAAGGGAGGGGCAGCATATTGAGAAACATTACGGGGTAGTGGAGAGCAAAAGCTGGGGAACCTGTGGAGAATCAAGTTACAGTCCCACCCCAGCCACTTACTTGCCGTGTGGACCTGAGCAAGTTGCTTACCTTCAGTGCTTTGGTCCACCTAGCTAAAAAGCATGTCAAAGTGGGACTCCACTGAAAATGTGATGCTGCAATTCAGCTAAACTATCCATAGAAACATAGATTTTGATGGCAGATAAGGACCGCTTGGCCCACCCAGTCTGCCCATTTCCCTACCTAATGGATAAGCTGCAGACCCTAGTTAACCACAGCCTACTTCTTCCTACCCCCGCCCCCTAGAATTGCCTTATGACTGTCCCATGCATGTTTGAATTCCACCACTGTTTTGAACACCTCTTTTTTTCTGAAAGATGCTACCCTCTTGGACTTTGTTGATTCCCTTGAGGTACTTGAAAGTTTCTATCATGTCCCCCCTCTCCCTCCTTTCCTCGAGGCTATACATATTTAGCTCCTTAAGTCTCTCTTCATATGTCTTCCAGTGCAGACCCTGCACCATTTTAGTTGCCCTCCATCAGCTTCCATCCTGTCAATGTCTTTGCGGAGATTGGGTCTCCAGAACTGCACACAGTACTCCAGATGGGGTCTCACCAACTGTCTGTACAGAGGGATAATAACTTCCAGTTTTCTACTGGTGATGCCTCTCCCTATGCATCCCAGTATCCCCCAACCCTCCTTGCTGCCCTCTCACTTTGCTTGCCCACCTTTAGGTCATCTGATATGACTACCCCCAGGTCCCTTTCCATTTTTGTTGTTGTTAGTATCTCACCCCCCATTGTGTACTCTTCCCCTGGGTTTTTGTTTCCCAGGTGCATTACCTTGCACTTCTTAGCATTGAATCTAAGCTGCCATACATTTGACCATTCCTCTAACCTTGCCAAGTCCCTTCTCATCCTTTCCACCCCACCTTGTGCATCAACTCTGTTGCAGATCTTTGTGTCATCTACAAAGAGACATACTTTTCCTTCCAGTCCCTCTGCAATGTCGCTTATAAAGACATTGAAGAGGACCGGTCCTAATATTGAACCCTGCGGTACCCCGCTAGTAACCTCCCTTTCTTCAGAGTGGACTCCATTTACTATTACTCTCTGTGTCCAATTCTCCAGCCAATTCTTTACCCAGGCTGTCATCTTGGGACCCACTCCCAGGCTGGCTAACTTGTATATTAATCTTTTGTGTGGGACTGTGTCAAATGCCTTGTTAAAGTCTAGGTAGGCCATGTCCACAGCCCCTCCCTGATCTACTACTTTGGTCACCCAGTCAAAGAAATCTATCAGATTTGTCTGGCATGACCATCCCGCTGGAATCCATGCTGTCTTGGGTCCCTGCCCTCTGGCCTCTAGATACTCAACAATTCTTTCCTTCAGAAGTGATTCCATCATTTTCCCTACCACTGAGGTTAAACTAACAGGTCTGTAGTTTCTGCTTCTGCCTTGCTCCCACTTTTGTGAAGGGAATCACATCTGCCTCCTCCAGTCCTCGGGTACCACCCCATCCTCCCATGATTTGTTAAAGAGGGTAGTCAGTGGTGTCACTAGTTCTACCCTTAGTTCTTTAGAATTCTGGGATGAATCTCACAGGCTCCATTGCTTTGTCCACCTTCAGTTTTAAGAGTTCTTTCAGAACCCTTTCTTCTGTAAATGGGCTGGTATCAACTTCTGTATCCAGTGTGTTTCTACTGTTTGTTTTAGGTACCTCCCCACCTCCTTTGTAAATACTGAGCAAAATATTTGTTTAGTATCTCTACCTTTTCACAGTCACCTCTGCCCACCCACCCTCCCTTTATTAAGCCTCACTAACCTCCCTTGGTCTTCCTTTGCTCCTTGATGTACCTATAAAAGGTTTTATCCCCCTTCTTAACTGAGTTGGCTATCTTTTCCTCGGTTTGGGCTTTGCTGTTCTGACCGCCTTCCCAGCTTCCTTTGCTTTAACTGATACAGTTCTCTGTCCTGCTCCTTCTGTGATTCCTTGTACTTCCTGAATGCTTTTTTCTCTTGAACCTTCACTGCCACTTCCTTTGAGAACCATAGTGGTTTCTTACATCGTTTAGTTTTATTTGCTTCACACAAAGGCTTGTTACCTCTGTGATGACAGTTTTTATTATTCCCCATTGTTCTTCCACCCCTCCTTCCTGCCCATTTGCTAGTGCATTCCTTAGGCACTCACTCATTTTGGCAAAGTCAGCCCTCCTAAAGTCCAGTACTTTGCCTTTGTATGGATTGACTCTATTGCTGTGTTTATTGTGAACCATACTGTTCGATGGTCGCTAGTTCCCAGATGGCTACCCACTTCTACATCTGTGATTCTCCCTTCATCTCCATTTGAGAGAACCAGGTCTAAGATTGCTCCCTCTCGAGTGGGCTCCAATACTAGTTATCTAAGGCATGCCCCCTGTAAGGCATCTAGAATAACCCCACTCTTCGAAGTGGCTGCTGCAACTGCACTCCAGTTAACATCTGGCATATTCAGATTACCCATCAGCAATATCTCCCCTTTTTCTGCCATTCTAAGTATTCTTTCTATCATCTCCTTGTCCATTTCCTCCCCCTGAGAAGGGGGTCTGTATACAACCCCTGTGCGGATTGTGGTGCCATTGCCCGTCTCCAAATTTACCCACAGTGCTTCTTCTCCTCCCTGTTTTCCTTTTTGTTCTGTTACTTTGATTCCTTCCCTTATGTAAAGAGCTACTCCTCCTCCTCTTTTACCCTCCCTGTCCCTCCAGTAGATAGTGTATCCTGGTATATTTATGTCCCAGTCATGGTTTTGTGTGTACCATGTTTCTGTGACTGCCACGATATCCAGATGTTCCTCCTCCATCAAGGCCACTAATTCAGGAAGCTTGTTACCAGACTACGGGCATTGGTACTCATTGCTCTCCATTTTTTGATGGCTTTACCTTCTGTTGCAGCATCCCCCACTGACCTTTCTACCTCGGTCTTTTTCTCATTTAGTACCCTGTTTTGTAGGGAGAGGCTGGGATTTTCCTGTTGCTTATCAGTGCCTCCCCCCTTGACTAGTTTAAAAGCTTGCCAATGAAGCATTTAAACCGACTGCTCAAAAGACTTGTTCCTTCCTGGACATATGCAGACCATCCTGCAGTATAGCTGGTGTCCTCCAGGTGGAACCCCAGTCCCCAGTGAAGCCAAACCCTGTGCTCCACACCATTTTTCAACCATTCATTAAACTGCATGGTGCAAGTACTCGCCTCACTCATGCCATTGACAGGCAGCACCTCAGAGAAGGATATTGTGTGTGCTATTTGTCTTAGGCCCCTCCCCAATTCTACAAAGTCCTTCTGCACTGCTCTAATCTCATGATGAGCCAAGTCATTTGTCCCTAGGTGGACAATGACGTCCAGCTCAGACTCCCGTGCAGCTGTTCTCGTGATCCTGAGGATGCGCCTCCTGTCTCTCCAAGCCATGGCACCAGGCAGGCACCTTACTTCAGTTTTCCCTGCTTCCCCCAGTTCTATCCCCCTAATAATTGAGTCCCCCACCAGGAGCTGCTTCCTTTCCCTGTGGTGTCCTCTGCCTCCTTCCTGTGGGCCTCCCTTGTGACAACTGTCCTCAACCTCCTTAGTCTCCTCCGCGGGTGCATCCATAGGGGAGCTATGCTCCCCCAGAATGGTGTATGGACTGTGGTGTGGAACAACTGACTGAGTGCACCTCTGTTCCACCATCCTCACCCTCCCTGTGCCCTCATAGAAACACAGAATTTGACGGCAGATAAGGACCGCTTGGCCCACCCAGTCTGCCCATTTCCCTACCTGATGGATAAGCTGCAGATCCTAGTTAACCCTCACAAAACAATCAGCTAAAAGCTCTGACCCACCGCTGCAATGAGTGCCTTCTTGTCAGCAAGATGCCCTACACAACAATTTGACAGAGAAAATACCCTGCTAATCAAACAGAGAAAAATCCACATATCCAAGTCAGACACAGGTAAACCTTCCCAGCCCCAAAACAGGCCTGGTGGTTTGTGCTCTGAAAGCTGTCAGCCCCAAAATAAGTCAGCTGTGCTTTAAACTCTTCCTGCACTGAAAATCTTAAGAATTGTAACAAACAAACGTAAACCTAGATCCACCTCCTCTGTTACTTGAAAGACTGTCTTTTCCTGTTTCACACTGCAGGTTTTGCTATGACAACTCCTTAACCACAGTAACTTATTTAAAAAATAGTTTAACTATCACAAACTCCCACGCACCAGTAAATTATTTAAAATAGTTTCTGTCCCAAAATCCTAGTAGTCAATCCAGCTACCCCAAGGGACAACCAAAATGCAGTATTCAAACACTTGTGAAGTTACTTCCAAGATAAGCAGAGTTTGCAAGCTTTTCAACTCCTCAGCCACCTGTAATTTATTTAAAAATAGTTTAACTGTCAGAAAATCCTAGTAGACAATCTAGCTACCTCCAAGGATCTCCCCAAATGCAGTATGTAAATCCTTCTGAAGTTACTAACAAGATAAACAGAGTTTGCAAGCCCCTACTTGGTTAAACTCTAAATAAATATGTGAATAAAAAGCAATTACCAAGGGTAGTTAGTTTCACCTCCCCTAAAGTTACTAATAAGATAAACAGAGTTTGCAAGCCCCTTTTTGGTTAAACACTAAATAAATATGTGAATAAAAAGCAATTACCAAGGGTAGTTAGTTTCACCTCCCACAGAATTAAGCAAAAATGCACGTTGTTGCAGATATCAAGTGCAACACAGAATTTCTCACACAGCTCACAGCTGAATAAAGAAGTAGTGTCCTTCCAGGTCAAGAAAATGTGCTTTGTGTCCCAGGTAAATAAACTGTTAAAACAATGTGCCCTGCACAATTCTGAAATCTGGTAAGCTCAGAATGGCGTTTTCTGCAGTTTGATTTTTATTTCATAACTTATTTACCCAGAATAGCCCAGCTGAGCTCCAATGTTTCCCAAACATTCAGTCCCTATATCTACCAAGTTTTACAGCTGGGATGGAAAGAAGAACAGGGAAGGCAAGGGACCTCCTCATTGACAGAAAATTAACACAAGGTTAATTGTAGGGAAGAAATGAACGGGCATGTAACAGTGAGCAGTCTATAGTGGAGTGGAATATCAGTGGCAGCCTTCAGACTGAGACTGCTCCTGCAGCCTCTGACCTCACAAAGGACATGCACAGTGTCTGCCTACCCCCTACCTGCAGTCACTGGTGCCGCGCCAAGCAGCGCTTGTTTGTACTTCTGCAGGCTCTCGTCGTCTTTGTCCATCTCTTGTATTTCCTGAAGCGTCTTCTTCTCTGGCGCTTTGTAGTTCAAGTCAGTCTCATCCTCCTCTTCTCCAAGAGAGTGCTTCTCTGCTTCCTGGTCTGCCATTTTGTCTGAAAACAAAAAGTAGAGAAAGAAGAGCAGTCAAATAAAGTCAGAGGTTGTGGGTTTGTCTGTAAGGCGTGGGGCAGGAACGATCCCACCCAGCACCCTGAATGTGATCTGAACTGGAAGAGCATTACGTTTAGCCTAAATGTAAAATTTTGAGCAGGTTTTTTTTTTTCAAATTTTCTTTATCCACCTCTCTCAGCCCCGGACTCTCTCTGATGGGGGCACACAGCTTACCTTCATCCCGCCATGTCTGAGACTCAGTCCTGACACTCGGTGGGGGCAACTCCTACTTGTTCCAAGCATCCACACCTCACCATCGCCACTCTTCATGAGGACATCCTTGGACCGTGAGAGCTCCGAGGTCAGCCGGCGTACACGACTGCTGGGCGTGGGGGGTAGCTCCCGGACTGCATCGTCACCTACCAAGGCTGGACATTTCTCTCTTTTTTTTTTTCCTGCTCCCCTCGGAGTGCAGCTGTTTACAAGGCAACCCAGTGCTGCAACTCTGCCCCATGCATCTGCTACATCGCCACGCTGGGTGCATCCGATCACCACCAGAGACCGCTCCAGGAATGATCGCATCTCCCCAACCCTCCCAGGAAGAGACAGCAGTCCTACGGACGCTCGATCTCTCCCCCCCCCCCGTGACCCAAGCTCGTTCCCAAACCCAGGTCGCCAGCGTGGTGTGAGGTGTGGCGTCCAGCGCCTCAACCCTCAGCGCCACCAGGCAGGCTCAGAAATGAAGCAGGTTATTGTGTTTAAAAATGACTTGTACAGTAGAACAGAAAGAAACAAAAACAACAAATATTATTTTCTAACTCAAACCTTATTCTGTGAAAAGAAACTCTACTACCAACAGGTTACATTTTGGTTCGTTAGTGACCCACTGGATGTTCATGTTCCTGAATTACTTATACTTCTGTCCCTCCTCACTCGAATCGTGGTCAGGTGTACTAAACCCTTTTCTGGCTGGGTTTAATGCACCACGGATGTAATCTTTCTTCTGATCTGGGGCAGTGACTCCTACATTCTGTGTGGTGACAGTGACCACAGTGTAGAGGAAGATCCCCCCCCCCCCCCACCACCATCATTTTTTTTGTTCCAAGCTCTATTCCTACCCCCACTTCCATCATCCCCAGAGAGGGAAACTAACACCCTCAACCCCGTTTTGTAATGAGGGTCATGATGACCCGGGTATCCAAACATGCCTGCAGACAGTTATTATACCTTGTGTGGATATGTGTCCAGTACTACCTCCTAATCCAAACCCTCTCACTGCAGCTCGAACACATTTCAGACTAATCATGCTTGGTACTCCTCCCTTCCATGTATTTTTTTTTTATTATACTTCTGTAACAACTACTTCCCCAAAGAAAGTGGGCAACAGTTGTTACTAGACGTGCCCGTGCAAGGTATGGTGCTTTGCAGAAGACTCTGTGGGTATAGAGAGGGAGGAGGAGCACAGTCATATAAAAGGGGCCCAGGCTATCATTTTTGAGGCCAAAAAGTAAACAGTGAAAATGGAAAGGATAGCCAGCCCAGAGGAGGGAGGATGTCATGGCCCAGGAGCTTTCCCATAGGGCAAGGAGCCAATGCAGTGACCTCATACAGGGTTTTGGCTGGAGGAAAGCTTGGAAGTATGCCAGCTTTGTAGCTGGAAATCCAAGGTACTGACATGCTCCCACTGGGGCAGGCTAGGAGGACGCTTGTCCTTGGCAGCTGGCTCAGAACTAAAGGGCCAGACAAGTACAGTTCCCACAGGGGGCTCCCACCTGGCTCTGGAGTGCTTGGCCGCCCTCAAACCAGGGGTGGCATCTGCACTGAACCCTGAAATAAATGCAGAGATTGTATGGTACATCTGGCACCTGGCACAGCCAGGAATTGGACCCAGAAGCACTAGACATCCCTGGCCTGGAGACTATCATCAGGCAAGGCACTGTTTATTTATATGGCACCCTATCTTGAAGGCTCAGGGCACTTCACAAGGGAGAACAGAGAAAACAGAAAATTCAATAAGATAACAATAAGCAACAGATGGAGCTGAACCTATGGCCATAGAGGGAAAGTAGACTCCTCGAGAGGGCAGGGAATCCTGGGTGGTATGTCCTCAAGGAGTACTGAGGGCCTGAGGGAGATTCCTGAGAAGTAGGGTGTCGAGCTGTTGTGGCTGGGGGTGACTTATGTAGGCACAGGCAACCATGCCATCCTGAAGCAAAAGAGGAGGTACGTGACTGAAGCATGGAGCTGAATGCTGGGTCGGTAGGAGACAGTCTCCAGGAATAGAAACACAGAGACATAGAAGCTGACGGCAGATAAGGACCGCAAGGCCCATCCAGTCTGCTCATTAATTTTTCTACCTTATGAATGTGCCATAGGCCTTTGCTCTGTTAATGGCCTATCTATTCATACTCATCTGTATTGGTCCCTTATGCCTATCCCATGCCTGTTTGAAGCCCTGCACTGTATGCATATCCACCACTTCCTGAGGTAGGCCGTTCCATGCATCTACCACCCTTTCTGTGAAAAAGAACTTCTTCACATTAAACCTTAATTGGCCTCCCTCTAATCTTATGCTGTGTCCTCTTGTTCTGCTATTTTTCTTATATTGAAACATGTTAGACTCTTTCACATTGTTAATGCCCTTAAGGTGTTTGAATGTTTCGATCATATCACCTCTCCCTCCTTTGCTCTAGGGTATACATATTGAGCTCTGTTAATCTGTCCTCATATTTTCTGATGCAGTCCCTGCACCATTTTGGTTGCCCTTCTCTGGACTGCCTCAATTTGGTTAATGTCCTTGTGAAAGTGTGGCCTCCAGTACTGCACGCAGTACTCCAGATGGGGCCTAACCAGTGTCTTGTAAAGAGGGATTATTACTTCCCTCTTCCAACTTGTGATACCCCTACTAATACACCCCAACATCCCCCTAGCTTTACCTACTGCTTTAATGGTCTGCTTGGATGATTTCAGGTCATCGCTGGTGATGATGATGGCCAAGGCTCTTTCTTCCCTTGTGACTGCCAGCAACTCCCCTCCCACCCTATAGGTGGCGTCAGGGTTTCTCTTCCCTATGTGCATGATCTTGCACTTTGCGTTAAACCCCAGTTGCCAGTCTTTTGACCATTTTGCTAGTTTATCCAGATCTCTTCTCATTCTGCCCACCCCATCTGGATCATCTACTCTGTTGCAGATCTTGGTGTCATCTGCAAACAGACAAACCTTACCCTCCAGTCCATCTGCAATGTCACTAATGAAGATATTGAAGAGGACTGGCTCCAGTACTGATCCCTGAGGTACCCCACTTGTGACTTGCATCTCTTCTGACTGTATACCATTTACCACCACTCTATGTTTTCTGCCAGCCAACCAGTTTGCCACCCAGTTGACTAACTTCTGACTCACCCCGAGCCTTAATCTTAATAACTTCTCACAGTTTACATTGCTTGAATATTCTGCATTTAATAAGAGTGACCAAAAGTTGCAAAATTGTCTCACCTTGCTGTGTGTGGCAAATAGGTCGGGCAGTGAGAGAGCCAAAAAATGGCGAAACAGTGGGGCCCTTTGAACATATGAATAAATTAATTTCAAGTTTTAACCTTTTATGGTGTAAAGCTTTAGTTGGGCTAGAGTGGCCGCTGCTTGATTTGGACTTGTTTAACTGGGCTTGGCCAGCTCCACCCATATATGTACTGTAGCAAAGATTTTGTGATTCCCTTGGGACTTTCTATATATTTTGAGTCCGACCGTTGCATATCCCCAATATAGATGCATATTACGAAGAAAACTGATTTCTGTTCCCTAGATTTATACTTTGGCTGCTTGCCTACACCAGATAGCATCATTTTTGGGTTATGACATCACAAATAATTCTACAGCAACAAATTATGATGTTACAAGCAGGGGATTGTGATGTTGGGTGTAGACAAGGATTCAGAACAGATGTTGAAGTCTATGAGAAGGTGTTGCTATTTTCATGGTATTGTACACAGTTATAAATAAGTAGGGGCACTAGATACAAAAGATACGGTATATGAAATATAAGTTGATTATTTATTTATTGTAGTTTTTGTTGATCAGGTGAGTGCACTAGACAAATCCTGCCTATTTTCAGGCACGACCCGGGAGAGGGAGATACAGATGAATGCCAACTGACCTTGAACCAGATTAAGCTGTTGTTGGTATTTTTAGTGAATGAGGGAAATCTGGCCAGGACACCGGGGAAAATCCCCTACTCTTTTCGAGTACACTTTTGGCCACTTTTTTTTTTTTTTTAATAAAAGAAGCATAATAAAACAAGCTGTTTATGATGTTACTCTGTTCACAGCAGTTTAAGGTTGTTATTGCTGAATTTGCATTGCACAGGTTGTGAACACAAGAAAAAAGTGAAATAATTAGAAGTAGGTATAACAATTGTAAAATATAAACTTGGAATCACTTTCAAGATCTTTACTGTAAATGACCATGTTATGTGCTCAATTTCAAAAAGAATATTCTCTTTTGTATAAAAAGCTATAACAGTAAGAGTGGCAAGAATCAGAGCAGACAAAGGTAGGCATTCAGGCTGGTTTGAACAAGTAGGTAGCACTTTTCTGTGCACACTTTAGTACAGGTGGCTGGCATTATTGGTGGAAAAAGCAATTTACATGCATGACTGTTTTCACTGTCTACTCTAAAATAATTAAGCAATAATGCCCGACGGGGTGTGTGTCGTGCTGGGATAACATCATGCCTCAGGTGGTTGGGCACGAGGCCGCAGGCCGAGTGCGTCCAATGACTGAGGCGTGACATTATCCCAAACGACACATACCCTGGAGGGCATTATTCCTATTATACAATGGCTTGTTGTTATACAGAACAAAAAAATAATTTTAAAGATATTTTTGTGTGGAAAAATATTTTGGTTTTTTAAGAGACGATGAAACAATCAAGCAGAAACAAATCAAGCAAACAATCATCTCCAGGTTCACAGAGAGACTGAGACTAGACCCGTGATGTTGTACTGGGATAACATCATGGGTCCAGCCCAAGACTGACCAATCAGAGTCCAGGATTTTTTCTTGACATTGTATAATTTAATATAAACATTTGATTGTTGCATAACGTCACACATCAGATTATAGAATGTCATAATGCTGCCAATGGTTGCTAAAAATGTAATTGAAAGAAAATTGATATTTTACAAATGTTTATATTTCATTTACAGCCCCCCAGAAGAAGCATATACGGCAAAATGTTGGGGCCTTTTGAACATATGAATAAATGAATTTCAAGTTTGAACTTTTTATGGTATGAAGCTTTATTTAAGCTGACTTGACATATGCAATTTATCATTACATGTGACAGCGTAGGACCGTAACTGAGTTATGAAAGTCCTGTCCCCTCAATAGCGATGCTGAATGGCATATTTTGAGTCAGACCATTGTAAATTTGATTTATATATTAGTTTACTAGTTACAGTTTTTAAATCTGCTGTTTGTACAAAATATTTTACTGTTTTTCTTTGATTTCAACATCTACTTCATTGCTGCACATGGCTCTTGTAATGTCATTAGCATTGTGAAAGCTGATCTTGGATTGGTTCACTATGCACTGTTATGTACCCAACTTTGCAAGGTAATACAGTACCTTGCTATGCTGGGTCAAGATAACACTTTTGTTTTGAATTTATCAGTACACCACTGGTGTGTGTGTGTGTGTGTGTGTGTGTGTGTGTGTGTTCATTGCAAAAATCTCTGTTAATGCACCAGTTAGGGTTAAAATGACAAAAGTAGGGAAATGTGGTGTTAGGGTTGTACCCCCGCACAGTAAAAACATCATGGTTTTCGCCATCTTGAATGCTGACAAAATCAGGCCTGTGGTCTTCCTTGTGGTTATCAACCCTAATACTCACCCCATTCCATCAGCAAATAAGTAGACGTGCAGACTATATGAGAATGGGGTCAGGGTTAGAGTTGATAACCCCAAGGAAGACCCCAGACCTGATTTACCAAGACTCAAGATTGCCAAAAAACATAATATTTTTGCCTTTTGCTGCTTGCAGTTGTGGGGGGTGGGGTGTTAGGGTTGAAAATCCCAACACCACATTTCCCTACATTTATCAGTTTAACCCTAAGTGGTGCACTAACAAAGTTTTCTTGCAATGAATGTCCTTATTTTTTTAAATAGTAGAATCATATCATCATCCACACAGGTCACTTCCAAGACTTGTGCGAACACAGACATGTGATCACAGAAGTGAAGGGCCCTCTGGACCCAGTGCTTCCGTGTCTCTATTTATCCACATGTGTACATGGGTGTGGAAGCGCAGGGCCCTCAGTTTCACCAGAAAAGTAATTTATGTGTTTCCTTGTAATTTTTTTTTTCTTTTTTTTTTGGTAGGGATGGACCATTTTCAGTTCTCATTTCTTACAGGCTTAGTGTTGTAGTAGTCATTTAGACCTTTCTATTGATATATATACATTGTCAACTCCAAAGCCTGACAGAGATACAGCTTGTTAATGTTGCAATATTTATCCTATGGGAACTGTAATGTTTTAATGCTTTTTATATGGCCCCTAAGTTTTTTGGGGGGGAGGGAGGAGCAGGGAGATTGTGTGTTAGTGTTGTAGTACTCATTAACACCTTCATTTTAATATATAGACTGTCCCTTAACTCCAAATAGTGATGGAGGTATGGTTTGTTAAAGGTGAAATTTTTTTTGTGGGGGGGAACTAAGTCCAAGTTCTTTTTTCATATGAAGGAATCTTTTTGGTGAGGTTGTCATTCATACGAAAAAATATTGCTTCATATGAAAAAAGAATGTGAAAAAAACTATGTCCAAATTCTTTTTTTTTTTTGTTTGCAGGGATCTTTTTTCATGAGGTTGTATCATGTATACAAAAAAGATTTATTCATACACCCAAATTCTTTTTTTGTATGAAGGGATTTTTTTCATGAGATTGTGTCGTCATACAAAGAAAGATTCCCTCATATGAAAAAAAAAGGTGAAAACAAGCCAAGTCCAAATTCTTTTTCATAAGAAGAAAATCTTTTTTCGTATGAACATATGACAAAAGATCCAGAACAAAAGAAATGATTTGATACCTTTTATTGGACCAACATAGATGTTGCAAAAGAAAATAGGTGCTTGAGCTTTCGGATTATGTAGAATCCATCATTTTCTGATGAAGGATTCTAAGTAATCTGAAAGCTCAAGCACTACTGTCTTCTGTAACATCTATGTTGGTTTAATAAAGGTATCGAATCAGCTCTTTTTTCTGGATCTTTTGCCACAAGGACCAATATGACAACAACATTATTTTTCTGTGACATATGAAAAAGGTATTCAGCTCATTAAAAAAAAAAAAGATTTTAAAATGTTTTAAAAAACACATTTCTGGATGATTTTGTCCAAAAACTAACTGCAGAACCCACCTAATGGGGACCCGATTAGCATGATACAGGTGTTTTGGGTCTCTGCAGGATATCATTTTTATGGGGTTCAAAATAAAATAAAAAAAAAAAAAAAAACAGAACCAGGCAAAAAAAAGAATTTATTCTCAAAAAAAAAAAAAGATTACTCCGTATGGGCCAAATTCTTATTTTGTATGAAACAGATATCCAAAAGACTGTACTGAGCATGGTCAGAATTGAAATTTTAAATCCTTATAACATTGGAACAGATTTATATTTTTTCTTTCACCAAACCAGCAAAAGGCACTACTCTGGTCCAAGCCCTTTTCACCCTGAAAATTTCAGAGCAAAATTCTAAACCATCTTGATGCTAGGCAATGACAAAGAAAACACAGCAAAAACACTTTTTTTTTCCACTTTTTTCACTATCCATGTCTCAGAATTCACACATCTGACCATAATGAAACTTGGCAAGTCAAAAGACCTTGCCCCCAAGATCACGTATACAAAATTTAGTGCAAATCTGTTGAACAGAGGCAAAGTTATTAAAGTGCAAAATTAGGGGCTTAACATTAAACGGGCTGCTCAACCCTAACTATAGTGGTGCTACTGTGCCACTATAACATGTATATATGCAATAGATAATCCATTATAGTGCGGCACCACACATTCATACCAAATGGACCCGCGCAGCGTCCGCTATGTCCGAAGATCGCAGACTTTTACAAAATAAAATATGTAAGTTCTGATGACATAAAAATGTTGCAATATTGCAAAAGCCTTATCGGGGTAAAGCTTTGGGGGTGGAGGTTTCTACTTAAATTACTGCTTTCCTTTAAAAATATTCTCAGTGACACAATATTTGTTGATATGTTGGTGTTACTGATGTCACTAGCCATCTTTATCTTGTCATTTTGTACCCACACTCCTGATTAAATCATTTTTTTTCATATTTTTTTCTATATTTACCCAGATTTATTGTCATATACACACACACACACACACACACACACACACACACACACACACTGTATTTCCTGTTATGCTCCCTTTCCCCGAGGATGCACCTGGAAGCTAAATACACACAATCTTTAATTTGTAAGCTAAAATGTGTCTAAATATGATGTGGTATCACTTTATGTCTCAAAGCACATGTGGCATTTACAGTATATGGTAGTAACTGTATAACAGATTTACTACAGTTATTACATGGTACTACAGTAGTTACCCTATTATACAGATACTACCATGTATAAAATGGGCCATGACAATCATGCAACCTCACTGGTTAAAACATGCCACATGACCATTGATTATATTTCTGACAACTGCACACCTCACCTGAACATTTTTTTTAACAAATAAAAGCCCATTTTATAAGTAAAATAACTCACTCCAGGGGGGTATGGTCGTAAGGGAATAATGCACCTCTCAGGTGATTGTGCCACTCGGCTACACCTTGTGCCTAACAACCACCCAAGGCATGCACTGTTCCCTTATAACCAAATATTCCATCATGTGTTATCCCTTACGTAACTTGTGCCCTGAAACATAAAGTGATACCCAAACATTCTAACATGGTTGGCACTGCCGCATACCGTAACTATGAAGATGAAATAGTTATGTATATTCTTTTACTTTAAAGTTTCATTGAAATTTAACATTTACAAAACATTTGCAGTAAATACAATAAATACATAAATAACTATAAATATCAATGCAGAACCTCAATCTGTTACATAAAGCAACTTGTTATATTTTAACTAGACTACTTTCGATAATACATTGTAACAGACTAAAGCAGTAATCCAATCAAAAGGAGTCTAAAA
Organism: Neoceratodus forsteri; assembly: GCA_016271365.2. Lineage (NCBI taxonomy): Eukaryota > Metazoa > Chordata > Ceratodontiformes > Ceratodontidae > Neoceratodus > Neoceratodus forsteri. The sequence goes on from JADMNL010000025.1 coordinate 120,384,845, forward strand.
ACCACATTAATAGGGTCACTACTAATTTCTACATGATTATCAGAGTGGTACATCAGAGAGTCTAGTGGAATCGAGTCAGTGTGATATGGAAATGGAGTCCTCCATATCCCACTGCACAGCTCTAACTGACTCATTCCTTCATTTGCCGCTACCTGTCCCATGTATTGCAACCATTCCCAAAAGGATGGGACAGAGGGGCTCCTCTACTCTGAAGGATCAGCCTTTTAAGTCCTAAAGTCACTGCACTGTAGTTAAGCACAGCTTCACCCTGTGCGACACCACAAGGTTCCAAAAATGGTGGCAGTGTAATATCACTATAGAGCAAACTTAGTCATGGATATCACTGGCCTGCTGCCAGCTACAGGTGTGCACAATGCCTTATTGTATATGTTTTTCCCCCCACAAAGGTTTTTATCCTCCTACGCAAGCCTGGGCAGCTTATCAGCCCTGTCCCATCCCTGACAGTCATCCTCTTACCTCCCTCTGAGTCCGGAAGCAGGTATCCCATTGGTTCCCCCCTCCCCATGGTGGGGCAGAAGGGGGGAGGTCCATCCTCCCCCCAGCATACAAATCCAGCGCAGCCTCTGGACTGGAGTATCAGGGCAGACTGTAGGGTTGCAAGCAGGGCTTCATGGAGCCAAGGCCTCCATTTTTTTCTTCCCCTGGGCCCATAGATGTGCAGTGAGCACAATAGTTAAGCTCCACCTCCATGGAGATGCCCCCGACACACTGAACATGGGATTCCTTCCCACTGTGTGAGTTACTGGTGCTGCTATCAAGATGCCTCCAGGTGGCAGTCAACAGTGAGTCACAGCAACCCCCTTCCCCAAGGGAGAAAAACAGCCCTATGGACACTCAATCTTCCCTCACCTGGCTAGCTCCCGAGCAACCCGCATCCATTTCCAAACCCGGGTAGCAGGAGGTGAAGCACCCAGCACCTAAGCCCTTGACACCACTGGGCCAGTTATTACAATACCTTAGTTAAAGGAGCTTTGCATGGGCTCTCATGTGAGGATGGGCACTGCTCTTTCAATTCTACACAGCATGAAAAACACTGTTGCCTAACTGCAGACATTTAAACGTACGGCTGTGTTTTTTTTTTCCCAGCAAATTTATGCTGTGTGTTTCAGAATGTGCTGTGTAAGAACTATCCTGAGATTTAAGAACAAGGAAATAGGATTGGTTGACAGAGAACAATGAAACTGCGCCACGCTTCTGCACTGTGCTGATAAGTTTTCAAATGTCATTACAAGGCTTTTATCTTTGAATACCATCTATAGCATTTACAGTAATGCAGCAACAAAGATGCTAGCACTTGCATCATTTCCTCCGAACAGCTATTATTCCCTAATGATAAATGCAATGACTTTAATAACTCTCCCACAGGAAATTAGCTTAACTATCCAATCCAGATGAATGCCAGCCGGTAACTAAGAAAGGAAAAATGGCTAGATTCTACTTTACAAGTTAAGAGCTAAAATATTAACATTAGCAACTCAATCATCTGCAGTCAAACAATTTATTTATTTAAACTTTGGTGACTGGGATAGGCCCACTGAGACAGAGCTTGCTTCCAGGTGTGACCTGGGCAGGGGTTACAGGAAGAAGTGATACAGCAATAACAAACATTGTGACAACAATAGATGAATGGACTGTACTGGAAAATAAAAATCAAGGCACTGCCGGCCCAGTGGTTTGGAGAGCTGAGGAGCTATGCACCTTGCCTCCTGCCGCTCCGGCGACCCAAGTTTGGGAACAAGGTCGGGTTACTGGGGGTTGGTCGGGGCAGGACAGGATTGAGTTTCTGATGAACTACTCTCCTGTCCCAGGGAGGGACGGTTTGTTAGCTTGGCTTTAGGCTGCCGTCAGGGGGACGCCTGGCAGCAGTGCAGCTGTGGGCAGCACAAAGAGAGGGGCCATCATTTTGTGCCCCATGTATGCCTCCACATGCATGCCAGCAGGGGGTAGAACTGGGGAAGGGAGAGAAGGAAGGAAGGAAGTAAGCTGCCTGCCTGGTGCTATGGCTTGGAGGGACAAGAAGCGAATCCTCACAATTGTAGAAGCAGCATCACAGGAGAGAAAACTAGATATCATTATCCACCTTGGGACAAATGACCTAGCTAGGCATGGGATCAGTGCAGTGCAGAATGAATTTGTGGAGTTGGGGAGGGGCCTCAGATGGGTAGCAAGCACAGTAACCTTCTCAGAGGTGCTACCAGTCCATGGCAGGAGTGAGGCTAGGGTACTGCACACCATGCAGTTTAATGAATGGTTGCAAAACTGGTGCAGAGCACAGAACTTTGGCTTCATTGGGGACTGGGGGTCCACCTGGAGAGATAAAGGTCTATACTGGTATGACGGTCTGCATTTGTCCACAAAGGGGACCAAGCTCCTAGGTGACAGGTTTAAATGCTTCCTTGGCAAGCTTTTAAACTAGATAAGAGGGGAGGTACTGATAAAAGGCAGGAAAAGTCAAGCCTCCCCCACAAAACATGGCAGGTAGTAGGGTAAACACTGATGTACAGAGCTCAACACAGGGCAGGACGGGGGTAAATGGTAAAATAGATAAGAGCAATAAGAGCAGGGATGGGGGGGAAAAAAGGATCAAGCCAACATTAAATGGAGGGCAATGACTACTAATGCCGTAGTCTGGGAAACAAGCTTCTGAGCTAGTAGCTTTGATGGAAGATGAACAATTGGATATTGTGGCAGTCACAGAAACATGGTACACCGAGAACCATGAATGGGATGTCAACATACCAGGGTACACAATCTACAGAAGGGACAGGGAAGGTAAAAGAGGAGGTGGAGTAGCTCTATACATAAGGGAAGGGATCAAGCTACAGAACTAAAAAAGTAAAGGGAGGACAAGAGGCACTCTGGGTTACCTTGGAGATGGGGAATGGCATCAATCCGCACAGGGTTGTATACAGACCCCTGTCTCAAGGAGGAAATGGACAAGAAAATGATAGAGGACATTCTCAAAATGGCTGAAAAAGGGAGATACTGTTGATGGGGACCTGAATATGCCAGATGTTAACTGGAGGACATGTACTGCAGCCACATCCAAGAGCAGGGTCATTCTCGATGCCCTGCAGGGACGAGACCTTAGACAGCTAGTGCTGGAACCCACTCGGGAGGGAGCAATATTAGACCTGGTACTCTCAAATGGAGAGAGAGATCATAAATTTAGAAGTCGGTAGACATCTGGGAACAAGCGACCACTGCACAGTGTGCTTACAATGAGTACAACCATGGAGATAAGCCTACAAAAACAAGGATACTGGACTTTAGAAGGGCTGACTTTGGCAAAATGGGTGAACACCTGAAGAATGCACTAGCAAATGGCCAAATAGGAGGGGTGGAAGAACAATGGAGAAAAATCAAAACTGCCATCATAGAGGCAACAAGTCTTTGTGTAAAACAAATAAAGAAAACAAAGTGGAGTAAAAAACCACTATGGTTCTCAAAAGAGGTGGCAGGGAAGGTTAAGGAGAAAAAGGCTGCATTCAAAAAGTATAAGGAATCACAGAGGGAGCACGACAGGGAACTGTATCAATTAAAGCAGAAAGAAGTAGGAAAGGCAGTCAGAATAGCAAAGGCACAAACCGAGGAAAAAATAGCCAACTCGGTCAAAAAGGAGGGGGATAAAACCTTTTATAGGTACATTAGGGAGCATAGAAAGGTTAAGGGAGGGATAGTGAAGATTAATAAAGGAGAGGGGAGGTGGGCAGAGGGAGACAGTGAAAAGGCAGAGATACTGAATGAATACTTTTGTTCAGTATTCACAAAAGAAGATAAGAAGCAGTTACCTAAACCAGACAATAGAAGCACTCTGGGTAGGGGGGTTGATACCAGTCCATTCACAGAAGAAAGAGTCCTGAAAGAACTCCTAAAACTCAAGGTGGACAAAGCAATGGGGCCTGATGGGATTCACCCCAGAATCCTAAAAGAACTAAGGGGGGACCTAGTGACACCACTGACCACACTTTTTTAACAAATCATGGCAGGATGGGGTGGTACCTGAGGACTGGAGGAGGGCAGATGTGATTCCCCTTTACAAAAGTGGGAGCAAGGCAGAAGCAGGAAACTACAGACCTGTAAGTTTGACCTCAGTGGTAGGGAAAATGATGGAATCACTTCTGAAAGAAAGAATTGAGTACCTAGAGGCCAGCGGGGCACAGGACCCAAAGCAACATGGATTTACAGCAGGAAGGTCATGTCAGACTAATCTAATTGATTTCTTTGACTGGGTGACCAAAGTAATAGACTAGGGAGGGGCTGTGGATATGGCCTACCTAGACTTTAGCAAGGCATTTGACACAGTCCCACAAAAGATTAATAATCAAGTTAACCAGCCTGGGATGGGTCCCAGGGTGGTAGCCTGGGTAGTGAACTGGCTACACAACAGGACACAGAAGGTAATAATGAATGGAACACATTCGAAGAAAGGGGTTACTAGTGGAGTACTCAGGGCTCAGTATTGGGTCCAATCCTCTTTAACATCTTTATAAGTGACATTGCAGAGGGTCTGGAGGGAAAGGTATGCCTCTTTGCAGATGACACAAAGATCTGTAACAGAGTTGATACACAAGAGGGGGTAGAAAAGATGAGAAGGGACTAGGCAAGGTTGGAGGAATGGTCAGACATATGGCAACTTAGATTCAATGCAAAGAAGTGCAAAGTAATGCACCTGGGAAACAAAAACCCAGGAGAAGAGTACGCAATAGCAGGGGAGGTACTAACAACAAAAAAAATGGAAAGGGACCTGGGAGTAGTCATTTCAGATGACCTAAAGGTGGGTAAGCAATGTGAAAAGTCGGTGAGGAGAGCCAGGGGGATACTGGGATGCATAGGAAGGGGCATCATAAGTAGAAAAAGGGAAGTGGTTATCCCTCTGTACAGACAGTTGGTGAGACCCCATCTGGAGTACTATGTGCAGTTTTGGAGACCTCATCTACGCAAGGACATAGACAGGATGGAAGCAGTCCAGAGGAGGGCAACTAAAATGGTGCAGGGTCTACATCAGAAACCATATGAAGAGAGACAGAGAGCTTAATATGTATACCCTTGATGAAAGGAGGGACAGGGGGGACATGATAGAAACGTTCAAGTACCTCAAGGGAATCAACAAAGTCCAGCAGGGTAGCATCTTTCAGAAAAAGAGATGTGTAAGAACAAGTGGGCACAGTTTAAAGACAGAGGGAGGACGGCTCAGGGGTAATGTGAGGAAATTATTTTTCACGGAGAGAGTGGCGGATACATGGAACAGCCTTCCTGAGGAGGTCGTTGGGCTAAAACAGTGGAGGAATTCAAACATGCATGGGACAGACACAAAGCAATTATAGTGGGGGGTTGCAGGAAGCAGGCTGCTGGTAAACTAGAATCTGCAGCTTATCCAGTAGGTAGGGAAATGGGCAGACTGGGTGGGCCAAGTGGTCCTTATCTGCCATCAAAGTCAAAGTCTATGTTTCAGCATGTCCAACAGCAGGGACACAGAGAAGAAAAACAGAAAAGGGAAGTCAGGTAGTCTTCATGAAGTCCTGACTGCTCCCTCTCAGCTCGTACCTCTGGGTGGTTCTCTGGGTACATGTGGATTATGTACCATTGGGACAGCCCTCCTGGCCCCATCACAGGGGAATCAATCCATGGGGACATTTGCCAGAGGGATCAGTGAGGTGTGGAATGGCTGTGAGGAGGAGGGACGGGGTTGTGAGCCTGCCTGCCTGAATCCTGAAGGAAAAAAGCATTATGAAAAAGAAAGAAAAAAAATGCAAGGTACAAGTAATAAAGTCCAGAAGCATAAAAACAATGCAAAAAGAGTGCAAAATACATAAGCTATTGCTGTGGATGACAGCTAGGATAGTGTGCAGACTACAAAAGGCAAAATGGCTGTAACAAAACCGTGGCAGCAGAGAAATACAGAATTACAGAGTACAGTGAATTTTAAGCTAGGTAACAGGGTAAGAGACAAAATGGGTACGAAGGGAGAGGACAGGAAGAAGACCGGGACTGTGGTAACGTTGGACAGAAAAGGAAGATGGTTAGTTGCAGGTGTGTACAACTAAGAAGTGTGCTAGTTGGAGTGGTCTGAGAGAATGCAGGGAGGATTAGAGAGAGAGAGAGACGGAGGCTGTTCCACAGTGCTGTGAAGCAGATAGAGGAAGCCGATGGCATGTATTATCCCATGGAAGAGAAGCTACATCTAAGTTTTTGCTATTTACATTTCCTTTTCATTGGGGTCCTGCTTTTTCCCCCCAATCTGACAGCTGGAAGGATGGAAGTAGATGAAGAGCAAGTGACTTGATGGTAAATACAAGGGTAACACCAGGTGTCAGTAATTTTCCTAGTGGATGGTGAACTTATGGAACTGCCGACTAGCAGTTAACAATGGATAACAAGACAGTACAGGTCATCAAGGTAAGCCTGGACAAGTTTCTGACTACCAAGGAAATTACAGGATACCTTGCATGTAAGAGATGGTGGGGCAAACCTACGAATTCATACTTATTTGCCCAGCATGGTTATTATAAGTCTAATTAATTATTCATTAACTAAACTAGCTCACTGATTGGCTGCCGTGCTGGTCTGAAATCTCTTAGAAATGCCCGGCATGGCCGCGACACTCAATAAAAGCTAATATTATTGCAATTAGACTTATAATCACAATAATCACCTCACAGCCAGTCATTTCCTGGCAATTAACAACCGACTGGGTGGAGTTGGCCCTCGGCAGTGCCTTGGGCCACCCCTCTCCCCCAGCCAAGTCGTTAATCACCAGGAAATGACCAGCTGTTCAGACATTAATGCTTACTTAATCCTTGCCTGTGAAGCAGGATGGTTAATCTGATGGACCTAGAGTCCATTCCAACCAGTACAGATGCAGTATTCCAACATTCCAACCAGTACCAGTTACAGTATTCCAACATTCCAACCAGTACCAGTTACAGTATTCCAACATTCCAACCAGTACCAGTTACAGTATCAGCGGCTGCCCGATGGACCTGCAGGCAATGCACTGTGCTCCTGTGCCAGCAACAAGGGTTTGGGAGAGGACTTGGGGGCTGGGTAGGGCAGCAATGGGGGCTGGAGCAGAAAGGAATGGCACTGTGGGTCCACCACTGCAGTGACTACTGCAGTGGGCCAGAGAGCGTACCTCCTCCGCGGAAGTGTCACTGTGGGCGAGGCCTGATGGAGCACTGCCAAACATGGAGGAGGTCGGAGGGTCTAGAGAATGGGAGAAAACGCAGAAATAGGAATTTTTTAAATGTTTTCTTTTTTTAACAAAAATAAGCAAGACACAGAGTTGGTGGTTGGGCATCGTGGGCAGTTTACATGATTAGTTGTTGTAGCTGGAAGTGAGATACTGAGAGCTGTACAGGAGCCAGACACGTAGGAAGCAAATTCAACAGCAGTTTCATGCTGGAAGGTGTCTGCAATTCCAACGATGGTAATTTTTGTCAGCAAACTTTATTTTTTTTAAATGGTGTTTGACTTTTTTTTCTTACATGAGTTACTAGGGGGAGTTCAAGCAAGGAAACAGCTACCACGATGTTTTCAGAGGTGCACGATAATTACTCAAATTGGTGCACAGGTTAAGGAACTACAACAGTAATTATGGCCAGATAATTACACTTCAATACTTCTGTTTTAGCAAATTAGTTGGCTAGAATCTTCTTACCCATGTTTATAAATCAAAATAATGACAGTACTATATGTTACTATGTTATTTGCTTAAAGTAACACTTTGAGTCAGCAACTGTGGTGGGATTTGAACTCGGGATCTTCTGGGCCACATATCCACACTCTAACCACAGGAATGCACTACGCTTTTCAGAGTCCAGGTACATTTACATTTTCTCTCTCTTCTGCACTGTGAAAGCCAGAAGATTCAAGTGCTGAAGGTATTGTTAGAATATTTTGTTAGTGCACAGAGAAGAGATGGGCTATGCCAACTACAGGTGCGGAGCTTGAATTCAGCCTGCAATTGTATGGCTCTCAGATTCAGAGTACAGCATGCATGGCCCACACACAGGGCTGTCCCAGTAGTGCAGCAGTACACTGTGCTGTCACATGACAGATGGTACTTCACATTCAAGGCCCTCAGACCCATGCTGAAGCCAGCTGAGGGCCGAGCACAAAGCAGAGGGGAAGCATTGCTCTCTCAGGGAAGGAAGGTGTCAGGAGAGACTAAGGAACCACACTGGTGTCAGCTTTGAAGACAGTCACTCACCTATCCTTCCTGACCAGAGAAAGGGTGCGCCTGTGACTAAGCAAACATTAGGGTGGAGGACAAAGGAATACTAGCCCGCACAACCCAAGTGTAGAATATGGCAAGATTAATTAATCGGTGTGGCACGGTTCTGTTATGGCACCTCTGCCTCATGAAAACCACACATGAAAATAGCAGGTACTGCACTGATGCAAAATACTTCATTATAGTGGGAACGCACAACATGATTTTTTGTAAACGGTTTGCTGTTTTCCAATCCTACCTGAGGGAGACATGCTACCTGACTTGCGAGGTGGGGTGGAGAGAAAGTGTCCTTTGAGACACAGTTCCAGTTTGGTGTCACACTTCTCGTTACATATAAAACAATTACAGTATTATAATTACGATGACCTTAAATATCAGCTGGATTACTCTTTTGTTAAAAATGCATATCAACCGGATTTGCGGTTATTATGCTCCAAAGGCAACAATAACCTGAAATCTGGTTGATATGACACTTCATAATAACCCAAAATCCAGTTGATATGACATTCCCCAAAGAAACTGTTGAATTCCAGTTTCACAAAAAGTATTTCACCTGCAGTATTTTCAGCTGTGTTTTTATTCACGTACAGTTCAATTTCTTCAAATATAAAACTGCACTCCAGCTAAAAAAAAGTATTTCAAGCCACTAGAAATACAGTCTAAATCTCCACACCGGCAATTATAAAAAAATAAAAAATAAGTATGTTTGATGTTATGGATTTTTTTTTTATATATATATATATATATATATCATCGGTGTGTGATGACCATATAAACCTCTGAACTTCGCCATCGAGGTTTATGGGTCATCACACACCTCGGGTGTGTGAAAAATCCATAACACACACTTAGCTATCCCATCATTCTCTATGTCTTTCCTTCTATAATTATGATGCAAGATGTTAATATAAAATGTATCTCATTTGTATTACAGTACTGCTATATCCATTGCAACAAATTTGGAAGGAACAAATATGACTTTATGTAGCACTTTCATACAAACTGTATCCCAAGATGCTATACAACCCAAAGGAGGAAGAGCAGAGAATGTTGCTGCCACTGAGAAGGTAGAGAATGTTGTTGCCATTAGGAACGCAGGCAGATGAAATCATCATTATAAATCATGAAATCATTCTTTGCTAATCTATAAAAACAGGAGCGTTGGCCCTTACAGTTAGGGTCTCAAGAAATTCACAGGACACAAGCGAAAACATTCACAGATTAGAGATGGTAAGACTGGCCCGATATCACAAGTTGGCTATTACATTTAAACACATATGAAAGGATGCTGCAAGTTATTTTAGGGACTGTTTTAAACTTTTTAAATAATAAAATCACACAAGCTTTATTAATCAATAGCCTCTGGGAGTAATTTTTTAAAACAGCTTAGCATGGGGTATTCAAGCCAAGTAGTGCAAGTACCAGTATAAATGGTTAAAGAGCAGCTGATGCTTTGAGAAAACTTTGGAAAACATAAGATTTAGACAATTCAGCTTGTATTTCATATATTTTCTGTAGATTTCTCCTCCTCACATTTCTCCTCCCATTATTTATTACTGAAGAAATTCCCACAAAAACAAGATCTTTATCCCTTAGAGTTCATATGCCTCTATAAATGAATCCTTACTTGAAGCCATTATCATCTGTTGTGACATCATAGCCTGTCACCATGGGAATAACTGATGTCACAAGCAAAGTATTAGGACATCAGGTTGGGAAAAAGCAATAGGGGCTGATGAACCCTCAAGGAACAACTATCCTATTTTCATACATATGACCTCAGTAATAAATAATTTAGATAAGAAATTGAGAGCTAATGAGAAATATAGGCTGCTTTATGTCCAAATATTATGTTTTTTTCCAAAGTTCTTATTGAGGCATCAGTGGCTCATTAAAAATGCAGTTTGGGCACACTTTCAGGATGAAGTCATGGACGCCACAAATTTTACGGAGGATTCCGGTCGGTTTTTCTGGAAATCCTAACTTCCATGAAAATGTGATTTACATGAAGTCCCCTATTAAAAGTTCAAAAGTGCACTGGAAACAGGGGCAGCAGAAAAATAAAAAAATATGGGACATGGGAGCCTTCCTCACCTGTGTATTTCTGGATCTTGCCTTTTGACTATACCCTTCTACAGTGCTTCCCACTGTTTTAGTGCAGTGGGCCACCACCCTATATTTGTGTTACAACTGTCCTATATTTTCACCACCACCTCATTTGTTTTTAAAAATATCCAAAATTGCCATTTATCACCACCTATGCACGAATACCCGTATTGATGTCAGTGATACCTTATCTATGCCCACTTACGCACATGTTCAGTGGATATAGAGTTCCAAGGAATGGTACGCCATTGGCCTCCATAATCACCACAGCCACTCTATTATTGCCAGGCAGTGGGGAACCCTATTCTATCTGCTCTGGCACTGCACGATACAGCTGTCAGGAAGAAGGATAAAAAAGCACAGAAAGAGAGATAGGCAACACACTGTAGGAGTTGCACTTCATCAGGATAATTCTGGTCTAGAGGAGGTCAGATTAGAGAGTTCAAGATAGCAAACTACATTTCCCAGTGTAGCACATGCCCATTCTTGGTCGTTAGGACGACTAATTGAAACAAATATTTTACCAAAATAAATCATGCGTGCTTTCAAATATATAAACCAGCTCACCGCCTAGGTTTCTCATTGGCTGCAAATACAGCGCAGCATGGAAGGGGACTGGAAATTTTGGAGCTCACAACAGAGGCTCACAATAAGTCATTGTAATTTATACAAATGAGAGATCACTCAAAAACCCATGTCTATAACTATCATTCATACACCAAGGCTTTTTTAATACATTAGGTGTGAAAGGCGAAAAGCAACGTTTCTCTATTTCTTTCCAAACATTTTGTGTGTGCATGCTTTAATGTGCAACTTGTTCAAATTTGAAAACCTCCAACATGTCCTTTAACCATCTAAAATAAGTTGGACTAACTGACTGAAGTCAGTGCTGACGTATAATATAACTTATAAGCAGTGTTTCTCCTAAATATATATTTTTCCCCAACTCATTTTTATTGACATTCATAATTTGGAGTATATGTGCTTATAATTTTTCATCAAGACATATGTACATAAGAACATCTTTAATCCATTATATCAATTAACACCTTACCCCGCCACCCCCAAATATCCTATGAAACCAAGTCTGAAGAGCCTATAATATGTTAGACTCGTTTTACTTTTAGGGGTATTATACAGAAAACTAATATGATCTTTATTAACTTGACTAAGATAGTATAGGAGGGTCTAAACATATACTGAAATGAAATACTAGAAGGGGAGAGAGATGGGGTACCCAAACTTTAAATTAACCACATGGGTGGCAGATTTTTAATGACTTCCCTCCAGGAGGGACCAGTTGGATCGTCTAAATCAGGATCTACTGTGAAAATCAGTTCTTCATGTCTGAGGGATTCTGAAAAAAGATGTGTCAATTTATAATAATTGAAGTCTGGAAGGATCTCTGTTTTCCAGTTTTCTAATATTAATCGCTTAAGTGCAATTGTAGCCAAAACAAAGATTCTTCTATCAGAAAAGTCCTGAAAATTAGAGCCAATATTACTGAACAGAAATACATCTTTATGAAGGGGAACATTTATTCCCCATTATAAAAGATAGGGTTTGTTTTAATTTGACCCACCATGCATTTCTTTTTGGACAAGACCAAACACAGTGAGTAAGACTGGCTCGCTCCCCACATTTATGTCAGCATCGAGGGGAAAAATCAGGGTTGATTTTAGATATTTGAACTGGAGTTAAAAAAAAGCTCTGTTCATTAATCTGAATTGTATGGCTTTGTTCTTGGCCGAAACATAAATTTGATTGTTTAGAATCCTTAACTGCTCCCATTGTAGGGATGATAAGTTTAAGCCTGCTTCAGAATTTTCTTATTAGTTTTACTAAAGTTTTCGTGGGATTATCCAAAACGTTAAAATAAAGTTGAGCTAATAGCTTATCTGTTTCCTTTTTAATCTGTTCTTCCTGTTGAACCAATACGACAGATAGACACGGACTGCCATTATTGAATATCGTTAACATCTTCTGAAACTTAGTTATCAAGGAATAATAATAGAAAATCCAGTTCCAACCTATTCCTTTCCAGTACTTAATAGCTTGCTCGTGGGATGGAAGTTTCCCCAATTAATATGTCCTCTAAGTTTTTATATTATTTTTATATAGAATTTAAAGTTGAAGGCCTTATAGTTTCCCATATTCTTTTATTTATATGTTATAGGAGAAATAACCATAGAATTTGGATTTTAGTTGGATTAGTTATAAAATGTTTCATTGGGGGAACCACGTAGCTAAAGGATGGTTAGTTAGTTTGTGTAAATCAACATCCAAAGGAATGAATGTTTTGAATGTCTTTACTAGTTTCGGAAGAAAATATCAGTGACTGATATAAATATAGATCTCTCTCTGGAAAGAAAACCCATTGATGATAGTTTCTCCTATATATATTTATTTCAAACATTTAACCAAGAAAGTCATAATGAACTGGTATCAGCTCATTTCCAGATGTGTCCTGAGGAGAGGAGAGATCCAAGAAAATAGGCAGAATTGCCTAGCCCTCCTTTCCTGGTCAACAAATATGAAAACATGAAGAAGCCTGGTGAAAGGCAATGACTTTTCTGATAAAGCACTGTCAGCCTGCCTTGCACAAGGACTGGTGTACCCATGTATGAGTGTGGTTTGGAAAGATGCACAAAAGCATACACTCTGCATGAAAGGCTCTGTATAAAGCCAAATTCCTTCTTTCTTTTCAATGTCTGACAGAAAACCTAAATGCATTCAGTTCAATTCTGTTACTATAGTAGTACCATGACATCTAACACTCACACACTTCTGTATACCATATTCATCCTTTACTGCTGGCAGAGACAGCACTCTAAATACAGCAAAGTGTACAATCCAGATCAGAAACAGCAACGTGTGCCCAGTTTACATTAAAGTGTATTGCATCACTAATCCGCTGTGAGGATCTGTCTGGAGCGTGTCAGAGTGGTGGTGTAAGGGCATCCAGTTCTTCTTTAAGCCACTGCAGCAGTGGGGAACTAAAACACTGCAAGGGATTGTAGGGTTTGGCTGCCCCACCCCAACCACCACTTGTAGTGCGTTGAGCAGTGCAAACTGCTACACACTCCTGCTCCTTGCCCCCCACCCACTAACCTACATTGCTGCAAATGCTCTTGGTGCCCATCACCTGGATGTATTCACAATTTGCAGAAGTAGTCTGTGCAATGACAGTGCTAATGTGCACCAAAAGGAAAAGTTGCAGCCAACACAAAATGCCTAGCCTTCCTTTACCAGTGAGTACACAGCAATGGACCTGCTGTAATGGAATATCTGAACCAAGGAAAGGAACTGTACAAGTTAGTTTTTCTGGTACTTTATCTCCTGCCTACCAGGTCAGTATCTCATGACGCTTGCCATGCACGTAAAAACCGCCAAAACACAAACAGCAAGGTCGGGAAGAGTAGAGGGTGCAAGACCATGAAAGGATGTATGCACAGTACAGCATCCTCGCGACTGTTCCCAGGCAGAGGATAACGCCCTGTTGGGAGGAGGGCCAGCCAGCAGCTGCTATTGCTTGACGGGATGAGCCACAGGCAGCAAGGGAGAGGCAGTGCGTCTGTGGGCTGGGTTTTGATTCCCGTCCCAGGCGCATTCAATTTTTAAATATTTTGCACTTTGTGTATTGTGAGGTGTTAACCCACCCACCCCAGGGTTGGTTATATAAGTTGGGGGTTGGGGCACAGATCCCCATAACGGGGATGCGAAGGCACAGCCCCCTCGAAGACATGGTAATCAAGCCGGCAATACATCCCACTGTATTATCAGCGCAGTATATTGCTGCACTGTAATGTCTTGTGACATTATGACCTCGTGCCTATCTCCTGTACTATGGCAATATGTGATTTTGATTCGTTTTGACCCAGCACGTTCCTGTTTTGTCCCACACTTTTACCTCAGTGGGTCTGATTTGACCCATGTTTCAACAACACAGTGCTGCCACTCGAGTATGTTCCACACATGGCTTAAACAACGCGACATTAATGAAAACACACCACAGTTTGGGGTAGAAATTATGCCCCCATGTAGCCAGCCAAATGACCAACTCCAAACAAACCCTAGCAAATTCCTCAAGATTCTCAATTTCACTGAGAAAAAAAAAAGGCTGGCCCAGTGGTGCTGAGGTTGAGGCGCTGGATGCCACACCTCCACCACGCCGGTGACCCGGCTTGGGAGCGGACTCGGTTGCTGGTGGGTCGGCCAAGGGAAGATGGGCTTGAGCTTTCCATGACAGCTCACCTTCTCCGGGAGGGAAGAGGCTGATGCCTGTGCACTTGCCTGACTCTGAGCGGAGGCTCAGAGTACTGCAAACCCCAAATGCAGGGGATAGAGCAGCACGCTGCGTGGCTTTGTCGAAGACGTCAGGGGTTGCACGCTGTAGGGAAGGAGGGAGGAAAAGAGGAAAATACCTGCCGGCTCCGGGAAGATAGGCTTCCGGAGTGTGCCTCCACTGTGTCCCGCCTCACCAGGCCACCTCCTTGGCCCAACGAATTGAAGGATTTCAGGGTGAAGGGACCCCACTTCATCACTGCTTAGGGGAACCAAGCTCCATGGGGGGCTCGAGAGGTAGGTCTGTGTGAGCAAGAGGCAGGAGGATGTCTCCCTGGATGCCCTGAAGGGTCAGGAATGGCAGGCAGTGGGGGTAAAAGAGAAATTTCAAAAAAACAAAGCCAGCCCCTGGCACAGCAGTAGCACTACCCCTAAGAACACCAGCACCCCAGATTCAGAAGTGGGCCCGGGTCATCAGCAGCTGGCTGGGAGAAAGGGATCGGGTGTTCCAGCAGACACTCTCATCATCGGGGGTTGGGGGGCTGGTTCCCACTGCAGTACTGCCACCTAGCTGAGGATGGGTGAGAGTACAGCTGGGAGCCTGCAGAAGAGGGAGAACATTGGTCACACTGGCACACTGAAATACTTGATATGTGTGTCACAGCCTTGACGCCCTTGAGCAGCGTCCCAAGGGGAGAAAAGCATGGAAAGCAGCCTCGGCCATGTAAAAATGAAACTGGTCCCACTGCAGGCCCCGTACTGTCAACTGAGGCAACCATCCACTATGCTTTACCTGGTATGTCACTTTGAGGGGGACTGGGTAACCTTTGCTGATGAGCCTTACCCATGAGAGGAGAGCCATAGTGGGGGGCACAGATGGATGGAAGTCCTGGAGAAGATGGGTGATGGCTAAGCAAACATTGTGATGGCTCTGGGTGGGACCAGTAGAAGGGAGCAAGCCAGAGCGATCAATGAGTTATTAATAGAAAGTTTTATAACAAAAATCAAACCAATGAAACTGAATGCACTGATGGTCCAACCAACCAGCATTAACTGATACTTAGAACATGTTCCTGGAATGAATCTCAGAGCTCTTCACAAATCAAAACAAAAGAGATGCTGGTGAAGGGTTCTTGGCAGGCCACTGGCATGTGGAATACCTAGGTTCAGAGTGACCTCAAGTCTCTCCACTGACTTCATCATCGATGAAAAGGAGAGTTAAGACGAGTAGTGCACTTACTTTTTGGAAGGGAGGCCTAGAGGTCAGCTTGTAGTGCTCTCTACAGCCAGGTTATGAGGAGCTTTGAGGAGAGAAGCCTTATCCGCACCCCTCACAGTCAAGTTTGGTTACTGTGACATGCTCTAGAGTGCTGGAAAAGGATAAGGGGTCAAAGGAGAAAACTAAGCACCCAACACCTGCAAAAACCAAAAAAAGCATCAAATGTTACAAGGAACAAACATTTTTCAGCCAGCTTCATAGTGCTAAGTGGTAGGGGACTGCTCTGGAACTCCCGGTCCCAGACATCAAGAGTGGTGGCCGTCAGGAAGGACTCAGAGCTTGGTGCTCTACCCCCAGGGGAAGGGGACAGCACCCCCTAACAGAGAGACACCTGGTGGAGGATTGGCGGAGGCACTGTTGGCGGCACCATAGGTGATCACATGCTGCATAGCACCCTGCTCCTTCCTGAAAATTGTGAGCATCCACAGTCATGTAGAGGGAGGTAGGTGGGGATAAAATCGGGGGGTCACTATTTGTGGTAGGATGACAAGTGAGTCCTGTCACAGCTCACAAACACTGGGCACTCCAAAGGACAGGCCATTTCTCCAAGGCTTCAGTGTCATTTAAAAGTGACAAACTTGGGACACCACGAAGGCTCAGCAGTCATGTGTCTCACTATCTTGCAAATGACCCATGCTCAACAGCCAGCTTTTGTCTCAACCCATCTGGTGGCTAATGGCAGGGGTGCTTCTGAAGGCGGCACGTCTTGGCTGGATGGAGGCATGATCTCCACTCCCAGTGACCCCTGTTGCAAGCTGTGATGGACGTTGGCAGGACAGGGAGGTATGTGCACATGCTGGTTCAGGGCCTGGGTGTGGTATCAGGGTGACCAGCCCTAAAAACAGCAAACCTAACAGCAAGGAGGGACTGCACTCTTGTGGAGTCACTATTATTAAACAAAGGCCAGAGCAAGCAGTACTGCAGAAGTTCTATTCAATGTATTAACTGATCAGAAGAAAGTCCAAGAATTAGACAAAAAGAATACCGGTGCTGGAACCAGCCACATTGTCCAAATGACCTGGCACTTTGTTCATTCGTTAGAGCTACATCAGGGACCCAGAGATCATGCGACTTGCTCTCATGCAGCTGACCTGGGTTCAGGAGCCAGCGTTCATCTCCACTGTCTGGCAGCTAGTTGCCAGAGGTGCTCTGAAGGCAGCCCTTCTTGGCCAGATGGAGGTGTGGTCTCCACTCCCAGGGATCCCTGCTGTATGCTATGATGGACTTTGGATGCAAGCATCTCTGCCTCCTCCAGGGGGTACTGTTGATCTACGTGTAGGTTGTGGTACCTGGTGGGGGAAGGGAAGTCTGACAGCCATGATTTCATTTCATTCACTGCATTTTTATTTACGATCAGGCAGGTACACTGGTATACATTTCTTTTTCTGGCACAACCCAAGGACAAGGGCAAGTAATATAACAGGAAACAGCTTTTCTTTTTTTTTCCCAGTTAGTGCTATTTCTCCCTGGCCCTCAAGCAGTCCACTAGATGCCAGCCACCCCAGCCCCATCACCCTGATTTTCCTCCAGGGCGCACTTTGCGCAGAAAAGCAGTGTGGCTCAGGTGTTCGCCGGGCTAGGGCTACCCAGTAGCTGGATACCAGTGGCTGCTCAGGGACCTCCATTTTTTTGTTTTTCTTGCCCCTAGGAGTCAAATGCAGTGCTGCTAGATGCTCCACGATGCTTCAATACATGGGATGTTGGAGCCACCACTCCCCAATTTTGGAAAGTTCAGGCAGCCTTGCCCTAAGCTGACACTAGGGGCCCGGCAGAGTGTTGAGCACTGTAATACTCCCTCCTTGAGAGAGGAGAGCAGGCCTCCTGATGCTCAATCCTTTCCCACCTGCCAACGCCTCGATGACCAGAGTCCGCATCTGAGCCCGGTCACGGTGTGGTGTGTGGTGTGGCATACAGTACCTCAACCCTCAGCACCACTGGGCCAGCCTACAATAGGATGCAATAAACAATTATGAGAGATACAGTATTTCACACTAGGTATAATACATTACCCATCGACATTTATATTAAAAACATGCAAATGAATAAGAACTTTTGTAATTCAAGAGCACAGCAGCTGACAGCATGCCTAGTGAGGGTAAACATTATTAATCAGGAATTTTTTCATTCCACCATTAGGGACCCAGCTACCTGCAAGATCTCCTTGTACCCTACTGCCCCCTCTGATCCACCGACGAGGGATTGCTGGAGATTCCCAGTGTACCACTAAAGACAACTGGTGTCGAGCTTTTTCTTTCAGCTCCAACCCTGTGGAACTCTACCTCGACGGTTAAGAGAATGCCTGACCGCTGATAGGTTTAAACGGAGTTAAAACGATTTACTGGATTTAGCCTTCCCAAAATATGGATAATTTGTCTTATCGCTTTGTTTTAATCCTATTTATACCTGCTGTATTTGATTTTATGTACAGGCTTTTGGTTTGGAAAGGCGCCATAAAAATAAAGGTTGACTTGACTAATGATGACCTCTGGTACACTCAGGCCACACGAGAGAAGCAATATAAGTAGGTGTTGGAGCTGGGACATCACCAGATGAGGCACGGACTGGTAGCAGCTGGGGCATAAAGAACAAACATGTATAAATAACTGTGAACAGTTAATACACGACTCCTAACTCCACTCTGAGGAAGTCAGGAGTTAGCAGTGGGTACTGCAGGGATCAGTTTTAGGGTAATAACTATTTCATTTATACAGAAGGATATAAATGGATGTATTGATAGCTAGTTGGAAAAATATGCAGATGAAGACCAGATTAGGAGGAAAGTAAAGTTAAAATTTTACAGGAAGACTAGAATAATATCAGCTGAGTGGGTTAAAAAAAATGGGACAAGAGTCTAAATGCACAGAAGTGTGCAGTAATGCACCTGGGCCCTACAAACACAAAAGTCACACACTGTATTATACAACTGGTGTCAGTCTCAGAAAAACAGCAGAGGGAAGAGGTTCTAGAATATTAATCACAGCAGACTTTAAATACAAATGGAATGTGCAGCTGCTGTTTGTCAAAATAACAGAGTATTGGACTGCATAAAATGAAGCATTCACTGCAGAAGGGATAAGTTAATTAATCCTGTTTTATCATAGCGTGTTATGCCCCACCTGCATTAGGGCTTATAGTTCTGGGTACCTTATTTAAGAAGAGATGCTTTAAAACTCAAGCGGTCCAGCGCAGGGTGACTAAAATGATCAAGGACCTGCAGGTATTCTATGAAAATTGAACCTAATAAGCCTGGAGCAAAGGAGAGCAAGGGATATCTCCTATTTCTGTCTGATGTAATGCACAACAATTTATTACTTGAAAACTAGGCTTCAAGCAGGAGAAAAGCAACGACGGGACATGTTTATTTATTTATTTTTTAAATCCCCCTCGCTGCTGCTTTCTCCCTCTGACCCCTCCCAACCCCTTTTCATGACTTAGAACACAGAATTTGATGGCAGATAAGGACTGTTTGACCCACCCAATCTGCCCAATTTCCTGCCTACTATAATACTGCAGACCCTACTTGGTCTCTGACTTTATTCTCCTTTCATGACCACTAAGGTTCTCTTATGCCTATCCCATGCACTCCTGAATCCTGTTACAATTTTTGCTTCTGAACTCAGGTCATTGGCATCAGAATTCGTAGGCTGCCACTGTGCCAGCAGGCCAGCGTAATGTTTTTTTTAAAGCAAACCAAATCATTTGGAGCAGAGAGGTGAAAGTTCTTTTCACAGTGGGTGGTAGGTAGTGGAATGGACTTCCAGAACACGTGATTGGTAGAGACACTAAAAACTTTAAGGATGGGTTGGATAACTTATTACTTGGTGGCCCAGTTAATTTATTACCACCAAAATGGGAAGCAATTAATATGGGCACCACAGCCACCTTCTGCTCTCTATTCCTTAGTAGAAACCTTACAGAACACACCCACAGTATACAAAGAATTTCTGGTTTCTTGGTCAGATTTCCTACCATTCACTAAAATACCACAAACAGCTATATCTAATTTAATATGTTAGTTTGCATCTATATTCCCCCTCCCCCAAGAGGCTGAAAGTAGGCAGAACTGCTTAGCCTTCCTTTCCCGTCAACAAAACTAAATAAATAAAAAGAAACTGCGTAATGTGACTGCTAACGACATCTCTCCTGCATCCTCTCCAGACTGATAACCCTCTCTCATTCTATCCTCAACTAACCCATCCCTATTTTCCTAGTCCCTTCCACAGAATATTGCTTCTGATCATTCCACAACTTAAATCTACTAGTGTCAGGAATCCACTTATGTTAATGTGCAAAAATGTAATGGTTCTTAATTGTACCGTCTCTAATTTTATCTCTTTAGCTGTATTTGTCACCTTCCCATTTGTAACCTTCAAGTGCCATCTCTGCTGTTGTAACTGTCCCCGGGACCCTCTTGCAAAATAGGTTTCTAACCTACATGAGGCTACCTGGTGTGCAATAATCTAAAAGCAATCACTAATAAATAAAATCTATTTCTTTCCAGTCTCCTCTCAGTCCATCTCTCCTTGCCCAGCCCTGTTCCTGTTCATCTCCACTGTCACGATCTTGCTGGTGACTTATTCTGTGGATATGGTCTACTGTGCTGTCCCTAAGTCTTTCTTTGCCAGAATGGATCCATTCTTCAGATTCTTCTGGTATCTTGCTCTGGATGTACCTTAACTCAGTCTTGAGCCTTCCTCTCTTGAAGCACATCAACATCTGCACAGTTCCACTTTTCTGTAAAATTCTGGCTCTCTTCCTCCTGCATACTTTTCTGCTGCCCCCATCCCATCCTTGTACTCTTCACTCAACTGATGCGCCACCTTCTCCATCCTCTACTGCAAATCCTCTGCTGGTCAATCTGCTGTTTCTGTCCCTCTTTCTAATCTCGGTAATAATGTCCCTCTCACTGTCTGGCTCTCACCTGCTCTCCTCTCAAATTACTTAAGGCTAATTTTTCCCCCTTCCTACTCCTGTTCAAGAATGCATGGGATAAGAACAAGCAAACCATAGCAGAAAGGAAGGGGAGGGAGAAAGCGCTGTAGATGAGACATAGTCTACGGTAATAGTGTAGGTAGGGGGAAATGGGCAGAGGGATGGGCCAAGCAGTCCTCATCTGCCATCAAACTAGGTTTCTGTATTTCTATAGCAAACTTATCCCTCCCCCTACCCATTTATCTCCACCCTCCACCCTCTCTCCGTTTTAACTGCCATGGCTGTCTTGGGCTTCTTTGTTATTGAGCCAGTTTTATGAATCAATTTTATTTTGTGTCTTACAGCAGTTTAGCAGTTTTGTAATTATTTCTTTCTTGCACAATGTATCCTTGCCTGGTGGTTTCTGTACCGCTGTAATGAACTTGATCTCTTTTGCACCTGTATGTGTTTTATATGCTACCCATAACTGTTTTTTGCCTTTCGCTTGAACTTTCCTCTGGAGCTACTTCCCCCTGGTCATAACTGGAAACGGGCTTCGGCTTATGGTCTTACCCAGCTACCAGTTTCGGTTCAGGGTGCCTAACCCAGTTACCAATTTTTAAATAAATACACAAATATACTGTGCATATGTATGCACAACATATATACACACATACATACATATAGTGTGTGTGTGTATGTAGAATAAATAATAGGTAAGGGTGGTATACAAGGATGTATACCAATCAAGGGGGCTAATCAGGGCTATAAGGCCATGAGCCTGAAGGGAGAGTGACTTTATTGCCCTAATTAGCGCCCGAGGTGGGTATACTTCAAAGTGTTCCATACTTACCCATTGTTTGTTGAATATAATACATTAGGATAGTTACTATTATGAAGCTTGCATTTGTGATCACGTTTGACACCTGAAGGTCTCTTACAGCAAGGAGGGAATGGTGTGTAGTGAATGCAGGTAGGAATTTGGGGGGATTTCGGGGTTTGGGAGAGTTTTGTGTGCCTTTTTTCAGGTCCTTTTGCAAACTGTTAATTGCTTTGGCTTGTTTCCTAATGATGTGTTAATTGTGTTATCAGTATCGTCCCATTAATTGTTTGATTAGCGCAGGTATATAGCTGTAATTGTTTGATTAATGCAGGTATATAGCTGTAATTGTTTGATTAGTGCAGGTATATACTTTGAATTGATAGATTAGTCACAGGTATACAGGGAAATAAATGATGGCCTTGTCTACGCAGAAAAGTTCCCATCCATGCATGGCCTGACTAAGAATATTCCAATTATCCTTGTGAGTGAGGGGCCGGGACAACAATGCTGAAGTGGCAGAGCCACAAGTGAGTCAAGTAAGTCCTGCCCCCTAACAAGGGATGATAATCGTTGGACAACCAGCACAACCCTCCCTACACCTCAGCTGGCGACATCTACTAAAAGAAAAAGAAAAAGTATTCTAAAAATCAAAATCCTGATACACACTAATTGAGCGTGTGCCAGGACTTAGTTTTTTTTTCTTTAGCTCACAACTTGGCCCTTTTTCTAGTTGTTGGTGGTGATGGTGCTTTGTGGCTGGGCCCCACTTTCTCTTCTCTCTTGTCAGTCCCCTTCAGCAGCAGTTGGTTATTATGTTTGGTGCTGCCCCTTTGCAGTTACAAAAAAAAAAGGCAAAAGAAGTGTCTACCTGCAGCTCTAAGCTTTAGGAATCACTGTACCTCAACAAAACAGCTTTTCATGAGCAAAGCAGTCAAATTGCAGAGGAGCTCTGGAAGTGGGTTCATCTCTGTTGGGCTGCCAGAAAATATCAACTGAAACAACCTGTGTACCCAAATCTGGTTGTGTTTTTGTTTGCTGTATTGTTTTTTGTTTGTGGGGGGTCATAATTGAACAGGTATTTGAAATACTTTATGGATATGCAGTCCTCCCAAATTGTGGGGTTTACCTGGACTCCCTTGTCCCTGTACTCTTCTGCCTGCCAAAACTGTGTGTCACTATCTGTTTGTGCCCTCTTCTGTCCCGGGGCTCAAGCTTATGTGGGGATTAGAGGAGCGCTGGTACACTTTTTATTTATTTAGCTTTTTGGTAACCGGCCACTGAGACCAGAGGTCCCTGTTTCAGGGGTGACCCGGAATTCGTTACATACATCATAAATAGCAAAGCAATGCACAACAAATCACAAACACTGGAATGCATATGATCGACAGTATAGTGGTTGTGACATAGTTACAACGTAATTACAGTAATAATTAGTCACAATGCAGAGACATTCAGTAACCTGCGACATTGGTCAGGAGGGATCAAACAGATGCTTAAGAAACATGCATGATGTAGATAAAGACATAATCAAGTAAACAGTTCAAGCCAGCAAATCCATACGGTCATACAGCTCACTGTAACTACATTTTGCAACCTGTTGGGTGTTTAAATCTTTGGTGCTCAGCATGCCCAACTCTTACTACTGCAACCAGCAGGCTCCTGGACTCCTCTCACCAGTCTCTTTAATGTGCTCTGGCCCCATGGACTTCAGTTGGAGTCAGGGGCTCAGAGACACTAGGAAGGGGTGAAAGACAGCAGCTACATGTGGTTGGTACCAGTGTGCCTGTGTATCTGTGCAGCTCTCAGCCACTTCGACATCAGAACCGCCCAGCCTGGAGAGATTGTGAGTTGCCACCACTTGTGACAGGGCAGGGGAAGGCCCGACTATCACCAAAGCTCAAGCGGATAAATAACCTCATTGTGTGCAACTAAACCTGGGGGTCAGCATAAATAAAATCAGGGCAGGAGGCCTAAATAATAACTTTGTTAGTGACCAATGCTGCCATTGTAACGGAGGACACCATCTTGCCAACCCCTGACCTTGTTGCTAACCAATCAGAGGTCATGGATCTCAGCAGCTAATACCAGGAGCATGCTGGGACAATGATTGTGCTGCTGGGTTGGTACCCTATCACTCCACCAATATGGCATGGAGTGAACATTCTGCATACTAATTCAAGTGACTGTCAGCCCTTTAGAGCAATCATAAGCTGCCTTAGCCCAGAGAAAATATGAGGGCAGATTCAGAACTAGACAGTCAGCAGTCAGCTCTCACAGTGTGGGGAGGTCTTCTGCTGCTGGCCAGAGCCAGTTGAGGAGGCCTGCCTGGGGCTTCTACAGCCACTGGGTTAGGTGGTGACTGAGGTTTCTACAACCTATAAAGTACAGTAACAGAACTGTGCGTCTTCTGATTATGTCAGAACGATTCCTTTGGTGAAAAAGACTGTTCCTGTGAAAGGAGGCAAAAGCTGCTGATCTAGTAGATGTATCACAGCTGCCAGCCTGTAGGATGAACAGAGACTGAGTGTGAGTAAAGCCTGCATCACGACCGCGGACAGGGAGACAGATGGTCAGTGCTGCTGCTATAGGCACTGGCTAGTATATCATACTAGGATCCAGAAGCATAGACGACGTGTGTGTGTGTGTGTGTGTGTATATATATATTTATACAATGGGGTGAGAGCTATTCCAGTGCAATAAATTCATATATTTTCACTGCAGTGAGATAAATGCTGACTGGAGTGAGATAAATGCTCACTGCAGTGAGATAATGCTATGACGCCAGTGGAGTGAGATATATCCATTTATTCTCACTCCACTGACGCCACCTAGTTAACCCTACAAAAAACTCCTACAACCAATAAACAAATCAAGAAAACATGAATAAAACTCACCTGAAGCCCAGTAACACAATGTCAAACTCCTCCATATTCACGTGTTCTTATTCAAAACCTAAACCTAAAATCTCCCGCAAAACGACTTTACTATCCTTATAGAAAGTAAAAAGCCTGCTATTGAACTCATATACAAAATGAAGAGAACTTGTAAATCAAACAACATTCTTCAACAGAAACAAAAGCCTGCCAAACGAAAACAAACAAGTATGACTAAATATATAAAAAGACCTCGATGGAAAATGAAATTGTAGATCTATGTACACAGTTTGAACGTGACAAGGAACCCCTACTGACCCTACAGAACACCTTATACCAGAAACCCAAGAACCATAAATGCCACAGAAAAACGCCGTATTTCTAGATCCAGACTACATCGAAAAATACATTCACAGCAATCAAAAATCGAAACACAACAAAAAACAGAAACGGACCTCAAACATCTACAACAGTTTCTACTACAGGATTTAGAGATCACAACTCCATTACTAAAATTGAACCAGAAGAACTGGACAGCCTGTTATGCCATTATTTTATAACGGCACAAAAAGGATGGCGCTGATTACGAACCCCTGACCATTCGCTTCTCGCTTCCAAAGTATAGAGAGGCATTTAAAAGAAAATGGATACTCGGAATCTCTCTCCACATCTTTAAAATTGAAAAACACGACAAGTCAGATCATTCAAACAAAACATTTAAAACAAAAGGAATGGGAAACAAACCATTTGCAGCAGATGACATCACAGATGAAATACTAACCAAATTATATGACAGCAATCTACTAGGACCTGACAATCCACAATCACTCATCAATTCCATGTGGTTAATTGTCAATTTATACTCGGAATTAGAGGAAACTCTGAAGCTCGAAACTTAAAATGGGAGATGTAACTTTAAAAAAGACAACCAAAACACAAATTACCTGGAATTCTCAACTGAAAGACAAACAAAACCCGCAGTGGCTCAAACCCCAAAGACACAAGACTAATAAAACCACGAGCCTATGGAAACCAGAGACCCTAAACGATGTCCTATAAAAATATACCTAACATACAGAGACAAACGACCTTACAAATGTAACACCCCAGATGCACCACTGTTTCTATCACTACATTACCCCATTAAATACAGTCCCCATGTTGGTACAAAACCAACCTCTAGGGATAAATACCATCGGAAGATTGTAAAACAATGATCCAGGAAGCGGACTAGAAACTGACCAAGACTCACAAACCATTCCATTCGAAGCACCTGGTCAAAAGCTGACGGATTCTGACATTGCCCCACAGAAATAATACAAGTTTCTGGACACAAAAGCTTGAATCTCTCAACACATACTCCAAATTAAATGACAAAAGCAAAAAAAAATATCAGACTTACTGAGTAACCCAGTGAAAGATAGCGAAAAACCCTCTACTTCCAAACCTGAGTCTCACAGCACTCTGAACCTGAAACCTGGAACATCTGCTGCCTGTTACATGGATATGCTCCCAGCCTGCTTCAACAATCCAATCATTAACGCATCACATATTACATTTAACATAATACAAGGTATGCCAAACTAACAACTCTCACTTATGACTACGTAGTTGAACAACACTAAACATTTTTTTATCTCCACAGACACCAATATCAACAGAAAGCCAGAAAAAGAGACAGAGACTTGACATCGGACTCTGATACGGACTAAACCGCAAACTACAAAATGAAACAGTCGGACACTACAATCAACACTCCCATTAAACATTGATTTCTGATTTTGCTAACTTCAAAATATTTACTTTAAAATAAAAGTTTAAATGACTTCTTGACATGCAGTTCCAAAAATATACCTTATCAGAACTCTACGGTGAATAAAACACGAAAACACTAACAAAAACTCATTATGTCTGCACAAAACATTTCCCACAATAAATAAATAAATAAATCTAAATCTCACAAATTCCACCCTCAAACACTACAACCAAATGAAATATACATACCATTATTTCAAAGACGCTCTCACCCCATTTGTATAAATAGCACACATGATGTCCATGTATGAGATATGTAAATATTCTCACTCCTGCAGAGTGAGCTGTGCATTTCTCACTGTGCTCGCGGCACTCATGAGAATACAGAGTTACTTCCTGCAGGAGTAGAATATTTACCATATCTCTACTCCTGCCCATCATGTATCCTCTATATATATATATATATATATATATATATATATATATATATATATATATGTGTGTGTGTGTATATATATATATATATACACACACACACACACACACACACACACACACACCAGGAAAGACTCTCACTGGGGTCTCAGGGAACCACCACTCCTCGATAGGATTAATGGAGAAGAAATACCTCTGCTCTGAAACACATTACAGTATTTGTATTTCTGTGGAGGGGAGCCCACTGGGATTTATTGCCCCAGTCTTGAGGTTTGCCATTTTAGCAATTGCATGCTCTGTGGGGCTTGGGTTTATCAAAAGTGTTGGTTTGTTTAAAGTGCATCACTGCCAGTCAGCCAGCTACAACTTCATCAGGCCTGCACCATTCCTCTGACTGGGTACTTAGTGAAGCACAGGGAACTCCCATAAGGTTAAGGTGTTTTAAACTGATACCAGTGGAAGTGGGTAGTGCTCCAGTACAGGTGGGTGGGTAACACTAAATGTTCTACAGTATTTACATTGCCTGGGGGACGGGGGAGATGAGCACTACTGCTCTTTTACAGTGGTTAATAGGCCACACCTAGTCTGAAACATAGAAACACGTCGATCGCCTGGATTGTTTGCAGTCTTCGTTAGCTGCGAATGCAGCATTATTCAAATATTTTCTTTTAGGACTCTTGTCTGGATTTGACTTGGGGGTAACTTGTGCTTTTGCATGGAGGCATAAATTTTCCATTTTTATGTTACAAATGGGAAACATTTTCTTACTGTTTAAACTGTTCTGTCTGAAATAGTTCTAATTTGCATCTAATGTTTAAAACTCTACACATGTGCGACCATGTGGCCGGTAAGACAGCAGACTTTCTTACCACAGTTTCTCAGGCTAATAGTTTTGGCAAGAAGAGTGTCATCTTGGTGAACTGACGGGGGCACCATTCCTAAAACTAATACTGGTGCTGTTCTGTCCTGGGAGCTGGGAAGATGGTGTATCCAGCAGCAGCAGGGTTCCTTTTATAGGCGCCTCTCTAAGGAGGGTGGTGATGGGACGGAGCCTTGTGACAGGTGGGTATATCCCACATGTAATGGCCAACATCAAATCTTTAGCTGGCTGCAGAATACCAGTGATCAGTGTCCTACCCATTAGCGCTTAGTTGTTTTACATTCTGCAGCCTATTTGTGATGCTGGGTCCCAAGGCTCAGGAGGAGTTCTTGTAAAATGAACAAAATTAACTCATGATGCCTTGTTGAAATAGCACCAAGGAGCAGAAATAGGTTGGTAGTCCAAATATAATTTTATAATAATTTTAATGGCATTGACTGCACTTTTCTCCTTTTGGACATTTCAACCTTTATTCTAGGAGCTGCTATTCCCTCCAACAAGCTGTACCTATGGAGTGTATACCGTGCAAACCTTAATAATATGTAAATTCTGCTGAATTGTACATGTATTGTACACCCTCAGTTATTGCACGGTCATGTACTATGATAACATTTTAATAAATAAAGTAAAAAAAAAAGAAACACAATTTGTCAGCAGAAAAGGGCTGCTTGGCCTGCCCAGATGTTCTTGCTTATTCCATCTCCACAGACCCTAAATGGTCTTTTGGAGACCCTCCCCTTCCTTTCTATTTATCAGTATTCTCCCCATGCCTATTCCAAACATGCTTTAATCCTCTCACTGTTTTGCCCTGTTCCAGGCATCCACCACTCCTTTAGTGAAGTAGTGTTTCTCATGTCCCTCCTAAACTTCCCGCTCCCAGCTTCACTGCATGCCCTCTTGTCCTGGTGCACTTACTCATTTGTAACAGACTCCCTCCTATACTCTGTTCACCTCCATGAGGCACTTGTAAGTCTCTATCACACCCCCCAACCTCCACTCCTCTATGGTGTACATGTTGAGATCCCTCAGCCTCAGAGAACCGCATCCCAATGCATGTGTGAAGACTTTTGTCTCCAAAATCTGTGCTGCTAGATCAGCAGTTTCATCCTGCAAACCCTAACCCGAACTGTGGCGGTGCTGCTGGAGG
The DNA here is from genome assembly GCA_016271365.2 of Neoceratodus forsteri. NCBI lineage: Eukaryota > Metazoa > Chordata > Ceratodontiformes > Ceratodontidae > Neoceratodus > Neoceratodus forsteri. The sequence goes on from JADMNL010000025.1 coordinate 120,413,595, forward strand.
TATCAGACAAAGCATTTCTCCCACCCCCCTGTCTGTCTGATGATTTTCAAAGAGAAGCTGAAAATGCATCAGAAAGCAGATCATGAAAACATTTCACCTACTTTACAGTCCTCACCTGCCAAACCAAAGACGTATACGCTGGACATGCTAGGCTGTTCCATTGATAAACTTTTGCTTTGGACAAAGTGTAGTGACAGAAGGTATGATGCCTAGGGTTACCACCTGTCCCTATTTTCGCAGGACAGTCCTGATTTGGGCTGCTGTGTCCTGCAGAAAAACATGAAAAATACTAAATGTCCTGACATTATAGCAGAAAAAATATTTTCTGATTTTCCTCTAAATGCTGCAAAAAACTATAATACCTTAACTAAAATACCTTAAAATAATAAAAAACACAAGAAACAACTAAAAAACTACATCACTTAGTCTTAATTCTGATTATTTAGAGAAAACATGTCTGTTGCATTGGTCAAGATGACATATTGTCCTGTGAAAAATCCAGTTTCAGCAAGAAATGTCCCACTTTGGGCTTCTTAAAAGGTGGTAACCCTAATGATGCCGTATTAAAAAATTGGACTATCTTCAGGTTGAAATTAACTAGCTACATGCTACCAAGCAAGCAACAGCGAAGACCAGGGCAGACCATTCAAGATGCAAAAATAATTGCCCTAGAGGCAAACTGCCACAGCTTAATGAAAGACAACTACAACAACACAACTTGTAAATTAGAAAATAATGAAAATATGCTAAGACACAGCAATACCCACACTATAAGCAACACAACTCAGAATTCATAGATATTCGTGAATTTGTGAAGGATATTTTGTCAAAAACATTTGCTCTCCCACACGATAACCCACCACTGCTCACTCTTGCCTTCAGGGTGCCCAAGAAGCAACGCGGCCAGCACATTAAAATTTACAATTCTGGCTACTTTTGCTTTGAATTCGGACAGTGACTTTGTATTTAAATTAGCCAAACTTCATGGTTCTTTGGAGTATAAAGATCAAATATATTGTGTTTTTCCAGATTTTTTTTTTTGCCACCCAGCAATGCCAACACAAGTTTTATTTATTTAGCTTTTATTCACCCCGTAGGTGCACTAGACGAACAATCAGCTGCCTATTTTCAGGCATGACCTGGGAGAATGCAACAGATGTGGTCAACAGTAATGTAACAGGAATGCCAAAGTACTCCATAAAAAACAGGGTATGGTAACATAAAATACAAACATGCAGGGATAAAACAGAGTTGGAAACTACACAAAACAATATTCTAGGGCACAGATTTGAAGCATTACAATTCACTATAGGTATAATTAATTATTCATGAGCTAAACTGGTCACTGATTAGCTACCATGCCAGTCTGAAATCTTTAGAAATGCCCAGCATGGCAGCCAAACGGCAGATAGCAGCGCCTACACTGACGGCAGTGGCGGCAAAACAAAGATGTGTTTTCAGTGCTGCTCTCAGTGTACACTAAGAAAAGAAAAGAAAAAAACTGAACAGTCATGTGTTCCTGTCAGTACTTAGTACAGAAAGGCTTCTATCATACACAGCTTAAGCCGCTGCACATCATGATAGTTTCTACCCAGCACCGTGCCAGCATAGCTGCACACGCTGCCACAAAAAAAGAAAACTAAACAGAAAAATCTTTTGCAAACAGTGTCATTTATTTATTTATTTATTTATTTAAGAGTTTAACCAGGAAGGCACACTGAGCAGAGTACTGCTCTATTCCAGATGAGTCCTGGGGGGAAGGGGAGGTGGGAGTACAATACAATACACTAAAGCACAATGCAGTTATACAATACACTAAAGCACAACGCAGTTGTATAATACACTAAAGCACAATGCAGTTATACAATACACTGAAGTACAACGCAGTTATACAATACACTAAGGCCCTGTCCACACTACACCACTTACAGTCTGTAACGGTTCCAAACCGTTACAGACCGGAACCGTTACAGTGTGTCCACACTGCCGGCAAACAGTCTCAATAACGGTCTGGAATCGTTACAGCTCATCCACATTTGTGGGTGCCCTGTAACGTTACAGCTGCACCCTATCCCACAATGCAGTTCGTGCTGCACTGGGGGAATACTGGAGCTACACGCTCACGCGTCCACACTATGGCTGGTAACGTTATAGGCATTTGCTAGAATCGTTGTTCAAACCACTCTCATAAGTGGTTTCAACAACGGTTACGAAAACGCCTTCTGTAACGTTACAGATGTAAACGCAAACCGTTTTGGTAACGGTTTGAGCCCTCTGTAACGTTACAGAGGCATAGTGTGGACAGGGCATAAAATACAATGCAGTTATACAATATACTAAAGCACAACACAGTTATACAATACACTAAAGTACAACGCAGTTACACAATACACTAAAATACAACGCAGTTATACAATACACTAAAGTACAACGCAGTTATACAATACACTAAAATACAATGCAGTTAAACAGTGGTAGGCGGACAACAATAATAAACAAATGAGCAAGCACAGACTATACAGAGCTAGAAAAAGAAAGGAATAGAGGACTAGACTTATAATTGCAATAATTACCTCACAGCTGCTCATTTCCTGGGGATTAACGACTGGACGGTGGGTCCCCTCCGCCAGTCATTAATCTCCAGGAAATGACCAAGCTCATTCATAACTCGTTACTCTAATCTCTGGGCTACACTGCCAGCCATAATCTTTCAATATTTGTATTAAATGTTGGTTCTATCGTTCCAGGAGGTCCCCCACTCACCTGAGTTGGTCTAGTGCATATTCATGGTTAAACTAATACCTTTAAAATACCCCTTATTACATTTTATTTTATATTAGAGGCAAATGAAAGAAAATGGGGTATGAATGGTCTTAATAACATATATTATTATTTGCATAACTTATGTCAAATTGCCAAAAATAAAAAGTAAAACAAAAGTATAAATGTTTTATTATTTTACATTTTGTCTCATGAGCATATTATTAGGAGTAAGTCATTAATTGCACTTTTGTTGAATTTACAGTTGCACTGAGATTTTTTTGTGTAGGGGATATTGTGGGAGGTGGCTAGATACTGCATCTCAGAGGTTGTACGCTCTGACACAGACCCTCTTAAGGAGAACTACCAGCAGATGTGAAGCCCCAGCCGCTGCACAGTCGGGCTTCACCTCACAGATCCCCTGCAGGCACCTTATTAGAATTAAAAGTTTTTTTTACCTGAATGCTGGTAAAAGTATGTAAACCCAGTGTAGCTGGCATGTTTAAATACGGAGCTCCTCAACCCCTCCCCCATGATCGCACTGCTAATATCGCGAGATGATGATGCTCCACTGCCACTTCCTTATGGGTGCCCTTATGTATGGAGATTTAATAATTTTGGTATCTCTCATGCCCAGTGCTGTTTTTACAAAATGTGCCAAAATGCCACATGGCATTTAGCCAAATTCTGTTAAAAATAGCGCTGGGCATCTGAGACACAGAGATTATTAAATCTCCGTACATAAGGGCACCAATAAGGAAGGGGCAGTGGAGCGTCATCATCTCGCGTTATTAGCAGCGTGATCGTGAGGTGAGAAGCGCGACATTTAAACATGCCCGCTGCACCAGGGGTTTACATACTTTTACGAGTAATCAGGTAAAACAATTTCCAGTTTAATATGGTGCCTGCAGGGGGGGGATCTGTGAGGAGAATCCTCGATCTGTGCAGCAGCTGGGACTTCACCTCTGCCCGTATATATTCTTTAAGCACCTCATTATTCAATGTGGCCAATACAGGCATAAGGAAATTAAACATTTGCAAAACAGCCATGTAAATAAGGCATGTAAATGTTGAAGCTACAAGCCAGGTGGTTCACAGTGGGTCCGATCCTGTTTAATGCATACATATCGGACATCAGGGAGGGTATAGGGTGTGAAATGAGTCTCTTCGCTGATGACTCCAAGATGGGAGCAGTAGTTGAGGGAGAAGAGGGGAGGTTGGCCCTGCAAGGGGACCTGGACACCCTGGAAAGCTGGGCTCACACATGGAAATTAAATTTCAATATCACCAAGCGCAAGGTGTTGCATCTTGGGCAGGGAAACCCTAAACACAGGTACACCCTGGGAGGGGAGGTGCTGGAGGCCTCAATAGGGGAAAAAGACCTAGGGGTCATGGTGGATGCATGTATGAATAACTCTGAGCAGTGCAGGAGAGCAGCTAGCAAGGCAAACAGGATGTTGGGATGCATCATAAGGGGGACCACCTATAGAAGCAAGGAAGTGATTCTGCCGCTGTACAATGGACTGGTTAGACCACACCTTGAGTACTGTGTATAGTACTGGAGACCACACTTGAAGAGGGACATACAGCTCCTGGGGAGGGTACAGAGGAGGGCAACTAAGATGATACGAGGGCTAGGGGATTTGACGTATGAGGACAGACTTGAGGAGCTCTGCCTGTTTTCATTAGAGGAGAGGAGAGACAGGGGGGACAAGATTGAGGTCTTCAAGTACCTCAAGGGAATAAATAGGGTAAACATGGAGGGGATCTTTAGACTAAAGCAGGGAGGTATCACCAGAGGGCATGGTTTGAAGTTGGAAGGTGGAAGGGTGAGGGGGGAAAAGAGGAGGAGGTTTTTCACTGAAAGGGTGGTGGACCCTTGGAAAGCACTGCCTGGCGAGCTGGTTCAGAGATCCACAGTGGAGGGCTTCAAGAGAGGGTGGGACAGACACAGAAAGTGGATGTATCAGATGATGGCCTGTCCCAGGGGGGTGGGGATGGATGATAGGGGTTTCTGGAACACAAGGGAGGGGAGGGCCTCGGCACCCAACTAGGGATCTGAGGTTCGAGCAGACTCGATAGACCGTAAGGCCTAACCTGCTGGCAAATAGTATGTTAGTATGTAAAATGGAGCCACTGACATTGGGCCCTGGATGCACAGCAAAGGGCTCATCTTGTCGGGAAATGGCTTTCCTGAACCGTTTGATCTGAACACCTCTATGTCTCATAGACATAGGGCATACAAGTTTTATCCCGTATGAAGAGGTGGTCAGGCACACCCCAGGTGGTGCCTCACATCACACACAGCTCCCAGAATGTACTGATTGGGCAGTGTTTTGATGAACAGACCTGTACCCCCCAAGAAACTACAGTACACAATGTAACCTTTACCCCATCACTGTGTCATCAGGGCTCTATGGTAACTCTATCACCTCTAAGCTAATAGGTCATGGGTTCAGTCTCTCACAGTGGAGACTTGAGTTCATGCTTTATGCTGGCACTGTATCACTAAGGAGGTGATGTCCAGACTTCTGCCACCAGAGTACTGTGGCACATGTAACGGATTATGTTACGCCAGTTTTGGGTTGAGCTGCACCGCTGTTTGATGTTGGATTTATCTTAAAATCTTAATCTTAAAATCTAAAGTATGATACAGTTCAGGACCTGACCTCCTGTGGGCCTTATGCTGCGAATTTCCCTACATACAATCACTCCACAACCACTGTAATGTATGTTAATATGTCCTCCGAGACCACTCTAAAGGCTGTAAGAGTGGCCTCATTTCGCATTCTGAGGATACGAGTACTGCAAACCAAAGGGGAGCAGTTGTGATCCCCTAAGGATGTAAGTGAGACCGCTCTTACAACCCTAAGAGTAGTCTTAAAAGACAATTAATATATTATTGACAAAGCATGATCAATAATATCTTAGAAATTTGAAAAACCCTCCCCCTGAGCACCCCTGTTTCCAGGGCACCGGCACGTAAGACGCTCTCTGCAATATAAGAGTGTCTCAAACACAGGGAAAGGGAGCTCTTGGATTGTTCAGCAAGGCTCCCCTAATCTGTCTGACCTCCTGTGGGCCTTATGCTGCAACAGTTCCTTGCATACAGTCACTGCAGGACCAGTCTCTAATGTAACCCACTGACCCACATGTAAAGCACTTTGGGATGCTCTGTGCATGAAAGGCACTGGATAAAATGAAACAAGGGCTGGAAATGGAGCTTTCAGATTGGCTGACATGCATTATAAAGGGCTATGTTAAAGAGCTAGTGTACTGCCTAAAACTAATACTAGATTTTAAAAGCAGCCAACTATTACCATTTATATCTGAGGTACTTTTTCTTTTTCCTTTGTTTAATTAGAAGATTATTTACCTGATGTTAGTAGGTGTGATGTGTGGAACAGCTCTTAGCCTGGCAGATGACATATCTTGCTCTATTGCCCCACACTACATCATCAGAATTGTGACCTCACTGACTGTGACATCACTGCCACTTAGGAACAGGAAGTGAGTGATCGCCAGGTCATTCACCTGTGATGTCATAGTCAGTGAGATCATAATGCTGATGATGTAGTGGGGGCAGTAGAGTTAGACATGCCAGCTGCAAAGCTAAGAGTTTCACACATCCAACACAATGTTATCATGTAGAAAACTTTCTGATGAGCAAAAGAAAAGAAAAATACTCAGAAATAAAAAGTTACAACTGAGTACTACTTAAAATTTGTATTATTTTCCTGTCTGCCTGTTTTGGCTCCACTAGCTCTTTAATGGCTGTAAACCCTCATGTGCAATAACACACTTAGAATTCAAACTTTAAAAACATTGCTAAAAAATTAAAAACATTTTACTTTAAAGCAGCAGTACTGTATGATCGGGAAGTGAGTATCAAAATTCTTCTTTATGGCTGGAAGCATGCAGCTATAGTTCTGGTTTCTATATCTGTAAACATGTTTTCCTAGTGATCTTTAGTTGTGTTTTTTTTTTTATAGATATTTACAATTTATTTCCATTGTTGTGGATCCACAGTAAATATGGCTGCTGCCTGATTTGCAGCTGAGCTCCCTCCTCATGTCACATCACATCTTATGTTTACTTTCATGGGACACTGTGCTGTGTTTTCCCACCATTCCTGTGTAGTACTGTGAGCCATGCGCAGCTAGCAGCAGAGGATTCCAGTTCAACATGGCGGGTGGGAAAAATATAAAGAGAAACAGAGCAAATTATAGGGTAATAGTATAGCAAAAACAAGAAAAAGGTATCCAGTGAACACGACAACCGTGATTGAGCGACTACAAAACAGGCGACTCAATCACGGCGCCTGTGTTCTGGGCTACCTGGCAGGGTAGTGAAGGGATAGGGGGGTAGGTGAATACTGTGACACGATGTAGCTACATATACACGTGCAGGGGGGAAGGGGACCATGCCATGTGACGGGCGGAAGGGGAGGAGGGAGGGTATATGGGCTGTAGTGCAGCTGTTGGCTGCCGAGCTGGCCGTGGTGGTGTGGTGGGTAGGGTGGCAGGCTGGGGTTGGGGAAGCGGGTTTGGTTCTGGGGCACCATCACATTTCACGTCGGGTCTGTTTCTTTATTTTTAGTAAGTTTTACCCCCATTTCACCCCCTGGAGCTGAGAGCCTTTGAGTAGGGGGGGTGCATGGGGCACAGCTCCCCACGTAACACAGAAAACCATCACCGGTTTTGTAGTCACTGCGAGTGTACATCACTGTTATATTCGGTGATGTACACTTGCCCAAATGGCGATCGCTATTACATGATCACCATTACGACAAAGAACCCAAGAAAGATTACCAGGTAAGTGCACAACAGGTCACAGGAAACAAACTGTTTCAAGAGATCCAATTTTTTATCTAGTACTGCTGCTTTAATAATAGCACTAAGGAACTCCAGGGGTTGGTGTATATTAGAGAGACAAATTAGTATACACTGAGCCCACTCACCCAATCAATTCTTAAGAGAGTTTATTGTGCCTCAATAAAATGTATATCATTTTTTAATACAGTATTCCTTGTCATACATTTTGGAACAGTCGTTGATCAGTGAAAAAACACGATCAAATTCATCAAATATTTCTAGCACTCATAATATTCAGTTATTTGAACTTTGCTTTCTTTTGAGTTTCTACCTGTTCACATATTCCTATTCATGTTTGTTAGTTTTTTTAAGGTTCTAGTTGGCGTTGCATGACCATCTACTCCCTCTGCTAATGGTTGGTGTATATTTAAAACCCAAGGGGCATAAGGTACTTCATTATCTAACCCTAGGGATCAAAGGCATTCAGCTTTACCTTGTGCCTCATGACCCCCACCTCTGGTTTAGATTAATGGATGGTAACCAAGTCGTGGTCATTCCTTATTTCTTATACTGTAAGTGATTCTGGTTGCTGACCTAACTTTTTGTCGTTTGCCGATAAAAGGTTATTAGCCCTCAACATCAGTTTTTGATTTTTATACTGACTCGTAAATGTCTTCAAACCTCAAACTAAAGCAAGATAACACTTGCATCCCCCACCTCTCAATATCAACTAAACCATTAAAGGAGCTTAGGAATGCCTTCTGGAAAAGAAGATCTCGGGGCCTTTAAAAATGGACTATACCTGCTGCATTATCCCTCCCCGATGTAACATTATACTTCTCTGCTCGTGACTTTGTATTCACTGCCACAGCGACGGCCTGTGATGTCACACTAAGCGGACTCTAATGTTAAATTGGGATAAGCAGCAGAGCAACAGATGTAGATGATTTTCTAAGTGTCAGAAATCACATTTTTATGGAATGTCCTTAGTATGTTTGTTGGTAAAAATTTCGTACTGGGGTTGGGGGAAGTTAAAGATGGAAGGGTGTACGTTTACAAAGTTAGCAATTTTGTTGCTAATTATTATGCATTTAGGATGAAAGAATGTTAGGTAGCTCTGCTGAGCCTTCTAAAACTAAAGACCATGTATGGAGTTAATCAGATAAAAGTTTAATACCATTACAACATCCCGTCAAAAGCTGAAACGCATGACTAATTAGGTAAGCAAGGCTGGCAATCTGAAGTCCTTATGAGCTTGTAGTGCTAAATAATTATACCAGTTTGTTTTTGGTTGAAGTAAGCCAACAAATGTGGAAGTTTATAGAAGGTTCACTAGACAGCTTTCTCACACAATGGGTGATAGAAGCCAGAGGGGGGAGCAATATTATTTCACTGCACATGTTTTACCAGGTAAAGAAGAAAAGTCCATGAGGCTTGCTTCCACTTGCAATACGGGGAGGGGGCACAGATGAGAATTAATAGTTAATAAATCAGGGATGAGCACAATGGGGCCTATGCACGAATGGGCAGGATATACACGCCGGAGGCAATACCCCGCCCGCAGCTCCACATCTGTGAACTGTTGTGCACAGGCAGGTATTCATAAACAGCAGCCACCTGTCCATTAGTCCGCCCCTGGTGCACAGGAACATCAAGGGCAAACAGGGAAGTAGCGGCCCAGGCAGGCATCCATTGGATGCCCGCCCTGGTCCCATAGAGGATCACTTCCATGGTTAGGGCGTGGGTCCAAGTGCGTGACTACCAAATGCAGACACTCAGACCAGCGCAGCCAGTCCCTAGCCATCAGTTTTCCCCTCTGGCCAAGCCCATGCCACCAAGCTCCCACCTAGCGCATGGCTGGACCCCAACAGCAGGACCCCCTGCCCCATCCCGGATGCCGTCCCCCCACACACACACATGGTGCCCCATCCCCGACATGAGACGAACCCCCCGGCACACAGCGGAGACCCGTCCAGCAGTGCTATAACCCCCCAAACTCAACTGTGCCCCATTTTGATGTAGTGGCATCATCCAACCCATCACCTGACAAATCCTATGCCCTCCCCTGACGCTGGCACTGAAGCCCCTCACTGGTGGTCAGTGTAACCCCTCAGCACTGATGACACCAGCCCATCCTCCACCTGCCTATTGGTGCCACAGCTGAACAGCCAGCAGCACAGCCCCCACACACAACCTTGGCCACCGGCTGTCCAACTGATGCTGGGAGCACACTGCATATTATGAGAAGCGTGCTCCCACCATAATTTGACAGCCACCAGCCAAGGAGATGTGTGGGCTGCGCCACTGACCATTCTGAACTGCAGCACTGACGGAAGGTACAGGGATTGGAGTGTTGTTGGTGCCATGGGGTGTTCCATTGACCACCTATGATGCAGGGCATTTGGAATCAGGGCCGGGTACCACTGGCCACTGTAGCTGCGACTGTGGGGGGTCAGGGTACAATGGGCTTTGCCATGTGTGTGTGTGTGTGTGTGTGTGTGTGTGTGTGTGTCCAGTGCTACCAGGTCCGGTGCCCTCTTGTGCGGGAAGGTGCATCTGTGCAGATCAGGGTCGGGGATAGGTGCCATCATGTGTGGGGTATGCTGTGCTACTCTGGGTCATTGGTGGCTATGCGTGGGGTGGTGGGCTGCGTGGACATGGCGTGCTGCGCTGTGCAGGAGTGATATATTACCGTCGGGGTATGGGGTCAGTGCTGGCTGTGTATGGTGGGATGCCAGACAGCCACAGGGGACATGCCAGTGTCCCATGTGCATGGGGCTGGGTGCGTAGGGTACTTATGGCAGGGTTCTCCCTGGTGTAATGGGTGCCCTTACACCCCACGGTGCGCAGCACTACTCGACCTTGGTGCATGGCGCGTAGTGCTGGCATGCCCCCAGTATGCCTCACACCCATGGCGTGTTGCTGTCCGTGCTGCCAGGGGATCAGCTGCATAGGGACTGTGCACCCATTTCGAACATCCCACATAAGGGCGCAAGGTGCGGGTGGCTCGCACACCGCCAAATCCACAGTACATAGGCACTCCACACTTTTTGCATAGGCCCCCACAATAGTAAGCTATGAGACAGATTAGGAAACAGCAGGCATACATGTACATAGGTGTACTTAAAACATCAATGAGGACTCAATCTGCCAGAGCGATCACAACAATATTTTTTAATTCAACATTATGCTAGAATCCCAGAAACTGATATCTAGCACTATGGTCGCAGACCTTAGGAAGTTGACTTTTACACAATGAAAGAAATAACTGAAGATTAGCTGAAGGACATGCACAACACAGAAGGGGCAGAGAACGTGTGGGTTGCACATGAAGGGGCAATAGTGAAAGCCACCCAAAACTGCATAAACTTTATTAATAAGACCAAAACAGATGTTGAGTTGCAGATGCAGGCAGGAGATATGCCTACTATTGTTTCAGAGAAACCCAAGCTGGGATGTAAACTGGAGCTTCTGTCTCTGGCAGAGGGTCCAAGGAGATTGCCGGCCACTGCCAGAGGGCACAGGGAGAGGTATGCACAACCAAGGTGATGCCCAGCAGACGGTTTGGTGAGAGTAAAAATCTGGTTAATAAGAAGTGCCCAGAGAGAGGGTGGCTGTTAACCAGTTATGTCCAAGTCAAAGTCCCTACAATGGCGCAGCCTCCGGCACACCAGCTGACTTGGCACCAAGGTGTTGCAGTACGTGTCAAAATGAGTGTCAACCCAAAATGTACAGCAAAATGGGAAACCTGGTAAATTCAGAATGCAGAGTAGAGAGGCTCTAACCTGAGGTCTAACCTCACCTAATGGTGAACTGGAAGGAAAAACTGGAGTCATGGGCACCATGTGCGTGTGTGTGGAAAAGGGAAGACCCTTTATGTAAGGGACTCTAAGGTTCTGACTTGTGTCCAGGGTCAGAATCTAGCATGTCTTAGTAGTACTGATAAGGACAGCATTTTGAGGACCCAGTTTCCAATCCTGCAACTGTAATTATAAGTCAAAATAATTATTAATGAGCTGAACTAGCTCACTGACTGGCTGCTGTACTGGCCTGAAATCTCTTAGAAATGACTGGCATGGCAGCGGCACTCTGCTCACACGCTGTACGCCGACAGCAGTGGCGCATAAACAAAACTGTTTTTGGTGCTCAAACGCCGAAAGAAAAAAAAACTATTATTGTGATTAGACTTATAATCACAATAATGACCTCCGAGCCAGTCATTCACTTTCGATTAACGACTGGCTGGGTGGGGTGGCCCTCGGCTGCACCTCGGGCCACCCTTCCTCCCAGCCAGTCACTGATCTGTAGAAAATGACTGTCTCTTCACTCATTATTGCTTAAATATGTTAGTAAACATGGGAACAACATTAAATGTATCCAGCGTGTTTAACTTCTTCACCCACAGGACTCAACCTGAGGAAAGCTCCCTTGGAAGTGAATGGTAAAAAGGAAAGTAATGTTGTGCATAACAGGGGGTTTGTGGGGTTACTGAGCAGGGGAGGCCTTGGGCAATGCAATACGACAGCATATTCCTAGCCACTGAGGGTACAACTGGGCAATGCCCCACACCCTGGTTCCTCCTGGCACTTGGAGGAGGTTATCTTAAGGTGTCATCCCTTAGCTAAGGGGAGAGGCAAGGAACAATCAGTGGCTGCCATAGCTGAGGGTGTTTTCTGGACTATCCGACACCTAGTCTGGATGTGGGAAATGCAGAGAGGAATGGGAAAAGGTGGGTACGAAAGGATAAACTAGAGAAAAACAAGGACCTCATGGGGGGGTAAAGTGAACACAGAAGAACTAAGGATAGTGGAAGGGGTCAAAATAATGATAAAACTTTCTAGTTAAATAAATGAGAAACATCACGTAAAAACTGGCATCAAAAGAATGCTGAAAGATGGAATAAATGCTGAAAAAGATGAATGAAAGGCAAACATATTAAGCAGTACTTCAGTTCTGTATTCACAGCGGAGGCTGCCTTCTGGCCTAGTTCTAGACTACAAGAACAGATTCACAGGTAATAACAGCCGTAGGTTAAAGTTTGGGTGTTAACTAGGGAGAGGGAATTCTAAGGGGTCTGCAGGACTTGAATAAGTCCCCAGGACCAGATGTGCTACATCCAAGGGTAGTGAGAGAGACAAGACCAGCCCTGGCAATCCTCTTTGGCAAACCTATTTATGGTTACTAGCAGTGGACCAGAGCGTAGTGAACATTCTCCGCTGCACAAGGGTAGAGGCTGAGGAAACCCAGGAAATTACAGGCCAGTGATTCTGATATCAATAGTGGGCAGGATGTAGGACTCATCTTATGGACAGACAGAGGATTTCATGGCAGAACACAGCCTCATGGACAGGAACCAACAAGAGTTCATGAGGGATAGGCTGTGTCAAAGGAATCTGCAGCTCAGTGACACTGATAGTTGACAGGGGTCACCTGGGCCAGGCAGCCAACATTTTGCACCACTTCCTAACAGACCTACCAGAGACGCTTTGCGATATAGGCAGCATCTGGGCTTCTCGATCTGAAGCTAATGAGCCATCAGATTGCTCAATAATAGGGCACAGGCTGGCAAGATGAAGGGACTGTTTTTTTCACTTAACAGAAAAAGAATGCAGCTCATTATCAGAGCAAGCTCTGCATCGTTTGAAATTGAGTAATAAAAACAGATTGTGTTACACTTCGATTATGCATTACAGCAGAAAATGCACTCCACCGGAGTGCTAGATCTGGTTTCATGCTTACTAAACTCAGACCCCAAAAGATTCCCAGTGAAAGTGTAACAATATAATAAACGTCTTGCTTGCAGTCTATAATAGACATCCACACTACAGTTTCCTACGCTACAGACATACCAGCAGAAATTTAAGTTTGTGCTCGGCTAGTGAGAAAAAAAATAACATATTTGCCAGTGGCAATTTTTTTCTTTACATTAGCACAGGATTTGACTGCTGTGGCTTGTCAGATTTTTCAGCGGTCACCAGCATCTCCTAAGGTCCTCTGTCATAGGCAGAGCGTTGCTGATAAAGGCTCCTGCTCCCCAAAGGAGCACAGGTTTATGTCTCAGTCTATGGCCCCTCCGAATTTTATGGTTCCCCAGATCCTGCTCAATGCCTGAGAACAGCTGGCATCACCACAGGGCGGATACAGTTTGGAAAGAATGTGTTTTTATATAGCACCTTACAAACAGTATCCCAAAGTGCTTTACAACCCAGGAGAGGAAGGGTAGAGACTGTTGCTGCTATTTAGATGTGCAGGGACATTCAAACAACACAGAGTTACAATAGATTAGTGAGCAATCGCAGAGAGGTTAAGCACAGGGAGGGTAAAGCAGCTGTATTTGTCAATCAGCCACACATGTCATCATAGACCATATTTTTTTTTTAATATACAGTATTTCTGACATAACTAGATTTATCAACAGTATATCTTTATTCCTCCAAGATGGTTTTAAAACAGCATTTATTACTAATTTGACTGTAACCCCCCCCCCCCCACAAATGGGGGTTCTCAAAAAGTCTTCCTTGGGATTGCTCAAATGCCCACTGCCAGGCTGGTGTCCTGTGTCTTGATCGTTAAAACGCTATTGCCCGAGAGTACCATTATAGCCTCTGTGTACTGTCCCTTTAAGAGCTGCCTATATCGCAGTTTATAATTGTTCTGGCTGGGGGCTGAGTGTTTCTGTGCTTGAGTCCTGCCCGGGCTGCCAGATAATCGCTCCGTTCTGCCATTGCTATTTGCGCAGACGGAGCTCTGTCAGAAACTGTACTTATTTGCTGACTATCTATTAGAACAGTAATGATACTGTAGTTGTCTAACCTGCCATTTTTGCAGCATGGAAAGTTCTGTTTATCACCACCATTTTGGTCCTGGACTGCCAGAATGGGCCAATCAGTTCCTTCGGGGACTCCAAAATGGAACCTGTCCCCAGGGGTCTTGTGGGAGCAAAACTTTGTAGGAATTGTAGTTTTGAGGTTTTGGCACCCAAATGGACCTGGGGGGAGCCTTGTTTTGACTGACAGATGGATCAGCCAACCAAACCTTTTGGATCCTGGGAAAGTTCCCAGGCTGCTTGCAGATAGAGTCAGTTCTGTTTTGGGAAGTGAAAGGGTGAACAACTCGAGACATTTGAGCAGCAGCCCCTGCATAGATCTTGCGGAGGAGAACTGTGGAAGGGCGAAGCTTTGCCAGCCGCCTGCTGTCCCTTGTGAGGGAGCTAGTTACAGAATCGGACTGCATCCAAAGTTGTGGGAGAGATTAAAGCCATTGAACTGTGACCAGGCTTAAAACCTGAAGAATACCGAAGATTTGCTGAATGCGACTGGCCTGTCAGGACCTCCAGTTACTGCTGACCTCCTGGTTTTACGTAGAGACTCTGTAACTCGACCGGACTGCCATCCACCTGTTATAGTGGTGATTTCTTTACTATAAATGTGCTGTGTGCTGCTAGTGGCTCGCGATTTAGTTCCCCACTGTGCCCTGCTTGCTGGAAGCTGCATCCAGTGATCTCAGACTTGTATCCAAACTGTTCCTCGGCCTGGGCCTTGTCACACTGGCCCAGCCAGATTACTCATGCCACAGAGAAAGTCATCGACAGGAGACATGCCTGGGGATCAGCCCCCTGCTCAACGCTTTGAACAGGAACGACACCTCAGTGATTCGTGTGGGCCCTGCTTCTCCTGGCATTCCAGCTCATCAACCTGCAGTCGCAGTTTCGTCCTGCCTGTGTCCTGTATTGGGTATCATAAGTAAACCTCAGGGTAGCTCCCTGTCACAACAGCTAAATATAAAGTGTTGTCATCTGATTGCCTTGTTGTTTTTTCCTTCATGAACTGAGCCCTCTGGCTCCGGATGATAAACAGTGTGTGTTGTGCATGTTTCTTTCTTCCACCACAGGGCCCCAACCAGCTGTGATGCCGGCCTTCCCCAGGCAACAATTCAGGCTAGCCCATCTTATTTCCACCGAGGTACCCAGAGTGTGTGACAATGTAGGGACTCTGAAGTGCATGCACGACTGCCTGATTGATTTAGCTTTTAGCCAATCAACCTGATTACGCCCTCCTTGTTCAAGTCCCCTGAATAAATCAGATCTAACTCTTTTGCCTTTAACCTGACTGTGGTTCCAGTTTGTGTCAAAAGTACTATAATATTGCCATTTGTTGTGCATAACCTTGTTTTACAGGGGGTCTCCAGGATCGAGCCAGAGGAACCAACTCTGGTGCTAAGTGCAGACAGAATGGGGATTTGTATGCTGAATAGGGGCTACTGTGAAAGTGTTTGTTGCATATTGTCTAGGTCACTAGAGGGGAAAGAGTGGGGGTTACAGTGTCCCGGAGGGCAGTACCCAGGTTAGTCTTGCTACTAACAACACTGTCCTCTTGGTGGAGGCACCCGTTTCAGTACCCAGGTCCCTTTACCTGCTACTAGCCAAGCAAGAAGGGGTAGTAGCCCTTGGGATAGTGCCACCTAGGGTTACATGATCATTAATGACATACGACAGTTAGAAGGCCTCCACTAGCAATTTCCTTAAAATCCCAGGCTCTGGTTTCATTTAGAAACTAAAATGGATATACCCAAGGCTGTGGGATATACAGTACATCAGACAGGAGAAATAAGAAAAGAGAAAAAGAAGCAGGATACCCTCTGGTTCTCTTGTTTTGGTTAGCATGAAGCTCTGGTAGAGAACCCTCACCCGGGTTTTCCTTTTTTCCATTGGTTGACTGCAAACCTAGTGATAGCTCCCAGACCTTTTTTTTTTTTTTTTTTAAACAAATCCTCTCACAGAGAAAGGGGACTAAGTGGGGTACTGACCCAGGTACAGATACAACAACCCCCCCTCCCCTGGCGGAAATGGGATCACAATACAGGAGATTCTGTCAGACACTGAAACTGACCCTGCTCTGATCTATAAGGTGCTGCATGTAAATTCCAGGTGGCAAAATTCTGAAAGACAACGTGCTGGGCAGTGCAGACTGGGGTGCACCTAGTACGGTGAATGTAAATGCACCTTTGGATGCGCTTCAGAGGAAGCACATTCAGTCTCAGGGTGGATACTTGAGCTTGCCTGTCTGAGTGCCTCCTGTGGAAAGTGTGAGGTTTTAAACAATTGTAACCCCCTAGTTCCCCAAGGTTACTAGAATCCAACTTGGAATTAGTGGCAGGCAGGGAAAGGCAGCTTGTGAGATGCCAGTTAAATGGGTTTCACACTGTCACACACTGTTTTTAGTTTCAGCTGAGCTGGAGTGATGATGTCACCTTAGAATTCTCGCAGCAGCATAAGCCACAATGGAATGCTAGCTGCAGAACGTTGGAAGAGTCGGTAGAGTAGTCTGTGTGGAGACTCAGGAGAGTGAAGAGTGCTGCAGGGTGCAGCTCCTCAGATCTAGCTCTGAGAGACAGTTACCTCAGGAGAAGCGGTTGTCTGTTCTCACCCTAGAGAAGAGCACAGAAGACCAGTTGTGAAGTGGTAGAGACCGTTCCTAATCCCCAGGGGGATGGGGAGGAATTCCAGGATTCCGGGGCAATCCCTGGCCCAGCCTGGAGAGGTGAAGCTGCCTGAGATTCATTTGTTCTGTGAGTACCTGAGAATTTGTGAAAAAGCCCTGCAGCACCTGCATTCCCTGGTGAGTTTTTGTCTGACAAAGGACTCTGTTCACCAAGACTGTGTTTCTTGTAAAAGTGTCTACCTACTGTGGGGTCTGAGGGAGACTTGCCAAATACAGAACTTTTAGACTTGTGTATGATTTAAAAGCATCTGCAACAGTGGGAGTCTAGAGTAAAGACACAGCCACATACAGAACTTTTAAAGTCAGGACACCTCCATAGTATGAAAAGTAGAATGTTAAATGTGCAAAACATTTTAGAGAGCATCTACAAGAGTGTTTCAGAGAAAGGTGTTGTAACCAGATGAATGGCCAAGTATAGATTTGGGAGCAAAGGTGGGAGACCCCCATCTGGAGGAACCAGGTTTACCCTCCGGGTTCAGTTTGGGCACCTTTGCTTTCTCTCAGCACACTTGGTCGATGCCCAAGGAAAGCACCCAGATGTGGGATTTTGGATTTCCCTGTGAGCCGGAATGTGCCCGTGGGTGGTTTAGGGAGCCACCAGTAACCTCCATGCAGTAAGGAAAAGTGTCCTAGTATTGGCCAGGGTGCCAAGTCAAGGGAAAGAAGAGAAGTGTACCAGTTTGGGCCGTGTGTGCCCAGATTCATTCAGAACCTCGGTGTGTGTGTGTGTGTGTGTGTGTGTGTGCTCTGTACCTCGGTAATCTGCATTACCAATGTGAGTAGCCCTGTGAGGGTCCATCTTTGCTTTGTTTATTCACTGTGATGTGAATAAAAGCCACACTCTAGAATCCCATCCTAGTTTGGACATTACAGTTATTGCTTCTAGTGCCTGGATTTACTGGTTGCCCCTGACCAAGTACAAACCTGGCATAATGCTGAGAAAATGTTTTCTCCAGGTTGATGGCCATGCTGAATGGTCCCCCAGGTGTGAGCTAGGTAGTTGCCACACTTGGTTTGCCTGTCTAAGGATGGCAGGCACCAAAGTAGAAGTATGGGTCATAGATATGTATTTCATAGTGACTACCCCCACCCCTCTCGGTGGTGCCATATGTGAGAGGAGCAACCTACTAGTTGAACAAGGAGGGGCCGTTGGGGGGAGGTTACACAGTTATAGTACAAGTGCCCCCCCCTCCAAAAAGAAAAAAAAGGCAGCCTGAAAGCCTGCAATTCATTTAATTCTATTTCCTTACTTGGACTTCATTCAATCATTTTATTACTTTAAAGGGGTTCTTGGTCTCATCATTTGGCTGAATCACGATTAGCCTGACCACCAATGACAAGGTGACCCCTCATCAGTCAGGTGAGTGCACTTTACAGTTTACCATGCCAAATGTTAAACTAATTCAATGAAGGCAAAGTAAGAAAACAGAATTACTTTAAATTAATTGTTGGCTTTCAAGCTTCTTTTTGTTGGGGCACTGGTATTATAACCATTTGATTCTAATTTTGGCCACACACCTGGAGCACCTCAGCAAAATCTAAGTAAAATGTCAAGGAAATGTGATGAAATCTCTGTGTATTAGCCAGGGCTGAGCTTGTTCCAACTTTAACAGTGTGAGGTTTTGCCACTGTGGATGACCACGCAAGGTCATATCACACACACCACTAGTGGATGCTCCAACTCTCTGACATCAGGGCAGAAACAAATCTGAGAGAAAAAGGAATAAAACATTGTCCAAGCTATCAAATGACTGTCAGCCCTCACCCACCACATCACTGTGCCCCTCTTCTAATACTACCCCCCCCCACTACCAGCGTGGAACGTGAAGGGCTCCATACTGCAGCAGTTAACCCATGGGGTGTAACTGTGAAGAGGGGTGGCTTGGTGAGGAAGCAGGAGTGGTAAAATGGTACACCAAAGGCATGTGAGAGAGAGGGAGCACTATGCAGCCATAGGTATGGGAGGAAAATTGTACAAAGGGGAGTATTTTGAAAGACTGAAACTTGGTTTTCCGATACTTGAAATCCCGATGTTGCAAGGCTGACACCGAAAATCCTAGAAGTGGGAGTTTGTTCGTGGCGGAGTTTGTTATAATAATCACCTGGGGTGCAGGGAGCAGAAGCCCCCCAAAACATGAAAAAACATCTGCTGCCACTGTCGAGAGTTTATCTGTTGGGCTTGCAGTGTCGGGATTATGATGGTCGAGCAACTGCGGTCGTCTTTCAGTAAATCATAAAAGTGCAACCTCCTACAAGTCTGCAGGGTTAGTTAATGGTTAATTTTACTAGCCTGATACAAAACCTATAATTCACACTTGCAAGGCTCCAATGTATCTACATTTTGAAGGCTTCAATATGCAGTTTGGAGGGATAGCAGGTGACACTTTCTTCACTCCCAACCCCCCGAGCAGTACATATACCGACATGTCCAAGCGTCCCTTGGGTGCTCAGATTTTTTTGTTTTTTGGTGCACCAGAACAGCTGCTTCTCCTCCACTCCTTGCCCATAACTTGCAGCCACACAGCCGCTCTGATGCACCCAGTCTATGGACTGGTCCTCCTGTTGCTGCTTGTTGTGTGCCTTTTCCGGCAATTGTGGAGCATGTTGAACCAGTCATGGTGCTGTACTTAATGCGCAACTGACAATGTGCAATCATTAATCAATGGATAATTAGAGGAGGGGGGTGCAGGGCACAGCCCCCAATGACACAGGTAAACAAATTATGTTCAATATTGATCAGAAATAGTCTGAATTAGAGTGGGATGTGGGCCTCCGATGAATGGTAAAATAAATGGATTATGTCTACTAGTTTGTTTTCTTTTTACTTTTCATATTCGTTTTTATTGCCCTATTGAAGGTAGTTGTGTGATGTGACGGAGAAGGGGGTTGTGGGGGAGGGGCACAGACCCGATAGTTGAATCAGTTGCCACTCGTCACCGTTACTTCACTTGCCCGAGTAGCGCTACGTTACACCATTGCTTATAGCGGGCGCAATTGCGGTAGCCTTTGCACCACGCTAAACATTGGGTGGTCCGACTCTCCACAATCGCCACTTTTCTTCTGCCAGTTTGCATCTGACTCTGTTCGCTTTTTTCTACTTTATATTTCCCTGCCCTCTCTCACTACAGCTCCTACTGCTTTTGTTCATTTTTCTCTGTCCTTTCGGGCTCTTCAATGTTTGGCTTTTTCAGTGTTGACTTTCTAGGCATTATCATTACTGCCTGTCGGTGTTTTACTTGCTGGCTTGCCCTGAAGGGACAGAACTGCTCACTGCCCTGGGGTACAACTGTCCCTTTAGTATTTGGTAAGCTGGGCTTGCCCTTCAGTCAGTCCCTTCCTTTGTTCTGCGTGATGCACTGCTTTAAGCCAGTTACCCTTCGTGGAACCAGGGCCTCCCTCTGGACATGAGGTGCTGCCACTGGCAGCAATGATGGCACCCAGGCCACTGATGGTGAAGACCAAGGCTCAGTCCTGAACCCAGGTCCCCTGCATGAGACATGGCACTACCGCTGGGCAACTAGGGTGGGCTCAGTAATAAAAATGTGCATTTGGGTATTTATTAGCAATACGTGAAATACCTGCTTAACTTAAACAGCATCTACTATATACACACGGGTTGAGTCTTAATGGAAAGAGCAATCCTCCAGATGAAGATCTTCACTCAGCGTTTCTTGGTCTTCCTTTGTGTTATTCCCATTTTTGTTGCCCCACTGTCACACAGATGACGGTGTCCCCCTTGGCAGCACCCTTCATCCAGATGAAAGGGTGGCCAAAAGACGGTCTTCACTGCCAACACCCTCTTGAATCAGCAGGCAGAGGGATGTCTGAATGCCAAGCAATTCACGCTGTCCCTCCATGGACGCCAAGCCCCTCACCTCCAAGATGCACCTAGCTGGCTGCAGTCTGGGATTACAGGGACTGCAAGTGAGCCTGTGTCCTCTTTTCAGTCACATCACTGATTAAATCAGAATGCTGCAGGTACTGTTATGTGCTGGGTACTGTGATGAATAGTTCAAAAAGTCCAATACCCACCCAAAATGGTACATTTTATCTTAAAGGGGAGAGAAAAGTTGTGCTGATTAGCAACTGTTTATAATGTTCCTATTTAAGGAGATAAAATTCATACCTCCAAATGATCCATCAGTAACCACACTTGAATAAACTTTGATGTGAAAAACTGTAATTTCATTGTTTTCTTTTATGAAGCACATTCTGTACAGTTCCTCATACCAGAAGTACGGACTTCTACTATGCACAGATTGTGTACCAAATGCTAAGTTTGAACGGTTGACCTATCATAATAACGTTTAGAGTTCTGTACACACATCACAACATAATTAAAACCCCAAATTACTTATTTTATGAAAGGAATTGCATATAATGTTATCCATAAAAAAAAAGAAACCAGAATATGCAGTTTTTCACTTAAACATTTATTGAGGTACAAATACATACGCATCATTTGCAAGCATAAATATAGTATATTTTAGGGTACCAGTCAGACTTGGCTCAGCCCCACCCCCTGGCCCTGCACTCACCCCTGCGGTTACCTTAGATGGTGTTCCTCCTGGCTTACTCCAGAGTGGGGCCACCAAGTGGGTATGTGTGTCCCAGAACAGAGATGAAGCTCAGTTCCAAGCAGACGCCTCTGCTGGTGTTCCTCCCTGACTTGCCGCAAGGCGGAGTCATTCCATGGGCCAATATTTTGGGGATGTTTCCACAGCAAGCATGGCATGCAATGACCTACAGTGCTCGGGCACCAATGTCCCACACCTCCCAACAACACAGGCTCCGCAGCCTCCCCCCGCCCCAGCACCTGCCGGAGGTCAGTCATGTATTAGATGCTCACCCACCCTCCCCAGGAGGAGAGCAGATGAATATTATTTTTGAAAACAAGAACAGCATAGCTTCCAATCAGAAATAATTTCCTGTCCTCATTAATTGAAGTACTACTATACATCTTAATGCAGGTACAGACAGAGTCTCCATTTTGACACAAAGTACATCTCAGGAGGGAGGCTGATGATAATGTTTTTAGTGAAACTTTCTTCCTCCCTGTCCCTGCATTATTAAGCTGTAAACTAATAAACTTGGGTTACGGTAATACCAAAATTCCACAGCACATCTCCAGTTCTGCTGTGGAGTTTTGGTAATTCTTACCAAAATCCCACAAAAGAATTGCAGATATGTTTCAATCAGTAGACATTTTCAATGAAAAAAACTGCTAGAATCCACAGGGTTAAAATATACCAGACAAGACTGGGGCAGGCTCAAGGGGCACAGGCATGTTTCATTATTTATACATGGAGCCACAGTCAATTTACAGGGGTGCTTGGGGACCTGAAATGTAGAACACACCAGCTTCTATTCGCTTAGGTGTGAAATCAGATATGGTTACTGTTTGGAACACAAACAACTGATTTAATGTTCCTTCCAGTCTTCTTGAAAATAATGCAGGACCATGTGACCATGCACTCTCAGGAACTCATTTACAGATGCACGGACTAGGGGTGGGGTTGGGGGTGGGGGCTGAGGATTTCAATATTGGGAAGCTATCTGAAATGTGGACCCAGCTGTTTACATGCATTGCCTCTTTGTCTACGTTTCTCAAACTGTAAGACTAGCCTCCCAGGGGAGGTCCTCACCTGTTGAAGGCAAGGTTACAGCGAACCTGATAATCCAGCTACTGAAATTGTTGAGATGCTGCTCTTTTTTTTTTTTTTTTTTAACGTTAAACTTTGTAAGGAAAGCTTTTCAGTAGTACAATAATAACTGCTGCAATCTGAGGGTACTTTTTTCCTCTCTTTTTGTGCCAAGAAAAAAAGTCGAACTTTGCAATTTTGCCCACAAAGGTGTGGTGACTGGTAGTCCATATCATTCTTGTAGACATGAACTGTAAAACATGTGAATACAGTCACATGAATAAGCTCAACGTTATTTATTTTGAAACATTTTACATTACTCTTGGTATTCTGTGCAGCTTTTCATATTAAATATTTATATATAAGGAATATTTTATGAGATAGCCTAAATTATGATTGTTATTTGGTGTAGAATGTGCCATCATTGTTCCTTGCAATGAATAGCTGAATGAAGCAAAGCCACAAGTGCAAGAAACAGCGGCATCGACAGTCACACTGAATAATAATTGTTCTTTAAGCCATCTCAGAATATCCTACACAGTATACCATGCGAGTCTAGTAAAATAATTTGAAAGCTTCTGATAAAATAACATGTTTTTCAATGTTAATTTTACTATAAGCTTTATTGACAGATACAGTAACACATTTTATTCTGCAAATTTATTTGCCCTCCCATAGTATACATTTATTTAGGTGTCATATGGCTCAGTTGGTAGCACATTCCTCTGGATCAGAAGGTCGTGGTTTCCGTCCCACACCGGATTGGACTTGCACCTAAGAATCGCTGACATCCGAGTGCAGTATTGGGGGTGCTGTACTGCTGGGGTGTGCCGTCCTGGATGAGACGTTAAACTGAGGTCCTTCTGCCCATCCTGGTGTTGTCCTGGTGGGTGTCCAGGTGGAAGTAAAAAGAACGAGGGCACTCTTTCGAAAGAGCAGGGAACATTCCCGTGTCCTGGCCAACATTCCCTTCCCATAAACCGGTTCATGCAATTATCCAGGCTGTGTGTGGGTGATGATGCGTATGGCTGCCACCACACATTCAGTCACTTCACTACCAGTTTAGCATTGCTTGTAAAGCGCTTTGGGATACTGTTGTAAGCTATATATATAAATGCTGATTCTTCTTATTTATAAAGTGGTCTACAAAAGCTCTCTCAGGAAGGAAGGTGTCAGGAGAGACTAAGGAACCACACTGGTGTCAGCTTGAAGACAGTCACTCACCTATCCTTCCTGACCAGAGAAGGTGCCTGTGACAAGCAAACATTAGGGTGGAGGACAAAGGAATACTAGCCCGCATAACCCAAGTGTAGAATATGGCAAGATTAATTAATCGTGTGGCACGGTTCTGTTATGGCACCTCTGCCTCATGAAAACCACACATGAAAATAGCAGGTACTGCACTGATGCAAAATACTTCATTATAGTGGGAACGCACAACATGATTTTTGTAAACGGTTTGCTGTTTTCCAATCCTACCTGAGGGAGACATGCTACCTGACTTGCGAGGTGGGGTGGAGAGAAAGTGTCCTTTGAGACACAGTTCCAGTTTGGTGTCACACTTCTCGATACATATAAAACAATTACAGTATTATAATTACGATGACCTTAAATATCAGCTGGATTACTCTTTTGTTAAAAATGCATATCAACCGGATTTGCGGTTATTATGCTCCAAAGGCAACAATAACCTGAAATCTGGTTGATATGACACTTCATAATAACCCAAAATCCAGTTGATATGACATTCCCCAAAGAAACTGTTGAATTCCAGTTTCACAAAAAGTATTTCACCTGCAGTATTTTCAGCTGTGTTTTTATTCACGTACAGTTCAATTTCTTCAAATATAAAACTGCACTCCAGCTAAAAAAAAGTATTTCAAGCCACTAGAAATACAGTCTAAATCTCCACACCGGCAATTATAAAAAAATAAAAAATAAGTATGTTTGATGTTATGGATTTTTTATATATATATATATATATACACATCATCGGTTGTGTGATGACCATATAAACCTCTAGAACTTAACAAGGGTTTGTAGGGTCATCACACACCTCAGTGTGTGAAAAAAATCCATAACACACACTTAGCTATCCCATCATTCTCTATGTCTTTCCTTCTCTATAATTATGATGCAAGATGTTAATATAAAATGTATCTCATTGTATTACAGTACTGCTATATCCATTGCAACAAATTTGGAAGGAACAAATATGACTTTATGTAGCACTTTCATACAAACTGTATCCCAAGATGCTATACAACCCAAAGGAGGAAGAGCAGAGAATGTTGCTGCCACTGAGAAGGTAGAGAATGTTGTTGCCATTAGGAACGCAGGCAGATGAAATCATCATTATAAATCATGAAATCATTCTTTGCTAATCTATAAAAACAGGAGCGTTGGCCCTTACAGTTAGGGTCTCAAGAAATTCACAGGCACAAACGAAAACATTCACAGATTAGAGATGGTAAGACTGGCCGATATCACAAGTTGGCTATTACATTTAAACACATATGAAAGGATGCTGCAAGTTATTTTAGGGACTGTTTTAAACTTTTTAAATAATAAAATCACACAAGCTTTATTAATCAATAGCCTCTGGGAGTAATTTTTTTAAAACAGCTTAGCATGGGGTATTCAAACCCAAGTAGTGCAAGTACCAGTATAAATGGTTAAAGAGCAGCTGACGCTTTTGAGAAAACTTTGGAAAACATAAGATTTAGACAATTCAGCTTGTATTTCATATATTTTCTGTAGATTTCTCCTCCTCACATTTCTCCTCCCCATTATTTATTACTGAAGAAATTCCCACAAAAACAAGATCTTTATCCCTTAGAGTTCATATGCCTCTATAAATGAATCCTTACTTGAAGCCATTATCATCTGTTGTGACATCATAGCCTGTCACCATGGGAATAACTGATGTCACAAGCAAAGTATTAGGACATCAGGTTGGGAAAAAGCAATAGGGGCTGATGAACCCTCAAGGAACAACTATCCTATTTTCATACATATGACCTCAGTAATAAATAATTTAGATAAGAAATTGAGAGCTAATGAGAAATATAGGCTGCTTTATGTCCAAATATTATGTTTTTTTCCAAAGTTCTTATTGAGGCATCAGTGGCTCATTAAAAATGCAGTTTGGGCACACTTTCAGGATGAAGTCATGGGCGCCTACAAATTTTACGGAGGATTCGGTCGGTTTTTCTGAAATCCTAACTTCCATGAAAATGTGATTTACATGAAGTCCCCTATTAAAAGTTCAAAAGTGCACTGGAAACAGGGGCAGCAGAAAAATTAAAAAATATGGGACATGGGAGCCTTCCTCACCTGTGTATTTCTGGATCTTGCCTTTTGACTATACCCTTCTACAGTGCTTCCCACTGTTTTAGTGCAGTGGGCCACCACCCTATATTTGTGTTACAACTGTCCTATATTTTTCACCACCACCCTCATTTGTTTTTAAAAATATCCAAAATTGCCATTTATCACCACCTATGCACGAATACCCGTATTGATGTCAGTGATACCTTATCTAAGCCCACTTACGCACATGTTCAGTGGATATAGAGTTCCAAGGAATGGTACGCCATTGGCCTCCATAATCACCACAGCCACTCTATTATTGCCAGGCAGTGGGGAACCCTATTCTATCTGCTCTGGCACTGCACGATACAGCTGTCAGGAAGAAGGATAAAAAAAGCACAGAAAAGAGAGATAGGCAACACACTGTAGGAGTTGCACTTCATCAGGATAATTCTGGTTCAGAGGAGGTCAGATTAGAGAGTTCAAGATAGCAAACTACATTTCCCAGTGTAGCACATGCCCATTCTTGGTCGTTAGGACGACTAATTGAAACAAATATTTTACCAAAATAAATCATGCGTGCTTTCAAATATATAAACCAGCTCACCGCCTAGGTTTCTCATTGGCTGCAAATACAGCGCAGCATGGAAGGGGACTGGAAATTTTGGAGCTCACAACAGAGGCTCACAATAAGTCATTGTAATTTATACAAATGAGAGATCACTCAAAAACCCATGTCTATAACTATCATTCATACACCAAGGCTTTTTTAATACATTAGGTGTGAAAGGCGAAAAGCAACGTTTCTCTATTTCTTTCCAAACATTTTGTGTGTGCATGCTTTAATGTGCAACTTGTTCAAATTTGAAAACCTCCAACATGTCCTTTAACCATCTAAAATAAGTTGGACTAACTGACTGAAGTCAGTGCTGACGTATAATATAACTTATAAGCAGTGTTTCTCCTAAATATATATTTTTCCCCAACTCATTTTTATTGACATTCATAATTTGGAGTATATGTGCTTATAATTTTTCATCAAGACATATGTACATAAGAACATCTTTAATCCATTATATCAATTAACACCTTACCCCGCCACCCCCAAATATCCTATGAAACCAAGTCTGAAGAGCCTATAATATGTTAGACTTGTTTTACTTTTAGGGTATTATACAGAAAACTAATATGATCTTTATTAACTTGACTAAGATAGTATAGGAGGGTCTAAACATATACTGAAATGAAATACTAGAAGGAGAGAGATGGGTACCCAAACTTTAAATTAACCACATGGGTGGCAGATTTTTAATGACTTCCTCCAGGAGGGACCAGTTGGATCGTCTAAATCAGGATCTACTGTGAAAATCAGTTCTTCATGTCTGAGGGATTCTGAAAAAAGATGTGTCAATTTATAATAATTGAAGTCTGGAAGGATCTCTGTTTTCCAGTTTTCTAATATTAATCGCTTAAGTGCAATTGTAGCCAAAACAAAGATTCTTCTATCAGAAAAGTCCTGAAAATTAGAGCCAATATTACTGAACAGAAATACATCTTTATGAAGGGGAACATTTATTCCCCATTATAAAAGATAGGGTTTGTTTTAATTTGACCCACCATGCATTTCTTTTTGGACAAGACCAAACACAGTGAGTAAGACTGGCTCGCTCCCCACATTTATGTCAGCATCGAGGGGAAAAATCAGGGTTGATTTTAGATATTTGAACTGGAGTTAAAAAAAAGCTCTGTTCATTAATCTGAATTGTATGGCTTTGTTCTTGGCCGAAACATAAATTTGATTGTTTAGAATCCTTAACTGCTCCCATTGTAGGGATGATAAGTTTAAGCCTGCTTCAGAATTCCATTTCTTATTAGTTTTACTAAAGTTTTTCGTGGGATTATCCAAAACGTTAAAATAAAGTTGAGCTAATAGCTTATCTGTTTCCTTTTTAATCTGTTCTTCCTGTTGAACCAATACGACAGATAGACACGGACTGCCATTATTGAATATCGTTAACATCTTCTGAAACTTAGTTATCAAGGAATAATAATAGAAAATCCAGTTCCAACCTATTCCTTTCCAGTACTTAATAGCTTGCTCGTAGGATGGAAGTTTCTCCCCAATTAATATGTCCCTCTAAGTTTTTATATTATTTTTATATAGGAATTTAAAGTTGAAGGCCTTATAGTTTCCCCATATTCTTTTATTTATATGTTATAGGGAGAAATAACCATAGAATTTGGATTTTAGTTGGATTAGTTATAAAATGTTTCATTGGGGGAACCACGTAGCTAAAGGATGGTTAGTTAGTTTGTGTAAATCAACATCCAAAGGAATGAATGTTTTGAATGTCTTTACTAGTTTCGGAAGAAAATATCAGTGACTGATATAAATATAGATCTCTCTCTGGAAAGAAAACCCATTGATGATAGTTTCTCCTATATATATTTATTTCAAACATTTAACCAAGAAAGTCATAATGAACTGGTATCAGCTCATTTCCAGATGTGTCCTGAGGAGAGGAGAGATCCAAGAAAATAGGCAGAATTGCCTAGCCCTCCTTTCCTGGTCAACAAATATGAAAACATGAAGAAGCCTGGTGAAAAGGCAATGACTTTTCTGATAAAGCACTGTCAGCCTGCCTTGCACAAGGACTGGTGTACCCATGTATGAGTGTGGTTTGGAAAGATGCACAAAAAGCATACACTCTGCATGAAAGGCTCTGTATAAAGCCAAATTCCTTTCCTTTCTTTTCAATGTCTGACAGAAAACCTAAATGCATTCAGTTCAATTCTGTTACTATAGTAGTACCATGACATCTAACACTCACACACTTCTGTATACCATATTCATCCTTTACTGCTGGCAGAGACAGCACTCTAAATACAGCAAAGTGTACAATCCAGATCAGAAACAGCAACGTGTGCCCAGTTTACATTAAAGTGTATTGCATCACTAATCCGCTGTGAGGGGATCTGTCTGGACGTGTCAGAGTGGTGGTGTGAGACGATCCAGTTCTTCTTTAAGCCACTGCAGCAGTGGGGAACTAAAACACTGCAAGGGATTGTAGGGTTTGGCTGCCCCCACCCCAACCACCACTTGTAGTGCGTTGAGCAGTGCAAACTGCTACACACTCCTGCTCCTTGCCCCCCACCCACTCAACCTACATTGCTGCAAATGCTCTTGGTGCCCATCACCTGGATGTATTCACAATTTGCAGAAGTAGTCTGTGCAATGACAGTGCTAATGTGCACCAAAAGGAAAAAGTTGCAGCCAACACAAAAATGCCTAGCCTTCCCTTTACCAGTGAGTACACAGCAATGGACCTGCTGTAATGGAATATCTGAACCAAGGAAAAGGGAACTGTACAAGTTAGTTTTTCTGGTACTTTTATCTCCTGCCTACCAGGTCAGTATCTCGCACGCTCTGCCATGCACGTAAAAACCGCGCAACACAAACAGCAAGGTCGGGAAGAGCGAGAGGGTGCAAGACCATGAAAGGATGTATGCACAGTACAGCATCCTCGCACTGTTCCCAGGCAGAGGATAACGCCTCTGTTGGGAGGAGGGGCCAGCGAGCAGCTGCTATTGCTTGACGGGATGAGCCACAGGCAGCAAGGGAGGTAGGCAGTGCGTCTGTGGGCTGGGTTTTGATTCCCGGTCCCAGACGCATTCAATTTTTAAATATTTTTGCACTTTGTGTATTGTAAGTGTTAACCCACCCACCCCCAGGGTTGGTTATATAAGTTGGGGGGTTCGGGGGCACAGATCCCCATAACGGGGGATGCAGAAGGCACAGCCCCCGCAAGACATGCAGTAATCAAGCTGGCAATACATCCCACTGTATTATCAGCGCAGTATATTGCTGCACTGTAATGTCTTGTGACATTATGACCTCGTGCCTATCTCCTGTACTATGGCAATATGTGATTTTGATTCGTTTTTGACCCAGCACGTTCCTGTTTTGTCCCACACTTTTACCTCAGTGGGTCTGATTTGACCCATGTTTCGAACAACACAGTGCTGCCACTGAGTATGTTCCACACATGGCTTAAACAACGCGACATTAATGAAAACACACCTACAGTTTGGGGTAGAAATTATGCCCCCCATGTAGCCAGCCAAATGACCAACTCAAAACAAACCCCTAGCAAATTCCTCAAGATTCTCAATTTCACTGAGAAAAAAAAAAAAAGGCTGGCCCAGTGGTGCTGAGGGTTGAGGCGCTGGATGCCACACCTCCACCACGCCGGTGACCCGGGCTTGGGAGCGGACTCGGGTTGCTGGTGGGTCGGCCAAGGGAAGATGGGCTTGAGCTTTCCATGACAGCTCACCTTCTCCGGGGAGGGAAGAGGCTGATGCCTGTGCACTTGCCTGACTCTGAGCGGAGGCTCAGAGTACTGCAAACCCAAATGCAGGGGATGAGCAGCGCAGCGTGGACATCGGTGCCGAAAGCACGACGTCAGGGGTTGCACGCTGTAGGGGAAGGAGGGAGGAAAAGAGGAAAAACACCTGCCGGCTCCGGGAAGATAGGCTTCCCGGAGTGTGCCTCCAATGTGTCCCGCTCACCAGGCCACCTCCTTGGCCCAACGAATTGAAGGATTTCAGGGTGAAGGGACCCCACTTCATCACTGCTTAGGGGGGAACCGAAGCTCCATGGGGGGCTCGAGAGGTAGGTCTGTGTGAGCAAGAGGCAGGAGGATGTCTCCCTGGATGCCCTGAAGGGTCAGGAATGGCAGGCAGTGGGGGTAAAAGAGAAATTTCAAAAAAACAAAGCCAGCCCCTGGCACAGCAGTAGCACTACCCTAAGAACACCAGCACCCCAGATTCAGAAGTGGCCCGGTCATCAGCAGCTGGCTGGGAGAAAGGGATCGGGTGTTCCAGCAGACACTCTCATCATCGGGGTGGGGGCTGGTTCCACTGCAGTACTGCCACCTAGCTGAGGATGGGTGAGAGTACAGCTGGGAGCCTGCAGAAGAGGGAGAACATTGGTCACACTGGCACACTGAAATACTTGATATGTGTGTCACAGCCTTGACGCCTTGAGCAGCGTCCCAAGGGGAGAAAAGCATGGAAAGCAGCCTCGCCATGTAAAATGAAACTGGTCCCACTGCAGGCCCCGAGACTGTCAACTGAGGCAACCATCCACTATGCTTTACCTGGTATGTCACTTTGAGGGGGACTGGGTAACCTTTGCTGATGAGCCTTACCCATGAGAGGAGAGCCATAGTGGGGGGCACAGATGGATGGAAGTCCTGGAGAAGATGGGTGATGGCTAAGCAAACATTGTGATGGCTCTGGGTGGGACCAGTAGAAGGGAGCAAGCCAGAGCGATCAATGAGTTATTAATAGAAAGTTTTATAACAAAAAATCAAACCAATGAAACTGAATGCACTGATGGTCCAACCAACCAGCATTAACTGATACTTAGAACATGTTCCTGGAATGAATCTCAGAGCTCTTCACAAATCAAAACAAAAGAGATGCTGGTGAAGGGGTTCATGGCAGGCCACTGGCATGTGGAATACCTGGGTTCAGGGTGACCTCAAGTCTCTCACTGACTTCATCATCGATGAAAAGGAGAGTTAGGACGGTAGTGCACTTACTTTTTTGGAAGGGAGGCCTAGAGGGTCAGCTTGTAGTGCTCTCTACAGCCAGGTTATGAGGAGCTTTGAGGAGAGAAGCCTTATCCGCACCCCTCACAGTCAAGTTTGGTTACTGTGACATGCTCTAGGAGTGCTGGGAAAAGGATAAGGGGGTCAAAAAGGAGAAAACTAAGCACCCAACACCTGCAAAAAACCAAAAAAGCATCAAATGTTACAAGGAACAAACATTTTTCAGCCAGCTTCATAGTGCTAAGTGGTAGGGGACTGCTCTGGAACTCCCGGTCCCAGACATCAAGAGTGGTGGCCGTCAGGAAGGACTCAGAGCTTGGTGCTCTACCCCAGGGAAGGGACAGCACCCCTAACAGAGAGACACCTGGTGGAGGATTGGCGGAGGCACTGTTGGCGGCACCATAGGTGATCACATGCTGCATAGCACCCTGCTCCTTCCTGAAAATTGTGAGCATCCACAGTCATGTAGAGGGAGGTAGGTGGGGATAAAATCGGGGGGTCACTATTTGTGGTAGGATGACAAGTGAGTCCTGTCACAGCTCACAAACACTGGGCACTCCAAAAGGACAGGCCATTTCTCCAAGGCTTTCAGTGTCATTTAAAAGTGACAAACTTGGGACACCACGAAGGCTCAGCAGTCATGTGTCTCACTATCTTGCAAATGACCTGCGTTCAACAGCCAGCTTTTGTCTCAACCCATCTGGTGGCTAATGGCAGGGGTGCTTCTGAAGGCGGCACGTCTTGGCTGGATGGAGGCATGATCTCCACTCCCAGTGACCCCTGTTGCAAGCTGTGATGGACGTTGGCAGGACAGGGAGGTATGTGCACATGCTGGTTCAGGGCCTGGGTGTGGTATCAGGGTGACCAGCCCTAAAACAGCAAACCTAACAGCAAGGAGGGACTGCACTCTTGTGGAGTCACTATTATTAAACAAAGGCCAGAGCAAGCAGTACTGCAGAAGTTCTATTCAATGTATTAACTGATCAGAAGAAAGTCCAAGAATTAGACAAAAGAATACCGTGCTGGAACCAGCCACATTGTCCAAATGACCTGGCACTTTGTTCATTGCAAGACTACATCAGGGACCCAGAGATCATGCGACTTGCTCTCATGCAGCTGACCTGGGTTCAGGAGCCAGCGTTCATCTCCACTGTCTGGCAGCTAGTTGCCAGAGGTGCTCTGAAGGCAGCCCTTCTTGGCCAGATGGAGGTGTGGTCTCCACTCCCAGGGATCCCTGCTGTATGCTATGATGGACTTTGGATGCAAGCATCTCTGCCTCCTCCAGGGGGTACTGTTGATCTACGTGTAGGTTGTGGTACCTGGTGGGGGAAGGGAAGTCTGACAGCCATGATTTCATTTCATTCACTGCATTTTTATTTACGATCAGGCAGGTACACTGGTATACATTTCTTTTTCTGGCACAACCCAAGGACAAGGGCAAGTAATATAACAGGAAACAGCTTTTCTTTTTTTTTCCCCCCAGTTAGTGCTATTTCTCCCCCTGGCCCTCAAGCAGTCCACTAGATGCCAGCCACCCCAGCCCCATCACCCTGATTTTCCTCCAGGGCGTACCTTTGCGCAAAGCAGTGTGGCCTAGGTGTTCGTCGGGCGCAAGGCTACCCAGTAGCTGGATACCAGTGGCTGCTCAGGGGACCTCCATTTTTTTTTTGTTTTTCTTGCTCCCTAGGAGTCAAATGCAGTGCTGCCTAGATGCTCCACAGATGCTTCAATACATGGGATGTTGGCAGCCACTCCCCAATTTTGGAAAGTTCAGGCAGCCTTGCCTAAGCTGACACCTAGGGGCCCGGCAGAGTGTTGAGCACTGTATACTCCCTCCTTGAGAGAGGAGAGCAGGCCTCCTGATGCTCAATCCTTTCCCACCCGGCTAACGCCCGATGACCAGAGTCCGCATCTGAGCCCGGGTCACCGGTGTGGTGTGTGGTGTGGCATACAGTACCTCAACCCTCAGCACCACTGGGCCAGCCTACAATAGGATGCAATAAACAATTATGAGAGATACAGTATTTCACACTAGGTATAATACATTACCCATCGACATTTATATTAAAAACATGCAAATGAATAAGAACTTTTGTAATTCAAGAGCACAGCAGCTGACAGCATGCCTAGTGAGGGTAAACATTATTAATCAGGGATTTTTTCATTCCACCATTAGGGACCCAGCTACCTGCAAGATCTCCTTGTACCCTACTGCCCCCTCTGATCCACCGACGAGGGATTGCTGGAGATTCCCAGTGTACCACTAAAGACAACTGGTGTCGAGCTTTTTCTTTCTCAGCTCCAACCCTGTGGAACTCTCTACCTCGACGGTTAAGAGAATGCCTGACCGTTGATAGGTTTAAAACGGAGTTAAAAACGTATTTACTGGATTTAGCCTTCCCAAAATATGGATAATTTGTCTTATCGTTTTGTTTTAATCCTATTTATACCTGCTGTATTTGATTTTATGTACAGCGCCTTGGTTTGGAAAGGCGCCATAAAAATAAAGGTTGACTTGACTAATGATGACCTCTGGTACACTCAGGCCACACGAGAGAAGCAATATAAGTAGGTGTTGGAGCTGGGACATCACCAGATGAGGCACGGACTGGTAGCAGCTGGGGCATAAAGAACAAACATGTATATAAATAACTGTGAACAGCTAATACACGACTCCTAACTCCACTCTGAGGAAGTCAGGAGTTAGCAGTGGGGTACTGCAGGGATCAGTTTTAGGGTAATAACTATTTCATTTATACAGAAGGATATAAATGGATGTATTGATAGCTAGTTGGAAAAATATGCAGATGAAGACCAGATTAGGAGGAAAGTAAAGTTAAAATTTTACAGGAAGACTAGAATAATATCAGCTGAGTGGGTTAAAAAAAATGGGACAAGAGTCTAAATGCACAGAAGTGTGCAGTAATGCACCTGGGCCCTACAAACACAAAAGTCACACACTGTATTATACAACTGGTGTCAGTCTCAGAAAAACAGCAGAGGGAAGAGGTCTGTGAATATTAATCACAGCAGACTTTAAATACAAATGGAAATGTGCAGCTGCTGTTTGTCAAAAATAACAGAGTATTGGGCTGCATAAAATGAAGCATTCACTGCAGAAGGGATAAGTTAATTAATCCTGTTTTTATCATAGCGATGTTATGCCCCACCTGCATTAGGGCTTATAGTTCTGGGTACCTTATTTAAGAAGAGATGCTTTAAAACTCAAGCGGGTCCAGCGCAGGGTGACTAAAATGATCAAGGACCTGCAGGTATTCTATGAAAAATTGAACCTAATAAGCCTGGAGCAAAGGAGAGCAAGGGATATCTCCTATTTCTGTCTGATGTAATGCACAACAATTTATTACTTGAAAAACTAGGCTTCAAGCAGGAGAAAAGCAACGTACGGGACATGTTTATTTATTTATTTTTTTTAAATCCCCCCCCCCCCGGCTGCTGCTTTCTCCCTCTGACCCCTCCCAACCCCCTTTCATGACTTAGAAACACAGAATTTGATGGCAGATAAGGACTGTTTGACCCACCCAATCTGCCCAATTTCCTGCCTACTATAATACTGCAGACCCTACTTGGTCTCTGACTTTATTCTCCCTTTCATGACCACTAAGGTTCTCTTATGCCTATCCCATGCACTCCTGAATCCTGTTACAATTTTTGCTTCTGAACTCAGGTCATTGGCATCGCAATCTGTAGCGCTGCCACTGTGCCAGCAGGCCAGCGTAATGTTTTTTTTTAAAGCAAACCAAATCATTTGGAGCAGAGAGGTGAAAGTTCTTTTCACAGTGGGTGGTAGGTATGTGGAATGGACTTCCAGAACACGTGATTGGTAGAGACACTAAAAAACTTTAAGGATGGGTTGGATAACTTATTACTTGGTGGCCCAGTTAATTTATTACCACCGAAAAATGGGAAGCAATTAATATGGGCACCACAGCCACCTTCTGCTCTCTATTCCTTAGTAGAAACCTTACAGAACACACCCACAGTATACAAAGAATTTCTCTGGTTTCTTGGTCAGATTTCCTACCATTCACTAAAATACCACAAACAGCTATATCTAATTTAATATGTTAGTTTGCATCTATATCCCCCTCCCCCAGAAGAGGCTGAAAGTAGGCAGAACTGCTTAGCCTTCCTTTCCCGTCAACAAAAACTAAATAAATAAAAAGAAACTGCGAATGTGACTGCTAACATACATCTCTCCCATCCTCTCCAGACTGATAACCCCTCTCTCATTCTATCCTCAACTAACCCATCCCTATTTTCCTAGTCCCTTCCACAGAATATTGCTTCTGATCATTCCACAACTTAAATCTACTAGTGTCAGGAATCCACTTATGTTAATGTGCAAAATGTAATGGTTCTTAATTGTACCGTCTCTAATTTTATCTCTTTAGCTGTATTTGTCACCTTCCCATTTGTAACCTTCAAGTGCCATCTCTGCTGTTGTAACTGTCCCCGGGACCCTCTTGCAAAATAGGTTTCTAACCTACATGAGGCTACCTGGTGTGCAATAATCTAAAAAGCAATCACTAATAAATAAAATCTATTTCTTTCCAGTCTCCTCTCAGTCCATCTCTCCTTGCCCAGCCGCGTGTTCCTGTTCATCTCCACTGTCACGATCTTGCTGGTGACTTATTCTGTGGATATGGTCTACTGTGCTGTCCCCAAGTCTTTCTTTGCCAGAATGGATCCATTCTTCAGATTCTTCTGGTATCTTGCTCTGGATGTACCTTAACTCAGTCTTGAGCCTTCCCTCTCTTGAAGCACATCAACATCTGCACAGTTCCACTTTTCTGTAAAATTCTGGCTCTCTTCCCTCCCTGCATACTTTTCTGCTGCCCCCATCCCATCCTTGTACTCTCTTCACTCAACTGATGCGCTCACCTTCTCCATCCTCTACTGCAAATCCTCTGCTGGTCAATCTGCTGTTTCTGTCCCTCTTTCTAATCTCGGTAACAATGTCCCTCTCACTGTCTGGCTCTCACCTGCTCTCCTCTCAAATTACTTCTTAAGGCTAATTTTTCCCCCTTCCTACTCCTGTTCAAGAATGCATGGGATAAGAACAAGCAAACCATAGCAGAAAGGAAGGGGAGGGAGAAAGCGCTGTAGATGAGACATAGTCTACGGTAATAGTGTAGGTAGGGGAAATGGGCAGAGGGATGGCCAAGCAGTCCTCATCTGCCATCAAACTAGGTTTCTGTATTTCTATAGCAAACTTATCCCTCCCCTACCCATTTATCTCCACCCTCCACCCTCTCCGCTTTTAACTGCCATGGCTGTCTTGGGCTTCTTTGTTATTGAGCCAGTTTTATGAATCAATTTTATTTTGTGTCTTACAGCAGTTTAGCAGTTTTGTAATTATTTCTTTCTTGCACAATGTATCCTTGCCTGGTGGTTTCTGTACCGCTGTAATGAACTTGATCTCTTTTGCACCTGTATGTGTTTTATATACTACCCATAACTGTTTTTTGCCTTTCGCTGAACTTTCCTCTGAGCTACTTCCCCTGGTCATAACTGGAAACGGCTCTCGGCTTATGGTCTTACCCAGCTACCAGTTTCAGGTTCAGGGTGCCTAACCCAGTTACCAATTTTTAAATAAATACACAAATATACTGTGCATATGTATGCA
Source organism: Neoceratodus forsteri (assembly GCA_016271365.2). NCBI lineage: Eukaryota > Metazoa > Chordata > Ceratodontiformes > Ceratodontidae > Neoceratodus > Neoceratodus forsteri. The sequence continues at coordinate 120,450,888 of JADMNL010000025.1, forward strand.
CAACATATATACACACATACATACATATAGTGTGTGTGTGTATGTAGAATAAATAATAGGTAAGGGTGGTATACAAGGATGTATACCAATCAAGGGGGCTAATCAGGGCTATAAGGCCATGAGCCTGAAGGGAGAGTGACTTTATTGCCCTAATTAGCGCCCGAGGTGGGTATACTTCAAAGTGTTCCATACTTACCCATTGTTTGTTGAATATAATACATTAGGATAGTTACTATTATGAAGCTTGCATTTGTGATCACGTTTGACACCTGAAGGTCTCTTACAGCAAGGAGGGAATGGTGTGTAGTGAATGCAGGTAGGAATTTGGGGGGATTTCGGGGTTTGGGAGAGTTTTGTGTGCCTTTTTTCAGGTCCTTTTGCAAACTGTTAATTGCTTTGGCTTGTTTCCTAATGATGTGTTAATTGTGTTATCAGTATCGTCCCATTAATTGTTTGATTAGCGTAGGTATATAGCTGTAATTGTTTGATTAATGCAGGTATATAGCTGTAATTGTTTGATTAGTGCAGGTATATACTTTGATTGATAGATTAGTCACAGGTATACAGGGAAATAAATGATGGCCTTGTCTCACGAGAAAGTTCCCATCCATGCATGGCCTGACTAAGAATATTCCAATTATCCTTGTGTGAGAGGCGGGACAACAATGCTGAAGTGGCAGAGCCACAAGTGAGTCAAGTAAGTCCTGCCCCTAACAAGGGATGATAATCGTTGGACAACCAGCACAACCCTCCCTACACCTCAGCTGGCGACATCTACTAAAAGAAAAAGAAAAGTATTCTAAAATCAAAATCCTGATACACACTAATTGAGCGTGGTGCCAGGACTTAGTTTTTTCTTTAGCTCACAACTTGGCCCTTTTTCTAGTTGTTGGTGGTGATGGTGCTTTGTGGCTGGGCCCCACTTTCTCTTCTCTCTTGTCAGTCCCCTTCAGCAGCAGTTGGTTATTATGTTTGGTGCTGCCCCTTTGCAGTTACAAAAAAAAAAGGCAAAAGAAGTGTCTACCTGCAGCTCTAAGCTTTAGGAATCACTGTACCTCAACAAAACAGCTTTTCATGAGCAAAGCAGTCAAATTGCAGAGGAGCTCTGGAAGTGGGTTCATCTCTGTTGGGCTGCCAGAAAATATCAACTGAACAACCTGTGTACCCAAATCTGGGTTGTGTTTTTTGTTTGCTGTATTGTTTTTGTTTGTGGGGGGTCATAATTGAACAGGTATTTGAAATACTTTATGGATATGCAGTCCTCCCAAATTGTGGGGTTTACCTGGACTCCCTTGTCCCTGTACTCTTCTGCCTGCCAAAACTGTGTGTCACTATCTGTTTGTGCCCTCTTCTGTCCCGGGGCTCAAGCTTATGTGGGGATTAGAGGAGCGCTGGTACACTTTTTATTTATTTAGCTTTTTGGTAACCGGCCACTGAGACCAGAGGTCCCTGTTTCAGGGTGACCTGAATTCGTTACATACATCATAAATAGCAAAGCAATGCACAACAAATCACAAACACTGGAATGCATATGATCGACAGTATAGTGGTTGTGACATAGTTACAACGTAATTACAGTAATAATTAGTCACAATGCAGAGACATTCAGTAACCTGCGACATTGGTCAGGAGGGATCAAACAGATGCTTAAGAAGACATGCATGATGTAGATAAAAGACATAATCAAGATAAACAGTTCAAGCCAGCAAATCCATACGGTCATACAGCTCACTGTAACTACATTTTGCAACCTGTTGGGTGTTTAAATCTTTGGTGCTCAGCATGCCCAACTCTTACTACTGCAACCAGCAGGCTCCTGGACTCCTCTCACCAGTCTCTTTAATGTGCTCTGGCCCCATGGACTTCAGTTGGAGTCAGGGCTCAGAGACACTAGGAAGGGTGAAAGACAGCAGCTACATGTGGTTGGTACCAGTGTGCCTGTGTATCTGTGCAGCTCTCAGCCTTCGACATCACCAGAACCGCCCAGCCTGGAGAGATTGTGAGTTGCCACCACTTGTGACAGGGCAGGGGAAGGCCCGACTATCACCAAAGCTCAAGCGGATAAATAACCTCATTGTGTGCAACTAAACCTGGGGGTCAGCATAAATAAAATCAGGGCAGGAGGCCTAAATAATAACTTTGTTAGTGACCAATGCTGCCATTGTAACGGAGGACACCATCTTGCCAACCCCTGACCTTGTTGCTAACCAATCAGAGGTCATGGATCTCAGCAGCTAATACCAGGAGCATGCTGGGACAATGATTGCTGCTGGGTTGGTACCTATCACTCCACCAATATGGCATGGAGTGAACATTCTGCATACTAATTCAAGTGACTGTCAGCCCTTTAGAGCAATCATAAGCTGCCTTAGCCCAGAGAAAATATGAGGGCAGATTCAGAACTAGACAGTCAGCAGTCAGCTCTCACAGTGTGGGGAGGTCTTCTGCTGCTGGCCAGAGCCAGTTGAGGAGGCCTGCCTGGGGCTTCTACAGCCACTGGTTAGGTGGTGACTGAGGTTTCTACAACCTATAAAGTACAGTAACAGAACTGTGCGTCTTCTGATTATGTCAGAACGATTCCTTTGGTGAAAAAGACTGTTCCTGTGAAAGGAGGCAAAAGCTGCTGATCTAGTAGATGTATCACAGCTGCCAGCCTGTAGGATGAACAGAGACTGAGTGTGAGTAAAGCCTGCATCACGTCCGCGGACAGGGAGACAGATGGTCAGTGCTGCTGCTATAGGCACTGGCTAGTATATCATACTAGGATCCAGAAGCATAGACACGTGTGTGTGTGTGTGTGTGTGTGTGTATATATATATTTATACAATGGGGGTGAGAGCTATTCCAGTGCAATAAATTCATATATTTTCACTGCAGTGAGATAAATGCTGACTGGAGTGAGATAAATGCTCACTGCAGTGAGATAAATGCTCATGACGTCAGTGGAGTGAGATATATCCATTTATTCTCACTCCACTGACGTCACCTAGTTAACCCTACAAAAAAACTCCTACAACCAATAAACAAATCAAGAAAACATGAATAAAACTCACCTGAAGCCCAGTAACACAATGTCAAACTCCTCCATATTCACGTGCTCTTATTCAAAACCTAAACCTAAAATCTCCGGCAAAACGACTTTACTATCCTTATAGAAAGTAAAAAAAAGCCTGCTATTGAACTCATATACAAAAATGAAGAGAACTTGTAAATCAAACAACATTCTTCGAACAGAAACAAAAGCCTGCCAAACGAAACAAACAAGTATGACTAAATATATAAAAAAGACCTCGATGGAAAATGAAATTGTAGATCTATGTACACAGTTTGAACGTGACAAGGAACCCCTACTCGACCCTACAGAACACCTTATACCAGAAACCCAAGAACGACAAATGCCACAGAAAAACGCGTATTTCCTAGATCCAGACTACATCGAAAAATACATTCACAGCACGAAAAATCGAAACACAACAAAAAAAAAACAGAAACGGACCTCAAACATCTACAACAGTTTCTACTACAGGATTTAGAGATCACAACTCCCATTACTAAAATTGAACCAGAAGAACTGGACAGCCTGTTATGCCATTATTTTATAACGGCACAAAAAAAGGATGGCGCTGATTACGAACCCCTGACCATTCGCTCCCTGCTTCCAAAGTATAGAGAGGCATTTAAAGAAAATGGATACTCGGAATCTCTCTCCACATCTTTAAAATTGAAAAACACGAAAAGTCGTATTATCTAAACAAAACATTTAAAACAAAAGGAATGGGAAACAAACCATTTGCAGCAGATGACATCACAGATGAAATACTAACCAAATTATATGACAGCAATCTACTAGGACCTGACAATCCACAATCACTCATCAATTCCATGTGGTTAATTGTCAATTTATACTGGAATTAGAGGAAACTCTGAAGCTTCGAAACTTAAAATGGGAGATGTAACTTTAAAAAGACAACCAAAACACAAATTACCTGGAATTCTCAACTGAAAGACAAACAAAAACCCGAATGGCTCAAACCCCAAAGACACAAGACTAATAAAACCACGAGCCTATGAAACCAGAGACCCTAAACGATGTCCTATAAAAATATACCTAACATACAGAGACAAACGACCTTACAAATGTAACACCCCAGATGCACCACTGTTTCTATCACTACATTACCCCATTAAAATACAGTCCCCATGTTGGTACAAAAACCAACCTCTAGGGATAAATACCATCGGAAGATTGTAAAAACAATGATCCAGGAAGCGGGACTAGAAACTGACCGAAGACTCACAAACCATTCCATTCGGAAGCACCTGGTGCAAAAGCTGACGGATTCTGACATTGCCCCCACAGAAATAATACAAGTTTCTGGACACAAAAAGCTTGAATCTCTCAACACATACTCCAAATTAAATGACAAAAAGCAAAAAAAAATATCAGACTTACTGAGTAACCCAGTGAAAGATAGCGAAAAACCCTCTACTTCCAAACCTGAGTCTCACAGCACTCTGAACCTGAAACCTGGAACATCTGCTGCCTGTTACATGGATATGCTCCCAGCCTGCTTCAACAATCCAATCATTAACGCATCACATATTACATTTAACATAATACAAGGTATGCCAAACTAACAACTCTCACTTATGACTACGTGAGTTGAACAACACTAAACATTTTTTTATCTCCACAGGACACCAATATCAACAGAAAGCCAGAAAAAGAGACAGAGACTTGACATCGGACTCTGATACGGACTAAACCGCAAACTACAAAATGAAACAGTCGGACACTACAATCAACACTCCCATTAAACATTGATTTCTGATTTTGCTAACTTCAAAATATTTACTTTAAAATAAAAGTTTAAATGACTTCTTGACATGCAGTTCAAAAAATATACCCTTATCAGAACTCTCGGTGAATAAAACCATAAAACACTAACAAAAACTCATTATGTCTGCACAAAACATTTCCCACAATAAATAAATAAATAAATCTAAATCTCACAAATTCCACCCTCAAACACTACAACCAAATGAAATATACATACCATTATTTCAAGACGCTCTCACCCCATTTGTATAAATAGCACACATGATGTCCATATGAGAGATAATATTCTCACTTCCTGCAAGAGTGAGCTGTGCATTCTCACCGTGCCTGCGGCACTCATGAGAACACAGAGCTACCTGCAGGAGTGAGAATATTTACCATATCTACTCCTGCCCATCATGTATCCCCTATATATATATATATATATATATATATATATATATATATATATATATGTGTGTGTGTGTGTGTGTGTGTATATATATATATATATATATATATACACACACACACCTACCACCTAGGAAAGACTCTCACTGGGGTCTCAGAGACCACCACTCCTCGATAGGATTAATGGAGAAGAAATACCTCTGCTCTGAAACACATTACAGTATTTGTATTTCTGTGGAGGAGCCCACTGGGATTTATTGCCCCAGTCTTGAGGTTTGCCATTTTAGCAATTGCATGCTCTGTGGGGCTTGGGTTTATCAAAAGTGTTGGTTTGTTTAAAGTGCATCACTGCCAGTCAGCCAGCTACAACTTCATCAGGCCTGCACCATTCCTCTGACTGGGTACTTAGTGAAGCACAGGGAACTCCCATAAGGTTAAGGTGTTTTAAACTGATACCAGTGGAAGTGGGTAGTGCTCCAGTACAGGTGGGTGGGTAACACTAAATGTTCTACAGTATTTACATTGCCTGGGGGACGGGGGAGATGAGCACTACTGCTCTTTTACAGTGGTTAATAGGCCACACCTAGTCTGAAACATAGAAACACGTCGATCGCCTGGATTGTTTGCAGTCTTCGTTAGCTGCGAATGCAGCATTATTCAAATATTTTCTTTTAGGACTCTTGTCTGGATTTGACTTGGGGTAACTTGTGCTTTTGCATGGGCATAAATTTTCCATTTTATGTTACAAATGGGAAACATTTTCTTACTGTTTAAACTGTTCTGTCTGAAATAGTTCTAATTTGCATCTAATGTTTAAAACTCTACACATGTGCGACCATGTGGCGGTAAGACAACAGACTTTCTTACCACAGTTTCTCAGGCTAATAGTTTTGGCAAGAAGAGTGTCATCTTGGTGAACTGACGGGGGGCACCATTCCTAAAACTAATACGTGGTGCTGTTCTGTCCTGGGAGCTGGGAAGATGGTGTATCCAGCAGCAGCAGGGTTCCTTTTATAAGGGCGCTCTCTCTAAGGAGGGTGGTGATGGGACGGAGCCTTGTGACAGGTGGGTATATCCCACATGTAATGGCCAACATCAAATCTTTAGCTGGCTGCAGAATACCAGTGATCAGTGTCCTACCCATTAGCGTTTAGTTGTTTTACATTCTGCAGCCTATTTGTGATGCTGGGTCCCAAGGCTCAGGAGGAGTTCTTGTAAAATGAACAAAATTAACTCATGATGCCTTGTTGAAATAGCACCAAGGAGCAGAAATAGGTTGGTAGTCCAAATATAATTTTATAATAATTTTAATGGCATTGACTGCACTTTTCTCCTTTTGGACATTTCAACCTTTATTCTAGGAGCGTTGCTATTCCCTCCAACAAGCTGTACCTATGGAGTGTATACCGTGCAAACCTTAATAATATGTAAATTCTGCTGAATTGTACATGTATTGTACACCCTCAGTTATTGCACGGTCATGTACTATGATAACATTTTAATAAATAAAGTAAAAAAAAAAAAAAGAAACACAATTTGTCAGCAGAAAAGGGCTGCTTGGCCTGCCCAGATGTTCTTGCCTATTCCATCTCCACAGACCCTAAATGGTCTTTTGGAGACCCTCCCCCTTCCCTTTCTATTTATCAGTATTCTCCCCCATGCCTATTCCAAACATGCTTTAATCCTCTCACTGTTTTTGGCCCTGTTCCAGGCATCCACCACTCCTTTAGTGAAGTAGTGTTTCCTCATGTCCCTCCTAAACTTCCCGCTTCCCAGCTTCACTGCATGCCCTCTTGTCCTGGTGCACTTACTCATTTGTAACAGACTCCCCTCCTATACTCTGTTCACCTCCATGAGGCACTTGTAAGTCTCTATCACACCCCCAACCTCCACTCCTCTATGGTGTACATGTTGAGATCCCTCAGCCTCAGAGAACCGCATCCCAATGCATGTGTGAAGACTTTTTGTCTCCAAAATCTGTGCTGCTAGATCAGCAGTTTCATCCTGCAAACCCTAACCCGAACTGTGGCGGTGCTGCTGGAGGTATCAGACAAAGCATTTCTCCCACCCCCCTGTCTGTCTGATGATTTTCAAAGAGAAGCTGAAAATGCATCAGAAAGCAGATCATGAAAACATTTCACCTACTTTACAGTCCTCACCTGCCAAACCAAAGGCGTATCGCTGGACATGCTAGGCTGTTCCATTGATAAACTTTTGCTTTGGACAAAGTGTAGTGACAGAAGGTATGATGCCTAGGGTTACCACCTGTCCCTATTTTCGCAGGACAGTCCTGATTTGGGCTGCTGTGTCCTGCAGAAAAACATGAAAAATACTAAATGTCCTGACATTATAGCAGAAAAAATATTTTCTGATTTTCTTCTAAATGTTGCAAAAAACTATAATACCTTAACTAAAATACCTTAAAATAATAAAAAACACAAGAAACAACTAAAAAACTACATCACTTAGTCTTAATTCTGATTATTTAGAAAACATGTCTGTTGCATTGGTCAAGATGACATATTGTCCTGTGAAAATCCAGTTTCAGCAAGAAATGTCCCACTTTGGGCTTCTTAAAAGGTGGTAACCCTAATGATGCCGTATTAAAAAATTGGACTATCTTCAGGTTGAAATTAACTAGCTACATGCTACCAAGCAAGCAACAGCGAAGACCAGGGCAGACCATTCAAGATGCAAAAATAATTGCCCTAGAGGCAAACTGCCACAGCTTAATGAAAGACAACTACAACAACACAACTTGTAAATTAGAAAATAATGAAAATATGCTAAGACACAGCAATACCCACACTATAAGCAACACAACTCAGAATTCATAGATATTAAGTGAATTTGTGAAGGATATTTTGTCAAAAACATTTGCTCTCCACACGATAACCCACCACTGCTCACTCTTGCCTTCAGGGTGCCCAAAAACAATGACCAGCACATTAAAATTTACAATTCTGGCTACTTTTGCTTTGAATTCGGACAGTGACTTTGTATTTAAATTAGCCAAACTTCATGGTTCTTTGGAGTATAAAGATCAAATATATTGTGTTTTCCAGATTTTTTTTTGCCACCCAGCAATGCCAACACAAGTTTTATTTATTTAGCTTTTATTCACCCGTAGGTGCACTAGACGAACAATCAGCTGCCTATTTTCAGGCATGACCTGGGAGAATGCAACAGATGTGGTCAACAGTAATGTAACAGGAATGCCAAAGTACTCCATAAAAAACAGGGTATGGTAACATAAAATACAAACATGCAGGGATAAAACAGAGTTGGAAACTACACAAAACAATATTCTAGGGCACAGATTCGAAGCATTACAATTCACTATAGGTATAATTAATTATTCATGAGCTAAACTGGCTCACTGATTAGCTACCATGCCAGTCTGAAATCTTTTAGAAATGCCCAGCATGGCAGCCAAACGGCAGATAGCAGCGCTCTACACTGACGGCAGTGGCGGCAAAACAAAAGATGTGTTTTCAGTGCTGCTCTCAGTGTACACTAAGAAAAGAAAAGAAAAAAACTGAACAGTCATGTGTTCCTGTCAGTACTTAGTACAGAAAGGCTTCTATCATACACAGCTTAAGCCGCTGCACATCATGATAGTTTCTACCCAGCACCGTGCCAGCATAGCGCTACGCTGCCACAAAAAGAAAACTAAACAGAAAAATCTTTTGCAAACAGTGTCATTTATTTATTTATTTATTTATTTAAGAGTTTAACCAGGAAGGCACACTGAGCAGAGTACTGCTCTATTCCAGATGAGTCCTGGGGAGGGGAGGTGGGAGTACAATACAATACACTAAAGCACAATGCAGTTATACAATACACTAAAGCACAAGCGCGGTTATATAATACACTAAAGCACAATGCAGTTATACAATACACTGAAGTACAACGCAGTTATACAATACACTAAGGCCCTGTCCACACTACACCACTTACAGTCTGTGGTTCCAAGCGTTACAGACGGAGATTTCGACACAGTGTGTCACACTGCCCGGCAAACAGTCTCAATAACGGTCTGGAATCGTTACAGCTCATCCACATTTGTGGGTGCCCTGTAACGTTACAGCTCACCCTATCCCACAATGCAGTTACGTGCTGCACTGGGGGAATACTGAGCTGCGCTCACGCGTCCACACTATGGCTTAGTAGCGTTACAGGGGCACAACCGTTTCGTAACCGTTGTTCAAACCACCTCATAAGTGGTTTCAACAGCGATTCTGGCACTCTATAACGTTACAGATGCTCGCATAAACCGTTTTGGTAGCGGTTTGAGCCCTCTGTAACGTTACAGAGGCATAGTGTGAACAGGGCATAAAATACAATGCAGTTATACAATATACTAAAGCACAACACAGTTATACAATACACTAAAGTACAACGCAGTTACACAATACACTAAAATACAACGCAGTTATACAATACACTAAAGTACAACGCAGTTATACAATACACTAAAATACAATGCAGTTAAACAGTGGTAGGCGGACAACAATAATAAACAAATGAGCAAGCACAGACTATACAGAGCTAGAAAAAAGAAAGGAATAGAGGACTAGACTTATAATTGCAATAATTACCTCACAGCTGCTCATTTCCTGGGGATTAACGACTGGACGGTGGGTCCCCTCCGCCAGTCATTAATCTCCAGAAATGACCAAGCTCATTCATAACTCGTTACTCTAATCTCTGGGCTACACTGCCAGCCATAATCTTTCAATATTTGTATTAAATGTTGGTTCTATCGTTCCAGGAGGTCCCCCACTCACCTGAGTTGGTCTAGTGCATATTCATGGTTAAACTAATACCTTTAAAATACCCCTTATTACATTTTATTTTATATTAGAGGCAAATGAAAGAAAATGGGGTATGAATGGTCTTAATAACATATATTATTATTTGCATAACTTATGTCAAATTGCCAAAAATAAAAAGTAAAACAAAAGTATAAATGTTTTATTATTTTACATTTTGTCTCATGAGCATATTATTAGGAGTAAGTCATTAATTGCACTTTTGTTGAATTTACGGTTGCACTGAGATTTTTTTTTTGTGTAGGGGATATTGTGGGGAGGTGGCTAGATACTGCATCTCAGAGGGTTGTACCGCTCTGACACCAGACCCTCTTAAAGGAGAACTACCAGCAGATGTGAAGCCCCAGCCGCTGCACAGATCGGGGCTTCACCTCACAGATCCCCCTGCAGGCACCTTATTAGAATTAAAAGTTTTTTTTTACCTGAATGCTGGTAAAAAGTATGTAAACCCCCGGTGTAGCTGGCATGTTTAAATACGGAGCTCCTCAACCCCTCCCCCATGATCGCACTGCTAATATCGCGAGATGATGATGCTCCACTGCCACTTCCTTATGGGTGCCCTTATGTATGGAGATTTAATAATTTTGGTATCTCTCATGCCCAGTGCTGTTTTACAAAATGTGCCCAAAATGCCACATGGCATTTAGCCAAATTCTGTTAAAATAGCGCTGGGCATCTGAGCTCTGAGATTGTAAATCTCCGTACATGGGCACCAACAGAAGGGGCATGAGCGTCATCTCGTTATTAGCAGCGTGGATTTGAGGTGAGAAGCGCCACATTTAAACATGCCCGCTGCACCAGGGGTTTACATACTTTTACGAGTAATCAGGTAAAACAATTTCCAGTTTAATATGGTGCCTGCAGGGGGGGGATCTGTGAGGAGAATCCTCGATCTGTGCAGCAGCTGGGACTTCACCTCTGCCCGTATATATTCTTTAAGCACCTCATTATTCAATGTGGCCAATACAGGCATAAGGAAATTAAAACATTTGCAAAACAGCCATGTAAATAAGGCATGTAAATGTTGAAGCTACAAGCCAGGTGGTTCACAGTGGGTCCGATCCTGTTTAATGCATACATATCGGACATCAGGAGGGTATAGGGTGTGAAATGAGTCTCTTAGTGAGACTCCAAGATGGGAGCAGTAGTTGAGGGAGAAGAGGGAGGTTGGCCCTGCAAGGGGACCTGGACACCCTGGAAGCTGGGCTCACACATGGAAATTAAATTTCAATATCACCAAGCGCAGGTGTTGCATCTTGGGCAGGAAACCTAAACACAGGTACACCCTGGGAGGGAGGTGCTGGAGGCCTCAATAGGGAAAAAGACCTAGGGGTCATGGTGGATGCATGTATGAATAACTCTGAGCAGTGCAGGAGAGCAGCTAGCAAGGCAAACAGGATGTTGGGATGCATCATAAGGGGACCACCTATAGAAGCAAGGAAGTGATTCTGCCGCTGTACAATGGACTGGTTAGACCACACCTTGAGTACTGTGTATAGTACTGGAGACCACACTTGAGAGGGACATACAGCTCCTGGGGAGGGTACAGAGGAGGGCAACTAAGATGATACGAGGGCTAGGGGATTTGACGTATGAGGACAGACTTGAGGAGCTCTGCCTGTTTTCATTAGAGGAGAGGAGAGACAGGGGGGACAAGATTGAGGTCTTCAAGTACCTCAAGGGAATAAATAGGGTAAACATGGAGGGGATCTTTAGACTAAAGCAGGGAGGTATCACCAGAGGGCATGGTTTGAAGTTGGAAGGTGGAAGGGTGAGGGGGGAAAAGAGGAGGAGGTTTTTCACTGAGAGGGTGGTGGACCCTTGGAAAGCACTGCCTGGCGAGCTGGTTCAGAGATCCACAGTGGAGGGCTTCAAGAGAGGGTGGGACAGACACAGAAAGTGGATGTATCAGATGATGGCCTGTCCCAGGGGGGTGGGGATGGATGATAGGGGTTTCTGGAACACAAGGGAGGGAGGGCCTCGGCACCCAACTAGGGATCTGAGGTTCGAGCAGACTCGATGAACCGTAAGGCCTAACCTGCTGGCAAATAGTATGTTAGTATGTAAATGGAGCCACTGACATTGGGCCCTGGATGCACAGCAAAGGCTCATCTTGTCGGGAAATGGCTTTCCTGAACCGTTTGATCTGAACACCTCTATGTCTCATAGACATAGGGCATACAAGTTTTATCCCGTATGAAGAGGTGGTCAGGCACACCCCAGGTGGTGCCTCACATCACACACAGCTCCCAGAATGTACTGATTGGGCAGTGTTTTGATGAACAGACCTGTACCCCCCAAGAAACTACAGTACACAATGTAACCTTTACCCCATCACTGTGTCATCAGGGCTCTATGGTAACTCTATCACCTCTAAGCTAATAGGTCATGGGTTCAAGTCTCTCACAGTGGAGACTTGAGTTCATGCTTTATGCTGGCACTGTATCACTAAGGAGGTGATGTCCAGACTTCTGCCACCAGAGTACTGTGGCACATGTAACGGATTATGTTACGCCAGTTTTGGGTGAGCTGCACCGGCTGTTTGATGTTGGATTTATCTTAAAATCTTAATCTTAAAATCTAAAGTATGATACAGTTCAGGACCTGACCTCCTGTGGGCCTTATGCTGCGAAATTTCCCTACATACAATCACTCCACAACCACTCGTAATGTATGTTAATATGTCCTCCGAGACCACTCTAAAGGCTGTAAGAGTGGCCTCATTTCGCATTCTGAGGATACGAGTACTGCAAACCAAAGGGGAGCAGTTGTGATCCCTAAGGATGTAAGTGAGACCGCTCTTACAACCTAAGAGTAGTCTTAAAGACAATTAATATATTATTGACAAAGCATGATCAATAATATCTTAGAAATTTGAAAACCCTCCCCTGAGCACCCCTGTTTCCAGGGCACCGGCACGTAAGGCGCTCTCTGCAATATAAGAGTGTCTCAAACACAGAGGAAAGGGAGCTCTTGGATTGTTCAGCAAGGCTCCCTAATCTGTCTGACCTCCTGTGGGCCTTATGCTGCAACAGTTCCTTGCATACAGTCACTGCAGGACCAGTCTCTAATGTAACCCACTGACCCACATGTAAAGCACTGTGGGATGCTCTGTGCATGAAAGGCACTGGATAAAATGAAACAAGGGCTGGAAATGGAGCTTTCAGATTGGCTGACATGCATTATAAAGGGCTATGTTAAAGAGCTAGTGTACTGCCTAAAACTAATACTAGATTTTAAAAGCAGCCAACTATTACCATTTATATCTGAGGTACTTTTTCCTTTTCCTTTGTTTAATTAGAAGATTATTTACCTGATGTTAGTAGGTGTGATGTGTGGAACAGCTCTTAGCCTGGCAGATGACATATCTTGCTCTATTTGCCCACACTACATCATCAAATTGTGACCTCACCCAACTGTGACATCACTGCCACTTAGGAACAGGAAGTGAGTGATCGCCAGGTCATTCACCTGTGATGTCATAGTCAGTGAGATCATAATGCTGATGATGTAGTGGGGGCAGTAGAGTTAGACATGCCAGCTGCAAAGCTAAGAGTTTCACACATCCAACACAATGTTATCATGTAGAAAACTTTCTGATGAGCAAAAGAAAAGAAAAATACTTCAGAAATAAAAAGTTACAACTGAGTACTACTTAAAATTTGTATTATTTTCCTGTCTGCCTGTTTTGGCTCCACTAGCTCTTTAATGGCTGTAAACCCTCATGTGCAATAACACACTTAGAATTCAAACTTTAAAAACATTGCTAAAAAAATAAAAACATTTTACTTTAAAGCAGCAGTACTGTATGATCGGGAAGTGAGTATCAAAATTCTTCTTTATGGCTGGAAGCATGCAGCTATAGTTCTGGTTTCTATATCTGTAAACATGTTTTCCTAGTGATCTTTAGTTGTGTTTTTTTTTTTATAGATATTTACAATTTATTTCCATTGTTGTGGATCCACAGTAAATATGGCTGCTGCCTGATTTGCAGCTGAGCTCCCTCCTCATGTCACATCACATCTTATGTTTACTTTCATGGGACACTGTGCTGTGTGTTCCCACCATTCCTGTGTAGTACTGTGAGCCATGCGCAGCTAGCAGCAGAGGATTCCAGTTCAACATGGCGGGTGGGAAAAATATAAAGAGAAACAGAGCAAATTATAGGGTAATAGTATAGCAAAACAAGAAAAAGGTATCCAGTGAACACGACAACCGTGATTGACGACTACAAAACAAGCTGACTCAATCATGGCGCTATTCTGGGCTACCTGGCAGGGTAGTGAAGGGATAGGGGGGTAGGTGAATACTGTGACACGATGTAGCTACATATACACGTGCAGGGGGGAAGGGGACCATGCCATGTGACGGGCGGAAGGGGAGGGAGGGAGGGTATATGGGCTGTAGTGCAGCTGTTGGCTGCCGAGCTGGCCGTGTGGTGTGGTGGGTAGGGTGGCAGGCTGGGGTTGGGGAAGCCGGTTTGGTTCTGGGGCACCATCACATTTCACGTCGGGTCTGTTTCTTTATTTTTAGTAAGTTTTACCCCACATTCACCCCCTGGAGCTGAGAGCCTTTGAGTAGGGGGTGCGAGGCACAGCTCCCATAACACAGAAAACCATCACCGTTTTAGAAGTCACTGCGAGTGTACATCACTGTTATATTCGGTGATGTACACTTGCCCAAATGGCGATCGCTATTACATGATCACCATTCGACAAAGCCAAGAAAGATTACCAGGTAAGTGCACAACAGGTCACAGGAAACAAACTGTTTCAAGAGATCCAATTTTTTATCTAGTACTGCTGCTTTAATAATAGCACTAAGGAACTCCAGGGGTTGGTGTATATTAGAGAGACAAATTAGTATACACTGAGCCCACTCACCCAATCAATTCTTAAGAGAGTTTATTGTGCCTCAATAAAATGTATATCATTTTTTAATACAGTATTCCTTGTCATACATTTTGGAACAGTCGTTGATCAGTGAAAAAACACGATCAAATTCATCAAATATTTCTAGCACTCATAATATTCAGTTATTTGAACTTTGCTTTCTTTTGAGTTTCTACCTGTTCACATATTCCTATTCATGTTTGTTAGTTTTTTTAAGGTTCTAGTTGGCGTTGCATGACCATCTACTCCCTCTGCTAATGGTTGGTGTATATTTAAAACCCAAGGGGCATAAGGTACTTCATTATCTAACCCTAGGGATCAAAGGCATTCAGCTTTACCTTGTGCCTCATGACCCCCACCTCTGGTTTAGATTAATGGATGGTAACCCAAGTCGTGGTCATTCCTTATTTCTTATACTGTAAGTGATTCTGGTTGCTGACCTAACTTTTTTGTCGTTTGCCGATAAAAGGTTATTAGCCCTCAACATCAGTTTTTGATTTTTATACTGACTCGTAAATGTCTTCAAACCTCAAACTAAAGCAAGATAACACTTGCACCCCCCACCCTCTCAATATCAACTAAACCATTAAAGGAGCTTAGGAATGCCTTCTGGAAAAAGAAGATCTGGGGCCTTTAAAAATGGACTATACCTGCTGCATTATCCCTCCCCGATGTAACATTATACTTCTCTGCTCGTGACTTTGTATTCACTGCCACAGCGACGGCCTGTGATGTCACACTAAGCGGACTCTAATGTTAAATTGGGATAAGCAGCAGAGCAACAGATGTAGATGATTTTCTAAGTGTCAGAAATCACATTTTTATGGAATGTCCTTAGTATGTTTGTTGGTAAAAATTTCGTACTGGGGGTGGGGGAAGTTAAAGATGGAAGGGTGTACGTTTACAAAGTTAGCAATTTTGTTGCTAATTATTATGCATTTAGGATGAAAGAATGTTAGGTAGCTCTGCTGAGCCTTCTAAAACTAAAGACCATGTATGGAGTTAATCAGATAAAAGTTTAATACCATTACAACATCCCGTCAAAAGCTGAAACGCATGACTAAATGGTAAGCAAGGCTGGCAATCTGAAGTCCTTATGAGCTTGTAGTGCTAAATAATTATACCAGTTTGTTTTGGTTGAAGTAAGCCAACAAATGTGGAAGTTTATAGAAGGTTCACTAGACAGCTTTCTCACACAATGGGTGATAGAAGCCAGAGGAGGACAATATTATTTCACTGCACATGTTTTACCAGGTAAAGAAGAAAAGTCCATGAGGCTTGCTTCCACTTGCAATACGGGGAGGGGGCACAGATGAGAATTAATAGTTAATAAATCAGGGATGAGCACAATGGGGCCTATGCACGAATGGGCAGGATATACACGCCGGAGGCGCATACCCTGGCCGTGCAGCTCCACATCTGTGAACTGTTGTGCACAGGCAGGTATTCATAAACAGCAGCCACCTGTCCATTGGCCCGGCCCCCTGGTGCACAGGAACATCAAGGGCAACCAGGGGCCAAGTAGCGGGCCCAGGCAGGCATCCAATTGGATGCCCGTCCTGGGTCCCATAGAGGATCACTTCCATGGTTAGGCGTGGGTCCAAGTGCGTGACTACCAAATGCAGACACTCAGACCAGCGCAGCCAGTCCCTAGCCATCAGTTTTCCCCTCTGGCCAAGCCCATGCCACCAAGCTCCCACCTAGCGCATGGCTGGACCCCCAACAGCAGGACCCCCTGCCCCATCCCGGATGCCGTCCCCCCACACACACATGGTGCCCCATCCCCGACATAGCGAACCCCCCGGCACACAGCGGAGACCCGTCCAGCAGTGCTATAACCCCCCAAACTCAACTGTGCCCCATTTTGATGTAGTGGCATCATCCAACCCATCACCTGACAAATCCTATGCCCCCTCCCCCTGACGCTGGCACACCAGCCCCTCACTGGTGGTCAGTGTAACCCCCCACAGCACTGATGACACCAGCCCATCCCCTCCACCTGCCTATTGGTGCCACAGCTAGGAACAGCCAGCAGCACAGCCCCCACACACAACCTTGGCCACCGGCTGTCCAACTGATGCTGGGAGCACACTGCATATTTATAGGGGCGTGCTCCCACCATAATTTGGACAGCCACCAGCCAAGGAGATGTGTGGAGGGCTGCGCCACTGACCATTCTGAACTGCAGCACTGACGGGAAGGTACAGGGGATTGGAGTGTTGTTGGTGCCATGGGGGGTGTTCCATTGACCACCTATGATGAGGCAGGGCATTTGGAATCAGGGCCGGGGTACCACTGGCCACTGTAGCTGCGACTGTGGGGGGGGTCAGGGTACAATGGGCACTGCCATGTGTGTGTGTGTGTGTGTGTGTGTGTGTGTGTGTGTCCAGTGCTACCCGGGTCCGGTGCCCTCTTGTGCGGGGAAGGTGCGCATCTGTGCAGATCAGGGTCGGGGATAGGTGCCATCATGTGTGTGGGGGTATGCTGTGCTACTCTGGGGTCATTGGTGGCTATGCGTGGGGTGGTGGGCTGCGTGGACATGGCAGTGCTGCGCTGTGCAGGGTGATATATTCGTCGGGGGTATGGGGTCAGTGCTGGCTGTGTATGGTGGGATGCCAGACAGCCACAGGGGACATGCCAGTGTCCCATGTGCATGGGGCTGGGTGCGTAGGGTACTTATGGCAGGGTTCTCCCTGGTGTAATGGGTGCCCTTACACCCCACGGTGCGCAGCACTACTCGACCTTGGTGCATGGCGCGTAGTGCTGGCATGCCCCCAGTATGCCCCCACACCCATGGCGTGTTGCTGTCCGTGCTGCGGGGGATCAGCTGCATGGGGACTGTGCACCATTTCGAACATCCCACATAAGGGCGCAAGGAGTGCGGAGTGGCTACGCACCGCAAATCCACGGTACATAGGCACTCCACACTTTTGTGCATAGGCCCCCAATAATAGTAAGCTATGAGACAGATTAGGAAACAGCAGGCATACATGTACATAGGTGTACTTAAAACATCAATGAGGACTCAATCTGCCAGAGCGATCACAACAATATTTTTTAATTCAACATTATGCTAGAATCCCAGAAACTGATATCTAGCACTATGGTCGCAGACCTTAGGAAGTTGACTTTTACACAATGAAAGAAATAACTGAAGATTAGCTGAAGGACATGCACAACACAGAAGGGGCAGAGAACGTGTGGGTTGCACATGAAGGGGCAATAGTGAAAGCCACCCAAAACTGCATAAACTTTATTAATAAGACCAAAACAGATGTTGAGTTGCAGATGCAGGCAGGAGATATGCCTACTATTGTTTCAGAGAAACCAAGCGGGATGTAAACTGGAGCTTCTGTCTCTGGCAGAGGTCCAAGGGATTGCCGGCCACTGCCAGAGGCAGGGAGAGGTATGCACAACCAAGGTGATGCCCAGCAGACGGTTTGGTGAGAGTAAAAATCTGGTTAATAAGAAGTGCCCAGAGAGAGGTGGCTGTTAACCAGTTATGTCAAAGTCAAAGTCCCTACAATGGCGCAGCCTCCGGCACACCAGCTGACTTGGCACCAAGGTGTTTGCAGTACGTGTCAAATGAGTGTCAACCCAAAATGTACAGCAAAATGGAAACCTGGTAAATTCAGAATGCAGAGTAGAGGCTCTAACCTGAGGTCTAACCTCACCTAATGGTGAACTGAAGGAAAAACTGAGTCATGGGCACCATGTGTGTGTGTGGAAAAGGAAGACCCTTTATGTAAGGGACTCTAAGGTTCTGACTTGTGTCCAGGGTCAGAATCTAGCATGTCTTAGTAGTACTGATAAGGACAGCATTTTGAGGACCCAGTTTCCAATCCTGCAACTGTAATTATAAGTCAAAATAATTATTAATGAGCTGAACTAGCTCACTGACTGGCTAGCTGTACTGGCCTGAAATCTCTTAGAAATGACTGGCATGGCAGCGGCACTCTGCTCACGCTGTACGCCGACAGCAGTGGCGCATAAACAAAACTGTTTTGGTGCTCAAACGCGAAAAAAAAAAAACTATTATTGATTAGACTTATAATCACAATAATGACCTCCGAGCCAGTCATTCACTTTCGATTAACGACTGGCTGGGTGGGGTGGCCCTCGGCTGCACCTCGGGCCACCCTTCCTCCCAGCCAGTCACTGATCTGTAGAAAATGACTGTCTCTTCACTCATTATTGCTTAAATATGTTAGTAAACATGGGAACAACATTAAATGTATCCAGCGTGTTTAACTTCTTCACCCACAGGACTCAACCTGAGGAAAGCTCCTTGGAAGTGAATGGTAAAAAGGAAAGTAATGTTGTGCATAACAGGGGTTTGTGGGGTTACTGAGCAGGGAGGCCTTGGGCAAGCAATCGACAGCATATTCCTAGCCACTGAGGTACAACTGGGCAATGCCCACACCCTGGTTCCTCCTGGCACTTGGAGGAGGTTATCTTAAGGTGTCATCCCTTAGCTAAGGGAGAGGCAAGGAACAATCAGTGGCTGCCATAGCTGAGGGTGTTTTCTGGACTATCCGACACCTAGTCTGGATGTGGGAAATGCAGAGAGGAATGGGAAAAGGTGGGTACGAAAGGATAAACTAGAGAAAAACAAGGACCTCATGGGGGGGTAAAGTGAACACAGAAGAACTAAGGATAGTGGAAGGGGTCAAAATAATGATAAAACTTTCTAGTTAAATAAATGAGAAACATCACGTAAAAACTGGCATCAAAAGAATGCTGAAAGATGGAATAAATGCTGAAAAGATGAATGAAAGGCAAACATATTAAGCAGTACTTCAGTTCTGTATTCAGAGGAGGCTGCCTTCTGGCCTAGTTCTAGACTACAAGAACAGATTCACAGGTAATAACAGCCGTAGGTTAAAGTTTGGGTGTTAACTAGGGAGAGGGAATTCTAAGGGGTCTGCAGGACTTGAATAAGTCCCCAGGACCAGATGTGCTACATCCAAGGGTAGTGAGAGAGACAAGACCAGCCCTGGCAATCCTCTTGGCAAACCTATTTATGGTTACTAGCAGTGGACCAGAGCGTAGTGAACATTCTCCCGCTGCACAAGGGTAGAGGCTGAGGAAACCCAGGAAATTACAGGCCAGTGATTCTGATATCAATAGTGGGCAGGATGTAGGACTCATCTTATGGACAGACAGAGGATTTCATGGCAGAACACAGCCTCATGGACAGGAACCAACAAGAGTTCATGAGGGATAGGCTGTGTCAAAGGAATCTGCAGCTCAGTGACACTGATAGTTGACAGGGGTCACCTGGGCCAGGCAGCCAACATTTTGCACCACTTCCTAACAGACCTACCAGAGACGCTTTGCGATATAGGCAGCATCTGGGCTTCTCGATCTGAAGCTAATGAGCCATCAGATTGCTCAATAATAGGGCACAGGCTGGCAAGATGAAGGGACTGTTTTTTTCACTTAACAGAAAAAGAATGCAGCTCATTATCAGAGCAAGCTCTGCATCGTTTGAAATTGAGTAATAAAAACAGATTGTGTTACACTTCGATTATGCATTACAGCAGAAAATGCACTCCACCGGAGTGCTAGATCTGGTTTCATGCTTACTAAACTCAGACCCCAAAAGATTCCCAGTGAAAGTGTAACAATATAATAAACGTCTTGCTTGCAGTCTATAATAGACATCCACACTACAGTTTCCTCGCTACAGACATACCAGCAGAAATTTAAGTTTGTGTCGGCTAGTGAGAAAAAAAATAATATATTTGCCAGTGGCAATTTTTTCTTTACATTAGCACAGGATTTGACTGCTGTGGCTTGTCAGATTTTTCAGCGGTCACCAGCATCTCCTAAGGTCCTCTGTCATAGGCAGAGCGTTGCTGATAAAGGCTCCTGCTCCCCAAGGAGCACAGGTTTATGTCTCAGTCTATGGCCCCTCCGAATTTTATGGTTCCCCAGATCCTGCTCAATGCCTGAGAACAGCTGGCATCACCACAGAGGCGGATACAGTTTGAAAGAATGTGTTTTTATATAGCACCTTACAAACAGTATCCCAAAGTGCTTTACAACCCAGGAGAGGAAGGGTAGAGACTGTTGCTGCTATTTAGATGTGCAGGGACATTCAAACAACACAGAGTTACAATAGATTAGTGAGCAATCGCAGAGAGGTTAAGCACAGGGAGGGTAAAGCAGCTGTATTTGTCAATCAGCCACACATGTCATCATAGACCATATTTTTTTTTTAATATACAGTATTTCTGACATAACTAGATTTATCAACAGTATATCTTTATTCCTCCAAGATGGTTTTAAAACAGCATTTATTACTAATTTGACTGTAACCCCCACAAATGGGGGTTCTCAAAAAGTCTTCCTTGGGATTGCTCAAATGCCCACTGCCAGGCTGGTGTCCTGTGTCTTGATCGTTAAAACGCTATTGCCCGAGAGTACCATTATAGCCTCTGTGTACTGTCCCTTTAAGAGCTGCCTATATCGCAGTTTATAATTGTTCTGGCTGGGGGCTGAGTGTTTCTGTGCTTGAGTCCTGCCGGGCTGCCAGATAATCGCTCCGTTCTGCCATTGCTATTTGCAGGCGGAGCTCTGTCCAGAAACTGTACTATTTGCTGACTATCTATTAGAACAGTAATGATACTGTAGTTGTCTAACCTGCCATTTTTGCAGCATGGAAAGTTCTGTTTATCACCACCATTTTGGTCCTGGACTGCCAGAATGGGCCAATCAGTTCCTTCGGGGACTCCAAAATGGAACCTGTCCCCAGGGGTCTTGTGGGAGCAAAACTTTGTAGGAATTGTAGTTTTGAGGTTTTGGCACCCAAATGGACCTGGAGGGGGGGAGCCCTTGTTTTGACTGACAGATGGATCAGCCAACCAAACCTTTTGGATCCTGGGGAAAGTTCCCAGGCTGCTTGCAGATAGAGTCAGTTCTGTTTTGGGAAGTGAAAGGGTGAACAACTCGAGACATTTGAGCAGCAGCCCCTGCATAGATCACACGGGAGAACTGTGGAAGGGGCGAGTTTGGCCAGCCGGCCTGCTGTCCCTTGTGAGGGAGCTAGTTACAGAATCGGACTGCATCCAAAGTTGTGGGAGAGATTAAAGCCATTGAACTGTGACCAGGCTTAAAACCTGAAGAATACCGAAGATTTGCTGAATGCGACTGGCCTGTCAGGACCTCCAGTTACTGCTGACCTCCTGGTTTTACGTAGAGACTCTGTAACTCGACGGACTGCCATCCACCTGTTATAGTGGTGATTTCTTTACTATAAATGTGCTGTGTGCTGCTAGTGGCTCCTGATTTAGTTCCCCACTGTGCCCTGCTTGCTGGAGCTGCATCCAGTGATCTCAGACTTGTATCCAAACTGTTCCTCGGCCTGGGCCTTGTCACACTGGCCCAGCCAGATTACTCATGCCACAGAAAGTCATCGACAGGAGACATGCCTGGGGATCAGCCCCTGCTCACAGCGCTTTGAACAGGAGCGACACCTCAGTGATTCGTGTGGGCCCTGCTTCTCCTGGCATTCCAGCTCATCAACCTGCAGTCGCAGTTTCGTCCTGCCTGTGTCCTGTATTGGGTATCATAAGTAAACCTCAGGGTAGCTCCCTGTCACAACAGCTAAATATAAAGTGTTGTCATCTGATTGCCTTGTTGTTTTTTCCTTCATGAACTGAGCCCTCTGGCTCCGGATGATAAACAGTGTGTGTTGTGCATGTTTCTTTCTTCCACCACAGGGCCCCAACCAGCTGTGATGCCGGCCTTCCCCAGGCAACAATTCAGGCTAGCCCATCTTATTTCCACCGAGGTACCCAGAGTGTGTGACAATGTAGGGACTCTGAAGTGCATGCACGACTGCCTGATTGATTTAGCTTTTAAGCCAATCAACCTGATTACGCCCCTCCCTTGTTCAAGTCCCCTGAATAAATCAGATCTAACTCTTTTTGCCTTTAACCTGACTGTGGTTCCAGTTTGTGTCAAAAGTACTATAATATTGCCATTTGTTGTGCATAACCTTGTTTTACAGGGGGTCTCCAGGATCGAGCCAGAGGAACCAACTCTGGTGCTAAGTGCAGACAGAATGGGGATTTGTATGCTGAATAGGGGCTACTGTGAAAGTGTTTGTTGCATATTGTCTAGGTCACTAGAGGGGAAAGAGTGGGGTTACAGTGTCCCGGAGGGCAGTACCCAGGTTAGTCTTGCTACTAACAACACTGTCCTCTTGGTGGAGGCACCCGTTTCAGTACCCAGGTCCCTTTACCTGCTACTAGCCAAGCAAGCAGGGGTAGTAGCCCTTGGGATAGTGCCACCCAGGGTTACATGATCATTAATGACATACGATTAAAGAAGGCCTCCACTAGCAATTTCCTTAAAATCCCAGGCTCTGGTTTCATTTAGAAACTAAAATGGATATACCCAAGGCTGTGGGATATACAGTACATCAGACAGGAGAAATAAGAAAAGAGAAAAAGGAAGCAGGATACCCTCTGGTTCTCTTGTTTTGGTTAGCATGAAGCTCTGGTAGAGAACCCTCACCCCGGTTTTCCTTTTTTCCATTGGTTGACTGCAAACCTAGTGATAGCTCCCAGACCTTTTTTTTTTTTTTTTTTAAACAAATCCTCTCACAGAGAAAGGGGACTAAGTGGGGTACTGACCCAGGTACAGATACAACAACCCCCTCCTGGCGGAAATGGGATCACAATACAGGAGATTCTGTCAGACACTGAAACTGACCCTGCTCTGATCTATAAGGTGCTGCATGTAAATTCCAGGTGGCAAAATTCTGAAAGACAACGTGCTGGGCAGTGCAGACTGGGGTGCACCTAGTACGGTGAATGTAAATGCACCTTTGGATGCGCTTCAGAGGAAGCACATTCAGTCTCAGGGTGGATACTTGAGCTTGCCTGTCTGAGTGCCTCCTGTGGAAAGTGTGAGGTTTTAAACAATTGTAACCCCCTAGTTCCCCAAGGTTACTAGAATCCAACTTGGAATTAGTGGCAGGCAGGGAAAGGCAGCTTGTGAGATGCCAGTTAAATGGGTTTCACACTGTCACACACTGTTTTTAGTTTCAGCTGAGCTGGAGTGATGATGTCACCTTAAATTCTCGCAGCAGCATAAGCCACAATGGAATGCTAGCTGCAGAACGTTGGAAGAGTCGGTGAGAGTAGTCTGTGTGGAGACTCAGGAGAGTGAAGAGTGCTGCAGGGTGCAGCTCCTCAGATCTAGCTCTGAGAGACAGTTACCTCAGGAGAAGCGGTTGTCTGTTCTCACCCTAGAGAAGAGCACAGAAGACCAGTTGTGAAGTGGTAGAGACCGTTCCTAATCCCCAGGGGGATGGGGAGGAATTCCAGGATTCCGGGGCAATCCCCTGGCCCAGCCTGGAGAGGGTGAAGCTGCCTGAGATTCATTTGTTCTGTGAGTACCTGAGAATTTGTGAAAAAAAGCCCTGCAGCACCTGCATTCCCGTGGTGAGTTTTTGTCTGACAAAGGGACTCTGTTCACCAAGACTGTGTTTCTTGTAAAAGTGTCTACCTACTGTGGGGTCTGAGGGAGACTTGCCAAATACAGAACTTTTAGACTGTGTATGATTTAAAAGCATCTGCAACAGTGGGAGTCTAGAGTAAAGACACAGCCACATACAGAACTTTTAAAGTCAGGACACCTCCATAGTATGAAAAGTAGAATGTTAAATGTGCAAAACATTTCGAGAGAGCATCTACAAGAGTGTTTCAGAGAAAGGTGTTGTAACCAGATGAATGGCCAAGTATAGATTTGGGAGCAAAAGGTGGGAGACCCCCCCATCTGGAGGAACCAGGTTTACCTCTCCGGGTTCAGTTTGGGCACCTTTGCTTTCTCTCAGCACACTTGGTCGATGCCCAAGGAAAGCACCCAGATGTGGGATTTTGGATTTCCCTGTGAGCCGGAATGTGCCCGTGGGTGGTTTAGGGAGCCACCAGTAACCTCCATGCAGTAAGGAAAAGTGTCCTAGTATTGGCCAGGGTGCCAAGTCAAGGGAAAGAAGAGAAGTGTACCAGTTTGGGCCGTGTATTGCAGATTCATTCAGAACCTCGGTGTGTGTGTGTGTGTGTGTGTGTGTGTGCTCTGTACCTCGGTAATCTGCATTACCAATGTGAGTAGCCCTGTGAGGGTCCATCTTTGCTTTGTTTATTCACTGTGATGTGAATAAAAGCCACACTCTAGAATCCCATCCTAGTTTGGACATTACAGTTATTGCTTCTAGTGCCTGGATTTACTCGGGTACCCCTGACCAGAAGTACAAACCTGGCATAATGCTGAGAAAATGTTTTCTCCCAGGTTGATGGCCATGCTGAATGGTCCCCCCAGGTGTGAGCTAGGTAGTTGCCACACTTGGTTTGCCTGTCTAAGGATGGCAGGCACCAAAGTAGAAGTATGGGTCATAGATATGTATTTCATAGTGACTACCCCCACCCCTCTCGGTGGTGCCATGTGTGAGAGGAGCAACCTACTAGTTGAACAAGGAGGGGCGGTGGGGAGGTTACACAGTTATAGTACAAGTGCCCCCCCCTCCAAAAAGAAAAAAAAGGCAGCCTGAAAGCCTGCAATTCATTTAATTCTATTTCCTTACTTGGACTTCATTCAATCATTTTATTACTTTAAAGGGGTTCTTGGTCTCATCATTTGGCTGAATCACGATTAGCCTGACCACCAATGACAAGGTGACCCCTCATCAGTCAGGTGAGTGCACTTTACAGTTTACCATGCCAAATGTTAAACTAATTCAATGAAGGCAAAGTAAGAAAACAGAATTACTTTAAATTAATTGTTGGCTTTAAGCTTCTTTGTTGGGGGCCACTGGTATTATAACCATTTGATTCTAATTTTGGCCACACACCTGGAGCACCTCAGCAAAATCTAAGTAAAATGTCAAGAAATGTGATGAAATCTCTGTGTATTAGCCAGGGCTGAGCTTGTTCCAACTTTAACAGTGTGAGGTTTTGCCACTGTGGATGACCATGAAGGTCATATCACACACACCACTAGTGGATGCTCCAACTCTCTGACATCAGGGCAGAAACAAATCTGAGAGAAAAGGAATAAAACATTGTCCAAGCTATCAAATGACTGTCAGCCCTCACCCACCACATCACTGTGCCCCTCTTCTAATACTACCCCCCACTACCAGCGTGGAGCGTGAAGGGCTCCATACTGCAGCAGTTAACCCATGGGGTGTAACTGTGAAGAGGTGACTAGTGAGGAAGCAGGAGTGGTAAAATGGTACACCAAGGCATGTGAGAGAGAGGGAGCACTATGCAGCCATAGGTATGGGAGAAAATTGTACAAGGGAGTATTTTGAAAGACTGAAACTTGGTTTTCCGATACTTGAAATCCCGATGTTGCAAGGCTGACACCGAAAATCCTAGAAGTGGGAGTTTGTTCGTGGCGGAGTTTGTTATAATAATCACCTGGGGTGCAGGGAGCAGAAGCCCCCCAAAACATGAAAAAACATCTGCTGCCACTGTCGAGAGTTTATCTGTTGGGCTTGCAGTGTCGGGATTATGATGGTCGAGCAACTGCCGGTCAGTCTTTCGTAGTAAATCCGTACAAAGTGCAACCTCCTACAAGTCTGCAGGGTTAGTTAATGGTTAATTTTACTAGCCTGATACAAAACCTATAATTCACACTTGCAAGGCTCCAATGTATCTACATTTTGAAGGCTTCAATATGCAGTTTGGAGGGATAGCAGGTGACACTTTCTTCACTCCCCACCCCCCGAGCAGTACATATACCGACATGTCCAAGCGTCCCTTGGGTGCTCAGATTTTTGTTTTTGGTGCACCAGAACAGCTGCTTCTCCTCCACTCCTTGCCCATAACTTGTAGCCACACAGCCGCTCTGATGCACCCAGTCTATGGACTGGTCCTCCTGTTGCTGCTTGTTGTGTGCCTTTTTCGGCAATTGTGGAGCATGTTGAACCAGTCATGGTGCTGTACTTAATGCGCAACTGACAATGTGCAATCATTAATCAATGGATAATTAGAGGAGGGGGGTGCAGGGGGCACAGCCCCCCAATGACAGGTAAAATAAATTATGTCTACGATTGATCAGAAATAGTCCGAATTAGAGTGGGGATGTGTGGGCCCCCCCCCCCGATGAATGGTAAAATAAATGGATTATGTCTACTAGTTTGTTTTCTTTTTTACTTTTTCATATTCGTTTTTATTGCCCTATTGAAGGTAGTTGTGTGATGTGACGGAGAAGGGGGTTGTGGGGGAGGGGCACAGACCTGATAGTTAGATCAGTTGCCACTCGTCACCGTTACTTCACTTGCCCGAGTAGCGTTACGCTACACCTATTGCTTATAGCGGGCGCAATTCGTGTAGCTTTTGCACTACGCAACATTGGGTGGTCCGACTCTCTCCACAATCGCCACTTTTTCTTCTGCCAGTTTGCATCTGACTCTGTTCGTTTTTTTCTACTTTATATTTCCCCTGCCCTCTCTCACTACAGCGCCCTACTGCTTTTGTTCATTTTTTCTCTGTCCTTTCGGGCTCTTCAATGTTTGGCTTTTTTCAGTGTTGACTTTCTAGGCATTATCATTACTGCCTGTCGGTGTTTACTTGCTGGCTTGCCCTGAAGGGACAGAACTGCTCACTGCCCTGGGGTACAACTGTCCTTTAGTATTTGGTAAGCTGGGCTTGCCCTTCAGTCAGTCCCTTCCTTTGTTCTGCGTATGCACTGCTTTAAGCCAGTTACCCTTCGGTGGAACCAGGGCGCCTCCCTCTCTGGACATGAGGTGCTGCCACTGGCAGCAATGATGGCACTCAGGCCACTGATGGTGAAGACCAAGGCTCAGTCCTGAACCCAGGTCCCCTGCATGAGACATGGCACTACCGCTGGGCAACTAGGGTGGGCTCAGTAATAAAAATGTGCATTTGGGTATTTATTAGCAATACGTGAAATACCTGCTTAACTTAAACAGCATCTACTATATACACACGGGTTGAGTCTTAATGGAAAGAGCAATCCTCCAGATGAAGATCTTCACTCAGCGTTTCTTGGTCTTCCTTTGTGTTATTCCCATTTTTGTTGCCCCACTGTCACACAGATGACGGTGTCCCTTGGCAGCACCCTTCATCCAGATGAAAGGGTGGCCAAAAGACGGTCTTCACTGCCAACACCCTCTTGAATCAGCAGGCAGAGGGATGTCTGAATGCCAAGCAATTCACGCTGTCCCTCCATGGCGTCAAGCCCCTCACCTCCAAGATGCACCTAGCTGGCTGCAGTCTGGGATTACAGGGACTGCAAGTGAGCCTGTGTCCTCTTTTCAGTCACATCACTGATTAAATCAGAATGCTGCAGGTACTGTTATGTGCTGGGTACTGTGATGAATAGTTCAAAAAGTCCAATACCCACCCAAAATGGTACATTTTATCTTAAAGGGGAGAGAAAAGTTGTGCTGATTAGCAACTGTTTATAATGTTCCTATTTAAGGAGATAAAATTCATACCTCCAAATGATCCATCAGTAACCACACTTGAATAAACTTTGATGTGAAAAACTGTAATTTCATTGTTTTCTTTTTATGAAGCACATTCTGTACAGTTCCTCATACCAGAAGTACGGACTTCTACTATGCCACAGATTGTGTACCAAATGCTAAGTTTGAACGGTTGACCTATCATAATAACGTTTAGAGTTCTGTACACACATCACAACATAATTAAAACCCCAAATTACTTATTTTATGAAAGGAATTGCATATAATGTTATCCATAAAAAAAAAGAAACCAGAATATGCAGTTTTTCACTTAAACATTTATTGAGGTACAAATACATACGCATCATTTGCAGGCATAAATATAGTATATTTTTGGGGGTACCAGTCCAGACTTGGCTCAGCCCCCCGCCCCTGGCCCTGCACTCACCCCCTGGGATTTACCTTAGATGGTGTTCCTCCCTGGCTTACTCCAGAGTGGGGCCACCAAGTGGGTATGTATGTCCCAGACAGAGATGAAGCCCAGTTCCAAGCAGACGCCTCTGCTGGTGTTCCTCCCTGACTTGTCGCAAGGCGGAGTCATTCCATGGGCCAATATTTAGGGATGTTTCCACAGCAAGCATGGCATGCAATGACCTACAGTGCTCGGGCACCAATGTCCACCACCTCCCAACAACACAGGCTCCGCAGCCTCCCCCCGCCCCCAGCACCTGCCGGAGGTCAGTCATTATTAGATGCTCACCCACCTCCCCAGGAGGAGAGCAGATGAATATTATTTTTGAAAACAAGAACAGCATAGCTTCCAATCAGAAATAATTTCCTGTCCTCATTAATTGAAGTACTACTATACATCTTAATGCAGGTACAGACAGAGTCTCCATTTTGACACAAAGTACATCTCAGGAGGGAGGCTGATGATAATGTTTTTAGTGAAACTTTCTTCCTCCCTGTCCCTGCATTATTAAGCTGTAAACTAATAAACTTGGGTTACGGTAATACCAAAATTCCACAGCACATCTCCAGTTCTGCTGTGGAGTTTTAGTAATTCTTACCAAAATCCCACAAAGAATTGCAGATATGTTTCAATCAGTAGACATTTTCAATGAAAAAAACTGCTAGAATCCACAGGGTTAAAATATACCAGACAAGACTGGGGCAGGCTCAAGGGGCACAGGCATGTTTCATTATTTATACATGGAGCCACAGTCAATTTACAGGGGTGCTTGGGGACCTGAAATGTAGAACACACCAGCTTCTATTCGCTTAGGTGTGAAATCAGACATGGTTACTGTTTGGAACACAAACAACTGATTTAATGTTCCTTCCAGTCTTCTTGAAAATAATGCAGGACCATGTGACCATGCACTCTCAGGAACTCATTTACAGATGCACGGACTAGGGGTGGGGTGGGGTGGGGGCTGAGGATTTCAATATTGGGAAGCTATCTGAAATGTGGACCCAGCTGTTTACATGCATTGCCTCTTTGTCTACGTTTCTCAAACTGTAAGACTAGCCTCCCAGGGGAGGTCCTCACCTGTTGAAGGCAAGGTTACAGCGAACCTGATAATCCAGCTACTGAAATTGTTGAGATGCTGCTCTTTTTTTTTTTTTTTTTTAACGTTAAACTTTGTAAGGAAAGCTTTTCAGTAGTACAATAATAACTGCTGCAATCTGAGGGTACTTTTTTCCTCTCTTTTTGTGCCAAGAAAAAAAGTCGAACTTTGCAATTTTGCCCACAAAGGTGTGGTGACTGGTAGTCCATATCATTCTTGTAGACATGAACTGTAAAACATGTGAATACAGTCACATGAATAAGCTCAACGTTATTTATTTTGAAACATTTTACATTACTCTTGGTATTCTGTGCAGCTTTTCATATTAAATATTTATATATAAGGAATATTTTATGAGATAGCCTAAATTATGATTGTTATTTGGTGTAGAATGTGCCATCATTGTTCCTTTGCAATGAATAGCTGAATGAAGCAAAGCCACAAGTGCAAGGAAACAGCGGCATCGACAGTCTACACTGAATAATAATTGTTCTTTAAGCCATCTCAGAATATCCTACACACAGTATACCATGCGAGTCTAGTAAAATAATTTGAAAGCTGCCAGTAAAATAACATGTTTTTTCAATGTTAATTTTACTATAAGCTTTATTGACAGATACAGTAACACATTTTATTCTGCAAATTTATTTGCCCTCCCATAGTATACATTTATTTAGGTGTCACATGGCTCAGTTGGTAGCACATTCGCCTCTGGATCAGAAGGTCGTGGGTTCTCGTCCCACACCGGGATTGGACTTGCACCTAAGAATCGCTGACATCCGAGTGCAGTATTGGGGGGTGCTGTACTGCTGGGGTGTGCCGTCCTTCGGATGAGACGTTAAACTGAGGTCCCTTCTGCCCATCCTGGTGTTGTCCTGGTGGGTGTCCAGGTGGAAGTAAAAGAACGCAGGGCACTCTTCAAAAGAGCAGGGAACATTCCCGGTGTCCTGGCCAACATTCCCCTTCCCATAAACCGGTTCATGCAATTATCCAGGCTGTGTGTGGGTGATGATGTGCGATATGGCTGCCACCACACATTCAGTCACTTCACTACCAGTTTAGCATTGCTTGTAAAGCGCTTTGGGATACTGTGTATGAAAAGCGATATATATAAATGCTGATTCTTCTTATTTATAAAGTGGTCTACAAAATTCCAGCAACTTCATTGGTCTAAACACATCACTTGACCATTTATTAATCTCTGGTATATGAACAGTAACAAACTCCCCTAATTTGCCTAGCAACAACCCAACTACATGAAAAGAATACATTTTTCCATGAAAATAAAAACCTTTCCAATTTTTAAACACACAAAACCCACAACAGGGCACTGGTTTCTTAAACATAAATGTGCTACCAGGTTCATCCAAAGGCACTATGCCTTTGCTACTAAACTCACATAGTCTACCTAGCAATACCCTAACTAAAACAAAAAAAAAAACACACACCTTTTTTTTCCATTTTATAAGTGCAATACCCACTCCAGAGCATGAGTTTATTGGGAATTCAATAATTAATGTACTTCTCAGGTGTGTTTAAAGTCACTTAGCCATCGGCCTTGTGTCTTCAGGTTGACCTGAGGCGTACAGTATTTTAATTCTCTAGAAACACATGTCCTGTTGTGGGTTATTGCTTACTTAGTTATACATTTAAACTTTTGAAAACTGTGATATCTTCATAAAATGCAGCATCTTGTTTTCATGGCAGTCCCAAGGAAGCAAACAGACAGACAAAGGTTTGACAGTTCCATGGCTACATATACAGGCTGAATACATCATTCTAAATAAGAAATGGCATGGGAACCACTCTGGCACGCTCAGACTGGTACTCTCCCATTGAGCCTGGGATGTCAGGGGCGGATTCCAGCAGGAAGGGTGAAGGAATGTCTACACGGATGCTGTCCGTCATGGGGAGGGCTATGCAGAGTACTGCTACGAGAAGCAGCTCCCGGTGATGGTATGCTTGGCAGCATGGGTGACCTTTCATTGCTGCTCACCCCCCATCCTGTGGCATGCGCACACTTGGAGGAAGCAAAGCAGAAAAGCCCAGCTTGAGTATGTTGGATGACAACTCTCACACTTCTCTCATGCCACCTGACATGCCCCGGCCACCAACCACAAGGTAGCTCTCCATTCCTCTCCCTGGTAGCAGCAGGGAGGCCCCTGCAACAGGTTTATGCCAGGTCTATGTGGACAACAGACAACCGAAGGATTCAGGCAGTGGAATGTGGCAGCAAGAGGCAAGTCCAGCAGCTAGAGGGGAGGAGGAGTCCAAAGGCCCTAGGGTACAGTGGTGTCAAAGAGAAAAAAGCAAGAGTAAAGCCACTCACAAATGTGCAGAAAGAACACTGAACAAGCAGAAAAAGCAAAAGCATGGTAATCTCAGGTGGATAAGGAGCCATGATTTAAAGATAGCTAGAAATGAGGGAAGCATAACATTGTATAAGGGTATTTCATTCACTAGGCATAGCTCAGTCAAATCCTGTCTGCAAAAGTCATTTTTCACTTTCGGTAGTATGACACTGTTTAAAGATGATGATGAAGGTAATTCATAGTCTACCTCACTGCGGTTAAAATTTGCTTTCATGGGCAAACCAGTGGCACTGAGGACTGAGGCACTGGACACCACACCTCACACTGCATTGGTGACCTGGGTTCGAAAAAGAGCCCACGTTGTCAAGGGTTGGCCGGGGGGGAGGGCAAGGAGCAAGACTGAGCCGCCGCAAGGCAGCTCTCTCTCCTCTTGGAAGGGACTGGAGGCTCCCTGGATACTGGCCTCTACCCGGTGGAGGACGGATGGTGGCGCTGACCTGAAGGAGCTCCAGTGGCAGCCACAGGGAAGGGCGGAAGGGGCTGAGCTGGCATCACGGGGCATGCGTGCACCTACACGTATGCATGACGAACTGTGTGCTGGGGCCATGGGGAACAGGGGAGAAAATGGGGTAAAATCCCAGAAAATATAAATTAAAAAAAAATTGCTTTCAGATTGCTAGCTTCCCTAAACAAACTGTACACAACCTATCATACCTTCTGTCATTTTGCCCTTTAATGTCCTCATTACATGCACCACTGCAATATGCACTCCAGTCTGGAGTGGATGGAGAGCGGCTCATGTATAGTACTTAACTTTGCTGTTCTTCAAATTCTGGACCAACACTCTTTCAGACTACTTCTCCTCCCACAACACTCTCCCAAACTATCGCTCCTCCCTTCTCGTGCAGTTGTGTACTCCCTCTGCCTACATTCTCCGTTACTCAAACTCCCACTCATTCCGTACTCCCACATATTACCATCTTCTGGACAAGCTGCATTCTCTTGGAGGCTCCCATCATTCTGAAAATCCCTCCTTTCTCAGATTTGAGTAAATGCATGCTCCAAAGGCACGGAAGCCACAAAAAGAGGAGCTCCCTGTAAGGTGTGAGCAATAGGGAGATGCCTGAATAGAACTGATAATGCAAAAGCTAAGCTAGCAAAAGGAGAATGAAAACCTGATGGCAGCAGGACAGACATTGTGCATTTCAAGGGCAAGTCAGGGAGCTAACCACAGCTTCCTGTGGCTGCTCCCAACTGCAGCTGCTAACCAAACCTGCTGTTTTTATTTATCTGATTAACTGTTTTTGCTTATTCCGTAGCTGTTATTTATTTGTGTACACAAATTTCCCTATTTCACTTCTTTCCAGTATACTGCTCTGTTAAATTACTGCATTTCTGTATTTTGTTATTATTAATCCCAGTACCCTTCCCCCAGGACACACCTGCAAACGAGCTGTTCAGAGCGCAGTGTATTCTCTCCTGGGGGAAAAAAAACTGAAACAATGAATAAATGCAGGATAAGTTCAGGATACAGGCACATTTTTAAGGGAGGGCAAACCAGTGAGACTTACTGCACAAGGATGGGCTAAGCCAGCTGGTAGGTAGCATAAACTCGGTGGCTGCAGAGTATAAAATCTGACCATAGTCTAATGTAGAAAACGTGAAATAGGTTACTACCTACTGTACAGATGTGCACTCAGACAGTGTATGGCTCTGTAATGTGTGCCTAGTTTGGATCCTATAGTGGATGAAATATAGGCTATGAATTTGCTGAACAAAACAAGGATTTATCTTTAATCCAAGGTATCATGTGGAGTTCACTCTAGCTCCCCACAACTAAGAGATACGGATTAGCAGTTCATCTGATCATTTGTGCTAACCATGTTTCGTGAGCCAAAGAGCATGGATTTCTTTTGTTTTGTTTCCTTAAGTACACAGTCAACAAACCATGACTCGGTTTTAGCAAGATTTGCCTGAAGTACGTTTTTAATAAAGAGGAGGGAAGGGGTACTGCAGGTACAGAGAATGGTGTCAGCTTCCAGATGCATGTGGATGTTGTACCTGTCACACTGTAGGGGGAGCTCACTAACAAACAGGGAAAACAGTAAAGGTCCAAGAACAGAACCTTTTAGCATACCTAGCATTGCTTATGGTACATTGTTCTGAACTGCAGCCATTGATCACTAGCTTCTGAGTGGCAACTATTATGGTTAGGAAGGAGCTCATGTCTCTACAGGTGAACAAATCCTCGGGTCCAGGTAGCGCGCACCTCAGGGGAGTTGAGAGAACCAACAGTGGAACTTGCCAATCTACTGGCAGATCGGTTCAACAGCTCAGCAGATATAGAGGTGGTACTGCAGGGGTGGAGAACTGAACATGTGGTACCACTGTACAAGAGTGGGCATAGGGATGATCCTAGGAACTACTTGGTTGGTCAGTCTGACCTCCACTGTGGGTAAACTGATGGAGACCATTCTGAATGAGAGGGCTGGTTGGGTTCCTTGAGGGGAATGGGCTCCAAGATGAGAGACAGCAAAGATTCAAGGCAGGGAGGTCTTGTGAAACAACCTGATCAGCTTTTTTGACTGGGTCATGAAGGCAGTGGGCAAGGGTTTAGCAGTTGACATTCTATACCTGGATTTCAGCAAGGCCTTCGACTCACTGCCCCATAAGAGGCTGATCAGGAAATTGGAGAAACTAGGGGTGGGAAACACTAACCAAGTTGGTTGTAAACTGGCCCAGTGGAAGTCCCAGAGGGTGGTGCGGGGGCAGGAACAGTCAGGTATGAGGAAATTTACCAGTGGGGTCCTGCAGAGTGTTGGTGCTCAGCCCAGAGTTGTTCAATGTATTCATTAATGATATTGCAGACAGCATTAAAGACAATCTGCCTTTTTGCAGATGACACCAAGCTCTGTGGGAGGGTGGATACAGATAAAAGGATACAGGACCTAAAAGAGGACCTTGTGAAACCAGAGAGGTGGTCTGGCATCTGGCAGCTGGGGTTCAATGCTATGAAATGCAAGATCATGCACACAGGAGGCAAGAACCCAAGGGCCAAATACAGTCTAAGGAGTGAGTCAAGGTTTCTGTATCAGAAGAGGACAAGGAGCTGGGGACAGCCACTACCAGCAACCTAAACCTGGCTACACAGTGCAGAAAAGCAATAGCTAAGGCTAACAGAATGCTGGGATGCATGACCAGAGGGTTCAGAAGCAGAACTGAGGTGGTTATCCTGCCAGAGTACAGATCCTTGGTGCGGCAGCTTATGGAGTACAGTGCGCAATTTATACTGGAGTCCCTTCCCAAAGAAGGATGTTCAGGGACAGCAGAATAGTACGCACAAGGACAGAAACACAAACACAGAATCTGTCAGCTGATAAGGACTGTGTGACCCAACTAGTCTGCCCCTTCCCCCCTGCCTATACTTTCACCACAGACCCTACCTGATCTTCAGCCACCTCTCCTCCCCCCATTTTCCAACAAAGATTCCCTTATGCCTATCTCATTCTTGCCCCAATTACCTCCACTGGAAGACTGTTCCAGGCATCTACCACTCTTTCAGTGAAGAAGTACTTCCTCACATCCTTTCTAAATGTTCCCCGTTCCAGCTTCATTGTATGCCCCCTGGCTCTCATGCACCTTCTCCTCTGAAAAATATTACTCTCCTGTACCTTGTTCAACTCAATGAGTTACTTTTAAGTCTGTATCATATACCCCCCTCTCTTCTTGCCAAAGATCTAAACAGTGCCAAAACCCCTTCCTTCTTCTACTGCTGAGGCCCCTCCTTATGCACTCCAGCATCCCACTGGCCCTACCCATTGCCTTATTGCACTGCCCTTTACTGTGAGGTCATTACTTTGAATATGGTTCCCCCCAGGTCTCTTTCCTGTCTGGTAACCATCTGTACCCCACACACACACATTAAACTCTGCCTCTGGGTTTCTGTGCCTAGGTGCATGATTTTGCACTTTTTGTACTGAAACCCAGCTGCCATACCCTTGACCACTCCTCTAGTTTTCTTAGGTCTCTACACATTTTCTCTACCCCCCCCCCCCCGGGGTGTCCACCTATTGCAGATTTTGGTATCATATGCAAAGAGGCATACCTTCCCTTCCAGTTCATCTGCAATGTCACTTATAAAGACATTAAAGAGGACTGGACCCAGAATTGAGCCCCTAGGTACCCTGCTGGTCACCCTCCTATTCCCTGAGTGAATTCCGTTCATTACCACCCTCTGCCATTCATCCATCAACCAATTTGTTACCCAGTTTACCACATTAAGACCCACCCCAAACTGCCCAATTTCCTAGTAAGCCTTCTATGTGGTATGTTGCTGAAGGTTTTGCTGAAGTTTAAGTAGGAGACGTCCACCACCCCACCCTGATCTATTTCCCCGGTCACCTGGTCAAATAATCTATCAGGTTTGTCTGACATGGCCTACCCCACGAAGTCATGCTAACTCAGGTCTTGTAGCCTTCTGGATTCAAGATACTCCACAATCCTTTCCTTCAATAGTTACTCCATTGACTTCCTCACTACTGATGTCAGACTGACTAGCCTATAGTTGCCAGCATCCTCCCTGCTACTGCGTTTATGTAGTGGGACTACATCTGCCCTCCTCCAGTCCTCTGAAACCACTCCTGTTTCCAATGAGTTGTTGAATAAGCTGTCAGAGGTGCAGCCAGTACTTCCCAGGGTTCCCTAAACACCCTTGGGTGTACCCCCCCCCCCGGTCTGGCCCCACAGCTCTGTCCACTTTCAGATGTGTGAGTCCTTTAAATACTCTCTCCTCTGAAAATTCTGGATCTGCCTCCCTCTTCCTAGTGTTGCTGCGCATATGTGGTCCATCCCTCTTCTCCTCCATAGTGAAGACTGAACAGCAATATCTGTTTAGGATACCTGCTTTTTCCTGTTCCTCCACTGCACAGTCCCCCGTGCCCTTTTTAACAGCACAATCCCTCCTCGTCTCCCTCTTCTCATACTCCTCACCTCTCTCTCTCTCCCTGACTCCTTCTGCCTTTCCTGGTACACTTCCCCACCCTCTTCCCTCTGTGTTTCTTTGTACCTGCTGAATGCTACACTTTTATCCCTAACCTTTTCAGCCACTTCCCTGGACTGCCACAGTGGTCTTTTTTTTCTTTTGTTTTTGTTCACCTCTTTTGTGCAGAGGTTTGTTGCCTTCACTATGCCCTCCCTCACTTTGACCCACTGTTCCTCAACCCCACCCCAGCCACGTCCCCTGCTAAGCCAACTCTGATGCAGTCGCCCATTTTTTTTAATTTTATTTATTATTTATGTTAAATCTGCCCTCCTGAAGTCCAGGACCCTTGTCCTTGTGTGGTTTGCTTGTACTGCCATCTTTATGCTGAATGATACTGTATGATGATGACTAGTCCCCAGGTGGCCTCCCACCTTGACGTATGCAATACTGTCCCTGTTAGTGAGAACCATGTCCAGTACTGCCCCATCACTAGTGGGCTCTCTGACTAGTTGCCTGAGAAATGCACCCTGCAGAAGTCTAGGAAGTCCCCGATTCTAGCCGAGGCTGGGGCTGGGAGGCTCCAGTCTATATAAAGCAGATTCAAGTCCCCCAACGGTAGCACCCCCCCATTTTCTGTCATTACGCTAATGGCTTCCCCCACTACCTTGTCCAGTTCTTCCTCCTGGGAGGTCTGTAGATCACCCCAGTGTGAACACAGGTTCCGGCTCTGGTCTCCAGGGTGACCCACAGCACTTCCAAACCCTCCTTTACCCTGTTATCCCTGTGTTTTCGTCACTTTGATACTATCTCTTTCATATAACTGTAACGCCTAGGTGGAGCTATCCCAAGGGCTACTACCCCTGCCTGCTTGGCTAGCAGCAGGTTAAGGGGCCTGAGTTCTGAAACAGGTGCCTCCACTCGGAGGTCAGGTTGGTAGTGGTCAAGCTAACCTGGGCACAGCCCTCCAGAACACTATAACCCCCCCTTTCCTTACTAGTGGCTGGAACAATACACAATAATCACTTTCACAATACCCCTGATACACCACACAAGTACCCACACTGTTTGCACTTACCACCAGGGCTTTCCTCTGGCTCGGCCCTGGGGACCCCCTGTAAAACAAGATTATACACAGCAAATAACTGCAGTACAGTACTCTTGCACAAACTGGAACCATAGTCAGGGTAAATGCAAAAAAGAGTTAGATCGGATTTATTTTAAGGGACTTGAACAAGGGAGGGGGTAATCAGGTTAATTTGCTTAAAGGCTGTATGAATCAAACAGTTATGCATGCACTTCAGGGTTCCTAAACAGTAACACACTCTGGGTACCCAGATGGAGAATGGGCTAGCCAGGAACGTTGCAGCTGGTTGGGGCCCTGTGATGGAAGAAAATAACATGCACAACACACACTATTTGTAATCCGGAGCCGGAGGGCTCAACTCATGAAAAGAAAACAACAAGACAATCAGATGACACTTTTAGATTTGGCTGTTGTTGCAGGGAGCTACCCTGATGATTACTTACAATATCCAAGACTGGACACAGGCAGGATGAAAATCGAGACAGCAGGCAGTTAATCTGGAGTGCCAGGAGAAGCAGAGCCCACATGAATCGCTGAGGCATCGTTCCTGTTCAAGTGTGGAGCAGGAGGCTGAACCCCAGGCAGGTCTCTCGTCGATAACTTTCTCTGTGCAGTGGGGTAGTCTGGCAGGGCCAGCGTGGCATGGCCCAGGCGGAATGGAGATAAACGCGGATTCAGTCCGATTAGTCTGGATAAAGCTTCCAGCAAGCAGAACACAGTTCACACAGTGAGGAACCAAATCACGACCCACTTTCAATAGACAGCACATTTACATGTAAAG
This sequence comes from Neoceratodus forsteri, assembly GCA_016271365.2. Classification (NCBI taxonomy): domain Eukaryota; kingdom Metazoa; phylum Chordata; order Ceratodontiformes; family Ceratodontidae; genus Neoceratodus; species Neoceratodus forsteri. The sequence goes on from JADMNL010000025.1 coordinate 120,490,024, forward strand.
GATTCTACGGTACCAGCAAGCAGAACACAGTTCACATACTGGGGAAACCAAATCACGACCCACTTTCAATACACAGCACATTTACATGTAAGGAAATTCTACTGTACCAGGCAAACCGCTCTCCGGTCATGATCGCAGAGTCTCTGCACAAACCGGGGATTCAAAAGCCGCTGGAAATCCTGACAGGCCGATCGCATTCAGCAAAATCTTCGATCTTCTTCAGGTATGAGCCTGGTAGAAAATCAGTGGCTTGTTTTGTTCTCACAAACTCGGATTTAATCTGAAATAATTCTCTTCCCTCCCTCTCAGGGGCAGCAGGCAGACATGCAGGCCACAACTCAAGCCTTTCCACAGTTCTCCCCGCACGAAACTACTCAGACTGCTGCTTGACTGTCTCAAGCTGTTGCTTCTTCAGCTTTCAACTTAGAACTGACTCAACTGCCAGCAAGCCTGGGACTTTCCCCAGAATCCAAAAGGTTTGGTTGACTGATCTGTCAGTCACAACAAAGGCTCCCCCTTCAGGTGCAAAAAGACACCAAAAGCCCAAAACTACAAATCCTACAGATTTTGACTCCAGACAGCTCCTGTAGTCCGGCTCCATTTTTAAGTCCCACCAGTACTGATTTGTCCAATTCAGCAATCCAGGACCAAGATAGTGGAGATAAACAAAACAGTCCTTGCTGCAAAGAAGGCAGGTTAGACAAACTACATTATCTTTATCACTCTAAATGATTTTCAGCAAATAGTACATCTTTCAAAAGAGCTCCCTCTCAGATTACTTATGACTGCAAGCCAGGTAGCTCTTAAAGAGACAGTACACAGAGGCTATACAGGCTCTGGTAATCACATTTAAACTGCTAAAACGCAGGACACCTGCCTGGCAGTGAGCATTTAGGCAAGCTCAAGGAAGATTTTTTGGGAACCCCCATTTGTAGGGGGGTTACACAACACCACCACTCCTCCTTTCCCTTCCTGATTGGAGAATAGCCTGGTATGGCCATGTCCCAATCGTGGTTTCCTGGGCACCATGACTTAGTAATGGCCAATATCCAGGTCAGCCTCTGACATGATGGCCACCAGGTTTGGAGTTTTATTAGCACACATGGCCTTCAACGCCTTTTTCACATTCTACCTACAGCCCTCCTTTTCCTTTTGCCCTGTCTCATTTTCCTCTCTCCCTCTTCACAACTTTTGTTCCCATCCCCTTTATCTACTACTACTATGCTGTTTTCTTTGTCCTGCTCCCCAAGGGATTTTCCTTCCCCAGGTCCTCCCTTCTTCCTGTTTTAGTCTGGGGGGTGGGCAGTTTCTGCCTCCTTTTTTACTTCTACCCCCCCCCCCAGTTTAAATCTTCATTAAAGTAACATTTAAACTGTCCACTGAGGATTGCGATTCCCTTCCCAGATAGATGTAGGCTGTCTTCTCTGTATATGCCCCATCCTTCCAGGATAGGCTACAGTCCCCAATGAAGCTGAACCCCTCTTCTCTACACCATTCCTTCAACCACAAGTTAAAGCTCCTGGTAGAGAGACCCCTATCCTTCCCCCTGTCGTAGACAGGAAGCACCTCAGTGAAATCTACTCTGTGTGCCACCTGCCCAAGGCCTCTCCCTAGTTCCATGAAACCCCCTTGCATAATCCCAGCCCTGTCCCTAGCCAGGTCATTAGTCCCCAGGTGGACAATGACATCCAGCTCCCCCCCCTCCTGCCCTGCTGCCCTAGTGATCGTTAGGATCCACTTTCCATCCTCCAAGCAAAAGGCGCTAGGTAGGCATCTCACTCCCCTCTTTCCCTCCCTTCCTATTCCCAAACCAACCACTGTAACAATCGAGTCCACCACCAGAAGTTGCTTCCTGCTGTGATGAAGTCCTCTACCTCCCACCACGGGGCCTCTCCTATGGAGGACCCCCACATCTTCCCCTTCCCACTACCATGGCTGCCTCCTCCTGGCAGTCCCATTCCACCAGAGTGGTGAATGCACTATGCAGTGGCACAGGCAGAGGGAGTTGTCTTGACAAACCACCCCACTCTCCCATAACCCACTACAGTCCAGCCAACCCTTCTTCTTTGCAGCCCTGGGCAACTGTAGTGTAACTCGTGGCCCCTGCGTGGGAGAGGTCTCTGGATCCTAGCCAGCTCAGCCCAGAGACCAGCAATCTCCTCCCACAACCATGACAAATAAGTTCAGATGTGGCAGCACCTGTCTCCAACTAGGTCCCTCTGAAAACTGCTGCTCCATAACCATTGTTATCAGGGTGAAATGTGCAAAAAAGGATGGGACAGGGGGAAGAGGAGAGTCAGGGTTGAAGGGGGATTGGGGTCCTCTGTAATCACTGATCAGGGGCTCCACAACAAGCAGTCCTGATAGTCCAAACTGCCTTCTTTGTCTGTCTAATTCTTACGTTCTTATGTAACCTACAAACCAGTTAAAAGTGGAGTTAAATAGACCAGTGCTGCTAATCTTATAAAGAGCAGCTTACCAGATCAAAGGCCTTCACAAGCCAATGAATATGGCACCTTTGCAGTGGCCATTTTCCATTCCCATAACAGTGTCATTGGTCAGCTTTAGCTATGTCGTGCTGGTAGAGTGACCAGTCCTGCAACCAGACTGAATAAGGGAGAGGGTATTGCACATGTGTAGAAAGCCAGAAAGTTGTAGATGGACATATGGTGGGGGTTCAAGATTTTTACAGTTTAGGGCAAGTTACTGTGACCAAACCTGAGAAGTAAGGCAAACATCAGTTCTCAAAGTCTGCAAAAGGTGGAACTACATGCACTATGATGCAGCTTGCTGGGGTTGGAAAAACACCGGCTCTGGTTCAGACTAGGCAGCAAAGCCACCCCATCCAAGTCCCAACTGACTGATGGGGAAGGAAGGGTTTGTTACTTTTAAATCACCCTTATCAAGGTGTCTGGGGTAAAAGCTTCATAAGGGCAAAGAGGATAGCTAAGTCAATTATTAAGGAGTGCCTTGAACATAATATGTGGAGAGAGACATGCAGTGGGGCCAGACACAGGTGCGTAGGGTTGTAGGGTACAGGGGGTTCGAGGCAGTGGTGCTTCTGGATGCTCTCTGGGGGTTGGGGGATGCCTGGTTTGCAGGCATATTGGACAGCTGAGAGCAAATGTTTGCCAGAAGATAGGCGCACTGTTGGTGGGGGAGTCGCAGGATAATGGGGGGCAGAGAGCCACAGGTCCTGAAGCAAGCAAGGGAGACAAGAGGAGGAGCCAAGATGGAGAGGAGGGTCATGCGGGGGAAGGAAGGAGGTAGGGGTAGGCAGGCCCCCAGGGTCCAACTCCCCCAGCAGGAAAGGAAGCTCAGGGTGGGGAGGAAATGGGCAAGGCAGGGCGGGGAGGATGTCCAGTGGGAGCACCACCAGAGGTGCTGGTACAGAACAGGTTCCCACTGCAGGACAGAGGAGGAAACTTGGAGGGATGGGTAAGGACACTGATATGGGGAGGGAAGGAGGCAGTAAGAGGAAGGACTTCAGGATGGTAAGAGGAGAGAGAGAGAGAGAGAAAAAAAGAGTGAGTGAGAAAGAGTTCAGGCAAGAGGGAGCAGGTGGATGAAGTAGGGATAGGTGTTGGGGAAGGTTGAGGGGACAGGCCAAGAAGCGAGCAGAAGATAATGGTAGGGGGGAGTGCCAGGGGGAAGGGAAGGTCAGGGGAGGGGACAGGGATGGAGGTAGCTGGTACAAGGGGTCAAATGGGTGTACATGATAGGCAGGAGTGGGCAGCAGCATGGGGGAGGGCCCAGAAAGGTGGGGAGAGGGTGGTGATCTTAAGGAATTCAACACTAAAGGGGTACAATGTATGTCAGGAATGATGTCAGGAGAGTTGGATCTTTGATAGTCAAGCACGTGGGGTAGGAGAGTGGGAAATGTCACATAATAGTGCACCTGGGTATGAACGATCTTGCAGGATGCTGGGAGGGGGGGCTTGCAAAGAGGTAGGGAGAATCTGCAGTGAGGTGCTACTGGTTCCAAGGGCTAGCATTGCAAGGAAAGGTAAAATTGAGGAATTCAATGTATGGCTCAGAGGGTGGTGTGAGGCATTGAGGTACGGGATAGTTGGTGAATGGGTAGGGACCCGGGAAAACAAAAATCTGTATGCACTGGACAGGTTACATCTAAGTAAAACTTGCACAAGGGTCCTGAAGGGCAAGCTGGAGGAAATGATGGGAAAAAAACTTGGTTTAAAATGATGGGTGAGGGGCAACAGGGTGAATTATTCCCTCAGACACCTGGGGGAGGAGGCAGATCCCCCCCAAACAGGACAGAATAGTGAGGAACTAGTGGAGAGAGGGAAGGAGGAACTAGTGGAGAGGTGGTGGGACAGGAGTAAAGGGGGGGGTCCCGAGTCGTGATGGAGGGTGGCATCACTGAATGCCACAAGCCTGGGAAACAAAATGGCTGAGTTGCCGATGGCCAGTGGAGAGGTGGCGATAGCTGCCATCACAGAGACATGGGCCAGACCAAATCACAAATGTAACCTCACAGTGCCCAGGTATAAAATGTATAGGAGGGGAAGGAAAGGGTGGGAGTGGCTCTGTATGTAAAGGAGAGGATAAGCTGTACCAGAGAGGAAGGAGTGGATGGAAAGACAGAAGCATTATAGGTGCAGATGCAATCCACTAAGGGGTGGAAACGAAGGATGGGGGTGATCTACAGGTCACCTTCACTGGATGAGGAGCTTGACAAAGTACTGGGATCCCAAATCATAGAAAAGGCAGGCAAGAGGGTGGTACTAATAATGGAGGACTTCTGCCTGGGGTGGATTGGAAAATCCCAGCTACCTCCAGCACCAGGGAGCAAATATTGCTGGATGCATTCCAGAGTGGTTTCCTGACACAAGGTGTCATGAAGCCCACCAGGGAGAAGGCCATATTGGACCTGGTCCTGTCCAACTGTAATCATGTTCAGGATGTAATGGTGGAAGTGCCACTTTCAGGAAGTGACTACCACATGGTGTGGTTCCACCTGAACAAGGGCAGAGGGATGGTTAGCACCAAGACAAGGGTTCTGGACTTCAAAAATGCCGACTTTAATAAGATGGGAGAAATTCTGGTCGGACACCTTGCTGGGATCAGAAAGCAGATGGAGGTGGAACAGAAATGAGCCATAATAAAGGAGGAACTGATAGAGGCCACTAGTGAGTGTGCCAAAATCAAAAGCAAGAAATCTAAGCTCAAAAACTCCAGATGGTTCGGTAAGGAAATAGCAAATGCAATAAGAGAAAATAGGGCAGCCTTCCAAAAGTACAAACGTACTCAGACAGAGGAGGAGGATAGGGAGGTCTACTGTGCTAAATCAAGAGTGGTGAGAAGAACTGCAGTTGCCAATATGTGATGCAATTGCAGACTCTGACTACAAAAGAAAACAGAGTTCTGGAACACATTTGACAGCTCTGAAACCTTTAATTTAATAAAAGAACTTAAAATGAACAAAACTGCAGAGCCAGACAACAAACATTCTAAACTACTGAAGGAAACTGCAGAAATAATTGCTGGGCCGCTAACTTACATTTTCAAAAGATCCTATAACAAGTGGGAAGTACTCAGGGACTGGACACAAGCAATAGTTGTCCCTGTACATAACAGCATCTAGCCAGAGCTGGTATGGCTGCAGCTGAGGTAGCCGGTGGAACACGGCACTGTCCACCGTTAAATGATTGCTGAATTGCAAACATTTGTACCACTTTCCTGCCCGCTCACCCAATACTGATTACAGTTGCAGCTCAGCGACTGCACGCTATCCTGCCTGCTCTCTCCTGCACCCCCTTGAGTGATTACTACATGGCAGCTGTACCAGTCAGCTGATAAAAATGTGAGTCTTGAGTCTGAAAAGGTTACAAAGTAAACTTATCTGAGCTTTGAGGCAGGCAGCTGCAATAAGAAACCAGTTCTGCTCCAGACACGCGACACAGGAAAACTGAACGCGGCACAGGAAAATGTAACAAATACAGCGCTTCCGTTGCAGATGAAAAACAGATCCACATCTGCTACCTGGTTTGGCACCCATAACACGGTTTGAATGTCCTGTACCGCCTGGCATGCTTACTTCCACTGAGCTGTTCTGGAGTTCAATGCGCATGCATGAATGGTCGCGCACATGCAACTAACTCCGGTAGCCATCTTGAACACGGTGGAAAAGTGCTGTATTCCGACCACCAAATAAAGCAGTGCTCGTGGACATCCAGGAATTCATCTAAAAGTCTAAATCTGAAATAAGTGCAGTAGGTATCCGGTGAGCTCCCTTACTGTAAGAGATTGCAACTGTAGCCATAAAAATGGTAACAGATCAAGTATTGACAATTATAGACCAATTAGTTAAACATCAACCCCAGGTAAGTTGTGGAAAAATTGATAAAACAAATGTTAGAGGAAAATGTTAGAAGTGGGGCTGAATTATATAACAGATTCTGCAGGAGAAACATATTAACATTCTACGAAACAGTGAACTATAAATACTGTAACAATATACCAGTTGACGTGATCAGTTTCGAATTTTGGAAAGCTTTTCACACAGTAGCACATACTATTTTAATTGGAAAATTAACAAATAAAGGAACTGAAAGAAAAATAATGTCCCGGGCAAGACTCTGACTGCACAACAGGGTCTAACACACAAGAATTAGGGGGCAAGATGTCAGAAGGAAGAGTCAGCAGTGGTGTGCTGCAGGTATCAGTGCTGGGACCCCTGCTATTCACTCTTTTCATTGCAGGTATCAACGGAAAAATAGAAAGCTTGGCATCAAAGTTCACTAACAACACTACAACTGGTGGAAGACTTACTGCTGAAAATAGGACTAAAATACATAAGGATAGTGAAGAAATCTAAAAACGGGCTTAGGGATGTAATTCAGTATAGATATATGGGTTGCGCTGCATATGGGGAAAACAAAATTACATGTTAAATGGAACATAAATTTAAAATGTTAATACAGAAAAAGACCTAAGAATATTAATTGATGAGGAACTTAAGTTCACCAAACACTGCAACCAAATAGCTGCATCCTCTAATAGGCTCCTGAAAAAAAAAAAAAAAAAAAAACACGTATTTTTCAACAGGATATAACTTTAAGACTGGAAGCCCCATTTTACAAAAAGTTGTCCTGATATTCAAAATGGTTGCAGGATAAGTTAAACACAGAATCACATCGCATGAGTGACAAACATACTGTATACACACGCAGGGGAATGCATTACATAACATACACTAATAGTGAGTAATGCAAAATGAATAAATGCACACATGAATATAATATTTGAAAACCTAGTTTCACCAAGCCCATTAACAGTAATATGATTAGTGCATTCATAAAAAGAAACTCTTGTGAACATAATAGAAAACATGACACCCCGCTCCCCCACATATCAAACAGTGAATAACCCCAGTCTACACAGCATACATCAGACCACATCCCAATAACTGTTCACAGTTATGGAATCCATACAAATGGGGGGATTTAAATTTGGTGGCGAGGGCGTAGGGAAGCGCTACAAGGATGGTACTAAGCTCGAGGGGTATGCAGTATAAGGAGCAATTAAACCAACTCCAATTGTTTTCTCTGGAAGGGAGGAGAATGTGGAGAGACCTTCTGTAAATGTTCAAAATCATTAATGATACTGAACTCTGAAGAAATGAATTTAGAAATACAACATAAGGATTTCAGTCTTAGATCCTGTAACCAACAGGTCAAACTAAACACCAATGTTAAAAATAGTAGAAGGGGCACATTCCCGTAGAGGGTTAGTAGACTAACACCCTATCAAAGGAAATAGTGGAATCAGACACATTGCAGAATCTTAAAAGCAGATTAGACCATCACATTTTAAGCCAAAAGGATGGATGTTGGACCCAGTGAATAGTGGGAGACAGGCTAGATGGGCAAAATGCCTCCACCTCTCTTATTACTCAGTATACAAGTCCGTATAAGCATTTAAGAGGTGAAAGATCAGGATATTTAGATAATTAAGTTGTCAGGACATGCAAATAATTCTAGATGGATACAGGATTACATTTTTTTTTTTTTACTCCCCCTGCCCGCAGTACTCCCACTCTTCGAGAGACACCTATGGCCTTCTAGTCCCCACCCTCTTACCTGGAGCCCGGTGCAGTCCGTCCCCCATGTAGCCGTGGCTATATCCCCCAGGCGGGCACGGGGCAGGGCCACCCTCCGAAGTCCTTCTTGTTGTCGTCGGGACGCTGGTACCGGGACAGGCAGAGGCACTGGGGATCGGGGCCTGGTGCTCCGTCTACCGGGAGTGCTGCGGGGTGATTTTTCCCTTTTTCTCGCGAGAGTGGTGCGTACCCCAACGTCAAGGCATCACTGCCGACGTCAACCACTCCCAACCCCCTCTGTGTACTCATGCACTTGCTGTGCCTCTGGCTTCCACCAGAGGCCAGTCAGACGCCGAGTGTGTGTCCCCCTCCCTCCCGGGAAAAGAGAACCGTCCTCCGGACGCTCAATCCTTTCCCTCCCCTGCCGACCCCCGACGTCCCGGGCTCTTTCCCGAACCCGGGTCGCCGGCGTGGAGCGAGGTGTGGCGTCCAGTGCCTCAACCCTCAGCGCCACCGGGCCGGCGGATACAGGATTACATTTCATCCTGTGTTAAAAGAAAAAAACAAGATTTGGCTGGTAACACAAGGCTGGTCTTGCCTTTTTTTTTTATGTTGTTATCTTACCTTACTGTCTCACCAGTCTCACTTTTATAACTGTAGTCACATGAGGACCACATTCAAAGTCCGCATTACAGATTTTTTTGTATATAATGCCTACAAGGAGGGCTTTAAAACAGCAGCACTGCTTTTCAGTAGTGCTCCCTACATTGCATACAGTGCTTCAAGTCCACCCAATGCCAGGCTATTAGTTTCATCCCCCAGCATCAAACTAATTTATAGCCCCCCCCCCGCCAATGTCACATTTATTCTCTGATGGTGTGGGTTGGACACTGGACCCATCAGGTAGATTGGGAGGGGGGGGGTAAAGACAGGGACAGATTTTGTTTATTCCCTGAGGGCCAGGTTGCGCTTCAGACCCGTCAGGTACTTTGGAGAGAGGGAGACAGATTTCTTTTATTCTCTGACATGCCGGGCTGGATTTGGGATTTGTCAGATTGTTGAGGAGAGAGGGACAGATTTGTTTTCTCATCCCGATGGTCTGGGTTTGGCCATGGAGTCCCATAGCCTAGTGGAGGAGGATGAGGAGAAGGGACAGATTTTTATTTTTCTATTCTCTAACAGACTATGTAAAGCACTGGACCCATTAGGTAGTTGGGGGCAGAGGCAGCTTTTTTTTTTTTTTTTTTTTTATTTCCTGATGAGTAGGGTTGGAACTGAATCCACCAGAGAGCTTGCGGGAGGGGAAAGATTTTGTTTCTTTTCATGATGGACCAGGTTGGGCACCTGGCCATTCTGCAAGGCACCAGGTGGGGTTGAAGTGTGCCTGGCAGTGGAAGGAACAGCAGTGCAGCAGCAACCCCAAGCCTCCCGTACAGTGTCTGAACCCCTCACTGTGACCTGGGGGAACCTCCTTATCCCCATTTGGCTCCATACATGGGCCAGGTTGGGCAAGGACCCATCTGATAGTTGAAGAAAGGGGGACCACTTTTTTAAATTCCCTGACAGGCCACATTTGGCACTGGACCTGTCAGATTGCTGATGGAGGGGGAACAGCATTTTTTATTCCGTGATGGGCCAGGCTGGGTACTGGATATGTCAAGTTGTTGAGGGAGGAGGACATATTTGTTTTATTCCCTAACAGTCTGGGTTGTATACTGTACTCATGGGGTAATTTGGGATGGAAGTAAATATTTTTGTTTCCTGATGGGCTGGACTGGGTGTCAGACAAGTCAGGTCGTTGGGGGGGGCAGATTTCTTTTTGTATTCCGATGGTTCATGTTGGGCACTGGATCAGTTAGGTTGTTGGGAGAGAGGGACTGGTCGGTTTTATTCCCTGATGAGTTGGGCACGGGATCTGTCAAGTTGTTTGGAGAAAGGGGGCCTTTTTTTTTTTTTTTATTCCCTGAGAGGCAGGGTTACATACTGGACCCAATCCGACCCATCAGGTAGCTTGGAAGAGAGGGACATATTTTTGTTTATTCCCCAATGGGCTGGGTTGGGTATCAGACCAGTCAGGCAGTTTGTGGGGTGGGGTGGGCAGAATTTTTTGTATTATTCACGGATGGATCAGGCTGGGCACTGCATCTGTCCGGCTGTTGAGGGAAGGGGACAGATTTGTTTTATTCCCTGATGGGTTGGGTTGCGCCCTGGACCCATCAGGTGGTTGGGGGATGGGGCAGATTTTGTTTTTTTATTCCCAGACTGGCCTGGATGCTCACCGGACTCATCAGGCAGTTGGGACAGGGGGCCAGAACTGATTTTATTCACTAACGGGCCAGGTTGGGCACTGAAAATTCTTAACTTTTCAATATTCCCCATGTTACTAGTATGGCACTTCTGTGCCTTGTTAAGGATTTTGGAATACAGTGTATATGAAGGTTATGTTTGCAAACTGCCACACCCTGGCCACCTCTTGCTCCAGTAGCTGAAATCCCCGTTTTCCCAGTCCCTGACCAGGCTACTCCAATTGACTGGAAACTCAGCTGTTCTTTTATGATACAGAGAGGGAGAGGGAGAGAGATACTTCCTAGTTCTAGCAAGTACCAAATGGTGCCACAGCTAGGCTATTCTTTGTTTTTTTTTTGTTTTTTTGCCTTGCAATAATTTAGTAGCATGAAAGTGCTCACTTTTATATAGGAATTTTTTTTTTTTTTTTCACAAAAAATAATGGTAGCTTTCCATTCACAAAGTTGTGAAACTGAGAGTTAACCGTACTTCCTCTCTAAGCTCACTCATTGTCATTCTAGTCGTGTGTGTATGTGCGCGCTGCACGTTCACAAGACAGCTGCAACTTGCTCAGCAGTTTCTCATGCACCACCCCCCTGCAGCCAACACAAAGTTAGCAACGCATTACGGACAGCTGCAAGAAGTAATAGCAAGGCACAACTCATTCACTGAGAGCCATGAAAAGGTGTATCCCAGTCCCCCAGTGTATTTCAGTGGGACAGCTGCAAAACACTTCTTGACCCTGATCCTGCTCAGGGCCGTGACCTGGGGGGTGCAAAAGATGCAACGGCAGTAGGCCCACACTGTTGGGGGGCCCACTGACTCAGAGGTCAGCACTGAGAAACTCTTTCATTGTCAGACTGACTTGCAGCTTTGTACTGGTACAGTGCTTAGCCATTTGTACACAGAGGCTTCAAGCAGTGGCAGCAGTGGAGTCTGTGCTGCTCATTCCAACTCCCGTGTTACGGGGTTGGCAGGTAATACAGAGCAAAGAAGCAATATGGCTCTATTACTTAGAAAATCTGACCTAGGCACTGGTGTCCCAAAGAGAACCAGGAACAAATTACAATGTTCTGTCCCTTGATCCTGGTGCCTGCAAGTGGGAAGGGGCAGCACTGCGGATGCTCATCAGGGCTGATGCAAAAGCTCCTACACTAGAAATGTTTTATAAGTGCGAATTGTTATTTTAGGCTTCTTGGTGGGGACGTAGGGCCCCACAAAATATTTCGCAGGAGGTCCGCTTCTTAACATCCTTGTCACAGACCTGATCCCACTAGAAACTGATCTGCCACGCAGACCAGACCTAAAAAAAAGCAGCATTCTGGGAAATATAGTCATCTTAGCAAATCCACTGGCTGCAAAGGGAGAATAACAACAGTGCCCAGCAGCATTTCTGCGGCAGCTAGTTCCTAAACATCCTGCTGTGCAGTGCTGTGGATCTCTATGCCAACGATACCACCGCATTACAGCTGCACACAGGCCATCTCCTGCTGAGCGGTTATTCTTTGGGGGAATCAAAATAAGGTAAATAATTTTTGTTTTGTTTTGGCCACTCCCACCTCTACCCAAGCAAAACACGTGCTTTTGGCTAGGGGAAGCAACATTAACAAGCATTTGTCAATGCCGAATGTTTGCTTGCTGGCATTGGCAGTGGTAGTGTAGAAGTTACAGAGCTGCGTAATAGGAATGGCAGTAAAGTATTGAACTGAAGCCAACCCCACCACCACCCTGCAGAGAGTGACAGGCATTGGGGTGTGCCTTTGGGTCGTCAGGCATAACAGCCATGCCATTTCACCACACCCCACCCTGCAGACACTGACAAGTGTCATGGTGTGCCTTGGGGTCTTTGGCCCTTATGCGCACCCCATTCCATCAGGAAATACTGTAAGATGGGTGCGGTATAGGAGAATGGGTGAACTTTGGTGCCGAAGAGTCCAAGGCATACCTCGATGCCTCTCACTGGCTGCAGGGTGTGGAATGGTATGAGCATTACAGGCAAGAATCCCAAGTCACACCCCTGATGCCTGTCATTCTCTACAGGGTTGGGCGTTATAGTTGGAAACCCTAATACCTCAGGCATTCGTTGGTATTTTCACTCCAAATTTTCAACATGGTTTTTTGTGACCCCACCTCATGAACAGTGGGAATATCAGTTTGTTAGCGAAAGCTGCTTATGCACAGCGACTACGGCATTTAGCACCACAGGTGCAAAAACATTCTGAACAGGATGTAAAAAATGACAGCTGTACTGTTCATGGGGAGGTGTAAAAAATGGCAATGTTGCAAATCTGCAGTAAAAATATTGAAAAAACTGGTGAAGTCACGAGCGTGCATAGAAACTGTGCAATGCACACCCGTAATGTAATTAGTTTGGGGATTTTTTACAGCAGATTGTCAACACAGGCATTTTGGGACCTCCGATCATGAATAGTGTCACTGTGATTTTCTTTATCTGTCCCGAACAATGATTTCCCACAGCGACCACGCATCTCTGCGCTGAAAGTGTGAAAACACATTTCGGCCATGTTGTGAAAAATGACAGCTGTACTGTTCATAAGGAAGTGTGGAAAAATGCCACTGGTGAAAATCTGGACTGAAAATATTACAAAGTCATGAACTTATGAGGGTGCGTGGAAACTGCGCAATGCTCACTAGTAACACAGTCATTTTATGGACTTTTGTCACCAAATTTTCAACATAGCCATTTTAAGACCTCTGCTCATGAATAGTGTCACTGTGATTTTCTTAATGTGTCCCATACATTGATTTCGCACACCGACTGTGCCATTGTGCGCTACATGGGCGGAAACATGTTTTGGGCAAGATGTGACACATGACAGCTGTACTGCTCATAAGGAAGTGTAATAAAATGGCAATGTTGAAAATCTGGAGTGAAAATATTGAAAATTACATGAAACTTACGAGCGTGCGTGAGACTGCATAGCATGGCTAAGTAAACAGTCATTTTGGAATTTTTCCACCAAATTTTCAAAATAATACTTGAGAGCCCACCTTATGAACACTGGCAGTGTCGTTTCATTAATCAGTCGAAAAGGTGATTTTGCGCAGTGACTGCGAAATCACCCTTCGGGCCCAAATAACGCCATGACAGTGACAGCATTCATGAGAAGGGGTATGAAAAACCACATGTTGAAAATGTGGTGCAAAAATTCCAAAAAATGCCTGAGATATGCAGCAAAGTTGCACTAAAGGTGAAAAAACCCTATCTATCCCATTATACAGCTTACCGGCATTTCCTCAGTTCGCGGTCGGCTTTGAAGAGTGCAGACGTGTTCCCGGTCCACCGAAGATCGTCGCGCCGAGGTCCGGAGGTAAGTATGGGGTGCTGGGGGGGTGTGGGGAGGCAGGGTGCACAGTGGGTGGGTGCAGGTTGTGGGAGGGGCAGGGAGAAGCGCCGAGGAACAGTTTTATTTGCAGGTTTGTTTTTTGTTTTTAAATGGCGCGAGGACGTTTGCCACACTGGGGTGGGCTCCCAGCGTGGCACAAGGATGCTGGTTGGGGGGCATGGAGCCAGCGAGTTAGGGCACCCCGGCTATACAGTGTGTGCGTGGGGGGCATGCGCGAGTATGCGTGCATGTGTAGCAGTGTAGGGAGCGCTGGCTTGAGCAGCGGTATATCTTATCGCTGCTCACTGAAGCCGTAGCTCCCTTCAACTGTACCACTGCATTTTGGAGCTGTCATAGACAGCTCGAGCAGGCATTGGAGAACTGCGGCCGCGCCTGCAAACACACTGCCTGAATTGGAAGAGGGCTGCCACACCTCCGAAAACTCGGATGATGGCACTATGTTTCTTGCACATGCGTGCAAGCAAACATAAAAAGGGTTCCAACATTCCCTCATACCCTTCCCACACTTCTTCCTGCTTGCTGTTCATTGTCTGTGCACAAGCAATGAATCATCAGCAGAGCACAAGGCATGAAAGAGGACGTTTTGAAAGAACCAGCTGCGGGTCATCAGATTCATTGATAACTGCATTACACCTACCATTTTACTCACACTGAACTAGGAAGAAAACCTGCTTTGAAGTTGCTGTGGCTGACTCCCTGGAGATCAGGGAGGATTGTGTTGTTATCTCTCTGCAGCTGTGACTGACAGCCCAAGTCACTCAATAGTTCATTTTTTATTTATCCACATGTCATATCAAAGACATGAATGCTGGAGAGGCTTAAGCCAACCTGGTGTTAGACCACTATTGTGCTTCATGGATGTGATCAATTGTCTGTAGGTCGACAATATGACATAGATTTTGTTTCTTGTTTTCATTTCATTTTCATTTTTATTTCACATATAACTGTTTAGGCAGAGCCTATTTTCAAACGATTCAGTGCGGAGGATACAACAACAAATAGTATCAGACATGGTACGTAACAGATGTAACAGATTACAGTAGTACACATTCCAAGATGACACACAGTAGTCTGAGCACCTTAGTTCAATATTGGGCTGGTGCAGTGTCAAAACATATACATGATATAACTACGCCACTTACAATAAGGTGCTGTAACACAAGACAGGCTTGAGGTGCAGGGATATCAGTTAATTCAATTTATTTATTTTACCAGGAAAAAGTTTCATGGAGCAAGCTCATTCACAAGGACGTCCTTGGTAGGACAGTTGAAATACACAATACACAATATACAGTAAACAGGAATAACATACAGTTAAATAATACAGATACTGAGTCCACAACTGGCATTCTATGTTTAAGGTAGTACAGCAGTAATTCAGTTGTATTCGAATAGAGGAAAACTACTTAGAAAAAGTTAGAAAACTACACAATTAGAAGCAATGTATGTTTAGAAATAAACAGAAGTGTAGTTTCAGCTGTCATTAAGTTTAGCAACATACTACTCGCCTAGGTTAACATTCGTCTAGCAACTAGAAAAATGATAATCAGTAGGAGGAAGTTGTTGGTAGATACCACTGGCATTTAATATTATACTAAGGAGCCTGACTGAACAGCAAACCATGTGTTTTCATACTATAGAGCCCAGCTAAGTGACATGAAATACATGGCCAACGTATTTGTTAAAGCAATTACAAGACTCAGCAAGGGAGAGCAGGGAGAGTAGCTTAGTCTTAAAGAGATCGGCCAAGGGACAGGTTTTTAGGGTGACAGGTGGGTCATTCTACTGTTTGGGGAATTGCAAAGAGAAACAGGACTGGCCTAGGGTGTCTTTTCTCCTTGCAAGCAGAAGCGAGCGTTGTCTATGTTAGTGAAGAAGGACATGATTGCTTGAATTGAGATCAGCGACGGCTGTAAGGGCGAGTCTTCCGGCCACTTGGGAGCAGCGAGCAGTGGGTCCTTCCCGGCTGCTAGGAAGAGGGCCAGGGTCGGCGGGAGTGGCGTACAGAGCAGTCAGAGGGAGCAGCCAGCAGCGGGTCCTTCCTGGCTGCTAGGAAGTGGACCAGGGTCAGCAGAAGTGGCGTACAAAGGAGCCGGAGGGAGCAGCGGGTCCTTCCCGGCCACTAGGAAGCGGGCCAAGGTCAGAGGGAGCGGCGACCGGAGGATCTGGGAGAGCAAGGAGGAAGGCGGGCCAGTCAGGCAATGGTACGGGAGTTTTAAAACAGGAGGCTGAGACTGGCCGCACCAAGGCAAAAACGAACTGCAGTGACTTGGGGAGGATTTGAGTTTGACGCCAATCAGAAGTGGGGGCCGGCATTAATCAAATGTGGGAGGCTGGCGCAACAATCCGGGCCAGAGACTAGGGGTCTGAATAAGCCACTCAGGCTTTAAAAAGGCGGCCAGGGGCGACAGAGTCAGATCAGCAATGGCTGTAAGGGCCGTAAGGGCGAGTCTCCCAGCTGCTTGGGAGCAGCAAGTAGCTGGTCCTTCCCGGCCACTAGGAAGCGGGCCAGGGTCAGCAGGAGCAGTGTACAGAGGAGCCAGAGGGAGTGACGAGCAGCGGGTCCTTCCTGGCCGCTAGGAAGTGGGCCAGGGTCAGAGGGAGCAGTGACCGGAGGATCCGGGAGAGCAAGGAGGAAGGCGGGCCATTTAGGCAATGGCACGGGAGTTATAAAACAAGAGGCTGAGACCGGCTGCACCAAGGCAAAAAGGAGCTGCAGTGGCTTGGGGGAGGATCTGCGGCCCACCCACCCACTCTGGCCCCGACCTCTATTAAATGGGCATAAGAGGTGGAGCCAGCTAAGGAGCGGGGGCCTGGTCTCAGGGAGAAGGAGGTGGCCTGGACTCAGGGTGGGGTTGCTGCTTTGGTACAGCTTGTGTTGGGGGGGGGTAATCTGTTTGGTACTGCCCATGTTAAATGGAGTTTTTAATGTACTTGGGATAGGTATTCTTGTTTAGTACAACTTTGTTACAGCTTGTGTTGAGGGGGGCTACTCTGTTTGGTACTGCCTATGTTAAGTGGAGTCCTTAACATACTTGGGAAAGGTATTCTTGTTTGAGGTAGCTGGCATAATGGGCATTGGTGGGGACCCAAAGGAGCTCTGGCATGACTTGGGCATTTACTAGGATTAGGGATGGAGCAACTGACCTGGAGTGAAAAGTGATATGGGGGAGGACTGGTAGGGGGCAAGGTCCACAGATCATGAGGGCCGGCATCTTTGGGAGAGTGGTGGGGTGTGTAGGGTGCGGTTCGGCCATGGTATTGGCCTTGGCATGGAGGATGGGGGGTTGCATGGTGTGCCAACGACTGGCACATCTCAAGGAGGAGGTCAAGTGGTTAAGGTGGGCATTGGGGATGGCGAGGGCGGTGAAATGGATGATGAACCTACTGTGGGGAGTAGGTCAGGGGAGGGCAAGCTGGGGACAAATGGTGTGGGGGGAGTGGGTTCAGGGGCAGTTCCCAAGTGGGAAGAAGCTGCCTAGAGAGCAATGGTATGGGCACAAGGGACTGCGCCACCAATAGGGGAGTGGTAGGTGGGCCCCACGGGATGGAGAGGAACACCAGTGGACACGGGGGGATGAAGGAACAGGGGACATTGAAGGTGGTTGGGGGACCAGGACAGAGATATGGGGGGGAAGACTGGCCAGTGAGAACAGGACACTAGGTTGGAGCATGGCAATAGGTTTGCACCCCTGGTGCAATCAGATGAGGAGGAGGAGGTGACTTCTGGGACGGAGGAGGCTCCAGAGGAGGCAGGTAAACTGGAAGTGGCAGGAACCTCGGCAGAAAAGAGCGGTGGAGATACTCCAATACAAGGGGACTCAGTGGGGGGTAGTTGGAGAAAGGGAATTAGAGAGCACCGGAAGATGCAGGGGAGGGTTGGAGGTCAGGACTCTGGGGGTGAGGGAGGAATCGAGATGAAAAAGTAGGGGAGACTCAAGGGGGTGGACCAGGGAAGGACGGGGAATCAAGAAGGGGATGGGGACGGGAATTACAGGGGAAAGAGGGGGGATGGGGGCTAGTGCAGGCTCCAGAGGGGTAGGAGGGTCCACTTGTCAGGGGTAGTATGAAGTTGGGCCTGGGAGCCACAGGGGTGGGGTACTGGCTCGGGGGCCAGATCAGTGAGAAGAGCTAGGGGCGCAGGTGGGGGGAGACGGAAAACCTGATGGGGTGGGGGGGAAGCAGCAAGGAGAGGGGAGGGCCTAGGGAAAAGGAGGCAGTAAGAGTGCTCCTCTTGGGGGATTCCATGGTTAGGGGGATCAAGTGGAGAGGGCGGGGGTAGGAGACGACCAGTGGTGTAATAAGCAAAAGTATATCAGACATGACGGTGCACAAGGCCAAGCATCTGGTCTATGCTCTGGCACTAGAGTGTGGGGGGGATCCCTGATATATTAGTGCACCTGTGTACTAATGATATAGAGGGAAACAGTGTGATGGAGATTCAGGCTAGGTTCCATGAGCTAGCCAGGGTGTGTCAGGACGTTGGATGCTCAGTCTCCTTCTTGGAGATCTTACCGGTACCCAGGGCCAGTGTGGAGAATAAGCAAAAGATAAGGGAGGTGAACATATGGCTAGGGGAATGGTGCGAGACCAGGAGATATGGGTGGGTGGGAGATTGGGGTACAACTTGGGAGGACAAGGAACCGTACATGAGGGGCAGGCTCCACCTCAGTGCGAGGGGAAAGAGGTCTTGAAGAGTAGATTGGAAGGATTCATTCACTCTGGGTGGGGTTTAAACTTGTAAGGGGGAAGGGGCCTCCTGGTACGCCCAACCAGGATAGCACTGGCAGTCTCCCCATAGTGGAGGAAGTGTACAGACCAAGTACACCCATCAGGACAAGAGGTGGCCCTTATCAGGCTGAAGACTGGAGGCCCTCAGGGCAGGGGGTAGGGGGATGAGTTGGATGGTGGCCCTGATTAATGCCAGGAACTTGAGTAACAAGATGCCCGAGCTTCAGGCGCTGCTGCTGGAGGGGGGCGCAGACGTGGCAGTTGTCACTGACATCTCGGCAACCTCTGGGCATGACTGGGACCTAAACCTGGTAGGATACACCACGCTCAGAAGGGATAGAGTGGTGGGGAGGAGTGGCCTTTTTTATCAAGGATGGCATAGGGGTATGCAAGGCTGAGGAAGTGGGGGGCAGGTGGAGGCTCTTTGGGTCACCCTGCAGGCTCCAGGTGGCAGGAGGGTGAAGTTGGGGATTGTATATAGGCCACCCAGACAGGGGGAAGACCTGAAGGAGGGCATATTGGAGAACCTTAGGGACCACTGTGGTCGGGCAAGTAATATGGTAGTGCTGGGGGATCTAAATATGCCAGGAGCAGACTGGGGTACTATGGCATTCTCCTCGGCCAGGGAGCAGTGACTGCTGGATGTCTTCCAGGATGCGTTTCTTACCCAACTGGTGACCGACCCGATGAGGGAGCATCACGTCCTGGATGTGGTCCTGTCAGACGGGAGCTCATCAGGGGCCTTGAGGCTGGGGACCCACTGGCGGGGAGTGATCATGCCATGGTTTGGTTTTCCCTGGTCCTGGGGGGAGGGGGAGATCACTTAAAAATAAAGGTAGCTGACTTTAGAGGTGTGGACTTTGAGGGTGTGGAGCGGATCCTTAGGGGTTACCTAGATGGGATCAGTAAGGGTATGGACAATGAGAGCTGATGGGAGGTTATTAAAAAGGGGCTCCTGGAGGCCACCAAGGCATGCACGAGGGAGAGAAGGATGTGGGGCAGAGCTAGGAGGCTGAGCTGGTGGACAAGAGAGGTCCAGGAAGCAGTAAGGGAAAAGAAGGATACCTATAGTAAGTACAGACATGGGGTTGTAGACAAGGGGGAGTAGGATTTAATGGCCAGGAAGGTCACCAGGGTGGTGAGGTCAGCTAAGGAGGTGGCGGAGAGGCAGTTGGCACAGGGGATTAGAAGGGGGGGGGAGGGCTCTTCAGGTATATCAGGGAAAAGAGAAAAGGGAAGGAACAGATGAGGAGGCTGAGGACAGGGAGTGGGTGGGTTGAAAAAGCAGGGGAGCAGGCTGAGGTACTAAATTACTTTTTTGCCGCAGTCTTCACTAGGGGGGACAGTGGGGCAGCACTGCATTGGAGGGGGAGTGAGGGACCGACAGATGGGGGCGCAAGGACATTAAGATCCCCGTTGATAAGGTGAGGGAAGTCCTCAAGGCCCTAAGAGCAGAGAAGGCACCGGGCCCAGATGGTATCCATCCCAGGGTGCTTAAGGAGATGGCTGATACTGACAGATGGGAGGGGGCCCATGGACACTGAGATCCACATTGGAAGGGTGAGGGAAGCCCTCAAGGCCCTAAGAGCAGAGAAGGCACTGGGCCCAGACAGTATCCATTCCAGGGTGCTTAAGGAGATGGTGGATACCTTGGCCGCACCCCTGACGAACCCCTTCAATGCCTCTCTCCAGTTTGGCTGGGTGCCACAGGACTGGAGGATGGCCCACATCGTGCCAATACATAAGGGCGGCTCATGAGAGGAACCAGAAATTTCAGGCCGGTAAGCCTGACATCAGTGGTAGGCAAGGTAATAGAGGGCATCTTAAAAAAGAGGATGGAGGGGTTTCTGAGGGAACAGGGCCACCTAGATGATTGACAGCACGGCTTTGTTAAGGGCAGCTCATGTCAGACCAACCTGGTGGAGTTCTATGATTGGGTGACAAGGGCACTGGATCTGGGCATGCCAGTAGATGTTCTCTTTCTGGACTTCAGCAGGGCGTTTGACTTGGTGCCATATTATGGGCTGTTGGAGAAGCTGGGGGAGATGGGGGTGGAGGTATGGATGGTCAGGTGGATAGGAAACTGGCTAGCAGATCGTTTTCAGAGGGTGATGTTTCAGGTTGAAGTCTCGTCCCCCAGAGGAGTTATTAGCGGGGTCCCACAGGGATCGGTGCTGGGCCCACTTCTGTTCATCGTTTTTATCTCAGACATCAGAAGGGGTATCTGGAGTGAGATGAGCCTATTTGCCAATGACTCAAAGCTGGGGGCAGTTGTGGAAGGACAGGAAAGGGGGTTGGCCCTTCAGAGGGACCTAGAGACTCTGGAGGGGTGGTCATGCACCTGGAAGTTGAAGTTCAATACTGGGAAGTACAGGGTCTTGCACCCGAGGGCTTGAAATCCAGCTCATGTATATACCTTGGGTGGTGAGATACTGCAGGTCTCGAGGGGGGTAGAAGGACCTCGGGGTGGTGGTGGATGCCAAAATGAACAACTCAGAGCAGTGTAGGAGGGCTGCAGCCCAGGCGAATAAAATGCTTGGGTGCACAGCCAGGGGGATTACCTCAAGGAGCTGGGAGGTACTCCTTCCGCTGTACAATTGCCTGGTTAGACTGCACCTTGAGTACTATGTGTAGTTTTGGTGTCCTTACTTAAACAGGGACAATGCTCTTCTAGAGAGGGTCCAGAGGCGGGTGACTAAGATGATACAGGGCCTAGGGGGCATGCCCTATGGGGAGAGACTTTGGGAGCTTGACCTGCACTCTCTGGAGGAGAGCAGGGACAGAGGTGACATGATCGAGGTCTTTAAATATCTCAAGGGCATGAATAGGGCAAGCTGGAAAGGGGTGCTTCAGCTGAGGGAAAAGGGGACCACCAGGGGACACTCTATGAGGCTGGTTGGGGGGAGACTAAGAGGGGGGAGACAAGGAGACGATGTTATTTCACTGAAAGGGTGATGGATCCCTGGAATGCGCTGCCCATGGAACTGGTGGCAGTTGAAACTGTGGAGGGGTTCAAGAAAGGGTGGGATAGGTATAGGGGAGGCTGCATCTCAGTACCCCCCCAGGGGATGGGAGTGAGGGACCCTGTGGGGTGGAGGAGGGCCTTGGCAGTGCCCTGTACGAGCACTGATCACTGAGCAGACTCAATAGACCAAACGGCCTATTCTGCTGGATTCTTAGTATGTTAGTATGTTAATTCTTTTTCTGTTTCTCCTTCCAGCTGGCTGGATGTGTTCCCTTTTCTGGCCATGTTAGCTGTCATACAGCCTGACAGAAGGGATTTACCTCTAAGTTGCCCCCTGCTGCTCTTCCCCACCCTGCAGGGATGCTGGCTACAGAATAGCTGTCCCAGCAGAACTGTCTGCATGAGTGCACCGCCACGAGCTCTGCAGCATCCCTCTACCCCCTCTGCTCCCGACTGATGCACTACCCCTATATTACTATTAGCAGCGGTGACAGAGCGGGCAATGCAGCCTTTCCTCCCCTCCCTGGAGGAATGTGATCTGGGCCCTAATGCAGAGTATCCAATAAGCTAAAACACCATACAAAATAATAAAACATCAGTCAATATTAACAGCACTGAGCCACAGGGACTGGGGAAGTCGCGCGTTATACCTGACAAAAGGCTGTCAATTGTCTAGTGTACATTCCTGTTAAAAAAAAAAAAAAAAACCTAAATAAATAAATAAATAGGACCCTGAGGTGAGATATCTTCAGCAGAGAAGTAAGCATTGCACTGTAATGTTAGGGGGAGCGTGACAACACTGCAGAGTCTGAAGGGACTTCAACATACTAAAGGTATGTATCTGTGGTAACATGAACAATTCAGGATTGAGATGCTACTATCTGAATGAAATCACAAATTATACTCCCATTGCTAGAAGACAGTGGGACCAGCAAACAGAAGATCACAGCTTATGAAAACCATAACATGCACTACAGGCTACTGAATCTCCCAGTGTTGCAGCTCAGCTTTGACATCAGCTACAGTGGATCCCGGGATTTCTGGTTACAGCAAATGTTAGCTTGGGAGTCAGCAGAATCAGTCTGGTGTACACAAACTGCAAATTGGGAGGAGCCCCACACCTGGGTATGGGGCTCTTAGTGCTGACTATACCCCTTTAATCAGAAGTAGGATTAAGGTTGACATTTCAGTCTTTTGTTCTGACAGCGACAGCTTGTCACCTGTGGGTGACCTTCTGGTTCCCCAAGCCGGGAGGAGGATATTTCTTACTACGGACAAGGTATAGAAGGAGGAGCTGGCCAGGTATGGGAGGAGTCAATATTACCCTACTGTGGGTGGGGAGCATCATGTGACTGGGGCTGCTGGAGTATATCTCCCACTAAGAGAGACCTCTATTATCATTAGAGGGAGTGCAGCGCAGGATGCAGAGGATGGTTAGTGCTACTTAGAGGACAAACTATGGTGAAAGTTTGGAAGAACTGGAGTTGATAGAGGGACAGAGAGGAGAATAAAAGGGCATGTTAATGATCTGTCTGGTTGTAATTATGCGTTGCAACCTGGTGGTTGTAATCACTCCCTGCCAATCAAACTCACACTGTGAATGGCATGAGTACTAGAGTCACAACTACCACAGTAATTAAACATTTTTAAAGTCACATTAAATATGCAGGACTCTGGAACGCAGCAATTCGTGGTCACCATCTGCAAAAAAAGAATATCACAGACAAACCAATCGAAAACCATTCCCCACTTTATGTCTCAAACAGAGTCATTGTAGCAGTCCCATATAGTTCAAAAAGTCAAATAGAAGAGGAGGATCAATTCCAAATGGCAAAGTCAATCAGTGTCTCAGACAATGTAAGCAGTCACTCTGAACCAATGTTCAAGCGTTCTCCTTCAAATCCTCAAGCATTCTCCTCAAGGCTTTGTATCTCCCTCTAGCCTTTCCAATAAATTTAGTTAGAGCCTTATGGTCTGAATAAACATATGCTTGTTTTCCATATTGAACTCTCAATCATGCTCAAACACTGAGCTCAACATAACATTCAGCTTCTGCAGTTTATGCTTACCCTTGTCAAAACTCCACTGACACGGACGAGTTGCAAAACTAAAATCAGGGAACACTGTACTCCACTGACACGGATGAGTTGCAAAACTAAGGTCAGGAAAAATTGTACTTTTTGTCCATCAACTTCAACATCCTTAATCTGGCAAGACATTTTTTTTAAGATCGAGTACCTTTGTAACACCATACCTGAGGGTTCCAGATGCTGTGTACCTGGCCTTCTGTGGAATCACTCAGTAGCATTTTAAAAGTAGCAAAAATGTTTGAGACATAATGCCTCTTTGAACCAAGCCGCAAATGTAATTGCCAGGGACACACCCTCAAACCCCTTGGGTAATCTGCGTATGCACAAATTTTGCTCCCATAGTAAATTCTCAGTATTCTCAAGCCAGGATGTAAACACCACGTTCTCCGTGACTACTGTGGCTGACATCAAGTGAGCTTTCTTTGCAACATTCGCCTCCTCCGCAATCTCCATGCTGCGGGTGTACATCTGCTGCTCAACCAACATAAACCACTGACAGGAGGAGTAAAATTTATTACTTAGTTTTTGATCGACTGGTTCATTCAGTTTATCATCTGTTCCAATAAGATTATGGTGACTTCTGAGTCACTGGAGCTGCGTCTTTGGTTGTTACGACCATTTCTTTCGACGCACGCTTGGAAGATGTCCTGAGGGCCGCTGGCCATATTTTTTGGAATCCCCAAGTTCCTCCACTGATAATCCCACATACTGGATAAGGTACTGGAACGCATTTGAACAAATGGCCATATTTTTTGGAATCCCCAAGTTCCTCCACTGATAATCCCACATACTGGATAAGGTACTGGAACGCATTTGAACAAATGGCCATATTTTTTGGAATCCCCAAGTTCCTCCACTGATAAGCCCACATACTGGATAAGGTACTGGAACACATTTGAACAAAAACTGCAGTGCCTATGGATGCCCATGCTGCTTGCTTCCCCCCAGGCCACAACCCTTTCAACATCCCAAAAAATCTCCGCTGTGCAACTGTTCATCCAGCATAGCCAGGCCCCACATTCCTGTAACAGAGCGCAGCCACCAGGGAGACTCTTCCCCCAGCTCTAAACTCCTGGACCCCACACAGGAATGGGGAACAGCCTCTGGAGAGTCATTGCCATGTGGGCCACTGCAGACTGTTGCTTCCTGTCCCTTGCTTGGGAAGACCTCAGGGTCCTGTTCTTCAACTCAAAACCATCGGCCCACCCCTGTAACCATCAGTTCCATCCGAAATAGTCACGCCCGGGCCATCCAAATATCCAGCACTCCTGGTAGCAATGCCGTGGCACAAAGCGATGGCATGACACAAAACAGCGGTGCAAGCTTGAGGAGCATTGTGAGATACATAAGCATGCCAAAGCCAAATACTCAAATGGAGCACATCCCCAAAAAACAAACTACAAAGGTGTTCTGGCTAAACCATATGCTTTATTGACAATACAGCAAATTATAAAGCAGTGGAACTACCTCCACGAATCAGAGAACAGCACTACAGTACCTCTTATTGAGCATACAGTTGCTGCCTCATGCGGTGACACTGTCTTCTCATACTGTTTCTGTCAAAATCGCCCTCGGCAAAACTGGTTGTGAGAGGAATCCAAAAAAGCAGTGTCTTTATAAAATATCTCGGTAAATTGTCAGCGCATTTTTTTCTAACAAGCAGTTGTTTAGCTACAGAACTTAAGCAGAAACTATCAAAAGAGAAGTCATTTAGTCAGAGAGCTGAAAGGCAAATTAACAGCGCATTCTATCACATGAGCAGACACTTTAAAATCCAATGGTAGTAAAGGTTGTTAGCAATGTTTAAACATGTTGGTGTCACGATTCAAATAAATGAAAAAAAAAAAAAACACCTTTAGGTGTACCTCTCAGTTTGATGTTTTGAAATGCAGTTAAACCAGTGGTCCATTTTCCAAGTCAAAATGCAAGGACTGTGGCAAGTAAATGAAAATCTTTTAGCCGCAGTTAGTCACCGCCGCCACCATAAAACCGATGCTCCATTTCCGATGGTAGTAACAACGCTCAAAGACATTTGCAAAGGTCTGAAAGAACTGAAAATGTTTTAGCCGTTTTAGCCACAGTTAGGCCCACTGACCATCACACGGCGTGTATGCGGCCACCATTACATGCCATGTAAGCAGCCTAAGTACGAATGTCTGCTCATGGAATGTACCACAACGTGTGTAAAGAGCAGGGGAGACCAGCAAAAATACTACACATAAAGTGGATGTTCCCAGTAAAATGTTTATTATAAACTGTTTATTTTCGGCTGGAGGCAGTTTCACTGCATCATAATGTATTAATACGTATAGTGAGGGGTGTCTCTTATGGGAGAAGAAGGTTATCTCATGCGGTTTTGAGCTGACAGAACCGCTCAGCTTCACTTTGTGGTCCTCTTGCCCAAAACAGTATGAGACAACCTTCTTATCCCATAACAGGCACCCCTCACTCTATATATACAAAGAAGAGCCATGAAAAAGACCACCCCAGTGCTTGGCCTAACAAACAGAGGGCCTGCCTGTGAGGCAAAACATTGGGGTAGCCGTTTTTGTGGCTCCTCTTTCTGCTGCATGGTTTAGCCAGCCCACTGTTGTATTTTTTTTTTTTTTTGTGAGGTGCTGCGTGAGTGCATCTGTTTGTGTACTCGAACAAACCCAGACACTGGGAAACGACCACTGGGGGGAGGAGAACACTGCCCCTGGGTTGGCAAGGCCACCGCTTACCACTAACACAAGGACTTACATATCAGGGTAACAAACTGGAGCACAAGGACAAGAACAAATACGACAAGCACAGCAGAAAAGTAACAGCAATATAAACTGCCTCATAATTCAGATGTCATAATCAACAACAGAGGGGATGCTTCAGATGGAAGCCTCCATTCCCACCCAATCCACCACTCTAGCACTACCTTGCATGACTGGAGGTATGGGGTGCATAGAGAACAGTGACGTCAGGTGTAGACAAGCAGCCAGAGCAGGCAGGGCCAACAGACTAGAGATGCCGTTTTCCTGCAAATTTGCATCATGATAAACAAATAAGGTTGAGAATTACAGAAAGAAAGAGAGAAAGAAAAAGAAAGAAAGAAAGAAAGGGAAAGAAGGAAATGCACATTGAATTGTGTCTTAAATATTACATTTTTCAATGTTGTTTCAACAACGTTAATAGTTCTTTAACGAGGAAAAAAATGGATCATATAGTTTTTTAACTCCTGACACAATCTGGAAAGCTTTGCAAAATGTGAGATTTAGACAAAATTATGTTTGTTTGTCATATACATTCACTTAATTCTTCATCCTTTTTTCTTTATAACCTGACCCTGACTCACAAGATCTGCCAAACATTAATTTCTGACAAATCACTACAGCAGAGGTCCTCTAAGCGCTAAAAGGCCTCATCACAAACAAGAGTGCTGGTGCCGACTCCCCTAACCAGAAGCTTCTCTGCCTTGCAGCACATCATATCTGCACCCAGTTACTATGCTGTTAAACATCTCCCTTGCCTTTGATAAGATGCATACTATCTGGAAATGTGTTCGACTTGTGCTCCTCCACAAAGGAGGGGCTGAACAGGATGTGAATCAATACAGACCCATTTCAGTCCTTCCTGCCATCTCCAAGGTTCTTGAAAAGTGCATTCACTCACAACTAACAGACCATATTATTCTGGACAAACTGCTCTCTCCCATGCAATCTGGCTTCAGGAAGGGGAATTTCATTATATATGCATTGCTCAAGGTCACCAATGATCTCCACATAGCTATGGATAATGGTCTCTTCACTGGGGCCATCTTTGTGAACCTCTCCAGGAATTTTCACTTGGTGGACCATGCAGTACTCCTCCTCATGCCCAAGACCCTAGGTCTCAGTCATCAAGTGGGTTGACAACTACCCTAGTAACAGTATCCAGCCAGTGTTCATACAAGGATTCAGACCTTGCTGTCTTAAATCTTGCTTGATTGGGAACAAAAAAAAAAAGGAACCGCTTTTTTATGCCAAGGGGCAGACGATCAGCTTCTGTCCCCACTCCCCCGGGACTTACCTCTGTTAATTATCCTCCCACAAACTCCCCCTCATGGTGGGGCTAGAGGGCCATCTCCCTTCCCGAGTGCAACATATCCAGACAGACCAATGACAAGTTGCTGGCTGGTGGTGTGGATTTGGGCTGAGCGGGCAGAATGTTCGTCATCCTTTTTCTGCTTTTCTCCCCACTCCTGCCGTGGAAAGTCAGGTTCCATGCATGCAGGTGCACATGCCTGACATTACCCACAATGCCCTCCCTTTATTTTGCCGCCCGTGCTACACTGCCACCAAGCCTCCACCTGGTGGCAATCTACCACTGGGCCAGCACGCCACCTCTCCCAGGAGAGGAGAGGAGAGCAGTCCCTTGGACACTCGATCCTCACCTGCCCCGTCTGACCCCCAGTGACCAGAGTCCGTTCCCGAGCCCAGGTCACCAGCATGGTAGGAAGTAAGGCACCAGCACCTCAGCCCTCCACACTATCTTTTCCATGAAATCTTGAGGTTCCTTAAGACTTAATCCTTGGCCCTCTGCTGTTCTCCATTTTTGGAAATGACCTCCCGAAACACAGCAGGGGGTGTCACATACATATGTACAGTATGCAGATGACGCCATACCCTATTACAGTCCAATGACAATGTTAAGGGTTAATTCAATACTCCAATCGGATTTCAGTGCAATCTCCTCCTGGTATGTCAGCAACCACCTGATCCTTAATGCAACCAAAAGCCAATTCTCTGTATAACTTGCCAACTCATTCAGCTGATCTAGTTGCAATCATAACATCAGATGGCAACACTACTGAGCAAGTCATTGTATTCAAATATCTAGGAAGCTGGCTTGATTTATCACTTACATACGGTAGGCACATTGATCACATCTTACCAACTGTAGGGCTCAAGCTCAACTTTCTCTACAAAATACTGCCTTAGTGCTGACGTATGGAAACCGGTAGTCTCCCACTTCATGCCCTCTTCCATTGACTATGGAGACGTCATACACCACTGTGCAAACAAAACCACTCTGCTGCTCCTAGATTGTTTGCACAACTAGATGCACAAGTTCATCCTCTCCTGAGATTGGTCTACCCATCATTGCCTGCTGTATGACCTGCTTAACTAGATAAGTCCCACAAGCAGACACGACTATCACTGGCTTTCTTTGTTGGAAACCTGCGCACATAGAAAAGCCCCCCTCCCCCCACCCCGAGTATCTTCTAGCTCTCCTCACAGTTTTATTTTATTTATTGAGTTCTAGGATTAAAAGCACCTTTGAACCAGAGGTTCATTTACACAGGTTCCATATCAGAATACAATATGAACAATACAGAGGAATACAACAACAGCATACATGGGACATCTGGTTACAATGTTTACAAGGAACAATAATATGCCAACATAAAATTTAGGGAGCATACAAAGCAAGTACATTGGTGCAATAGGGAGAGGGGGGGCACACATGGGTAGGAAGCGGTCAAGAATAGACTTTGTCGTAAGTGCAGGTTCCAAAGAATAAGTGCTGATTGGAACAGCAGGGAAAAAGAGAGGGGAGCGAGCAGGGAGGGAGACAAGAGAGGGGCGAGGAAGGTTAGTGTGTTGGGTGGATGCATGTAGGAGGGAGGGAGGGGGAAAGGGGTGTGCTGGTGAAATTAGCACATGGAGAGGGAGGAGCAAGGTGTAAACTGGGGGGAGAAAGAGGGCAGTAGTGGGTAGGAAAGGGAAGAGGGAAAAAGTGGAAGAGGTGTGCCGGGGCAGGCTAGATGGAACAATTACAGTTGCCAGGACTAGTAAGGTGCTGGCACAGGTTGCATTTGAAAGGGCCAAGTCTAGACTCTGATGAGATTTCAGTAGGGCAGCTAAACAGTGCTTCCTCAACCTGTTCAACAGCAGCACTCATCTCAGTTCCCAGGATGAAGCACGAATCTGGTGGAAAGGTCTTTGCATTTGCAGCCCCAGACACTTGGAACTAACTCCCTCCCCAGCTGACGAATGCTTCTAGCTTGTAAGTGCTCAAGTCCCGTCTTTCCAGCCACCTCAGAGCTCCCGGTATGTGTTCTGGTCCACAATCCCCATCTAACTGACCATAATCACGCTGCATAACAATGTTCATGACCCCACTTTATGAGCTTGTTTTGATTACTGGTTGACTACACCGTTAGAGCTTGTTTGTTTTTCGTGTCTATATTTTAGCCTGAATGTAACTATTCCCAGTGGACTATATATTAACCTACTGACTGTTGCTATCCTCTCTGGGACCCTCATGAAAATGAGATGCTGCATCCCATGGGGTTATCCTGGTTGAAGTCATTTCAAATAAATAAATTATTACTGAAGACCATTGCGCTAAAACAAGATTACTGACCCCTAGACTTCATCTGCTTTGGCTGCTTGCCTACACTTGACATCATAATCATTTCCATTATCTCTACAGCAACAGATTGTGGTTTCAGGTGTAGACAAGCAGCCAGACCAGACAGGGCAGAGATCCTATTTTCAAGCAAATGTCCTTAATAATAAAAGAATGTGTGTGAGAAGTACAGAAAAAAAATGAAAATATAAGCTGAATTGTGTCTAAATATTCCATTAGTACAACATTGTCCCAACGGCATCAGTGGCTCTTTAAATGTGAGGCAGCATGGTCTAGTGAATACAGCAGTGGTTTGGGAACCAGGAAACACAGAAGACCCAGGTTCAAATCCCACCAGAGAAATGAACTATATGACCCTGAGCAGGTCATTCACCTCACAGTACTTTGGTCTGCCCAGCTGTAAACTGGACCAAAGCAGGATCCCACTAAAAACAAGATGCTACATCTCCGCTGGGAGATCCTGTGTACATTTATTATAAAAGAACAAACTCTTTAGCATCAGTGTGTAGAACAGCAACAGTCACTGAATCTAGTAAAAGGCCAGTAAAGATGCAAAAATACTAGAATGTAGACAAGTATTCGAAGCAGCTTCTTACAGGAACATAGGCTTGCAGGTTAATGGCAGTTCTTCTTAAAATACTTAAAACTTTCATGAGAATGAGTTTAACAGGACATCAGGGACCTGCAGCGACCATCTCCCAGCCCAGTCAGACAGATGCAAACCTCATTAAACGACACTCCTTTCTTTGTTGTCTTGAAAGCAGTCTGCTCAACATTATCACATACAGCAGATGCACGTTGTCCTAGTCATGAACCCCCCCCCGAAACATCCACCCACAAAGTACAGTAATTGATTTTTTTTTTTTTTTTTAAGGAAGTTTCATTAATAAGACTCAGTTTAAGCTAAACTTCAACACAGATTGTGATTCTTGGGTTTTGGACACATTTTAAAACAAAACACTGCAGCATAATGAGTTAGGAGGATAAGAAGTACAACTGCTCATGCATTCGACACACATAGATGTACTGCTTGCTTCCTTTTATGTTGGGACTAATCTCCTTCTCCTCCCCATGGGGTCTTGTAAAGTAAAACTCCAAGGGCTGTACCACAGTGGGGCTTCCACAAGCAAAGCCTCTCTGATATATCACGATTAATTATTAAAGTAACAGGTTCAAAACGGACAGTCTCCTTACCTCGGTAGCACACCATCAGCCAGATGACTTCCAGCAGCTGGCTGCCAAACTCACAGACATCCAAGTCCAGCATCCTCCTGTATCCAGCTGCAAGTTCAGATGCTTAAAAAAGAAATCACAAACCGGCAGAGAGAGAGAGAGAGAGAGAGAGAAGCTAGCACACCGTTGACAAGAGAGAGGAATCCCCTCTTACAGTGCCATGAAAGGAAAGTGCAAAGGGGAGCCCGGAGTCAGGAATCCGGGTAGAGCGGGCTGCTCATGCTAAGCAGAGGCTGCAATGAAGAGCTGTGATGGGAGAATCACATTCCGTCTGTAGACACTATTGATTCGCCGGCTACTGCTGCTGCCTGCCCCTAGTGTTGTGCAGCACCCAGCCCCATCACTCATTATCTCCAAGACTGCAATGATCTCATCCCTGTTCGTGCAGCAAGCACTAGCATACAAACACTGCACACTCCCCAATGCAGTGAGAGAAGACGTCACACTCCAATGTATGTTTGTATCTATATACCTACAGATATACACATAACATGCACACACACATATATATATATATATATATATATATATATATATATATATATACACACACACACACACACACAAACAGTTTCTGTGTTCCACTTACATATGCACACAGAATGCATGTATAAGGTGTCAGTACTTATGTAATAAATCATTGTAATTATTTCTTCATAATTTTCATTCTTTGTGTGTGACAAATGAAGAAAGTAACTTCTACCATAGCCATAGGTTGCATGAAACAAAAACTACAAAACTAATGGATATAAATCCGTAAGTGCAGTTTGGCTGTGACTACGATCCATAATCTGGACATGCAAGTGAAGGGTTATTGGAAATGGCTTGGCAGTGTGTCAGTTCCAACAGAGATTACTGGCAATCCAGATCTCTCTCTCGCTCTCTCTCTCTCTTTTCTTGAGAAACTACAAATCACAGAAATAAACAATGTGACCTACTGGGAATTGAACCTAGGACGCCTGAATGCCAGCCCCATGGTCTACTAGTGGAGCTACTAGCCCACCTGGCTAGTCTGGGCTTCCTGCAGTCGTGTTCTCTCTCTGACTGCAAATTCTGCAGCTGGGAACAGTTTCGCTGGAACCAGCTGATGTTGCAGTATTAGCCTCTGCTAAGCATTCAAAGCACAAATTGCAACGAGAAAGAAATAATGTGACCTGACTGGGAACTGAATACCAACCCTGGTATACCATTCAGGTGATTTCCCCGGCTCAGCCACCTAGCCAGCTTTATTTTATACATTTGTAAAAAGGTGATTAGGAGAGGCACTCTGAGCTGAGGCTGGTTTCCAGCTGTGATCTGGGGTAGGGTGTTAACTGGCCAGCTGGTGAGCCTGAGCTTCCCATTCCCATGGTTAATTTCTTTCTCACACACCTTCCTCCTCCACTAGAAACATTTCCATGCCCCAGTGGCTCTCAGTCTGTATCACTCACGCCTGTGGGCCACACCGTTTGAGGTTTGGCCCAGAGGAAACGGATCCTGGGTTTGGGGCAAGACTTGAACAGACAACAGTGAGGCAGCCAGGCTGGGCGAACTGCTATCCAGCACATCTCAGCCGGAGGCAATTGTCATGGCTGCCAAATGCCACAGCAACCAGTCACCCTTGGCCGGGGACCCTGCTCCCTTGGGAGGGGAATGCCTGCTGCCATGACACTGCAGTGTGCAACATCACTAGAGGCACCAGGCAATGTCAGGGAGGTGGGTGGAGTCACACGGCTGGGACACACTCACCAGGAAAGAGAACTATAAGGGGAGAAAAAAACAGCCCAAGACGCTGTCAGCATGATGGCAGGTGCACTGGTGCCACAAGCCATGTGCTCTGCCTTCAAACTGGATACACAATTTCCAGAGGGATGGGCACCTTATATACTCATGTGCAAGTCTAGTTTTTGATGCTTAAAACAGGCCTCTAAGAAAGGGGACCTGACTTATTTGCAAGGCTGACCTGTCTGGCAGTTCTGTCCACAAAGACAGTCTGTGTGTGATGTCCATCACAAAACCAATTTTCCATCCAACCAGCAAAATAATAGTAGAAGCTCCTGGGTGACCACATGGTCAGGTCATCCCAGGACAATAGTCTGGGGGCTGGGCGAACCCTCTCCACTGTTACCAGCGGCAGCTCTAATGGCCGTGATTGTAGCCAACTGACTTAGTAATTAATAAAAACAAAAAAAGATTTACCAGTCTCACTGCAGATACAGGACGTCGTCTTGCAACCATCTCTTGGGGTCCCTCTGTCACAGTTTTGTTTTCCCCAAGTTAAGCACAGGATTGACAGACACTGGAGGGCGACACAGAGTTCATCATTTTTCAGGTTTGTTGTAGTTTTCTTGGGTGATGGGTTCACTGACACCACTTGGGCTTTTAAGGTCCAGAAGGTCCTGGAGAATTGGGGCAGGACCCAGAGCAATCAGCAAGATGGGTGGCACCCCATTACACTGGTGATATTAGGCCATATGTGGGGTGCATTGCCTAGAGTGTACTGGAATGTGTACAAGGCAAGGCTGTTTGAGACCATGTTTTCACTGGCATTTTGTGAGGTATTTCAGGTTTCAGAGTTGACCCAGGCCACTCAAAAGACAGAAGGCACAGGCTTGCTGAATAGGGATGTCACCACTGTAATGGGGCACCACACATCTTGCTGATTGCTCTGGGTCCTTCCCCAACCCTGCAGGACCTTCCAGACCAACCCTCCAGGACCTTCCAGACCTTAAAAGTCAAGTGGTGTCCGTGAACCCATTACCCGACAAATGTGAGAATAGTGGAGGAGTCAAACCACACGAAAGTAAGGGTCCTGGATTTCAGACAGGTCGACTTTGCAACAATGGGGGAATGTCTCAAGGAAGCCCTGGCAGGAGAAGAAGAAAGGGGGGGGATGCAGAGGAACAATTGTCTAACCTTAAGAGAACTGTACCAGAGGCAACAAGCCTTTGCGTTAGGCAACTAAGCGAAACAAAGAGAAAGAAAAAAAACACTATGGTTCTCAAAGGACGTGGCCGGGAAGGTAAGAGAGAAGAGGCTAGCTTCCAGAAGGTACAAAGAAACACAGTGAGGAAGACAGGGAACTGTATCTGGAAAAACAGAGGGAGGTGGGGAAAGTAGGCAGAAGCGCAAAGGCACAAATGAAGGAAAAAAATAGCCCAGGCAATTAAGAAAGGAGACAAGACCTTTTTCAGGTACATTTAGTGAAAGAAAGAAGACCAGGGGTGGGATTGTGAGGTTAAAAAGGGAGGTAGGGTGTGTGTGCAGAGAGGTACCTAGAAAAAGGAACAATTCTGAACAAATATGTTTGTTCAGTAGTCACAGAGGAAGGGGAAGGAGAAGGACCACTGTTGGGCGATAGGAGCACCAGTGGGAGAGAGGTGGACACCAGCCAAGTTACAGAGGAAAGAGTCCTAAAGGAACTCGAGAATATGAAATGGGACAAGGCTATGGGGCTGGATGGGATACATCCCAGAATATTAAAAGAACTTGGATAGGTGCTGGAAGCAACCCTAACAGCCCTATCCAACAAATCGGTAAGAGACAGGGCTGGGTCCAGGGGACTGGAGGAGGGCGAATGTTGTCCCTCTCCACAAAAGTAGGAACAGGAAAGAGGCTGGCAATTACAGGCCAGTCAGCCTGACCTCATGGTGGGGAAATTAATGGAGTCACTGCTAAAGGAAAAGATTGTGATATTTCTTGAATTCAGTGGAGCACAGGATCCGAGACAGCATGGATTCACAGCAGGAAGGTCTTGTCAAACAAATCTAATAGATTTCTTTGACTGGGTGACCAGGGAGGTAGATCAGGGAGGGGTGGTGGATGTGGCCTACCTATATTTCAGCAAGGGCTTCAACATCGTCCCACATAGGAGGTTGATAAATAAGTTAGGTAGCCTAGGAGTGGGCCCCAAGGTAGTAAACTGGGTCAGAAACTGGTTGAGAGAAAGGACACAGAGGGAGATGGTAAATGGTGTTCAATCTGAGGAGAGGGGGTAACCAGTGGGGTGCCACAGGGATCCGTGCTGGGGCCAGTCCTCTTTAATGTCTTCATGCGACAATGCAGAGGGGTGGAGGAAAGGTGCCTCTTTGCAGATGCCACTAAGATCTGCAACAGGGTCAACACTGGGGTGGAAAAATGAGAAAGGATCAAAACATACTTGAGGAGTGGCTGAGAGTGTGGCAGTCAAGATTCAATGCAAAGAAGTGCAAAATTATACTTCTGGGGCACAGATATCCAAGGGACAAGTACAAGATGGGGGGAGAGGTACTGACAGCCACCAATCAAGAAAGGGACCTGGGGGTAATCATATCTGATGACCTGAAGGTAACCAGACAACGTGAGAAGGCTGTAGGGAGAGCCAGTGGGATGCTAGGGTGCACAGGGAAAGGTATCACCAAGAGCAAAAAAGGAGGTGGTTATGCCACTGTACAGATCACTAGTGAGACCTTATCTGCAGTACTGTATCCAGTTCTGGAGACCACATCTCCGGAAGGACATAGACAAAATAGAGACAGTCCAGAGAAGGGTAGCAAAAATGGTGCAAGGACTGCAGCAAAAGTCATATGAGGAAAGACTAGAGGACCTTAATATGTATTCCCTAGAGAAAGAGGAGGGTGGCGGGGGCGGGATATGATAGAGACAGTCAAGTATATCAGGAGTATAAACGTACCAAAGGGTAGCATCTTTCAGAAAAGAAGGTGTACAAGAACAAGACGGCATGATATGACGCTAGAGGGGGGTAGGCTCAGGGGCAACATGAGGAAGTACTTTTTCACAGAAAGAGTAGTGGATGCTTGGAACAGCCTCTCTGCAGAGGTGGTGGGGGCAAAAACAGTAGGGGGAATTCAGGAATGCATGGGATAGACATGAGTACTTTAGCAATAGGGAAGAGAGGGTAAGCCACAGATAGACTAGGGTCTGCAGTAATGCATTACATAGGCACAAGGGGCAGACTGGGTGGGCCACACGGTACTTACCTGTCATCACCTTCTATGTATCTATGTATTTAGGGATGTTGCCATGACCCATAAAGTTTTTTTGGGTTTTTTTGTGCAGTTGCAGAGGAGTAAGACTGATCAGAGGGACAGGGGCGTTAGTGTTCAGTGAAGGCCTAGGTGGGTTCCTCCTGGGATGTCCTGGTCCGGGTACGAGCTTACACGACTGCCCGCATGAAGGACAGCAACATCTTTTTTCAGCATGAGGATGGCAAGCCAGTGACAGTCTACCAATTTAGGCACATCCTGGGCCAGGCAACCCAGCAAGCCGAGTTAAATGCATGGGAGTTCAACACTCAAGGTTTGACAGATGTTGAAATACAGGCTCTGGAGCATTGGAAGTCCCAGGCATTTTTGTGCTACACCCAACTGCACTGGCAGTAATGTTTTTCTTTGTCTATTACAGGTTCCCCAGAGGGCTCCAAGAGCATATGTATCTGTGGTCATTCCTTCATCTATTGAGCAGAGGAGAGGGAGACTGCCAGCCTGGGGGGAGGGGGGGTGCACCCAAGCTATCTCAACAGAAGGCACATATTCCTTGGCTGGGAATGAAGGGCATGCGCTAAGGAGATCTGCTACCCAGGTTGGCAAGTGAGGCCAGGATGCAGCGGATCCCAGATATCCTTTTGATTCATCTTGGGGGTGAAGATCTGGGTTTGTGGAAGGCGCTCAACCAGCTACTGTCGATTCAGGAAGACCTGCACTCCATAAGAAGCTGGTGGCCTAAAATGGTTATGATATGGTCACATCTCATCCAGCGGAAGCACTGGCCATATGCAAGGGACTCTAAAGCACTACATGCAGCTTGTATTCGCATTAATAGAGTGATGCGATCACTTATGGACGCCACAGGAGAAGCTCTGGTAAGACATATGGAAATTAACACCTCCCACCAGGGACTTTATGCTCAAGACGATGTCCAGTTGTGGAAGGAGGGATAGGATTTGATGCTGAATTCATTTCATGGGGTCTTGGTAGCACAACTGGAGGGAGCAGATTGGAGGGGTCAGCATGCATCAGTCCTGTGGCAGCTCGAGAGTACTGCAGACCGACAGTACAGTGGAAAAGGGGGGATAAGCCAAATTCTTCCCAAGGGCTCGTATTCTCCAGTCAGCATGTGACTAGGGGAACGCATTACCTGGACCCAGTCCGGGGAGGGGAGGGGGGTGTAGTCCAACCTCATCAGGATTAACCTACAAGGACAGCAGCGCCAGACGGGGGCAGTCACATGTCACTTAGCCACACAACCTCCCCACTCTTAGGGATGGGATCCAACCCAGGAGGTACATTTGCTATGTAGGCACATGCAAGGATAGCTGACATGTGGGGCCCAAGTTAAATAAATGCATGACTGCAGCCATTTCCTCCAAGACCTGTATAAGTGTGTTATTTCAGGGAACGGGTAATGGGGCTACTAAGATAACAGAGAGGCTGCAATAGAATTGCTGAAGCCACCCATTTGTCTGGGGCCCCACTCCCCAGACCTGGGGGCTAGGGAGTAGGGATCTTCCTCCTGGGGTGGAGAGCAGACCCCGGTGACACCCTAGGGGGAGGAACCATAGGGGCCACCTGCAGGGCAATGGCTGTCCGAGGAGGGGGCAGAGAGAGAGAGAGAGAGAGAGAGAGAGGGGTTAAAAGGAGCTGAGTGTCTCGTAATAAGAAACAAGCATTTGTCAATGCCGAATGTTTGCTTGCTGGCATTGGCAATGGTAGTGTAGGAGTTAGAGAGCTGCATAATAGGAATGGCAGTGAAGTATTGAACTGAAGCCAACCCCACCACCACGCCGCAGAGACTGACAGGCATTGGGGTGTGCCTTTGGGTCGTCAGGCATAACGGCAATGCCATTTCACCACACCCTACCCTGCAGACATTGACAAGTGCTCACGTGTGCCTTGGGGTCTTTGCCCTATGCTCACCCCATTCCATCAGGAAATACAGTGAGATGGGTCCTGTATAGGAGAGTGGGGTGAACTTTGGAGCGAAGAGTCCAAGGCACCTCGATCTCTCACTGGCTGCAGGATGTGGAATGGTATGAGCATTACAGGCGAGAATCTAGTCACACCTCGATGCCTCTCAATCTCTACAGGCTGGGGCGTTATGGTCGGAAACCCTAATGCCTCAGGTGTTCGTTGGCATTTCCTCCAAATTTTCAACATGTTTTTTATGACCCCACCTTATGAACAGTGGCAATATCAGTTTGTTAGTCAAAGCTGATTTCGTGACAGCGATTTACGCCTATTTACACTACAGGTGCGAAACACATTTCTCGAACAGGATGTGAAAAATGACAGCTGTACTGTTCATGGGGAGGTGCAAAAAATGGCAATGTTGAAATTCTGCAGTGAAAATATTAAAAAAACTGGTGAAGTCATGAGCGTGCGTAGAAAATGAGCAACACACACCCGTAATGCAATTAGTTTGGGGATTTTTTTTTACAGCAGATTGTCAACACAGGGATTTTGTAACCTCTGCTCATCAACAGTGTCACTGTGATTTTCTTAAACTGTTCTGAACAGTGATTTCCCACAGCGACCACGCATTTCTGCGCTGGAAATGCGAAAACACATTTCGGCCGTGGTGTGAAAAATGACAGCTTTACTTTTCATAAGTAAGTGTGGAAAAATGCCAGTGGTGAAAATCTGGACTGAAAATATTAGAAATCCATGAAGTTACGAGGGTGCGTGGAAACTGTGCAATGGTCGCTCGTAACACAGTCATTTTATGGACGTATTTCACCAAATTTTTTAAATAGCCATTTTAACACCTTTGCTCATGAACAGTGTCACTGTGATTTTCTTAATCTGTCCCCAACATTGATTTCACACACCAACTGCGCCATTGTATGCTACATGGGCAGAAACACGTTTTGGCCAAGATGTGAAAAATGACAGCTGTACTGCTCATAAGGAGGCATGGTAAAATGGCAATGTTGAAAATCTGGAGTTAACATACTGAAAATTCGCGAACTTACGAGTGTGCATAGGAATAGCACAACGTATGCTCGTAAAATAGTAATTTTTGGGAATTTTTTCACCAAATTTTCAACATAGGGTTTTTTTTTTGGGGGGGGGACCTACCTCATGAACGGTGACACTGTCGTTTCGTAAATCGTTCCCGAAAGGTGGTTCCACGCAATGACCGCGAAATCACCTTTCGGGACCGATTAATGCCATGACAGTGACAGAATTCATGAGGTGGGGTCCCAAAAACCCCATGTTGAAAATATGGTGAAAAAATTCCCCAAAATGCCCGAGATATGCACTAAAGTTGAAAAAACCCTATTTATTATATTATACAGCTTACCAGCATTTCTCAGTTAGCGGTCGCCTTTGAAGAGTGCAGACGTGTTCCCGTCCATCAAGATCGTCGCGCCAAGTCTGGAGGTAAGTATGGGGGTGAGGAGGGGTTTGGGGAGGCAGGGTGCAGAGGGTGGGTGCAGGTGGGGGAGATTGGGCAGGACAGTCAGCGAGGTAAGGTTTTTTTCTTCGGTTTTTTTTTTTTTTTTTTTTAAACTTAGATGCCCGGGACTTGTGCCATGCTGGGATGGCTCCTCAGCGTGGCAGCTGGAAGGCTGTTTGGGGGTGTGGAGCAGACGGGGATTGGGCACCCCCATTGGCTATCGATCTGTTGCCACGCTGGGTGGGCTCCCAGCGTGGCATCTGGAACTCTGTTGGGGGAGCGCAGCACAGCTGATGGGGATTGGGCACCTCGCGGCTATACAGTGTGTGCGTGGGGGGCCACGCAGCACGCAGTATGCGTGTGTGTGTGTGGAAGCACACATTAGCACGCCGATATCTTATCGCTGCTCACTGAAGCGTAGCTCTCCCTTTCAACTGTACGGCCACTGCATTTTCAGCTGCTGTCATAGACAGCTGCAGCGTTCGTTGGAGAACTGCAGCAGCGCCTGCAAACACACTGACTGAATTGGAAGACGGGTGCCACACCTCCGGAAACTTGGATGATGGCACTATGTTTCTTGCACATGCGTGCAAGCAAACATAAAAAGTCACACTGAAATCTAGGCCTTCTCTGTTTACTTCCATACAGCACAGACACAAGGGGACAACTGTTCTCAACACTCACACAGGAAGAGTTACAGTAAATGCGTTCCTTAAACCTGCACAGTCCAACATTTCGTAAAGCTGTACTACAAATAACAGTCCCTCCCGACTTAGCTAGAGAGTACATAAGTAAATAATTCAGAAAATAGTATGACGCTATTAAAGTTATTACAGTATTGTCCCTTTAGTTAGTCTATGTCATTGGGCTATATCTCTACAAGTCCATTCTCTTTGGTGGACATCTTATACACCCTGAATGACGTAGCAGACTGGAGACTGTTGCTCTGGAATCTGATTAGCATCAGCCACATCTTGTATCAATTGCTGTGGTTCCACTATCTGTTCCTGTTCTTGTTCTGGAACAAATAATGTTCGATAACTACCCCAACTCTGGCTGTTCCTTTTTTGTTCTGTCTCAATTCTACTACGTAATTGGTCCACAAGTTTTTTCACTTTCCTCTGGTTAGTCAGTTGAATAGTACAGACAACATTTCCAAACATTTTTCCCACCACGCCTTCTATCCTTCTCTTCGGGCCTGTATACATCCTGACCCACACAAGATCATTGGGTTTGAAGGATCTGGTCTTAGGAAGCATTTCAGTTACTGACTTATAGCCTAGGGGGTGAAGAAGGTCCAACTGAGTTCGAATCTGACGTCCAAACAACAATTCTGCAGGGGATATTCTCGTGACACAATGTGGTGTTCGATACATCGCAAGAAATTTCAAGAGAGATATTTGTATTGCCATTGGTGTAGTAGAATTAGCTTTGTCCATACTCTTTTTTAATAGTCTGAACCAGGCGTTCCACTTCACCATTTGAACTTGGATGGTAGGGAGGTGAGAAAATATGGAGGATACCACATTGCTGGCAAAATGCTTGGAACTCAGACATGAACTGTGGTCCGTTATCCAAGACAATGACTTGAGGGAAACCATGGGTAGCAAAGATAGATTTCAATGCTCTGATGGTACTCTCAGTAGTTGTCGAAGACATTTGATGAATTTCTGGCCATTTACTATAAGCATCAGTTAACAGTAACCACATGGAATTTAAATAACGTCCTGCGAAATCAATATGCAACCTTTGCCAGGGTTTTTCAGGTCGTTCCCAATGGTGAACTGGAGCTCTTGCCCGATTTCTCATCGATACTGCACAGCCTTCGCATCTTTGCACAACCTGGTATATGTCTCTGTCAATGGAAGGCCACTATACATGAAGTCTGGCTAAGGATTTCATTTTAGCAATGCCTGGATGGCCCGCATGCAAAAGAGTCAAAACATTTGAGTGATAACATCGGGGTACTGTGACACGCAATCCCCATAGAAGACATCCCTCCACAATGGACAACTGCTGTCTCTTTGTATAGTAAGGTTGTAGCTCATCTGAACAAGTAGTGCCTTGCAGCCAACCCTCAAGCATATACTGATACACTTGTTTTAAAATTACACCTTGACTAGTTGCTTTTGCAATGTCCTTGGCTAGTACTGGAAGTTGATCTAACTGTTGTAGCTCCACTGCACACATAACAGTACAGTTCTCCATATCTTTGAATTGCACTGGAAAACCAGCTGGCCCCACCTGACATACTAATGGCTCCTCTAAGTCCCACACTGAACTCCATTTCTCTGGGTATTGGTAACCTTGACAAGGCATCCGCATTTCCATGCTGGTCTGTTGGTTGGTATGTAACCTCGAAATTATAGGCAGACAAAATGAATGCCCATCATTGAAGTCGGCTAGCGGCGGTCTCTAGAATTCCTTTTTCTGGACTGAAAATTGTCACTAGTGGCTTGTGATCCACCTTCAGGTGAAACTTGCAACCTAGCAAGTATTGGCGAAATTTCTGAACTCCAGACACAATTGCTAATGCCTCTCTCTGAATCTGGGCATAATTCCTTTCAGCTGCAGTGAGTTTGCATGAAGCATGGGCTATCGGCTTTTCCACTCATTCTGGATCTGTATGGAAAAGGACAGCTCCTATACCCACAGGACTAGCATCACAGGCCAATGTAATAGGTAAGTTAGGGTCATAATGAGTTAAATTATTCACACTGGTTAGAGAGAGCTTGATGGCTTGAGCTGCCTTACTGTGGCTCTTGGTCCACTTCCACGGAGTACCCTTAAGTAACA
The DNA here is from genome assembly GCA_016271365.2 of Neoceratodus forsteri. Taxonomy (NCBI): domain Eukaryota; kingdom Metazoa; phylum Chordata; order Ceratodontiformes; family Ceratodontidae; genus Neoceratodus; species Neoceratodus forsteri. The sequence goes on from JADMNL010000025.1 coordinate 120,532,318, forward strand.
GTTCATTTAGGATAGCACATTTAGTGGCTAAGCCAGGTATGAAATGGTCATAGTAGCACACCATACACAAGAATGAGTGCAACTCTGAAACATTCTGAGGTTCAGGCATGTGCATAGTAGCTTCCACCTTTTCATCATTCGGACGAATTCCATCTTTGTCAATAGTGTGACCTAAGTATGTGACACTTGGTTGACAAATTTGGCATTTTTCTCTCCCAAGTCTGAATCCACTCTGTTGCAATCTCTCTAAAGTCTTTTGTAAGTAAAGTAAATGTTCTGCTTCTGTCTTGCCCGTGACAATGATGTCATCCAAATAACAAGCAACACCTGGTATATCACCCACCATTTGCTCAATCACTTTTTGGAAAATAGCCAGTGCGGAACCAAGGCCAAAACATAACCATTTGTACTTGTACAGTTCTTGGTGTGTATTAATCACTACCAGTTTCTAAGAGTCTGTATCCGGTTCCACTTGAAGGTATGCATCAGCAAGGTCTAGTTTAGAGAACCCCACACCACCATTCAGTCTATGAAAAAGTTCCTCTGGTAAGGGTAAACGAAATACATCTTTGTCAAGTACTGGATTAAGTGTCACCTTAAAATCTCCACATATTTGAACCTTACCACCTGGTTTAGTACCACCACAATTGGAGTGGCCCAATCTGAACTTGAAACCTTTTCCAGTCTGTCCAATTCTGCCCCAACCACTGGTTTTAAGGCAAAAGGAAGTTTCCGTGGTTTACAAAACTTAGGGACTGCATTGGGCTTTGTAACTAACTTTGCTTTAGCTGTTGTGCAACATCCCAGGCCTTTCCACAGCTCTGGATACATGTCTAAAATCTCCCCAAGCTTGGGCAGATTACTGTTTGTGCTACCTGGACAGCAGCAAGTAGGCCAAAACCTGCTGGATCAACAGGAATGTTTAGAAGAACCTGAGGGTCTATGTCCAAAATGTCCAGAAAAGTTAAAGGTGTACTAGAAGAATCAGTCCTGCATACTAAAGTGGTAAACGAGCCCAGTGGCTGAACTGGTTGCCCTTCAAATGCATGCAGCAACTTACTACAAGGAGACAATGGTGGCTTATCCAGATCAGACCATGTTTGAAGGTTAATAAAAGTCACTGGGGAAGCAGAGTCTACCATTAAATGCAACCGACGCCTCAGTTGTGGTAACTGAAGTAACACATAGAAAGGAGGAACATCTTTAGTCTGCATTTGTAGTGCAATGGAAACCACTGCACTGTCTGTGCTCTCTGAACTGACCAATGCAGTTCTCCTGCTTCTGCAAACCTTAACAATATGCCCCTAATGTTTACATGCATGACACTGAACTTCTCTGAATTTGTCACTGGTCCCTGCTATGCTGAGAAGACCCACATGATGCACATTTGTACTGGCCATGCAGTTGGGGTAGAGTGGTTGAATTTTTCTTTGTAAACAGTGGTTTAGACTTAGGTTTGAGCTGTTTCAATTTGGGGTTTACTGCTGACACTTGTACCTCATTTTTAGTGTCCATCTTAGCATGTGCTTCATTTTCTGCAGCCTCATACATTTGTGCCAACTGTAAAAGTTCATCAGCAGACTTCTTGACACTCACAGAAAGTAATTGCTGAATATGATGTTCATTATTCAACCCCATAACAAACTTATCAGCTAAATTAGATTCAAGATGCTCCCTGCTCCACTCACACGTGAGAGCTAAGCGTTAAATCTCAGCCAAATAAGACTGTAATGACTAATCTGGTTTCTGCTAGTAACTGTAGAATTTATGATGTTCAGCCCTCAGGAAAGTTGTTAAACTGTATTGTGCATTCAATTTAGTCTTTAGCTCTTGATATGACAAATCCTCCGGTAGGTCCGGTGCACACAGACTGCATAAAAGTTTGAAGGTTTCACTCCCCAAAAAAGTACAAAAAGCAGCTCGGATAAGTTTACCCTGTAGCTCATCATTTACAGAGTTTATGGCAGGATTAAGTAATAACCACTGATCAAACCGTCTGGCCCATGTATCCCAGTCTATTCCTGTAAAAATCTCAAAGCTGGCTGAAGTTTCCATGATACTGCACAGTTCCAAATTGCTTACTTGCCTCCAATGCAGAAAGTCACAAAATGGTGTAATTCAGTAAGCTGGAGCTATTAAAATGTTCACCATCCTTGTCACCAGTTTGTGGTATTTGGTGGCCGAAAATAAGTACAGTAAACACATCAGGGTCTTGGTAATAAGAAAACACATCGCACTGGAATCTAGGCCTTCTCTGTTTACTTCCGTACAGCACAGACACAAGGGGACAACTGTTCTCAACACACACACAGGAAGAGTTACAGTAAATGCGTTCCTTAAACCTGTACTGTCTAACATTTCTTAAAGCTGTACTACACATAACACTTAGCAGCAGCCAGCAGCTCTCGTTATGTCTCCTCCTTTCTTCAGACCCCCACTCAACTCGCCCTCATAAAAGCAGGGTTAGGGATGGCCAGGACAGACAGGGAACCCGTTGACCCATTAGCGGTGACTGTAAAGAGTTTTCCTGGTTTTCCCAGTAAGGAGAATTTTTCCAGGTTTTTCGCATCCTCCAAGGGGATAAAACTTGGGTAGTATGAAGAGAATGTTAAAACTGTCGCAGTCATGAGTGGCAGCTTGGGAGTATCACAGACTGATGGTACAAGAGAAAAGGGGGGGCGAGTCAAATTCTTTAGGACTCATTGCCTCCAATCAGCATGAGGCTAGGGGACCACATGACCCGGACCATTTTTTTTTTGGGGAGGGGACTTGCAGTCCAACCTCATCAGGATTAACCTGTAAAGGCAGCAGCGCTGGATGAGGGGTGGTTGCATGCCACTTGGCCACAAGACCTCCCCACATTTGGCAGTGGGATCCAACCCAGAAGGTACATCTGCAATGTAGGCACACGCAAGGGCTGGCGTATCTCAGGATGTCTGATGTGTGGGGCCTCTCGAGTCTGCTTCTTCTCCCAGCTGTGCTTGCTCCTCCAATGTGGTAAAGTTAAACAAACACATGACTGCAGTCATTTCCTCCAAGACCTGTATCAGTCTGTTTCAGAAAAGGGGAAATGGGGATTACCAAGACAAAACCATGTGATTTTACCACACTAGTGCAGCACAGTCAATATTTTACAGAAAGATTTTTTTACAGAGAGTTCCACAAGTTGCACAAATACAAACACCAGTTATGCTTAAACTGATGTCAGTTTCTGTATTTTTTTTAACTTGTAACTTTTATTAATAGATGAGCTCATATAGATCAAACATACAGCAATCATGATTCCCTGTTTACAAATACTGGTCTTAATTTTCAAGTTAACAGCATGGTCTGTTATTTTGTTACATATAGTACCCTTTGTGTCTTTGGTCTATAGGACATATTACAATTGACCAGTCTGATTATGCACTCTATTAATAATTCCCTGTTGGTTTCTTTGCAGATTTCTGCTGAAGAGTCTCCATCCAGAAGATCGTGGCCAACAGAACTGTTCCAGCATTCTGCATGACTTTCAATATTCTGTTTCATATTTATTTAACAGACCATGATCCTCCTTGTGCCTTGTAAACTTTCCTGCAGTACTGTCTATTAAATCTTATTACATTTACTAATGAATTAAAAATCATAAAGGATAACTTTTTTAAATAAAAGCATAAATAGAAAGAAAATAACAGAACTCCTGAACCTACTGTGTGAATTTCTTTCAGTGTGTTCTCAGTAGAAGTGCATTTCCCATTTTGTACTTCTTACCAAAATTCCTTTAACAGAATCAGTTCTCTGGTTATATAATTCTCAGCCCCCGACACACCAAACTGTGACAGTGCCTTCCTGCCTAACATAAATACTGATCCCATATAGGCACATTATCTACTTCTTTATAGGAGCAGAAAGTCAGCCACCTGGCATTATATTTATTCATTTTAAGTTTTAATTTTGCTGTGATGGCTTCCATCTGCGTGACTTAGCCAACATTTCGAAACCATTGTTTGGATGTTAATTTATTGTTCGTTAGCCCGTTTTGGGTCATCACCGTATTGGCTGCAGCTATTAAAATGAAAAAAAAAAAAAGTATTTTTGATCAGGCCTGCACAGCTCGGCGAGAGGCAGCCCCAATACTAGATTTTCAAAAGCAGGGGTTATAGCAAGTGACAAGATTCTCATACTGATGTTAGTTTCAAAATGGGGCCTTCATTTACCAGGCACAAAAAAAAGTGAAATAAATCCAACAAGAGATGGACTTGCCTGTCTTGAACATGCACAGGGTTTTTAAAAAAAAAAAAAAAAAAAAAAAAAATAGGTTATTTATGGTTTCTTTTTATTATGATAACAAGATTCTCTTTCCACTGCACTAATGCAGATAATATACTGTAACTCGAAAGCTAGTCTATGACAAAAAAGTTTTGTTTTCCAACAAAATGTATCACCCGCAACGTCTGTCATTTTCCTGCATATTTGACTGAACTAACATGTATAATGCTTATCATGTTTCTTTTCTGTCTAGCATATGACATTTTCCAGCTGTCTACATCAGACTGAAAGATAGCAAGGTGATTGCGGGGGTGCTGTTGTGGGGCTGCATTCAGATTAGGCAACAAAATCTATCAAAAAGTTACTGCAGTAGCCAGACTATAAAATGGATTGGTCACTACAAGGGCTAAGCATGTTGAAAACTGGCTGCTACTTGTTAGGTAGCCTTTTGACTACTGTCACGCTTGAGTAGCTGCAGAGCAGCCCATCTACAGTGTCTGGTCGAGTGGTAAGGGGAGTGGAGCAGTCTCTGGAATAGGGCCATGGTTGAGATAGGATGTTAGACTCCTGCATGTCTCACCTGCTGTCTACTAATTGGATGCAAGTCCCAAAGGAAATTCTGTCTCTCCACTTATCTCCTCCCATTCAACGTCTTCAACACCTGGTGCCACCGCAGCTCTGGGAACCAGTCAGGTGTTGAGACCACACCTATATCATGTTCCTTTTATTCTACAATAGATGCAGCTCATCAGAAGAGCTGAACCCCTCCCACCACCGTCGCCACCATCAAGCTGAGACATAAATGCCTATTCTTGCTTACAGCTGACTATTTTAACAAGCAACTCTCCCACAACACAGTATTCTGACCATAGAGAAAATAACTACATTTTCCATATATGATATAAAATGTATTTTAAATACACCACAACTTGACCTTTTTAGGCACATTTCCATATTTAAAGTATATCAAAATGAGGTTCCATTACCAGAACGCGCCCGTGATCCGGAGCCAGACAATTACGGTGCCAATCGGCAATGTCGCCAATCACGTTTGTTGCCAGGTGAGCTTCCCCACTAATAGATACCTACTCCGGGGTGGAGAGAGCCTGGGGGCGATCCCATTTGATGCCCTGATTGCCGGTGCCATAATGCTGGTGCTCTGAGTGCCGTAAGGGGATCAAGGAGGAGAAGGATATATACATATATTTATAAAATGGTTATGAAAAAATCAGTGAAAATTCTGCTGTGTGATTAGCTGAAACAGCCACATGACCATGCATTATCCCACAATGACTGCTCGCCTGCACTAATTTCTAAACCCCAGAACCTGCTCACCACCAGACCAGAAGATCACACCACACAAACATAAAATGGCACGGACAGAATGGCACATAAAATAATCAGCCTAAAACTCCTTTAGCACCTTATATGCCTGCCACAACAGTTACTGTAAACCCCAGCTAACACTACTTATAAATAAGTGAATCACTTATCTGGTCGATCCTGGCATTTATTTTATTTCCCTTGTTCCTGGACTCGATTTTACTTTCACTTTTGTAGCGCAATTGATTAGGTCTGTTTCATCAACAGTTTTGAAAAAACTGTTAAATAAACCCACTGTGCTGACAAATAATGTGAAATCCACCTTCTCGTGTCCAAAATACTTCTGATTAGTAGTAGAATGCTACTGATTCTGAGGGACAATTGGCATTAGCTGACCTGTCTTGGGTTGACGAAGCATGTGCGATTGGTACTAGAGAGGCGATGGCCACCTATAATAGGGTGGTTACAGAGGCTCTAGATGCCATCGCACCAGTCCATATACGACCTAGATCCTCTCACTTGAGATCCCCTTGGTTTGATGGGGATCTCAAGTTGATGAAGATCAGGGGTCGGAAATTGGAGCGTTGCTGGCGGAATACCCAGGCTGGCCCTGCATTCTCACTATGCTGAGTACCGCCAACAATTTCCCATAAGAAGGCAGTATTTCTGTCCAGGGAAATTGCTGTGGGGAAAAACAGACCATCTCAGCTGTTTCGGACAATGGACAGGATTTTTCATCCTGCCTGTCTCCAGCCAAAAAAAGCCCTTTCAACCACTCTGTGTGAAGAGTTTGCTCTCTTTTTCTCTGACAGTGTGTCCACCATCCGGTCAAGGATTCCGCCAGCAAGGCTTGTGCCTCGCAGTGGTCGAGTTGGGAGGTTCAGAGGCACTCAGGCTATCTGGAAAGAGTTTAGGCCAGTGGAGGTGTCTGAAGTGTCTAAGGTGATCTTGGAGCTGAAGTACACCTTTTGTGAACTGGACCCGGCACCGATGCATTTCTTAATGGGATGTGCTGATGCCACTGGCCCTGTGTTCGCCAGGATTGTCAGGTGTTCGATGGTAGAGGGGGGCTTCCCAGTTGCTTTGAAAGAAGCACTGGTGAAGCCACTCCTAAAGAAATCATCTCTTAACCCATACATCCTGGTGAATTACCATCTGATCTCCAACCTGGCATTTTTGAGAAATTGGTGGCACATCAGCTCGAGGATTGCCTGGTGTCCTCAGATATCTATGAGCCATTCCAGTCCAGTTTTTGGGCCAGACACAGGACAGAAACTGCTCTAGTGAGAGTGCATAATATGCACAGGGCTAGAGATAGCAGAGACAGGTCAGTTCCTGTGCTCCTCGATCTCTCTTCAGCCTTTCACACTGTGGATCACGTCGTGCTTCTTGACCGACTGAGTTTTGTGGACTCGTCGGTACTGTCATCAAATTGTTCGAGTTCTATCTCTCGGATAGAGTGCAGTGGGTGGTGATGGGGAATTTCTCCTCCTCCCCAATGCCTCTGTCATGCAGAGTACCCCAGGGTTCGATCTTGTCACTGATGTTATTTGCAGTGTACATGCTGCCCCTGGGTGAGATAATTTGACAATACAGTGTGTTGTGTCACTTCTATGCAGATGATACCCAACCATATTTTTCCTTTGCATCCAGAACATCAGGAGTGGTTGACATGCTTAGTAGCTGTCTGGCTAAAATCAGTGACTGGATGGCTTCCAGCTGGCTGAAACTCAACCTGGCTAAAACTGAGGTTCTGGTGATCAAGCCTAGTCGCAGGCATGATGGGTTGCCACTGGGGGATGACTCTGGACTTGTTCTCGGGTCTACTCCATTGGTGGTTTATCTGAGGGTAAGAAATCTGGGCATGATCCTTGATTGCAGACTGGCCTTTGAAGATCAGGTGTCAGCTGTAGTCAGCAGTGGTTTTTACTGCCCAGATTAAGCCCCTCATTCCACACAAGGACCTGCCGACACTTGTACATGCCTTTGTGACTTCTAGGCTCGACTACTGTAATGCTCTGTACTTCGGGGTCAAGGGAGGGAACCTCCACAGGCTGCAGCTGGTGCAGAATGCAGCAGCCTGGTTACGGACGGGCCTTCTGAGGTCCAGTCATGTGACCCCGGTTTCACGTGCTCTGCACTGGCTGCCAGTCAGGTGGAGGGTCCTTTTCAAGGTGGGTCTTCTCACCTTTAAGGCCCTATATGGGCTGGGCCCTGGTTACCTGTCCGAGCTCCTGACACCGGGGTCCTCTGGTCACTCCCTCCGCTCCTCCTCCAGGGGCCTTCTGGATGCTTCCAGGGTTCAGCTCAAGACCTTGGGAGATCATGCTTTTAGTGTCTCTGGGACAACCCTATGGAACTCGCTTCCATCTGCTGTCCGGGAGGCCCCCTCGACTGAGATGTTTAAGGGGAGGCTAAAGGCCCACCTCTTCAGCCTGGCCTTTAACTGTTGATAACATCTTTAGCTTTGGCCAGTCCTGTGAAGAATACTCTTGGAGACCTCTGTTTCACTGCATTTTATAACGTTCTGGTTTTAAATGAGGTTTTATTATGTTTTATTTATTACTGTACATTTTTATTTATCTTCGGCGCCCAGAGCCTCCGGGATTGGGCGCCTTAAAAATGAAGTTGACTTGACTCGACTTAATGCCACAAAAGTAGGGAAATGTAGCATTAGGGCTTCCAACCCTAACTCCCTTCTCCTACCTACAAGCAGCAAAAGGAAAAAAACATTAGGGTTCTGGGTCTCCGGGATCTTGGTGAATCAGTGGTTGGGTCTTTCTTGGGTTTGCCAATCCTAATGCTCACCAGCGCCCCTAGCCTGTAACCTCCTGTCTGAAGCACAAGGTACAGCTCCAAGCCAGTGCCTCATAGTGATGCACTCTTCATAAAGAAGAGAAGTGTGTGTCTCCACATGTTGCCAACACAATGTGTTGTAACTCTGGTCACACAGGACCTAATGAAAGATCACATCTGACACTGTTTGAACAGCGTGGGGGCATTAAGGTTTACAACCCCAAGGAAGATCCCAACACTAATTCGCTAAGACTCCGGAGGTCCTAAACCCTAAAGTTTTTCTCCTTTTCCTGCTTGGGGGTGAGACGTTAGGGTTGGAAAACCTAACGCCACATGTCTCTACTTTTGTGGCATTAACTTGAACCCTAACTGGTGCATTAATGTAGTTTTTTTGCAAAGAATTTCCTTTCCTTTTGAGATAGTGGAATCGTATCCTCATTCAAGCAGGCACCTGCATAAACAGATGCACACATGCAGGGCCCTTTAAGCCCTGTGCCAAGGGAAGACTGTCTGCCTGCATTAGTGCAGGGCCCACACAGATGACAAGAATTCATGGAGCGATCGGTTGGTCTGGAAATGCAAGGCCTTCTGGTCCCTGAACTTCCATGTAGCCACAGATACAGATGCACAGGGCAAAGAGTCCATCTGCCAGCCAATACACTGGGCCCTCTGCCACTCACGGGTGCAGAGGTGGTGGGCACTATGCCAAGAGAACAGCTGTCATCTCTATATCATATCTGGGCCCGTGTGAGCAACCCTACAGCTTTGATTACCTGGCTAGGAGGGTGTCTCACTTACATTCCCCCACATTCACCCCATGTAGCTGGGTCACTGACCTCGCCCCCGCACTCAGCTCATTGGCCCGGGATCACAAAGCATACCCATTGGGATGAAGACTGGCACTACACACAAAGTTTCTTAATAATTATATAGATTTTTTTCATGATAGTCATTTTATGCCTCCCCTTAAAAACATGACATGTGGCATTTATAGTATATTGTCCGCAATGTCATTTCACTTCACAAGTATGAAAGCATGTCTCAGGATTTAAAAAAATGACACCTGTCACATTTATGAGGTGGTATGGAAGAATGTCTATGTTGAAAGTTTGGAGTTAAAATATTAGCGAAGTTATGAGTAAACGTTGAGATACTTCAATGCTCACTCATAACCTGGGCATTTTATCATAAATGAACACCAAATTTTCCAACACCGCTTTCTAATTGCCCCACCTCATGAACTCAGTAGGTGAGAATTTTCAAATCCCTGCTGAAATGTCATTCTGAGCCTCAGGTGCGAAAACACATTTCGGACAGGATTTGAAAAACAACAGCTGTCACATTCATGAAGTGGTGTGAAAAAATGGCTATGCTGATCATATGGGGGTCAAAATATTGAACATTACTAAGTTATGAGCAAACATAAAAAACTGTCAACATACGCTGATAACTTTGTCATTTTTACATATTTTGACTCCAAATGTTCAAAACAGCCTTCTTATGACCTCATTCAATGAACAAGGGCAGTGAAAATGTTCAAATCTTGCTCGAAAGGTGATTTCACAAAGAAATTGTGAAATCACCTTTTTGGCCAGATTTGGATACTTCCATCACTGTTGGTCATGGGGTGGGGTCCCAAAAAGGCCATGTTGAAAATCTGGTGTACAAATGTGATTACACCATTTATGAAAAAAAGTTTAAACCCCATTGAAATACATTAAACCGGACTTACCTTATTTTCTCATTTTGCAGTTGTCAGTTCCAACAGCAAGACATGTCTTTGATTGGAGAGTGGATTTACATCATGGGACATGTTCAGGTTAGCAAGGGTGTGTGTGGGGGGGCGGGTTGTGTGGGTGGTAGGTGCTTAGTGGGAGGGTGGGTGGGTGGAGGTATATGTGGGCAGTCAGATCAATGAGGGACCATTTTCTTTTTTACAGGTAAAAAATAAAAAAAAAAAAATCAAGGAAGGACGGTTTTCTTTATTTCAGGGGACATTCTCATATTGACACTGGAGATTAGGCACCTCAGATTTGGGCTACTGTTCAGTAACACAGGGCGTGAACACCCTGGTGCCACCATGTTTATAATGGGAATGGTGGTGAGCGACCTGGAGGGGAGGGCTGTCAACAGAAGCTGTACCAGGGGTGGGCACCCCAATCCATTTATATACTAAAAAATAAATACACATTGGGAAGGGGAGGATAAGCTGGAGGGGAGGTGGGAGAAAGAAGGGGTACCAGGGGTGGGCACCCCAGTCCGCTTAACAAATATTTTCATGAGATTAGATAGATAGATAGATAGATAGATAGATAGATAGATAGATAGACAGACAGGCAGGCAGGCACACAGACAGACAAGACAGACAGAAAGATCAGGGAATCGCTGGCTCACTACTTCAACCAAAACTGGCAACACAACTCCAGCTGCGGCTTCAGAATTCAAGAAAGTCATACTGTTCTCATACAGAGAATGCAAGTGAATGGCTCCTCTTGCTAAGGTGCGTCTTTGATTGGAGAGTGGATCTATGCTATGAGACATGTTCGGGTGAGTGAGGGGGTATAGGGTATGTGGAGGGGTGGGTACAGATTGGGAGACTGGGGTGGGGTGAGTGTGGGGGGCAGATCCACAAGACACTGTTTTCTTTTTTACAGCTTAAGAAAAAAAAATCAACAAGGGACGGTTTTCTTTATTGCAGGGGACATTCATATTCTGACACTGGGGACTGAGCACTCCAGTGTCAGGCTACTGTTTGGCAGCAGTGGGGGGTGGGTAAGAATACGTAGGATCATCAGACCGGCAAGGACTGAAGCAAGCATGACCAAACCAAGCACACAAGAGAGGATATGGCAACCTGAGTACAGATACAGTTTGAGGCATCAGAGGAGAATCAGCTTGCAAGAGCAGGCAGTACTGTCACCAGTCACCCAAACAAGGTGGGGGGAAGGGACAGCTGTAGCTCAATGGGGGAAGAGTCTCTTGAAGATCTACTGTTATGATAGGCAACTCCACTGACCCACATCATGGAATGATTCCCAAGCAAAGATGAGAAGGAAAAGGAGGAAGAGAGGAGAGAGAGGGTGGACATGATATAGACCTTTAAATACCTCATGGAGGTAAATAAGGTACAAGGGGGAAGCATTTTTCAGAATAAAATGTGCTCAGGGACAAGGGGGCATGATAATAAGCTGGGGGGGTAGATTCAGGAAAGATGTGAGGAAATATTTCTTCACAGAAAGAGCAGTGGATTCCTGGAACAGTCTTCCAGCGGAGATGGTGGGGGCGAAAACAGCGGTGGGGTTCAAGAATGAATGGGACAGGCATATGAGAATCTTAGGGAAAGGGAAGTGGGGTGAATGAGCCAGAGATCAAGTAGGATCTGCAGTGATACTACAGGTAGGGAAAAGAGAGCAGACTAGGTGGACCAAGCAGTCCCTATCTGCAGCAAATTCCATGTTTCTATGTAAGCAGTACCAGGCACAGAGGAAGGAGTGCAGGACCTAATGATCCCAAGCAAGGAGGCCTTGCAGAACATCGAGGCCAAAGCCGGCACACCTACAAGAGAGGATGACCAGACTGTAGGGTTTAGTAAACGTATAAACAGTACTCCAAGTGGCAGCAGCACAAAAGTCAGCAGTGGGGACATTTTGGAAACAAGCCATGGAGGTAGTCACCCCACAGGTGGAATGAGCAGGAACAGGACCAGGAAGCTGCTTACTGCAATTCTGGTAACAAAACATAATATAATTAACCAGCTATTTGGACAAGCCCTGTTTTGAAATCAGGGAGCCCACCATCTTGGTGGCAGAAGCTATTCAGAGTCGAGAAGATTTTTCTATAATCTTTTGTATGATCCAGGTACCAACACCGCATCCTGCAGACATCTAGCATATGTAACAGACATTCCCCACTATCTGCAGCAGACCAAAAAATAAACAGGAAGGTGAACAGTCTGATTCAGTGTTCTCTAAGACACAACCTTTTGGTGGAAATGAGGATTAGTACATATTGTAATCCTGTCCTTATGAAAAATGATAAAAGGAACACCTGCAACCACAGCCCACAACTCTAAAATGCATCTTGCTGATGTCATGGCCACTGGGAACTCTGTCCTCCAAGAGAGGAAGTGCAGCTCACAAGTAGCAGCAATCTCGAAGGAAGATGCAGACAGGGTCTCTAGGACCAAATTAAAGTGTCACACTGGAACTGGATCATGGACCGGGGGGCGCACAACAATAGAATACCTCTTTGGAATCTATTGGAAAGCTCCATCTGGGCCACTGACTTGCCTTCTGTGAGGACAAGAAAACTAACACTGCAGCCAGGTGGACTTTTTTTTTTTTCCTATTCATTGTTTCAATACCTGACACCTTCAGTGACCCTCTTCAGATCAGTCCCCCCAGCCCCGACACCCAGCTCCTCCAGGACTTACCTTTGCTGCCGATGTCCTCTGCCACAGGACCTGAAGCAGGTGCCCAGCTTGTGAGGGGCAGTCTTCATTCATTGCCAAGAGTAATTTTCTAGAGTCAGAGTTTCCATCCATGGCACATCACATGGGACCAACAGAGGTGATCTGCCAGTGTGTTCAGGGTACCGAGTAGAAACACCACTCACAGAAATATGTTGCATTCCACCACCCAGTACCAAACTCTCATTGCCTCTCTGCAGAGAGCATACGAATGTACCCTGCCCTGTCAGTGGACGTAATACATCACTGAACTATTGCCTGTATGGCTCAGTAGCTGATTCTCTGGAAGGAAGGTATCGAAGGCCTGTAGGCCATGCAGAATAGCCCTCATCTCCAGAGTGCTGCTGTGCAGAACTGTATCCAGAGGTGTCCACTGGCTCGGAGTTCTAAAAGAGCCCAGATGGGCACCCCAACCTGAAACTGAGGTGTCTGTGGTCACCATCAGGAGGGAGGATGGCTGGAAAAATGGGGACTCTGCCTCTAGGTCAAAGTGGTCCAACCACCAGAGTAGGGCATGACGGAGCAGAGGAGTCACTTGTATGAGGCACTCCAACTCATCAGAATGCTGTGTCCACAGCACCCTAAGAACCCACTGGGGGATCCTCATGTGGAGGTGATCTAGTGGGACGGTCAGTATGGCAACTGCCATCAGATCAGTTAGCCTTAGATGACTTCTGACAGACAGTCGCTGGATGATATCAGCTGTGCCTGGGCCACTAGTGTTGTAGCACAGTCAGGGGGCAGAAAAGCCCAGCCCAGACCTGTGTCCAAAACTGCTCCTATGTATTGGAGCCCATGGCAAGGGGGCAAGGACCAACTTCAGTTCACTGACTAGTATACCCAGCTAGTCGAACAACTGTCAGGTCCGAAACAGTGTGTAGACCAAGGCTGCCTGTGATGGAGATTTCAACAGACAGTCATCTATGTAAGGGAAGTCGCAGAGACCCTCCCTGTGGGGGGCAACTGCCACTGCATCAAATACTTTGATAAATACACATGGTGCAGAACACAAACCAAAGGGCAAGACACGAAACTGGTAGTGTAAGCCCTGCAGCATGAAACGCAGGTGTTTTCTGTGTGACCTTCGTATCCCGACTTGAAGGCATGCATCCTTCATATCCAGAGCAACCATCCAATCCTCTTTTAGCAAGAGAGGGAGGAGAGACTGCAGAGAGACTATTCAAAACTTTTTGTATTCGATGAATAGATTTAGTCTTTGAAGGTCTGGTCCATTTTGGGACTAGACAGCACTGGGAATAATAGCCCTGGTTCTATTCTAATACTGGGACAAATTCCACAGCCCTCTTGCAGGGAAGGGTTTGAACCTCCTTCAGCAGGACAGCAAGATGTCCCAGAAGATATCTGTTGGGCAATGGGGGGGAAGGGATTACTGGAAGAACAGTAAGAGCTCTAGGGGCCGGCTCGCTGGTGCAGTGGTTGGATTTCTGCTTGTGATGCCGATGACCCAGGTTTGGGAACAGACCCGGAAGTCAGTCGGGGGAAGAAGGATTGAGCATCCTAGGGACTGCTCTCCTTCTCCAGAAGGAGGGGGGAAAGCGTGTCCGGTGTTTTACAGACCCCTACCAGAGACTGGGGGTACTGCTGCAGCCAGCACCATTCTCTGGAGGGGGGGGTGCGATGGACATCATTGCATATCCCTGACCCCCACAGGATCCAGCCTTCAGAAAAAGCCATCCCCACTCTGCCGCCGTCTCCACTGACTGATGTCTGCCGGGAAGTCCTGCTCCCATGGCCCCAACCCGGGGGCTGGGGCTTACCTATAGTGTCCGTGGGGGTGGGAGCCCCTGGCATCCCCGCCCAAGGAGGGCAAGTCTGGACATGGGGGGACAGCAGGTGGGGTGCGAGTGGAGTGGAGGAACTGACCTCCGACTGGAGGATCATGGGGGCCAGCCCCAAAACAGAAAAAAAAAAAAAGTAAGAGCTCTAGGGGGTGTCCTTGCTGAACCACCTCCAAGACCCAGGCATCTGTAGTGATATCCCGCCACTTTTTTTTTTTTTTTTTTTTAGAAGAGGGAGATTCAGCCTCCCACCAAGACTTCTGGAGGCAGTGAGGCCAGAGGAAGGGGAAGGGAGTCAAAGTACCCAGGGTAGCAGGGGTATCAGTAATGGTCTGACTTTTTGTAAGTCTGCAATGGGCCAGACTTATAAGCCAGCCCCCAGGCATGACACCACCAATCTGCTGCCATCTCCACTGCCAGGATTGCGGCTTGGAAAAAGGAAGGCTGAGGTCTCTGGGAACTATGTCCTGGGCCTCTTGAATAACCATGGCCTGGCCGGACATAGGGCCTTTGGAAAAGATCCTCTACCCATTTCCCGGAGTTTAAGGTTCAAAGTATGGAGGGACCTAAAAGTAATTTTTGAGGACTGTAAATCCTTCAATATATATTCTACGTCACTGCCAAATAATTGCTTCCCTTGCATTGTTAATACCACCAAAAACTCATCTTCATATATTTACAATAGAGATAAGCCAATGAGTTTGTGCTCCATTCTGACTAAACGTTCACTGGGACATTCTGATGTTGTTTCTCAGCTCTTACACCACAGCACAGAGTCATACATGAAGACAGTGTGCCATTAGAAAGAAGGAAATGCAGCATCATTAGTTCTGGAGGTTCAGCGGGACTGGATATGGAACAAATCTCCATCCCAGTCAGCTGAAGACTAACTACAACCCTACCTTTTTCCCTTCTATCCTCTGTTTTCCCTCCCATGTGGCCAGAACAGGCAGGGCTCCCCTCAGCTCTGTCCTGTCGATCCTACCATTCTTCATCTCTCCCAGGGACTTACCTGAGAGCCAGAGCAACCCAGCGGATTCTCCCCCATGGTGGGGTCAGGAGGGCAGGGCCCCCCCCCCCCCAAGCACAATCCAGTTTTCAGTCCTAGGTCCTGGCAATGTGGCAGGAGAGGATCGGCGGGCAGACTTCCCTAATGCCTGTCATGCCACCATTTTGGCCTCTTCCCATACTGGGGTGCACTCATCAATGTGCAAGTGTGGAGGCATGCACATGCCGCAGAGTCGCACAGCAACTCCCTTCTTTCTGCCCTCCTTGATTCGCACTGCCATCAGGCTTCACCCAGGTGGCAGTCATTTGGCAGAGCATGCTGTCCTCCCTCCCCGGGGAAAGAGAGCAGCTCCTTTGGGTGCTCAATCTTCTCCCTCCCCAGCCAACCCCCAGCAACCCATGTTCGTTTCTGAACACGGGTCATTGGCATGGTAAGAGGTGAGGTGCTTAAAGTACCTTAGCCCTCTGCGACACCGGGCCAGCCTTTTCAGCCCTAACTTTTATTGGTAATTATAAAATGGCAAGAAAAATTCCCTTGGTTAGTGCAGACCTTCAACAGTAATGTTATTTCAGCACAATGTCATGTCTGTAAAAAGGCAACTAAAAAATGAATTTTAAAAATGTAGTTTTTCACATATTTTATTAAATACAAACAAGTAATTTTATAACTGTAATAATGCCCCCCAGGCATGCATCGTTGAGATAACATCAGTACTCGGAAGTTGGACGCACTCGGTCTCATAACCAACCACCCAGGGTGTGATGTTATCTCAGCATGGCACACACCCTGATATGCACCGTTACTTAAGTCAAATGTACTGGCTTCTGTACACTGTTTCCTAAGAGGGCCCAAAACTCCAGTCTTCATTTAGTTGGAGCAGGAGGGAGAGACTCTAGCTGTTGAGTTTGTGACTGTGTTTGTAATTGTATTTGAGGACTTTTCTTAGCTGCCATTTCTGTGTGTTTGTAATTGTATTTGAGGTCTTTTCTTAACTGCCATTTGTGTGCTTTTCCATTAAGTTTGGGCAGGATTGAGGGATTCTAGCACACAAGTTTGTGAGTAGAGTGAAGCGTCACTGCCAGGGGACTCCTTGGCTGATTGTTTTTTGGACACAGCCTGTAGTCCCACCTCCCACCCCACTATCCAACCACCCCAGGGCTCACCGTACATTTACTGGGTGGGTCCCATAGGGCTTTGAAACATCCTGCATCCATACAGGAAGCAGCAAAGAGAAGATACATAACAAAACACAACAGAAATAAAACAAATATTTGAGGGATAGCAAATAGCCGTCCTAAGCAGACAGTTGATTGAGGAGGGAATCAGACATGATGGGAGTGGTGCACTGCAGTGTTTGTGGAGCAGCTGTCTTCAGGGAGACATTCTGGAGGCTGCAATGCTGCCCTATCTGTAGGCACCTCTCCGGGCTGAGGGAGGAGGTTGCCTGTCTCCGAGCAGAGTTGGCCAAGCTGTGGGCAGCATCCACCCCCCCCACCCAGAAACCACCGGGTCCACAACCTTTACCTCAAAGGATGCCAGGGAAGAGGAGTGATTGGACTACAGTGGGCTCAGGGAGGGTGAGGAGGGGGGTCGAAAGCACATCCCCCAACAGGTCCCGCTTAATAACTCCTACACTGTTTTGGAGGAACGGGAAAGTCCCACTCAGGAACACGAGGCTGGGACCAGGGAGGATAGGAGGGTTCTCCAGGATGGAGCCCCAGGGAACGGAAGCAGGGAACCCCAGAGGAGGGGGAAGCTTCTCCTACTGGGGGACTCTATTGTCCGGGGAGTGGAGCTAGGGACACCTAGCAGGGGAGAAAGGGAGGTCAAGTGCCTCCCAGGAAGTGCTGCATGGAGGGATGGGAAGTGGATCCATAGGATTGCTATGGCAATAGTTAGGAGGGAGCAGCTGGATGTCATTGTCCACCTGGGAACCAATGACCTGGCCAGGAGAAGGGTGGAGTTAGCCAGAGTCCAGGATGATTTCAGGAAGCTGGGGGGAACCTGAAACAAATAGCACACTCTGTCTCATTCTCGGAGGTGCTACCTGTCCAGGGTACAGGAGAAGCTAGGACACTACACATCCATACCTTCAACTCTTGGTTGAAGGATTGGTGTGGAAGGGAGGGTTTTGGCTTCATAGGGGACTGGGGCCTGACCTGGGCAAATGCAGGCTTATATAAGGAGGATGGCATGCATCTGTCCGAGAAGGGGACCTTGGTCCTTAGTGAGAAGTTTAAATGCTTCAGCTGTGAGCATTTAAACTGGCCAGGGGGGGGACAGCCAAGAGGGTCAGGAGGCTTAGGAACACCATCCCATGGGAACATGCAGGAACATAAGTCGACTATAGGAACAGCTAAAGCAGGCAGGGAGGGGCAGGCAGGGAAGAATGTATAACGAGTGATATGGGGGGGGGCAAGAGCATATAGGAAAGGAAACCAGGGTGGGGAGAAGACGCTGGAAAGGGAAAACAAAAGCAGAGAGAGGGCAGATTGTAAAACATGGAAAGTCATGCTAATGAATGCCTGTAGCCTAGGAAATAAGGTTCCAGACCTGGAGGCCTTGTTGGCAGATGCAGACCTTGACATAGCAGCAATAACAGAGACATGGTACTCTGCTAATTATTGCTGGGAAGTTAATGTACCAGGCTATACATTGTTCAGGAGGGACAGAGAGGGTAAAAAGGGTGGGGGAGTGGCCCTGTACATCAGAGATGGTATAAAGGCTACAGAAGTTCAGGGAAGACAGGGGGAGGCTGAGGTAATGTGGGTCACCCTGGAGCCAGAGAATGGAACAGTAATATGCACAGGGGTGATCTACAGACCTCCGGCACAGAGGGAGGAAGTAGACAGGTGTAACCCTCAGGTGGCACTATCCCAAGGGCTACTACCCCTGCCTGCTTGACTACTGACAGGTTGAGGGGCCTAGGTTCTATGGCGGGTGCCTCCACCCACAGGTCAGGGTTTGTAGTGGTTAGACTAGCTTGATCACAGCCCTCTGGGACACCGTGACCCACTTTGGTTCCCTCTAGTGGCTCACTCAGTACACAGGAGTTACAGCTCCAATACCCCACATATACACACTGTTCACTCAAAGTACCACTTACCCTCGAGACTGATTCTGCAGCACGTCTCTTAGGATCCCCTGTAAAATAAGGTTAAACATGCACAGCAAAATACAATACTGTTTCCATAAGTGCCAACACCACAGACAGTATTTAGTATAACAACAACAAATCTGATTTATTTAGGGGACAGTAACACGGGCGGGGGGAATCAGGTTAATTGGTGGCATTAAATCACAGTACTGTGCACATATACAGGGTCTGAAAAGTCACACTCTGGGTACCCAGGTTTTGGGGGGTGCTAGCCAAGTCCGTTGCCGGGGTTGGCGGCAGGTGCAGATGGATAGGGCCCCTGTAGAAGAAAATATATGCACAACACCCAATTGTAATCCGCAGCCGGATGGCTCCGTCCATGAAGCACTGAAACAACAAGAATTAGATGATACACTTGTGATTGAAAACAGGCTGCAGGGGAATACCTTACTTGTACTCACAATACCCAAGCTGAAAACCGGATGGCGGATGTTCTTCTGAATTGCCAGAACAACAAGGCATGGAGACAAAGTCCTTGTGACTGGACCACACTGCAGCTGATAGCAAACGGATTTAGTCCGAGACAAGCTGGGGTTTGCTTCCAGCTTCAACACACAGCACTGGGGATTGGAAATAGCGATTCCCCACAAGCACTACGCACATTCATATGTAAAAGGAAAGTACTATACCAGGCAGACTGCTCCTCGATCCCGATCGCAATTACTGCAAAATACCCGGGAGCACATACAGCAGCTTCAGTTCCTGACAGACCGAGCGCGATTCAGCAATTTCTCCAGTCTTCTACAGGATGAGCCTGGTTTTCACACTTCTAGTGCTTCTTTCTCCTCACAACTCGGATTCAGTCCCAACTGGCATTCACAAAGGCTGCAGACCGAAACTCAGGGCCTCACACGTGCTTCCTGCGCGAAACTATACACTGCAGAAGCACAGAGCTCCTTCTCTCTTCATAGTCACAACTGATCTAATCTTTCCAGTCATAGAGCAGGGCATTTCCTTTAGCTCCACACCATTCTATTGGCTGGTCCGGCTGTCACTCACAAAAAGACTCCCTCTGTTGGTGGAAAAAGGCGCCAAGGTTAAAACTACATTTCCCAGAGTCACTGCCCATACAATCATCCCCTTGTGGCTAGCTCAAAATTGAGAGTCCAAGTTCTGATTCATCCACAGGCTCCATTTTAGGGTCGCCCTATCATCCTGATTAGTCCAAGTCAGCTATTCAGCACCAAAATGAAAGAGCTACATTGAAACAGTTCGTGCTGAAATGAAGACAGGTTAGACAAACTACATTTTCTCAGTCACTCTAAATGATTTCTGGTAAAAAACAATTACATCTTTCAACAAGGCTCCCTCTGCACATGTAGCAATGGCAGAAACGGAGTGAATTGATAGCAGACCGGGCGGGATTCGGGCATTAGAACACACAGTCCCCATACAAACTAATTAAGTCTGCAAGCAGACAGCTCTTAAAGAGACAGTATCGGGGCTCAAATAGCACTCACTTGGAACCACATTTAAACAGCTCAGACACGAACACCCTAGACTTGGAGCATTCAGGCAAGCTCCTGGAAGACTTTTGGGAACCCCCATTTGTAGGGGGGTTACACAGGGAACTAGTGGAGAACATACATGACATGGCAGCTAAAGGCGAACTCCTGCTACTGGGGGATTTCAATATGCTGGACGTGGATTGGGCCACCCAGATGGCTGTTTCAGCCAGAAGCATGGCCATTCTTGAATCCCTGCAGGAGGTTGGACTTTGGCAGCTGGTGCATGAGCCAACCAGGGACAAGTCAGTTCTGGACCAGATATGGACCAATGGGAACAGAGCCGAAGAAATACAGGTGGAAGGGCAGCTGGGGTCAAGTGACCACCACATGGTGTGGTTCAGCATGGAGACATGGACTCAAATTAAGCCACACAAGGGCAAGCGTATCAGATTTCAGGAGGGTGGATTTCACTGAAATGGGTCGATGTATACAAGCAGTCCTGGGGAAGGGAGAGATAATAGAGAGGGTGAAAGAACAAAGGGAGAAACTGAAAGGAGCCATAGTGGATATAACAAACCAATGCATTAGGATAGTGGCCAAAGGGAAAAGAAGAAGAAAACCACTATGGTTCTCCAAAGAGGTGAGGGACAAAGTCAGGGCTAAAAGGCTGAGTTTTAGGAAATATAAGGGGGGCCAAAGGGAAGAGGACAGGAAGGTGCACCTTGAATATCTAAAGGAAGCAGGGAAGGCTATTAGGAGGGCGAAGGCGAAGACGGAAGAGGGCTTAGCACAGTCTGTAAACAAAGGAGATAAGGCATTTTATAGGTACATCAGTGAAAGATGAAAAACCGGAAGGGGGTGGGATTGTGAGGCTCAAAGGGGAGAAGGGAGAGTGTAAGGAGGGGGATCTGGACAAGGCCGAAATACGGAACAAATACTTCTGCTCAGTATTCACTAAGGAGGGGGAGGGTTAAGGACCACAGTTGGGTTGCAGAAGCAATGGGGGGAGTGAACACCAGTCCATTCACAGCGGAGAGAGTTCTGGAAGAACTCACAAAGCTGAAGGTTGATAAGGCCATGGGGCCAGATGGCATCTACCTGAGGATATTAAAGGAGCTGCGAAGGGAAGTAGCAGTGCCTCTGGTGCCCCTGTTCACAGAGTCACTCAACACGAGTGTCATCCCAGAGGACTGGAGGAGGGCACATATAGTCCCACTGCACAAAAGCGGCAGTAGGGAGGAGGCAGGGAACTACAGGCAAGTTAGCCTCACCTCAGTGGTGGGAAAGATCATGGAGACACTGCAGAAAGAAAGGATAGTGGCACATATGGAACCAGTGGTGCCCAGGATCTGAGGCAACACGGATTCACAGCAGGAAGGTCATGTCAAATGAATCCAATAGTTTGTTTTTTTTTGATGGGGTGACTAGGGAACTAAATCAAGGAGGGGTGGTAGACGTCACCTACCTAGATTTCAGCAAAGCCTTCGACACCGTCTGACAAAGAAGGCTGATTAACAAGATGGGTAGTCTGGGCATGGGAGACAAGGTGGTGAACTGGGTAACAGACAGGAGACAAAGGGTGGTAGTAAATGGGGTACAATCTTGGGAGAGGGAGTGACCAGTGGGGTACCACAGAGATCAGTACTAGGACTAGTCCTGTTCAATATCTTCATTAGTGACATTGCAGAGGGGCTGGAAGGAAAGATCTGCCTGTTTGCAGATGACACCAAGATCTGCAAGAGGAAGGATACTCCAGAATGGGTGCAGAACATGAAGAGGGACCTGGAGGAGCTTGAAAGATGGTTGAAGATGTGGCAACTAAGGTTCAGTGCAAAGAAGTGCAAAATAATGCACCTGGGTAGAGGGAACCCTGGGGAGAGCTACAGGTTGGAGGGGGAGCTGACTGTCACCAAAGAGGAAAGGGACCTAGGGGTTATCATCTCTGATGACCTTAAGGTATCAAAGCACTGTACAAAGGTGGCAGGGAGGGCCAGTAGCATGCTGGGGTGTATAGGCAGGGGTATCACTAGCAGGAGGCGGCAGGTGGTGATGCCATTGTATAAAATATTGGTAAGGCCTCATCTGGAGAACTGCGTGCAGTTCTGGAGACCGCACCTGCGCAAGGACATAGATAAGGTGGAGACTATCCAGAGAAGGGCAACAAAGATGGTGCAGGGCTTACACCACAAAACATATGAGGAGAGACTAAGGGACCCCAATATGTGCTCACTGGAGGAGAGGAGACAGCGGGGGGACATGACTGAAACTTTCAATTACCTCAAGGGCATAAACAAGGTGGAGGCAGGGGACCTTTTCCAATGTAATAAAAGTACTAGAACAAGGGGGCACGATATGGAATTGGAAGGGAATAAATTAAGAGGTAATGTGAGGAAGTTTTTCTAAACAGAAAGAGTAGTCGACACTTGGAATAGTCTGCCACAGGAGGTAGTGGGGGCAAGCACAGTGGAGGTGTTTAAGCATGCTTGGGACAGGCACAAGGGAAGCCTGAGAGGGGAGGGAGTAATGAAAAGCCATTGATAACACAGGGTCAGTGGCCACATACAATGTATAGGGCCTATGGGCAGACTGGATGGGCCTATCGGTCCTTATCTGCCGAAAATTTCTGTGTTTCTATGATTCGAGTGGTTGTTATGCTCGTTCAGTCCTGTGTCATTTTTTAACCAACTCTGCACACTGCTGAGCTGTGCGTGGTGGGTCTTTGTAATGTGGACCACTATTAAAGAGGAACACTGACAGGCTGTCCCGATGGTTCAGTGCTGCCATGCACATGACCCAGATTCGGAGTGAACCCAGGTGGTCACGCAGGTATGCAGGCCGCAGCCAAAGTAGCTGCCACATGGCAGCATGCTTTGGTCGGGGAGGGTATGGAGAGCTCTGATGCTGCAGCGCCCCCTTGCAGCTGAGCCAGGAAGCTTGCTCCTGCCCAGGGACATGCTGCATACATGTGAGGCTGACAGAGGCTGCACTCATGTTGGGGAGGTGGGAGGGACAAGAAGAAGGGAGAAAAACCCACAGCCATCTGAATAATGACCTGGGCTGCTGGCTCCCCTGGTTCCTAGTGCCTGCCGCCACAGGATCCTGGTCCACTTCGTGGATAAGCCTGGGGAGAAGACAACCCTCCCCTGGAACCTCTGCCACAGAAATTAGAGCAATGCGGGGAGCTGGTGGGCTGCCAGGGCCATGGGAGGCAAGAGACATGGGCATGAACAGGGTATGTCCCTAAACGGCAGACGTAACCAGGTGGAAAAAATCTCTATGGAGGAAAAAAAAAAAGAAGCACTGAGACATAAAACCATAGATAATGATGACAGAAAGGACCAAAGATCCATCTAGGAGGACCGCTGAGCTGTCTGGGGCATTTCTGTAATGTGAGTCACTACGAGAGAAAAAAACGGAGCTGTGCAGTGGGTCTCTGCAATGCGGACTACTATCATAGAGAAACGGAGCTGTGCAGTGGGTCTCTGCAATGCAAATTACTATCATAGAGAAACGAAGCTGTGCAGTGGGTCTCTGCAATGTGGACTACTATCATAGAAAAACTGAGCTGTGTAGTGGGTCTCTGCAACACAGGACTCGAAAGAATGACTAGAATGGCAACACCCCTTGGCAGTGTCTAGCGCGAGTACGCTGAGCGCGGTACTATCTTTTGGAGGGCAAAACAGTGCCAGAAGTGCCACACTCAATGTTGTGGAGTATGTTTTGTGAGCAAAGAGGTATTAATTAAAATTATTTTTTACCAGCTAAACACGTCTCTGAACCCTTTTTTTGGAGTCATGAAGCAATCGATTCAAGTGGAAATTACTGGGCAATGTTAGCAATACAGGCTGCACGTTTTGGGGCATTTATTAAATGGTAGTGAGCTGCTGCTGCTGTGTGTAAAAGGTATCTTCAATTGTGTGGAAATTACTGGGCAATGTTAGCAATACAAGCTACACATTTTGGGGCATTTATTAAATGGTAGTGAGCTGCTGCTGCTGTGTGTAAAAGGTGTCTTCAGGGACAGGCAGAAGTAAATGCAATAGAAATGCTGTATTTTACTTAATGTGTCATCTATCTTGCAATATTAAATTGATAAATAACAGCCTATATTTTTATGTATTTTAATATACATAAATATTGTAGCCTATATTTTAATATCTGTCTACACTGCAGCATTGTGCCCAGTAATTAGCCAGGATGAAAGGGCTGGGGCCTATTATTCAGTATGTCACCCATGTATTGGGAGCGGGTGTGATAACCTGCAACTGTGATGACAGGGTACCACAAGAGCTGTGGGGGGGAAGGGAGTCCTAAGGCTGATGGGAATCTATACCCAGCCACAAGGGCTGTGGTGAGGAAGGGAGGCTCAATACTCTGAGGCTAGACATGAAGGGGCTCTAAAGGTAGAGGGTTTAGGAACCAGAGGCCTGGGCTGACTGAGAAATGAGTCGGTGAGCATGAACACAGGGTTATCGAAGTGGGAAGGTTATTCTGCCTGGGCTGGAGGGTGCTCAGGAGCCTACCTCTTGGGCTGTGGAGGCAGCTACCAGGGCTTGGGGTTTGCGTAAGAGCCTGCTGTCAGGGCTGGGGGGCTATGGAGGTAGCCGCCTGGGCTGGTTGGGCACTTGAGTCTGATGTCAGGGCTGTAGGGGCTCTGGACGGTGTTGCCAGGTCTTGGGGCAGGCTGTCTGATACCCAGTCTGGAGGGATCAGCAAATGACACCAGGACGGGGCTCAGGAGCTCCTGAGGACCTGTCTATGGGGGCTCAGAATCTTGTGACCTGGGAGCCTGCTGTCAGGTATGGGGGGGGTGAGGGTGCTGGTTCTTGTGTGGGAAAGGTGTGGGGATCCAGCAGCACAGAGTGTGGTCGTCTGGGGAGAGACTGTTCTGTTGGCTGGTTGTCGGGGGAGGCTTGTCCAGGGAAGAGGTGGGATCCAGCTCCTGTAAGGATGTTCATATTAGGGCATGCTGGTCAGGGTACTGGAAGGGTGGTCCAGCTGCAGGGAGGATGTCAGCAGAGAGGGAGGGGTGCCTCCGCTGCAGGGAGAGTGGTTGGCTGGTGTAGGCGGGATTCGGGAAGGGTGGACCTGGTGGAGGGTCCAGTTGCAGGAAGGGTGGTCATCTGGGGGATGCAGGTTCAGGGGTTGTGGAGTGGTCCAGGAAGGGATCTCAACATGTACACCCTGGAAGAGAAGAGAGAGGTGATGTGATTGAGACCTACAAGCTCCTCACACAGGTGATCAGGGTGCAGGGGAAGCCACATTCAAACAAACACCAGGGGGCATGTGATGAAGCCGGGGAAGGGGGGCCAGTTTAGGAGAGATGTGAGGAAATATTTCTTCACTGAAAGGTTGGTAGATATGTGGAACAGACAGTCAGGCAAAGAGGTGGAGGCTAGATTGATGGTGGAATTCAAACATGCATGGGAGATAAACACAGGAGTATATTAGACTAGAGGTGGGATAACTCTACAGTTATGTAACTGAAGTTTAAAGAGCAACTGTCATGTTTTCTGTGCTACAAGCAGGCAACTCATGTGCAGTAGGAGCCTTTTCCACTATATATATATATATATATATTACTATTTTCTGCTCAGCTGTTGTAAAAATATTTCCCTCATAAAACCTGGCTCTCATCTTCTGTGTATGAGCCGAGTGATCGGCGAGTGCTGCATCCCCACCCCTGAAAATGACATAATTATGATGCAAGGTTGGGAACGGGGCTGCAGCATTGTCTAGGGAGCATGTAATGGAGGGGGGGTACTGCCTAAATATACTAAGATTATCTTTGCTGACATGTACAGGGCTAATACATAACATTATATATATGTTGTGTATTAGCCCATACATGTAAACATGCCAGCAAAGATAATCTTAGTGTATTTAGCCAGAACCCCCTTTCCATTACATGCTCCACAGACAACACTGCAGCACCATTCCCAACTGAGCCGGGTTTTACGAGGGAAATATTTTTAAAACAACTGAGCAGAAATAATAATGTATGCTGAAAAGGCTCCTAGGGCAGGCAACTACATGGTATAAGTTGCCTGCCTTGATCGTATCAGCTGCCTTTTAAATACTGTTGCCGTTTAACAAAAATGATTCTTACTTTAGTTATATAACCCAATGCCATAAGCCCTTTATTAGTGTGAGTAATATTGAACTTCACCAACCATTTGATTTGAAAACTGTTATGTTGCTCTTGGGCATCATATACGCAACTCTTTTAGTTTTATTAGTGTTGTTTCCCCATAGGTGGTATCATAATAGGCTAGAAGCACAACATCTTTGAGAGGAAATGTGACTTCCCTCAGTGGGTTTTATTATATGCATATGGACTGTTCAGAGTTTGTAATGCATCAATTGTTACCAGTTGAGAAAACAATAAAAATAAAGTTAAAAAAAAAAATAGGAACAGAGGCGGAGACCAGATAGTCTGTGGATGTAAAATAGGCAGAAAACACACTGGGTGGACCAATCAATCCTTTTTTTGTTGACAAAGTCCATTTCTATAAGGGTTCTCAGCTAGCGCAAAATGCTGTTATTGGCGGGGATTCTCCAAGGGGCAGGACATAAACACCAGAGGCGCATATCCCACCTATGCAGCCCCGCACCTGCAGAACAATGTGCGGTGGCTGCATTCACAACCACTGGCCACCACCTTTCTGCGGCCCCACCCCCGGTGCATAGAGCCATTCAGGGCAGCCGGTGGCAGCGTAGCGGACCCATGGGGGCATCCAATGGGATGCCTGGCCAGGGTCCCGCAGTGGATCACCTGTGCTGCAGAACACGGGTCTGGGTGCATGAATGCCAAATGCAGGCACCTGGACACACGCAGATCGACCCATCTGGCCAGTGTGCTCCCCTGGCTGTGCCCATGGACAAGCACCCACGCTGCACATGTGTGGTGCCTGGCTGGTGGACCCTCGACCTGTAGGCAGCACCCCACACACAGCAACATCCCATCCCCAGGGTAGGTAACCTCCCCCCTCCACGCACCCTGTGGTTCTGGCAGCGGTCCCCCCCCCCCGTGGCACCAACGACCCAAAACCTGCCCATCAGTGCTGGCACAGGATGGACAGCGGCACAGTCCTCCTCACATGTCCGTGGCTGTGGGCCATCCCAGTGATGCTGGGTGTGGATCGCCTATATATTGCAGCGTGCACCCAGCATCAGTTGGATGGCTGGCGGCCATGGAGGCATGAGGAGGGCTGTGCCGCTAGCTATCCTGTGCCAATACCAATGGGCAGGTACAGGGGTTGGGGGAGGTCATCAGTGCCGCGGAGGTGGGGGGTGTCCACAGATCACCCATGGACTGCTGGAGTAGCTGTGTTCGGGGTTGGGGGGCTGGTCGGTGGGGCTGTACTGGGCAGAGGTCTGAGGGGCCTGTGTGTGCCTTCACAGGGCTGGTGCTTCTGTGTATGTCAGGTGGTGGGGACGGAGGCTATCTGTTCTTGCAGTGGTCCAGTTGGGTGGGGTGGCATGACGGGGGGGCCCTGCAAGGTTTGCGCATGCTTTCTGGGGGGTGCACAGCAGCTATGACTGCTTCAGAAATGTGTAGTCTGTGCCCCTCACCTGGCACTCTGCGCTTTCGAGCATAGTGTGGAGTGCAGCCACACTCCCTACACCACCACCCAGACTGCCCCCTCGTAGATCTCACTGGCGGAGGGATCCAGCACTAGCTGCCCTCCGCCCCTTGGAGAATCAGTGAGGGGCACAGGGGCTATGGAGGGTCTACATGCCCCAAATACAGGGCACATAGACTCTCTGCACATTGGAAAATAGGGGCCATTGTGCCTATTGTTATAAAATCCCCCTATTAGGTGTTTTAAGCGTAATTTAAAATTTTTGCCAAAATATTTGGCTACCCTTTTCACAGGTAAAAATCCAATCCACACACATCAGCCAGCATCCTCTGCACTCAGTACGCTAATGAGTGCCGCCAACTAATGGCAGAAGTTGGAGGCATTCATTAGCATACTGAGTTCACAAGGCCATCTCTGGCTAAAGGAAGTCACAATGGGAATATATTTATGTATCTTACCTATGACAAAACTAATTAAAAATGTTAATTTTGCTTAAAACCCTTAACAGGGTTTCTTTTAATGCAGTAAACACGACTGCCTTTGTGCCATTTTTGCGAAAAATTACAGCGCCATGATGCAGAGCTTTCAGTTGATACATATGAACAGTACAATATAAGAATTAGTGGCGCAGACAAAACTAGAAGGGCTAGAATGGCAATGCCCCTCGGCGGTGCCTGATGAAAGTATGTTGAGTTAGATGCCATGTTGTAGCTGGCTAAAACTGTGCCGGAAGTGCCACACTCGGCATTGTGATGTGTGTTCTGCAAGTATTGATTTGAATGAAAGGAGACTGGCTAAGTGATGTAACTAATCAAAATGTGCTGGCATTTATTTTACATGGAGCTTGGACATACAGTGTAGAGCACATATGTTTGCACTATATAATAAACTTTTTGTTGGACATTTATCAGAATAGGAGTTATCAAAGAATCATACAATTTGACGGCAGATAAGGAGCACTTGGTCCACCCAGCCTGCCCATTTTCACTACTTGTTGTAATGCTGCCGACCCTCCTTGGTCTCCAGCTTTACCCTCCCTTTCCTAGCCTATCCCGTGTGCTCTTGAATCCCGTTACAGTTTTTGCCCCGACCACCTCTGCTAGGAGGCTGTTCCAGGCGTCCACCACTCTTTCTATGAAGAAGTACTTCCTCACGTTTCCCTTGAATCTACCCTCCTCCAGCTTCATAGCATGACCCCTTGTTCTTGAACATTTTTTTTTCTGAAAAATGCTTCCGTCTTGTACCTTACTAATGCCTGTGAGGTGTTTGAAAGTCTCCATTATATCCCCCCCTTCCTCCTTTCCTCCAGGGTGTACATATTGAGGTCCTTTAGCCTCTCCTCACAGGGCTTTTGATGCAGGCCCTGCACCATTTTAGTTGCCCTCCTCTGGACTGCCTCTACTCTATGTCCTTCCGGAGATGCGATATCCAGAACTGGACACAGTAATAGGTGAGGTTTCTCTAATGATTTATACACCGGTATCACCACCTCGCTCTTTCTGCTGGCAACACCCCTCTCTATGTACCCTTGCATCTCACTAGCTCTCCCTACTGCCTTGTCACACTGTTTGCCCATCTTTAGTTTGTCAGATATGAATCCCTCCTGGTCTCTTTCCTGCTTGGTGGTAGTTTGTACCACTCCCCCCATCTTGTACTCCTCCCCTGGGTTTCTGTCCAGGACTGGGTGGCTGGAGTGCTGCTGGTTGCCATGGCCGCATCTGCCTCCAGTCACTAACCTTTGGGAATACCTTCATCTTCATCTCCACCTCGGCTGGCCACAAAGATTGTGGTAAAGTAATGTGAAACAGCTTCAAGCAGGGGAGTGGGGAACACAGAGGTGAGTCATGGGTGGGTATGAGCGCCTGGGGGATTGGTGACTGAGTCTTGGTTGGCAGGTAGCAAGCCTTGGCCAGAGTGGAAGGATGGCCTGGCCTGTGACAGGAGGAGGAGCAAAGCAAAGGAACAATTAGAGCTGCTCCCTTCAGAAACACAACAGCTGGATGTGCTGGATTGACCGGTTACTAGTACGTCAATGAGAAAATCAACACCATCCACAAGCAGGATGAGAAAAATGCAAATAATCGTAAGAAATAATAACATGCCAGGCAAGGGCTTAAGGTCTTCTGACTGGGTTGACACCGTAGCTCATCATCAGGAGGTCTGCATCTCTGACGATGCACTACGGCTCACAGCTGGGCTTTTGTCCTTTTTATGTCTGCTTGCACGCATGTGCAAGAAACATAGTGTCACCATATGAGTTTTCGTAGGTGTGCCACCCCCACTTCCAATCCCCTACTCTTTTTTGCAGGCGCAGCCCCATCACACCAATGAATATCTGAGCAGTCTATGACAGCAACTCAGATGCAGTGCCATACAGTTGAAAGAAAACGACCGCTGCAATCAGCGGTGGTAACGTGTAGCCAATTTGCACCTGAACTGTTGTTATAGACAGCTCGTTACATATAACCATAGCTCGGGCCATTGCTGCTTGCTGATGTAGTTTGGAGGCTGGTTCACTTGCACAGCATTTCACTACACGACATGCAACACGTTATTTTATTACAACATCTGCCATATCCGCAAATGGCATGTAAAGCTGGTATCACTTCTAGTATTTCTGAGATCACTTTTTATGCTTAATATTCTGTGGAATTAATAGCGATAGCATCCTAAAATCCCTGGAATAGGTTAATAGAATTAATAGAGTGACGCTCTTGTGTCTTGATTTAAAACCTTGACCTGATATGGCGTGTGATTTGTGACCCAATAGAATCCTCAAACGGTGCGTACATTTAGATATCTCCACGGTGTTAAAAAGAATCACCTTTTTCTCCCTTAGATCACACATACACATCAGCCACCCCACTGCTTTAATTCATGAAGGGTTCATTTCCGCCTTCTTGCAGGAACAAGAACCTAACAGAGAGAAGAATTTAATAGTGTAATAAAAATCATAGAAATGTAGAGGAGACGGGTATTACGCATCCCGGTTTATCCAACGTCGACCCCTCCATCATCTAAACCCAGAGCAAGAAAGGCAGGCCATCACCTTACAGTCTAGACAGCAAGTGCAAGTCCCCACTTTGTGACATCTCCCAGTCCTGTTTTTGTTTCAGAGTGCATTTCCACTGGGATTTTATATGTATTATAACCGGCATTGCTGCTTTACATTAGTCATTCCCTGGTCAGAGCTGAATTCCTATTTTTCTATCAACAAGAGTCTTCTATTAGCACCTAAAGTGCTCTCAGAGTCAGCGGCAAGGAATAGTTTGTCAATAGCTAGTCAGTTTCACCATAGGCAGGCGGCGCCTCAGACGGAGGCATGGCGGAACGCTATTTGAATGGGTCGCATATGACTTGTTTTTAGTCGCCTCTTTGTGCTGTGACCTGGAGCTAGAGAGCGTGAATCAGAGGCATGTTGGCCGTTATAAGCAGTGCACCATTCTGCCATGACAGGAGGGAATGTGTAGTTGTGTTGCAGTGCACTGATGACAAGGTACTGTACTGTACCACACTGCCAGTCTTTTGTTGGGGAGGGGGGGATGCAGGCCATCTTTTCAGCAACTGTACTTATTAATACTTCATGCATTTCCTGATGTGTACACCGGCTAATCAGAGCAAGATGCTGTCGGTCTGAATGGGGGAAATAAATTACATAGAAGCACCTACAGACTGCAAGTAAATGTTTGCGGGATCATAGTACTAGTTTAAGGACTGCGGTGATTCCATGCCATCCCAGTGTAATGCACCATGCTGCTATTAACGTATATGTAGAGAGCTCTGTGCCAGTGAATGTGCTAATGATTAAATCAATTTTCAAACTGTATTATATCATACTCATCCCTGCCATTTGTACCTTTGCACATCGTTGCGAGCTAGAGGTACCAACGTCATATAAATACAGGTTACTCACCTGTAACGGGAGTTCTAGGAATGGTATATGTTGTTCATCCACACTGTCTGGCAGGTATCCTTGCCGCTTTAAATCTTGCCGGAAGGGCTTCAAGCTGGCTCCTCCCACCCACCCGGGTGGTAAAACTCCTCGCCCGCCCCATGACGCCAGATCTGGCCTGGGCTGGAAGCTCAGGAAAAGGCCGTCGGGAGGTCGGAGAAAGGTAGATGAACAACATATACCATTCCTAGAACTCCGTTACAGGTGAGTAACCTGTATTTCTAGGAACATGGATATGTTGTTCATCCACACTGTCTGGCAGACTCCTAGCAGTTCTCGGGAGGAGGGAGGCAAGCGCACACCCCTACTTAGGGAATAAAGACTGGAGAACCGAGGCCCCAAAACCAGCATCCCGGCGTGACTCAAGGTCGATGTGGTAATGGGTAATAAAGGTGTGTGCTGACTTCCAGGTAGCAGCCCTGCAGATTTCCTGGATAGGGACGTCCCTGGAAGCAGCCACCGATGCAGCAGTATGACGGGTAGAATGAGCTCTTATCCCTCTGGGAGGCTCCATGCCCGCCAACTTATAGCAGAGATCTATGCAGGAGGTGACCCACCTGCCTATCGTCCACTTGGCTGCAGGTCTGCCAGGTGCGGCTTCAGCGTAGGTGACAAACAGCTGGCGAATCTCTCCCAATTTCAGCCTTAAGCTCCCTTATAATAGCGGCGCCCTTCTAGGTCAAAGTATGGAGCCTGTATTCGGCCTCCGAGGTGTGATTGGGGTAGAACACCGGCAGAGTCAACACCTGGTTAAGGTGAAACTCCGACACCACCTTCGGAAGAAATTTCGGGTGGGGGCGCAGGACAACCTTGTCCCTGTGGAAGACCAGGTAAGGAGACTCAATGCAGAGCGCCTGGAGTTCTCTCATCCTTCTGGCTGACGTGATAGCCACCAAGAAGGCGGTCTTCCACGACAGGTGAGAGTTCACACCTGTGCATTGGTTCGAATGGCTTGCCCATGAGCTTTGCCAGTACCAGCAGTAAATCCCACGGAGGTGGAGGTTCTCGCACCGGAGGGGAAATGTGATCAAGGCCTTTGAAAAAGCGCCAGACCACCTTCTCCTGCGCCACCGACTGCTCCCCGGCCCGCGCCCGGTAAGCAGAGATGGCTGCCAGGTGCACCTTTAGGGTCGTCGACCTAAGCCCTTGACTAGAAAGGGACCATAAATAGTCCAAAATGCTTGCCAAGGAACAGGAGGAAGGGTCCAAGCCCTTACCCTGACACCAAATGGAAAACCTCTTCCATTTGAAGGCATAGCATTTCCTGGTCGACTCCTTACGGGACGCCTCAACAACATTGAGGACCTCGTCGGAAAGATCCAAGGCCTGGAACTCTAGCCGCTCAGGAACCAGGCCGTCAGGTGCAGGGATTGAAGGTCCAGATGGAACACCTTCCTCTGATTGACTGAGAGCAGGTCTGGGCGAGCTGGAAGCTGCCTCGGGAGCCTGGAGCTGAGGCTGAGGAGATCTGGGTACCAGAACTGACGGGGCCAGTCTGGGGCTATCAGAATCACCTGCGCCTTGTCCCTCCTTGTCTTGAGAAGCACCTTGTGAATCAAGGGAAATGGGGGAAAGGCGTAAAAGAAGCCCGGGGTCCACAGCCTCGAGAAGGCATCCCCCTGCAGCGAGCCCTGCTGAGGGGGCGGGCATGAAACAGCCTCAGCTCAGCATTCTCCTGAGGCAAACAGGTCCACCTGAGGTGTGCCCAGAGGGGAGAACAGATCTTGTACTACCTCCGGCAGGGAGAGACCACTCGTGAGATGCAGCCCCTATCTGGCTCAGGGCATCGGCCAGGGGTATTGGAGGCTCCTGCCACATGAATGGCTGGAGATCTGCCTCCAGGCTGCGCCAGACGACCAAATCGGAGAGCTTCCTTGCATAGAAGCATGGAGCGCGTCCCGCCCTGGCGGTTCAGGTAGTACATGGTCGTGGTATTGTCCATCTGGACTCGGACCACTTGACCCCGGAGAAAAGGAGCAAAGGCGGTGAGAGCTAGGCAGACCGCTCGGAGCTCCAGCAGGTTGATGTGGCATCGGGACTCCCGCGGGGACCAGAGGCCGTGCACTCAGTGTTCCCTCAGATGGGCACCCCAACCCATCAGAGAGGCATCGGTCGATAGAGAGACCGTTTCGGGCGGACTAAAAGCGGGATGCCTCCTGCAGATGGGATGGAACGGTCCACCACTGGAGGCGTTCCCATCTCCTGGTCACTGTCACTAGCTGGTCCAATGGATCGCTGGCGTTGTGACCACCGGCAGGCCAGTCCCACTGAAGGAGGCATGTGCCGACGTGCCCAACGGACCACGCTGGTACAGGCCGCCATGAGATCCAGGAGGCAGGAAGTCCAGGCAGGCGCGATTGCCCAACCATAAATGACTGGGCAAGGAGGTAGAACCTCAGCCCTGTCCGCCGGGAACCCGTGCTCTGGCCTGAAGAAGTCGAGCTCTGCCCGATGAACAGGATCACCTGCTTCGGCTCAAGTTCCGACTGGCCTCGTTGATGAAGGCCGACTTGAGAGCAAACCTGGAGGGCCAGATCTCTGGACGCTCCACCTCCCTTCTGGAGGAGCTGCTTATCAGCCAATCGTCCAGGTAAGGTACACCGGACTCCTCGGCCGCAGGAATGCTGTCACCACTGCCATGCATTTGGTGAAGACCCTGGGAGCTGGAGATAAGCCAAGGGCATGGCTTGAACTCGAAGAGAGGATCCCTCCGCCGAAAGCGGAGGAATCTCGATGTGACGGATAGGGGACGTGAAAGAACGTCCTGTGGGTCCAGAGCAGAACCACACGGCGTGTTCCAGAGATGGTATTATCTGCGCCAGAGTGACCATTCTGAAGGTCTGAGACCTTAGGAACTTGTTCAGATCGTAGGTCGAGAATGGGGCGCCAGCCCCCCGTCCGTTTCGGAACCAGGAAATACCTGGACACGAACCCCAGGTCCAAAGGGGGGGTCCTCTACCTCCGTGATCACCTCCTTCTGGAGGAGGAGAGCAATGTCGGCTCGACGAGCCGCCAGTGAGGCTGCGGACCCCGAGGCCCCCCCGAGGTGCGACGGCTCTGAAGGGCAGGGCCTGCTCGAATTCCAGAGGTAGGCCTTTTCCCACCACCTCCAGTACCCACCTGTCCGTGGTAACAGCGGACCAGGCAGAAAGGAAGTGTCTGAGCTGTCCCCCCACGGGGGGAACCAGGGGTGAGGTGACAGGGATGAGCACACCCTCAGCCCATCACTGGGCAGGCTGGAGGAGGGACCGCCGAGGACCTCCTGGGCCTTTACCTCCCTGCTTCCTGTTGGAGGAAGCCAACGCTTGGGTTTGGGATGCCAAGCTCGGAGCCTGCTGACCCTGACGCTGCTGGGCCGGGTGCGCCATGGGTGCAGAAGGACTAAAGGGCTTAGGCTGTGGCTTGCGGCCTTTGTCCTTCTGCGGAAGACCGAGTCCAAGGTAGCATTGGACTTCTCGATCCTCTGCAGGTGACCTTCCACCCCAGGGTCGAAGGGTCAGTCCCAAAGGGAACATCCGCCAACTTGCTGGGTATCCGAGGTAAAGGTGGATATCTCAAGCCAAGCCCGCGACGCCCAGGGCCATGCGGCCGCCACAGACCTGGCACATGAGTCCCGATGTCTAAAGCAGTATGGAGCTGCTGTTTGGCCACTGCCCTGCCCTGGTCCTGCACCTGCCTGACCGTAGTCTGCAGATCCGCGGGAAGATGAGGGACAACCTCATCCAGGAGCCCAACAGGCGTGAGAAAAATGCCATGAGGACGGCGGCGAACTGGCCTGACAGCGGCGAGAGAGGACGCAGCATAGACTTTCGCCCGGCATAATCCAATTTCTTGGACCTTGTCGGAGGTTTGTCCACATCCCTGGCGCTCCCGCACGCCGGAAAACGCTGTCGGTAACCAACCCTCGGCCGAGGAGTGTTCAAAACCGACAGGAACCGTAGGGACCGATACTTCCTGGCCATTCTGGCCGAAGCGAGGGCAGGAAGCAGGATGCTGCCAAAGTTCCAAGGCTGGACGACTATGGCAAGCCACGGAAAGGCCTCAGTCGGAGAATCCCTCGTCCAGAATCTCCGTGAGGGGATACTGGCCCGTTTAGAGCGAGTTCGAGCCTCATCCCGGTGGACTCGAGATGAGCCGAAGCAACCCTAAGAAGGACGAAGGGCTATCGTCCACTGACTGCCCTCCCGAGGACTCCAAGTCCATGCGCTTGGAGAAGAGGGAGGAACCATCATCGGACTCAGAGGAGTCCTCAAAGAGCTGCCTTGGGACTGAGCCACCCGCCACCTGCCGAGGTTTATCGGGAGTGAGGGTGACAGACAGCCTATGGGACAAACCCAAGGCCGACCAAGAATTTTTGGTCAGAGGCCCAACTAATGGCTGTGGAGGCGGAGGTTCCACCAGAATCGGTGGGGCAGCTGGAATTGGCCGAACAACCGGCCTGGGAACAGGCTCCTCGGCTACAACGAGGGGTTGTTTCGGCCGCTCCGGTGAGAGCCACTTAATGGCCGGGGAAGACGACTGGGTCGGCTTATTCCCGGTCAAAAGGAGCTGTTGCCACATGAGTTCCTCGTACCTCCGACGCAACTTGCGCCGAAGCCTCCCCTCGTCCGAGGAAGAGGAAGAGCGGTGACGCCGCTTGCCGCGGTGCAGAGACCAAGACCGCCTATGGCGGCGAGGGATCCAGTTGGACTGGAGGATGTCGAGACCGAGATCTCGACTAAGCCGAGGAAGGCGAGGAGAAGTGTCGGAAATCGGCACTCCCCTCGGCTCGGACGATCCCACCGAAGGCTCCGGAACCGGAGGCACAGACGAGCCGACAGGATCCTCAACTCCCACCGGGGGAACCGGGGAGAGGGGATTCTCAACTTCTCCAGCCGACAACCCGTCTAATGGGTCGAGAAAAATCTCGACCGCATCGACGGGAGTCTCGGTCAACTGGCCTGACGGGGACACCGTGAAGCCAGTGGCCGAAGCTGAGGGGTCGACCGAAGTCGACTGTCGACAAGGGGAGGGGGATCTTTCCCGCTCCCAAGAGCGTCGACGGAGAGACTTACTTTTGCTCTTTTTGGACCTGGAAAAGGTCCCGAAGAAGTTGGACCCTCACCTTTGTCGAGAGGGTCAGACAAAGCTCCTTAAAAGAAGCCGAATAAGAGGCACCGAGAGATAGCGGGACAAATGCCGCAGCCGAGGTAGAAGCGGCCCGCGCCGCCTCCTCTTCGAGGGCGATCATTTGCTCGAGCTGATCCGCCGAGCCCGCCGCCGCGACACCGCCGACCGGGCCTCTTTTGACTTAACCGGAGGAAATCTCTTCTCAGGACGCCCCAGTTGTAAACGGGCAGCACGGTCTTCGAGGACGTAGGCCGAAAAAGAAGAGCACAGGTCGCAGGCCAGCGGGTCGTGCTCAAGGCCCAAGCAGTAAACGCACGTGGAGTGCGGATCCGTCCGAGACATCTTCTGCCCGCAAGGGCATCTCCGGAAACCGGGAGTCGATTTGTCCATCGCAGCCGCGAGGGAGAGAAGACCGAAGTCTTTTTAGCAAAAACTTTTTAATTTCGAAAATTCGAAGAATTAGGAACCAGTCAAAAACGCAGAGCGTTAAGGAGGGAACCTGAACTTCCAAGCGGTAAGGAAGATCTGGCGTCATGGGGCAGAGCCGAGAGTTTTACCACCCGGGTGGGTTGGAGGAGCCAGCTTGAAGACCTTCCGGCAAGATTTAAAGCGGCAAGGATACCTGCCAGACAGTGTGGATGAACAACATATCCATGTCCCTAGAACACATGTTTACTACTCAGGATACACATATGTAGTTCTTGCTTCTATACAAACAACATTGCACAGCACATAAATGCCCAAACGTGTTAACTTAGAAAGGTTTAATAGCACCCCCCTTCCCCATAACTTTATATAAAATCACAGACAATCAGTTATCTGCTGTGGCTCTAATTCAGAAGTCTTCTGTACTCAACCATTTTCCTTCAAGTCTGTGACATCCACGCTCTGAATGTGACCATTTCCAAAGTTTGTAGGTCCCCCCACCTCTAGTTTTAATTAACAGACTGATTGCCAATCCACGGAGGTTACATGTATATAACTTTAAAACTGGGGATTGGGGACCATAATTATCTCATTAGTGTGACCTTGGCCTGTCCCCGGGGAGGTGACACAGATCATGAGATGGAAAAGGCCGTCGCCTGTTAAATATTTTCACAGACACTTCGTGCCTCCTCTCTTGCTCATTTATGAGGTTGTGATGCCAGCCGGGGTCAAGTCCCTTTCAAATGGAATATTTGTACAAAGCTGACAAAGGCGCTCTTAATCACTCACCCCTCCTGTCGTCCCCAAGCCGGAGGTGGCCAGGCCATGCTGGACTCCACGGTCCACACACGTACACCACACACACAGTTCCCGCCATCTCTCTCTCTCTCCCTCCCCCTGTTGATAAAAGCACTAGGCTCACTTTTCTAAAGAAAACAAGTTTTAAATTTTTTTATAGTGCCAGGCGGGGAGGGGGAAGGGTCTATGATTTCTTGGAGGGGGCATGTGGAAATGGTTTAACACATTGGGGGTGGGGGGGTTGTTTTCTTCCAGACGTCAGCTAGGTGGAACGGAGTTTGGGGAAGCCAGAGAAACAAATTTTGTGGCTGACTTCAGAAAAGTGCTTGCGTGACAGCAGCAGCAGCGCTAGCACTGACAGCAGCAATTCCCGAACTCTGTTCGTCCTTGCCCCAGTGTCTCCCAGACCGCTTCTGTGAGGATCCATGGACATTCCCTTTGCCATGGAGAAAGCCTTCGGCCCCGAGGCCATGCGGATCATGGAGCCGCTGGAGAGTGGCACGGCAAGCAGCAGAAAGAACTTCAGTGTGAGCCACCTCCTGGACCTGGAGGAAGTGGCCACTGGGCTGAATGGGACCCGAAGAACCCAGGACTGAGGTGAGGGAGGGTTGCCAGGGGTTGCAGCAGGAGCATTGCGGGCTGAGCAGCAGCGAGGCGGCGCCCCACGACAGTAAGTGCTTTCCATTCACTATTCCAGATCATCATCAGCAACACCATAATCCTCATCAATCATCACACATCCTCTAATTGACTAGGAAGTGTGATGACAGTGATGGCCATCACCACACATTCTAGTAAATTACACGGGAGCAATCAGGCAATGGGGAATACCTGGCTTTATTTAATGCCATCGCCGTGGCAACTGTACTTTTTTTTCTCATTATTTGTTTACAGTTTATTTGCCCAAGAATATAGTTTAGCTGAGATGCACCATGCTGTTTCTTGGGCCCAGTTTGTACCCAATTTTACAGCTGTGATAACTGGATCATGGGGAGGTGAAATGATTTGCTC
This sequence comes from Neoceratodus forsteri, assembly GCA_016271365.2. Classification (NCBI taxonomy): domain Eukaryota; kingdom Metazoa; phylum Chordata; order Ceratodontiformes; family Ceratodontidae; genus Neoceratodus; species Neoceratodus forsteri. The sequence continues at coordinate 120,571,448 of JADMNL010000025.1, forward strand.
AGGGTCACACATCTAGCCAGTGGATGTAGTGGGATTTGAACTTGCGAGTTCCTGTTTAGCAGTTCACTGCTCTACTCTGTGATTCACACTGACTTTCCTAACTGTCATAAATGTAGCTACTGGGAAGGAGGAACTGAGGCTTTCCATCCAGTTCATGCTTGTGCAGTGCGGTTTAGTACTAACACAGTAGTACTGGAACAGCCCATCACTGATGGTGGCCCATCGGGTCTACTCTAGCTCCCTGTTTTAATTACACCATTAGTAAGCACTGTGGTTAGTGGGGTTCCCCATGAACCAACAGGAAGAATTCTCTAAAATTCCAGTGATGCTCCAGTTCATCCCAATTTCTTGTCGCTATGATGCCATCTGGATTTCTACACCCATGTGCTTATAGTCAAATGTTACTTTAAAATGATTTAAAAAGATATTAAACTGAAATCTTGGGCAGAGCAAGCCTTGATTACTGTCACAGACTACAGTAAATTGTTCACCTTTATCTACAAATTATAGCTCAGAGGGAGCTCCATTATATACATATTATTTATTTGAAATTAGCATCCAGTTGATACAGTGGGATTGCCACATAGTATCTCATGTTTCTGGGGGTCCCTTAGTATAGCAGGGTACAAAAAATATTCATTTTATAGAACTGTACAAAGGGGCACACAAGCCATAAGTTCAAAGGGATATACAAATGCACATTACTTACATAGTACAAGATACTTCATCATGGCAACATTAGAGGAGATCATTCACACAGCATGGAAGTGGGTGATAATTACAGGTGTTGAGGGTTACATGTGTGGTGTCAAAACCACTAGAAGGAGTGCATCGGCCTGCTTGCCATGATTCCCCGGTAGTAGTGTGGAGGTGGATCTTTCCACCTTGAGAAACTGCTTCCATGGGCTTGTTCACCATCATATATAGTACATACAGAATATATTTTTTTTTTTTACATAAAAGTAGTAGGGCTAAACTCATATATATCTTTCCAAGCAAGCCAGCCAGCAATTTGTATTTATGATGCACCAATCCCTGAGGTTTTGGGCAGTGTACATAAAAGGCATAATACAGATATAAGCCAACAGAAATAAAAAATATATACATCACTTATGGAGAGGCAATATATCTCACGATCGGTGTACTAAAATAAACTGCAGTAGCAGCCAGCAGCTCACTCTGTTGAATGGATTTGATGTAGCTAACTTGCTTCCTGCTGCAGGTGTATGTACTGTCCCCAATGATGAGAGTATGAATGTGGACTGTGTCGGGCAACACCAGGAACGCACAAGAGAATCTGGCTGCATAAGTTCAGAGGTCACTTTTAGTGTCAAGAAGGATGGCTTTTATTGGGTATGGGAAACTTAGGCAGCAGGAATGGCCCTGGAGGAGACAGCTGGGTGTTAGATAAGGTCCATGCATCATTGCTAGGGTTGCTTTACAGAAGTCATGGAAAACAGATACCATGATATCTAACATTTTTATGAAAACCCCATAATTTATGCCATTTTTCTAAACTATAGCAAGATGTGTAGCATTTTCCATGAAAGCACAATGGGATTGGGTATTTTTCTTGACAAGTCCTTGCTTTTGTTCCTCACCCCTGTGAATGGGATGCTCTAGACCCCCTTTAACTCACTTATGGTTGATGTTATTTCAGTATAGTATATACATAACGTAGTTCCATATTGTTTCCACGTACAATCTGGGAACTACCAATAAATTAAGTCATAATAAATATTTTGGCACTGAAATGACACATTTCATTTGTAAGTCAAAAAAACATGTAGGTGAATGGTGCTAGAACAGATGTGTAACACACACACACACTTATTTATTTTATTGTACAATTTTTGGCCAGGAAGACACACTAAGCTACTAAGCTGAGGCTTGTTTCCAGGTGTATCCTGAGAACACAGGGAAGTTAAGTGACTTGCTCATGGTCACACAGTAATGCAAGCGGTAGCTGTGGGACTCAAACCCAGTTCTCCAGGTTTGCAGCTCAGTCCTCTTAACCACTGCACTATAATACACACACACACACACACACACACACACACACACACACGTCACAGCCCAGTTCTCAAACACGTGTTTTCCTATTATTATTATTCTTTTATAGTAAATTTTTTATTTATGTCCAAATGTTTGCTAAAATACCACTCTAGGAGAAGAAAAACTTAGTGGTTCAAAATAATAAAAATAGCATAATAGTTCTATAAACCCAAACTTTCTTATTACTTGCTAAATAATATATTGTAGTTTTTGAATAACTCATGCTACATCACCCATCATGGGGCTTATTCCACACATGGACTCTGTTAATCTGTACTTTCCATTTATTGGTCCCAGTCTGACAAGAAAAGGCACAGACGACAGATATTTGAAAATTATTATCTAAAAAAATATCTATCCTACCATAAGATACAAAAGCATCTACTTTCCACAGGTGACCTAGGAGGGCAGTGTTAGCAGCAGATTATAGGTGACAGTATGCAAAACAAGGACAGAACTACACACAAATGTTAAGACAATTCATAAATGACCAATAAATGAAAAAAAAATGACAGCCTCACAGTAAAAGCCAATTGTCTTAACCACAAACTGTTAAAATTAATCACATAAAAACAAAAGCTTGTATAGTTCTCCCGTCAGAATTAAAACACATGATCTGAGGAACAGCTGAAGTTAGAATGGATTTTATTTATTAATTTGTCTGTTTTTATTTGAAATAGATTTATTCAAAAGGACATTGACAACCCTCCTGAGGCTGAAAATATATTTTTACCTGAACATAGATTTAACCCCCCCCAAATACATTTATATGTTCTTGTCTTTTCATGTAACAGGTTTACAGAGAGAAACACAGCTATTCACCACTTCTGTGTTATTACAGTACGAACAAAAACAGGAGTATGGTGTTAGCATGAGAGCTGGGAATAAAACACAGAGGTTAGATAAATGAACTCTGGAAATAGAAAATATTTAGTTTTTGTTTACCTGGTAAATGGGCCAGATACACAATGCCTATTTTCTAGCATGCCCAGAGAGAGTACGAATAGAAGTAGGAAACAGGTGGAGTGCTAAATATTGCAGTAGCACACATCAGATTAAATAAAGTTAGATACAATATTTTGACCAAAGGTCTTCTTCAATAATCAAGAAAATAAACAGGAACCATAATTATCACAGTGATCTTCAGCTCTCTGATGTAAACAAAAATACTTATTTTTTAAAATAGTCACCTTTATAAGAAAAGTAGAAGTACACATTATGTTTGATGTTTTTTTTTTTCTGATTACAAGTTTATTTATAAAATGCATTTTCGTCCCCAAAGGGATCAGGGTGTCCATTTCAGGAAACCAACTGTGGCCATTAGTTTTCCTTCTACCTGTCAGCCCTGTGGGGACCTAGTTTCCAAAATATAGCAATAATACCATTATAATAATAAGATCAGTAAAAAAATGTTTCTCATACCAAAATGGAATACGTTAACATAAGCAGAAAGATTGTGAGTTACAGAACCATGCATGATGCCCCCACCCCATGTCAGCTGAACACTCTCAGCCTTGTCTGCAAAGGTTCACAACAAAGAGATGTGACATGGCTAAAAATGTTACATCATGAATCCATCAGACAACTAAAAACATTTAAAAATAAGACACAACACATTGTTATTGTGAAAAAACTACCTCTCCTTATTCAAGGAAAGCTTCACAGCCCCCATGCTACCTTCTGAAAGTAGGCTTACTGATACTTAAGCAATATACCATGACAGGGAGTGGGTATATTGGTGGATTTACCACGCCTGGTGTGGTCGGTCATGAGGCGCAGCCGAGTGACTTAACCGCACCAGAAGTGGTAAATCCACCCATATACCCACTCCCTGTCATGGTATATTGCTATTATACAATAGTCAACTTGTTTTTTTGTTTTTATAGTGATATAAAACTTTTACAGTGGGTATACTGGAGGATTTATCACGGTCTTGTGATGTGTTTTGACCAATGAGGTTACTGGATTTTCTACTCCATTGTATAATATATAATTAATGTGAACTTAGAGAAGTTCCTCCCCCCCCAAATTGTTTAACAAGGAGAGACACACTAAGCTGAAAGCTTTTTTTTTTCTTTTTTTTTTTTTTTTTTAAAAACAGGTGCGACCTGGGAGCACAGCAAAGTTAAGTGACTTGCTCAGGATCACACAGTATGCAAGTGGGGGCTGTGGGATTCAAACCCAGGTCTCCAGATTTGCAACTCAGAGCCTTAAACCACTGCGCTACACTGCCTCCCAAAAGTTAAAGGGGCACTTTCAACCCTTTTTGCGGCATATTATTTCTAGCTGAAAGCCCACATTTTATGATAGTTTGTTTACCTTTTCTAAAATTCACTGATGTTGCTGGTTGTTTTATCTGTTTTACTCCTTAGCAGAACTGAAATACATGCTAAAAGTGCTAAAGGTGTAATTATGCCCAACTTTTTTTTTTCAAATCATTGATCTACTCTTATTGCATACTTACTGAATATTGGGAACATCTCCAAATGGTACAACCAGTCATGATGCAATAGTCTCCCCTTCTACCTTGGTATCACAGGTGGCTAGACTATGTTGTGGGTGTTCCCAAGTCCAGGAAAGATGCAGTATGAGCTGATCAAGGAGTGCCAGCAAACACGTTTCTGTGTGGTAACACCACTATGGTAGTTTCCTGTCTTTCACTTACAGAAAGCAACAAGGAATCCAAATCAAACCATCAGGTACATCAGCAATTTCTACAGAGTGCAACTGACCATAACACGTGCCTTTTAAGCAAAAGATACTTTGCAACCTACCGAGGTTGACAGTGTGCCTTAAAATGCTCCTGCACGGTTTAATACATAAGTAGGACATAAGAACACGTCCTGATCCTCTGGTGATATTTTGAGTTGTATATAACTAAGCATTTTACAGTCATTTAACACTGTTTACTCTGTACACAATTTAAAGATAGAGGGGGGACAGCTCAGCGGTAATGTGAGGAAATGTTTTTTTCACGGAGAGAGTGGTGGACGCATGGAACTGCCTTCCTGGAGAGGTTGTGGGGTCTAAAACAGTGGGGGAATTCAAACATGCATGGGACAGACATAAGGCAATTATAGTGGGGGGGGGGGTTGCAGGAAGTAGGCTGCTGGTTAACTAGAATCTGCAGCTTATCCAATAGGTAGGGAAATGGGCAGACTGGGTGGGCCAAGTGGTCCTTATCTGCTGTCAAGGTCTATGTTTCTATATAACAACATGGTATAACACACACGATCGCTCAGTTATATGCATTTTCTTGTTTTGACTCATTCCCTCAAGTCTGCATGCAGCTGAAGGGGGGCAGAGGAAGTGAGTTCAATCTTGTAGACAAGAATATGAAGAAAACTGTAATCATCTTGGACAGTCAACACAGCAGAAAACTTTTCCACAGTATGCATATATGTATGTCTCTTCGGCATACATATAGATGCACTTGCACTGACATTTTACATATAACATGTGGCTATACACTTAAACATGCTTTGTTGCATGTCAGCATTATAAAACAATATAATGTAGCATCATAAAAAGGGAAGGATGAAACAGAAAAAGTCTAATTTCTTAAATTGAAAATTTCTATCACTTTTTGTTTACCTTTCAAGGCCTAATTGTAGTTTTAAAAAAAACTTGTATGAAATAGTGTGAGGGACTGGGGGCGCCGAGTCATATAACTCTCTTTGTACTTCCTCAAACTATCCTAATATAAGCAGATTTTTGACTTTCCGCCTGGATAACTAAAGTCCACCCACAGCAGTGAGATGGAAGATAGTACACTAATCACCATCAAGATCACTGCTTTTTGGTTTTTCCCCAGAACACCTGGTCCAATTCCAGAATTTGGACTGCCTGTACACTGGTAAAAGCAAAGAAGTTCGGAGAATCTGGCAATTTATACCAGATCAGTAAATCTACAGAACCTGTATTTTTCCTATAATTACTTCCTGTACTATGTTCAGTTTGCTTCATTTAATGCTCCGTATATTAAGCCTTCTTTTATTCCGATTATTTACACACATACTAAGAGAATCTGTAAAGTAGACCATCAATCACTGGTGCAGTTCCCGTAATTTCAAGTCCTGATAAAGGAATTCATTGCTTTAATCACTGTAAATCAGTGGCCTTGATCATCATGTAAACATGGCATTGCCTAGTCAGTTGTAGCACAATTGGTACAGCAGCGCAGACCTGATGGACTTGTTGGGAGGGTTTTCAAGAGGACATGCCCAGACGTGTCTGCTGCTATTTTTAAAGCAGAAATGCATCCATACCTGTTACACCTTCTGTTAGATTATCTATGGCATGGCCTGACAGAGTCCTAACTTTGCATCCAAAAAAGAGATGAAAGTGTGTTCAGACTAGACACTACTCACAGTTGCTTTCATTTTCAGCTGCAAGTTGTGCCTTTTTGTCATAAACTGATGCACCTTCTAAAAACGGAAGCAGGACTGCCGGGATGCAAGCAGCAGGAGGATGCATGGACTGTTATGGCTGAAGACCCAAAAGCACACCCCCAAACGCCCGTCAGTCTCTGCAGGGTGGGGGTGGGGGCTGGCGTTAGTTTAATACTTCACTGCCATTCCTATTCTACATCTGTCAAACTCCTGCACTACCAATGCCAATACCAAGCAAGCAAACATTCGGCATTGACAAATGCTTGTTTGGTATCGTCCTTTGTTGGGGCTAGAATTGTAAGATTATTTGTCATTTTTTTCATTGCGTGTATGAATATAGAGGATAGTGTATGATCGCTCATACACAACAAGAGTATTTTTCACTCAAAAGGTTTCCGTGGTAACCAGAGACCTCGAGAGCATTACCATGGAAACTTTGAGAGTTACATAATATCCTTTGAGTGTATGTGTGACTGATCATACACTGTCTTTCATAGCGCATGGTCACTCATAAAAGCAGTGGGCATCCTTTTTTTTTTTTTTTTTTTAAATCGCCACTCGTCTCCCTGGACAGTTATCGCTGCAGCCATTTCCCGAGGATTGGAGGTCGCCAGTATGTGCATAAGCGACCATGTTCCAAGTTGTTATGCTGTATTAGCTACGTAACTAGTGCAGCACAACAAACTAACTGACGTAGCTAGTGCAGCACAACAGCGTTGTTAACATAGCAGGAGGAGCAAAAACAATGTTTGAGAAAAGAAAAATCAGAACCATTGGACTGACAAATAATGGTTAAAAAAAATTAAAGACCAGCCAGACCAGTGCACATTGTGCAATCTGGCTGTTCTGGCCAGACCAGTCAGTCCAGTTTTTATCATTTTGGTCAGTCTGTGCTGGCGGATCTGGATTTTATTTAGGGTGAGGATATGGGTGAAATCCATAGTGCCGAACCTTTTACAGTTTTGGTCCTGTGCTAATCTGGCAGTCCAGATTTCACCTATACCCATTCCCTTACGTGAAATCCTGATGAAACAGAACTTACAGAATAAAATTGTCCAGTTTTTGTCATTTTGAGTCCGGTGTTCTGAAGTTCACCTATACCTTCGTTGCAGATCACAATTTTCAAGTTTTGCAAGTGGTGACCACCCATCCTCCCATGCACTGAACTCACCAGAGCCAAACTGCAAGCCACTATGAGGGGAAGGCATGGGGTCCTGGGTCATGTGCTTTGATAACTTCAGTGGCCGTCACCAGGGGCAACCTCCATTCACACTCCCAGACTGTGGCCCACTGGAGAACACGTACACTGTTTTGGCATGGCATGTGGCACACCACAGTGGCAGCAGTGCATGTGGCACACCACAGTGGCAGCAGTGCATGTGGCACACCACAGTGGCAGCAGTGCATGTGGCACACCACAGTGGCAGCAGTGCATGTGGCACAGTGTAGTGCAGTGTTGGTCACGTTCTTGGCACAGCGCAGTAATGGCAGTCCACGTGGCACAATGCAGTAACAGCAGGACAAGCAGAGCAGTGACAGGCAGTGCATCTGGCTCAGTGCAGCCAGCAGTGCACGTGGCACAGTGCTGCTGTTCGAGCAAGTTGCACAGTGCAGTGATTTAAAATAATGTGAAGGTGGGCCCCTAAATCAATACATATCAATCTGAGGAAGGGAAAGCAAGAGAACGCACAATATATGGTTACTACCAATTTGTACGTTACTTGACATTTAAATTACTGTGGACAGTGGTGCTGATGGTGGGAAAAAGGTTACTATCAAAGGTCATGGTTGTGGTCACATGCTGTCAGTAGAGGGATTGTTGTCTTGTCTGCATTTTACATGAAATCCATGATTGGGTCTGAAGTCATAGTAAAATACTGCAGTTGACCAGAGGGAATGAAGTCTGTTATGAAGCGAGTGAGGTGACCTCTAAGTTCTGCATCCAATCCGGACCGATGCTGTTTGAACTGCGGTGACTAAGCTGCTTGACCCGTGGTTTATCTATTTGCTGTAAGCTTTTAGTGGCAGGAGATTAGATTGCCAAAGCCTGTTTCAACATGCAGTTAAAATGCCCCATGCCTATTTTTCAAAACTCTGATTTAATTATGTTGACTTTGCAAAAGTTCCTTCTGATATAATTGTGTCCAGGCATAGCTATCAGGTCAAGTACTTGGGGTACCATTGACATCTATGTCTACCATTTTTATTCAAACATTTGAAGAGCAAACCGTTCTGTGAAAAAATGGCTAGTCAATTGATTAAGCCAGGGGTTCTCAAATGGTGAGGCCAGCCTCCCTTGGGAGGCCCCAATCTGTTCCAAGGGAGGCTCAAGCAAGTCTTGAAAAAGTATTATATTTCAATTTTGAACTTTATAGATTTTGTGTGAAGGGATAAGGCAAACTTAAAGAGGACAATAATATGTGAATTTATGTATTTATTCACAAGTCTGTGACCAGGGAAGGTACTGTACACTGAGCCATGGCTTATTTCAGGTGTACCCAGGGAAGGGTAGTAAGAGACTACAATTCAAAATGCAACTGCAAAACACTCAAGAAACACAAAATGAATAAAAGTACAAACAAATTAAGAACAGTAAACTAACAATGCGAGGTACAATTGATCAAATAGACTGGCAGCAGAACTGTCTAAATACAAGAGTTAACCATACAGGTACTAGAAATCAGAGCAGGAGGGAGCAAAATGATCCCTGAGAAGTTGCTTAAGAGCAGGGGGAGAGGGGGAGAGGCAGAGGTCAACAGGAAGAGTTATTCCAGTTAGAGGAAACAGAAAAAGCAGTCTGACTCCTTGAAGGAGTATGGCAGTAAGGGTAACAATGGTTCGAGAGTCAAAATATTGGAGCAAGTAGGTTGTCCTGTTGGAAGTGTTACAATAAGCTTAATAATTATAAGGATAAAAAGACCAGTAAGGTGGAGGGGACGGATGATGCCATCCCCACCAAAGGGTGTGGTTTGCCCTCAAGGCCTAAAGAAGACAAATCTCCTGGGCGGATGGCATTCATCCGAGTACTATGGGAATGGCGGACATACTGGCTGCACCCCTGGCGGGCTTTCAACAGGTCACTTGAGACAGGGAGGTACCTAGGGATTGGCTAGAGGCACATGTGGTACCAATCCATAAAGGGGTCAAGGAAGTACCAGGAAACTATAGACCCATCAGTTTAACCTCGGTGGTGGGAAAATTAATGGAGAGTATACTAAAGGAACGATTGGGGGTTTACTTGGAGGAGGTGGGAGGTCTGGATAGTCGGCAGCATGGGTTTTGTGCCAGGTAGATCATGTCAAACCAACCTTGTGGAGTTCTATGAATGGGTAACATCAGAACTGGATAGGGGTAAGCCTGTGGATGTATTATTCTTGGACTTCAGCAAGGTTTGACTCTGTCCCCCACAATGGTCTGGTGGAGAAACTGATGGGGTTAGGAGTAGGCCCTTTGATGGTCAGATGGATTGAAAACTGGATAGCTGGACGCACTCAGAGAGTAGTGGTCTGTAGGGAGCTCTCGAACCCTACAGAGGTTGGTAGTGGGGTACCACAGGGCTCGGTCCTGGGTCCAATCCTGTTTAATGCATACATATCAGACATCAGGGATGGTATAGGGTGTGAAATGAGTCTCTTCGCGGATGACTCCAAGATGGGAGCAGTAGTTGAGGGAGAAGAGGGGAGGTTGGCCTGCAAGGACCTGGACACCCTGGAAGCTGGGCTCACACATGGAAATTAAATTTCAATATCACCAAGTGCAAGGTGTTGCATCTTGGTCGGAAACCTAAACACAGGTACACCCTGGGAGGGAGGTGCTGGAAGCCTCAACAGGGGAAAAAGAGCTAGGGGTCATAGTGGATACATGTATGAATAACACTGAGCAGTGCAGGAGAGCAGCTAGCAAGGCAAACAGGATGTTGGGATGCATCATGAGGGGATCACCTCTAGGAGCAAGGAAGTGATTCTGCCACTGTACAATGGACTGGTTAGACCACACCTTGAGTACTGTGTACAGTACTGGAGACCACACTTGAAGAGGGACATACAGCTCCTGGAGAGGGTACAGAGGAGGGCAACAAAGATGATACGAGGGCTAGGGATTTGACTTACGAGGACAGACTTGAGGAGCTCTGCCTGTTTTCATTGGAGGAGAGGAGAGACAGGGGACATGATTGAGGTCTTCAAGTACCTCAAGGAATAAATAGGGTAAACATGGAGGGATCTTTAGACTAAAGCAGGAGGCATCACCAGAGGGCATGGTTTGAAGTTGGAAGGTGGAAGGTGAGGGGGAAAGAGGAGGAGGTTTTTCACTGAGAGGGTGGTGGACCCTTGGAATGCTCTGCCTGGTGAGCTGGTTCAGAGATCCACAGTGGAGAGCTTTAAGAGAGGGTGGGACAGACACAGAAAGTGGATGTATCAGATGAGGGGGTGGGGATGGATGATAGGGGTTTCTGGAGCACAAGGGATGGGAGGGTCTCGGCACCCAACTAAGGATCTAGGTTCGAGCAGACTTGATAGACCATAAGGCCTAATCTGCTGGCAAATAGTATGTTAGTATGTTAGTATGTAACATGAGAGCCAGCTATGCAAAGAGGTTTCAATTTATACCTGATGTACTGTGAAAAGTAGGCTATTTTTCTATGGGGACGCCCAAAAATATTTCAGTATTTAGGGGGAGGCTCAAAATCTTTTCCATGGCTTAGGGGAGGCTCACTATGACAAAGTTTGAGAACTGTTGGATTAAGCAATATACCATGACATGGTGTGGGTATTCGGGTGGATTTATCATGCCTGGTGTGGTTCAGTCATGAGGTCGCAGGCCGAGTGACAACCACACTAGGAGTGGTAAATCCACCCATATACCCACTGCCTGAAGTGGTGTATTGCTATTATGCAATGTCTTCCTTTTTCAGGAGGTAGGAAAAATAAATAAATAAAAGGTTTTATGGAGCATTTTAATTTATTTTCATTGTATTTGTTGTAGCGCCAGAAAAAATAGTACTAGTTGCTAGGGTGGATTTGATATAACATGCTGCTGGCGATGGAGAGCGTCATCTTCTGGGTTACAGTTTGTAGTCAGCAGAGAGGAAGGTCAGAACTCTGTGGTAATTTGTTTTCAACATGTTTTTGGGGGACTTCAGCATGGATTTTTCTTTTGCGTTGTGGGACATACGAACATATGAAATTTGCCAGCAGATAAAGGCCTGAGGTCTATCAAGTCTCTTTCAATGCAGCTAGCACCCTGTTCTGCAGCTGCCCTCCTTCCACCCTTCCCCTTCATTAACCCTCCCCCTTAAGCTGCACTAGAAGAGCAAGCGGCGGCAGTGGAGCAGACCGACCGCAAACTGCGGTGTCTGGAGGAGGACCGTCAAGTGTGGTTGCAGAGTTGTATATCGGGGGCTACAATTATTTAAAAAAAAAAAAAAAAAGTAGGTTGTAGGTTGTCTCGGCGTCCAGTTACTACTGTAGTTTGTTTAAAACTGCCCGTTTGTAGTTGCCGTGTAACGGGAGTCATGGCAGTTTAGACACTGGTGTTTAGCAGGAGTCCAATATGGTGGAATTCAGGTTTCTGTTCGGGTCTCGGAGTATTTTTTTCTGCCAAAGAGGCTGGCTGGCTAGCACCTTTTCCAGTGGGAATACTGGAGGATTTATCACGTTGAAAAGGTGCCAGCCAACCAATGAGATTTGAGGATTTTGGTGTTTGGATTTAGCCCATTGTATAATTCTGGATTTAATGTTCTTCTTACTGCACCTGTGGGTGTGCTTATTAATTTGTGCTGTAAGAGTCATAAACTGGTCTGTTTTGCAGTACAGATGAAGAGTCTGAATTCTTGGCAGTGCAATTTAGCATCTAATTAACCCTTTTCTAAAGTAGGACGAAGATAAAGGCAGTCCTGCCCCTGATCTCATAGGATACAATTAAAAATCATACGACACTGCAATAAAAGTTTGTCATGCTAACTTCTGTCTTATTTTTAACTTCTGACTTTTATTAATGGGAAAAGTAACATAAGGACACTTAACTAACTGTGAGGTATGGCAGCTGTGTACTACTTTTTCATTTTTTAAACTATATGGGGCACATACCTCTCAACTGTCCTCGATTCTGCCTCAAAATGTTCCTGTCTGTTCCTAGTAAAATTAGTTTTTTCTTGTGACAGGACAGTGGGGATTAAAAACATAGAATAATGTCAAACATTAAAGTTGCAGACTTGCTCTTCTTCCGAAAATGCATCTTAACACAAATCTCCTTTTTCTGTTAGCTTTTGAAGTGATCAGTACCAATTTTTAATATTTGTCCCGGATTTGGGGTCTTTGATTTATTTAAGCCTTGTCCCAGATTTATGAGTCAAGAGGTTGAGAGGATAGGGGCCTAAGAGTAGTGATTAGCCATGAGCTGCTGGCGAGCCAAGTGTGTAAATGACTGTGTGATGGATGGTCGTGACTTGTGAGTTGTGCAAGGAACGGAGAGCAGCCCATCTCTTGTCAGCCTGAACCGAGGTCAGGAGAATGAGCTGAGGATCAAACCGGACTGGCAATGACCTACGCACCACCATGGTACACTAATGTTACCCTCTCAATCAATTCATCATTATTTTGACATCCAAGTTTAATATAAATCAACTGAAGCAAGCATTTTGTGGATTAATTGGCAGGGGCCAGTAAACATAATACAAAAGTCAACTATATAAAACACAGCACAAAAGACAACAGCAAATATACTTCTTCCTGCCCTTGGCTTACGTACTTTACCGGATGCTTTCAAAAACTGTTTCATCAGGTTTTTATTCTGTAAACAAAATGGGCATTTTTTTACCTTTGCATTGCCACACTGCCATGAGATGACCACCAGTGTCCTCACACAATGACATCAACAGAGTGAGATTGCACTGGCTGTTTATTTCGTTGATAAATGCCTCACTTAGCTTGTGAATTAAACTGTAAAAGACACACTATAGGTTTTTGTGGCTTATTAAACGAAACCAGGCATTTACTATAAATAATTACAGTGTACAATTGAGGGTAGTACAGTAAAACAAAACGGCCTGAGTGCTCTCAATCTCTTCATGCCATCAGGTAATGTCTTGGTGTGCTACTTCTAAAAAAATTGTCTGTTTTGTTAAAGTTAAAACGTGATGAAACAGTATTTAAATGTAGCTGGTGAAGTAGGTTAGGGCAGGAATAGACAGAGCACCCTCCCCACCACTGGATAGCCCCCCCCAGTTTGCTGGACAGAGGCAGCACATGCAGGAGCTGAGCGCCACACTTCCGAGATAGCACATGATTTCAGGAAATGCTTGTGAACCCCAGTCCCCTAGGCATCAGAGTGACGCACTGCTGCCATACCACTTCACTGACCTCTAAGTGTGAATTTTTAAAGCAGCAGTGCATATTACGGTGAAAATTCTGAGCTATATTTTTTATTCCGTTTGAGATTTCCCCTCATCTCCGGTCTTGTACAGTACCTTTCTTTTCCCATTTTTGTTTGCTTTAGCACTTTTTTATATATTTTAATTTAATTAAAGGAGTGCTCCTTTTAATATGACCCAGACCACACTTTTCCACTGTATTCTCAGCTGTTTTTATACACCTATTGTTCCATATGGTCAGGAACAGTGTCTTCTGCATTCAAGTTCAATACAGTTACAAGAAAAGTGATGTAAACTATGGGTGTTCAGGGCACTAGAGAGCAATCTTCAAAGCAGAACGCACTTACCATGAGCTCTCCATCACCTGAACTGTTTTTTGCAAACAAACCTAAAAATTTATTGAAGTTTCTGTTATTCAAAATCCAATGAAGGAGGGGGGAACCACAAGGGTCTATACTGGGCCCCCTCCTCTTCTACCTGTTCAACAATGACCTAAGTAGCCATTGCGTAGGTAGCTCAGTTGTCCAGTACACAGATGATGCTGTCTTATATAGATCCCTGGACAAACTGGCAGACCTGGGCCCCTCACCTCCAAGCTGACTTTACCAGGCTGGAGACCTGGCTTACAGAGAACAGGCTGGTCCTCAACACAGGCAAAACTAAGGCTATGCTGTTTGGGCAAAGATCTCTAGGCCAAGACAGAACCCAATTACTCCCACTCACTTCTGTCTCTGGTAACTGCATCGAAGTGGTGGACTCCCTAAAATACCAGGGTCTAACATTGGACCAGGACCTCACCCTAAAGAACCATATTGACCAGGTAACGAAAAATCATCCACTGCAAACTAGGAATGCTCTACTGCCTAAAAGACCAGCTGATGCCCGAGGCCAGGATCACCACTGCCACAAGTGTCCTCCTCCCCACCCTGACTTACGCTGCTCCAGTTACACAGGGCATGGCTAAACTTGAGCTTAACAGATTGCACATCTTGTACCACAAGGTGGCTCGCTTTGCCTCACAGTCTCATGCCAGATGTCACCACTGCAATGCCCTGGCACACCTAAACTGGCCAACCCTTGACTCTCGCCTTCAGTACCCCTTGCTCTGTCACACATACAAGTTCTTCCGCTCTCCCCCCCAACCAGCCTTTCTGGGCTCCTAGTCCCCAAGCACTCCAGGCGAAACCTCTGTACAACAGAACAAATCCTCCTTGAAGAACCTAGGGTGAGGACCAAGGTGGGTGGCAAGTCCTTTATCTCCTCTGCCCCTCTGCTATGGAACAAACTCCCACCACTGTAAAGGAGGCCCCTTCCCTCAAAACTTTCCAAATCAGGCTCAAGGCCCACTTGCTAGATGCCAGTATCTGCTCCTGCCACGATGCTTGAGCTAACCTCCGTACCCCCTACTGCCAACAACTGTAAAACTCTTGTCTTGTACACTGAGTATTTATCTTTGTCTTGTACTTGTGTTGCAATATCTAAAAATATGTACTGTGCCATCATCTTGTAAACCACAATCCATGCCTTATCTCTGTAACTTGACCTGGGTCGCCCCTGAAAAAGGAACCTCCAGGGCTCAGTGGGCCTACCCGGTTACCAAAGTTGAATAAAATAAATAAATATTTAGCTTCCTTATGAGATTTGCAGCAGAAAGATACTAATCTTGCAATGCTTTGCTCCAAGAACCAGCAGCTGGGGTCTGCTAAATCAACACCACAATGAACCACCAATGCCACAGACATGTGGGGTCGCACCAGAGCCGGCAGCCCAAATCCAGCGATGAAGCCCCCATTGCACACTATGCTCGAGTCCTCGAGAACCTGAACTCAAAAACAGAGTGAACCCTACAACAATTAGAACCACACAGGGAAGCAGTTGACAGGGACTGTGTCAGATATTGACAAAAGGTCGACATGGGCATTGGTGGCCATGGCATGCAAGAAAATATTAAACTCCCAGGGAGGATGGAAGCCCTTGAGAAGGAAATACAGACCAGAAATCTTCATATCATTGGTCTCCAGTAGGCAGCAGAATAGACTAATCAGCAGACGTACCCAACACTGTGGCTCAAGGACGCTATCAATCTGCCAGGAAATTCTGACTGGGTGGCCTTCAAAAAGGCCTATTGGGTAAAGCTATGTATGTAGCAAGTGACACCTACTCAACCTCGCACTGCGTTGTTGATAAAAATCAGGATAAGAAGTGCAGGACCTTGTGCTGACAACAGCAAAGGCTGCTTACCCTACTGAAATGAATGCGACAGACAAAAATATTTCCAGATCTTTCTTTCCACACCAGAGCCTGAAGGAAGACATTTGATGTGATCCGTCAGTGCCTCTGAGACCTGGGGATTGTGTACTCCTTCCTGTTGCTGCCTACACTCTGCACAGTTTACAGTAGAAAGTCCTGACAGTATAGTGATCCTAAGGATGCTGATCGATGGCTGGAGAAGACAAGGGCAGAATTTGCCACCAGGACACGAGAGGATCCAATAATCACTGAATCAGATGACAAATGACTGCTAAGACTTATTTCCAGTTTAGCCTCTTTGTGATGGTACAGTACTCTGTATTTCTGCTTTCCTCATAACTTAGGGGAAAACCTGTGAAAGGTTCTTGGGACTTTTGGGGACATATTTTCACAAGATGCACGAGGTTTATTTAAATGGTGATACTTTTCTGTTATGGAGGAGGCTACATGGCCACAGAAGTCTGAAGCTACCATTCCTTGTTTTGCCCATACTATGCACCATGTAGAGCAGTGAGTCTGTAAGAGTGCTGAGGCACACAGTGATGTCTCCTGGTAAATGGGGTTGGTATATGGCTCCTATACTGTTCTAAGTTCCTGTTAATGTAGAAGATTCTTCAGCTGGAAAGTGGTTTCTGTACTTAATCTTTTCTTCTGATGACATGTTCGGTGGGTAGGGGGGCTTGACTGAAGGTCTCATTTTCACTAGTTATTTTTATTCAGAGCCAAGTTAAATTGCATTCGTTGTTGATTGTAGGTATTTCTTCCTTAGTGTTGTCCATAATGCATACCACCAACAGCCACTAAAGACGCTAGCAATTTCTTTTAAAACTAATTTGTTTTTCATTAGCGAATACCAATCATTTCCTACTGCACCAGGTTACAAGGGGTCTTAAGACTATACATCAATTTTTCTTGAATTGCAATACTTGTATTGTTTTATGCTGTCTTGACCTTGTATGAGGACATGGATATTATTCCATGCTTATTTGAAATAAACACATGGCAAAAAAAAAAACAACAACTATGGATGTTCAAAAACTGTAGAGAATACTGACGAAATCCTGAACCATGCAATATAAAAAGGAACTTTCCTTTTCTTGCTTTAAATGTAAAAAGAAAAAAAGAAATGGCCAAGCAGACTCTAAATGAGGAAAAAGGTATTATACAAGTCAGGAGATATGGGGCAATCTAAAACAGAATAAAAAGTATAGGTCAAAATGTTCACTGCTAAAATGCACTACTGCTTTAAATCAGCAATCCCAGGATACAAACTATACAAGAAGGACCGTGACGGGGGTGGGGTGGCAGTCTATGTGAAGGACAGGATCGAATGCACAAGGGACGAGGGAGAAGAAAGGAGAACAGAGGCAATCTGCCTGCAGCTCCTAGATTCAAGGGTTAGGAAACTGAGGTGTGGGGTGGTATACAGCCGCCGTCCCAGTCTGAGAAGCTTGACAGGAAATTAGCATGAAAAAAATCAGAAAGCAATGTAGAAAAGGGAAGGTGGTCATCGTAGGGGATTTCTACTTGCCGGGGGTTGACTGGAGCATTCTGGTCACCTCCAGCGCTAGGGAGCAAGTGCTCCTGGACGCGATCCAGGAGGGTCTCCTGACACAGTTGGTTAGTGTACCTACTAGGCTAAAGAACACTTTAGATCTGGTATTGTCGAATGGGGAGGCAGTAAGGGAAAGAAAGGTGGAGGACCCACTAGTCAACAGTGATCACCAAACAATGTGGTTTAATATCACGATGTGCGGGGAGCCAGATAAATCAGTTACTCGGGTGGTAAACTTCAGGGGGGCAGACTTTGGGAGCATGCAGGAAGTACTGAAAGGGAAACTGGAGGGCATAAGGCAGGAGATGGACACGGAGCAGAAACGGGATATTATTAAACGGGGGATTACAGAGGCAACAAAAGCCTGCACCAAGGCACAGAGTAAGAGGAGCAGAGCAAGAAAACCATGCTGGTTGAACAGTGAGGTTGTGGAGGTGGTGAGGGCAAAACGCGAGATGCATCAGAGGTATAGGAGGATGGGGAAGGAAGTGGACAGGGAGGAGTATGCAAGATGGTCCAGGGCGGTGACATGAAAAGTGAGAAAGCCAAGGCCCAGAGGAGCAGAGATTAGCACAAGAAATTAACGAGGTGGGGGGGGGGGACTTTTTCAGATACATCAGAGAGAAAAGGAAGTACAAGGAGACAATAGTGAGGATAAAAAGGGGTGGGGAGTGGACGGGAAGCGGGAGGAGCAGGCAGAAGCACTGAAGGAATACTTTTGCTCAGTGTTCATGGAAGAAAAGTGTGGGCTGCTATCACCATGGGCTGGGAGGGTGGAGACAGGGGGAGAAGAGGCAACAGATGGAAGAATTGAGGCAAGTAGAGTCCTAGAGGGACTGAGGGCACTAAAGGTGGACAAGGCACCAGGGCCAGATGGTATCCCCCCCAGAGTGCTGAAGGAGATGGCGGAGGTGTTGGCGGATCTGCACAGCAACTCGCTGGAGTCAGGAAGTGTGCCACTGGACTGGAGGACGGCACATGTAGCCATTACACAACAGCAGGCCAAGGGATGAACCGGGTAATTATCATCCGGTAAGTCTCACCTCCATAGTGTGAAAACTCATGGAAACGATACTAAAGGAAAGACTGGTGTCGTATCTGGAGGACAATGGCCTCCAGGATGTGAGGCAGCATGGGTTCGTTTCAGGGAAGTCTTGTCAAACCAACTTGATACAATATTATGACTGGATGACAGATGAGCTGGATAAGGGTCATGCGGTGGATGTTCTATACTTGGACTTCAGAAGGGCTTCGACTCAGTGCCTCATGGGCAGCTTGGGAGAAGCTAACTGGTGTAGGGGTAGGAGCAAAAATGATGAACTGGATTACAAGCTGGCTGAGTGGGAGGCTACAGCAAGAGGTGGTGAGAGGGGAGCTCTCAACTCCAAGGCTGGTGATGAGTGGCATGCCACAGGCTCTGTGTTGGGGCCAGTATTATTTGGGCACCCATTCACAAAAATACCACCAACAGCTTACTCTGGTTCAAGGTGAGTTGGCATTCATCTGTATCCACCTCCCCTGGGTCATGCCTGAAAACAGGCAGAATTTGTCTAGTGCACCTACCCAGTCCACAAAAACTAAATAAATAAATAAATATCAGACATTGCACATGGGGTGGTGAACAAGGTAAGTCTGTTCACTGATATCAAAATCAGAGCAATGGTGGATGGAGGGGAGGGATGGAAGCAGCTGCAGGGGGACCGAAGCAAACTAGAGGAGTGAGCAGAGAGGTGGCAGCTGGGGTTCAAAGCAAAAAGTGTAAGTTTATGCACTTTGGGGTGAAAAACCCAAGGAAAGAATACTGGGGGGGGGGGGAGGGGTTAAGCTGGGGATCACTGAGGAGGAGAAGGACCTAGGGATAATGATAACAGGGACCATGAACAACACTGCCCAGTGCAGGACAACAGCTGCAAAAGTGAACAAAATGCTGGGGTGCATAGCGAGGAGGTTTTCGTCCAGGCGAAGAGAGGTGATCTTGCCCCTCTACAGGTCACTGGTGAGGCCACACTTAGAGTATTGTGTGCAGTTTTGGAGGCCATACCTAAAGTGTGATATCAGGCTATTGGAGGGGGTGCAGAGGAGGGTAACAAAGATGATATGTGGAATGGAGGGGAGAGACTATTCTGAAGGATAGAAAGGACGGGGGGGACATGACAGAGACATTCAAGTATCTGAGGGGATCAATAAGGATGAGGCAGATATGGTCTTTAAGTTAAGGAGGGAGGGTCACCAGGGCATGCACTAAGCATGGGGGGATTTAGGAGGAAATGAGGAGACACTTTCACAGAATGGGTGGTATCACGTAAATCTGTGAACAGCTTCAAAACGGCAAGGGACAGGGGAGAGTGAGGGTGGGGAAGGTGGGGGTGGCAGTGGGATGACAAAGGGGAAGGGGGTGGGGCAGCTGCAAACTAGGGGTGCTAGCTGCACACTTGAGCAGACAGATAGACCGGATGGTCTGTTTCTGCTGGCACATTCGTATGTTCGTAATCAGCTTTTGCTTTTGAGTCCGGCTACTGAGACCTGCAAAAAGTCCTTGCTAATTAATTGCACCTTACTTTCCTTTTCTTTAGGAAAACCAAGCCATCACTGATAGGGCGCCTCTAAAAAGAAAATGTCTCAACTTAGTGGGCTCATTCTGTGTCAATCTTTTTAATAAATAAATAGAAATACATCACACACACACACACACACACACCTTCCCAATGCTACTGCACATCTCTCAGCCAGCCGTCCAAACTAGATGTTTGCCAGCCTACCTCAAGCGTTTCAGTTTTCTCAGTTTCTTGTCCACCTGTTGGTCACACCGCCTGTAAAAAAAAAAAAGTTACTGTAGCTATTTAAAGGTTGACAGGACATGACCTTTTAAAAATACTCTTCTGACAATCCCATTATTTGAATCAACACAAGCTAGAAGGTCACAAAAGCCTTACAGCAACCCCTGAAAGCCCCACTGGGATCAATTTGACTGGATTATCCCATACAACCAAAGGGATTTTAAACCTAGTAGATCAATGGATATCATCAAAGCAGCAGTCCAAGCTGTGTGCAAAATGAAAACTTGCCATTGCAGGCTACAGCTATGTTCTGCTGGGGATGCCCCTTGTCCAGTTCTTAAGAAACAGATGATGCGGAACAGAAAATTACTTGAGACCACTGAATCTGCCTCGCTGTACGACAATCAGCCTAAGGACTGGTTCACCTTTTACCATTTTCATTTCAATTGTTCAGTGAATTAGAGGAAACCCTACTAAATAGCACTTCCTCCAAGTTACTTTAAAAAATAAAATGAACTGTTCATTTTTGTATTATGACTAAACTACTGCTCTCTTTTGGTGAAAAAAAAAAACAGGAAGATTGCCTTTC
Source organism: Neoceratodus forsteri (assembly GCA_016271365.2). Lineage (NCBI taxonomy): Eukaryota > Metazoa > Chordata > Ceratodontiformes > Ceratodontidae > Neoceratodus > Neoceratodus forsteri. The sequence goes on from JADMNL010000025.1 coordinate 120,592,434, forward strand.
CATTTAATGCTTTGAACCTAATAGGGTACAAAAACTAAAATAGAAGACAACCTTCATGTAGTTGTCATCTAAAAACAGGAGGAGGGCAGAAAAGCTGGGCGCCTTACCTTCTGCATGCTGGTGACCTGAGTTCAGGAATGAGTACGGGTTACCAGGGGCCAGCAGGGGGGCGAGAGGATCGAGCATCTAATGAACTGCTCTCCTCTCCAGGAGTGGGGAGGCTTGTCATCCTAGCCTAGTTAGACTGCCACCATGTGAAGGTCTGGTGTCAGGGCAGCCCTGAGCAGCATGAAGGGAGGGGCCACAAGTGCATGATGCATATGTGCCACACACACACACACACACACACACGAGCACTGCAGCAGGGATGGGAAGGAAAACAGAAAAACAATGGTGGGGGTTTAATGAGCCCCTGCCAGCCCGTCACTGATCCACGCTGCCACTTGAGACCCTAGTACAGACCAGATGGATGGACATGAGGGAGGGATACTGGCCCTGCCATGGGAAAAAGCCATTGGGCAACTTGAAAGACCAGGTGAGTCCCAGGGGAAGCAGTTGCCAGTCGTTTGGGGGGGGGGGGGAGGATGTGGCAGGGACAGGGTAGAACGGCCCCCTCATCCATGGGACGAAAATCTCTATGAAACAAAAGAAAGGCAGCAGCAATAAAATTACAATGCCCCATAAGTACTACTCCCCAAAAAGATAACTCAAGTACACACAGCAAAGACGCACTGAAGTGCAAAGTATAAGCAGAGATGGGCCTCTACAAGTCAGCAACTTACTGACTGTCCGAAAAAGACATTTTTCATGGTTGGCTAAAAAGAGAACAGTCCTGGGTACAGAGTTCCACAGTTTGGCAGTGCAAGTAAAGAAGTGCACAGAAGCAACCCTGGTAGTTTACAGATGCTGTTGAGGGTGACTTACAATGTGACAGTGTTGCTCTTACAGTAGTTCTTGGACACATTAATGCATGTATGAGATCACACAGCATTATTTCTGTGCGAGTCCAGCCTTTCAAGGCCTGTCAAAAACATTTGATCACAAGAACAGTCCAGTCCCAACTCTGCTGGACACCTCTATGGGCCAAGTTTTTGTACAGATTCGAGTTTTTGGCAGCTAAAAAGTGTTCCTCTTGCCTCCTACTTCGGCATAGTCAGAAAGTATAGTAAGATATTTCTGTGCGTTTTTTTCTACTGTTAAAAATATTTTCTTTTCATCTCTGTAGAAGTACTGTTCCCCACCATCTTAGTGTAGTATCCTGTAGTACATATGCAAATATCTTTCGGTATTAAAATATTACATCTTCGAGGATATCTCCCACATCAAGCCACATGTTTGGAACTATAGCCCTATAGCCATCTGTGCTAGGACCACATAGAAACTTGTGCTAGTTGCAGGATGCCCACAATAACGTCCCATGTCTGCAGCTATAAATATGGGTGGCCCCATCACATCTCAGTTTTTTCCCCCCCACCAATCATCCTTGCTGAACCTGATGAAGGAATTGCTATCAACCTAGCCATAGCCTTTTATTCTTCATTTTACTAAACAATTTATTTTGTCACCTCTACATGCTTTTGTTGACTTTGAAAGAGCCTTTATTTTGGTACTTTAAGTGTAGAGATAACATTTATAAGGAACACACACACACACACACATCTGTATGTGCTGTCTGGACCTATCTCATAACGTGAGGACTTGTGAGATTTGACAGAGCTTCAACCAGGCTAAAAGGCAACACAGCAAAAAAGCTGTAGAAAATTTCCTCCTCCTCCTCAAAACTCTAAAAGCCATTGAGAACAGGGCCCATAGCCTGTATTGTTCTCAATGTCAGCCGAGAAGCACCTGTCAAAGGATTGGGAGAAGGAAGGGTCACTGTCATGGCCCTTCTCATCGTTCAGCCACAAGCATAAGCTTAGAGAAAAAGGAAAGTCTGAATTGCCGGTGAGGTTCTGGTCGCCATTGAGACAAGGTAAATGTCATGCATTAGTGCCCGCTCTGGCGGTATTGACAAGTGCCCCCCACCCCAAATGTCAATGAGACACCAAGGGCGAGGCTTGGCTTAGACACTGCCATATCAATTATGGACAGTAGGACACCACTGTTGTTGGACTGTGACTTGACGACACAAGTAGTCCTAGATCCTTTATAGGGTGCCGTTGACTCTCGGGCTGTGCTGGCATCATTCTTGAAGATGATCAGACACATTCTGTCTGTACTTCCAATAATGTAGTTATTCCACCAATGGGGCCTAATAATACCCAGCCCTCATCACTGGCGTCTACTAGCATGCTGCAGATTCCTTCTTTTCAGCCACCACCAGTGTCACTGGCGCATTCTGCGGCTCCTGTCATCAACAGAGATGTCGACGATGAAGGTGAATATAATCCTGACCTCATGCTTTTAGAGGAGGAGTATGAAGGAGAACAACATGTTGCACCTTGTTCTAGTTCTACCCTCATCCTGCAGTGAGGATCTGGTGGTTCATACCTCGAGGTCTCCTCTTTGAGGAATCCCACTTTTCAAGTCGTGATGCAGCAAATGCAAACTGCCATGGGCTTTGCTGTGGAAGAGGAAGATTCCACAAAAAGGAATCTGATGGAGCTTTTGGAGGTGCCTTGCACACCCTCCACTGTAAAAAGGACGAGTGGGTCCAGGAGATAATTGCAAGGGGCCATGCTCTGAAGCTTCACGAAACCCCTCCAGATCATCCTCCACCTCCTTCCTGTTACCCCCCGGGCCATTTCTGCCTTTTGAAGGAAGAAGTTCAATCATTATTCAAAAAAACACGCTATAGAACCAGTTCCTCCTCATCAGAGAAACAAAGGTTCTATTCCAGATACTTCCAGTCCCGAAACGGACAGGGGATCTGCGTCCTTTGTTTAATCTCAGGGATCTCAACTTCCACATCGATTACAAGACGTTTCGAATTGTATGCCTACAAGCTCCAACTTCCCTTCTGCAAACAGGAGACTGACTGTGTTCTCTGGACATGAAGGATGCAGATCTTAATGTGAAAAACAGAAAATATCACAGGCAGTACATCCACTTCGTGCAGGAGGGGGAACGTTACCAATTCAGAGTATTGACATTTGACTCTTCTACTGTGCCACAGGTCTTTACCAAATGCTTGGAAGTAGTGTCAGAAGCCCTTCGCAGGGAAGACCTATTTGTGTTTCTCTATCTGGCTGTTGACGTCCAGCTCCAGCGAAGCTCTACTACATACCCCGTCTCAGACAAGGCAGTTGTTCAATGACTTGGGGGTCACAGTAAGTGTGCCAAAATCTGTGCTGACTCCCTGCCAAAGATTGCACTACACAGTGGCAAGTCTTGGACACAGAGAAGGGATGTGCTTTCCTACCACAGGGCAGAGCAGAAAATCTGACTGCCCAAGCACAGTTGGTATACAGGCATTACTACGTCTCTGCAGGAGCAATGTTATGGCTCGTGGGCATACTGGCTGCAGCAATTGTGAGTGTCACTGGACCACCTACATGTAAAAATCCCTTGATGGACACAAGGGTTCTGTGGGATCAGCTGACAGTCGAGCTGGGGCAAATGGTTCTCATCACATCCCCACTTTACAGAACATTATTATGGTGGATGGATCGTGAAAACCTATTAAAGGGTTTTGCATTCCGTATATCAGCTGCTGCATAGCTCCTCGCCATGGATGCCTCAGTCTCTGGCTTGGGCTGGGGTGCTCATCTTGGCACTTACCAGATGCAGGGGTCATGGTCCAAGATGGAGGCAAGGTTATATATAAATGTACTGGAGTTGAGAGCTGTCCCGTACAGCCTCCAGGCATCTCAGGAGCATCTGTGCCCAGTCCTCCGTTAATCCAGATGGACAATGCCAGTGTGATGCATTACAACAAACAAACAAGGGGGCGCTCATTTGTATCCTCTGTGCAGGGCAGCAATGAGAGTATGGTACTGGACTCTATCCTACAGTCTACAATTATCAGCTGTGCATCTTCTAGGTCTTCAAATCATCTTGGCATACAGGTTAAGCAAGTCACAGTCCAGTATTTATGAATTAGAACTGCTGACCTCCATGGTAAATAACCTCTTTGCAAGATGGAGTCATCCAGAGTTGGACCTTTTTGCGTCCCCACACAATGCAAAATTGCCACGTTCCTGCTAGCTCGCTCCAGGGACTGCATGTCTTTTTTTTTTTTACATATTTTTTTGTTCCTCTGCAGCTGGGGAGGTGTTACCTATGGTTCCTCCCCAGTCCAGTCCGACCACACAGCCCCTGCACCACCCAAACCCCAAGCTCTACCCCTTCGGTACCTGTTCAACGATCTTTGCCACGGTGGGCACGCAGTCACCACCGCAGGATCCGGGGGGAGGGGCGATCAGAGGGAGGATCCAGGGAAGGAGTCAGTGGCACCACACAGCCAGCCATCATACAGCACACCGAGGAGGTTTTTCCTTTTTTTTTACCCCCTTCGCGTGATCATGCAATGAAATTAACACGCTAGACGTGGACGTCCATCGCACGTAGCCCCAATGCACTCCCAGCGCTGGTAGTACCTCCAGTCACCCCTAGAAGCCACTACCACACCAGGAAGCCCCCAGATCCCACCCCAAGGAGAGGAGAGCTGTCCTCTGGACACTCAATCCTGCTCCCTCCCTGCAGACCCTCAGCACCCGGGCTCATTCCCGAACCCGGGTCGCTGGCGTGATGCGAGGTGTGGCGTCCAGCACATAAACCCTCAGCGCCACCGCATCGGCAGGGCCTGCAGTTTTCTGTTGCAACACATTGTCCCTCTTCTGGAAAGAGAAATTCCTATATGCATTCTCCCAATTCTTCTAATTCAGAGGGTGCTGCTCAAGCTGCAGATGAAGAGTGCCACTCAAATCCTCATTGCTCCATTATGGCCTCGCCAGATATGGCTTCCACTTCTCCAACAGATGGCAGTGGAGTCTCCTGTGTCTCTACCTCTGTCAAGTTTGTAAATTTTGGTGTATCCCCTAAGGTTGCTGATGTGTTGGTTGTAGCCAGAAAGCCCTCTACCAGAGATACTTATTTCTTGGGATGGAGGCTATTCACTTTGTGGGGTGCTTTCAGGGATTAAGACCCATTTGCATGTCCTGTAAATGCTGTGCTGGAATGCTTGCTGCCCTTGTCAGATTCTGGCCTACAGTATTCCACACTTAAGGTGCATTTGGCCACTATACTGGCTTTCCTTGTGCCAACTGAGGGTTGTATGCTTGCCCAATTAGAGGTATCCTGTACGTTTCTGAGAGGCATTCGTCTTATGAAGCCTCCTATCCGCAATCCAGTGCCGCCTTGGGACTTGAATTTTGTACTTGAGAAACTGGCGTTGGCTCCTTTTGAGCCAGTGGTGAGCTGTGGCTTACATTTTCTATCATGGAAAATGTTATTTTTAGTTGCAGTCACTTCTGTTTAAAGGATTTTAAAGCTTCAGGCTCTAATATGTAAGCCTCCTTATTTGAGTTTCCACACAGTCTCTGCATACAAATCCTTAGTTTCTACCAAAGATGGAATCTGAACTTACACTGAATCAAATGATACGCCTTCCTGTTTACTACTATGAGCATGCCAATCAGGGTGAGGCATTGCGCCATCCTTTAGATATACATAGAAAACTCAAATACTATGTTACTTGTATCAAGGACTACAGAAAGTCCTCTCTGCTTTTTGTTTTTTTTGCCCCTAGGAAAGAGGGGTAGTGTCTAAACAGTACCTATCCAAATGACTGGCATTTTGTATGATGTTCTGCTATAGGAAGTACGGTATGTGTGCTCACTTCACAAGGAGAACAGTCACTTCTGTTGCTCGTTTCAGAAATGTTTCAGCTGCTGACATTTGTACTGCAGCCACATGGAGCACTGTCCAGAGCTTCACTAAACACTACGGTCTGGACAGAGTCTCTCGTAGATGTGCTGGATTCAGGCTTACTGTGCTGCGAGGCCTGCTGTCTTGAATACATACCGTAAATCGGACTGTACCACCCTTCCAGTTGTATTTGAGACTGCTTGGGAGTCATTCCAAAGGTGTGGCCTAATGGATTAGATAACCTCGAAGAAGCTAGAATGTACATACTTACCATAACAGTACAACAGAACCCCGGTAATCCAAACCCCAGTAGTACGAAACTCCCTATCTAATGAACCCGGGGGGGAAGAGTGGTGTCGCCAGACTTTCAGCAGTCTCGAGCGAGTTCCTGCCTATCATTGTTGTCGTTTTCCTGAGTCATGGCACACTGTCAAGTGCTGTACTCAGCATTTCATTTGCAGCTTGCTGAAACCACTTAATGATTAGCACCTTGTTAATCACTGAGTACAACGCTGTACACAGTACAGCTTGTAGAAGTGACTTACACTGACGTACACTACTGGCTCCATTTAGCATGTCTTCCAAAAGAAAGAACCGTTCTTACCGTGGCTCAGAAGTTGTGGACATTGGAGCAGTTGGAAAATGGTGAAAGAGCAGTATCCCTTGCTGCTGAATATGGCATTGGCAAGTCAACCATCATGGACATTAAAGACGCAAAAGTGAAACCGTGTTCATTTGCCATGACCATGGAAGGGTCATATGGCACAGAAAGTAAAAAAAACAAGCGAACCTGCGCCAAGGATAGCCGTGATGCTGCCATTTATCTGTGGTTCAGGCAGGAGGGAGAAAAGGGGGCGCTTATCTCTGGGCCTGTCCTGAAAGAGAAGGCGATCATGTTCCACACTAAACTGGGCTGCCAATCTCCGTCTGTTGCCAGCAATGGTTGGCTGGATCAATTTAAACGGAGACACAGAATTTGGCAGCTCCGATTGTGCAGGGAAATGTTAAGTGCTGCGGAAGAGAATGTGGCACCGTTTACTGATCAGCTGCTCGAGGTGATGTCTAAGGAATCCCTTTGTCCTGATCAGCTGTATAATGCTGACAAGACGGGATTGTTCTGAAGATGTGTGCCAGACAAGACTTTAGTGGGTGGATCTGAGAGAGAGGCACAAAAACAGAAAGAAAGAAAGAATACCAATTCTTGGTTGTGCCAAAGCAACGGGGAGTCATAAGCTATCATCTCTGCTCACTGGCAAGTCCTGGGAGCCACAATGTTTTCGGCATGTCAATATGAAAAACCTCCCGGTCATACATGAGTCACAAAAAAACACTTGGATGAACTCCAGTATCTTTCTCAGATGGTACATGGATGAGTTCGTCCCAACGTCAGGCGGTTCCTCCACTCCCAAAGGTTGCCAATGAAAGCTATACTGCTCCTAGACAATTGTCCAGTGCACCCTGAAATGCCAACCATAAAAACAAGGCACGGAACAATATACTGTCTATTCCTCCCTCCCAACACCACATCTCAGCTGCAGCCCTGTGACCAGGGAATCCTAGAGATCTTCAAGCAAAATTACCACAGGGTGTGTAGTCATGCTAGGGAGTTCCTAGCTCTTGTTGATTGTTTGTTAAATGTTATAAAGAAATCTGCTGAAAAAAAATTCCGCTTTAGCAATGTCCCAACAAACAAAAAGATTCCTAGCAAAACAGCAGAAGAAGAGGAAGAAGAATTCCTCCTCTTCGAGCACCGACACGCCGATTCGAAAGGGCACAATCAACCACTTCTTTGCCGACACACCTGGTTCCATGGAGAAGCAAAGAAGTATTATGGAGTCACCATCTGCCGCGGAGAGCATTAAGAGTGCTAACCTGGACTTAAAATTAACCTCTGCGCTACATATCCAGCGAGCACCAGATGAAATAAGTATCAGCAGTTGGGAACACTTCTTTCACAAAAAGAAAAGAATTATCAGCTGAACAATTTGGACATTTTGGATTCTTCAAAGGAGAGTGCTGGGGTGAAGGTAGGGGGGACAGCAGTCTCCAGTCTTATTCAACAAGATATGTCTTTTACTGACACTGCTAGTCAGTTCCCCCCAGCCTGCCTAGCATAATTCTTCCCACCAAAGTGGACTTTAAGTCACTTAAGGAAGCGTCTGCTTCCTTTACAAACGTATTCACTTTTCTTTCAGCGTTTGATAAAAAGCTTGATTTGCTTCTTACAAGATCAGAGATGCTAACTCACAAAGTTAAGCTTGTTAAAAAAGAAGTGGAAGAAGCTAAATCAATACAAGCTATTATTCAGAAAGAGCTGGTGGCAGTTCAACAAAAGTCACTTACTAATGAAGCCTGGGCCACAACTAATTTAGCAGCTATAATAGCACTACAATGGAAAAACGAGAACATGGAAAATACCTTGAGATACAAAAATTTGAGATTGGTGGGAGTTCCTAATTCTTACGACAGAGCTTTTCAATCATTAAGGGAACTTATAAAAGATCTTTTTGTTACCGGTTTGAAACTTCCAGAATCTAATCTCCCTTTTGTTACCAAAGCTTTTCGAGTCCCCTTAAGGAAACCTTATTTAGCTCCTCAAAATCACTTAGCCTTACTGATCAAGATGTGAGCTTTAATTTACTCTCACCTGAAACTACTCAAGTCCTGGGTCAGGCGCAGAAGACGGTGAATATTTGTAAGGATACCGCTGGCCCAAGGTCCACTATAATTTTTACCCTGGCCTTTGACACTGACAGAGCTCTTATTCTCCAGACCGCAAGGAAACTGGGGGCTTTAAAATTTAAAGACTCAATTAGTCATATTTTTCCTGACATTGCCCCAGAGACATTAAAACGTCATAAACAGTTTTTAATTTATAAAGAAGATCTGATTGAACTTGGGGCTACTTTTAAAATCTTATATCCTACAAAATGTTCTTTGACATATGGGGAAGAAAAAAATATTATTTTTTGACCCGGATGAATTAAAGGCCTTTACTGCTCAAGAGAAGATTCTTAAGGCTAAAATGAATCACTTTGACGAAGATGATTTGGTAGAAGAAATGTCCTCCCTTTAGAAGGTGATGTTAACGGGCTGAACATTTTCTTACATTGTTTGTTACTGTAGTCTTTATTTGATTTAAATATAGCATTTAAATGGATCAAAATTGATTTAACATTGAATATTGTATTACGGCGTTCACTGATTATGAACAAATTAAATTTTTCCTTTTTGGCAATAACCTTCTAAGCTTGTGACCGATGTCTGCCAACATTAATAACTATGTATAATTTAATTTTCTTAATCTTTGCTGATAGAATACCGAAAACATAGTTTTTTTGATAATAATATTTTTTTTTTTTTTGGTCCCCCCAATTAGTGGACTTTACCAGAATTTAATACTATCTCCATATTAGCATATCTGCATAATGGATACTTAACTCATAATTTTCATTCTTGAATCAACTGTTTAGATGTTATAGCAGTTATTACTGATTTGAAAGAATTCAATGTATGTAATGTATTCTAATAATAAAAAATCAAATTAAAAATTACCGCAGGAAGATTTTGCAGACAGTACTGGATGACAAAAATAATGAAGTGCCACTGCAGGACACTGTGAAAGCACGAACTCTAAAAGATGCAGTGTACATGGCAGGGGAGGCTTGAAATGCAGTGTGCCCAGAGATCATTGCTAAATCTTGGAAGAAACCCAGTCTGCTTACAACCAGAAATAAGGATGGCCCTGAGGATAGCCAAGAAGCACCGCCACCTGCCACACAGAACACAGAGATGACCGTGGATGACCCTGTACCTAATGATGCCATGAAGCCAGCATCAGACATTGACTGTCTGACTCAGCTGGCCAGTAAACTCACACTCGGTATCTCCGAGAAAGAGTTCGATGACTGGCTCAGCTGAGATTTCGAGGTAGAGGGGCATGAAAATCTCGATGACATGATTATCGCAGCGTCACCGCGCAGTATGATGAAGACACCGACGGGGCAGGAGAGGGCAAAGAGGACGCAGAACAAGAGTGAGGGGGAGTGGTTCCCAGCCACAGTGAAGCTGAAGATTGTTTTAGCAAGTGCTTACTGTGGCTAGAGAACCAAGAAGACTCTAACCCAGTGCATCTGCTGCTTCTCTGCTCACTACGGTCTCAAGCTGTGGCCATGAGAGCATGATCTCAGAAGCAAAAGAGCATCACTGACTTTAAAAAAAAAAAAAAAGGCTATACAATCACTGTACTGTACTATACTGTATTAAATCACATACCCTGCTTAACCCCACCTACCTCCACTTACCCTACTGTGTGTGGCACAAGCAAAACCAAAAACATTTTTTTACGAGCACCAAAGTACGGACTCCCTCTTGAACGAACTCCCAATTATCCGAACAAATTGGATGTTGCCCGAGCCATTTGGATAATCGAGGTTCTATTGTAGATCTTTGAGAAAATCTCCTCCATTAGGTCATGCCGTCCCTCCCTCCATCCACCTTCTGCTTCAGTGAGAGTTACACCAGATGCTGTGCCTGAACCTACTCCATACATCATGTAGCCAGCCCCGTATCTCTCCTTGTATGCCTGGTGCTGGTCTTACCTCCTGGTTCCCCACAGTTGTAGGTCCTCAGAGTCTACTCTCTGGTGGGGAACTGAGGAGTGATAGGGCCACCCATATTTATATAGATGCAGACGTGGGACGTCATCGTGGGTAGCCCCTGGCTGGCAAAATTTTCTGTGTGGTCCTAACACTGACAGCTATTGTTTCAAACGTGTGGCCTAATGGAGGAAATTCAAAGATCTACTGTTACAGTAACTAAGTAATTGTTCTTTCATTATATACCTCATGTTTCTGTGACAGAGTCCTTTGAGGTACAGATAATTGGGTATAACTAACACAAACTGTGTTTCCTTCTCCAACAAGAAGGCTACAGTCATCATATTTTGTGTTTTAAAGTTAGGTGTTCTCAGATGTGACAGAAAGGGATGGGTTATTTGTCCACTGGTAAGAAGCGCTGTACTGTGTGGTTAGTGGCTCTTGTGGGATTCAGACCTAGAGATACGCTCTGGGAGTATTTATGTTGAGTGATGGCAGATACTGAAGTACCTTTGCAGGTGTCCAAAGAGTTTGAGAAAGCTGGTAATGTACAGGCTGAGTCTGGAAGATATCAGTCTGACACAGTGCCTGTAACATCCACCACTGCATAATGCTCAAAAGTCTAAGCTGAGATTCATTAGATCTAAGGAAACAAAAACAACCAGCAAGTACGGCTTTCAAATCTTTCAGTGACAAAACTCAATGCCCAGTAGACCAGCTCCCAAAAATGGTGACCCACAGATACAACTTGAGAGAAATCAAAAACAGAGGTCTCAGCGTCCCAAAAATTCAGAACACATGGAAAGATGACCTTTTTCTCACCAAGCTGTGGAACTAACTCCCCCAGACATTAGGAACATCTCTAAACCGTGACTTCCAACACTGCCATAAGCAAGGAACCGTTTGAAACATGCAACTGCTTTTACACTGAGTCACAGCCATTTTTCCCCATAGAACACATACAGTAACTGTGTACTCACAAATCAATACCAATGTACCATTCTACCTTAATGTACAGTACAGGCCTTGCTTAAACTTACGTAAATTCTAACTCTGTTCCTCTTGTAAGATTTATGCAACAATGACACTGTGACAGGACAACTTTGTAAACATGGCCTCTAGCCCTAACAGTTCTATCCTGCATAAAAATCAAAGTCTTTACTATAACTACTACATTCCCTTGTGTCTGTCCCATCCATGCCTGAACCCTGTCATTGGACTTGGCTTCAACCACATGCTTGAGTAAACTATTCCATTAATCCACCACCAGCTCAATGAAACAGAATTTTCTTGCATCCATTTTGAATCCACGCACCACCAATTTCCATCCACACCCCCTGCTCACAATGCTTTTGTTCCTCATGAATAGATCACCGCAGTCTGCCCTGTTAATTCCCTCAACAATGTCTAACTCTCTGTCGTGTCCTCCTGGCCTCCAGACAGTACATACCAAGACACACCAGCCTCCTTTCATACATCCCCACTTGCTGCCCATGGATCATTTTTGTAGCCCTCCTCAAGACCCTCTAGTGGTCCTGTCATTCTTTAGGTGGGGACTCCTCCCCCATGTCCCATGGAGAATACATAGTCAAATACTGTATGCACCAAACAAACTACCTAGACTCCAGAATTAAACCCAAGTCCCCCGCATGGCGAATGAGCATTTGTCACCAAGTCATTAGACGGCATTAAATTCACATTTTTTTACCACTGTACTCTTGGTGCAGATTGCAGATCACAGATCACAGAAGTCATTTACAAAATTGGGAGAACACTGCCTGCTTGACCACAGTTGTGATGCTCTCCTCAAGAACCTTATTTGCATTAAAAGGCACCTGACTTCTCAGAGGACACTTTAAAAGATAACAAAACTTTTTGCAACACAATTCAGTTTTTGTCTCATAGTATTTCCTATATTTGGCTTCCCAGTTTTCTGTGTAACTATGGAACGTGAAAGCATGATCACCGTCCCCTTAACTTCACCACCTCTGGCTTTTTGTCTACATTAGGGACCCTATATAAGGTCACAGAGGGTGTGGCGGTCTTTATGGGTGCAAAGAGGCTCCCTTTACAGCCACCCCTAAAGTCTGTTACACACTAAGCCCTAACTTAGCCATCGGGAGAGGAGACTCCTGCAGTGGCCAAGTCGAAATGCAAATGTACTCCACCAGATGTTGGTTGTCGCAAACTATGTTTTTGATTAACAAACTGCAGCAGCCAGGCCATGGCACTGGCAATGCTCACAGGCAGTGGTATCAGCCACTAGTGCCAACATCATCCCCCCACCAGTCTACCTTACCTTAGGGCCTGCTTGAGGACTATTGACTTTTTAATGTCATCCTATGACATTCATCCTTCATGGTCCAGTTCCCACCCCCCAAAATCCCAAACCGTAATCTTTTCCCTGGTGGGCAGTGGAAGTCCCTGCCATATCCTCATACCACATCATAAACAGAACAACAACATCAGTCCCTTACTGAGCTTGGTCAGATGTTGCCACCTCGGTGGTGTCTCACTTCCCTGTGGCACACCCGAGGCAGCCCCATGGATCTGCTTTCAGCAAATCAAATCTACAGGGGAGCTGCACTTTGTGGTGTGTGGCAGTACACTTGGGGGCCAGGAAGCAAATGTGCACAGCACAACACTTCATTAGCATACCATCCCCAGCTACATCCCCTATGTAGGCACAGTTCTCATGGTCCTGGTGCAGGGAAAGCCTTGTAATACATTTGTGTATACCACAAAAGAGGTGCCACATTGGGCTATGCCACAAAGTGGCCCTTGGAACCAATTTGCAGCACAAATCTGCAGCTGTGTGTTGCGCTCCGGACAGCACAATCCCCTGCTTGAGACATCGCAGCCTGCTGCTGTGGAAATGCTAATTTTTATTTAGAATTTCTACAAACTGGGATACCCACATTTAGGATATATGTCAAGTTTGCAAAAGGGTCCTGGGGGGAGGGGACAGACAGAGCAGCATGTAACACTAGGGTCCCAGGGGGAAGGGACAGTCACAGCAGCATGTAACACTAACATCTGGTGTCAAGTTTACATTGAAATACCTGCAGGTGAGCAATACAGAAACTGTACATATCTATAGAAATCGATTGTGACTACTTTTAGATTATGATATCAAAAACAAACGGTGTCAGGAGCATACGAGCAGCTAGAGAAGATAATGTCTAGGTGATAGTGATTGTGCTGTGCACTGGTCTAATGAAACGGGCAGAGCTTAACACAGAAAATATGTGAAATATAACCAGACGTGGGTCTTAACATTAGCCACTGAAGAATATTAAATGAAGATAAATCAATCATTTATCGCAGTGCTGGGTGCACCATCACCATCACCTCCATTCTGAACAGGTCACAAAGGAAACCTTAACCAGTGGGCGAGCAGCTTACATAATGCCTGATGACATCACAACTGCCTCTGCTGCATCCAAAAGAGAGCAGTGAAATCAAACAGGAACTGTTAACTTAAAAAGAACGAATTTAAAAAATGTACAATTTAAAATTCATTGTATAAACTGAACACGCTGTGGCCCGACCTTGCAGAGGTTCTGCTGTATATCCCCAACTGATATTAAAAACTCATTAGACTTCTTTGAATGACGTGTGGTAAAGTAAGTGACTGACCCCCGCAGCAAGCTTCTTCAGTAATCAGTCAAATTTCTTTATGACATTATAATCTCAACCACAATCAAATGCCCCCAAAGATTCACTCCACCACCATGGAGCTTTTTCTAGAGAAGTGGTCCTGAAATATAGAGAATAATGTATAAGCAACCATACACAAGGCTGTGTTTCCATTGAGCAGCTGAGATAACAGCAAATGTCATTTCAACCGTGAGATGAAAACACATGCTAAGTTATGTCTGGTTGGCCATATATTATTTTATACAGTATGGTATATGTTTTGCCCTCCCCAAAGTCTCAGAAGTGCCCCCCCAGTAAAAACATTAAAAAAATGCAATTCTTTGTTTTATTCTATGATCAAAACTACATTTACAGATTTTACAAGTTAAAAGGTACAGTTGTGGACACTGGTTGGTCAGTAAGCAGCTAGGTGTGGGGTGAATGAAAATTTTTAAATTTTATAACCTCTGAACTGTGCTGAATAACTGTACAGAATGCACACAGCAGTTTAGAATATGCACAACAAGGATTTTGAGCAAGCAGACGTTTGATACAGAACAAAGGCTAACCATATGCTATGATGAAATACATATGGCGTTTAATCCAAAACGTATGTTTATGCACAACCACAATGGGTGCCAATAACGTTTTTTACAGCCTGGTAACAAACTCTGATCAGAGCCAATACGGTAGCTAATCCATTAGTCTGATAAATGATATAGAAAAATGTGAGGTTTAGGTGTGATTTACTTGTTCCATTTATTGTGATGTAAAGATCCCAAATTTACTGGACAACAGCTAACAAGTTTATGGGGCATGGATTCTGTTACTCTCAGGGAACTACATGAAATAGGATGGGGAGGTCAAACAGCTGCTATGCAATGGTATAGATTCTTACGCATATCTATAGTACTGCATTTCAGCTGTGCTGTGGTCAGCAACTCACTGACCTTTTCTCTCGGAGGGGTTAAAACAGCAAAGTTCACCTTTTCTGGTTTTGGCCACGCCTATCAGACCACTAACAAGAAGTCTGCTTTCAGTGCTGAAAATGAAAGAATTCACTAAGGGAACCCATCACCTTTGATCTAGTATTGAATATATTTGACGGGTCGGATGAGAGGTTTCTTCATTATACAGTATGTTTGCCTTTTTACACTTTAGTCAGTCTGCTGCCTGTAGGAGCTGTGCATTTTACAGAAAAGTAGTACTTCCTCATTTTACTCCTGGAATTGAGTCAGGTTTTCAGTTTTACTTTTGGAACCGAGTTCTCCAAAGTTCCCTCCCATTTCCACTACTGTCTGCTTTAAGCTTCACTAAGCAGCCTTAAAAATGTGACAGAGAGATCATATTGGAGTCTAGTGGTTAGATACAAAGGACTGGGAACCAGCAAGTATAGGTTCAAATCCCACCAGAGCCACTTACTCACTGTTACCCTGAGCAAGTTACGACAGCTCCAAATACAACAGCAAAGCTCATGAGATATCAGGAATTAATATCGAGCTTTGCAATAGATTAAACTGGGGTTTGCTCTGCTTCTATTGTTTTTCAATCTATTCTGATGCAAAGCAGAGTGATTACTTGTACTTTATTATGGTCTTGAGTTGGTACAGTTCTTTGATAGTGGTCTGACATACTGCAATCATACATAAAGAATCTGTCGGCAGAAAAGGACTGTTTGGCCCACCAAGTCTGCCCATATGGTCCAGTTTCAGCTAACTAACCCTAGCTATAAAGTCAGTAGTAGAGTTCCTTGGTGATCAAATCTGATCCCATACTTTTCAACTCGCCCCGATTACGAGGAGCATCAACTGCTCTGTCCTTCTACCCCCCCCACCCCATGGAAAAAGTGCTGCCCACAAAGAGAATGTGCTGTAAATGTAGACTTTAAAGAGGACAGGAAATTATTACTCATTGCTAGCTGTTTATAATGTTCCTATTTTCAGAAACTGTATTCATACAATTAGAAACACAGATTTTCACATCACTGCTAAGGCAGGCACAGTTAATCATGAATCATTTGGAAAAATAAATTTAATTTCTGTAACCAGGAACATTACTAACTGCTACCAATTAGCCTAAACTTCCTGTCCACTTTCATGCAGAAATTCTTAATATTCTAAGATACTAAATCAAAAATACACTAGTAAACACAATGGTTTCTCCAGTATTCTGAGCTTGTATTGCCATGTTTGACCACTGTCTCTCATTCTGAGTGATACAGGTTTGAGAGGAATACCAGATTCATGCTGCATCCACCAGTAGCTTACCTGCACCAGAGTTTAACTCTTACTATTTTAACATTTTTCTTTTCATATTCTATGAAGGGAAAGGAATTGTAAATGATAGCTGGCCTCTTGACCCTTTCACCTTCCCGGTCCCGATGCACCTAAGCTCCATCCACGTGCCACCCCTATACCACCCCCCACACATTTTGTGATGTACATGTTTTATAGTGTGTGGCAGTGCGCTCCACTGATTGCAATGAGGAGCATCATTTAAAATGTTTCATTTTACAGATCCCACTGATGGCAAATCAAAGCCACGGCAGCACAAACAGGGCTATTAATTGAGCACGCCCCCCATACTCTACAAACTCCTTTGTCACAAAATGTAGGAGCAAGGGGGCAGCATGGCAGTGGAGCTGGACCACATCAGGACCAGGAAGTGGAAAGGATCGGGCAGCCAACTCTCATTTACAATCCCTTCCCCTTCACAGAATGTGAAAAGAAATATTTTATAATATGAAGAGTTAAACTCCAGTGCAGGTAAGCAACTGGTGACAGTGGTGGAGGGCGGCTTACGAAACTAGACTGAAATGAGCATAACTGGTGCCAGATGAACTAGGTAGTTATGTTTTATTCTGTGAGAAATGGCTAGAGGCAGCAGTGGAGTAGTTCAAATCAGAGAACAGGTTTCAGTTTACATTACCACTTTCTGCACACCTACATAAACTGGAGCTTTTATCAGCATTATTGCCTGCATTGTCTCATTCTCTACACCACTGATGGTTCTCTCAGAATGACACTTTCCCTTGCTGTGTTAAGGACTATGTGTAGTCAGCAGCATTCTTCCAACTGTAGAGGTGGCACAAGTGCCACACACAGATTCATGAAGAAAGTAGAGCTGGTAGAAAGAAGAGCAGGGCTCTCAGGGACACGGGTGCCTGTGGCCTTTACACTCAGATTTGGAGTCAGGATGCTCAAAAACTTCTGCAAAAAGTCCCCAAGACACTCACTGTGTAAGGCCCCAGGAGTCTCAATAGACCAACACAATGCGTATGCACAAACCGAGGGTTTGTTTTTTTTCCAGCACATCTCAGTCACCTGCATCAAGAATGCTATGGGGGTTGTGGAGTTTTCTGCATGCTTCAGACCAGGATTTCAGCACTGAGGAGGGAGGCCAGAAGGGAGCAATGGTAGAACTCAAAGAAGAAACCTATGAATTCTTCCACAAGAAGCAAATGATTCAACATGCAGCAGAAATACTGTCTGGCACTTGAGCAGCCATTTTAGAGGCACCAGAGACCACAGCAAGGTTGCCAGTTAACAAACAATGTTCATTTTATTTTATAATAAATCAAACAAAAAAAATAAGTCATTCCCAGACCTTTGGACCAGAGAGGAGTTCGGAGCATCCACTACATGGCCAGGCTGCACTGAAAATGCAACCGACAGACTCACAGCAACACTAAACAAGCAAGTGTTTGAATTTTGTTCTTTTTAGGCAGTTACAGCATTACATGACTTTCAATCAATCAATCAAAACTTTATTTATAAAAAGGCGCCTTTCTAAAACCAAGGCCCCTGTACATCACATAATAAAACAATATTACTAAAAACAATAAAAATTAACCAAGCTTAATAATATTTAAAAATCATTATACGCTTGTTTAAAAAGATATGTTTTAAGTGCTCCCTTAAAAGTTTGGACGGTTGGGCAATCTTGTACCTGACAAGGTAGAGAATTCCCACGGGTCGCCAATAAAACTAAAAGATCTGGCCCCGAGGTCTTCAAACGAACCCTGGGAATCTCTAGCAATCCCTCGTCAGTGGATCGGAGAGAGCGGGGGGGGGGGGCAGTAGAGATGAAGGAGATCTTTCAAGTAGCTATGTCCCTGATCATGTAGGGTCTTATAGGTCAGCAAACCAACCTTGAAGGTGATACGCCAGCATATTGGCAGCCAATGCAGTCCGCGAAGCACAGGCGTTATATGACTGGTCCTGGAGAAACCAGTCAATAGTCTGGCTGCCGCATTCCGCACTAGCTGCAAGCGGCGAATATCAATCCCCGGTAGCCCAAGATAAAGGGAATTGCAGTAGTCAAGACGGGAGGTAACGAAGGCGTGGACCAGAGTAGGGAGATCGTCGGGAGGAACCAGGTGCTTCACGCGGGCAATGTTCCTCAGGTGGTAAAAAGAGGCTTTGACAATTGCCGACACCTGTGATTTAAGTGTTAAACAGCTGTCAAAAACAATGCCCAGATTCTGCACCCGGTCTGAGGTAGTTAACTGGACACCCCCGAGTCATAAGCCCGAGGGAGATCCAGCCAACAAACCCGCCTCCCGGCGACCTGGGTCCACGACCAATACCTCAGTTTTCTTGGATTCAACTGCAGCCAACTCACATTCATCCAGTCCTGGATTTCGGCAAGACAGTTATTAAAAACTGAGAGAGCGGCATCTTGGCCAGGTACAAAGGACATGTACAGTTGAGTATCATCTGCATAGCAGTGAAAACTCAAACCATACCACCTAATGATTGATCCCAATGGCAGCATGTACACCGCAAACAACATGGGTGCCAAAATGGAGCCCTGCGGTACCCCACAGGATAGGGGGAATGATGTCGAGGAAAAAATCTCAGACACTACCCTCTGAGTCCTACCCTCGAGGAACGATCGAAACCAACTGAGGACTGTACCAGACAGTCTACAGATAGATTGCAGGCGCTCCAACAGCACACCATGGTCCACGGTGTCAAATGCTGCAGAGAGATCAAGAAGGACCAAGATAGAACAGGTCCTTCGATCTCTCGCTGTCAGGAGATCATTTAGTACCCAGACCAGAGCCGTCTCGGTACTATGACTCTTCCTAAATCCGGACCGAACAGAATCATAGACATCGTGGCTGGTTAAATGATCTTCCAACTGCGACGCAACCACCTTCTCAATAACCTTTCCCACAAAGGGTAGGTTAGAGATGTGTCTGTAGTTAGCTAGACAGTCCAGGTCCAAGGAGGGCTTCTTAAGAAGGGGCTGAACCATAGCCTCCTTCAGAGGATTTGGAAAAATCCACGTCTCCAAAGACTGGGCCGATTTTATCTACACAGCCCACTAGGAGACGTGCAGGGCCCGGATCCAGACCTCAGTTGGTCGGACGCAATAATCGGATGACCATCATAATGTCACTGATTGTGGGAAGGCTGAAGTCGGACCACACAAAACCGGTGTCCGACATCTCCTGTCGACCATCACAACTCCCACCAGAGAGTGTCAGGCGGACATCGAACCTGATTTTGACAACCTTATCTGAAAAGAACTGAGCAAGCTCCTCACACCATTCTTGAGAAAAGGTTCTTCTGGGCTGAAGACAGATTGGATTACACAATCTGTCCACGGTCCAGAAAAGCTGAGCTGGTCTATTCTGTGCAGCAGCAATCTCTCTGGACAGGAATTCTGCCTTCTTACGAGAGATTGCTGATTGATAGACCACATAATGGTCCATCAATCTAAGTTTGTCACATTACAAGCCCGACCTCCGCCAACATTTCTCTAATCTTCGTCCAACTCTCCTCAACTCCCTTAGAGTCTCATCAAACCAAGGAGACCTAGGGCGAAGAGTGAGGGGACGAACACGAACAGGAGCAATGGAATCCAGGACCCCTGTCACTGCCTTATTTTAGGCAAGTACCAAGTCCCCTGGATCCATGCAATCACTCGGAAAACCCGATAGGTCCAGCACCGCCATCAGGCCATCTGGGGAAACACCCCTCAAGGGGCTGGCCTACTAGGGCTGGCCTCAAAACTGAACCCAATGGAATGATGGTCAGACCATCCGACTGGTTCTACCACCAAATCGGATATCTCCATCCCCAGTAGGAACACCAAGTCCAATGAATGACCTCCAATATGGGTCGGGGAGGAAATAACCTGTGTGAAGCCCAGTGAAATCATTAACTGGCGGAAGTCTTCACCAAACTGCGAGAGTTCATTGACGACCCAGGCATTGAAATCCCCCAGAACCAACCATCTGGGGGATCCCAATGTCAGGTCAACAATGAAGTCTGCGACTTCCTGCAGGAAAACATTCCCATCACCTGTTGGACGGTAGATGAGAAGAATCCTGTGCCCTACACCCTCGCCCATAATACTAACATACTAAAACGCCAGAAGAATAGGCCTAATGGTCTTTCGTGTCTGCTCGTTTGGTCAGCCCCCACCCTGGGTGCTGACCTTGCTGTCCCCCTCGCCTTCTCTGGCTTCTCCCTTCCCAGTTCCGGATATTCTTGCTGCATTGGATTTTGCTTCCAGAACCCTACCCCTATACCTGTCCCACCCCCTCTTGAACCCCTCCACTGTCTCTGCCTCCACCAGCCCCTAGGCAGTGCATTCCATGGCTCCACCACCTCTCAGTGAAGTAGCACCTCCTCCTTTCTCCCTGAATCTTCCCCTCCAGCTTCCACCCATGCCCCTAGTGGCCCCCTCCTCCTTCCTTCAGCACCCTGACTGTTCCTCCCTATTTACCCTCTTCATGTACCTGAAGACCTCTATCATGTCCCCCGTCCCTCCTCTCTTCCAATGTGTACATATTTAGCTCTTCGAGCCTCCTCATAGGTCCTGTCCCCAAGCCCCAAATCATTTTGGTTGCCCTCCTCTGGACCCTCTCCAGGAGGTTAATGTCCCTCCTAAGTGTGGCCTCCAAAACTGCACGCAGTACTCAAGGTGCGGCTCACCAAGCAGTTATACAGAGGGAGTATCACTTCTCCTTCTGAGGTGATCCCCTAGCGATGCATCCCAGCATCCTGTTGGCCTTGGCTGCTGCCCTCCTACAAGTCTCAGAGTTGTTCATCTTGACATCCACCACCACCCTCAGGTCCCTCTCAGCCATCGAGACTTGTAACATTTCCCCCCAAGGGTGTACACTTGGCCTGGGTTTCTGGCCCCCAGGTGGAGTACCTTGCATTTCCCTGCATTGAACCTCAGCTTCCACTTTTTAGACCATCTTTCCAGAGCCTCCAGGTCCCCCTGTAGGGCCACCCTTCCCTCCTCCCCATCCACCACCACCCCAGTTTCGAGTCATCTGCAAAGAGACTCATCTCACTCCTGATTCCTGTCCTTATGTCAGATACGTAGGCGTTGAACAGAAGGGGCCCAAGGACTGATCCCTGTGGGACCCCACTAATGACCCTACATAATACATTCAAAGGCACTGGTAGTACCCACTGGTACTTCCACTAGGCCCAGTTCTGATCTAAAACAGATGGCAACACCCCCGCCCCTACGATCCATCCTAGGGCGGTGTATCACCGAGTACCCGGCTGGAACTGCTTAAGCCAAAACCGGGCCAGCATTTTCATCCAGCCAGGTCTCGGTAATGCACGCCAGGTCTGATGTTCCAACAAGATCGGCTATAATAGTGGTCTTGTTTTTAATGGACCTGGCGTTATATAACACCACCCGAGTAGGATGAGCATCCGAGGATGACCGTGATACCTGCTGACTACCAGCAGAACCCTTGGGTATGGGAACCAGCCAGGGAGAACCCCTTTCCTGGACCCATTTCGTCCCAGGGCATCTCCTTGTCCCCACTATCCCTATCCACCAACTCCCTTCCAATCCCTCTCCAGGCCCAGTCCTCGTCCTCCCCTTTTTCCTAGTATTCCCCAGAGCCCTACACCGTCTATACACCTCTGGTGACAGGGGAGGACAAAAGAATGGACAGAGGTCTCTGAGCCTGGAAGGGGAATAATACCCAACGTCCTAATACCATCCCAACACATATTTACTGCGTTAACTAAATCCAGTAAACAATCCCAAACTGCAAATTCAGCCTAAATCTAAACCCAAATAAACAATAAAAAAAACAAACCAAAAAAAACTATAAAATCAAATAAATACCCCCAAACACCTACCCATACAAAAGAAAAAAGAAATATAAATGCAAAATAACTTAAGTCCAAAAGTATGAAGTTTATGATGAAAAATATAAAAACAAAACAATTCTTTTCTTCAGCCACCGGAGGCCCGCTCACAGCCTAAGGAGGCCAATAGAGCACAGGTACTCTCACTTCCTGAGCCCAAAGAACCTTTTACTTTTAATTTATCATTTTAACCCCCGAGCACTCTCATTACCAGGGGGACCAGAGAGGCACTCTCACTGCCAATCAGATGTAAAAATAAAGTTATTTCCCTCATCTTGAAGTTTAAATGGGACTGTTTAAAAAGGACTGGTCTCAGTACAAGTTAATCGGAGGATGCAGAAAATCCTGAAGATGGGCCCAGTATATACACTAGCAGACCAACAACGAGTGAGGACTCCCCCCCCCCACACCTCCAAAAAAACCCTACTCAGACTACACCACACAGGACCCGCAGCCACATATACCCAGAGGCCAGACTAGAAGGCCAACCTCAGGATACCTTAAGAGTACCCCAAAAACCTCTAGCTCCCCAGAGGCAAAATGAGGCAACTCCAGCTCGGTCCCAGGCAGCGCAGTCCACGATCACCCAGGCACAAATGGGGGTAGGAGCCTCCGTCAGCCAATACACCGTACGAGGCCTGCTTCCCCAAATTTAATGCTGACCACTCCAATTAAAAAGTATATAGTCAGAGAAAATAAGATCCCAAAAACGGAGGGCAATCGATCAATGAATCGGATCCCCCCACTCACAGTACTTCTGAGCAGAATCAGCAGTTCAATCCATCAGCTTCCTGGCCCTTCGGTCCCAGACAACCCTGTCAGGCCCTCCAATCATTAAAAGACCAGCAGATGATAATCCGGATAGCAAAGTCAGAAGTAAATCCAACAAATCGAATCGTGACACCAGTCCAAAAAAATGAAGCACTAAACTCCACGATCAATACACGGCAAAAATCCACGGTAAATATTAAATCCAGTCGACTGAGCCCACAAACGACAGCAGATAGAAGTCAAGTAGAAGTCAGCAGCTCCAAACACACCACACAGGAGCCAGGAAATCCCACTGGCATCACCTGCAAGCTCAGCACACTCTCCCACCACGTCGCTGAAGGCAGATAGATACGATACACCACTCGGGGTATCGTCAGCAATATCACTTGCCAACTCAGCTTATTCCTTCGTTGTACCAATTGTACCCATTCTCTAAACCCTCGCTCCAGCACCAGTGAGAGCTCGAAACCGCGAAAAAATGATTTGTTTAATCAATAGAGTTTTGAAAAGCGCAGTAAGCTAAAATAAGCACAGTAAGCTAAAAATAAAATAAAACGCCTGGAAAACAATAAGGAAACACGAAACACTAAACAGCCGACAGTGCGCTCAGCCCGGCGGTCATCTTGATTGACTGAATCTTTCTGGTGATGATGATGATTACGCTTAGGTATTTGTTTTATCTGGTAGGATGTGCAGCTTTAGTCAGTGCACGTTATATTCAGAGAGTCAGTGACAGGGAGGGAAAGTCAAAACTGCATGTCTCATAGTCAGCACCAGACAGTGGCAAGATGTCACAACAAGCCCTAAACAATTATGGTAGTGAAGGAGGTTGAGCAGCAAAAGAAAAAGAAACCACCGCATCATATTCTGAGTGTGAAGTTTACGACACATCAAGACAGTGTGAATGTTGAGACTGAAAATGATAAGCAGTCTTAACAGACAGCATCTGCAGGTTCAGATAAAAACAAGAAAAGGTTCTGGCAAGACAGCTGGACTAAACAATTTCCATGACTTGTAAATGGCAAAATAGCGGGAAATATTGTTGGGAAATGCAGCTAATGTAAAAACACTGGAAAAGGCAATCCATTTGCCACAACTGACACAACCAACTTGCAAGTGTCTGCTTTTTACAGACATGAAAGAAACAGACAGCATTTGCTGCTACAAACAGGAAGGAGAACAGCATAAAAAATGGTCCCTTCCAGTGGCATTTGAGAAACAAACAGCAGGTCCATAAGATTGCCCAGCTACTGACAATGTCTTGCCTTACTGAACAAGTCCACTCACTGAACCAGTATCAAACACTGATCTCTCTCCAAGCGAGGTATAGGAATCACTTTTTTGGAAGGGGGCCAGGGGCTAGTATTGCCGATGTTGGCTTTCCCTTCACCCCTCTTCGTATTTCAGGGGAACCCCTGTTCTCTGTTTGTCCCTCTGTCCATCTGTAAATAGTGCAGGTTAAGATGTTAAGCTTTTCCCCATGATGAGCACTAATGGGTCCACCTTATAACCTTTTTTCGTTACGTTTTATACTGTTCCATTCTACCGTATGCATTTTCATGTTTCGTTCATCCTACGCTAGGTATATCTGCAGGACAGCTTGCCTTTATTGTCATTGTTGCATGTAACTTGTTTGTGCTCCCCCAGGACCATCTTGCAAATGAGATTGCTCAAGGATGCATTGCCTGGTTAAATAAACCTGAATTAAATTGAACTGAATCTCCCTTAACACCCTTGGATGCACCCCATCTGGCCCCATTGATTTACTCACATTCAGCGCATGAAGTCCCTCTAACACTCTCTCTCTTCTGTAATGTATAATCTTTGGAGTATAATCGAGTATTGAAAGTAATACTCCTTTGGCTATAGCCAATTTTGATAATTCTGTCAAGCAATTTCAGAGACATAAAGCACCCCTAGTTTCTGGTTTATCAGTTTATAAACAGCACTACTATGTTATAAAAGCCAAGATGGCGATCAAATAGTATTCTTAAATAAAATTATCATAAACAAAAAAGATCGGCAATATCTTTGCAAGGATAAAGATACCCTTTTTTTCAAACAAACAAAAAAACAAAATATAAAAAGGACACACAACCTAAAGGTGTTCAGATCTGTATGTTGGGGTTCTGATGCCGAATAATAGATGCATATCCTTCTCTCTCTTTAAAAAAAAAAAATGTCCCCTTCTTCCACCCACCCTAAACCCCTTTGTACTCCTGCTCCATCGGTTTAGATAATCATCTTCAGGACACAGAAATGTCATCCCAGTCCCATGGCATGCAGAGCTAGATCTGTTAATTTTGCGGATTTTCCTTCCTGCCACCCACCTGCCTGTTCCTGTGGAATACCAAAAGAAATGTCTCCAATTGCAAGAGATGTTGAAAATGCACTCTCAAGGCCACTAGAAGGGAAAACGGATCAGGACCAACTTCCCTCCCTCCTCTGGGGGTTCTGGGGGTTCTAATGGACACTATCTCAGCTTCCTATCAGCCCGAAACAGTGGCCTAGGGGTACGAAGCAGAGTAGCCAGCATGGCAAGTTAGTCCCCATGCACTATGCTGTGGGACAGCTCAGTTTTTGAGACTAACAAGCGAATGTGCATCTACCCAGCCCTGCAGCTATACTGCTGCTTGAGATCTCTTGTTCTAAATTAACCCTGTCAAATGTTTACATTTTTTATTTTATATATTGTTTATGCACCTCGGCTTTTTCCCATAGTTTTCTTTTTCCCTCCTAACCCCGGGACCCTAGGCCATGTGCGTGCACACATGGTGTGGAGGTACCATGCATGCCGAGACACCCGGTGACTGCCCCTTCCCACCACCCAGCCTAGTGCCACTTACACTGATGGCTTGGCACTGCCATTGAGCCTCCACTCGGTGGCAGCCAAGAACTGAGGAGAAGTTGTCATCCTCCCCGGGAGCGGACAGCTGCCGGATGGCTGCTCATCCAAACTCCCTCCCTCCCCACAGCCAGCCTTCAGCAGTTCAAGCTTGCTCTGGAACTCAGGTCGCCAACGTGGCGCGAGGGTGGTGCTTAACACCTCAACCCTCAGCGCCACCGGGACAGTCCTAAAATATTTACTTTAATAACTTGCAGTACATTGAAAATGGCAGCATCTCAAAATCATGCATCCCCCCACCCCAGCCACTTCAAATGATCGTCAATCTGATAAACTCTCCTGGATGAGGTCATTAACGAGTTCGACTACTGGACGTTCAAGTCTGCAGAAAGCTCGCTTTGTCATCACTGCAGGCACCAGTAGGGAGGCTTGTAAGCATGTATCCAGGTAATGACATGAGGTAAAGCTCACCTCACCCTTACTGTAAACACCAGCAGAGAGCCTCGTATCTGTATCCAGGCACCACTGTAAGTACAGCTTGCCCCATCATCACAGCACGCACTAGCAGATAGACTTGTGTCGATGTTCCCAGGCACTGGCTTAAAGTAACATACACTTCTTTCCAACCTTACTGTAGGCACTAAAGTAGAAGAGAGCCTAGTGTCTGTGTAACCAAGCACCAACATAAAGCAAAGCTTGCCCTGTCCTTACTGCTGGCATCAGCAGAGAAGTTTGCGTCCATCAGGTGCATCATTTAAGAGAAGTCAGGGGTCGTGGTTGCGACCCCTATGATTTCTTTGTGACCCCTATGATGTCCACTGCAATCCTTAGGAACCCCTAAAACTAGATTTCCCCATTATTTATTAAAAAAGCAAATGTGCTGAGTGAGGAGTTTTGCAACCCCTATAGTTTTGCTGTAATGGGACTCCGCAACCCCTAGGATTCTGGTGAAATGGTGTCCGTTTATTCAGGCACTGACAAAGTAAAGCTCACCTTATCCTCATCGCTGCAGGCACCAGCACAGAGCCTTTCCATGTATATGGAAACCAATGTAAAGAAAAAAAATACTCCTTAACCTGTCCTCACTGCAGGCACCAGTAGACAGCATTTCTGTGTAGGCAAGAACCAATGTAGGAGTAAAATAAAGTTCAGCTTGTCCTCACTGCAGGCTCCAGCAGAGAGCCTTGTGTCTATGTATCTAGGCACCAGTGTAAAGTTAAGCTTGCCCTGTCCTCACTGCAGGTGCCAGAAGAGAGCCGTGTGTCCAAGTACCCAGGCAACAGTGTAAAGTAACACTCATTCCATAATTACTGCACGCATCAGCAAAAAAAAAAAAAAATGGGTCTCTGTGTACCCAAGCACTGACATGCTGTTTTAAGCTGCATTCAAAGTCGGACTCCATTTTATTTTCCTTGATGTCCATTTCTCTACATCCAGTTTTCCACTGTTTGGATGCAGGCCAACTCGCATTCATACTTTAAGCCAGATTTGGAAGGAAGTCTGTTCTGGTTTTAGGAGCTGGAACCCAAGACTCCTCAGTTGAAATGCCAGGGCAAACTAATGAAATATGACATAAAATAAAGCGCGGCTCTCCAAAGTGGAAACGCATTTTCCAAAACCTATCTGCATGAATGTAGGGAAGGGAAGGGAACATGGAGGGGCTAGGGGATGTTTGGTACCCCTAGCTTTTAAAATGTCAAAAAGTAACAGTTTGAGCACCTTCATGTGTTCTAGCAGATACATGGTTAACACTTACTTCTAAAGTGTGTTAGGCATTACTTGCTTCCAAAAAGGGACACAGAAAGCAAGCTGTCCCGGTTCCTGATGCAAGTCCCATGGAAAAATATGGATGTAAGCATTTCTGGACGCAAGGCCACCCCTGCATCTAGAACTGTGGATGCAAATTATGCCCCTTGGGTTGATGTCCCAGCTCAGTCCTCACTGTATGGTGCAGTGCCTGATACTACCTGTAGGCGGTGCCATAAATCTGGCCCCATTTGCTCTGGCACGGAGCCCACTTTGATCTTGTTTTTCACTAAATCGAGAATGGACCTGTCCTCACACAAGCAAGGTTATCCTGCTATCCTACAAAGAAGTTTATTGGGAGGGGAGATTAAATATGACCTAATTTTGCTGCAGTATGATTCCGGACCATATTACCAGAAATCGTTGATGAAACATTCTAGGTTAGCCCATTCAATAAACTACAAAGGGAGAGACGTGCCCAGATCGTAAGCATCATTTTAGGATAAAAGAGGAACTCTTGTGCTACTTTTCTTCTCAGACTGTGCATGACTGAAAAGTGTTGTTAAAGTTCTTACAGGAACTTTGCATACGTGCTACTTGCTGAAGGTCACCACAGGAAGGATGCATCAAACCAGTTTCCTTCACTGCCCCCAAAATATTATATGTGACAGTGGTATTTTTCACACCATGCAAATTTCACTGAGCAAATGGCTAATTAGATTATCTTTAATCTCAGCTTTTTGAGTACCACCTTGTCTCTGATATTTTCAGTGAATGCTGAACAGTGACTAGGGTGGCAGCAAGGCAGCAAAGTTCTAACAGTATTTTGCTAGTGACGGCTTGGGTCCCGTGACCATGAAAGTTGCTCATTATAGCCTTTTGTACTGTTCCTAGTCTTCCCTAGGGGAATTTGCTTTGCAAATAACAGAGTTCAAAACTGGCACCTGCCTGCTCGCCAAACACGGGTGATTTTCTGTCGGATGGGTAGAATCACCAATTGGAAGTGCCCCCCCCCAGCACCTTGTGTTCAGCTGGCTTCAGTACTCATGCTGGTGGTTATTTACAGAAAGTACCCCAGCCCGATGTGAAGCCTGTGGGCCATTTGTTGGGTCGCATGCTGAAACTGTTTAATTAGTTTCAGGAGATCCTGTTAAACAGTTGACGACAGAAGAGTATGCCTGTTGGTTCTGCTGGCAAAGGGGTACTTGGAACAGAATGTTGTCCAGATAGATGAACAACTATATCCCGGGCACTTGGGGCCATATAGTCACCATCACTAAGACTTCCAAAAACACCTGGTTGCAGAAGAAAAGCCAACTGTTACGGCTTTGAGTTGAAAAGGACTTCTGTGAACCTTTGGGTATTGTTTTGTGAGACTCCAGAGTTAGGATGCCTATGAAGATGTCCTCCTGTAAGTCTATGGATGCCAGAAAAACTCCTCGTTATACTTCCCTGATGAGGGGTCAGAGGGTGCCATCTAGAAAGATTTTATTCTCAAACATTGATTGAAGAATTGTACATCTAGCAGGGGTCTGCACTCTCCTGTGTGCTCTGGTATGATGAAAAATAGACAGTGCATGCCCTGGTCCTGTTCCGTGGATGGCACTTGTTCTATGGCATTTCTTAATTAAATCTGTTCCAGCACGCAGGATCACAACCCTTTTGACAGGGTATGAAGCCACTGGAGATGGATGATGTAAAGACATCAGAGACAGAACATGGAAGACAGCAGGGGTATGAGAAATCTTTGCTCCACATCTCCCTGACCCATTTTTCGCTGAATGGATCCATTCCCTTAAAACTCTGGATAGTCATCCTCCTATGCAGGGATGGATCCGATCGGTTTCCTTGAGCACATTTTCTTAAGGAACTTTAAGATCCATGTTTATTGATACATCTGCCATGGTTAGTGCTCTGGTTGCTGGTTGATAATCTGGGACACTCAGTTTGTTGTCCTCTAGTATGGAGTCATGACTGTTACAGGAAGACTGGCCTCAAAAAATGTTTCTGAAACCGTCCAGACCAATTCCTGTCCTTAGGCTTGCATTGTGGTATTCTGAACTAGGTGGTCTCACTTAAATCCTGCACTGGGTCCTTCAGTGCAGTACCTAACAGAAGGCCTCTACTGTAAGCTGTGATAGACAATGAATTCTGGAGAATGCATTTGTCTGCCAGGCACTTAGACACAGGTTCCGGTTTGCTAAAACTGAACAGAACATGGCCTTTGCTGCACAACGTACAGATTCCTTTAAGACCCCCCATGAGTAAACTAAATTAATCCCACTACTTGTAGATTATGAATGAAGTCCTTGTTCTTTTCAGACTCCTTAGCAAGTTTGTCCACCATGTCTGGGGGCCATGAAAGACAAGAGCATGGCCACCTACAACAAAAGCAATGGAGGCCCGAAATACCTTCTGCAGGTTATTGACTGCAGGAGCCACCGTATCCCAGAGGCCCACTCCCCTGTCATCTATGATGACGGTCTTCAAAGTGAAGAATGATATAATCAGATTTATCTTCTGAAGGCCTAACAAAATATCTAACTGTGATTTGTCAAATTTTAAGAGCCAATTTGTGCACTGGGGGACTGGCTACTTCTTTCCCAGCCCTTGCTGCTCCTCCTGAAGCAGGTCCTCAATGGAACACGGTCACTGGCTTCGGAGAGTTAGAAAATGTGAAAGACATTTTTCCATTTCCACATTCGACATGGAGGCCATAGGGCTGCAAAGTAACTCAGCTGGAACCTGCTTGTATCAAGAAGTCGGGATCCTCGGGGTTGAACTGTCTGTCTGATTCGAGCTAAGAAACCGAGAAATCACTGCTGAGCTCACCTTTCTCCATCGACTAACAGTCCAAATCACAGATGAGGGGACTGGTCTCAGTTCTGTTTCAGTTGATTCTGTAGTGTCCTCTCCTCAACTTCAGACAGTGGAATAGATTAAAACATTTTCCTTTTCTGACAGGATTGATAATGGTCCTGGCAATCCAGCTCCCTGAGGATACTGGAGGCGAGTGACCTCGGATGTAGATTTACATGGAGGCACAGAGGCCTACGAACATGGTAAGTTGGGGGGGGGGGCTTGCAGTTACAGCACTTATGCCTCTGGCAGTCTTCCCCTCAGACTTCTCTGCCACATTTGACTGTTCAAACTGTGAGCCTTTGGGGGAAGGTGGGCCACGAATATATGGCAATCCTTGTGCCTCCCTTAAAGGAAGGGGAAAACAAACACATGTATGCCCACTGCTGCCTGTGTTGGTTTAGGGAATTCGTCACACAGAGGGCTTTTAGGCTGGGGATAGGTATATAAAGCCCTGCCCCTCTGAATAGTCACTTGCTAGCTTTTGTGAGGGACTTGGCACAAACAGAATTTCAAGGTTGTAGAGATGTCAGTAAAGTACTGTACTATCCCTCCTGTAGTAAAGGTGTCACTTTACAACACTGCAAGAGAAGGAGAACTCTGCACAGTGCCTGGTAGCAAGGGCCACAAGTGGGGGGAGGGGGAGGGTGCAGTTTGCAGTTTTAGTATACCCTATCAGAACCCGCAAGTACCACCACCAATGTGGTATTACTGCCAACAAACTCCAAGGCACCACAATGCTGTATTCGTAAGCCTCCTGTGCAGAGCTGAACCCCAGATCTCTAGCTTGCTAGAGCAGACCATTTTGCCATGCAGACACTCCCGCAACTGGCCTGAATTGACTGGGCCATCAAAAGGTGGGATGGAGTTTGGGTGCACTCGGATATCAGGCTATTGCAACAGAAATGGCACTTTCTCTGCATGCTGAACATTCATGCGCGTTTCACTCACCCACTGCAGCAAGAGTGTGTGCCTTTGAAAAGTCTCTGCTCACAGCAGCTTGGGACTGGTTGAGGACCTGTGTGAGATGCACCCCTAAGATCATCGACTCTGCTGCCCCTTTGATAGTGGCTTTAATAATATTCGTGGCTTCTGGACCAGTTGGTGTGTGGGTCACAGGGTTGCAATGTGGTGATGCCTGGAGCCCCAGCTATTGAGTCCTACGGCCCCCAGTAACATATGCAGGGTAGGTCCAGATTGGTGGACTCCCTAGCACTCAGTCCTAACCATGCATGCCTGGTGCAGAAATCCCTGGTGGACTGCATATATGAGATGCAGGAAAACACAAATCAAGTAAAAATAAGAAGATAAAGGAAATCCAGCCTGTGCTGCTATCACAACATGACAGCCTGTGGTGCTGTCTATCCCTTAGGCTCTGTCCACACTACACAGTCGAGCCCAGTAACGGATGCAATCCGTTACAGCCGAGGCCGTGCAGTGCGCTCCACACCTCGGTGGAGTCTGTTACGGGATCGCACGTCGCACACACATCGGGAGCCGATGACCGTTATGGCGGCGCTCGATTCCACAAAGAAGCTTGCGCTATGCACTGCTGGGGACCGTTATTGGTTGTCCACACTACCACCGTAACGTTGTTATGGGGTGGGACCGGTTTCATAACTGTTGAAATTATTAAACGCCCTGTAACATTACAGGTGTAAACGCCACCTGTTACGGTAACATTTTACACCCTCTGTAACGTTACAGAGGCGTAGTGTGGACAGGGCCTTAGCGGCAGGAAGAAGACTGGTACAATCCACAGCGGGGGTTGAGCTTGTGCTTCTGTGTCTCAAGTCTACTTCTTGCCTCTACTGAAGCCTATGAGGGAAGATCCCATCGGTATAACAGCCCTGCTACCAGCACTAGGAGAGAGGGGGAAAAAAATAAGTGTGTTACCCAGTGTTTACTTCACATTCAGCGGATATCTCTGTAGTCTGATAAGAAGACACTGCACTCTTGGCAGTACCTTACACAATGGTTTTACCATTACTGCCTCTAGAGGCTTATGACTGGTTTCTACTTGTGCCTTTTTGCTTGTATTTCATATTTGTTCTGCATTTTTCACCCTTCTTTCTTTATTACTAAGGAGATATCCACAAAACCAGTATCTCTGCCCTATCTCCTCTGGTTGCTGGTCTAAACCTGACACAACATAATTTTGTTTATTTTAGCTTTTGTTGACCAGGTAGGTACACTAGACA
Organism: Neoceratodus forsteri; assembly: GCA_016271365.2. Classification (NCBI taxonomy): domain Eukaryota; kingdom Metazoa; phylum Chordata; order Ceratodontiformes; family Ceratodontidae; genus Neoceratodus; species Neoceratodus forsteri. Next base: position 120,625,039 of record JADMNL010000025.1, read on the forward strand.
AGCTGTATGCCTATTTTCAGATATGACCCGGGAGAGTACAGTGAAAATACAGGTTCAAACAATGTACATAACAAGAAGAGGGGCAATGTACAGAGTTACAAGAGAGCAAGATGAACATAATCTACAGTGAGCAGTAACAAGTACAATATATATACAGAATAAATAGACGAAGACATTCAATGGCAATTACATTGTATGAGTGACCCTTTTACCAGGGCCACATAATTCATAAGAAGATAGCAAGCAATCACATGCTTCCAAGAGTTAAAGGACAGTGGGCAGCGGGTTGGATGAGACCAATCTGGAGACCTGATTAAGGTGGCTTGGGACACCCGCACACAGAGGACAGTGTCAAGTTCTCCCACAGGGAATTCTGGACACTCAGGTGGGAGGAGGAGGAATGCACGTGGTCAGGAAGGGAGTTCCATAGCCTCGGACATCACAGTCTGTTGCTGTGGAGATAATTATGATATAATAACTGGGGATCTTTTATCCCCCACCCTCCCAAGGAAAACAGAGTTATAATTCACAGTTATGCAAACACGTCCCCGGTTTCCCTTGTGCGCATGTGCTAGCTGCCGCTCAGTCCTGCTTCCCCGCCAGCCGGCATTCCCGGATGCTCATTACACTGCCGCTCGGAGTCGGTGGTAAGTTTACTAAAATAAATAAATAACTGGCCAAAGGAAAAAAAACCTTTAAATGACTGTGGTTAAAAAAAAAAATTAAGGGGAAAAAACAAAAGAAAATTATCCTTTCTCCAAACGTCGCTTCCAACCACAGACAGTGCCGAAACCTGAGCGGACAGCAGCAGCAGAAAAACGTGTTTTTATTTTGATACAACTGCTGGCGAAAAAACAATTCCCAGCAATTATGTAAAATCAAACATGGGGTGGTGTGTTTAACTTGAGATTTTACACGCACTCCTCGGTGTTGGATGCTTAAATAAAGCCCTCGAGCTTCACTCTTGGGGTTTATGTAGCATCCAACACCTCGGGCTATGTGTAAAATCTCATTAAATACACCACCCCATGTATTATTCAATATGTCATAAATGGGATTAAAATGTCAGGCATAGATAAGCAGCCAGAGTGGACGAAAGTCTTGGGGACAGTTATCTTGATTCATGCTACTGTCCTCAGTAAGAAAGAAAAAAGGGGAAAGAATTACAGAATATATATAAAATTAACTGAACTGTGTATTATTATTAACTTCTTTTTTTTGGTTGTAATTGCTGTTTATGCCCCCTCTGCACCGGCACTGTCACCAGAATCCCTTGCCTGATACTGTGACCTTGACAGCGGGGATGTGATGCGGAGCCCCCCTCCTTAGCCTCCCCATACCATACCTTCATATTTCGTTGGGGTCCACTTGGGTGAATCACAGCGCCAGCAGGTAAGTGGCGCTAGTCAGGCCCTCTCATCAGTGTCACTCGGGGGTGGGTATTTTCTTATGTTCACCCCCCTGGAGGTGTAATGTGAGCAGATGCCAAGGACTGTGCCGGCGTCTGTCATGCCTCCCCCCTTCCTTAGTTCAGACTTGGGCGTGTTGTACCGCCGGCCACAGCTAGAGGCCAGGCAAGCACAGAGTCGGTGCATACACCCTCCCACCTGGAGGAGACAAGCGGTCCCTCAGACACTCCTCCCCCAGCCGGTCCTCCAATGACCTGGGCTTGTTCCCGAACCCAGGTCGCCAGCATCGTGAGAGGTAGCGCTACCAATGCGCCAGCAGGCCGGCTAATCTTAATATCGTTTAAAGTTTTTCCAAATGGTGTCTGAGGCTTTTTAAAGAGCAAGGGCAGGTTTCACAAATGAAGATGGGACTAAGTCCCACACTGCAATGGCAGCTGCAGCCTGAAATCTCCGCAGCTGCAGAGGTCGGGATTGACAGCTGCAGCACTTGCGGCAGCTGTTATGGCTGGTCCTACTGGACGTAATGGTTTTCTGCAGCTACAGGGATTTCAGAGACAACACCACTCACAAGCAGCCATAAATCGTGGAGCCAGTCATAGTCCACCTCCACCTTTGTAAATACCTGCAGCTGTGGGAAAACTTTGGCAACTTGCAGATCTGCAAATGGCAACACACTTAGGCCATGTTTTCCCGCAGCTGCAGGTATTCTGGCAGTTTTGAGAATCCTGCCCCAAGTATCTACCTATCTACTTATCAGGGGCTTTTTAAAGAGTGAGTATCTACCCAATACTTATGTTTTTGAGTGTTGCTCATGTTATTCCTGCTGGCTATAGTTAGGATGTTGTTTGTTTGTTACTTAAAATATGACTTTGCACAGGCCCTTCTCTAGGGCTGTCAGACAGGAAGTGATATTAACTGGAAGTTAACCTAGCCAAACTAGTCTCTAGAAATGAGCTATTTCTCAGACCAGTAGGTCTTCCTGGTAGAACATTTAAAGGAAAACACCAGTCACCTCACCACCCCAACTCACAAACAACCCCCCCCCCCCATTAGGCTTTTAAGCCCCACCCAAAAACATTATCACCCGTGTCTTAATATAGTCTCCACTCTTTCACCTGTAATGTAAACAAAGCCAGATCTGCACAGCATCATTTCACATTCTCAGGCAATGTGCCACTCCACTGTATAAAGTAATACAGTGGAGTGGCACAGAGCCGCACTGAGAATGAGAAATGGCGAGCATACACAGCTCTGGCTGCATTTACATTACAGGCAAAAGAGTAGAGATATAGTAAGACACACAAGTAATTAAAAAATTCGGGGTGGGGCTTACAAGCCTAACTGGGGGATTTTTTTTTTGGGGGGGGGGGTAGGGTTGTGGAGGGAGTGGCATTTTCCTTCAAGTAAAATAAAATAAATAAAAATAGCCTGTACTTCAGTTCTACTATTTAGCAAAACAGTGAAGAGCAACGTCCAATGCTAAGATAAGACACTCCTCTGTCAGCCAAAAAGATAAGCAAGGGAGCTCACAGATGTAATTTGACCTGCACTCTCAAAGGTTTTGAACAGCACTGCTCTTTGTTGGTGAATGGGAAACATTTCATCTTGCTGCAGCCTCGTTTTTAAATCTTGGTGGAAAAACAATGGGGGAGGATTATCAATTCTCTTACAGGAATGCAGGTAATATATACAGTAGGGATGGTTCCCCACTAAACTCAGGGTCCCCAATACCTGCGGTGCCTCTCGGGGTTCATTTATTTTATTCTAGGTGGTCACTATAATATCAAGGACAAACTTTTCAAAACCTCTGGCGTAGGCACAATTCCTGGTTTGGGGTCATGCCTGCCTCAAAAGAAATACGGTAAAATATCTGATTTTCAAACATTCTGATGCGTTTATGACAGTTTACCTACGTTACAGTAAAAATCAATGCATGCACTAGACACCTTCCGGCACTTGTGACAAAACATCACACCAAGTTATAGGTGGTCTCTCTAATGCATTGCCGCCAAGTCATGCAACTGTGCTAAAATTATGACGCAAGTCAGAGTGTGCCTTGGTGGGGAGGGACCTTTGGAAATCCTGTCCCAAGTGTATATTAAAGAAGGTTCAGTACAGGTTAGGGGAAAGGGGACATTGTTTAAACAGGAAAGGCACATTAAGCCAGAGCTTGCTTCCAGGTGTGACCTGGGAGCACAAGAAATTAAGTGACTTGCTCAGGGTCACACAGCATGCAAGTGTAGAGTGATGGGATTCAAACCCAGGTCTCCAGGTTTGTAGCTCAGTGTCCTTAACCACTACGCTAAACTGCCTCCCTGTAAACACAGATAATATATTCAGCAGTGACACACTGGATCTTAAACTTCACTCACTTTCCCTCGAAGCCATCTTACTCCCGCCTACTAAACTCCTAAATCTCTCACTCTCCCTCAAACAGTTCCCCCAGCTCTGAAAAACAGCCATTGTCACACCTATGCACATAATTGGTGATATGATAGGTCCCTGCACTCCAATTACTGCCCCATCTCACCACCACTCTCCAAGGTACTTGAACGTATTGTTTCGGACCAGCTATCTGAACACCTCCACAAATATAATATACAGTGTCCACAGCAGCATGGCTTTTGAAAAGCCCATAGCACTGCCACTGCCCTTCTTGAATTTACTAGTGTAACCCCCCCCCTATAAATGGGTGTTCCCAAAAGTCTTCATTGGGTGTGCTTAAATGCCCACCGCCAGGCAAACGTTCTGTGTCTTTACAAGTGTAAAAGTGCTTGCATGCAAATGCCCCGTTAGCCTCCGTGCCTGTCCCTTTAAGGGACATTATTTTTGTAATGTATAATTAATCTGGGTAGGGGCCAAGTGTTTTGAGGCTCGAGTCCCGCCCAAGCTGCAATAATATTGCTCTGTTCTGCCATCGCTAATGGTGCAAACAGAGGTCTGTTAGAACTGGTAATTGTTTGCTGATTAGCTAATAATAATGGTATTATAGTTCGTCTAACCTGCCTTTCTTTGCAGCATGGACATTTCTGTATTGCACCAATCTGTACCTTTTGGGGACCTTAAAATGGAGTCGGTCCCCTGGGGTCTTGTGGGAGTGAATTTCTGTAGGAATTGTAGTTTTTTTCATTTTGGCGCCTAAATGGACCTGGAGGGGGAGTCCTTGGTTTGACAGACAGATGAATCAACCAACCAAACCCTTTTTGGATCAGAAGGAAGTCTGCCTGTAGCAGAGAGTCTGTCTGAATTTGGAGAGAAGAGAGTGAACTGCTCATGACATCTGAGCAGCTGCTCCTGCGTAGTAGCGCAGGAAACTAGTGGGAAGGCTGTGTCTGGTCTGCCTGCTTCATCTTCCCTTCTGAGGGATCTGGTAGCGAAATTAATTGGACTGAATCGGCTTGTGACCAGAAATACCGAATTGTGACTGCCCTGTTATCTGAAGAAGACCAAAAGATTTGCTGTAAGTGATCGGCTTGTCAGGACGTCTGAATCACACAGTTTTGCTCAGGAAAACCGAAATTGCAACTGGACTGTCATCCGACTTGTGGGATTGTGTTTTGTTTTACTATAAATGTGCTGTGAGCGGTCAGTGGGTCGCGATTTGGTTCCCCACTGCTTAAGTGTGTCACGCTCGCTGGAAGCTGTCTCCAGCACCTATCAAACTGAATCCAAACTGTTCGCCCGGCCTAGGCCCTGCCACCTTGGCCCAGTCAGCTACTTCAGATGCAGAGATCACCATTGACGAGAGACTCGCCCAGGGATCAGCCCCCTGCTCAACATCTCAAACAGGAACGACACCTCGGTGAATCGTGTGGGCCCTGCTTCTCCTGGCATACCAGCTTGTTGACCTGCAGTCTCCATTTCTACCCTCCTGTGTTTCGTATTGGGTAGCGTGAGTAAACACCAGGGTAGCTCCCTGCAACATCAGCTAAATCAAAAGTGTTGACATCTGATTCAGTTGTAGTTTTCTTGTCATGAACTGAGCCTCCAGGCTCTGGATTACAAATTGTGTGTGGTTGTGCATGCTCCTTCTTTCCATCACACGGCCCTGACCAGCTGCAACGCCAGCCTACCCCCGGCAACGTGTCAGGCTAGCCCACCTTTTTTCCAATTGGGTACTCAGAGTGTGTGACTGTGAAGGGACTCTAAAGTGCACGCATGATTGCCTGATTGAATCAGGTACTGAACTAATCAGCCAAATTATGCCCCTCCCTTGTTCATTCCCCCTGAATAAATCAGATCTAATTCTTTTTGCATTTAACTTGACTGTGGTTCAGTTTTTTTACAAGAAGCACTGTACTGTTGTTACCTGCTGAGTCTAACCTTATTTTGCAAGGGGTCTCCAGCGTCACACAGGTGGAATCAGCCCTGGTGGTAAGTGCAAACAGAGTGGGGATTTGTATGCTGACTAGGGGTTATTGTAATGGTGTCTGTTGTTTATTGCTTAAGCCACTAGAGGGGAAGAGGGGGGTTACACTGTCCCGGAGGGCAGTACCCAGATCAGCTACGCTACCAATAACCCTATCCTCCAGGTGGAGGCACCCGTTTTCAGTACCCAGGACCCTTATCCTGCACCTAGTCACGCAGGCAAGGGGAGTAGCCAATGGGACAGCGCCACCTAGGGGTTACAATAGGCCATATACACAAAGCCTTTGACACAGGACACATACTAGGTGTGGTGTACATTGACCTACAAAAGGCCTTTGACACCATGAATCACAGGTTTCTGCTGGATTCCCTCTCTATTCTTGGCCTTTCGCAAGAGGTCATGAATTGGTTTGAAAGCTATCTTGCAGACAGGAGCCAACAAGTTAAGATCAATGACACTCTTTCCTGTAGCCTCCCAGTGGACTCTGGAGTACCCCAGGGATCCATCCTTGGCCCGCTATTATTCAGCCTCTTCATTAACAACCTCCCTGCAGCCTGTGCAAATAAAATGATACTTCATGCAGATGATGCAGTGCTCTTTTCTACCCATACTGACCCTGTCCCTCTCTCCCAGGATCTCCAGAAGAATTTCAGTCATACAGAATCTTGGTTTGATCAGCATAAACTGCTGATGAACTATAAAAAACCAAGGCCATGTTGTTTTATAACTCCCACAGCAAATTTAGAATGGCCAGCCTTACCATATACAACAAGCAACAGCTACCACTCGACCAAGTGCATGAGTTTAACTATCTTGGCATTACCCTGGACTCCACTCTTTCCTACAACTCGCATGTCCACCTCATCTCCAAAGCCATTAATTCAAGGACTGGGGTCTGTTACCACCACCTCCACTGCCTGACCAATGAAGCCAAGCACACTGCTGTAACTAGCTCTATCCTGTCCACTATTGACCATGGGCTAGTCTTTTATGGGGCTGCTTCAGACACCACCCTAAAAAGAATCAGGACCTCTCTTAGTAAGTGCTGCAGACCTGTCACAGGAACAGGTAAGCATACGCATACCTGTGATCTATACAAACACTAACTGGCTCAATCTTGATGGCAGATTAGCCTTTCAGACCTGCCTCCTGGCAAAGAATCTGCCTTCGCCTCACCCCTCCTGTAATGCATGCCTTCATGCAACCCACCCATAATGCACGCTTCACACGTAGTACACTCAAACCCAAGTATCTTGTTCCATTCTGCAGTACCTCCCAGGCTCAGCGTGCCTTCTTTAGCAGGGCCCCAACACTAATGAATGGCCTCCCTACTGTAGTCTCAGATGAGAATAAACTTGGCCCATACAAGCACAAACTACGTCAGCACCTCACTAATCTCAACAAGTGTGACTGCACCCCCTAGGCCTACGGGTCGCCCGCTTTCTCTTCAGGCTTCCTGCTGCCCACTAGTTCACTCTCTTCCTCCTGCTCACCTCTTTCCCCCTCCCCCTCTAACCACCTGGTCCTCTACTCCTATCCCTCTCCTCCTCTCACCCTTCCTCCCTAATGCTTACCCTCCCTGTGTTACCCTTGGCCTAAACACTTTCATTTCCTCAACTACCCTCCTCCATTTGCCACACTCCTCTGCTCCCCCCTCTCCTTCTGCTTCCATACCTCCCCCTCTCTGCAACATACCATCCGCTTACCCTCACTGCATTACCCTTGGTCCTCTCCCACAATCCTTTCCCTTTCCCCCTTCTCCCCCTCCTTGCCACAGCACTTCTGTTGCTTAGCACTTCGTGACAATGCCGCAATCTTGGCAGCATTTCCTCCTCCTTGTTCTCCCTCTGCACAGCACATCTTTCATGGTGTTCATCACACCCCTCGCTATTCTACTCCTCTCCTCTCACCTTGTTGTACATCTTCTTGATTATGTTCTCCCTGTAATTTAGGACTATGCTACCGTACCGAATGACTCTATGTTACTTAGACCTATTGTACCCACTGTTTTTACATATGATGCCAATTTTCTCAGTGTTTTCTGTACCCATTACATGCAACCTGAACCAACTTTAAGTGTAATTGTTGCTGTCAGCGTTTTATGATGATCAGTTAGTAACTATATGGATTTCTCTTTTATTTGATCCCCATGTTTGCTTATACTTCTCATGCTGACACGGAACCTTTGTAAATGAACCAATGGTTCAAAGGTATTTGTAGTCCTAGTACTAAATAAATAAATAAATAAATATACAGTATCTGCAAAATAGGATGCAGGTTTCATACAACTCCCCGCATTCACAGGTGTTTCCCTCACCAAACCAGGTGCCACCAATTCAGAAAAAGCCCTTCAAGGGTTCATTTAACTATATTATGTTATACGTGACTAAAAGGGTGTGTGAAGGTTCCTCATATGCACTGCATTTTCAGTTTAAGCACAAGTAATGAGTGGATTAGTGTAATCCTATCTATCTAGTGAGTTACTGATTAGATATGACAGAACAGTCAACAGAAGCCACTGGGGATGGCAGTCTGAGAGGAAGGAGTTGAAAATAGTCACCTAGTGGGTAAATCTGCCATTACACAGGTGTGCATAAGATGTTGTATTAGTTAGTACACCTGCAGAAAAAAGGAATATACTGTATGAGGCACGTTTCACCACTTTCCATAGCTGTACTGCTGTAGGGTTATATTCACAGTGTATCAGCCTAACTGTGAGCTGCACTCACACAGCCATCTGCAAGAGACGGGGATCCATCCATCACTGCTGGTATCAATATTCTGATTGTTGCTAAATCCCAAGAGAGACAGCATGGGAAATGACAGACGTGACTGGCACCTTTGCAGCTGCGCCAGAGCTGTGCCCTTTTCCTGCCCATTCAACCCTTCAAATGGAGGTAGAGTTCTGGCGTTCAGAGACTGTCCCTGGTGCCCTACTTGGATGGCTGCTATGAGAAGGTACACTGGTTTGACTCTAGGTAACCATCTCTAATTCCCATTCATCTAAATGGAGTACTAGTATCAAAGCGTTCCTGTGATGGAGCACATTAAATCTGTGAGCTCCAGAGCCATACAATCCTTCTCTTTCAGTCTAACAAAAAAAGTGATTTAACCATACTTTAACAATAACATTACAATGCAGCACTAAAACTCAATTTCACTGTTAGCTATTTCTCCAGCTGACATCACATAAGAACATAAGAATTTGCTGGCAGAAAGAGACCATGTGGTCCATCTAGTCTGCCCGGGTTTTCTACCCCCCGCTATCAATTTGTCTTGCTAATGTGACTATACAGTCTATCCCATGCCTGTTTGAATTCACTGACCATCTTGGCTGCCACTACCTGCGGTGGCAGACTGTTTCAAGGGTCCACCACCCTCTCTGTGAAAAAGTACTTCCTAACATTTATTTTGAATTTACCTCCCAAAAGGGTGGCTGACAGCACAACTCTGCAGAAATCAGAGGGGGAGGAGGGCAGTACAAAAATCATATTTTAAATAACAAACAAGAAAAAGAAACAAATAGGGAGGAAGATACACATATTCGGTTCATCTGCGATGGCTTAAAGGCAGCCCTTAGAGAAAAGATTATTTGTTGTGCTTCTTATAAGCATAGGCTACATAAAGCAAAGGCAGAGGGGTTATTGAATGACCTGGCCAAACTGAAACGAGAACATAAAAGATCTAGAGATCCAATCATTTTGTTGAAACTGAAGGAAATTAGGGAATCGTACAATAGTGAGATGTGAAGAAAGACGGAGAATTTCCTCCGATATATCAGACAGAGATATTATGAGACCAGCAGTAGAGCAACTCGCTTGCTGGCTCTACGTCTAAGAAAACAAGAAGCGGATAGATATATCCCCCAAATCAGAGCACTGCACTCTGGGTTAGACATGACAAATCCCCCTCAGATCGCAGATGAGTTTTGTACATATTTTTCTAAATTATATAGTCAGGAAAGGTCCCCGGATTATCATAGGATGGTTACAGAGTTTCTAAGGTAAACTTCTCTTCCTAAATTGGAAGACTCCCAGAGAAGATTGTTAGAGGCCACCATCTCAGGGGCAGAGGTGAAAAGAGTAATTAAGTCCCTTAATAGAGGAAAGGCACCAGGCCCTGACGGCTTCACTGCCAAATTCTATCAATACTTTTTGGCTGATTTAGCTCCTCTTAATACTGAAGGTTTGTAATGTTGCACATGAAGAGGGTGCCACTCCACCCTCTTTGGGGGAGGCGGTGGTCACCCTCCTTCCCAAGCCCAGGAAAGATCCCACTGCCTTTGAAAGTTACCGTCCCATCTCTTTGATTAATCAAGATGTGAAGATTTTCGCACAAAGTCTGGGCTCTCACCTTCAGAAATTCATCCCAAGTCTGATACACCCTGATCAGATGGGTTTTATTCCTGGAAGACACATTCAGGATAATATTGGAACTTTACTCAGTGCTCTCCCTGCCTCAGGAGCACCCCTTCCTGGGCCTCTCCGGGTGGTGATGTCTCTTGATGCAGAGAAGGCGTTTGATCGCTCGGATTTGGTCTTTCTGGACCACACTCTTCTTAAATTCGGATTCGGGGATAAGTTCCGTAGTTGGATTGCTAACCTATATAGGGATCCCTGGGCAAAGGTAAAGGTTAATGGGGTCATGTCTGATAAAATTTAAATTTGCAGAGGTACCTGACAAGGGTGTCCTCCCTCTCCAATTCTCTTCGCCCTTAGCATGGAACCACTTGCTGTTCTTATTAGACAATCAGAGGAATATATAGAGGCATTAGGGTGGGAGGGGTAGAAGCTAGAATTTCTTTGTACGAGGACGATACTCTGCTGTATTTAGAGGACCCGGTTAGCCAGATATCTATGGTCAATTCCTTGTTGGGGGATTTTGTTAAAGTCTCTGGTTTTAAAATTAATGATTCTAAGACTGAATTGCTGCCTTTGGTCAAGATACACTCCCAATCATCGGTAACTATAAATAGTCAAAAGAGAGTTTTAGATACTTGCGTGTTTGGGTCCCTAATGATATAAATAAGTTATACTCAATCACTTCAAGCTCTTACAGACAGTCCAGGCAGACCTCGGCAGCTGGGGAGAGCTCCCCTTCTCTTTAATGGGACGTATTGAGAGTATACGTATGAATGTGCTCCCTCGCTTTCTTTTTCTCTTTCAGTCCCTACCCCTCAAACCTTCTGACCATTTCTGCAAATCCCATAAGTCTTCAATCGCCAGGTTTGTTTGGGCAGGCAGACGTCCTAGGGTGAGATGGGATGTTCTAACTGCATCTAAAGAGAAAGGTAGCCTCGGTCTTCCAGACTTTATAAAAATACTACTGGGCCTCCCAGATTCGCCTGTTGACCTCTGCCCTGCCAAACGAAGACCCCCTTCTGGGTTGATATAGAAAGACCTCCCTCCTCACTGGGAGATGTGCGAGACTTGATGCTTATGGATTGAAAAGGAGTTTCCTGCCTGCGCATAAATAATCCTTGGACAGAAGTCATTAAAACTGCCTGGTTAGAGGTGAATAGAAGGTTGGGACTTCCTATATTAATAGGAGGTAACACCCCTATCAGAGCATGTCTTGATTTTGTTCCTCTCAGATGGGACTTGGGGATTGCCAGATGGGCAAAGAAAGGTTGGTAACTCTAGGTCAACTGTATAGAGAAGACTCCCTTAAATCATTTCAACAACTCTCAGCTGAATATGGGCTCCCCTCTCAAGATTTATTTAGATACTTACAACTTCGCCATTTTTCACTTGAGAAGGAAAGAACAGGCGAATCTGGTAAAGGTCCTAACAGTAACCCTCTTTCGGAGAGGTTACTGAGTGAAATCTCTCTTAAGACTCTTAAAGGTTTAATTTCCAGACTGGTTATACTGTTCTCCACCTTTGAGAAGGACTTATTGGTTAAACTTAAACAGGCCTGGAGGGCTGAGAATGGGTTGGGAGCTGGAGGACTCCGACTGGGTGAGGTCCTAGCAGGCAGTCCACTCCACTACTGCTTCGTATGCCTGGACAGAATTTAGATGGAAGATTGTGATTCGGTACTTTAGGACACCGTAGTTTCCCAGCACTATGGTAAGCACTCGTCCGAACTCTGTTGGCGGGATTGTGGGGACAGGGGAACACATACACATATTTTTGTGGAGTGCCCTAAGTTGCAAGTTTTTTTGGCAGTCGCTTTTAACTGCCTTGAAAACAATTTTTGGTTTTGATTTACCAGGAAACCCAGTGAACTGGATCTTGGGGTTATTCCCTCCAGCAATTAAGACCAAGGCCCAGCAGTATTTGTATAATACTGTTGTGGCTGCAGCCTTTAAAGCCATTACACGTAGCTGGTTAACTCAAGATGTTCCCACTGTTGAGACCTGGTATTTGATCTGTCCGGGTATATTAGACATGGAGGAACTAACAGCTAGGATCCGTCTAGGTAAAGAGAAATTTAATAGTAGATGGCTTCCTTTCTTTCATTATCAGGCAGAGAAAGAAAAGGTCAATGTCTTAGAAATCCTAGCCAGATATGCTTAAGAAGATAAGATCTTCTTTATCCTCCCTGTTATCTCACGTTATATGTGTCTTTAAGTATAATATCAGTAACATAATGGCAGAGGTCCGATGAATTTTCATGAGTGTGCTATCTTCTCTCCACTCCCTCCCCACCCACCTTGTACCTTCCCTTCCCATATCCTTCCAATTTACGTGTGATATTTTTGAATACTTTTTATTCTGTATGTCTACATATGTCTATATAAACATTGTGATTTTCTGATTGTACAATGTGTAATGAAAATTATAATAAATTATGGTTTCAAAAAAAAGAAAAAGAAACAATACTCAGACTATGGTCAGCAGTAACAGCATTATGAGTGGCACCCAGCATGGAAAGTGACCCCATGAGCAGGTACCTGAGGTGGGACTTTCAGCCATGATGCCTCAGGTGCAAGTCTAGATTCAAGGCTGCATCTGCTTTATCATAAATATGGGCAAATCTCTGAATGCTACTTCTAGACATTTTGTCATATTTACTATACTTCTGACTGTATGGTAAAGTAATGAAGCATGTATCAAATACTGATGTGTCATTGTAAGGCACCCATTTTGTCATGAGTCCCCGCAGATGTGCAACATAGTTAGGCCACCTTTTAGGATGACTGACTGTCGTGGTGCAAGTCCCCAACGTCTGGCTGAAAATCCAGCCCTCCCTCTTTAAGCAAGACACTAAACCTCCCTGTGCTCTTACTGGCTTTAAAACTGGGTAGAAGCAGGACCTCCACTTAAAAGATGAGATACTGCTGTGCAGAGATATCCTGTGTATGGGGACTGCATGTAAGCCCCAGAACTCCACTCTGGAGCCAGCTAGGGGTCAGGCTCATCTCAGAATTAGGTTTTCTGCTCCCAAAGAGGGAGGGCATGGTTCATCAGGCATTTATACACCTTCTCCCCTTGCCCACTCATGGGCAGATAATGGAGCGGCATCAGCTGTAAAGGCAGTCACTTGTTGCTGTTGTCACCCCTCTGTGGCAACTCTGCTAATTGGGGGGCACCAAGGGAAAAAATAAAGGGAACAAGAATGTTCACCATGTCAACAACCTGGGTTTGCATCCTGGGTCCAGCTACAAAGAGAGATCCCAGCAGGAGGGTGCTTTAGTGTCCATATGGGCACTGTCCACCAACCGGTAAGGCTGGGACAGCCTGCTGGTGCAACTGGAAAGAGCTGAGAAAGCTTTAAGAGTACAGATGCAGCATGCCATTGGGTTGGCAGTACACATGCATCCCATGGTCTCATGCATCTCTGGGGAGGAATAGGCTTGATACAGTACTTCCCGTAGCTTCAGGGAGCTACAGACTGCACCGACAAGACCTGGCATTTGCCTTAAATGACCAGGCTGTGTGTGTGGGGGGGCTACAGGACTTTCCAAATGGACAGCATGGTTTTGTCTCAGAATACTGAAGTTAGAAGATGGTGCAGGGGAAATAGAGTGAACAATAAATATAAAAAATATGGTAAGAAAACATTAAAACAATTACACAATCAGATCACATCTGTTTGACTGAATAAAGATGTCTGAAGACTTTTTTACAATATAGCTGTGATGTTAAGTGGGAAATTATGGGCTGGCACCACAACAGCCCCCACCAACATGATGATGTCAGAAGCCTGCCCACTGCAGTACATGCTCTCAGTAATGTCGGGTACGCATATTGCTGGCCGACTGCCATAGAGTACAGCATCTCCCAGGGTCAATCTATTGTTCACAGAGGGAAAAACAATGGCTTTCTGCAGTTTACAACATATCAAACCAGAAAACATCAATAATTCAGTTAGAAAAATTAAATAAGGACATTACACAATAATTTTAACTTAGAGATCTGTTCCCTTTTGGGGACTCATTTACCAAAAATGTCAACTTGCTATGAAGACACGACTTTCCACTTTGATGCAATTACAACATGAATTACATTCAAACATCAGATCCTTGCAAACTTTTAAACAGTTTATGTCCAGACTGTCTTTGGATAAGTTGTATGTGTGGCAATGTTAAAATGATATATTCTGTATAATAGTTTACTGTATTTTGTTATGTAATGTAACCTCTAGAGATCTCAGGATGATATTGTAAATAGCCTTGACCTAACTGCCATATCCTGACAAAAATAATTGTGTTTAATACATTCTTATACTAAAATACTAGACACCAGCAGAGTAGGCCTCATGTTCTATTGAGTCTGCTTGTGCTTCAGAACTCTGAGTGGGTACCGTAGCCACCACCCTGTCTCCTTTCCCTATTACTCCCTCCCTCAATCCCGGCCTCCCCCCGGGCAAGCCAACCTCTGTTTCATCCCTTGCCTACACCTGTCACACCCTCTCTTGAACCCCTCCACCACAGAAGCCAGTACCAGCTCTCCGGGCAGAGCATTCCATGGTGTCACCACTCTCTCGGTGAAATATCTTCTCCTCCTTCCCCCCCTAATAATTCTACCCTCAAGCTTCCAATTGTGTCCTCTGGTGATTCCAATCTCCTTCAGCCTAAAGATCCCATCTCAGTTTACCTTATTGATTCCCTTGAGGTACCTGAAGACCTCAATTTTGTCCCCCTAGTCCCTCCTCTTCTCCAGCGAGAACAGGTTAAAGCTCCTCTAGTCTCTCCTCATATGTCATATCCCCCAGGCCCTGGATCATTTTGGTTGCTCTCCTCTGAACCCTTTCCAGGAGTTGGATGTTCCTCCTGAATGCGGTCTCCAGTACTGCACACAGTACTCAAGGTGTGGTCTAACTAGACTGTTGTACAGTGGCAGAATCACTCCCCTGCTCCTTGAGGCAATCCTCCTTGTGATGCAGCCCAGCATCCTGTTTGCCTTGACTGCAGCCCTCCTGCACTGCTCCGAATTATTCATGCTGACATCCACCAGGACTCCCAGGTCTTTCTCCCCTGCCGTGGTCTGCAACTCATCCCCCCCAGGTTGTACAGATGTTTGGGGTTACCCCACCAAAGGTGTAGCACCTTGCACTTGCAGGAGTTAAATTTCGATTTCCAGGCGCAGGACTACCTATCCAGAGCATACAAGTCCCCTTGCCATGTTTTTCAACTGGGGCCATTGAAATAAAGTGAAAATGACCCATTTAAAAAAAAAAAACTCACTTTAAGAGCAGTTGAGAATATTGCAACTTATGAAGTAAAAGCATTGCAAATCTTAAATTAAAAAAATCTGCATTTTACCTTTAAGTAAACATTGGGGAACATCACTAAAATAGCACTTCCTCTTAGGAAGAGGCCAGTGAGAGCTATTCATTGGGTTTCTCCACAAAGTTTGACACCAGAGATCACCAAAAGTGGTATCAGGACCCTCTGGAACTGTGCTTACATGGTTCCAGTCATTCGCCTCTGCCCAAGGGCAGACAGTAGTGTCAGGTGCTTCTATTAACTGGCCAACCGCCATCAAGTACAGCACCCCCCACACCGGACGATTTACTGTTAATGGGGTACATGTTGCAATTAGGAAAGGAGATTGAAGATATAGTGTGGTTTTTCACTACAATGTAGAGGATACCCAGCTGTGTCTTTATTTGCCCCAGCCAGGGGACCCCAATGACTGTGTTGAATAACTGCATGGCAAAAATCAGAGAATGGTTGATCACTGGCTAATTAAACCTCATCCTGGACAAAACTCAGCTGTAACTGGTAGGTTAACCCGATTCCATCCTTAATGATAGCCCGTGGCTTTCTATCATACATAGAGTTCAGCAAAAGTGTCAGTGGCTCAGCAGGTAGCACACTCACCTCTGAGGCCAGGAGATCACTAGGCTGTGGGTTCTATCCCCACACCAGGCACTTGGGTTAATATCCCAGTACTGACACTGTAGTGCAGCATGAGGGGGTGCCACACTCCTGAGGTGCCATCTTTCGGATGAGACATTAAACCAAGGTTCCCATCTGCCTGTTCTGGTGGTAGTTCAGATGGATGTTAAAGATCCCATGGCACTTCTCGAAAAGAGCAGGGGAATTTCCCCAGTGCAATGGCCAAATTTCCTCCATTCACAAAAAATACCACCAACAGCTTAATCTGGTTCAAGGTCAGTTGGCATTCATCTGTATCTCCCTTCCCTGGGTCATGCCTGAAAATAGGCAGAATTTGTCTAGTGCACTTACCCGGTCAACAAAAACTAAAAAAAAAATAAAAATAAAAAAAAGCTCGGGAGGTGATACACAACCTGAGAGTGATTCTCAGGTACAATTCGACTCTCTTGGGAGTCCCAGGTGTTAACTGTTATAGATATCTCCAGGTAACACCTTCCTGGAACCAGCAGACTCAAGAACACTAGTGTAGGTTTTCATTACAGGCCATGCTAACCGCTGTGCCCAGGGGAATCAGTAAATCATTCGTGGTTTTCAAAGGACAGTCATGGAGGATCACTGTCAATCATTAAATGTCCACATACAATTATAAAGGGAGATCGTGATCTAGGATCATCATCTAGATCATGATTTAATCAACAAAAACATAAGTTTCAAATCAACAACTGTTAATTGATTATTTCTGTAAGTTTAATTAGCAAGATGATTTCTGATGACCCACAAATGATCAAGCGACGATACTGATTATTTTATCAGTTCCATGATACAAGTTTGTAAGTCACATGGAAAACATTAAAACAAAGTTGTATTTGTTATAAAAATATGAATGTGCCAAATATCTATAGGCAATTTTAAAATAAATCATACAAGGTGAATTTTAAACCCTTTATGAAGAGTAAATGCTCAGTTTGGTATAGTGCAGACATCAGCATAACTAACTTGCACATTTCAAAAGCACAGTTTATGAATGAAACCAATGGTAATTTCTAGTTTAAAAAATAATTCTGCTTTGATAATATTGCTTTCCACAAACCAAGTACCTGTACAAATTCATCACAATCAACAGGCAACCTCATTTTGGTGCAATAATCTATTTAAATCTTTACAACACACGAGAACAAGGTAAGCCCTAACAGCAAGTCTAAATGACAGCTGTGTCTGGGTTGAAAAGGCCCTTTAACCCTTGTAGGGCCACGGACTGATATATCAGTCCAAAATTCCCATATGTTCTAATTTTGTCAGCAGCCTAAGAGTTAACGGAAGATTCCAAAATAGATGTCTAAATAGAGAAGATGAGTTCCAAAGTTACAGCAAAAAAAAAGATAAATATTTTTAAATTTTATTGCAGTGGAAAATCCTGATGACATGAAATCATTTATCACAATCATTATTTCCATAACAGCTTTGTTTTTGTTTGGCGGCTATTTAATGCTTGTATTTAATCACTGTTAGAAATTATCATAATGATGTTCATGACCAAACATAATCTTGGAACATAACTGATAATGATCATTATGCTACATCATGATTAACTCATTATTTCGTCAGCTGGGGAATGTCATGTACTCTACAGGGCCGATCTGCAGATCAGATTCACTGCCTGCAGCTGGTGCAGAATGCAGACGCCCAGCTACTGACCTCCGCCCTGATAGCAGATCACCTTGTGCTGATGCTATATGAACTGTACTGGTCAGGTGGAAGGTCACTTTTAAAGAAATGTTCCCATTTTCAGAAAACATTTCGTGAATCCAGTAACTCAAAAGTCACTTCAATTTTTTTTTTTTTTATTGCTGAATAAGTCATTAGGACCTTTTTAGCCAGTCCGTCAGCACAGCAGTAGCACTACCACTCGAGATGCCAGCAACCCAGCTTCACAAGCGAGCCTAGGTTATCGGGGAACAGCCACAGGGAGAAGGACTGTGCATCCAAGAGGGCACTCTCCTGCTCCATAGAGGGATGGCAGTCAGCAGTGGTGCAATACAGCCAGCTGGGTGAGTACTGGTGGCAGTGTGCCTGCAGTGGCTTTCTGGGTGGGAGGGGATGCAGACAGCGCTGCACTCTGCACATTTAGTATGTTTGAAGTGAACAGATGCCCGTACCACTTAGCAAGTGGACCCTGCCCAGCTGCTGGTCTATACCTCCTCCTTCCTCTAGCTGGGCCAAATATATGCCCCCAATCCCAAACCCCTCTTGCAATCCTAGCACTTTCTGCAACTTAGCACTTTCTATCACCTCTACTATCCCACCCCCCAGTACCTTCTACTATACCTCACCCCGTCAGTCTCTCTCAAATGAATCCTAGTCTAGACATGTTATTAGCTATTGTTGGTTGTAACCTGTACAATCTGTTTTTATGCTGTTAAGCTAGTATGTATTCTGTTGTATTTACTTATTGCTTCCACTCCCCTTCCCCCAGGATGTACCGTGAGACGAGCTTTTGTTGCTCAGTGTAACCGTCCTGGTGAAACATTTCAATAAATAAATAAAAAGAAAAATATGGAGGCAATAAAGCTGATGAGTGAATACAAGGATTCAGCTTCTCACAGGCCCTGCACTGGCGACATAGCCTGCCCTGTAAGAACCTGATCCTGCTCCTGTCAATGGAGGGACCAGCAGACCCCACTCTGGGGCTATATTAAGTGGAAAGACACGGGGATGTCTGGTAAGTCCATGAGAAGCCTGAGGACAGTGATGTAGGGATGGAACCAGAAGGGAGTGCCTGATTATTTTTTTTTTTTTTTGTGCTCTACCTGCCACCTTGCATCCACCTGGCCACGGACCCCTCCAACCTCTACCTCCACTTAGCCGCATCTCCCCCCAAAGTCCCCTGCCTTGCCCCCAGGGCAGGGTTGCGCTGTCCCCTAGTAAACGCCACAACACTGGTATTAGGACTGGGGGAGCTGGCCCTGGAGGCCAGTTGTGAGGTGGAGGGGCAAGCCTCACAGATGCATCAGGCAGTATGCGTTTTCTCCCTGTATTCGGGGGTGGGGATGTGCAATGATGAGCGGCATCTGCCCCGCCCTGACGTGCTGGTGTCGGTGCTGTGGTACACCTGGCCTCTGCCAGGTATCTGTAGTGCACTGGACACACTACCCGCTCTCCTCCCTGGAGGAGTGCTATCGCAGGACGCTCAATCGTTCTCCCCCAGCTGGCCCTCTGGCAACCCGGGTCCATTCCCGAACCTGGGTTGATGGCACCACAGGTCAGCACCATGCCCTGGCACCAGCAGGCTGGCTTTGGAGTGCCTGATCTGAGGCTACAGTGGGAAGAAATTATATACAAAATATTAGAAAGAAGAAAAAAAAAAAAAAAGGACCTTTTCCCCTTAAATGTCACCTGTACCAGCTGATTATTTCTCCCCTGACAACAGAATCCTCTGCTTAGGACATCACAGCCTATTACAAAAAAACTGATACCAGAAGCAGAGGATTATGATCTGTGGGTAGGTATAAGCAGAGGTACAAGATGAAGTTTAAGCAACAAACAGACTGTTTTATACCACGTAGTAACTACAGTACAAAACACGGGTGTAGGAAGATATACTCCATGGTGTACAATTTCATTTTAGGGGTGCAACAACACAGGCTTGCACTGCTGCTGCTGTTCCATGTAACACATAACAGGGCCAGCTGATTCTCTCTGTACTTTTATTCCTGGGAGTCAAAACTAGAAGGGTTAACCACTGAGATTATCTTCATCCCAGCAACTATACAACATTACAGGTTTTGGTGGTCTGAGGAAGCAAATGCCATGGCAACCATATTTACCAGTGCATAGGTGGCAGGGGGAAATAAAACGTGCCCTGGTGTACAAAAGTTGTGTTTACAGTGCCAGTTTGGGCAATAAACATGGTCCTGCTGTACCCATTTTTATTGTCTGGCTACACCACTGGTATAAAAAGGTTGTGGTTCTCCTTGACAGAATGCCAGTAGCATCTTCTGAATACTTGACATTTGCCATTTAGGGATTGTCGCCTTTTTCATTTTTGTCAAAGGATTATTAAAAGGTTGAGCTGGCATGGCTACAGTATCAGCTTCATAAGGATAAGTCATATTGATAGAGTTCACATATATTGACATACATCAATACACTTGTAAACAATATGTTAAGGTTAAAACTATGTATATGTCAAAATACAGTGATAGTGTTATACAGAAGTTGAATTATATTGTGGTATACTATTGTGTTTGCAAAGACAAATTGAGGTGTTTGCACAGGCTATCTACAGTTCAGTGCACATACATGTTAGTTAAGCGCTAATGCTATACTGCACCGTAGTTTGCCTATGCAAACGCGACACAGCATACTGAAGTACTGTTCAGCTTCTGTATAACTACCACTGTACATCAATACACTAACAACAACAAGATTATTGGTAAAGATGACAAAACAGACTGCCCAGAATCCAGATACTAGATTTACTCTTTCACATACTTTCTACTGACGGTACAAGGCAGCTCTGAAAATAATGTATTGCCATAAAGTTTTAAAAACTTGTTTTCCAGATTGGCTCTAAAGAAGAAAACAAATCACTGAATATGGAAATTGCACTGGAGCCTGCTGAGCCCAACTGAGCAGAAGCAAAGGCTTATGGGAAAAGTTGCCGAAATTGTGACATACTGTAGATCTCAGGCTATAACTGAGACATTAGTGAGAGTGGGTTATATTAATTTTGTAATGGCATTAATTACCTTGTTGTTCATAATCTGAATGTGAAATTATGTATAATTATTAAAAATATTTTATTTTTTTATTCCTAAACTGTATATGCATACACACACACACACACACACACTACATACATACACAAATACACACGTATAAGTCTACTTTTTGTTGATTAAAAACAGGCACTCAAGAAGGGGAACTTGACTTTTCTGTGAGGGCGACATAGTTCCAGGGTTTACAACAGTTAACCATTTTTGCAACTGTTTAACTTGATTTTGTGCCCCGTTCTGGCCATAATGACATATTCAGTGCCTGATGCTGGTCTCAGAACAGATTTTTTCCCTTTAAATAGGGCAGCAAACTAATGTCTGTAATTTTTCTATACTGACAAGGTAAATGTGGGGGGGGGGGGGCAACTTATATGTATGGTCAACCTACAGCCGAATATATACAAGTAATTTTACAATGTAGCTTTATAGTTTGTTAAAAGGAGAACCACTATAAAAAAATAAGCCTTGGAACAATGTGCTTTATCCTTTGAAGAAACATAAGAAAAAAATATTCACTGTAATAATGTTGTTTCTTCCAAAGGGATCCCTTACTAAGTTTAAAAAGAGCAATTATTCCCCTGGAATGAGCAGCCCCAGAGCTTTAGAATTTTATGCTAATTATAGAATTCAGAATGAAATTCAAACTCTGCTGTGTGGTCATGCTCACCCCTGCATTATAACATCACATTTATTTCTACAGTAGTGTCAGCAGTGATCACTGAAACTAAATGGCAACCAAAATGTTTTAGAATTTTTATTCAAAAAATGTTTTAAATTTTTGTGAAACAAGGCAGAACAAATCAATGTGCTATGGAAAAAAAACAAGTCATTTAGACCACTTAGCAACAATATTTGAAGCACTGTAACACGTAATACTCAAGCAACTAGAAAAGGAATGAATTGTTGTCTGAACCTTTTGCCAGGTTCTGGAAAAGGAGGCAGGGATTAGGGATTGTTCAACTTAGTGAGGGATCCCTTCAGAACAAAACAACATTATTGCAGTGAGTAATTCTTTCTTCAAACCCCAGGAATCCCTCATTTAAGTTTAACAAGTGCAGGCTCCATAGCAGTACCTTGGCAGGATGGGTACAGAACCTATTTGGGGAAAACGGTTCTGCAAGACAGCAGTGCCAAAACTGGTATCCCTTCTGGACTGTATGTCCATACAGTAACATGCTGTGAAAGTGTGCAGTTTTCCAGGTAGCTGCTTTACAAATCTCTTGCAGGGTGATGCCCCTTGATGCTGCCATGGAAGTAGAGGTGTCTCTTGTAGAGGGCACCTTGAGCCCGCTGGGAGGCAGTCTGCCAGCTTTGTCATAACAGAACTGTGTGGTTTGCCCTTCTCCACTTCACCACTGGTAACAAACAGCTGAGTGTTAATGGACCTGGCATCCTTTGTGTGGTTCCAACTGTAACTCGGTGACCTTTTCACATCCAGACTGTGTAGCTTTTGCTCACCTGAGCTGGACTCTACTGTGAAGAAAACTTGAAGGGCAACTGACTAATTAAAGCAGATTTCAGATACCACTTTTGAGAGGAATTTCCTGTTTGTCTTTAGGACTACCTTGTCCCTATGGAAAATTATGTAGTTAGGAGCTGTACAGAGAGGGCCTGTAGCTCACTTACTCTTCTGGCAGATATTAGTGCCACCAGGAAAAGTGTTTTCTAAGTGACATACTTCAGTGCAGCAGTGACCATGGGCTTAAAGCGAGCCTCCATTAGCTGGGCAATGCACAAGTTCAAATCCCAAAGACGGAAAGATTCCATGACTGGAGGTACAGGTAATTAAGGCCCTTGGAAAAACCTTTTGAAGATGGGTTGAGGCTGAGGCTACTGACCGGTCTTTGCCAGCTGACTTGTAAGCTGACATTGCTGCCAAATGCACCTTGAGAATTGAAGGCCTTAGTCCCAGGGACTGGAGGTAACTAGGTAGTCCAGGATTGTGGACAGACCTACCTGGAGGGGGTTGATCCATTTTGAAGAACACTATATGGAAAAACTTTTCCATTTTGAAACACAAGTTTTCCTTGTTGCTGGTCTCCGGGAAATCTTAAGTACTGCCATAACTTTATCAGAAAGATTCAGTCCCAAAGAACTCTAGCTTCTCAAATACATGCTCTGAGGCATAACAGTTCTCTGATGTGGGAATGTTATCCTGCCCTGGGACAGCGTTAACAGGTTATATCTCAGGGGTAGGCTGATAGGACAGGCTGACAGGATCATGGAGTAGCAGGTTTGTCTGGCCCAGTCTGGAGCAATAAGAATAATTTGTTGTGGACTCCCTTCTCAATTTTATCAGTACTCTTAGTAAAAGTGGGAAAGGAGGGAAGGCATAGAGAAACTTCCCTGACCAGATGAGGAATAGGGTATCCTCTAGGACTGAACCCACCACTGGGGGTCTGCAACAAAAAAGTGGGAGCTGGTTGTTCTCCCAGGAGGTGAACAGATCTATTTCTGTGTACCCCACCTTCTGAACACTGATGCCAGCACCTGCTGGTTCATGGTCCATCCATTCACGATTTCCCTTGCTGATCCTGCTCAGGTAGTCTGCTAGTACATTGTCTTTTTCTGGTAGGTGCAATGTGGATAGCTGAACATCCAAGGAAGATGCCAACTTCCAGATGTTCATGGCTTCAGTACACAACTTGGAAGACAGTGTTCCTTCCTGCTTGTTTATGTACAGTAGTACATGTTTATGGTGTTGTCTTTTCTGATTTGGACAGACTGACCACAGATCTGGGAGGGAAAAGCTCATATTGCTTGGTACAATGCCGAGTTCCAGAAGATTTATGTGTTCTTGAATCTCTTGTGCACTCTATGTGTAACTCCCCCTGTTACCCGGGGTTACTAGAACCCGAGTAAGACCTAGTGGCAGGCAGGGACAGGCAGCTAGTGAAACTCCAGTTAAATGGATTTCACTATGTCTTGCTCTGTTTTCAGTCTCTGCGGAACTGGAGCTATGACATCATTTAGAACTGTCACAGCTGCATAAGCCACACTGCAGTGTTGCAGTTGGAGGTTAGAGTAGAACGTTGGGGAATTTGAAGTCAAGTCTGTTGCAGTCTGTAGTAGAGGAAGGAGGTGCTCTGCTGTAAGCAGGCTCTCAGAGTCCTAAGCTCTGTCAAAGAGCTATTTTTTTGCACAGGTGTGTGTTCTCACCTGGAGAGGAACACAAGAAGAGCCAAGTGAAGTGGTAGAGACTGCTTTCAGTGGTTCAGGGACCCATCCCCAGAGGGATGGGGGGGAAGGAATCAGCCTGTTTCCAGGGGCAAACCCCCTGGTCCAGCTAGGAAACAAGAAGCTGCCTGAATTTAAGTTTGTGCTGAGGCACCAGAAGTTCTGGACGAGATTTCTTTGGAACAGACAATGCCTGTGGGGCACCTGCAACCAAGGGGTGAGTTCGCTCTGCTAAAGGGCCAATGTGTTTTCACCTGAGACAAGATGAAACTAAAGTGACTGTTACTGTGGGGTCAGGAAAAGACAGTCAAGTACAGTTTGGAAGATGTGGGGATTGGATTGCTTAACTCTGTGGGGGGTCTAGAGTAATGGACATAGCCACTTTTTAAGTATGTTCAAGTTCAGCACAAATGGGATGGAAAAACAGTAGACTGGATGTGAAATACAATTAAAGAGAATCTACATAGCAAAGTGTTTTAAGGATGAGGTGTAACAGTCCAGAGAAATGGCCGGGTACGAGTTGTGGGAGACCCCCAACAGTAGTAACCAAATTCACCTCTACGGGGTTTGCTTTGGGACACCTGTTGGTTTCTCAGGTACTTGGCCAGTGCCTGAGGAAAGTACCCAGACGTGGGATTGATGAGGAAGATTCCCTGATGGAGCCAGAAGTGCTCATAGGTGGTTTAGGGAGCCACCAGTAAATGTTCCATGTTATACAGAAAGTGTCCAAAGGGCTGGCAATAGAGCTGAGCCAGGGAAACCAAAGAAAAAAAAAAAGAGTTGCGTTAGGGCAGAGTGCCCAGAGTGTTTCGAGACCCAAGGGCTTCAGAGTAAAGAAGATGTGTTCTGATCTCCATAAATCTGCATTACCAGGAGTGTAGCCCCGTTGGGGTCCATCTATGCTTTGTAATTCTGTTGGATGTGAATAAAAGCCAGACTTTAGAATCCCAGCTTCTGGTATTGGACATTACAGTTATTGCTTCCTGTGTCCGGAGTTACTTGGGTGCCCCTGACTAGAAGTCAAACCTAGCCAAGATACAGAATAAGAGTTTTCTCCCCGAGCCCAGGTCCCAGGTAGGGGGTTACATATGGAGGCACCGCACAGCGCTAATAACACAAAAATACCACCAACCCAACCCCTGGGGTAGCCCACTGGTTACATATGTGCCACTCACAGATCTCGAGGTGGGCATCCCAATCTAGGAGGGAAGCATCTGTTGTGAGAATTACTGTAGAGAATTCCCTCTCTGAGGTTGCATTCTGCCTTACACCAGTCTAGGGCCCTTAAAGTTCTTGTGGCAGGCAACAATTTGGATAGGGCGTCGCACCTCTGGGAGCAATGGCCCCAGGTGGTACCAAGTATCTCTCATCTGGAATCTGGCCTCTGGTACCACTGCTGTGGAGGAGACCTTGTGACACAGTAGCCTTAGAAAATCCATTGCAGGCCAGCCTGGATCCCATTGAGGGCTGAGGCGATGGACTCCTTACCTCAAGCTATGCCGGTGACCTGGGTTCGGGAATGACCTTGGGTCATCGGGGTGCCAGCACAAGGGGGGGAGGGGGAGCAGGACTGAGAAAGCCAGCAGGCTACTCTCCTCTCCCAGGGGTGGTGGGGGAGGGTTGTTGCTCCCCTTCATAGTTCCACCCCCACGGGAGGGGGGGGGTTAGTGTAGGCAAGGAGGGGAGAAAGTATGGGTGGGCAGATGGGGCCGAGCTGACTTCCGGTGTGCATGCGTACATGTCTCCACACGAATGTACAGCCATGTCCCGGTGCCTTGGGTGAGGGAAAGTGGGAACAAACATACGGAAAAATACTACAAAAATCTCTCTATAAAGAAAGAAAAAGAAAATCCAGTGAAAGCCTCGATTGACCTGCTTTGAAAGATTCTGCAGCTGAAATCAGATTTGCTACCCTTGCTAGAGGAAGGAATGCCTTCCCCCCTGCAGGGTATCCAGCTCTGCGCTGATAACGTTCTGAACTTGAACTGGTTCTGTCAGACTTTTGAAAGTTTATGGGGAAGCCCAATTGCTTCAAAGTGTTTCGAGGCAGCAGTATGGAGGAGCTTGCTTCCTGCTGTGTTGTTCCTGAGATAAATCAGTCATCCAGGTAAGGGAAAACCATCACCCCCTCTTTCTCAAGTGTGATGTCACCACAGCTAGGCACTTGTGACTATTTTACACTGATACAAACTAGGCACATACCACCACATATGACGCTGACAACGCGTTTCTGGCCCCCAACTGAACCCTTTCTCAAAAGCTTTTAAGAAAGGGTCTATTTGGGGACCAGAAACATGTTAAGCAGGCAGAAATGCTGCCGTGTGTCTTTTATAGCTATTAAAACCTTTTATATTTACATGGTTGTTAGCATCATATGTGGTGGTGTGTGCCTGGTTTGTATCAGTGTAAATGCTTTCTTTAGCCAGAGCACCACAGCCTAGTGCGAACTCTTTCCTCTGATGTCTACGCACTTTGTGATTGTGAATACCCTTGGAGCTGAGGGAAGGCTGAAGGGAAGGTCTGTGAACTAGTATTGGCAGTTCCCAAACCTGAACCTGAGGTATTTTCAGTGACTTGGCCTGACTGGTATGTGGAAGTGGGCGTGTTTCAGCTCTCGTGATCCCAGCCAGTCTCCCACTTGCAGAGATGGAATCACTGAGCCCAGTGTTACACCTTGAATTTTTTTTTCTTTATTGTGTTTGTTCAGGTACCTCAGGTCTAAAATGGTTCACCACTCCCCATTTTTCTTTAGAATGAGGAAGTATCTGGAGTAAATTCCCTTGCACTGACAGGTGGCAGGTACTTTTTCCAGTGCATGTGTTTGCAGCAATGTCTTCACCTGCAGCTCCAGCAGGATCGCTTCTGCTGGTGTGTGAGGTTGAAAAACCTTTGGGTTCTGTAGTTCTGGAAATCTTTTGAACTGCAGAGACAAACCCTACTACTTCTAGGACCCACTTGTTTGTGGTAATACAAGTCTATTCCTGGAAGTAGTGAGCCAGACTTCCTCCCACTAGCAATGGGTGGGCAACCTAGACATGCTTCTTTTTTTCTGGGGTTTGGGTGCAGACATTACAGCAGCACATCTATCTTTTTCCCCTCTACCATTGCACCATTGTAGCCTCTTTGCGGAGGGTATTCTTAGCAGCACAAGCCCCGGGGTTGTATCCTCTACCCCTACCTCACCTTCTGGAAGGCCTGTGGGAAATGGAGGCCTTTTCATTTTCAGTATTGCTCCTGTAGGTGGTTTTATATTCATCCGCCTTTTTCATGTAAGCTTCTGTCTTGTCATCAAACAGGGAATTTCCCTCACAAGTGAAATCCATAGGATTTGTCTGCCAGGCAAACCTTCTCAGGGTCACTGCATGGGCCATAACCTTGGATGCAGTGTCACTGGCATCCACTGCCATATGAAACCAGTACTTTGTGGCATCTATGGCTGATGTTGCTGTGTCAGCCATAGCCTGTGTCAACTCTCTAGTAGCCTTTTTGCTCTGTGCCAGAATGCAGTTCCATGAGGCGCTCTGCTACTGTGCTGTGTAGATCAGACAAGCTGCCTGGCTTAGAAGCAAGGAAGCCGAAGTATCCACTTTTTGTGCCATGGGTATCCAGTTTCCTGGAATCTTTTTCAGGAGGCTGGGAGGAAAAGGGCATTTTGGCCTTGTCGCAGGTGGCAGTCTGAACCATTCCCTGACAATCAGAGAGGGAATACAGGTACTCAGACCCCTGGTTGTCACTCTGATTAAAAAATATCATAATCAATTTTCTTAGTCTATGCGTGCATTTAATCCTGATCCTGCATTTAAATTCATTTCTCTGGTTGATCCTGTATTTACAAAGGTGACTCATCAAGAGTCAGTCTACACACAGTAAGTACTGTAGAAGAGAAAGTGAAGTGCAAGCAGCCCAGGAGAGTGTTGGCATAGTGTGCGGCTGCCATATGGGGCACAAGTTTGGGGGGGATTTAAATCAGCAGGCTAGGAAGTAATAAAAGGTTGCTGCAGGCAAAAACCAATGGACAGAAATAGTAGAAGAGGGAAGTTATGCATGAAGAGAATAAAAAGACTGTCTGGGGCCATGCTTTTTTTTTTTTTGGAGCTAGCAAGTGGACATGTGGGCTGGCTGGCAGATGGCCGAAGAGAGCAGACTGGAGCCTGGAGGGCTAAAGTAAGAAGAGAGATAAAAGCCGTGAAAAAAACGTACATCTCTATACTAAATGTAGCAGTCTGTTATGTGTACTTTGGCAGAAGACAGAGCTGCATGGTGCAGGCAGGCAAAGATGTACTGGAAGTAAGGAGCATATTTTAAAAATGAAAGTGCTACCGTCTGAAAGTAGTGCCAGTAGGAGGTGGGGGTGGGAAGGATGACTGACAGAGGGGGTGTAATAAATCTAAGGTTCCTCAATTTATTCAATACCAGTGAAAATAAAAGGATTTATGAAACCCCCTACAGGGTCCACGTCTACTGCATAAATATATTTAAAAAATGGTGTCTGGTCAGTTCTGGCTCCTCATTGGTCAGGAACCTGTCACAGCGTACTGCATTAACTTAGTGTAATTACTACTCTGTCACGCCTTATTCCTTACAGACAGATCGATATTCTATAGGTTCTAGTCCTACACCAGGTACTTGGTGGTAATACGTATAACTGACACTGTAGTGCAGTATGAGGGGGTGCTGCACAATTGTTGTGCCATCCTTTGAGACATTAAACTGAGGTCCCTTCTGCCTATCTATGGTCACTGTCCAGGTGGAAGTAAAAGATCCCATATCACTTATCAATGAAGAGTAGGGAAATGTTTTACTCAT
Organism: Neoceratodus forsteri; assembly: GCA_016271365.2. Classification (NCBI taxonomy): domain Eukaryota; kingdom Metazoa; phylum Chordata; order Ceratodontiformes; family Ceratodontidae; genus Neoceratodus; species Neoceratodus forsteri. The sequence continues at coordinate 120,653,866 of JADMNL010000025.1, forward strand.
ACAGAAAAACACAAACAAATAATAAAATTTCTTTACACATCAAAATATAAATCTATTTTATAATCTCAGTTAGATATAGTGTGCTGCCCAGAACTATTTTTTAAAAGCAGTAGACTATTACCTTTTATAATTGAGATACTTCGTCTTTTCCCTTTGGTTAATTAGAAGTTTTTTGTTTTTTTTTAATTGGTGTTAGTAGTTGTGATGGGTGGAGCAGTACACTGCCTGGCAGCTGACATATCTAGGCCTGTTCCTCCCATTACATCATCAGCATTACAACCGCACCGTCTACGACATCACAGCTGCTCAAGAAGAGCCACATAGCAGCTGCCAGGTCAGTCATCTCTGATGTCACTGTCAGTGAGGTCACAGTGCTGATGCTGTAGTGGGGGGACTAGAACCAGATATGTCAGCTACACAGCAGACAGCTATTCCATACATCCAGCAAGATACAATCACATAGAAAGCTTTCTAATGAGCAAAAGGAAAAATAAACTCATCTTACAGATAAAAGGTTACACCACTGAACTACTTAAAATCTGTAACATTTTCATGTCTGCTATTTTTGGTTCTACTTGCTCTTTCATTTTTTTTTTTTTTTTTTACTCATGATGAGATTTCAGATTCCTCTGCACGATTAAATACAAATACATAAGAAATCCTGGTTAAGTTTACACAATCCACGGAATTGCAGAACATGAAACAGTGTGGTTCCTAAATGTAAAAATTCCCAGGAGGTAACAAATTGAATTCCCTCGCTCTGATTTCACAGAGATATTATTCTACCCATTCTGTTAAGACTGGTACTGAAATGTTAGCCTGCTGATATACCAATCTATATCTAGTAGTCCACATAGAGACTAAAAATTATTCTGAGTGTACTTTCATTATAACTGGCAAATTAATTTATAAAAGAGACTCATATTACCTCATCATGTTACTACCAAGAAATGAGGAGTTGACCATTTCCTGGTAATATATTTCCAGAATTTCTGTGCATATTAGCTAGCGAGAAACAGGTGCTGTTGGGTTTCTAGAACGGTTATGCATACTTGTCTAGGGCAGTGCCTTTCAGTTATTTGTGATTATTTCTCACTACCAACTTTTCATGACAGCTTAAACATGTTACTTCCCA